>JARHVA010000118.1:6515000-7874704 GCA_037957365.1 Torreya grandis | reverse complement strand
AAGTTACCACCTTCTCAACCCATGAAATTTGACTCTTCCAAGTCTCCCCAAAATGGTATAATCCCAATAAGTTTTGTTGGGGGCATGTAATATTAGGTCAATATCATGAAGTTTTTCATGACCTTTAATTATTTTATCTTACCTTATTGTTAGGTGTATATTTCAAGCATTAAGCCATCACCCAAGAATACTATAACTACTATCTTAAAGCTCATAATGCCCTATCAAACTAATCACATCAAAATCACACTTCAAAACAAAATAACAAATAGCCTTAAAGCCCTCCAAATTCCCAATTAACTGCTAATGTTTATTTTATAAATATACTACATGATTCAACACCTCTAAGTCTCTTCATTTCTCATTTTATCCAGATTTGTAGCCACCTTGTATTTATACTCTATCAGGTAGACCAATATAGTTCATTAGCTACCCCATATTTCCTACTATATTGGTTAGGTTGATACAATTTATTTCATACATATCTTTCCTTGTATTGTATTAACTTGGTCGATACAATTATGAGTCTTTCTAAACTATATCAAATAGGTTGATACCATTTTGAGTATTCCTAATAGTATCATCCAAGCTGATACAAATTTGAGTCAACCAATATCCCATTGGATTG
Organism: Torreya grandis; assembly: GCA_037957365.1. Taxonomy (NCBI): domain Eukaryota; kingdom Viridiplantae; phylum Streptophyta; class Pinopsida; order Cupressales; family Taxaceae; genus Torreya; species Torreya grandis. The sequence continues at coordinate 7,874,076 of JARHVA010000118.1, read as the reverse complement.
TATAGGCCTAGCCGATATTATCGAATTATAGACCTAGGTTAGTTTTGGGTATTTGAAAAATATATATAGGGGTCACATTTGACGCATATCACACTCATTCACTATTCTTGCACTCACACTTCTGTGTTAAGTAGTAATTAGGAGAGTTGGTGGATTAGAACCATATCCGAAGGAGTATTGTCTTATGGTGTCAATAAATATTAATAAAATAGGTCAATTGGATTTCTTAATTGAGGATATCTAGGTCTTCATCCAACCATTTGAGGTCTTCCACCTATAACATCTCTTGCAAAGCTCCACTTAAGCCAAGGGGGAGATTGAAGTGTTAATGGGTCCACCCCAAGGTAAGTATTTATTTCCTTATACTCTTTCATATATTTACTTAATATATTTGATTCTACTTATTTATTTGTGAATTAATTCATGTGTATCCTTGCTTAGGCTCTTCCTTATACCGAATACACTAGTGGAGATATTAGATCTCCTAGACTTCCCATTGATTAATTTAGGTTTCATAGACACCCATTTGTTATACTATTACGCCTTACCACTTTAAAACCATTATATCCCATATTTTACTTCAGTTTTTTACACCTTTACAACCATTTACTTCACTTGCATATTTAAAACCATAATTTAAAATCATTTACCTTTGTTGAGGTTTAGTGTGACTTATATCTTTGTATCATAGGATTCAAACTTGGAACCCTTTCCTCTTAACATTTAAATTATAGGTTACCATATAATAGATCTACATAATTCATTGGTCATTACCTAATCATCTGAGTATGCATGGTCTCTATTCAATTGACCTAATTTAAGTCCTAGTCTATTGAGAGAAAGAGGATAATTTTAAGTCATCCTAGCTCATGCATACGGTCTCTACTATCAATTCCACTCTTCACAAGAGCTTCAAATTTTTTTTTTATCTCCTCAACTTCTTTATTCCTTATGATATCATGTAGCTCATTCACTCCTTTTTAACATGATTCTCCAGGTGCCTTCTCTCCTTCCTTTACCATGTATGCATTTGAACACTCAAAGACATACATTAAATTAAGACCATGGGATCCAAGATCCCATTTAAACACTCCTTCCAATGATGCCACTGATACATCCATATTTGTTTCCCCATATGCATTGGTTGATATATAAATAAACTACCCATCATCTTCTCTTCTTCTTTTCTCCTCTTCAACCCTAGGTTGATTGCTATCACTTTTGTTCATCTTTATTGGTGTTAGCTGAGTGTAATGGCCAGAATGAAATAACAATAGATTTGCAAACAAAACATAAAAATTGATGGAAACTAAACAAGAAGGAGATTTAACACTAAATGAGACCATGAAAGATTTTATTTTATTGAATAATGGCAGGATTTCTCTTTCTCCTTACATTGGCCTATAAAGGCTTTTCAACTTCCTTCTCAATCTTTTTTGACAACTCTTTGAATCCTTGACATCTTATACACCCATTTTCTCCTTTTATTACAAATAATGATAAATAATAATAAATATTATTGCCCTTTACCCTTGTTAATACTCACCCAAACTTAAATAAGTGTCTCATCTTGAGATACATAAAGGCCCTAAAAATTCAATTTTTTTATATTTTTTCTTAATTACAATGCATTCAAGATAACTACCTAACTACTCCTAACTAATATCCATGGCCTCTTATCGGAGTCCTCACTATTATACAACTCACTCCTCTATACTCACTCATTTATACCCGTTCCTTTACATTAATGATCTTAACAACCTCAAGTGAGTTTATATAACTTTACAATACTGCAAAAACTATAATTTGTTTTTCACCTTTTTCTCATTTCAAAGTGTCTCATGGTTTTAGAAAAAAAATGTACTTTGTTACCATTCCTTAAGTTATTTCATGCTTGAAACTTTACCAGTCATCCTCCTACTTTATGCATTATTAGCATCCCAACCTCCTCATCAACTTCAAGTACACATCCTCCTTAAATATTTGAAGTAGTTTTTGTATAAGTCTCCATAAATATTATTCCATGCTCCTTTTCAAATTTTTGTCTTTCCTCAAATCTAACATCCCTCCAATCACCTGGTAGTGTCCTCCCTCTAAAATTCATGTCTTCATAATTTTTACCTTTGTAATTGCTCTCTTCACAATTCCACAACAAAACCATAATTAGAATGGTGCTTTCCCATATTATAGTCCCCCAATAAGGTGTATATCCTACTCCCATAGATGACCATTCTCCTCAGGTTGATGTCTTTTCATCTTTGTATCCATTGAAGATGAGTCTTGAGATAACTTTAAATAACCTTTTGGCAATATTATTTTTGTCGGTGGAGTTGTGACCAAACATTAGCCAAGAGTTAAAGGCCATTATATACGTTATCAACCTAAAGTTGAGGGAGCCAATCCATGTGCCCTTATAGAATTATCAACCACCATATCTGAGTTGGATGCTCCATAGTTTGCTTGGCATTTCTGAATCTTTAAATTCTCAACCCAAAAACCAATAAAAACACTTGAATCACTTCCACAGATTCTAATATTTATAACATAAACAAAATGACACCAAAATTAAATAATACATTTCCATGTTGGTCTACAAGCTTATACATAACTGATATTAGCATAAATATGTTCAAAATAAAAATTCAAACCAACAAAAATTTTATATGGCTTTAATAACTAACATTATTTAGTGAAGAATGGTCTACAAAAACATAAAACACCTTATTAAATAGTCACATAGTCCATAATGATTTGTTACACTATTTATATAATTGAAACACCCCTTAAAAATCTACCAAATAACTAAGAAAACCTCTTCTTTACTGCAAGCAGTGTCGACCTTGGGAAGCCCTGCACTCTTTACACCAAAGTGTAATGTCTCTTCTACCATAACCAAATAAATTCATCCTCCCCTCATTCAACTTAGAACTAGCCTCTAAAGTCCCAACAATGGAATTTTTAGTTGAGTTTAATGGCAATGATGAAATAATAACATATTTGCAAACAAAACATAATATTGATGGAAAACTAAACAAGAAGGAGAAGAATAAACAAATTAACACCAAATGAGACCATGAAAGATTGTATTTTATTGAATAATGGTCTTCTTTCTCTTTCTCCTTACATTGGCCTATAAAGACTTTTCAACTTCCTTTTGGACTCTTCTTTTCCAATGACTCTTTGACTCATTGACATCTCATATACCAATTTTCTCCTTGTATTACAAATAATGAAAAATAATAATATATATTATTTCCCTTTACCCTTGATAATTGTAGGCATAAAACGCAAGCCATGTGCGACTAGATTTCACTCTCCTTATCCTCATTGTCACCTTATTTTATCTTCTTTTCTCATTTTATGCTATCTTCTTCATGGATATAAACTAAAGTATAAATCAGCTACTCCACCTTTTCTTCACAAAAATATTTTAAGCGCAAGAGTTTGTACTTCTTGATTCATATTTATTTTTATTTATTTACCTTCCAAAAGGTATTATTTTCACTTGTTGTTGTTGTAATCATCATCATATTCTTCAATTTTATCCTCTTTTGTGAGGATACTCTCCATTCTTTCATACTTGACTTATGTAGACACTAAATCTGAATTATATATCACCTCAGTCTCATATACTTGGCAAGTACTTCTCATGGATATACCCTTCAATTTATAAGACATTCCTATTGCCAAAAGGCTTGTATCTGCTATCTCTTATGCCTATTACTTATCTCTTAATCTGACCATATGTTATTAGTATTTCATGTTTATGTTAATTTTTTATGTTCCATGCTTTTTATTTATGCACTTCTTTGAGTGTCTTGTCTTGTCTTGTACTGCTTGATTCGAGCATTTGAATATGCTCCATTGATTGTGGCCCACGTGCCTATGTTTTTTTATTATGACATTTGAATATGTCATAATTTGAACTTGCCCCTTGCTTGAGGTCTTCTTGGACCATTATCTTTTGATTTGGTTTTGAGTGATCTTGTATGTGTGCTTAATTACTTATTGATCATATATTGTTACTATCTAGACGTTTCCATGATTCACATCATGCATCTTAGGACTTGATGTGATCACATACTATGTACCTCATTGCTATATCTACCTAGACATGTTACTCTTATATATTACATGATACATTCATAGATTATACAATTGTCTTATCATTTTGAGGTAAGGAGACTATCAATTTATACTTCCCTCATCTAAAAATGGGGCTGTATCAGTGGGGACATGTCATAGAGGCATGGATTTCACACTTTCATAGTTACAAATTTCAGTAGGGGAATGTCAAAAAGGCATGGCTTCCACACTTATGCAGTACTCAATATTTTCATATTATAGTGGGGGCATGTTATGGAAACATGTTATCCACACTTATACAATCTCTCAATTTGATATTTTAGTGGGGGTATGTCATGGAAACATGTCTTTCACATTTGAAAAATCTCAAAATTGGCTAAAATTGCATAGTTATATGATTCAGATACACACTTGTGGTATTATTCTATATATTAGTACCATTTTTATACCCATATTTTATTTTGAGACATATATGAGTTGCATATGCTATGCAAAAGAGCACCTTCAATTATAAAATCAAATCATCTTTAAAAATTTAAATACTTTTATGGATTTTAGCCTACACTACGATGGACTTTTATGGGATGTTATTGAGCTAATCTACTACAGTACTTGGTTCACATTTGGTAAGTTTGAGGAAATTACATCATTAAATATTACCAATTTTATGGGATGGAGTGATCAAATCATCCACCCACACCAGTTTCATAATGTGAGTTGGGATGGAGTCCTCAATTTTCTTCATTTTTAGTTTATGTGTGGTGTGTTATATAATGCATCAATGAAACCCAATAAATGCATGTGGGTGTAACACTTCATATCTTTATAGGTGATGTACTCAATTATGAATTAATAATCTTACTTACACAGGGGTGGAAATTGAACAAAGATGTGTGGTTTTGTTCGTACCTAGGTGGTTGATATATCCATCCATGAAAGCCATATGTGAAATAAATGGAGGTTGAATAGATGCATGTTTCTTTGTTCATATTTAAGTTCCCATTCATGGTCAATGGTCGATGTATTTCCATATGAGTGGTTGATAAGAAGATGAGTTCCCTCTTTACCTTTCTTCAATGTGTGTAGCCATGTGCTCCAATGTAAGTATTAAGGGAAGAGGGGAGGGGGGCAGAATGTTAGGAATATTGGTTAGCATTCATTATAGTATATTTTTTAGAGTTAATATTTATGTGTATTATATTGTTTGTGTGTTGAGTGAGTTGTAGAGAACTATATATATATATATAGTTCTCTACAACTCACTCAACACACAAACAATATAATACACATAAATATTAACTCTAAAAAATATACTATAATGAATGCTAACCAATATTCCTAACATTCTGCCCCCCTCCCCTCTTCCCTTAATACTTTGTAGAGAACAATATATATATATATATATATATATATATATGAGAGAGATTTTGGGAGGCTTGTTAGAGATATTAGAGAGATATATGAGATGAAGAGATAAAACTCACTTACTTGTTTATAAGATTAAGTTGTTTTATAAAAACTTTTTTTGTATATGAACAGTGATACATAGAACATTATTATTATTGTGAAGAATTTATCAAGTGCAAATATTTTATAAGTAAATGCTGACCAAGTTTCACACCTTCAAGGGGTTATATTGTTCCTCCACCACTATTTTTACCATTTTATTTAGCTTTATCCTCTTCAATGAGGCTATCTTCTCCTCCACATTTAGTTACTAAAGATGTTATATTAGGGAGAGATATGAGATAAAGAGATAAAACTTGCTTACTTGTTTATCAAATCAAGTTGTTGTATAAAAACCTATCTCGTATTTGAATAGTGATATATACAATCTCAACTATTTATTCTTTTATTTCCTTTTATAGAAACAACTCAGCCACCACCATCCTGTTATCTTTTTTATGTGTATATACTTGTACTACTCTTCCAATTATATGAGTTTCTACTAATAAATATATATATATATATATATATATTTTAAATTTCTTCTCCCATTCTAATGTAGTTTAATCCCAAATTATAGCTCCTTGTGCAACCACCAAATAATGGGTCCAACTTCCTTATTTCCCTCCTCTTTCTACTCCAACCACCCTCAAGGATCCTTCGTCTAGCTCTATAACTGGTTACTCACAATATTTTACACATTAGCATTCATCAACGATTTCTCCTTTTTCTGGGTAGAAATAATTTATCCCTTCATCACATTCATCCTCTTCATATTTACATACGAAGGATTCATCCTTATCTTCATACTCTTCTCCTTCTTTTGTCACTATTGTTGGTGTAGTTTCTTCCTCAAAGATGCATATAATGGCTTGTACCCTTCTCATCTCCTTTTTAAACTTATCAATTTATGACTTGGGTAATGTTGATTTACACTTCCTCTCTCTTTGATCTTGAGCTATTATTCTTGCTTTCATGAATGTCAACATGCTATTTATCTCTATTACTTGGGTTACTTGATCCTTAACACATTCTCTTTCAATATGACAACTTACTTTTATCATCTCCTCTTTATTATACTCTTTTATTATCAAGGCCTTTTCAAATCCTTCTTCACTAAATCTACTACTCAAAACACCTCTTGGTTACTTCCTTGGAAAGTCCATTTCCTATAACTTCACTAATTATCTTTCTATCGCTTAAATCTTTACTTCTTCACTCTCAACTCACTATTATAATCATCTTAAAATCTACCACAAACTTTTGGCTTCTCTTTTATTCTCTAACCACCTACACGATGGAAAACACTTCTATGAACCCTCTACCCAATGTTCATTCATTTAAGGATGTATCTACAATTATATACCCACCTACACAAGATGGATAAAAACCTTGTACAACCTCTACCCATTGGTCACTAGATAGAGGATGTATATATAGTTATCTACCAACCTACACAAGATGCATAACAAATCACTTACTCTTACAACTCTATTAGATGCAAATTCTCTCTACTTTACTTTGTTTTTTAGGACACTCCAATACACTAACACCTTCTACCAACCCTTTTTCTAAGATGGAAGATGTATTTACACACTCTTAACCTCTCACTTTATTTTCAACCCACATTTTATCTTGTGGAAACCAAACTCTTGAAAATATCTCAACCTCCTTTGTATGAAATTTCTTTCCTTAAATTAAATAAACCACCACACCTTCTACCAAACACTCTTATTGTTGGAAGATGCCTTCACTAATTTCTACCCACACTTATAAATGTGGAAAATGGAGTTACCCTTATGCTAGCTTTGCAAGGATAACCTTGCTCTAATAATAAATGATGCAGTTGTGGTTAAATGAAGGATAACCTTAGACTATGTAGCCCACATATTTAACACAAAAAATGACTGACTCATAGTCTTGCACATGGAAACAATATGCATAAATGTAATAACAATGTTTTATTGATTCGAATGAGGAATTATAGCTTGTACACACACTACATTATGATTACATACTTTTAGAAATATTGCAGTCTCAAAATGATATGCATTACAACCTTTCACCCTCTAAGATCCATGACTCACATAAATCTATTCTTGAACTGATCAAAGTTCTTTATTACTCTATAGAAAATTTTAATTACAATTATATCCCCGAGAAAATGACTCATCTCATAAGTGTAGGGATGTGATTATATAGATACATGATCCACATGCTTGCATTAATGTTTTTAACTATGCACTAGTGACATAATCATTAAATATTGGTAAAACATCACCATGAGCCAAAATCATTAAAACATTGTAAGACATCACTATTCACCACAATCATTAAATGCATAATACATTTACGCTCTCCATAACTCATCAAAAGTTCTATAACACATTGCCATGGCTCATAATGAATTTAATAATTATCAAATAGGTCACACCCTGCTATAAATTAGTCATGGGCGTGTTTTAAGAAAATAACTTATTTAGAAACAAATCATAGCCTTGTGCCATAAACTAATTTGATAGATGGGCTTACATTGATAGTGTATTATCATTTTATGGGAAAATAATGATAGTACAGTGAAATATGTTTTGGTAGTTGAATTTAGAATGATGACAAGAAGGTCCTTGTAAATCTAAATGTTATCATGTGGCTTGGAGCATTTTTATAATTTTTACAAAAAATATTTACAATGTAATAAAATTCAAGTTTATATATGAGTTCCTCAGGATATTTCCATGCTTCATGTGGATCCTAATATTATCACAAGCTTTGTATCTCTTTTTATGGTTCAATCATGATTTATAGCTCTAGATCAAGCTTTTAGGAGTTGTACCACTCATTTAAATTATTTAGGTGTTGTATGCATGCCGTGAGATGACACAATGAACTATAGAGTGATTTAAAGGTGTTCCATCACTAAATAAGAGTGTGATAACTTATAGTAATGGTATAAGTAACTGAGATGTACAACATACTTAATGAAGTGATTCCATGATAATTTAAACATTCAAACATCAAAGACCTATAACCCTACTTATTACTACATATTCTACTCATATTTTTGGTTTATGCAAGATTGCATGAGGACTTAGATGCTCCTGCATAAAATGAAACACATTATTAGATGATGGAAAAAACATTAATATCCCCTAAGTGAGAAGAGATAGAAATATCATTAGAAAATAATGGAAATGCATTAGTTTTTCCACTTTTATAGGGAAGAAACATTGAAGACAACCAAGGAAAGTTACATGTTTCCTTGAAGGAAAAAATATAAGTGAATGAAGAGCATAAAAAATATGAGTTACATGTTTCCATGAAGGAAAAACTAGAGGATGAAGTGAAAATAAACATACATGATGAGAGTATAGTTGAAGACCATCTATATGAGGATTAAAAAAATAAGGTGAAGAACGAAGAGAGGCCAACAATAGAGGGTAATGATAATAAACCTTTAAAGTTTATCATTTGAATATAAGCTATGAGAAGAATTGAAGAAATAGTGAAGAGTTGGACAGCATGTCTATGAGGCATGATGAAGAGATGGAATAAGTGTCTAGGAAAATTTGATTCCCATAATGTGTTTGATCTGTGTACACATTCAACAATGAAGAAGATGGAAAAGGAACAGTAAGAGATAGTGGATACATGTTTATACAAACATTAGAGACATGTGAATAAAGGGAGATGATTAAAGACAAATATAAAAAAAAATTTGGTTGATCAAAAGAGCATTTCGACAAGGGAAGATGAAGAATGCCACTTGTGACATAGAGGCAAAGAAGGAGATAGAGATGAGAGATGGGATTTTACCAAGAGCAATGAAGGATGCAAGTGAATTGCACAAGTAGGAGAATCCCATATAGTTATGGGATAAAAGACTCTTATGAGTCAAGGTATGCGTTTTTTTCATATAAACAATGGGAGAACAATGGTATTTTCACATGACTTACACATGATGTCAAAGGCGATGAAGGGAGGAGATTACAATCAACCTAGAGTTGATGTAAAGAGGATGAAAATAGAAGAAAATAAGAATGAGATAGAATAGATAAGTTTTTTATCAACCCAAGGATGTGTAGAAGAGGATAATATTGTATAAAGTTGTGAATAAGATGAAGAGATAATAGCTAGGACAATGTTCCAAAAGGAGATGGATGATATTTTTGAAGACCTCTTGAAGACAGATACTAGAGAAGAATATGTTATTGTAGCAAAGGTATTGGAATTGTTGGACATGGAAATGAGAGTAAAAAAGAAGAGGATATGAATACTAGCATAAATATTCCATTTTTGGATATGGGTGATCAATTTGATTCCCATAGGTATGTTGAGTTCTTTGAAAATAAATATTGGAATGAAGAAATGAATTATGAGTTGAATGTTTTTATTGGTCTGATATCACATATATGAGAGGAGTTGAACTTAGACGGATGTGATACGAGAGGAGTTGAACTTATATGGATGTGGTTGGTTCAAATCTAGTGAAGTCTAGAACAACAAAGGTGTTTAATATATTTGGTGGTAGCGGACAAATAGTTGTGGGTCAAATCCCAGAAGAGCATGCAAGAGAATTAAGAGATCTAATTGGAGGTTATGGACAGACTATGCTTAAACAATGGGTAAGTTAAAGAGAAGGGTGATCAAATCTAGGTAGAGAAGGATGGCTTATTCTAAAATAGGTGGCTTGAAAAAGAGAAAGAAATATAAATATAAATTTTAGAGGTAGTTAACAAGGAGGAAGGGGACACCATGGTCAACTCAATTGGCCAAATAATAATCATACCACTCATCCTACCTTTCTGATATGGATATTAATATTTTAAAACCTTAGGTATTTTATGTGGGAACATCTAAGGGTACATATATTATTACATCATCCAAAAACATGGGTTTGGGTTATTATGTGTGTTTGTGCACATCTATTTTGTGTTGTGTGACTTGTTGTCTCTTGTGACAACATTTTGCTTGCGAAGGAAGATTAACATCCAACTAAAGAACATCGTTAAGAGTCCCACAAGCCAAAGAAATGTAGGAAGGATGTTCTTAGCCAACTACCATTCTTTATATTGACCTTTTTTGGGGAACATGATGAAACTTTCACTTCGTGCAGGTTGATTTTGAAATAGCCATTTAGTGTAGGTGTTTGTAATGAAACCACTAGTTTTCAATAACCAATGGTTTCCCCACATTTGAAAGATGCATAAAGTAACTTCCTATATAGAGCAAACATGATGTATGGACCATTTTCCAAGACAAAAGGAACACGAATGGTGTGGCAAGATGTCAATGTTAAGTCACCAAGATTCAAAACCAGTTTGGAATAGATTTGTTGAGTTTCCTCAATCACCCAAGGCAAAGAAAAGAGAAAGAAGGAAAGTGGTGGAGAGAAGAGTCCAACTCCATAGTAGATCAAACTTAAGAGAGACCTTAGATAATCTTATATAGTGTGAGAGTAAAATTATAAGCCTATTGAGTGAGATGCGTTCATCATAATGTAGTCATCGGTCTAAGGGAATCTTCTTCATAGTATAGGAGAAGGGAGAGTGTGAGGTGTGCATGAAATAGTGTATCGAACATCAATAAAGAGTTTGTTTGAGTTTCAAGTCTTAATAGCATGTTTTTATGTGTGACCGTTTGAAAGTGAGTATAAGTCCCAAGTAGGGAAAAAGTAACCATTCACTTGGACCTTGTTCCCATGTACACCAAGAAATCCATATTTGGGGGAAACTACAAAGAAGAGAGTAAGGGATACCTCATTATTGATGAACACTATGGAACTTATTAGTGGTAATATTACAAATAAATCGAGACCAAATCAATACCCAACAATTTTGGGTGTTATCATCTACATATAAAGTTTAGTATTATAATAACACTATACTCTTTTGCCCATGAAACATTAAATATATTTATTTATCTCCAAATAAAACTATATAGTCTAAATACTAATAGGATTTTTTTTTACATTCTACCAAATTTGGAGATAAGAAGAGTTATTTGTGGAGGGAAACCACTTACATAGTGTTCCCAAGGAAGGGGGTTACCAAATTTTGCTTGCAAATGTTGCCAACATATTCAAGGAAGTCTTTGTTCTATGCAATTTTCATTTTTTTCATGGTAGTTATCTCACATAGTAAATACAAAGTATGGCACTACTATTATCCATGTGATTTTTTGAAGACAATGATTATGTATGTAGGAAATAATTAGCATACTTAAGTTTCGTTGATTTTGGTTTTGATTGCATGGATTTTATCGCCTTATTTTAAACTCAAATTCAACAAGTTCGATGCCTACTAAAGTCAAATTAATTGATTATAGATTTCTATTCATTCCCACCAAATATTTCTATGTTGTTGATTCTCTTACCAATTTATTTTCTGGATATTTCAAATCTATTTGTACTACAAATTTGTTTATGTATATATTTACTATTGTGTAGCATTTGTGAAGGTTTGTACTTCCAATTTTGGATTTTAATGTCCATTATATACGCGGCGGGGTGCCTAGTGCTTACATTGTTGAAAACCATAAAACTCTCCATAAATAGTGGATTATGGTTTGTTAGGAAATATACCAAATAAAGACAAAATAAGTATTTGTAAATAACATAAAGCGTATAATGGTGAACAAATACCACAAAAATAAATTATAAACTAAGCCGACAAGTAGATAACGTATCTAAGAGAATTATGATAAAATAAAAAATGGAGAAAACCATAAACCGCAAGGCTATTTCATCGTTGTTAACATATTTACCATGCTAGAGTGGTACTTCATTTATCACGATTATATTTTTTGGATGTAATATACTAGTTATGTCATATTTAATTATTATTATTTTTTAATTTTCTTCACATACATTAGACTTTTAAGAATTCAAAGTTTACTTTTGTTGTTGATGTTTTTTTTTGTCATTTTGACGGAATGGATTTATTTTATGAGGAACACGTCATTCAAGCCAAGGAACATAATCTTAAAAAGTCACAAACCATATTTTTTAGAGTTAATATTTATGTGTATTATATTGTTTGCGTGTTGAGTGAGTTGCAGAGAACAAGTCACATATAGATAAGTATGAGAGATTCTAGGAGGCTTGTTAGAGATATTAGGGAGATATATGAGATAAAGAGATAAAACTTGCTTCTTTGTTTATAAGATCAAGTTGTATAAAAACCTCTCTTGTATTTGAATAGTGATATATAGAACATTATTATTATTGTGAATAATTTATTGAGTGCGAATATTTTATAAGTAAACTCTAACCAAATTCCACACCTTCAAAAGGCTATATTTTTCCTCCACCACTATTGTTTCCATTTTTTTAGCTTCATCCTCTTCAATGAGGATATCTTCTCCTCCACATTCATCTACCAAAAATATTATAGGGAGAGATATGAGATAAAGAGATAAAATGTGCTTCCTTGTTTATAAGATCAAGTTGTTATATAAAAATCTATCTTGTATATAAATAGTGATATAGAAAACATTATTATTATTGTAAAGAGTTTATCGAGTGAAAATATTTTATAAGTAAACTCTAACCAAATTTCACACCTTCAAGGGGGCATATTATTGCTCCACTGCTATTATTGTCATTTTCTTTATCTTCGTCCCACCATGAGGATATCTTCTCCTCCACATTCAACTGCCAAAGATGCTAAAAAATTACCCTGAATATATTCCTCCTCTTCAACTTTATCGTATTCTTAGACCAATCTCTCAACTATTTCTTCTTTTATTTCCTTTTATAGAAAAAACTATGCTACCACCATCCCGTTCTCTTCACTATGTACATATACTTGTACCTCTCTTCCAATTATATGAGTTTCTACTAAAACATGTTTAAAACAAATTATTCTCCCACTCTAATGTGGTTTCCTTCCACATTTTCATCTCCTTGTGTAACCACCAAAGAATGGATCCAACTTCCTTCTTTACATCCTTTTTCTACTCCAACCTACTTGAAGATGATTCCTTCATCTAACACTACAATTGGTTGCTCATAATATTTTACACCATGGCATTCATCAATTAATTCTCCTTCTGGGTAGAAATAATTTATCCCTTTATCACATTCATCCTCTTACTATTTACATACGAAGGATTCATCATTATATTCATACTCTTATCTTTATTTTGTCATTATTGTTATTATAGTTTCTTCCTGAAGGATGCCTATTATGGCTTCCACCCTTCTCTTCTCATTTTATGACTTGGGTAATGTTAATTTACCCTTCTTCTCTCTTTTCTCTTAAGTTGTTATTCTTGCTTGCATGAATGCTAACATGTTATTTAGCTATGTTTCTTGGGTTGTTTGATCCTTAACCCATTCTCTTTCCTCATGACAACTTATTTTTATCATATCCTCTCTATTATACTCTTTTCTCACCAAGGCCTTTTCAAATCCTTCTTCAGTCAATCTATTTCTCAAAACATTTCTTAGTCACTTACATGGCAAGTCCATTTTTTGTAACTTCACTAGTTATCTTCCTCTCAATTCAATCTTTACTTCTTCACTTTCAACCCACTATTACAATCATATTGCAATCCAACACAAACTTTTGGCTTCTCTCTTATTTTGTAACCACATACACGATGGAAAACACTTTTATGCACCCTCTTTACAATGTTCATTCATTGGAAGATGTATCTACAATGCTCTACCCACCTACACAAGATGGATAACAACCTTGTACATCTTATACCCATTGGTCATTAAATGGAAAATGTTTTTATAGTTCTCTACCCACCTACACAAGATGAATAATAAATCACTTATTCTCGTAGCTATTTTGGATGCAATTTCTCTCTCTACCTTCTACCCACTTTACTTTGTTGTGGAAGACACTCCAATAAACTAACACCTTTTGCCTACCATTTTTCTAATTTGGAAGATGCATTTACATACTCTCAACGTCTCACTTTGTTTTCTACCCATGTTTTGTCTTAGGGAAACCAAACACTTCAAAATATCTTAACCTCCTTTGCATGCAATTTATTTCCTTGAATTAAATAAATCACCACACCTTCTACCCAACACTTTTCTTGTTGGAAGATGCCTTAATTGCTTTCTAATCACACTTATAAATTTGGAAAATAGAGTTACCCTTGTGTTTGCTTTGTAAGGATAACCTTGCTTTGATACCAAATGATGTAGTTGTGATTAAATAAAGGACAACCTTAGGCCATGTAGCTCACCTGTTTAACACAAAAATGATTGACTCACAACCTTGTGCACGAAAATAATATGCTTAAATGTAATAATAACATTTTATTGATTCAAATGAGGAATTATAGCTTGCACACACACTACAATATGATTACAGACTTTTAGAATTACCATGGTCTCAAAATGAGATGCATTACAACATTTCACTCTCTCAGATCCATGACTCACATAAATCTCTTCTTGAGCTGATCAAAGTTCTGGATTACTCTATAAAACTTTTTAACTATAATTATATCCCAAAGAAAACGATTCATCTCATAAGTGTAGGGATGCGCTTATATAAATAGATTATCCACCTACTTACATTAATGTTTTTATATACCCACTAATGGCACAATCATTAAATATTGGTAACACATTACCATGAGCCAAAATCATTAAATGATTGTAAGACATCATTATGCACCACAATCATTAAATGCATAATACATTCCCACTGTCCATAACCCATCACAAGTTCCATAACACATTGCCATGGCTCACGGTGAATTTAATATTTATTAAACAAGTCACATTCTCCTATAAATCACTTGTGGGCATGTTTTAATAAAATAAATTATGTGAAAACAAATCATAGCCTTTTGCCATAAACAAGTTTGATAGATGGGATTATAATGATGTCAATATGCTTCCTACAAAACTATAAATCATGTACCGTATTATCATTTTATGGGAAAATAATGATAGTATGGTAAGATATGTTTTGGTAGATGAATTTATAATGATGACAATAAGGTCCTTGTAAATCTACATGTAATCATGAGGCTCGAAGCATTTTTATAAATTTTAAATAAAATATTTACAATGCAATAACATCTGAGTTTATAGATGAGTTCCTTAGGCTATTTCCATGCTTATTGTGAAACCTAAATTTATCATATTATTTGTATCTCTTTTTATGGTTCAATGTTGATTTATAGCTCCAGATCAAGTTTTAAGGTGTTGTATCACTAACTAAAATTGTTTAGATGTTGTATGCATGTTGTGAGATGACACAATGAACTATAAAGAACTTTAAAGGTGTTCCACCACTGAAGAGTAGTGTGTGATAACTTATAGCAATGGTCTAAGGAACTGAGATGTACAACATACCTATTGAAGTGATTCCATGACACTTTAAACATTCCAACATCCAAGTCCTATAACCCCACTTATTAATACATATCCTACTCATATTTTTGGCTAATGTAAGATTGCATGAGGACCGAGATGCTCCTACATAAAAGGAAAAATATTATTGGATGACGGGGAAAAAAAATTGGTATCCCCTAGGTGGGAAGACATCGAAATATCATTAGATAAGAATGGAAATGCATTTGTTTTTCACCTTTGTAGGGAAGAAACATTGAAGACAACCAAGGAAAGTTACATGTTTCCATAAAAGAAATAATAGAAATGAATGAAGAGGATAAAAAAGATGAGTTACATGTTTCCATAAAGGAAACACTAGATGATGAAATGAAAATTAATATACATGATGAGAGTATAATTTAATACCATATATATGAGGAGAAGGAAAAAAATAAGTTGAAGAATGAGGAGATCACAAATAGAGGTTGATGAGAATGAACCTTTGATAGTCCATCATTTGAATATAAGATATGAGAAGAATCCAAGAAATAGTGAAGAGTTGGACAATATGTCTACGAGGCATGATGAAGAAATGAAATAAGTGTTTGTGGAAACTTTACATTCCCATAATGTGTTTGATCTATGTGCAAATCCAATAATGAAGAAGAGGTAAAAGGAAGAGTAAAGTGACAATGAATATATGTTTCTACAATAATTAGAGACATACAAATAAAGGGAGATGGTAGAAGACAAATATTAAAAAAAATTGGTTGATCAAAAGAACATTTGAACAAGGGAAGATGAAGAATGTCACTCGTGACAAAGGAAAAGAAGGGGATAGAGATAGTAGATGGGTTTATACCAAGAGTAATGAAGGATGGAAGTGAATTGCACATGTGGGAGCAATTCATATAGTTATTGGTGAAGAGACTATTACAAGTCATGGTATGCATTTTTTTCATATAGATAATGGAGTACAAGGGTATTTGCACATGGATTACATGTGATGTCAAAGGAGATGAAGGGAGGAGATTATAATCAGCATAGATTTCATGTAAAGAGGATGAAAATATAATAAAACAAGAATGAGATAGAATAGTTGAGTTTGTTATCAACCCAAGGATGTGTGGAAGAGGATAATATAATAACAAGTTACGAAGAAGTTGAAGAGATGATAACTGGGATAATGTTAAAAAAAAATGTGGATGATATTTTTATAGACACCTTGAAGACTAAAATTGGATAAAAATATGTTATTGTAGCAAAGGTAGTGGATTTGTTGGATGTGGAAATGAGGGCATCAAAAGAAGAGGATACGAATAATACCATAGATATTGCATTTGAGGATATGGGTCATCAATTTAATTCCCAAGGGTATGTTGATTTCTCTGAAAATAAATATTGGAAGGAAGAAGAGAATTATGAGCTGGATGCCTCTATTGGTGTGATATCACAGATACGAGAGAAGTTAAACTTAGATGGATGTGATAGAGAGGAATTGAACTTAGATGGATGTGGCTAGTTCAAATCCAGTGAAGGCTAGAACAACAAAGGTGTTGAAAATATTTGGTGGTAGTGGATGAATAGTTGTGGATCGAATCTGATAAAAGGATGCAAGAGGAGAAAGGGATTTAATTGGAGGTTGTGGATGGACTACGCTTAAGCAATGGGCAAGGGAAAGAGAAGGGTGATCAAAGGTAGGTAATGGAGAACAGTTTATGGTACAACAGGTGGATTGAAAAAGAAAGATAGAAATATAAATTTTAGAGGTAGTTAACAAGGTGGAAGGGAACATTGTTGTCAACTCAGTTGGATAAAATAAAGTTCATACCACTCATCCTACCTTTGTGATATGTATATCAATATTTTAAAAACTTGGGTATCTGATTTGGGAGCATTTAAGGGTAAAAATAATATTACGTGATCCAAAAACATGGGTTCGGGTTCTTATGCATACTTGTGCACATTTATTTCATGTTGTGTGATTTGTTATCTCTTGTGACAACATTATGCTTGTGAAGGAAGATCAACATCCAACTAAATAACATTGCCAAGAGTCCCTCAAGGCAAAAAATTGTAGGAAGGATAGTTTTAGCTAACTCCCATTGGTCAGATTAACCTTTTTTTGGGAGCATGATGAAACTTTTGCTTCATGTAGGTAGTGATTTTGAAATATGCATTTTGTTTAGGTGTTTATAATGAAACCGCCAATTTTTAGCAACCAATGCTTTCCTCGCATTTGAAAGATGCACAAAGTAGCTGCCTATATTAAACAAACATGATGTGTGGATCATTTTACAAGATAAAGGGAGCTTGGAGGGTGTGACAAGATGTCGATGTTAAGTCACCAAGATTCAAAATCAGTTTGGAATAGATTTGGTGAGTTACCTCAATTACCCAAGGCAAAGAAATAAGAGAGAAGGAAAGTGGTATAGAAAAGTGTCCAACTCCATAGTAGATCAAACTAAGAGAAGCTTAGATAATGTTAAGGTGTGGAGCTAAAAGCTTCAACTGTTTGCGGACACAAGGAAGGATGCTGAAGAACCAGAGCCACCAGCGTCGGCAGTATTGCCGACGTCGGTCAAGTGCAGTGGAGAAGGAGACTGGCGACGGCAGGTAGTCGGCCGACGTCGGCAGCACCAGACTAGCAGGGACCGGCGTCGGTCGCCTGTGTATTTTCAGAACTGCTGTTGACGAACAGTCAGTCAAGTGAAGCAAGTGTTTGCATGTTAAGTGACTAATTATAGTCATGAGCTGCATGTCTAATTATTGTAACTAGAGTTATATTTTTGTAAGCATGGGATATTATTTATAGACCCATAAGGCATGTATTGTAATCAAGCAAGAAGGCAAGTAAAGGCATTGAAGCTAGCAAGGTCAAGGAGATCAGCTGAAGCATTCAAGGAGGGATAATAACTCAGGCTTTAGAGTTGTTGTGTTGAGCAAGAGAGAGAGGGAAGAAGGTCTTGAGGTGTGGCAAGCCTTTGAGGTGGAGGAAGAAGTGGCATCTTCCTTAGTATTTTCTTCTAGTAGTATTTAATACAAGAGTGTGTATTGTCTCTCAAATTCTCTGCTATCTCAAGTTTCTAGCTACTTTATCATTCTGGTATAATTCCGTGTTTAATTGCATATAAGAAAGTAATCAATTGTGCTCTAATTGGTAGAGCTTAAGATCCCTTGACAAGTGGTATCAGAGCTACGGTTCGCAGGAAGCAGGGTATTGTTTTTGATTACAGGTCATTCACAGGGTTTTCTGTTTGAGTGGGAGTTCAGCAATGGCAGAAGAAAGTAGGCTACGAATGGAGAAGTTTAACGGCAAGAATTATCAACATTAGAGGATGCAGATTGAGGACTATCTGTATCAGAAGGATTTGTACTTACCATTGGGTGGGGTTGCATGCAAGCCCACAGATATGAAGGATGAAGAATGGAACGTTCTTGATCGAAAGGCTCTCGGTTCCATAAGGTTGAGCCTTGCATCGTCTGTGATTTCCAGCTTATCACAGTGCAAGACAACGGAAGAGTTGATAAAGTCCTTGGCAAATTTATACGAAAAGCCCTCGGCTTCTAATAAGGTATATCTTATGAAGCAGCTATTTACTTTGCAAATGCAGGAAGGTGGATCGGTACATACTCATCTCAGTGATTTCCATGGTTTGGTAAACCAATTAGCTTCAGTCAATATTGTTTTTGATGATGAGGTAAAGGCTCTCTTGATTTTATGTTCTTTGCCTGAAAGTTGGGACGGTTTGGTTATGGCAGTAAGTAATTCTGCATCTGCTTCTAAAATCTTAAAAGTTGATGATGTTGTGAGTGTGATCTTGAATGAAGAAATACGCAGGAGAAGCACAGGTGAATCATCAGGGAATGCTCTAAGTGCAGAAAGCAGAGAAAGGCAAAGGGAGAAGGTTGAGCAAGGGAAATCAAGGTCGGGAAGGAGATCCGAGTCCAAAGGTATTACCTGCTGGTTTTGTGGAAAGAAAGGACATACGAAGAAGGAGTGTTGGCTGAGAGATAAAGAGAATCAACATGCAGGTATGGAAGAAGCAAAGGATGCAAATATTGTGATGTAGGATGCTCTCATACTTTCTTCGGATAGTCAGGTAGGATCATGGATTTTAGATTCTGGTTCATCTTTTCATGCATCCCCAAACAGAGATTTGTTCTACGAGAATGAACAGGGAGACTTTGGAGTTCTTTATTTAGGGGATGGTATGCCTTGTCAGATAGTTGGCAAAGGGAAAGTGCAGCTGAGATTGCAGATTGACAACACGTGGGTGTTGAAAGAGGTCATGCATGTTTCAATTCTGAAGCAGAGTCTGATTTCTGTTGGAAGGTTGGGAGATGAGGGATGCACAATAACCCTCACAGCGGATTCTTGGAAGGTTACCAAGGGAGCACTTGTTCTAGCAAGAGGTAAGAAAGTAGATACTCTTTATCTGTCTACTTGTATTACTGATTCCACTTCTGGTGTAGATTCGAAGATGTGGCCTAATAGGCTTGGTCACAAGAACAGGAAGGGAATGAAAGTTCTTGATTCAAAAGGTATGTGTTCAAATTTGGAAAGCATAAATACAGTTCATTGCAGAAAGAGGAAATTTGATGCTTTTGACAGGAACAAAGAAGCCTTGGTGTTTATGGAGGAGATGAAGGACAGAGACCAGTCACAGGGGCTGAATAAATTTGAGCAGGGCAGCATGGACAGAGGTTTGATCCAAGAAGATCTTGCGGATGAAAATTTCATCACTTACAGGAACACATAGACACCGATGTCGGTAGCTTGGCACCGACGTCAGTCATCCAGATACCGACATCGATCATGTGCAGACCAGCAGGGTCGGTAGGTCAGACAGGAGAAGTTTGACATTGGTCATAAGGACCGACATCGACAGGAGGGACACCGGCGTCGACCAGGGAAACGACGTCAGTAGTCAGGATTAGTGCAGGGAACCGACATCGATCGGGAGCAGACTGGGAGATGGCCTAGATCGGTCACTGGAACGGATGTTGGGTGAATTAATAAGTCTCAAACACCCATGTGGAGGTCAGGAAAGGTATGTGAACCTCATATTCGTTGTTCACCATCTTTATATTGCTTACTGATAGTCACGAACTAGGAAGATGGAAGAAGCAATGCAGGTAGAATCCAGAAACAATGGGAGCTTGGCATGGATGAGGAGTGTGAGTCCTTGGAGAACCAAACAGGTATTTGTTGGTAGTGTTGTCAGCTGGAAGAAAGCACTAGATAGAGGGATGGATTCCCGTTTTAGAGAAGAGAGTGGATGGACACATGAGACAGAAGGCTATGGTATATGGTCTTGAGTACGCTGCAGAACAATGGAGGTTTGACCATTGTATTTTATCTTTACCAGGTTGGATAATATTAGCTACATTATCCTGTTACTTTATTGTGTTACTTGTTGCAGGATTTCATATACAGGGAGTTTTCTGAGCTAAGGGTAGAGTTGGTTCAGAAGTATGTCATGGAGAATTTGGGAGCAACAAAATTCTTGTGGCATAAGAGACAGGTATTGCATCACAGGTTTACGTGGTGGTTGGTCTTCAAGAATGACATTGAAGAGGGATACAGAGCCTAAGGAACAAAATAGATGGTGTACAGGTACAGGTACAAGTACAAGTTGCAGCTGTTTATCTCTAAGTGGAAGATTGTTAAGGTGTGGAACTCAAAGCTTCAACTGTTTGCGGACACAAGGAAGGATGCTGAAGAACCAGAGCCACCGGCGTCGGCAATATGACCGACGTCGGTCAAGTGCAGTGGAGAAGGAGACCGGCGATGGCAGGTAGTCGGCCGACGTCGGCAGCACCAGACTAGCAGGGACCGGCATCGGTCGCCTGTGTATTTTTGGAATTGCTGTTGACGAACAGTCAGTCAAGTGAAGCAAGTGTTTGCATGTTAAGCGACTAATTATAGTCACGATCTGCATGTCTAATTATTGTAACTAGAGTTCTATTTTTGTAAGCATGGGATCGTATTTATAGACCCATAAGGCATGTATTGTAATCAAGCAAGAAGGCAAGTAAAGGCATTGAAGATAGCAAGGTCAAGGAGATCAGCTGAAGCATTCAAGGAGGGATAATAACTCAGGCTAGGGAAAATAGGTCCCAACTAGGGAAAATTCATGCTTCAGGTCCTAGCAAGAGTGTGTGAGTATATGAGAGTGAGTATAGGTCCCAACTAGGGAAAATTCAACCATTCACTTGGCCCTTGTTGAACACTATGGAATTTATTAGTACCATATTTGGGAGAAACTACAAAGAAGAGAGTAAGGGTTACCTCATTCTTGGTGAACACTATGGAATTTATTAGTGGTAATATTACAAACAAATCAAGACCAAATCAATACCCAATAATTTTGGGTGTTGTCATTTACATATAAAGTTTAGCATTATAACTACACTATACTCTTTTGCCCATGAAACATTAAATTTATTTATTTATCTCCAAATACTAACAGGGTTGTAGAGGGAAACCACTTACATGGTGTTCTTAAGGAAGAGGGTTACCAAATTTTGCTTGCAGATGTTGCCAATTTTCATTTTTTT
Source organism: Torreya grandis (assembly GCA_037957365.1). NCBI lineage: Eukaryota > Viridiplantae > Streptophyta > Pinopsida > Cupressales > Taxaceae > Torreya > Torreya grandis. The sequence goes on along the minus strand of JARHVA010000118.1, from coordinate 7,851,674 downwards.
CATGGTAGTTATCTCACATAGTAAATATAAAGTATGACACTGCCATTATCCATGTGATCTTTTGAATACACTGATTATGTATGTAGGAAAGAATCGACATACTTAAGTTTCATTGATTTTAGTTTTGATTGTATGGATTTAATGGCCTTATTTCAAGCTCAAGTTCAACAAGTTCAATGCCTACTAGAGCCAACCTAACTATTTATAGATTGCTCTTGATTCCCACCAAATATTTCTATCTTGTTGATTTTCATAGTAATTTATTTCCTTTTTTAGAGTTGGATATTTCAAATCTATTTGTACTACAAATTTGATAGTGTCTTATTTATGTATATTTTTACTATTGTGTAACATTGGTGAAGGTTTATACTTCCAATTTTAGATTGTAATGGCCATTATATGTGTGTGGATGTGGGGATGGGGGTGGGTGTGTATGTGTGTAGTGGGTGCCTAGTGATTACATATCTATTGAAAACCATAAAACTCTCCATAAGTAGTGGATTATGGTTTGTTGGTAAATGTACCAAACAAAGACAAAATAAGTCTTTGTAAATAATAGAAAGCATAAAATAGTGAACAAATACCACAAAAATAAATTATAAACTAAGCTAACAAGTAGATAAAGTCTCTAAAAAAGTCGTGGTAAAATAAAAAATTAAGAAAACCATATACTCCAAGACATTTTGTTGTTAATATATTTACCAGCTACAATGGTACTTCATTTACCACTTGCCACATTATTAGATTCTAGTTGAGTCATTTTAATTTATTCTTAATTTTCAATTTTCTTCACACACATTAGACTTTTTAAGAATTCAAAGTTTCCTTTTTTGTTGATGTTTTTTTTTCTCATTTCAACAGAATGAATTTATTTTATGAGAAACACATCATTCAAGCTAAGGAACATAATTAAGGTCGTTTGTCATTGAAAAAAATAAATATGTACAAGTATAATACATGTCGAGTGTGATAAAAGCAATTATTATGATTGTTAATTAATAGAAGTTGGCGTGTCAAGTTTAGACTGGCCCCTTGCAACTCTAAGTTCCCTATCAATTGATGCCAAAGAAGATGTCATTCCCACTATACCGTCAAAGGACACAAATGAAGGCATCGTTCTAAAGTTCTTGTTAATTTTTGTTGTTGAATATAAGGCACGATATCGTAACTTGTCAATCCCTCGAAGGCATTTTTTATGGAGCGAATGAACCAAAGATTCGTCTCATATTTGGTATATTCTTCTCAAATGATTCCTATTGGTTCATGTCAAGAGGGGGTAACCTAATATACCAATGTAGTTGTTGAGGATCATAAATAAAGATGAGCAGGGGGTTACCCAATCTACTAGTGTTGTACAACAAATTTATCAATGCTTCAAGTTCTAAAAAGTGTTATGCATGGAACATTGTATCAAGCTATGCATTGCCCGACCTTATTCTGCCATGAAAAAATTATGTTAGATGTTCACCAACTGCACAAAACCAAAAAAATAAAAAATAAAAATAAAATAAAATCCTTTAGAGTGATTGTATGAATATGCATAAAATAACTCAGAAATATTGGAGAAAATACATAAAATGAGTTTTGGTTGCATTTCAAATAGAACAATATTACCTCTCACTGACCTACTTTTTTTTTGTATTCCTAAAATTCCATCCAAAATAAAATCAATGTTAAACATTATAAAGCCAAAAATTACATTAATAAATGGTAAAACCAAAAAACTACTAAGAAATGGTAAAACCAAAAAAACACCAACAAATATCACAAATTTTGGAATGGTAATATTTAAAATAACTAAAAAATATGCCAATCCCTAGTGGTGATGTTTATATGGAACTCTTAAAGAGTCATGTATCAATTCATATAATACAATTACCATTATTTTCTTCTGTGAGTAGAATAGCCACCCTGCACTTACCCGAGTTCCTAGGCCTTTTTGCCTCCTCCTCCATCCCTGGATTATGATAGCAATACTTTATTTATGGGAAATATGTCATCATAGGCATGATTGACTTAGGAATATGCCCTGAAAGCCAAAGTTTTAATGATGAAGGCCTTAGACCAGTTCCCACAATATCACATACACCACAGAATGAAGTTTTTTTAAAAACAAGAATGATTTGTAATGGCATGTATTGCAAGATGAGTAAAAGAAATGGCAAAAAAATTGTGTGACATAACTCACTTCCACATGCCCTATATTTTGACACGTTTTCATGTATTTACACATTTAAATATATATTTTTTCCATCTCAATAGTTACTTGACAAACAATGAACTTATCTATGTCAAATTCATTGCTAAGGTGGAGTGTCCGGTGTCAAATTTACTTGCAAGTAATGTACTTAATGGATAATATTCTTTAGGGAGATTAATCAAATATCATTATTATTATTTTAATTAGTCTCTACCAAGGTAGGACTATAATAATCAGCTTCAATTAGTTTATTTTTGTGTAGCCAATAATTTTTTTTAAAATACAAATTATAATAATTATTATAAAATATATTATATAGTTTAACATAAAAATAATGGAATATACCTTTATATATTATATATAGGTACGAAGCTTTTGACTAAAGCAACAACTAGTTACATCAACAATGACAACCAGTCAATAACAACAATATCGCTACAATAAGCGTTCTAATACCTTCGAGATATGAACCTCGATAATGCATATAACAATCAAATTGCTTTACCAATGCATCCCCATATCATTGATGGAATATACCTCAATATTATTTAAGTGTATTCCTTCACTTTAATTCAATTTTAAACTGATAAAGACATCTCCTTAGAATCTAAAAATAGTACCCATAAATAGTGGAAGTGAGCTAGAAAATACTTATAATCCTTGTGAATTTAGGAGCATATGTAGCAAAAATGGTACCATGGAATAAAAATTATGAGTGTATATTTCTATTTTATCTAGAGATAACATTTAAAATTATTATCTTTTTATTTATAATTAAAGTTTACATAAATTTTGTCCGCTCATATATTTACAAATGGTAAAATATCTTCCTACAAAATAGAAATACATATGGAAAACTCCAGCATCTCTTTTTTTTCACCCCCTCAAACTTTCTCCTTAAAAAATAGCCAGCGCCTCACTTTTACAAAGAGATTCTAAAATTTACTTTTACCATACTTTTCATTTTTCATGGGGCCACCCACTCATTAAAAATAGGAGCAGCATCCCCCTCCATAGGACCCTTGCCTAAGCACCAATAAAAACAAAGGCTATGGTCGATTGCTTGAACAACATCTCAATGTATACTGTATTAGATCATGTCTTGCCTTCAATCATAAATTTTCCATGCTTCTTTAGGGAATAAATTACAACCAAGTGTGTTCCCCTCATTACCTATGTTGTATAGGATATGTTTTCTTCTTGTCGACATATATCTATTCCAATGCAATGCCATTTCCAGTGGGGAGAAATAGGTTCGCAAGATTACTTCATTAAATTTATGGTGATTGAGCTTCAAAAAATCACATTTATTGAGCGGTAACTATGGTCTTGGATTGGGATGTGAACACACACTACACTATGGGACTGGGTAAGCATAACATCATGCCCTGGCTTATTTGTTCTAAATTTTAGCTGACCAAGTGACTCGTTATGTAGATTCTGAATGATTGCGTCGAAAGTATGCCAAAATGTGTCATATATTGGGAGTTATATGCTTTATATGACCTCCATATGCCTTGTGATCCTGTTTCAAAATAACACAATCCATATTCTCAGTTGATAATCAAAAGCCCAGACAAAGAAAGAAGCAAATCCTGTAAATGGATGGCAATAATGTCCCTGAATGGCATGACCCATGTTTCCTCCATGAGATGGCATAAAAACATTGTTGTTTAAAGAGACAGTGTAGTCTATTGCACACTGAATTTTACACACTTACTAACAAGCTATGATATTGGTTTCAAGGTACAAAAGTAAGGCTTTCTAAAAATTTAATTTTGAAGGATTTCCTTGTTTACATTTTCACGGACTCTTGTAATTATAGTCCTATACTTGTGTGCATGAATTAATATGTATGATAGTCCTTTGCCTATTGTTATTAGGTACGTCGTTGATTGCTTGTTGCATATTGAAAGCTTTGTTTACCTAATTAGGATTTGAATGGCGTACGTGAACAAGAATCCAAATGTGATGCAACCGACATGAATGCAGCAAAGAAATTGTAAAACTTCACAACCCTCTTATCCATTTTTATTGTAGTCTTGTTAAATATATTTACAAGCTTTTTTAAAATTTCAAAGCAATTTACGACTTTAATCTCAGGAAAAAAACTTGAACAATTACCTATCAACTATAGCATTTTCTGTTCATTATGGCTCTACTTCTAATAAACCTTTTGAGAGCTTTGAAATCAATCTATAAATTATTGTCGAGGATTCAATCTATAAATTATTATTAAGGATTTGTTAATTTATCCTTACTCAAATAATGCTTTTGAATACCTACTCATGGAAATTTTCTGCATCACAACATTCACATACTCCTTTTCATCCTCACTATAATCCCACATTCATATTCAACTGTAAAATCATAGCGAGGCAAAGGGAATAAGTGTTTTGACTAGGCTTATTACTAGTGTCTTTTTATTTTCTTCTACAGTGGCCAAGATAGGATTATCACTTAAATCGCAGTGTGGAAAGGGCTCTATTATTCCATCCAAGATTCTTTTTATTCGTTGGTGCGGTGCATTAGTTGGCTTCATCAATAGTTGCATTGATTACTCTCAATTGAGCTCATATATATATATTATTTTTCAATATCAGTATCAACCTCTTTAAATTATTTGTTAGGGAAAAATACTTGCAAGCTCAAAAAAGGTCCATTTTATGTTTCTCCCTAATTCGATCACTTTGGTCCTTTCGAAAAACCTGTGTAATTTATATTTAAAATCATGTAAGACTTTTTAAAATAAGTTAAATTTTAGTGTTTTCATTTTTTTTTTAAAGTTTTGACTATTTATAAGATCAGTTACTACTTACATTATGTTTATGTTACATGTGCATTAGCCATTATTTTTATGCTATAGACTATAAAAATATTATATTTTCAAATCCCACTATTAATATTTTTCACTGATTATTATTATTAGTTTTTGCGTATTATTTCTGTTGCATTAAGTTTAATATTAAATTTGTATGCAAATTTAATATTAAACCATTCACAATATAAAAATAGGTATTAACCATTGCGTGGCCATTATTATTATTATATATATAGTTATAAAATATAATATTAATAATACTTTATAATATAATTATATTATATATAAAAACTATGTTATAAAACTATATAACTATATTAACTATAATACTCTATAATTTACTAATAACATATTATAATATATTATAACAACAATTATATTATAGCAATAATTTATATATTATATTTATAGTAATTACACGTATATTATGAAATATTATATAATATATCTTTCTAAAGGTATCCATATGTTGCTTTCCATTGATCTAGATTTATGTTAACAAGTCGAGTGACAATTGGGTGCCACACATATTCCTTGTCATAGCCTTAATACTTGTGCAAATCATTGTTGTATCAGTGATTTGGTTGTTCCTTATGTTGTTTCATGAAAAAATATTTTTCAAAATAACTATATTAAATAATAATAATAAATACAAAAAAATTACAATATAATATTATACATTAATAATAAATTATAATATTAATATAATATAAAACATACAAGATGTAATTTTCTGTTTTGGTAAAGTGTGGATTTGTAAAGTGAAAGAGTGTAAATAAATAATCATGCCTCACTTGAAACCAATGATCACCAACATTATTCACCTTTAGTGTAGACAATGGTCAACAACAATAATCATATGTTTTCGGTGGAGGTGATGATACAGAATGAGATTGTGTATTGTTTCACGTAGCATGGCAGTGAACTATGTGGGGAGAAAATGTTTTGTTTCACAAAGAGCTTTAGCAATGATTAAGTGGAGGGGAAGGGTTAGGCAATACAAAAAATGTAAGTGGTGAAATATGTCAAGATGAGCTAGGTGATGATGGTGAAGGGCGTTGATGGTATTTCATGTGATATTAGATACCATAGAGCTCGTATCATACACTAGATCCATATTTAGGGAAGTTGTTGGAAATTACATGACTTGCACACATTTCAAAGGGATATGTAACTTAAAAGGTGGAAACACCTTGATTGGTAGATTTATGTTGTCAAGGGTGGTCAAAGATGTCATAAGTGTTGATTTTATTGCAATAGGGCTCCATGTCTGATGAGTGGCTCAAATCTATAGTATAATTCTATTTATGTGGGAATAAGACATTGAGGTACCAAAGTCTATCTTGTAACTTATGTTTGTCCATGCTCTAAATATATTAACATTAAAAGCAATTAAATCAAGCTTAACCACATAAAGAAACACCAAACTCATATCCCTGGAAGAAAGGGCAAGGTGACAAAGAACATGCAAGTGGTGAAAGATTTCAACGTGCATGGATGGTGATAGTGAGTTGGCAATGATAGGGTATTTCAGGTGATGTCATACGCTAGGGGGCCCATACTGTACATGAAACCTACATTCAGGGTAGTGGTTGGATTTACATGACTTGTATCACCCATTGCAAAGGTGTCCATAGATTATAAGGTGGTGGCATCTTTGATTTGTCTTTTTCTATTGTTGAGGGTAGACGAGGATGTCATGAGCACTGATTTGATTGCAAATGACACCATGTCTAATGTGCAACTCAAATTAATGATGTAATGTTTCTAATGTGGGGACAAGACATTGAGGCCCCACAATTTATCTTATTGCTTCTATTCATCCATGCTACCAATATATTGACACCTAGAGCAATTGCATCATGGTTGAGAACATAAGAAACACCATACTCAAACCCTTGACTTAATGAACCCTAGGAAGATACACATATAAAGTTCAATAACATGTCACATCTATTAATGAAATTTATAGTTTCTATCAAACTATTTCAATTACCTATTACATGATTGAAACAAGTGCCATTTCAATGAAAACAGGTGTAAAATATCCAACAACTCTTTTAAAAACATGAATAATACATCATGTGTCAATTTAGACAAGTCTCAAACTAAATAGACAAAATTTCTAATTGTGTTAACTATATAAATTCTAATTAGATGACTCTAAATCCATTTAGACAAAAAATGGAAAAAGCTTCTTCAATGAAAGACACCCCTTATAAAATCTAAATAAATAATGCATGATACTATATTATAACATATATGGATACAAATATTTCCAAGTTTTTTCAATTCTCATTCTCATTAACAATAAAAATAATAATTGTATTCATAATAATAGTGTTTATTTATCCTTACTTTGTGAATGGAAGAAAGGTAAAAGTGTACCCAGGACCACAAGCACTACCAATCTTGGGGTAGTTTGTTGAACCAAGATTTGTATCCCTACCAGCTTCAACATGCTTTCTTCAAGAACTATGGTAGTCAAATTGCACATGAAACTGACAACCATCGACCCCATCTCACATTTTGTTCACAAATTTTTAAGTAACAAAAATCTGATATTTTTTGTGTAGGTGATAGTGGAAAATGAGCTTATGTGTTCCTTCATAGTGTGTGGAAATGTGTTGTGCATGGAGGAGACATCATAGATCTAACAACTCCTTTAAAAAAATGGGCCATAGATCTAACAACTCATTTAAAAACATATATAATGCACCATGAGTCAATTTAAACAAGTTTAAAACTAAATAGACAAAAAATCTTACTATCTTAAGTATATAAAACCCAATTAGACGATTTTAAAACTAATTATTGAAAAAAAAAACCACTTCAATGCAAAATGCCTCTTATCATAAAACAAATAAGTTTTGTAACACAAAGTCCTTCGAGAAACACTAGATCATAACTTACCCTTTTATTGAGTGCCCCATTTCAATGATTCATTTATCTTGTAGTGATGCATTCATTGGGCCTATTCTCTATGTAGGCACTCCATGCTTCATGAGATAGTTAATAATAATAATAAATTAAGATGAGAACTCATTCAAAGAAAGACCAAGTTTATTTTCAATTTTTTTCTTTTATATATTGTTTTTTATTAAGGTTAAAGGGTTTTTTTTTTTAACTATGGTCCCAAACCCTAGGTTAAGTATAAACGAAGGAGAACAAGAGGTCTACCAAAGACCATATGAAAGACTAGGATAAAACAAGGCCTGAAGTAGCCTAAACATAACCCAAATATATTATAAGACAACAAAAAATAAATTGGATCCTAATCCATGTCTAGATTACCTAAGACATCCTCCTAGCAACGTTTCATCCTTTTGAGATTAGAATCAATTTGGAACAACAACTTTTCTTTGTCTATGTCTTTCTGGCACCTACTACATTGGACCTATTTACCTTTTCCTTTGCTAGCAGTCTTAGTGTCGAATAACTCTCCCAAGTGAGCTCTGGAGTTCTCGAAGTTATAAATTCTCTCATTCATGACAACCTTGCTATAATTTACTAGGAAACTAATATTATTTTTGAGCTTCTCATTCTCATTCTCCAACATATCCACCCTAAATTGGAGACTCTACATATGTTGATTATCCTCTTTGGTGGCATTGATTTGATTCAATATGTCATTATCTTGCTGTAAAAGCTTAACCTTCCCTTTAAGGTCAATTAGTTCCCTCATGAACCAGTGCATCATGGAATTTTGCAAGTCTAATTCTTCAACTATCTTGTCTGCATTTTCCTTGCCTTTAAAAAAACTAACAAAATTGTTAAAATTCCCATTAAGTTCTTATTGTTGATTATCAGAAGAAGGTTTACTTTTATCCTTAGAGTCATCTCTAGTCTTTCTTTTTCCATAATCAGGAGGATTTGGCTGAGAAGACTTACGATTTTCACCTAGATCCTCTTGTTGATAATCATCTCCTGGCTCTGCCCTATCATATTCAATTAAAAAGGAGTCACCTGCAATTCGACCTATTTTACCCTTCTTGCCTAGGATGTCAACTGGGACATTGGGAGTTTTGGTCACACTCTTAAGACATTTTTTGATATTGTCTTGCATCTTAGTGGGTTTAACCTCTACATCTTTAGGAGCTTTCATAGTTGGACTCTTGGAATATTTGACCTATGTATTCCTACTAGTACTACCAAGGTACTTGATCCAAACCTTCTTAATATTCCTAATGTCCACTGGTTTGTCCTTAATAGTTTTCTTCTGAAGTTGAGAGATATCTGGATTGATCTGATTCATGACATTGAAGTGATTATGAATTGGAAAAATCACCCCTTCATGTCTAGGAATAAGGTATTTTCCATTTTTGTACTTTAGGATGAAGACTTCAAGTGATTAAAGGATGTAGAAATGGAGGCTTAAAGGGACAACATGCCTAAAATAATTCAAGAAAATTAACAAGGACCATATAACAACATTAAACTTACCTTCGAGTGTGACATATTACATCAGATGAAATGCAAACTCTCCAAAAGGCCTGGGTAGTGATTCATGGTCAAATTCATTATGCAGAGTTTCCAGAGTTTCCATTTCCTCTAGAAATATCTCTTTCTCTCTTTTATAGTCTTTGGCATATTTGAAGATTTGTGTTTCCTTTATCACCAATCCCGTTACATGTGCAATCAGCTCCTCTGTGATTTCCAATGTGACCCCATTAATGTTAATAGTTTTATCTTCCTAGGTGTTAGTAAAGAGAATTGATATATGTCTGTCATGCCCTTCTATTTTTTCCATGAACCCTACAAATCCCCCAACTTGCAAGGCCTCCCAAATTCTGTCGTTCTTCTTGACTCATTGTGGTAATTTTGGTTTAATTATGTTTGGTAACCCCATGGTGGTCACAACAACCACTGAATAGGGGAGAATGAGTCTTTCCCAAGTCCAATATGCTATAGTACCAAAATACCCCAAATCTATCTTTTTGTTGCCTTTGGTTTTAGAAAATTAGACTAAAAGAAGAAAAGTCAAGTCTAGAAGCTTATCAAGAAGCCTGAAAGAGGAAAACCAAACAATTATATTGCAAAGACTATAATTAATACTAAGGTCCTAATAACTCCTCCCACGAGACTTGAGAATCCCCCTTTTACTCAAATATTATGCTCATTTGATACACCTTCACTCTTTATCCTTTAGATGAAGTCCCTAGGAAGCTCTTCAGAATCCATCCAAGTAGATTGACCTAATGAGGCCACACCCTTATTGGTGAATAAATCTACTATCATGTTTCTCTCATGATATATCTATTAAATTAAAACATAATGCATGGAGTCCAGAATGGATATTGCTTCCTCTATCACTTTATAAACCAGCTAATGACAATTTTTCCTGGACAGACAATTCAATATATTAAGGAAATCTCCCTCTATTATGAGCTTTTACACTCCCAATTTTTGTGCTAATTTAAGCCTCCATAGAGCCACAAGAGCTTCAACCTAGTGATTATAATTAACACCTATATCTCCAGCATAAGTTGCCACAAAATTTCCCTAATGATCTCTTAGGATACCTCCTCCTCTAGTTGGGCCTAGTTTCCCTTTAGAAGCTCCATCAAAGTTGAGATTTTTCCAGCCAAAAAAAGGGGTTTTCATTTAGTTATTTTTCTAATCTCATCTTTAGGATATAACTTACCAAGACTAGATGTATCAATCTTCTAGTTAAGAGTAGGAATTTGTTCAAATAAAAGAAGGATTTTACCTTTCTTATTAGGCTCAATGTTGTAGTTCTTCAAGATGTTTTCATATATCCTTTTGGATAACACTTTCCTATTACATTTTTTCTCTCTGAATATCCTATTATTGGGCTCTCCCCAAATTCCCCAAATGATATGAAGTAAAGAGAGTTTCCATATTTGATTGACAAGAGAATTTTGAAAGGGGCACTCCCAGGACTGCCATACTTCTAACAAGGATCCTGTTTGTACCCAATGGACACTATATTTAAGAAGAATATAATTATAAATTTCTTATGAATAAGAGTCGTACATGATCATTTGGAAGACATATTCATTGTCCTTTTCACAAAGGACACATATATTAGTTAAAATACATCCTCTTTTTCTTAAATTGTCCATGGTAGTATTTTATTTTGTACTATGACCTTAAAGAAGAAGTTGATTTTGGGGATCAACCGTTTGACCCATAAAATCTCCAATTGTAGACGTCATCAAGATTATATTCCAATAGTGCATACCCCAATTTTACTTGATAATGACCATTGAAATACATCATAGGAGATTATTTTCTATATTGTCAATAGGATGTGTGGTTGACTACCTTCAATCTTACCACCAATCATTACAAAAACTATTTCCTCGATTTCTTAGATGTAATATAGATAATAATGTACTATGTGGTGTGGGGAAGGAATTACATGGTCATTTCATGACAGATGTTAGATTAGCATGACACTTATCTTTCTCAAACCTACTTATCTATGATTAATGTCAACTCACCATCACCGCCTCTATTGCCATGTTTTTTCTAATTCAAATTTACAAAGAGAATGGCATCATTGCATCAACAAATTGGTATTATCGATGGTCACCTATGCATCCCCTATTTCTTGCATTTCTTCAAGCTTAAAAATATATATCAAAACACTGGACAAATAAATAGAGGGATCATCCTATGGTCATCCTTGACGTATGTTTTATGTGGGCCATCTCAAATCTATATCAAATTAGACTCTGCTCTCAAGTACTAATAAACTCTAAGATCATTCAATGTGGTATAACTAAAATGAGTAGATTCTCAAAGTTCCCACTCAAAATTATTACCTTCAAATATTAGATAAATTTGAATACTTTCCTTACAAAATGAACCAACCTTGAGGATAATAATTATGACCATAGTTGTGTCCTTACCTTCCATGGTTTTATCCTGCTCAAAAAAATAAAAAAATAAAAAGATCAGAAATGTAACTTGATTATCAATTATTTCTTCTTAGACACTATATGTTGTACAAACAAACTAATCTTGATTTAAACATCATCAACTACTCTTAGATGTTCATACACATGGATTTTTTCATCGATTTCAACCAACACAAGCACATATTACAATAGAAAAAATTAATCCTAATATTTTTTTTGTACATGTCCACTACGGCTACATGGGCAAGCAAAACATGGTGTGCATCAACATTTGTCTCAGACAAAAAATTCCTAGTGACATAATTTCCATAAGGGAGATAACACCTTGTAGGTGGAAAAAATATGGTGGTGTAACCCATCGAAAAAATTGTTCACATTGTCTACAATACAAATTCAAACCCACCTTCCTTACCCATGTATGTGGTTATTGCCTTCAAGAAATGTTATAATCCACCATGGGATATTTGCAATCAAACCTTCCAATTCCTCCTATCACATGGGGTAATCACCAACAAATTCCTATCCAAAAGGCATGGGCTCTAACCATACATGAAATGCAAGGAATGACTCTCAATAAAAATAATAATTGATATTGTAACATTGATCGTCAAGGGTTGAACTTCATTACCATGTAAAGAGTATGCTAATTGTATGACATGTTTATCAACCCCTCATTTATATTTTATTGATATGCAAGAATAAAGTATAATATGAGTCCATTTGACTTGTTGTAGTTTTTCTGAATAAACACACAAAAATGTATTTCTAAAAAATTGTTTTGCTCATTATTAGTAGCTTTTATAAATAAACACACAAGAATGCATTTTAGAAAATGTATTTCACTCATTACTACTCCTCACCTGCTTCACACTCATAAACCCTTAATAAAAAATTACAAAAGATAAAGACATCCCTTCTAGCGTAATCGTCACCTTTGGGGCCACTACTAATAGGATATACTTGACAACCATAAATGAATGTGCATTCTAGAATTTTTTTGTTGTGGACTACTAAAGAGACAACAAGAATCCAAATAATGATGACATTTGTAAAATATATGCATTGGGAAATTCAATCATAATAGGAAATCACAAAGTTTTTCAGCAAATGGATGACATAATTAACATATTGTTGTTTTGTCAAATTTTAGGATTAAAAGAATTTTAATCTTAATCAAACAAACTTTTGCATAAAAATCATAATGCTATAAATATGTAATAGATGATGCGACTTGATTTGGAACTCAAAATTTTTATAAATATGCCAAAAGGGAAAAGAACATAGATAAAGTACTTAGCTAGAAATTAAACAATCCATTACTATGTATGCAACTACATATTTGACCGTGGGATTATGTGTTAACATTGTGAATTAAGAACAATGTTTTACTTAGATATAGGACAAAGATGTTGGAATTAGATAAGGTGGCCTAAACTAGTGTCTTTAGGGCATATCACTATCCTGTGAGGGTTTCCTCTTTGTGACTGATATGACAAGTTCACTTCTCCTGTATGTCTTATTTGACTGTGCATGATTTCTCGATCTATTGTAAAAACCACTTTACACCTTCTTCTTCACTTGTAACCCTAACGCAATAGACCAAAAGTGATAAATGAAATAAAATGAAAAAAAGGGTTAATAGTTGAAGTTGTGCTAGACCTCAAAATCCCTTATGTCAAGTGTTGCCTACATACCAATACTCTGAAGAGGGATCAAACTCCATGTAGGTTTCCCATGCTACGGTGGTGTGTTTAAAACACTAGTGCAAAATGTTAAATATTGGTACAATCTTGGGGTGATTAAGTGCTTCAATAATAATACGTAACCTTGAAAATGTGTGTAGACTTAGCTCAAGGTTATTAGGGTTGTTTGGACTCTAAATTAGCAAAAATAATTGTTTTTTCTCAATGTGCTGTTAGTTATTCTAGTATTTATCAATCATGTGATCCTCTAACGGATAATGGTTAGAAAATGTGGTTGTATAGTGATGATTTTGTAATTTGTTAGAATGGTACTTATGAAATGTATGGGATGACCCATTCGATGATTTTGAATATGATCAAAGGTTCATTTTTTGGTGGGAGGATGTGGCAGGAGAAATTGGATAGAATCAGGGAGTGAAATAGTCCAAATGGAGTGGCCTTGTCCAAAAGTCCAAATAAAGTAGAGATAACTAAATTGGAAGTGTGGATCAGTCCAAAAGTGAGTTTAGGATGTTTATGATGTTGGATAGGGATGCTTAGAATCAAAATTTACTTAAGAGGTAAGGGCCATCTACATAAAAATTTAATGAAAGGAAGTTGAGGACTGTGAAATTAGGCTTGAGTTAAGTGTGTATAAGGAGTGGTCACAACTACATTGTTTTAGCAATAAATGTTAATTTATATATATATATACAATTTCACCCCTTTTATTCTAGTAATGCAACAAATTAAAATTACTAAATTAAAAGGAAAATGTGTACTTGAACTTACCTATGAAGAACAAACTTGAATGTAGGCCACAATTTTGAACTATGCTTCACACAAAACCTACAATGAAACATGTATAAATCTAGTCCTTACTTAAGATAAAAATTAAGTAAAGACAAGAAAACTTATATATCTAATAACAAGGAAAAAATACACCTAATCGAGTACACAAAATGTTATGTTTTTTGGTGTAAAACTAGTGACTACAAAGGGTAGTGCCCTTGAAAAAATCTTCTTCATTGAAACACTAGGATTGGATTGTGCATGCTCCAACCCTCATTGAAAAGAGAGTGTGCTTAAGAACACAAGGTGTGTTTCACTCATCATTACACACTCAAGGTAGGTAGAGTAGCTCGAAATCTTTATTTGAATTCCAATATATATTTTTTTGGTGCAAAAAGGTCAACCAATCATTTCAGAGAGAAGAAGGTTCATTTATGGTACAAAATTGGTGTAAAAATTGATGCAAAATATATTATGATATGAGTTTGATGTATATAACATAGAGAGTGACAAGTATCACCATTCCATCTACAAAACCAAGCAAAGGTGCGGTCATGTGTGGTACACATGACCCTAATATGATATATGTGTGTATATAGATTTTAAAAATGAGTAATATCAAGTAGATTTCTTAGTAAAAACCTAAGTGATAACTTGTAACAAATGTCATGCATGATGCCCCCAAACTGAGCAAATTCTAACACAAACACATATAAAACTCTAAAACCTATTTCTAAGCAATATTGTAATTAACCTATAAACTAAGTGATATTCTGAGAATCCTATAACCTACCATTTTTTCCTTGCTTATGGACATGGTTGGCTTGCGCCCTTGTCTGAATAGAGTGTTATTGTCTAAAATTAATTTATGAGTAAAATTTGGGAGTGAACTATGATCAATAAGGAAAATTATACAAATTTATGATTATGTATTATATTGTTGGAGTTTAGTCTCTAAGACAATCCATTGTATATACACCTTATTTTCAAGTGAGTTGTAAAGCCTACGTAATAACTTAACTCAAAATAAAAAGTTATGCAAAAATATGTTATATATAAAATTGAACTATGGAGTTATAATGATAACATAAAAGAGCTTGACATCATCATAAATAAACTGAGAAATAATTTTTAATGTAAGATTCATGTATAAATCCAATTATATATAGTGTTATGTTTAAATAGATGTTAATAATTAAGCATGTTGTGATCACTTGACCAAAATTGTTTACTAGAAGCTAAATAGAACTACTTGGTAGGGATGTGTAATATTTATCATGACATCAAAAATGGGAAGATGCATGATGTGCATCATGCCATAGAAAACTAAGCAAACAAAAGTCATGGCCATGATGCACACACACAAAGAGTACACACAAAGCACATAAATCACACAAGAGAAGGCCAAGGAACCACATACAAGGGACATGCTAAAATGTCACTCACAATCATAGAAACATACAATAAGGCTTACAACCATACACAAGGACATGTTCAAATGTCAACAATCTAAAATAATGAATACACATAGGACATGAAACATAAAAGCAAACATGCAAAACATAAAAGAATAAATGTGATTTATCATCTAATACATCTTTAAAATCAGTATATTAAATAACATAAGTAGCTAGTAAGATATTAATTTGAAAGTAAGTGAGAAATAATAATAAATTTTTCTGCAATATAAGTGTAACATCAAGAAATAAATATTAGTATTGGTTATATAAATCAAAACAAAATTGAAATATATAACTTATCTAAGCATATGTATTTAGATTGATCAAGACAAAATAAATGTAATTTTAATTGGAAAACAACACTTGTTATACCTTTGATATCCTCTTGATGAATTTGGATGAGTTCGGATGTGATGTATTTGTAAAGGTGGGTCAAGATGCATAGAAAATTTAGCAGCACCTCCCCTTGCAAATGAATGATTTGGTTGGATGTTTGATGGCATGGGTTGAGGTTTTGATTCAGAAATTAACAACACTTTTTTGCACAAAATAATCTTGTTGATAATGGAGAGGAATCCCTCTATTTATAGATTTTGTGAATGATTGTGGATTGTTGGCTGAAGATCTAAATCAATAAATGAGAAGAGTTACTACATTTTATTTAATGTCATGTGAGGAGTGTGTAAGATCATGTACGTAAATCTACACATGAAATTTTGGAGTGTGTAAGAGCATGTCATAGACCTTGCTTTCACACTTTTCTCCTTGCATTGAATTTTCCTTGAGAAGGAGACTTTCACTTTGGAATATTATTCTTAAATTGTCAAGTGGATCCTTTGACCACATCACATGTTTGAGATGGAAAATGGTATTATTTGATTTATGGAAAAATAGTATTTGTGCATTCCATAATTTTCCATTATTAATGATATTAGTTAATTAACAAAGATTAATTAATGAGTGTGATGTAATATGATTTTTTTAAGATTGGATAAAGTTAATTGTTTATTTGATTCAACAGATTAATTGTCTAGGGGCAATATTACAAAGTGATAACTTTATTAAGGATGTGTTTGATGAATTTACTAAAGTGATACAATGCAAAACTATGATTAAATATATATCATTATGATTCCAGATAAAATTGATGACCCAATTCATGATTCCAGGTGTTTGGAAGAAATTGGGGTGAATTTGCACAATAACATAGGAAAGTGATTCAACGAATAGTGATTACACCAGAGTGAAATAAATGAGGTGTCTATAGTAAGGAACTGAGGTATGAACAATAAGAAATATCCAAATAAAGATGGAACCTGCATAAAAAAAAATGCCCTTAGTTAACTTTTTGCAATATAAGCAAGTTGTAGGAGGCTTGTGACTTGTTTGGATCTGACAATTATTAACCTACATTCACTGGAATGAGTATAATATAATGAAACAACAACATAATGCATTACTATATGGGTATAATGTATTTGTCTATGCAACATTTCCAGGTCTAAGACACTGTCATAACCTATAACTATGTCTATAAAAGGCAACCTGTATATTCTAATTTCACTCATGTACCCTTGTGAAGTATATTGGATATAAACTATATACCGAGAGAAAGATTGAGTATACTAATCACAAATTAACTAATGCAAATAAACTACATAAATAATGCTTAATATTTAGAATATTTTAAAATATTATAGTTTTTTTTTTTTTTCATATATGAAACATGATAAGCAAAAAAAACTATGTACAAAGAATGATATTATTCTAGGGGAAGGGTCTCATGAAGGGGATGCCTCTATATAGGTATTTTATAATTTTGATATTTATATTATACATAATCAGTATCATCAAGATCATACCAATCTATGGTATCATAATCATCATCATTTTGATTTAAAAAATGTGGATTGCCACTTTTGTCTTCTTTTGTATTTAGATGTGTAAAACCAACAACTCTATATTGTGGTATTTATTTTTCAAATTTTTTATTTACAATATGTATTGTGTCATGTACCTCTATTGATATGCTATTACTTCTATTTGTTTGTGTACTAGCTGAAGATATGCTTTCTTTTTGTTGCTTTTCTTTTTTTTAAATGAAAATGAACTTGCATTCATGTTCCAATGATACACAACCTTTGTTTTTATTAATCATTACTCCTATTGATTTTAAACATGCTTATCCAAACACAACATTGTATGCACTTGGATTGGAAATAATGGAAAAATTAAGTGAGCACTCTTTTAAAGAAAAAATAAACTCTTAACTTGATTAATCCCATACATATCGTAGATGCATTAGTTTGATTTTCGTGTTGGAGCTTATATCCAAGTGATAGAATAAATGGCATATAACAAAAATTTGTTTCTTTGATAATCCATAACCTTCACATTATTAAATTTATTTCCATCTATGTGAGCAGTAATTTTAAAAGGTTCTTGATATGAGGAAAGGCATTTAACTTCCCCCTTTGCAGCCATATTGGAAACTTTGTCCTTTGTAAGTATTTCTTACTTTTGAACCTCTTTCATTAGGAACCCTTTATTAAAGATAAATTCTTTCTTAGGTTGAACTTGTTTTTGAAACATATGTTCATGTTATTCTTCTTTTTGTAGCTTTTTTAGCATTTACTTTTCAAATTATTCTTATTTTTCTTGTTCTCTTTGTAATCTTGCTTTATCATCTTGATCTTGTTGTACTTGTGCTTGCTCTAATTTGTCCATTTAAATATTTTCTTACTCTTAATTGTTATTTGATATCCATACTTATTGTTGTTGTGGTTGTTGTTTTGTACTGATTTTGATTTTGTCACTTGTTCTGTTTGTACTTGTTCCACTGTGGGTTACTTGATTGATGTATCTATCATAAGATCACCACTACAATAATACTTTGTATTTTCTTCTTTAAATCTAAATAACCATTTATATGATGCTCATGCAGTATATGATATGAACAATAACATTTTGATCTCATTAGAGTATGTATAGGAGGTAGTTTGATCGACTTATTTATAAGGATTTCTCTTAAATTCTCACTTGAACTCTTATTAATCTATCGCATAGTTTTTGAACCATTCGCTGTAAATGTATTTTGTTTTAGCTTTCAATCTTGACATAAAATATTTTGAGGCACAATATTTCTAGATGAATATGTATATGCATGATTAACACTATATTACTATGGATTATTTGTATATACAATATTATTTTCTAATGAGGTGATATTTGACATGAAATCTTGATTTTATTTTCATAATTCTTCTATTAACTTGCTCATAATGATGGTTTGATCCTTAAGGGCTTAATAAGCACAAACCTTGGGTACTTATGACTAAATATTCACACAAACACCATCAAGAGGAGATGTGGGATGTGAGGGGGTTGAGGAAGGATGGGAATATTGATAGCATGGACCTGGTTAGAGGGAAAGTATTTATCACCATCTTGAGCATTAGGAAGAAGAAGAGATTATTTGTTAACCATTTTACACTTTTAAAATGCTAAAATGATAACAAGAGGTGAGAGACAAGCAAACAGTCAAATATAATAGGGAAATAAAAATTTGAAACCTTGAGAAAAATATTAGAATGAAACCCTAGGGAAAATTAGGGCTAGTAATATTCAAAAAATATCCTCCCTTGTAGGTGATTATAGTGTTACTCCTTTGAAATATTTTTTAAGATATTATGTAGTTTTAATAAAGAACTTGTGACCCTATAATGACTCTATATTCATCTTGTCTATCAAGTCAAATTCCCAGACAGAGAAAGGTCATGGTGATATAATAAATTATAATTCCATACATGATTCAAATAATTATGTAGCTAGCATTTCTCACTTAACTTTCTATGTTCTTGATATTTTTGTTCCATCATGGGTCAATAGTAACACATACCTAGTGATTTATAAAACATTGTTTTTTTGCTAAAATATCCTCCACATTCACTATTGTGTACCTCTTAGAGAGCTATCTAAGCCTCCTCACAACTAAGATATTGATGTAAATGTCCATCAAAAAATCACTTGAACAAATCCCCTCTAATTATAACATAAAAAATAGCATGTATTTTAAACTTGCATTTCTTCTTCTTTTATAAATTATCTTAAGCTATAACTTTATGCAAAAAATTATAGATATTAGTGTCCTATTATGAATTGTGTGTAGTGTGTGTAACTAAAATTACTACTAAGGCATCTACATCTACTATTGTAATTTATGGGTGTTTTAATCATCATATATAAAAAATTGTTTGATAATCATTGATGTCGATAGGAACTAGAGAAGTTGTGTTATCCATAACATCTACATGGTGATTGCCTTTGTGATGTATGCTCTCAATCATAATCCTAATGAAGAATATCATTAACTGATGTACCATTTCTTTGTATGGAATCAAAATTTCCTATTTTTTATGATAAACGTCTAAAATTTGATTAAATACGAGTTGAGAATACCCATACATTTAAATAGATTTTAATTATAATGTGCAGGTGGCACATAATCCAAGTATCAATGCCTCATTTTTGATAGATTATTTGTGCATGTAAACCCTAAGTGATATGTGAAGGGCATAAGTTGGTCCTCTAGAATAATAATAACTATTCTAGCTCCAACACTTGTGGTGCATTTAGATCCATTTAAATACATAGTCCAAGTATCATCATCATTATGATATGTAACAAGATCATCTTGAAAATCTTCATTGATTGATATTGTGTAAACTATCAATGTTGTAGCTGATTGATCTGTAATTACTTATTTTTTATGGATTTTTTAGATATGAAATTTATGTTTAATTTCAAAACTAGCATCACCCATTTATTTATATGTCCTTTGAATTATGGTTTCATCATGAGAAATGTTAGTGGATACACCTTTGTAATGATGTGTTTCATTATTAAACATATAATGTCATAAAAATTGCATTGCAAAAATAATTGCTCCACAGTTTTTCCATTGCATTTTTTTTTTCATAATCCACTAGTGTACAACCGATGTAATAGATTTCTTGATCTCTCTGAGCATTGTCATATTGTGACAATAAAAACCCTAAAGCATGATCTATAGCAGGAATGTATAGTAACAAAGGTTAATTTGATATTGGAGGCATGAGAATGGGTGGATTAAGTAGATATTATTTGATTGCATCAAAACTTTGTTTAAAATTGGCATCGAATTTGAAATTTGTATATTTATGTATTTAGTAATTTGTGAAAGCATGCATCTATGGGTTGATTGAGTCATAGAACATCTTATTGCCTGAATTATTCCTTGTAAACATGATAACTACTAGATTTCGCCTTCTTTGGACCCACTTATATGCCTCTAAGATATGTTATAAACTAATAAATGTGTGGAATATACCCCTTATACAATTTTTTTTAGTTTAAGCCCATGCTATATTTTTGTAAGCATTCAAATATTTGTTGTACATCTATAACATGGCCACGCTAATGTTTGGAATTTGAAATTAAGTCATCAACATAGTCTTCCCCAACTTTATGTATAAAATAATGAAATATGTGTGTCATATCCATTGATAAGTAGATCCCATGTTTTTTAATCTGAAGGACATGACCAAGTAACAAAATGTTCCCCATGGTGAAGTAAATATGATCATAGGTTGGTCTTTAAAAAAATTCTTTATTTGATTATATCCAATGAAACCTTCCATGAATAATAAGTTATGATAACCAACTATATAATCTATAATCATATCAATATTTGGTAAGGAAAATTTCATCCTTGGGACAAACCTTGCTCAAATCATAAAAGCCTATACAACATCTATTTTATACTTGGTTTGGAAACTAATACAATATTATAAACCCATTTAGGGTAATTGGTTGATCTAATAAAGCTTGCATCCAATAGTCTTTTGATTTCATTTTTGACTAGCAAACCTAATTCAGAAAAAAAAAACATCTTTCTTGTTTTTTTCTTAACTGGCTTTGCATCTAGATAAAGAATTATATTATGCATCACAACTACAGGTTCAATTCCTATTATATCTAAATAAACCCAAGAGAATATCTTGAGGTAGTTGTGTAATACATATCTAAAGGCTTTCACTTCATTATCCTTGAGTAAGGCTATAAGAAGGAATAGGCTCAGAGCTCTATCTATTCCATAATTGATTCCATTATTTCTTCATTTCTCAATGTTGATCTATCCTCCACATATTTTGTAGTAAGAATTGTATTGGGACCATCTTATTGGACAACATCTTGTGGATGTTGACTATCTTTAAAATACACATGGGCATTTGTTGTATAATGGAGGGACATCCTCGTATTCCCCTAAATATTCCAAGAGAGACTCATCATTAGATAATTTGTCTAATGTCCAAATCTATAGCGAAATCATATCAACAAAGTCATGTTGTACTAACTGTAGTGTTGATACATGATAAAATTATTACGTAGACATACGTGTAAATTTAAGGAAATACGTATAAATATTAAATATTGGCTTTACTTTCATTAATCATTGTTTAATCATCTATGTATCCCAGGCCTTGTTTACCTTTATGATCAAATATAACAATGGTATCAATAATGTTTTATGTATGTTTCCCAATCCTTGTCTCATGTATCCTAACTTTTGCAAATACTTTAGGCCAAAACCATATTACTTTAAATCAGTTTCATGTTGTAGAAGGATGACCAAAGTGGATGTTGGTATTGGTATATCATTTTTTAGAACATTATGTCTATACTCTTGGGGATAAGGGTGAATGTGAAGTATATAATTTTGTATAGGTAATGCCATTGCACAATTCTTGAAAGGATCCTGATCCATAAGACAAGTGTGTGTGTATACATATAATGACTAAATTTTAGACACACATGTAAGGTAGAGGATAATGCATTCATATTATGAGTTCATGGTATTCCCAATAGAACATTATATTTTAGATCATTGGGCATAACCTTTCATATGGTAGATGTTGCTCTATGACCCATAGTGATATTCAATGTATGTTGTCCTAATGTTTTCCAAGGGATATTATCAAATCCCCTTATGCTCATATTTGAGTAATAAATATCAGTAGATTCTATACCAAGTGTATCAAGGAAATAGATATTAAAAATATTAAGTATAAATCTGTTATCCAACAAAACCCACCTAATTCCCATATTTTATATTCATACTTGAATATATAATAGGAGATGTTGGTTGATAATGTACATGGGATGTAAATATTATTTCTCACAAGAGATATTTTCCTTCATCCACCATAATGTATTTATGATAGAAGTGATGTAAATTAGTTTTCATCACTTGGTAGAGTCATGTCATTTAATGTTGAGGTCTAGGGGGAGGAATGATATGATTCATACAGATTCTTTAGCATTTAGTACTAAATAAAAGAATCTCAAATTGAATATTTAAATAATGTGTATTACTAAGGTGTGTTAAGAATAATCTATGATTCATCTAAACCTTAGTTTTACTGCCCATAATGTGAATCAATCTTATTATATAATTTTTAAATATATTACATGTGTTAAGGAAGCAAAACATACTTATGACCGTCATATATTGAATTAGAAAATGCACATTGTGCATATCCATTATAGCCATGATACAAAGCATAAATTAAAGAAAAGCTTACCCTGAGAAAACCACAAATAATTATTGTGAAAAAAATAGGTTTTTGTCAAATATCAATAGATATATGAAACCTTTATTTTTTGAAAAATTAATGTGTTTTTTCCTTCAGGGCTGAATTTACTAAAAGTAGTAAAACCTTAATTATGGAAAATATATACATAATATTAAAAATAAAAATAGAATTTTATTCCAGTAAATATGACAACTAAAAACCTATAATATTTTTAAAATAAGAGTCATTTTAGATCAGATATAAGCTAAAGATATACAAGGCCAAATCATAACCCTAATAGAGGGATTCCTAATAGGAAAATGAGTGTGAGACCTTAGGGTAAAAAGGAGAAGTTTAAGATTTGTATGTATGATGTAGGAACTTAGAAATTAGGTTTGAAACCCTAAGATAAAAATATGAAACCTAAGGAGGTGAAATGAAAACCCTAAGGGACACTTAAGGTTTAAATGTGCTCAACAAATAAAGTTGGAGTTTTAAGGATTAAAACCCCAATAGAAAAAGGCCACCTATGAAGGGAAATGAAAAATTAAGTTTGAAAATCATATTTAAACATAGAAATTTGAAACCCTAGGATATTATAAAAAAATCCTTAGGAAACTTAGGGTTATTTCATGTTTAAAATACGGATCATGTAAACAATATGTTTTAACTGATTTTGGATTTAATTATCTAAATAAGACAAAACATTGAGTCTTATAAAATTGTATAACACATGTATAAATTAAAGAAACATGTTTATAATAGTAGAGTATAAATGATCAATTTTAATTTAATATTTATGGAAATGACCTAACAAATAGGGTACTTAGTGTGTTTAGGCTCTATGTAGGTATGTGATAATATACAGTTGCCAAAAAATTCTCTATGTTGACTCATATCAAGAAATAGATAGTGAAACCTACTATAACAAGTTTGATGATAGATAAAGGTTTATGGTGACTAGATTCATCTATGCTCTACTAAATTCAACCAATATCCCTACACAGATATGTGAAATTTGGGATCACTACACCTACACCTATAAACAACTCTTGTATATTTATTTTTGTGGTGATGCACGAATAATTTTATTTTTCTTTTCTCTACCTCAAAACTCTAGCTTGTACCCTGGACAATTATTTGGCATGTAAAAAGGGATCGATTAAGATGGGTTGAGCTGAACCCAACTACGCCCAACTAAGTGTATATGCATCACCTACGTTCCAATATTATGAAGAGGACTAGAACCACACATTGTTTTCCTACCTAGATGAGTGTGTGCAATAAATGTAGTACTAACATGTTGTGTAATATTTTGTATGGCTTACAACACTTGACAACCTATGATTTCAACCTTGCAATGGCATTCAAACTTAACTTAGGGGTTATTCCTTTGATTGGTTTCAAATTTTGAGGCTTTACTGTTGGGTTTTTAATCTTTAATCATGTCTTTCAAGTGTTGAAGTGTAGCCCCAATGAGCTAACACACTCGCCCTCCATGCAAGACTACATTTTTACACACTTAATCGAAGTGCATAGTGAGAGACTAGTTTCTATGTGTTATGTTTCACAATAACATACTAGTCATATACTTGAGTTTGAACTAATATCTAATTAGAAGTTACACATAAAAATAAATACACTACTTTGGTCCTTATTTCATTAAACTCAACAACCATAATTATGAGGATAAATGCCATAGAGTTCAAAGATTGTTACATAAGTTCTAAGATTAGAAGTTGTATAAATCTCATAATTAGTTACAACTACAAGTTGCATAATGCAAACCCTCTATCAAATGCATAACTATAAATTATCTAGAACATCAACATCAAAACTAATTTTAATATCTTTAATTCTATATTATAAGTCACTAAAATGATACAAATATTAGTAACCTTTTAATGATCTCATGCAGGGGTATTTATATTTGTTTTTCCCTAACCAAGTAGTTACATTAATAAATGACATGAGTGATTGGCCAATGAACTCTCTATAGAAAGAGAGTTATAGTAGTCTATCAATTATTTTCTCCTAAGGACCCAGGTCTTTGCACCCCCTATATACTTGTTCTATGTTATATCCTTGATGTCATGTGTCTTCCTCTTTGTAGGCCAGTGCAAAACTTGTGATTATTAAATTTTGGATGACCCTTGAGAATCGTTCCTCAATCGTCTCTTGCTTCTCATGCACTCCCCAAGTCTTTAACTACTTATCTAAGTCATATACTCTTGGGTTCCTCATAGTTATATTCTATCTTTGATTGGGTCTTCTCATGCTCGTGCTTTCACACCCTTATCCCTTTGTGCCTCACTAGTTCCTCACCATGGTCCTTTTGTACTAGGTTAGTTTCACATCATAGTATTTTTATGCTATGCTCCTCTCATGTCGTGTTGGTTCCATGCTAAAATACAAAAATACTTAGTCAAAATTTGGTGTCTAGCATCAACCCACACTATACTCTTAGTCCATCTAGGACTAAGTCTTGATTTTGACATCAACCAAAAATTCAGGCCCCATTTGTTCAATATATTTTTGACATTGTCCCAATGTGACAATGTTTCAAGTAGCTTTGACATTTTTTCATCAATGGCCACCTTTGTTTTCTTAATCTCCTCAGGTTGGTCAGGGTACTCATTGGCATTCTTGACCAATTGGTCCAAGGATGTGCTAATATCCTTATAAACTTCTTCTAATGTGGATACCTCACCGATAACCTATCCTTAGAGAGCTACAAAATTAGCATTAAGTTCATGTTGATTTACGTTTATTTTCTCTTCCATAGATTTGACATCGTTGAATTCCTTCACACACTTGACATGATCCTTTATTAAGAGGGTAGCATTTCCTAATTTTTGGCTTTGATATTCCTCTACATGTATCCGACCCTCCAATATTTTATTAGGTTGCACCAATCTCTCAAAAATCCCATCCAAGATGGAGATTACTTCCCCAACTCTTTTGAGAGTGCACTTACAACCAATACTACTTTTGTAAAGTGATCTACCACTAATACTTTCTCATTCCTCAATTTAGGTTGTTCCTTATAGCACTTTAATAGGAGATTCACTAGGGTCTCCAATTTATTCATAGTTTCACCATCTAAAGGCACTCCATCTACTAATGTTAGTTCTTGGCTCAAAATTTATTTACACAAATTCAAAATTTTTACCTTGGCCTTTATGGCCTCCTTTACTTGTTATTTAAATACAACCACTTCTTCTTCAAGTGCCTTCTAGATGGAAACTTTTTTTCATACATTGCCACTGCCTGGCCATGTTTTTTCTCTACATCATGCACGTTAGAATCAGAAAGTATATTTTGGAAAATGACTTCAAAAGCCATTTTCAAAAATGCAGTGTTGGCTTGTAAATGGGTGATCTTCTAGGGATGAACTCATAGTGGGGTTGGTAGCACTGGATCTTGAGAACCTAATAGGAGGCTATCTAGAGGGAGCTCAAAATAACACTCCTCATTGTACATGTCGAAAAAGAAGGACATTTGCCACCTTGTGTCAATAATTGCATCTTGGGGAAGGAAATGTAGCCAAAGATAGAGCATTCTATTTGTAATGTTTTTTTGGTACTAAACACATAGATTGGTGGATGCATCAATCAAAGATGGCTCTCCTTCAAAACCAACAGGATCCTTTCCTTTGTCTGAGTCATGCTCTAAAATTTTAACCTTTGTGTTAGTATCCAAATAAGTGTTATTGATGGCCATCTCACTTATTTATTGAGTATCATAACCATCCCCCTCTTTGCCAAATTGATCCTAAATGTCCAATGGTGAATATTCAAAGGTGGTCTCCTCCTCTCATACTGGGGGGTGTCTTTTCAAAATTAGAATCATCTACCTATTTCTTTTGGCTTGCAGGTTCTTCCTGTACTGGTTCTTTCTCTGATGTTCTTTATGAAATAACCCCTGATGGTAAAACCCTTGGTGGTGATTCCCTGTGAAGTTCTTGGAGATGATGGAGGTGAATTTAAGGGTGGAAGAAACTATAGAGGTGAAGGAGAGGGTGGAGGAACCTACAGAGGTGAAGCTCTAGGTGGAGAAGATCTAGGTGGAGAAGGTATATGTGGTGAGGTTCTACAAGGTGGCACCTAGGTAGTCCATCATTTTGAAGGATCTTTCTATGAACTTGTGTTGGAATCATGCCCAACCCACTTCTTTTTTACCAATTTGGTACTAGTGGAAGTTTTTCTTGAGTTTACTTCAAACCCTTTGAAGTCTTCTTAGGTCATATCATGTAGAATAGATATACACCTGTTATCCCACCATCATCTATTTGACCTTGATATTGGTCTAATCATTTTCCCACTTCTCTTAGTAGGTCTTCTTACCAGGATAGACATACATCTTCTAGAGAGTGTGAATCTCCAAGTTGATTCTATCTACTTTCAAGGTGATATGTTGTGCATCAAAAAATGCAGTTTACTGAGTCGAAGAAGTACCATGCTAAAAAGGCATAGGGTAGCTTTAACCACATAGAGAGTTCTCCAAAAGGGACCATCTTGATGTGCACCAAATAAAAATGTTACTTCATAGCAAATTGAGCTTGCTTACCAACCTGGATGGGCAAGTCTTTAGGAATGTGTCATTCATTCCCAAATGTTTCCTTCATTCCATCAAAGCATTATTTCATTCTATTTTTATAAGTGGGGTGATATGATAGGGGAACATGAACACCTTATATCTCTCAACAAGGGACTTGTGTTTAGGTGGATATGCCCACTTTAGCTCTTATGAGGTTTAGTTAGGTACACTGATCTCATCAAACACCATTAATAACAAAAATACCCCCCCGTGAGAACCTATGGTCATGGATTTGATGGGTCTTCTCAGCATCCTCAATGATTTTATGGGAAAAATACATGGCCCAAATATACTTCAATCCCTAAGTTACATGGTGAATGATGTAGAGGTGGGCCATATCCACCTCTTTCCAATGATCGATGTCATCGATCTTGGTCATTATGATGTGCATCGCCACCTGAAGGGTAAGATATTATAGGTTCTTGATATGCATGACATGGCACTACTTTTGGTACATTAGCACCATTTTTGTCTTCCTTATCTCTTTTGAGTCCTATAAATCAAAATCTACATCCATTCTGGAGCACTGGATCCCTAACACCTTACTTATCCTTTTGAGTGTAATTTACATGTTGCCCCCAACAAAGTAGAGGTAGTCCTCATGGATGCACAAGAGTATAAAATTAATTGCTTATAATTGAAATAAACCCATAGCATCTAAGACATTAAAATTTTTGAAGTCATACACCAATTGGGTTTTGGTGTTCTAGAATTTAACCCTATAGTCATTTTG
Source organism: Torreya grandis (assembly GCA_037957365.1). Taxonomy (NCBI): domain Eukaryota; kingdom Viridiplantae; phylum Streptophyta; class Pinopsida; order Cupressales; family Taxaceae; genus Torreya; species Torreya grandis. Next base: position 7,822,887 of record JARHVA010000118.1, on the reverse strand, counting down.
TAACTAAACCTCATTCCCAGGTTGACGATGATTGTAATGAAAAATGGTGCAAGAGGGTAATTTCAAGACCCAATTTTCCATGTGCAGTATCATCTCTAGGTACTGAATTCCACTATTATCAATGATAGGGGTAGAGATGATTGTGCCTTATTTGCTTGGCATGCCATCCTAACCTCTTCTCCTTCCATGTGTTGTGCATGTTCTTTAGGTGTCTCTTCTTTGATTAATATTTCTTCCCCCCAAGTACTTCTTCTTCCTCTAAAATACTCGGTGATGGATCAGGTCTTAAATCCTTCTTCTTAGACTACATCACCGTCTGAGAATCCTGAAGGTTGAGGCACGATTGTCTAAAGTTCCCAAAAGAATACATGATTGTTGTGTAGATGACTTTGGCTTTTCTTGGTTTGAAGTTCTTTAATGATGAATGTCTACCTCTACAACTTGTAAATACCAGTTCTTTCTAACATGGTCATGTTTTGAAGTCAACTATGTGACATATTACTTAGCTTGATGCTTAGTTCATTAGTTGTTTATAGGATTTTGATGATATTTACTTGCTTTGGAATCACTCTAGATTAATTTGTTCTTCAGCTCTATAAACTCAAATGGAAACAAAGATAAAAATTAAAATGAGCTTCTCATCCTTTTATAGTTTTGAGGGATTTTGAGGGGGTAACTTGTATTTACTACCCCATTTCTTTTTGACCATCAGTTCTTGTTATTAATGCACTTGTAACAACCACCGTTCTTTGACCGTCACTTCTCACCATAAATTTATTTAATGGTATTGTCTTGTTATGATGTTGGCACATTTATCACAACTACTATTTCTTTCACATCAATGACATGTTCTATCCCACACTTTTCTTTAGAGTGGAAGATAGTTTTTCTATTTATTTCAAATTTTCAAACTATTTGGCAGGAATATATTATCCCTAGGCTATTTAACTTGTGTATCTTAAGTTGAGCATGAATCCTTAACCATGAATACATATACCTTTTGCCCCACACTAAAACTGTGTCATAGTCATCCATGAACTTACAAGTATAAAATTAAATAAAATCTGTGCTAAAGAAAAAGTTGCATGCAACTAAGGCAACACTTTTACTCAAACATTAAATCCTAAACTAATGGGATAAGCCTTATTTTTACAAAATTTAAACTATTCAGAGATGAAACATGGTTGTAGCCAGCTTCCATTATAATGCCCAAAATAAATTGGCCATCCAACCTTTGTAATCAACAAGCATCGTGGGTCAAATGCTATGAATTACAAAAGGACCCTCACAGTGAATTCAATTTTTTCTAGAATGGCACGCAAACTTGGAGTCATAGAGAAATAATTTCATCCCCAGGGTAAATGTTTTATGCTTGATGTGTCGATCATGCCATGCCTTTTGTTTGCATTTCTCCACATCCTGACTCCAATGAGCAAGAAATTTGGCTTTATCTAGCTACAACAAAGTATCCAAGCATGTTTTTAAGGATGACTCCTCATCCAATTATCTAACATGCACAATATGAAGAGATGGTACTAAGAATTTATCTGGTAGAACTACCACTTTGCCATATACCAAATTGAATGATGTGTTCTTGTTCATGCACTTATAGGTTATTCAGTAAGCCCAAAGTACCGTAAATACTCTATCATCCCTGTTAGTTTGACCAATATTAAAAAAATTCATAAGTGTTATGCCTAAGATTTTATTGAATGCCTCGATAGTGCCATTTTTCCTAAGGATGGTATAGTGTTATTTTATGATGAGTAATCATGAACTCAAAAAGTAGGATACAAATAATTTCATTGAGGAAATGGGTAGCATGATGACTAATAAAACTTAGTGGGCATCCAAACTAGGTTATGATATGTTCCAAAATGAAGTATGCAACAATAGGAGCAGTACAATCCCTTATTGGTGTAGCTTCAACCCAGCGCATGAGATAATTAGTTATTGTAATAATATAATGGGAACCTATTCATCATCTAATTGGATTGATGAGGCTGATAAAATCAATGACCCACTTTTAAAATGGTTCTTGAGATAGAATTAGATGTCAAGTCATGGCATCCCAACAATTTGTTTTTCTTATGCGCTGACAAATGTCACACTTCCTAACATATATCTTGGCATCTTGAAAAAGGGTAGGCCACCATAATCTGACCAGTAGAACCTTATGTATGGTAGCGTATCTAGCATAGTGTCCACCTATAATTCCCTTATGAAAATTTTGGAGTAGTTCAGAGTGCTCATGTTTCATGACACAATGTTGAAGAATTTTGTCTCAACTGAGCTTATAGAAGTCCCCTCCAATGAGCTGAAAATGTGCAACATAGACCAGATTTGTTTCTTAGCCTAAGGAGTCAAATAGTCGAGTGCTAAGTTAGTATTTAATAAACTTTCAATATCTTCCAACTCCTTAAGAACACAAGAAACATGAAAAAAGCTAAACATCAAGTAAATCATCTTTAATAACATGCAGTTGTTATCCAAAATCAATACGAGAAAGAAGGTCAGGGCTATAATTAGTTTTTCTTGGTTTGACCATGATAGAGAATTGAAATTCTTGAAACAACACTATCCAGTGTAAAATGCATCCATGTAGCACAAGTTTATTTAATAGATACTTTAAAGATTCATGATTTATATAGAATACAAAAGAAGTTTCCAATAAATATTATTGAAATTTTTGCAAAGCATAAACCATTGATAGTGCTTCATGTTTCGTGGTGGTGTATTTTCGCTTAGTTCGAGTAAGTTTCCTACTAGCAAAATAGATAGGGTGATCAAGGTGACCTTCACCTAGTTGTGTAGGGATTGCACCAATTGCCATTCTAAAAGCATCAACATGGACATGGAATGGTTTCATCCAATCAAGGAACTATAGGATTAGAGTAGTAAGCAGTGTATCCTTTAAGGACTCAAAGGCTTTTTGGTAGGAGTAAGTCCATATAAAGTGTTATTTATGTTTTAAGAGTTCCTCTAGAGGTGCAAAAATATTTGCATAGCCACAAATGAATTTCCTATAATATTTGGTATGGCCTAGAAAGGCATGAACTTTGCATTGAGACTTGGCACTAGGAGGCAAAAAATGATAGATACTTTTGTTGGGTCTACTAAAAGTCCATCCTTGAAAATAATATGTCCTAGATGAACACCAATGGATGTATCAAAAAGACACTTATCGAGATTCAATGATATTTTTAGGACTCAATAACACTCAAGCATGAGCCATAGATTAGAATAATGTTCCTTGACCAAGCCATAGACTGCTCAATCATCCAAGTAGACTTGAAGAAAATTATGAATGAAATATTTAAAGGCCTCAATGCCTATATATGCAAACATATCAGGTAAATTCTTTAGCCCAAAAGGCATGATAATATATGTGAAGGATCCCCAGTCAATGAGAAATGTAGTCTTAGGTTAATCCTCTTAAACGATCTAGACCTAATGGTACCCAAATAATACATCTATCAAAGTATAAATTTCACACCCAGTGACAACTTTAAGTATTTATTTTGTGAATGGTGTTGGGAAGGGATCAGTAATGCAAGATGCATTAAGCATCTAGTAATCAATGTAAATTCTAATGCATCCATCTTTCTTTATTTTATCACCATGAAACTAACCCATTCAGATTAATCAATTGGGGTGATCACTTTAGCACATAGCATATTGCCAATTTCTTCCTTTACATACACTCATAGATTTTGATTCATCCTATATGGCCTTTTCCTGACTGGTCGAGCACTATCAACCAGTTTGATATGCATTTTACCTAGAGATGGATGAAGACCTTTCATCTCACTATAGTTTGTTGGGAAGACATATTGGTAGTCTTTTAATAAATCAAATATCTTTGAAACTTCTGTGTTGGTCCAATAATTAATATAATAGCTATTTTTGGTTCTTTCTCAGTGCTGATGTTGCATTGGATAGTTTGAATTGGTCTTGAGTAAGGGTGTTCTATATCAAGACTAGTATTATGAATAGTTTATGTGCCATAGTCCGTAGGGACATCCAAATGATTTTCCATAGGGTTAAGTGGGTTGGACCCTTCACCTTTATCTACCTGAAATACTAGTTTCTATTTATTTAGGCATATTTCTTCACATTAGTCCTGATCAGAGACTAGTTATGGCATGGGAACAAGTTGTGTAGATGGTCCATTGAAGAGAACTAGACCTTCTTCTGGGACATCATAAATATATCTCAGGTGATCTTCAAAGGGACTAGGGTCACAAACAACTGCTTTCCACATATCCTAGAGAGTGAGGTGCAAGTCCATTCTTAGAGATGATTAAGATAATGTTGAGTTTATGTTTTCTCTAAATATATGCCAAAAATGGGTACCCATATGTCACTCTTTGTTGACATACCATACTCTTGCCCAAGTTTTTAAGGTTTAATAAAAAACATGTACTCATAGTAGTAAGAAAGACTCTTCGGCTCTCCACATGGATTCATAAGCCTCTATATGGGGTTTAGGTGCTTGTACTTTGCTATAACTAATCATTCCCCTGACTTAGTTGTCATGATGAAACTAGTGATACAAAGCAAAGCATACTTGATCCTACTAGAGAAGTCAATCATTATGGGTTTACCACCACCTTGTGACTGTACCATCAAAGAAGTGAACCAATGATCGTATACGATCATTGTCAGAGTTATAAAATTATTTAAGGCATTGGACAAAGTCACAAACTTCCATTTGTCTATGAAACCAAGGAGCTTCATCAAGTCTTTCTAACGAAGCATCCATCATTGGTCCCCTCATGACTTGGCCGATAACAAGGTGAACAAACTTGTGGAGTTTATGATACTAGCATATAACATTTTCATGACTACCAAGGGCACTGCACACTCTTCGAGTGAGGTCATAATCACCATGGGCATAACAATTACAAGCATTGCTTATAGTATTAGAAAGGGATTGAGTGTCTATCCATCAAAGGATGCCATTAGGTGTAAGATCATGTTGCTCACCATCTCTAGCTGTGACATTATAGATGTGGTTAATATCTTATTCCACATTAATAGGTTTTGCCTATGGAGACCCATGTGTTTGATCTAATATAATCACAATACGTTGATCATTATTTTCAAAACTAATTTAGCACTTTTTGAAACTTAAGTTTGTAATAGTTTCATAATAACAAGGTCACCCCAATAGAGATAAAAAATCATCTGCCTCTTCCAACTTGAGAGCTTCAAAGTCAACTTTGACAGCTACTCTAAGGATATCCATTGTTGCATTTTTAAGGATGCCAATTGGTAAAGCATGAGTTTTATTAGCCACAAACAATATGTGTGGAGATGGTTGTAATGTTGGACTAGCCATTTTAGACCATGCGTCCTTAGTGAGGATGTTAACGTCAGTGCCAATATAAATGAAGATGTCCCAAATCACCCTTCAATCGATGACAACATCTACTAATTTTTTTTGTCCTCTTAAAGGCTAGGAGGAATAGGGGTATCTTGCCATTGACCATGATTTAATCTATAATCCTTAGTTTGTCTAGTTAATTGAGGTTGAGCATCAGTTGGTATTTGTACCTGATTTCTAAGCTAAGTACTCAGTTGTGGGATAATGTCTTCGTCTACCATATGCTTGCAAAGCTCTTAAAAATTATCTTGTGCCACATTTTGAGGATTTATTACCTTCTACATATTCACACATTACATTACTTCTTGGTCCTTAAGAAATTGAATTTCTCCTTGTAGTTATCATACCATCATAATAATGTCCTAGATTATATCCTTCCATTCTTCCTTGCCCAAGGTTCTTCACATTGTACCATCTTAATAGGAGTAGATACAGACTAAGATTGTCCACTGCTATGCATAGTGATATTCACCCATTGAGTTGTAGGGGTAATAGATCACAATTGTCAATGAGGTTTCTTAATTTCAATCATACTTGTACCTTTTGAATTTCTTTCCTTAGTGATGGCCATGCATAGGTCATGACATTCTTCCAATCGATGCTCATTTTTACAAAAAACACATGTTGGATAAACTAGACAATCCCTTTGATAGTGGTTTGGGGATCCATACTTATAACATGTTCTTGGTGGGAAATGACCATCTCTTTGTCTTTTCCGTCTATCTCAGCCATGATAGCCACCATTATCTTGATTGTTAGACATAGAGGTTTGGCACATACTGTATGCACGTGTTTCATAGATATCACTAATTAGCCAATTATCATTTGTGTCATGGGTGTAGGCATCACATATTTTACATATTCAGATACCTTTGAATGTGCGGCTCACTAAAAGAGAGGATAGGAGTGTATATTGTGCTCTTCATGGAAAATTTCATGTGATTGCTTTAGTATAGTATGGATGTTTTTATGTGGGTAGTTACTTCAATTATGACCTTCAAACTTGTAATCAATACACCAAAGACCATTACTAGTATTATACACATTATTTGTAGTTAGTTATTCAAGCTGTGATGCCATTGAAGCTATTTGGGCTTCCATGAAAGGACTAATCTGAATGTAAATACTACCAATAGCTTCAACATAGAAGGTGGCCTCCAAAACTTTATGCAAACTAGTGAAGGTCCTCTAGGATAGTGTTCATTGAAAGGGAAGTAACAAACCTCCCATGAACCATTATGCATGATGAGTAGCATTTATTTAAAATGATAGCTTTGATAAAAGTGTCTTGAATCATGCATCATATTGCTATACACTTTCAGTGAGCTCCTGCTTTATGTCTTTCAGTAGGGCAATACTTTGTTGGTCAAATTCAAGAATGTCAAATTCTTGAAGGAATTTTGTTTTGAGTTGATCATAGTTAATCACCACTTGTTGAGAATCAAAATTCTGATACCACTTATACTCTCATTCCAAAAGTGTAGTCATGAATTGTGTGGCCTTTCACTCTAAAGAAGTTATACCTCCCACCCTCCAAATTAGTTTGCACTTATGGACATGTTATGTAGCATTCTCCACACCTCGATATTATGGTAGGTAAAGCATCACTTCATAATAAATTGTTGGCAGTCGAGGTGCTTGCATTGGTGGCTGTTGAGAATCCCTAGATCTTATTATTTGAGGGGGAAGTCCACCACTTCCTCCTGTACCACCTCCCAGTCCACTTATAACATCTATAACAACAATGCCCAAGCCTTGGAGTGCATTAGCTAGTTGATTAATAAGATTTGGGATTGTATTATGTCCACTATGAATGTCAGGTCTGCTAGGCATCCCAAGTTGAGCCACGTAATTCCTTTGAAGAGAAAATAAAGTGTTAATTATATATGAGTTACAATTATCTCATCTACAATTTACCTTATAGGATTAGTTTCTAATTCCACATTATCTATATCCCAATTATGTATACGTAATTTGTCTAATTCAAAAGCATGAGCATGTACTATGGTTGGGGAACTTGGTTGGTTCAAACTTGGTTCTTCAGTTTTTGTTGTTTGGATAGTTTCTCATTCATATGATAAAAGTGGCATAGGGCACAATTTAAAAATGATGGAGTCCTCTTTGTGTGTTTTCATTTCCCTTCAGACCCTAAAAACACTTCCTAAGTTCTCCTGATCCCTTTCTATGTCACTTCCTCCTATGATCCTCTATTGAGCTTCATCATCTTTTTTATTTCAAAAAGCCTGCTGACTAACTACCATACTAAACCTAAAATTCTTTACCAACACTTCTCTATTTCCCTTCCAATTGTGTGGCTCATGCAAGGATAGATTTATCTCTCCATTGGCAGAGTCTCAAATCCATAGTCAATGAACAACTTCTTGACTTTTAGTGGGAAATGTCTAATATACCAACCACATAGATCTCTAAGAAACTAGAACTTGGATTCATTAGGACAAGATTAAGTGGTTACAGCATACACGAAAATGTAGCTATTCAACACTCCTCTCCACTATATATTAATAGCTCATGTCCACGGTGTTCTCAATCATGCTAAATCCCTTTGACATTTTAATGTCCAAAATGATCTTCTCCCAAAATTTTGTGATCGACCTTGAGCATAAATAAATAACCAATCATGCAAATGAATAGGGATTTCAATAAAGAAAGATTCATATAATACACTATAGAGATTTTATTCCACCCACTAACGAGCAAAAACTCCTAGTTCAAGATGAAGAATCACAAAATTATCCTCGACCCCAGTAATCCATTGTTCAAAACTTTTAAGGGTGATACATTCAAGCATTTTCCATTACTGAGAAACAAGAGCTATGGATCTCACCAATAGAACCAAAATGTTGGATTTTTAATCATTAATCATGTGTTTCAAGTCCTAAAGTGTAGCCCCAAAGATCTAGCATGTTGGCCCTTCATGTAAGATTGTGATCTTGTGTGCTCACCCAAAGCACACAATAAGAGACTAGTTCTCATGGGTTATGTTGTGTAGTAACATACTAGTCATATACTTGAGTTTGAACTTATATATAATTAGAAGCTACTATTTTCAACCAGACTCACACCCTTGTGAAGGTAGTTTTAGGCCTTCACAGTCTATTGAAACATGGAAATAATCCTAGGTTGTGGGTGGCCTAATCAGTGGATTGAATCTCTAGATTCTAAGGTCTAGCTCCCTTTGGTGTATCAATTAAGATCTCTACTCTATGCTACAAACTATCAAGAAAAGGGAAGAAAGAAAATTGAACGAAAAATCCAATCTAATGATGGTGATACACCTATATTTCAGTTCATCCACTCAATTTGAGCTTTTAGAAACACTGATTAGACAAGAAAAGACTAAATCTTCAATTCCAAATGACTCCTATGCATAAGTATTTCATGAAAAGGATTTATCTGGTGATCAAAGCTTGATTGAAATGATGGAATAAGCCTGATTCAAGGCAATAATCATCCACTTACATCCATTGTAACTTTATCCAAAAGACATTAAACACAAAACATGACTTGCATAATCTGATCAACTAATAACTAGGTAAAAATCAAGACTTGACAAGGAAGAAATTTTTTATCACTTATGCAAATTACTGACATAAATACACTATACCAGCATTTTGGAATTTGAAACCAATAGTCCTTCTATTTATCTGAAAAGGTTACAAAACTCAATCTTTGGAATAATTTGGTCTTGCCAAAAGAGGGATATTAATTCAAGGCTGTAAAGCCAATCTTATATAGAAAAATCATACACAAGCAAGAGATTGGTGTTAAAAATAGAATAGGAGACCAACTCCCACATCACCTTAAGTCCAATTTTAGATATCAAAAGATAATTAAGCCTTCAATTAACATCTTTTTGTCTTATGCCTTTCATGAAAATCTCTTTGGCGTTGAAAATGATGGAGAGCCCATTTCATAATCCTTATTTATAATAAAGATTAAATTCTTCAAAATTGATCAAACGTGCATGGATCCTTACACATTCAATTATATTCATGCATGATGCTATGCCAATCCTTAGATGAAGAACCTCAGTTTGAATAAGAGTTGAAAATGTTGAAAGCCTTCAATCTAGATAAACAAGAGTGCATGCAAGACCTATCAACTAGTCAACCAAAGTGCAAGACTAGTCAACTCCAAGTCACTCCATTTTACATGAAAGGCTCTTGAAATAGAAGCATGCATGAAATTCCATGTTGGTGTAGAAGGGATGAGGTGGGCCTAAGTTTGACAAGTCAAACTCTTACATGGAATGCTATGCCAATAGCCAAAGAAGAAAATGCCTCTTGATTGAACTTGGAGCTGAGTTGGATCATTGAATGCATGAGATGACTAGGAGAAAAGCATGACTTCAATAAAAAGTCAATTGAAGATTTGACCAATAAACTATAGATAGCTTTTGCTTTCATAGAAAAGGACCTTGATGAAGGAGAGGTACATGAAAACTCCAAGAGAATAAAAAATACATGGCGTACAAACTAAGATTGAACTCCTTGTTAGCTTATTCCAATGCCAAACCCAACTTATCCCTTTTGAACAATTAGGTCAACTAGACTAGTTAAGCCAAAAAGGTCTAGTTTGTAAACTTGGACACCATGAAACCTACAATAGAAGCCATGAAACCTCCAGACTAGAAGCTCTTTAAGGAGTGACTATGGGATGATATATGGGTTGGATATAGGTGTCATTTGTTTTCAACCGTTTGTGTTTACTTTGCTTAGGCTTGAGGCCTTTTCCATTATGCACTTTCCTATAGACATTTTACTTTGGCTTGTCTTTCAAACTTTTCTTTGGCATTTCTGTAATGAACTTTTTCACTAGAATTGGTCTTCAGGATTTTCCTCTCAAACAATTTGTTTGGGCTCTTTGTCTTGGACTTTTCCTTTGGCATGTATTCCTTTTTTATTTCTTTTGGGCTTATGTCTTTATTTATTTCCTTCAGAAAAAAAGTCTGAAGGAATTATCTCTGAACCTTTCCTTCATTAATTTCCTTCGAACAAAAATTCCAAAGGAATTCTTCTTTTTTGGGGTTTCCTTTTGGTTGTTCCCTTTAGCCTTTTCTTCCTCTCCTTTTCTTTGGACAAAATGTCTGAAGGAATTCATGTGTTCTACCTATTTCTTTCAAGCTTTTGGCCTTAGGTATTCCTTCTGGCCTTTGCCTCGGGCAATTTTCCAATGGGAATTGTTAAGTGTCCTTCCCAAATGGGAAGTATCCTTCAAAAGTTTTGAAAGGACCGTCAAAACTTTTGAGAATGACCCTTCGAGAAATCAAAAGTGCCCCTTGAATTTTTTTAATTGCCCCTTGGATATTTTGTAAAGGAATATTCAAAAAAAATGACAAGCCCTTTTGCTTTTACGAAATGTGCCCTTTGGAATTTTTAAAAAGTCCTTTTGGGATTTTTTTTTGGTCCACTCATCCTTTCAAAAGACCCTTTTTTTATTTTGAAAATACACTAAGGCTTCATGAAAATACCCTTCATGGTTTTGGAAATTAACCTTTCAAAATTCTAACAAGTGACCCTTCAGAACTTTTATAATGGTCTTTCGACAACTTTGAAATGTTCTTTTAGATTTTTTAAAGTTTCCCTCAGACTTTTGAAATTGAACTTTTTCCTTGGAAAGAACCCTTTGGCATTGTTGGAATAGTCCACTTGCCCTTCAAATTTTGAATGAACCCCTTTTCTGAAGGGTAGATACCCTTCAGCTTTTTGTAAAGGACATTTCAAAAATTTGTAAATGCCCTTTTTAAAAGACCTTGTTCCTTCAAAAAAATTGAACAGATTCATTAGTAATTTTGAAAGTGTCCCTTTTGAAAAGAAAGAACCTTAAAACTTTGTGAAAGAGCCCTTCAGACTTTTTGAAAATGTCAATTCCTTCAAACTTTTAGAAAAGGTCTTTCCAAAAGAATTGAACCCTTCAACGCTTCAGAAAAATTATCACGGGCTTCAGGAAAGTTGTCAAGGTCCTCAAAACTTTGAAAAAGACCCTGCAAAAAAATGAAAAGTGCCCTTGCTATTGAAGATGCCCTTCATAATTTTTGCTTGGATAATCCTCTCAAAACAAAGTGACTATTTGGACTTGTTGAAAAGGGCTTTCAGAACTGTTTAAAAAGACCTTAAAACCAAAATAACTCTTCATAACTTATGAAATAGGACCATTTCTCAAGAAAAGGACCTTTTGGGGAAATTGTTTGCGAAGTCTTCCTTCCATGAAAGCCCAAAGTATATTTTGCTTGTCTTCTTTTGAACTGCTCAAAGCAACATAAATAACTTCCTGTAAAGAACAAGATGAGTGAAAGAAAAGTCCTTAAATCACCTAAACAACCTCAATACCTATTAACATTGGATTCTTCAAAGACTTTTTAGGACCAACTACTTACTCATAAGACGAAATGGCATGGTATGCAAAGTTTCAAATGAAAACACTAATTAGACAAGAAAACACTTAATCTTCAACTACAAATGACTCCTATGCATAAGTATTTCATGAAAAGGATTTATCTGGTGATCAAATCTTGAGGGAAATGATGGAATAAGCCTAATTCAAGGCACTAACCAACTACTTATATCCACTATAACTTTAGCCAAAATACATTAAACACAAAACATGACCTGCATAATCTGATCAGCTAGTAACTAGGTAAGCATCAAGACTTGACAAGGAAGAAAAATTATATCACTTATGCAAATCACTAAAATAAATACACTATACTAGTATTATGGAATCTGAAAACAACAGTCCTTCTATTTATCTGAAAAGGTTACAAAACTCAATCTTTAGCAGTATTTGGTCTTGCCAAAAGAGGGATATTAATTCAAGGCTATAAAGCCAATCTTATATAAAAAAGCATACACAAGCAAGAGATTGGTGCTAAAAATAGAAGAGGAGACCAACTCCCACATCACCCCAAGTTGAACTTTAGATATCAGAAGATAACTACGCCTTTAAATAATATATTTTTGTCTTTTGCCTTGCATGAAAAGCTCATTGACGTTGAAAATGATGGAGAGCCCATTTCATAATCCTTATTTAGAATAAAGATTAAATTATTCAAAATTGATCAAACATGCATGGATCCTTGGACATTAAATTTTATTCATGCATGATGCTACACTAATCCTTAGATGAAGAACCTCAGTTTGAATAAGATTTGAAAACATTGAAAGACTTCAATCTAGATAAACAAGAGTTCATGCAAGACCTATCAACTAGTCAACCAAAGTGCAAGACTAGTCAACTCTAACTCACTCCATTTTGCATGAAAATGCTCTTGAAATAGAAGCATGTATAAAATTCCATGTTGGCATAGAAGAGATGAGATGGGCCTAAGTTTGACAAGTCAAACTCTTAAATGGAAAGTTATGCCAATAGCCAAAGAAGAAAATGCCTCTTGATTGAACTTGAAGCTAAGTTTGATCATTGAATGCATGAGATGACTAGGAGATAAGCATGACTTCAAAAAATAGTCAATTGAAGCTTTGACCAATAAACTATAGATAACCTTTGCTTGCATGGAAAAGGACCTTGATGAATGAGAGGTGCATGGAAACTTTAAGAGAACAACAAATACACGGCATAGAAACTTAGATTGAACTCCTTGTTAGTTTATTCCAATGCCAAACCCAACTTATTCCTTTTAAACAATTAGGTCAACTAGACTTGTTAAGCCAAAAAGGTCCAGTTTGCAAACTTGGACACCATGAAACCTACAATGGAAGCCATGAAACCTCCATACTAGAAGCTCTTTAGGGAGTGACTATAGGATGATATCTGGGTTGGCTGTAGGTGTCATTTATTTTCAACTGTTTGTGTTTTCTTCGCTTAGGCTTGAGGCCTTTTCCCTTATGCACTTTCCCTTGGACATTTTCCTTTGGCTTGTCTTTCAAACTTTTCTTCAACATTTCTGCAATGAACTTTTTCATTGGAATTGGTCTTCAAGATTTTCCTCTCAAAAAATTTGTTTGGGCTCTTTGTCTTGGACTTTTCCTTTGGCATGTATTCCTTCTTTATTTCTTTTGGGCTTATGTCTTTGTTTATTTCCTTTGGAAATTTTTTTGAAGGAATTAGGTCTGAACCTTTCCTTCATTTATTTCCTTCAGACAAAAATTCCAAAGGAATTCTTATCTTTCAGGCCTTCTTTTTGGTTGTTCCCTTCAGCCTTTTCTTCCTTTCCTTTTCTTCACACAAAATATCTGAAGGAATTGATATGTTATGGCTATTTCTTATGGGCTTTTGCACCTAGGTATTCCTTCAGGCCTTTTCCTTGAGCAATTTTCCCATGGGAATTGTTAAGTGTCCTTCCCGAATGGGAAGTATCCTTTGAAAGTTTTGAAACGACCATCGAAACTTTTGAGAATGACCCTTTGGGAACTCAAAAGTTCCCCTTGGATTTTTTAAAGTGCCCCTCAGACTTTTTGTAAAGGATTTTTTAGAAAAAAATGACAAGCCCTTTTACCTTTATAAAATGTGCCCTTCAAACTTTTTGTAAAGTCCTTTTAAGATTTTTGTTTTGGTCCACTCGTCCTTTTAAAAGACCCTTTTTTCTTTCTAAAATACCCTTAGGCTTCATGAAAATGCCTTTAAATCTTTTGAAAATTACCCTTTCATAATTTTGACAAGTGACCCTTCATAACTTTTGTAATGGTCTTTCAACAACTTTGAAATGTTCTCTCAAATTTTTTAAAATGCCCCTCGGACTTTTGAAATTGAACTTTTTCCTTGGAAAGAACCCTTCGACATTGTTGGAATGGTCCACTTGCCCTTCGACTTTTGAATGAACCCCTTTTTCAAAGGGTAGATACCCTTCATCTTTTTGTAAAGGACCTTTTAGAAATCTAAAAATGCCCTTTTGAAAAGACCCCATTCCTTCAAAAAAATTGAATAGATCCTTCGGCAATTTTGAAAGTGTCCCTCCCAAAAAGAAAGAACCTTCAGACTTTGTGAAAAATCCCTTTAGACTTTTTGAAAATGTCAATTCCTTCAGACTTTCAGAAAAGGTATTTTTGAAAGAATTGAACCCTTTGACCCTTCAAAAAAATTGTCATGGGCTTTGGGAAAGTTGTCAAGGTCCTTAGAAATTTGAAAAAGACCCTCTGAAAAAATGAAAAGTGCCCTTGGTTTTGAAGATGCCCTTCAAAATTTCTACTTGGATAATCCTTTCAAAAGAAAGTGACTATTTAGACTTGTTGAAAAGGGCTTTCGAAACTGTTTGAAAAGACCTTGAAACCAAAAGAACTCTTCAAGATTTATGAAATAGGACCATGTCTCAAGAAAAGAACCTTTCGAGGAAATTGTTTTTGAAGTCTTCCTTCCATGAAAGCCCAAAGTATCTTCTACTTGTCTTCTTTTGAACTACTCAGAGCAACATAAATACCTTCTTATAAAGAACAAGATGAGTGAAAGAAAAGTCCCTAAATTACCTAAACAACCTCAAGACTAGCTAACCATGGATTCTTCAAAGAATTTTCAGGACCAGTTACTGACTCACAAGATGAAATGACATGGTATGCAAAGTTTTGAATGATAAGGGTGGCAATTTGACCTGTGGGGTCAAAATTGTCAACAGTTACATAGAAAAAGAAATACTCTACTTTGGTCCTTATATCATTAAGATGAACAATCATAATTATGAGGAGAAATGTCATGGAGTTCAAAAAAAATTATGTAAGTTCTACGAGCACAAGTTGTATAGATCTCATAGCTAGTTACAACTACAAGTTACTTAATGCAAACCCTCTATCAAATGCATAACTATCAATTATATGAAACATCAACATCATAACTGATTGTAATATCCATAGTTCTATATTATAAGTCACTAAAATGATACCAATATTAGTCACCTTTTAATGATCTTGTATAGGGGCATTTATACTTATTTTTCCTTGACCAAGTAGTTAATTTAATAAATGACATGAGTGATTGGCCAAAAGCCTCTCTATAGACTGAGAGTCATGGAAATCTATTAATTATTTTATCTTAAGGACCCAGGCCTTTGTGGCCCCTATATACATGTTCTATGCTAGATCCTTGTTACCATGAGTCTTCCTCTTGGTGGGCCAATGTGAAACTCATGATGGTTAAAGTTTGGATGGCCCTTGATAATCGCTCATCAACGGTCTCCCACTTCCCATACATTCCCCAAGTCTTTCATTATTGTTCTAAGTCTTATACTCTTGAGTTCCTCATAGTTATATTTTATCTTTGATTGGGTGTTCTCATGCTAGTGATTCTACACCCTTGTCCTTTCATACCTCATTAGTTTCACACCATGGTCCTTTTGCACCAAGCTAGTTTTTCACCATAACATTTCTACACTATGTTCATCTCATGTTATTAGAGAAGCTTCTAAGGGATACATCACTCAATCCAGAAGGTTTTGATGTACCTATTGCACTACCCTTGTACTCTTATCTTATGCTTCTATGAGAATTTGGGTGGGTAAATGAAGTCTTGATACTTCTTCATAAAAGACTCATGGTTGGGTGGGAACACACATAGGTTATCATCATCATTATCTGACACACCTATTTTCTCCATCACTATCAAGATCAACATGTGCCCCCACCTAAAAGTTTCACATGCTCAATGACATTCTTACATGTTATTGACAATCTCCTCAACAATGAACTTGGAGATGTTTAATTTTACCCTTTGTGCCATGTGGTGGGTGATGCACAAGGTGTTATTAATATTAAATCATCATCTACCAAGGCATAGTTTAAAGCTAACTAGGTGTGTCACTGCCCTCGTATTGGTGTCTTGGATATCCTTGATGGGGAATGTGAATCCTGACTTATAGTATCCTAGGAGCTTTGTGACCCTCTCAACCTCCACTTCATCCTCCATCATTTATCTTTGATGGAGACATCGAATAATGTGGTGACTACATTTGTTTTCTTTTATGTTTCAACCATCTAGTCCTGGTTTAGCTCTTGTGCATTGTTCCTTGTCTGGTGGTTGTAATCTTTGAGTTTGCACATGTGTGCAAATGACACCCATTTTTCCCCCACCATGACCTCAGGGTGGAATTGCATCTCTCTATAGGTGAGCTTCATGCTCATTTTCGAATCTATTATCATGATGCTTACATATTCTACTAGTTATGCTTCATGATTTACAAGAGTCACTTTTTTCACTACCCACACTTTCTTTGCATCGTTTTGCACCTATGATGGACCTGTACTTAGTCTCTTTTTTCCCATTTTGAACCTGCTACTATTGAAGTATAACTGGTTGATATTTTTGAAGCCCAAAATTGTGATTAGTGCTTTTTCACAATCATAACAATTATGACTGTGTCTTCAGCTCTCGAGCTTCCTATACTATTAATGGTAGCCTTGGTGTTAAACCATCCTTCCTATTTTTCTCCCCTTGCTTCATTTATAATTTAAATCAAAATGTAATCTTATCATTGTTCAATTTTTCTTGCTTGGGGGGTTATGGATGCTCTAGTTTTTACTGGTAACATTCTCTATTATTGAGTGGCTTCGACTCTATTTAACTCTATTGTGAATTCTTGTAAAGGTTTATAACCTAATAAAGTTTATTGTTTGCCCTTTTATAATCTATTTTTAGCTACCTCATTAATGTCTTGGTAGTGCATGGATTTCTTGAAATCTATTAAACATATGAAACCCACTGCCAACTGCTCATTCACTATGAATCTTTATGCTTTTATCATCACAGTATTAATTTTTCTAATGGTTTTTTTGATGAAGTGATAGATGATTTAAATGGTCACTTCTCATAAACCAATAGGTGGGTACCAGCTATTATGATGTTCATCCTCTTGATCTTGGTTCAACATGGCATAACCTTCACCCTTCTTATGGTAATGTAGGAATAACACTTCACATGTGTATGATTCATCCTCCATAGTTCCATCTCTTCTTAGTGTTGCACTTCTTTACAAGTGCACCTCTCTTTATTGTTTGATTTCTCTATACTTTCATGTCTCTTTCTTCAACCTTCCCTACCCCATACAAATCCTTGCATTGGTCCTCCAGTGATTCATTTGCTCCTTTTGATTCTTTATGCATAAATTTCTTGTGCACCTCCCTTTGTCAACATGTACTCACAACTTTCTAAATTTGGAAAACTTCATTCACCCAAAAATTAAGGTGTCTAGCCTCAAGGGCTTAAAAAATGACTGTGCTCAACTCAACTCGATTGGATTTATGCGTGTAAGCACCAAAAGAGTTCTCTTGTACGTTTGAAAATGCCATGCTTATTCACTCAACACAAATGAAACAAATATAAGGAAAGATTTGGATTGCACCAAATTTTATTATGGTCAAAACAAAAAAATTGACTTGTGACCAAGAAGTTGGTATTTGATGGCATGAATGTCATCCTAGTGATCGTATAGCTTCAATCTATTACTACTGAAATAACCAAAGAGCATTTCACCCGTTAATGTGCATAGCTTGCATGTGTCAATCTCTAATATATTATAGATGATATAAGGGCCCATCCACCTAATTTCAAATTTACCTAGGTGATTGAGGTACTTAGAATCATATATCAAGACCAACACACCTTCTATAAATACATTATGCTTGATGTGCTCATCATGTCATAGCTTCTGGTGCACTTTTCCTATCTACTGACTCCATCATGCTTGGGTGCATGTCTCATCCAAGTGATCCAACTCTTCTAGTCATGCACTCAAAGACTCTTGGTCATCTAATCGACCAATATGCATGATGTGCATTGAGGGTACTAGGAATTCTATAGGTAAAATAGCCTTTGTGCCAAACACCAATTAAAATGGTATAGCCTTGTTCAGGCATTTCTACATAGTATGATAAGCCCACAATATTTTATTGACACACGATCATCTCAATCTTCATGATCGACATCACATATCTTTATGAGGCACATTACCAATATTTTATCAAATGCTTCTATGATTCCATTCACTTAGGGATGGTAAGGTGTCATTTTATGGTGTGCCACCATATACTCAATTAGTAGAATCTAAATGGTTTCATTGATGAAGTCCACACCTCAATCACTAGTCAAGCTAAGAAATCAATCATAGCTACTGATGATATTCTCCTAAATGAATCTTGTTGTTGTGTTAGTGGTATAATCTTTGGTTAGTACTACTTTAGCCTACATAGCGAAGTAATCTAAGGTAGCTAGAATATATTGTGTGCATGTGCATCTTGCAGTGAGAGTAATAGGCCCAATAAAGTCAATGGCCCATTTTTCAAATGACACCTCGGAAAGGATGGGAATTAGAGGCATCTCATCCCAGTGGTTGGGCTTTCCCTTGTGCTAGTAGATGTCACATGCTTTGGTGCATTATTTTTCATCCTAAAATAGAGTTGGCCACCACAAGCTTGATTGTAATACCTTGCACATCGTAGTGTCTAGAGTATAATGGCCTCTAGCAATCCCCTCATGTGCTTCTTACAAGACTGAGTCCCATTCATTCTCTAGGACACATCGATACATGACTTCATCATGGCTCAACTTATATAGTTCCCCACTATTGATTTGAAATGGGGTGGTATGAACTGCAAGCCACTTCTTCTCCTTAGTCATCATGGTCTGGGGCATAGATCTGGAGGTCAAAAATATGGTGATCTCTACCAAGTCTTCAGGGGCATGCTGGACTCTATAAAGTTTTACATCAATCATATCATATTCAATAGGCACTATGACATCACCAAAGTTGATGTGAGACAGATGGTCTGGTCCTAAGTTTTGTTTTCTAGGATTCACTATATTAGAGAATTGGAATTATTGAAATAAAATAATCCATCAAAAAATGTACCCATACTGAACATGCTTGTTCACTAGGTACTTAAGTACTTCATGATTAGTGAAGAAGATGAAAGGGGTGGACAATAAGTACTATCAAAACTTCTATAGGGCATATACCATGGAAAGTGCCTCACGCTCATTTGTGGTGTAGCTATGTTCTTCCTTGGTTTGTTTTTTGCTTGTCAAATAAATGGGATGATCTATTTTGCCTTCGCCTAGTTGCACCAAAATGAAATCAATTATGGTACAAGAGGAATCAACATGGACATAAAAGGGAGTGTCCCAGACAATAAATTGCAATATCAACATGTTTACTAGTTTAAGCTTGAGTGTCTTAAATGTAGCTTCCTGTGATGCACCCTAATAGAATGGGCCATCCTCTTTCAAGAGCTCTTCTAGTGACACTGCAATCTTGGCATAGTTCCTTATGAACTTCCTGTAGTACCCATAATGACTAAGAAAGGCACGAACATCTTTTTACATTGATGGGGTCTAGTTTTGAAGGATGATTCTAATATTTGTCTAATTAATGATTAGACCATCTTTGCAGACAATGTGCCCAAGCAAAGTCCCAAATGCCATTGCAAAAACACACTTCTTTAGGTTCAAAAAAATTTGTAACTACCTGCACATTTCAAAAATAAGGCATAAGTTATCAAAGTGATCCTTCACTAAACCATACATAGTCCAATCATCTAAGTATACTTGTAGGAACTTGTGAATGAAGTCATTGAAAGTAGTGATCACCACTCAAGAGAACATGAATGTCACATTATTTAGCCTAAAGGGCATCACATTGTAAGCAAAACAACCCCATTTATTGCAAAGGTGGTTTTGGGCTTGTTTTCTTCCTCAATCTGGACTTGATGGTATCTTGAGAACCCATCATTAAATGTGTATATCTCATAACCTATGATGTCATACAAGACTTCATCGGTGAACAAAGTTGGAAAGGGATCGCTTACATAGGCGACGTTCAATAATCTATAGTTATAAAAAAATTATATGTGCCCATATTTTTTGATGTTGATGACCATGGGGCTAACCCATTAAGATTTTTGTATAGGGTATATGATGCCTATGGCTAACATACCATCAATCTCCATTTTGACCTTGGCATGAAGATTGGGGTTCAACTTGTACGGTCACTTCTTAATAGGTCTTACATCATCGACTAGTTTGATGCTCATCTTCCTAAGGGATGGGTGTGTGCCTTTCATATCTTTGTAGTTCTAAGGGAAAAAGTCTTAGAATTCTTTCAAGAGGTCCATAATATGCACCAGCTCTGTGTCAGACTAATAGGCACCTAGAATAGCAATATTTGGTTCCCCTTCTGAACTGATATCTACCTTGGTAGTTTTTAATGGCACTTGATGGGGTTCATTATTCTCCTGGTTTGAGTCCTTGACTTGTCTATTACCCTTAGTTATTTATATCTGAAGATGGGTAGGGTCTTATTCTTCTTCTGGGATGTTATCCTCGATTTGACACACTAACTTCTTTTTACCTTTCAAATTCTTCTATTTGTAAGCCTTTCATGTTTCGTCATCTTCATCACTAGAGTCACTATTAAGAGTTTGCTATTTAAAGAAGGTTGAGTTAGTCCATTTCATAAAACATGTCATTTAGGCACTCCTCCAATATTACAGTGTCCTCAAATAATGACCTTTGAACTACTGATAGTGCCTCAATCAATTCAAGGTTTTGTGAAGAAAAGGAGGTGTGAATAAAGCACTCCTTTAGGGCATCCCAATTGGTTGTCTCTTAGTGCATCTCATTGATAATGTACCATGCCCATACCCAAGTCTTCAAGGTCCTATAGAAGGTGTGCACCCATAGATTCCCTACGATGTTTTGGCTATAAACAGTCCATGTTTCTTCGTAAAGATGCACATACACTATAAGGTTAGAGTCGCTAGAGTGGGCTAAAATGTCCAGGTCATTGTTACCCTTTCTAAATTTAGTACAAATTACTACTTTCACATCCTACCAAGTTGGCAAGATAGCCTTCTACAGTACCCACCAATGAGTGGTAGTGCTCTTCAATGTATACACTAATGCTCCCATAGTACCCACCAATGTATACACTAGTGCTCTACAGTACCCACTAATGAGTGGTAGTGCTCTTCAATGTATACACTAAGATAGACATAGTATTCCATTGTATTACTCCCTTCATATCTTGAGAGCACTACAAGTTTACCCTTAGGTGAAACAACTTTTTCCCCTTCTTCTTGGTGTAAGGGACCAACTTTTTAGAAGTGCAATCAATCAAGACCCAGTTTGTCTTTACTAGTTTTGGCACCTTTGTGTACACCAAACAGCACCTTGCACCAATGTTCTCATATGCTTCCTTGACCCATTAGTCATAAGAAACATTGGTGGTGTCTAAGTTTGATTGTCCATCTTTCCAAGAGATGACTCCTTGATCATTTGGGTCCAGAGTCTTGGTGCCTTGCATCATAATGTTATATATGTGGTTAATATCGTCTTTTGTGTTTATACTCTTGACATAGGGGTGTTCTTGGTCATTTGAGAGGGGTATAACTACCCTCTCTTTTCCATTATCAAAGGTCATGTAATGCCATTTGAATTGCATATCTGCATTATTTGCATAACATCATGGCCTTCCTATAAGTACCATGTACTTGTCCTACTTGACGAACTTGATTAATTCAAAGTTAACTCAAAATTCAACACCCATGATATCTATAATTGTGCTCTTTATAATTTTGATTAGCTGCACCTAGGTCTTATTGGACATGAAGAGTATAAGAGGGGAGGATCTCAAAGCTAGCCTACCCATTTTCTCCTAGGCATTCTTAGTCAAGATGTTGACGTAGGCACTTATGTCTAAAAGGACCTCATAGATAGACCATCCATCAATAGTGGCATTCACCAAGAGTTATTGGTCATATTCTATATTTTGTGTATACTAAACTTTTTGTACCCTCTCCATGCATGGCACAATGACCTTAACTTGATTTTAACCCACATGCTCCAAAAGTAAGTTATTTAATAGGGGTAGTATTCCCTCAACTTTTAGGAAGCACAAGATCTCAATTAATTCTTATATCTCAACTTCCCAGCTATCTTGCTTCTTACAAGAGGTGGCAGCTTATGCTTCTAGGTCTCACACTAATTAGAGCTCCCATTGCAACTTTTGGATTACACTCATGGCCTATTGTAATACATATTTTGAGCATGATGGGTTTGGGTATGGTACAACTTTGGGTTCAGGATACATTAATCACTCATTATGACCCTTATCCTCATATTATAGGTGTAACTCAAGTATTGGCAGAACTAGCAATTGAGTGGTGAATCCATTGTGAGTAGTTACATGTACTTTGACTATTTTTGTGCATGTAGGTTGTGCCTTTAGGATCTATTTTTTCATTTTCTATTTATGCTAGATCATTATCGTAACCTTGTCTACGCCAAGCTTGCCTTGGGTTTACTTTTTGTATAGGTTAGGGCATTCTTTGACCTTATGGGACCCTTGACAATACCCACACGTGGGATGTGTAGGGTAGTCACACTCATAATGCTCTATTGAGGCACACTTATTATATGAGCAGGATGGGAACCTTCCACTATTGCATCCTCTACCTTGCCCTCTAGTACCTCATTGCATCCCAAAGCCTATGTTTTGTTGGTTGTAGCCCTCATTACCATGGTTAGCTTGCCTATCAACTATTGTAGTGGACTTTCATTCACCTCTTTCCATATTCTCTCACATTTTGTCAATCACCTGACAATCAGTAGTGGTATGGGTGTAGGCATCACATAATCGATAATAGATGGTTGTCTTAACTTGCCTATCACATTGCAATAAAGGGCAGTCATGGATGTCATGCACCTCTTAATAGACTTCACAACTTAGAAGTAAAGTGTGCACATTCCTCTGTGGGTAGTTAGTCCTATTATGGCCTTTTACTTCAAAATTGGTGCACTATAGTCCACTTCAAACATCGTACAAATAGCTAATGATAAGCTTTTAGAGATTGAAGGCCATAGATGTAATTTATGCCTCCATAAACGGGTTGATCCTAATAACTATGCTTCTAACTACTTCGACTTTGAGCATGGATTCAAGCGCTTCTCGAGGGTCTATAAAAATTTCCATGGAAATAATTCTTTAGAATGGCACAAGAAACCCTCTAATGAACCATTATGCATGTTGGGAAGGATGAATATCATATGGGAGCTTCGATATGAGAGTTTTGAGCCTTGCATCATACAGGCGCACACTCTTTAAGAATCCTTGGGTAATCTCTTTAGCATGGTGATGCTCTATTTTTCAAACTCTAGAATGTCAAATTCCTTTATGAATGCATCCTTAAGGGTATCATAATTAACCATGTCCTGGTTAGGATCAAATTATCTATACTAGATGTGGGCACGATCAAGTAGAATGGTTGTAAATTAGGTAGCCTTGCATTCCAATTGGGTTATACCCTGTGTGTGCCACTATAGTTCACACTTCAGGGCATGTTCTACGGTATTCTCTACGTCGTGATACTCTAACAAGTGTATATCCATTTTGTAGTAAATTTATTATGGGGAGTAGTTGGTATCTGAGGTGCTTGTCCCCTTGGTGCTTGTCTTGGTAGTGGTACACCAATGCCTCTAGCTATGGGGTTAGGCATTGGTCCTATCATTACTATTGGCAAAGTTGATGTCATTGGTGTTATATTACTTTTTTTTGGCACCAAGCCACTTCCTATGGGTTATTTCCCACTTTAAGTTTCTAGCATCAACTTTGTCAGTATGTTTCGCTCAAGTTCTATTATTGTGAGCTAGCACTTAATGGTCTAAAGGTAATTGTGCTCACCTCCTTGCATGGAATAATCTATTCAATCATAGAGTTCTAATCTAAGTTTGCAAAATGTTTAAGATCTACATCATCAATAAAACCAATTATTACTTCTATACTTTCCTCAAGTGGGGGATCCAACACATGAGCATGTGTTGTAGGTTCAAAGGGGGTAAATGTGTCAAGCGTACCATAGTCACTAAATCCTGTAGGAACCCAGTAAATTCTACACCTATAAAGTGTTGAGCTTGATTTATTTCTTCATTATATCTCTCATCCTCATGATACTATATTTCAAGAGATCATTCCCCATGCCCTTCCCACTCACTAAGGGTTCTTTCAGCACTTCCAAGTTCCAGATCTTCTATCAGTCTATGTTGTCTCTTATTATAGGTCTACCTTCTTAGCACTCAGGTGTCAATTTAATCATCCAATTTAATTATACCTCACCTATACATCCCCTTATCCCCTTTTGTGCTATTCATACACAAAATTACTTCAGCCTTCCATCCTCAAAGTTTCAAAATTATAATCCACCATTAGATTTTTTTATCTTTGCATTGAATTCCTTCACAAACGTACCTCTAGGGTTGCATAAAAATTGGTACTTTACTTCTTTGAGTATGTAGCTATTTAGCACTCCATGCCACCATTTATCTATGACTCTAGTCCAAGTAGCATCCAAGGTCTCAAGTCTCTCTAGGCACTCCTTTGTCCACTCACAACATTGTCCATATCTTTTTCTTCTATGGGTTTAATATGCAACCAACCACTGGTACACATACTCGGGTAGCTCACATAAAAATACCTTATACATAGCATCATATAAGTTGTTCTAAACCCATTTTCTTGGCTTTTGTCCTTGGTAGGTTAGATGCTTTAACATAAATCTATCTTTCACCTATTGTAGCTAGCCCTCAATGTCTTAGAGAGAAAGTCGATACATCATTCTATCACACCATCAAAGCAACAAAATTTAACATGGGTCCCGACAATAAGACTAAAATATTATAGAAAAGTGCACAAAGTTGTCTTTAGTCAATTCTTGGTTTATTAAAACCAAGTGCAAGCATGGGATACTCCTTTTGTGCTCAACATTTGAATCACTTGACTGCATCAACATCAATTCACATAAGACATAGGCCTTATGCGCTCACCCAAAGTGCAACTTAGAAGGAACAAGGGCTCACATTGGGCTAGTTGTGCCATGGTGCAAGACTTTAATTTAGGGACTCGATTAATTAATTGAAATTTATAAGTAGATCCATAGGCGTAAGCCTTTTGTGGACTAAACCTAGTGTCATATGGGTGAAATCCTTTGTTAGACTAAGTGTAGTGCCATATAGGTGCTTGAAGGGTCAAAAGATCACTTTTACTCAAACTAATCATGCTAGAAACACACTCCTAACAAGGATAGGAACACTTAGCACAAGATCTATACTCATTAACTCTATAGATTTATTATGACATCACCATCTATTACTGGGACTCCATTAATGACGCGAACCAGAAGAACACATAAACATTACTTACCATAAATGTATTGAAAATATGACATTATAAGCATTACACATCCCAATAGCAAGATGAAATATGTATAAACCAAATAGAGTAAAATTTAATGCATTAATCATCATCATTAATCAAAGTTAAAACAAAGTATAACATATATATTAGAATATATGTTTAGTTTATACTACTTGATGACCTGAAGGCTCACAAGAGAGCTTGGGTAATTAAAAATTGAGCCTTCATGGCATCCATAATACTCCTAAGTCTAATGGTTGCCGAAGTTATGTCTACTAAGGATTCAATTTTCTAGAGCTCCATTGTAATTCTTCATCTTTATCCTCTCCAACTGGTTTGATCTCCTTAAATAGCTTTCAGGAACATCTTTGCTAGGGTGGAAGGTGCATATCAAGTACCAAGCTAGAGCATGGCCATCATAACTAATGGATCTATAACCTCACAAACTCTACACTATAGTCACCATGTATTGCCAATCCTAGAAGATACCCTAAAAATCCTAGAGATAGTTAACCACCTACCAGCAAGTGCAAGGTATGCACTTATACCTCTAGCTAACACCAAGATGCCAAAATTTTAACTACTACGCAAAATGATTACTTTTTGTTGATGTGGATGTCGTGTTGGAGTGAATCCTATACTTAATGATACAAGGGGCCCAACACATGCCATGTCGATTATGTGCCAAAATACCAAAATACTTAGTCAAAGTTTGGGGTCTAACATTTACAAAAGTTCATCTCAATAGACAAATGTTTTATAGTGATATATATATGATTGATAGATAAAAAGAGGCTTAGGATAGTTTTATATAAATATCTAGCTCTTTGGGTAATTTCCCTTTCTATTAACATGAAAAATATATGAGTCAACCTATAATAAGGAATCTAAAAAAGGGCGCGTGAATGAGTTTGGTCAAGGTGATGGCTCCAATAACCAGACCCATATGATTATGGTTAGAATCATCTAATAAGTAGGAAACAATGATATGAGATTGATCTATAGCCTAGGAGAATATCTAATGTACAATTTACTTAACTAGGTTAAATAGGTTATATGAAAAAGTGATTTACTTAATGAAAAACAACATGAAGTGCAATATAGTAAAGAAACATGAAAGAAAGAACAAAGTTACAACATCATTAGAATTATAAAAGTAATGTTGTGTTATCCTAAGTTATGTGAACTAGGAATTTGACTTAAGAGAGGTGATAGTATTGTGTTAGTCCAAAAATGCAAACAAATTGAGAAAAACACACCAACTAGCATACATCTCTAGGCCTAGTTACTAGGGTGAGCTTAATAAAAAAATATGAAAAGCACAACTAAAAAGTAAAGAAAAATAAGAATCCTTCACGTTCCTTGGATGCTCCAAATGCTTGTTGTAGTGGTTTTCTCAGCTTGTGCTCATGAAGTCTTCATCAAAGTAGGCTTGGCTATCTCCTCTTCTCCTTAGCACCTTGTGGCTTTGGCTTGACTTGGCTCAATATTTTGGCATCATAACGTTGGCATGTGAGAGTGAAATCAATTTGACATGGTAACTTTACACAAATTAAGCTTAAAAATGATGTTCATAGCCTCTCTATTTATAGATTTGCAAAAATGACCAGAATCAACCATGACCGTCCATCTCAAGATTAAGATGTGTGGTCATAGATTAATTGAATTATGTAATTAAAATCCATAATATCCTCATCATGAGTTTGGAAGAAGGGACATTAATGATACATGGGAGGTAATAAAGAGGCATGGGAGACCCATAGTCTTCATATTTATGGCATTTATGGCCTAGGGATGTCTTCCCAAGAAATGAGGTCACCTAATGATGAAAATATTTGATATTCATTTATAAAAAAAAAATTTCAATAAGTTTCCATGGGATTATTAATTAGGCCTTGATTTGGATTAATTATCTCTTAAGCATGATTAAGCACTTTGTGCACAAATTACTCAAATTGATGAGAATGCCTTGTTATTGGTCCAAAATTTGATTGGATTAGAATTGGAAGTCAATGTCAGATGCATTGGATCCATTAACCCATTTAGGATGTTTCCAACACCAAATATCAAAGACACACATCTCATACAATAAATTTGATAGAAAAGAGTAATCCAGAGCACCCAGGTGCAAAATAGGCATTTTGACTTGAAATAATCTGATTAAAGTTAGTTGGCCCATAAATTACATTGCCCCATATACTGATACCCTAGCCAAAATTGGCACTTGAATATGTCAATTTCAACTCATTTAACGTGCTTTAGTATTTCTAGGCTAAATTGTGCACTTTGGTGAAAATTGGTCAAAAGCATGGTTGGAGGTCATTGGTGGCCAGATTTAGGTGTCTACAAGTTATATATAATTAGAGAGATCAGATGTGCTACCATAGGGCATATTAACTCTATTTTTTTGTGTATTTTGGAACTAACTATAGTCAACCTACAAAGAATAGAAGTGTACATTATTATACAATGTCAGAAGACAAATCATTAGTTGCACTATTACAAATGTCGGTAACAACCTCTTCATAATCGTAAAGTGTGGTGATGTCATTAATCACCATTACTAACAGGTTGCCATTTAAAATATTGACATTGATGAGATTATATGTCAAATTAGAAATGGATTTGCAAGGAATCCTTTTACACATTGGTATGGGACCTATTGACATAATTATTGACATAAGTACAAGGCTAAATGTACAAATACAATAATATGCAGTATGACTGAGTGACCCAGATCCTCCTAGATTAGTCTCTCATCCTTGAAGAGTAATGATCCCCATTGCATGCATTTGGGGAATAATATGTGGGAACATATTGGAAATCTACACTTCTATAAAAAATTTACTCGGGAAGGCACATGACCTGCTTTGATGAACTAGAAGAGAGGAATATCTTAGCAACATGTTTATTTGACCTGAATGTCAATGACTTGATTTGACTTTGATGGAAAACTACAATATTGATTGATCTATGCATGCTAGAGAGTTTTCATAGTATCTATTGATGCTTAAAATTGCGCTTGATTCTAACACCAACAATGGGAAGTTTCAAGATGTGGGACTAGCGACTTGAAACAACCTCCAGATTTATTAGAAGCTGGTCTCTTCTTTATTTCAAGTGTATACTGAGAAAAGGGATAGGAATTTTAACAGAAACACAAATGCAAGAAAGAAAATCTAACTATGGCGATGTGCCTGAATGTAATTCAACCTTAATCCTGAGCATATTGAGACTATATGTAAGATTCAATTACATTTAAGAGCAAACAAGTGCATGATCAATGTAAAAGATGGAAACAATAGAAACAGAGGCTCACAGCATAGACTGCTTTTGCAGTGATATAGAAAATATCAACAAAGGCACAGGGTTCAATCTTCTTATTAATTCGCCAGTCACATAAGAGGCACATAAACATGCACAGTTATATAAACTTTCCAACACAAGAAAATAAAACAAAGGCAAATGACATTCCTAATCACAGCTCTAGAAAGTCTAAAACTCTTGACAACACAGCCTAGACTACTTTTGAAATGACACAAAAAATATCAACAAAGGCACAGGATTCAATCTTCTCATTAATTCTCCAGTCACATAAGAGGCATAGAAACATGCATAGTTACATAAACTTTCCAACTTAAGAAAATAGAACAAAGGCAAATGATATTCCTAGTCACAGTTCTAGAAAGTCTAAACTCTTGACAATAATTCTCTCTGGTATCTGATCATGATTTTGGTGATCTCTGCACCCTTATTTATAGCCTTGGATTCACTCCAGATTGTCTGCTTGTTCTCAATCTAACGGCCAAACTAAAATCTAATCGAATTGGAAGTGTCTAATAGAAGATATTTCTCAGATTCTGAAATGCTCTGTCTTTCGACAGTTCATTGGTTGAAATAGATCACAGGACACTCCCTTCTCTTTAACAAAAGATGACACTTAGCTAATTCTTTAAAAACCTTCTTATTACTTAGGAGACATCAGAAAATGACACTTGGCGTGTTTCGCAACACCTATCAAAGACACGTGACACTTTTCGCATAACTTATACTCCTTTTGTGTCTTTGCTTATGAGTGTTCTGCCTTTGACACCTATCACAATCTGCTTCCTCAAAACTTTAATAGCTTAAAAGAAAATAAGACCCACAGCCTTTCTTGCCCAAGCAACTTGAAAAGGAGCATAGGGATAGGTGGCGATTTCCACTTTCCTCACCAAAACACACGTGGCAATCTCCGCTTTACTTAACTGAGAATATGTGGTGGTCTCTGCTTCTTTTAGCTACCTTTTTAGAAACCTACTGAAGCTGACACGTGGTGGTCTCTACTTTAATCTATTTATATCATAGAAACAATTGGGTCTCATTTCATATTTACACAGACAACGACACCTGGCAGCTTCTGCTTACTTCAGACACAAAACTTGAGACCCACCACAGTCTTTCCTATATCGATGAAGCAAAATGAAGATAATTCAGATCTCGACACGTGGTGGCTTCTGCTCTCTTTTGTTTGGATACGTGTCATCTTCTGTCACTTTTAGAAAAAAAAATTGAGACCTTTCGCAATTACCACTTGGCACTTTCCGCTTGATCTTGATACATAGTTTTTTTAAACTTCTACTGAAAAGATATTTGAAACGCGGATGTCGATATGAAACGTGGATGTCAACACTTGGCGCATTTCGCTGAGTCACTATGAGATATGTCACACATCCCGACCAACTCATAGAAAATATGAAAGGTGCCTCAGATGATGACACTTGGCAGCTTTCGCTTGACTTCGACACTTAGACAAAAATGAATCAAAAGGAAAATTAGCGCCTACGCTCTGTTTCAAAACTTTGCCATCTCGAACCAAAGTATGTGGGAGCAAAATTTTGTAGTGTGCAACTAAAAAATAGAATGAAACATAGAGTAATTTTTTACTCTACAATTATTGGTGACTCTAAGGACTTTTGAGCCTACTCAAAAAGAAACCACAACTCCTGCTAGATCAAAATTTCAAAATTACAGCTTCAACAATGTTGTTTGATAGGCAGACTATTCATCATCAGATAACCCCTGCTTATTCTATAATTCATTAAAGGCTAAATCAAGGTGAATAATATCCTTGTGTGAATTTTTTTGCAAAATATAAACTATAGCTTTCAATTTGAATTCTAGCTGGGAAATAGGAACCAAGACAACTTCTACTTCAGGGACTGATGAATCATCCCTTAGATCATAGAAAATTGTCTGATCATTCTATTTGGTCAACAACAAAGGTTCAATTTCATCTACCATCAGCATGGTGTTGTCATCAGGAAATGGAAAAGGAAGACCTAATTGCACTAGATCTTCAATATGTTGTTTCATTTCATTGATTCCTTCCTTCATGACATCTAGAAGCTCTTTGCAACTGATGGCTGCGAAATTACAACTGAGAACTTCATTTACTTGCTTAACAGCGACCATTCTATTCTCAATTCCTACTGCTGACAATGTTGCATCTGTTGCATCATAAAGCTTTTGCAGCAACGTTTTTGAGTCCATTACTCTCCCAAAAACTATAGCCAGAG
The DNA here is from genome assembly GCA_037957365.1 of Torreya grandis. Classification (NCBI taxonomy): domain Eukaryota; kingdom Viridiplantae; phylum Streptophyta; class Pinopsida; order Cupressales; family Taxaceae; genus Torreya; species Torreya grandis. Next base: position 7,791,800 of record JARHVA010000118.1, on the reverse strand, counting down.
TGTTTGAAACTAAATTCTCCACCTTTTCACATAATTTTTGTGCATTTAGTAGGAAGGTGAGAGAAGGCCTGAGCTAAATAATCTCTGAGGAGATTCTTTTCCACATGGATTCATAGAGCTCCTTCACCAGACTTAACACTCCAACATTCCTTGGCCTATTGGCCAGCTCCAGTGTCAATTGTGATGCTCATTGTCGCTCGGCTTGAAATTGGGCTTGTATAGCCACAGTATTATTCTATTTGGCCAGCAGATTTGATTGTAATTAGGTAACTTACAATAGGTGTTCCTCGCATTTTTCTTGCAACGCTACTTTTTCGTGCCTTAAAGTCATCACCGCATCCTTTACCTATGTGAGACCTGCTTTTAAAGAATCATTTTGGGCCTGAACTGCCTGGTGAGTTTGAAGAAAAATAGTATCTTGCAACTGTTTATTTAGATTCTCTATTTCATTGTCTTTTCTATTGATCTCTAAGGTCAAATTGTTACAGTTTGCTTTTTCCTTGGCTAGATTGGCTTCCATCTTTTGTAGCCTCCTTGATGTCTTCAAGTAGTCTTCAGTAATTGTAGAAGTGGATTCGGTTAGCAACTCAATTTTGTCATGTGGCCTAAAGAGGGACATGTCGATGGCCACTGCATTCATCATGTGGTCTTCCAGCTGCATCTGCTCACTTGGCTTGATTACATTTGGTGACAAATGAGTCACTGTCAATTGTTGTTGAATGGGGTCAAATTGTGACCGTAGATGGGGAGTAGCCAAGGCTTTATTTTCCTTGATCTTATTTTTCTCACTTCGGGCTTCCCTTGCCTTCCTATCAGCATCTGCTTGGGTCTGGAAGGTAGAAGGAGAGGCAATGTGCCCACCCACAAAAGGATGTCCTTGTGGTAGACCATATTGAATAGCCAATTGTTGGCTATGGGCAATCTGAGGGGGAAGTTTCTTGGGAACAGAGGGGGAGAAATGAGGTAATGTTAAAGTCAGAGGTGGCACAGATGGGGCAAAGTGAGAAATGAGAACGACAGAAGTGGCAGGGGATGTCATTTGGCTAGATGAAATCATCATGCTAATAGGAAAAGAAATAGACTGAGAAGGAGAAGGAGGAATAATACTTACTTGAGGAGCAATTACAGTACTCTGTAATTGGCATTGTGGGGTGTCCGTCTCCTCTTTTGAATCAAACTAAAACTGCACCCTCTTTCGTTTCTTGGGTGTCTCTTCTTTTGGCTACATTTCTTTTGCTTTCAGTGATGCTTGTGGAGAACTAGGAATATCTATAACCAATGTCGATGGGGAAGCTTGTGGTGGTGAAGGCACCACACTCTTTTGCTTTTCCATGACGCTGAGAGATTGGGGCCAAACTGATACAATTACTGCAGCTACAGTTTGCTCTAAGGCTTATGACTCTTAGCTTGACTTGGCCCTAGCTTCCTACTTTACACTTGGTGTCAACAAATTACTTGTCTTTGGGCTAGATACAGGGGAGAGATGGTGCTCATCCCATAGTTCTTCCCATCTCTCATTTGTGTCTACATTTTTGAAAGAATGGGTTGTTTGACAAATTTCCTGCCTACATTTCCAATAGGCTTCTATTTTCTCAGCATCCCAATCTTTATTTTTTAGTGTCCTTATTAAGATAGAAGTCATTCTAACTTTAGGATCATAATCCCTTTGTTTAACATAGAATGTTTCCTAGGGTCTGTTTTGTGGAAGGGGCAAGTCTGTTAACTCAACATAAAATCTAGGAGCATCTTCTCTAGGATTTTTCTTGGTTTCCCAAAAAGGGCAGCCTTCATGTGCAATTCTGGTTGCAACCCTATTAGTCCTTATCTAGGAAGCTATGAAACCATTTGGGTCATAAAACCATTTGTCTTCTATTAGAAGGAAACCTAGAAAGGCTAGCTTTTTGCGCAACATAATTTCAACGTCTCTGGTTTCCAAAACCATGTTGGTTGTCATCTATAGGAGATCATACATTTTTCTCTTCCTCTTCTTAGAGCCATATTCATTGTTGACTATGGATACCTGCCTGGTGACCTCTAGGAATGCTAACCTAAGAGTCAAAATCTTAGGTAGCAATATTGGTTCCCCATAAAAACCATGGACTCTTATAATTGTATGGTGAGACCCAAAATAGAAATCACAAGGAATTGGGCAACTGGCCAGAAGGTTTGAAACACTTGGAAATAATCTATTCATGACTGGTTCGGGGCTGAGGTGACAAAAAGTAAGGGTAACAAATAATTCTTAGAATTCATATGGGTCACTAGTCTTTGACAAAATATGTGTCCATGCAGACATAGGAATGGTCCTTTGGAGATCAAAACTTGGGTCATACATATCAAGATACATATGTTGGGCAAAGAGGTCAGAGTTCTGAAATAGCATGAGCTAAAACACATAAGAAGAATACCTGAACACTCCTTTTAATTTGAAATGGGCCAATTGTTCCACCATTGAGAAAGCAATTTGTTCAAAAAAGTCGAGCCAATACTCCTGAGTTTTATCAACGGTCTTCAACCTGAAGAGGACAGCCATTTATTCTGCATAAAATGCCATATCATCTTTCATGCCAAAGATGAAAGCCATCATAGACAATGCATCTTGGGTAGCTTGTGCAAATTGGGCTCTTACTACAGGGAGTGTAGGCACCGTAGTGTCATCATCACCCATTTGTAATTCAGACCTCAAGATCCTCGACTGAGTATTGATGTTTGCCCACGTTCTTTGCTTTTTAGCAATAGAGGGAAACATAGTTGTACTATCGTGATATAGGGTTAACATATCCCTCATAGCCTGTGGTGTGATTTGTACTGTAAATGGACCCTGTTAAATGGTGCATGAGGGTGCATGGAACAAATCTGCGCATAATTCGATCAAGTTAGGACATGGATGTATAGCTGGGACAATGACTTGTGCTAGTTGTGAAGTCCATATCCTCATGGCAAATGTTTCATATTGCCCTACTCTGGCCCTCTGTAGACATCTTTGATGTGCCCCTTCTCTAAGATTTTTGCTACTTGCTCTTTGAAGGATTGGGTCCATGACGCCATCTGCATAATCTTTTATCTTTGTTGGGTCACTTGCTTGACCAATTTCAGGGATTTTGGTCCTTGGATAGGTCTTCAATGGTTGTGTGGAAGCTGAAGCATACGACTTACTTGCAAGAAACTTATCAAGGGATTCATACATCCCAGTTCCTTGTTGTGAAGATTGTACCCCCTCCATCTCTATATCTTTTATGTGATAATTTGTATGAACTTTTGCAAAATAGAAACACTTTCGCTGAATCAAGTTTACTAGGCACTGAAAAATGCAAGTAGCAAGATATTTTCTCATAGATGCAGGAAAGTTTGAGAACTTGTAAACTTTAACTCTTGCTAAGAGGTATTTATTGACCTATCAAGTCTCAAAATGGCATTAAACTCAGATATTCGTTAGCAGATCCTACTCAATCTTTATGGAACAACGAAATAGACATGTTTTGCAAGTGGCAGTGCAAGGTACCTTGGGGATTTCTAAAGATTTGGGAGACATTCAATGTATTGGAGAATTTTGAAAATTTTGAAAAATTCTGAGCTGCCAACTACGTGTTCAAAGAACACTTATTTAAAAGAAAAGTGGGAAAACAAAAATGGGAAAACAAAGCAATACGGAAAGGGGAAACTATCTAACTACTTTAACCAGGTATTTTTATCTCCCTCCTGGATCAAAAGAATAATTTCTAAAATCTCCTTCATGACAACCTAACTTAGATTGCAGGACAAGTGTTTGAATTGGATATAGCTCTGATGACTTGCTTTCTTTGTATGCCATGGTGTCTGGTCTGCATTTGAGTGCATCTGAGTCAAACCTGCTTCCAACATATATAGACTCTTCTTGTTCTTGGAAGCTTGTCAAATGTCAGCTCTTGATATTGGTATGTCTTATCAAGAAATTAATGACTATTTGCTCATCAACAGAAGCCCTTTGACATATATCATTCATTGACTTAACTCCTTCTACCTCAAACTCAGGCTCCATTGCATGATCATCCTCTTTAATGACTTCAAAATTACCAACCTCTTGAAAGGATAATTCTGAAAGTTTGCAATGATTTTGCATATGTAATTGAGTCTCAATGATATCTTGTTCATCTGCAACCAGATCATAGCCTCCTTGAAAAATATTATAACCTGACCCAATGATTTCAAACAAATCATTCAAATCATGATCAAGGAAATGTCCATGCTCCTCCACATCATCTTGAAAAGTAAGAAGAAAGTCAAAAATTATTACTTCTTCATCAGAGATTAAGGCATACGCTTGTGACTTCTCACTCGAAATCTGGAATTCAGGTTGAGAGACCCGAGGATTAATAGAAGAGGTATCTTTTGACTTTTCTTCCTTTAAAACATTTGGGATTTTATGATCTTCATCAAGTATAACGTAAGTGCCCAAACCAATAGAGTCATAATTTCCATATGGGTCACTTTGCATCATAGCTAATGAATGATCATTTTCCTCTTCTTGATTATATCCAGTCCATTCACCTAGCTCCTCAACAAAAACCCTTTCTTCTTTATTCATCATAACATGAGTTGCCTCTAACTTTGCAATTGGTTCATTGGTGATGTGATCCTTATAAAATGGCTTAGATAATATCTTCATCTTTGAACCATACTTGGTTCTTAAAATGAGGTAAGACCAATCAAGGGACATATATCCTCCTATCTTGGCTGTAAATTCTCTGGATAAGCATAGGCCAAATACAAGAGGTATGTCTATGACTACTACATCTTGATTTACAATTATATTAGGACAAGCATATAATTGTAATTGGAGTTGTTTAATTCTCCCTATTTTTTGTACTGCTTTACCATCTAGTTGCATGACTCCTTTAGTGAGTGGCTCATATTTTATCTTTAAAGCATCAGCTATCTGCTTAGGCATAACCGTAGTACTAGCCCTTGAATACATCATTGCATTATGCAGCAGTTTCTTACCCACTATTAAAGTTAAATAGAAGGGATCCGATTTGGATTTGGTTACCTCTAGTGCATTATTCACTAGGGCTGTTGTTTGCAGATGAACTGTGTCTTTGAGCTTTTCTTTTTTAGCAGGTCCTTTGATAACAGTACCTTTGGGTATTGCTTGGCCTTGTAGATCTTCTTGTATTAGTGTCTTTTATTCAGGAATGGCCAATATATCCCATATTTATACTTGTGCTAGAGTCTTCTTTAATTGATCCACCACATTTATTGGTCCCAGAGTCTGAGTTCTTTGAGAATAAGGATATCTCATTTTTTCTTGAATTTGTGTAGGAATCACTTGATTCTGCACCAACTGAGGCACTTCTTGTCTAACAGTTGTGTTCCTTTGTCCTTGAAATGGAGGATTCTCCATGACTTGACTATTTACAACCTCAAGCTGTTCCACCATCCTTCTCTTTGATCTAGTGTAACAATCAAATTGCATCACTGGTTTTATGGAGGTAGATGCTTCATTCAAGAAAACTGATTCTTCATCTTCAACCCATGAGAACAAAGCATAATCCAGGGCTATTTCTTCCTCTTGTTGCAAGGACATCCCTTGCATCTAAGCCACTAGGACTAAATTTTGCATAGTAGAAGACTGGTAGGCTTGATTGTCACTGGAACTTGCAAACTGTCCATCCATTCTTCTTTGTTCTACCACCTTTTGTTGTAGATTACCCATAGGACAATCTCTAGGTGTATGAGCATTATTGCAAGGAAAACACCAGGCATTAGTTTTATCTGCATAGTTATTTTTCCCTGGAATAATCTCCTTATTTAAATTAGGAGGAATAGTCTATGAGGGTGTGGGGATGGCAACTAATTGGTTTGTTGGTTGAGGGTTATTTTGCCTTAGAAGACCCTGGTATTGGTTTGTCTAGGATGAAAATCTATTTCCTTGATAGCCTTGTTATGGAGGCCTAGGGAAAGTATTCTACTGTCTTTTTATATTAATTAGCTCATTAGAAAATGTCCTCAAGATATTCTTGATATCATCAAGCTCAGATGACTGAGCAGGAACAATTTCTTTAGCAGGTGGTTGAGGATATGTGTATATAGACATAGGTGGGGCTATATATTTAGGAGCTTCTTGAGGTAATGGCAAGGAGATCTCTGGGAACATGGGCATGGGAGGCCTTGGGGGCAACTTTCTAGCATCAATTAAATTATTCTCCGCTCTGACCGCATAGTCATAAGCCTCTGGCAAAGTGTGTCCTCCAAGTGACAGAATCATAACAGATATATCTAAATTCAAAGCCTTAAGATAAAACACTATGGCCATACCTGGTAATGGTCTAGCTGCAGCAGGGATTCTTTCCCAAGTCTTTTAAAATCTAGAATTGAAGTCAGTCATCACTTCTTGTGGTGCCCTTTGGATGGTAATTAATTGTTGTAACAAAGAAGACTTATCACCCTTCTCTTCAAATCTTTCAAAGAAAAGATCTCTAAGCTGATCCCATGTAGAGATGGTATTCGGGGTCAAAGACCGGTACCATTCTAGAACTTTCCCTTTAAAAGAAGCTGCTAATAATCTTATGGCCACATTTTGTTGTGTGACAACATCAATAGCACAGACATCTGATACATCCTGCAGATGTTCTTTAGGTGTTTTAAAGTCCTGCCCACTGAATTTGGGTAGAGCTTTCAAGGCATTCACTGGGATAGGGTTCCAAGTGGCTGGTGGTATTGGGAGAATCAATGGACTACCAGTGTTCCAACTTGCATAATTTCTTGGGGGTATAGGGGCTCCCATATTTGCTCTTGGTATTGGTATAAATTGGTTGACTCTTCTTCTTAGACTAGTTACTAAAGGTGGCAAAAAAATACATGGATTTATAGCAGATTGTGATCTGGTTATAGGTCCATAGCTATGACTCCTCCTAGCTCTCTGGTTCATACGATCTTGAAAGAAACTTCAAGATTGGTCGCACCAGGCGTGCCAAAAACTATTGATGCTTAATATTGTGCTTGATTCTAACACCAAAAATGGGAAGTTTCAAGATGTGGGACTTGCAACTTGAAACAACCTCCAGATTTTTAAGAAGTTGGTCTCTTCTTTATATCAAGTGTATATAGGGAAAAGGGATAGGAATTTTAACAAAAACACAAATGCAAGAAAGAAAATCTAACTATGGCAATGCACCTGAATGTAATTCAACCTTAATCTTAAGCACCGTGAGACTATATGTAATATTCAATTACATTTAAGAAGAAACAAGTGCATGATCAATGTAAAAGATGGAAATAATAGAAATAGAGGCTCATAACATTGACTGCTTTTGAAGTGATACATAAAATATCAACAAAGGCACAGGGTTCAATATTCTTATTAATTCTCTAGTCACATAAGAGGCACAAAAACATGCACAGTTATATAAACTTTCCAACTCAAGAAAATGGAACAAAGGCAAATGACATTCCTAATCACAACTCTAGAAAGTCTAAAATTCTTGACAACATAGCGTAGACTACTTTTGCAATGACACAGAAAATATCAACAAAGGCACAAGATTCAATCTTCTCATTAATTCTCTAGTCACATAAGAGGCACATAAACATGCACAGTTACATAAACTTTCCAACTTAAGAAAATAGAACAAAGGCAAATGATATTCCTAGTCACAACTCTAAAAAGTCTAAACTCTTGACAATAATTCTCTCAAAAATTCTCTCTGGTATCTGATCATGATTTTGGTGATCTCAGCATGCTTATTTATAGCCTTGGATTCACTTCTGATTGTCTGCTTGTTCTCAATCTAACGGCCCAACTGAAATCTAACTGAACTAGAAGTGTCTAAAAGAAGATATATTTCTCAGATTTTGAAATGCTCTGTCTTTCGATAATTCATTGGTTGAAATAGATCACAGGACACTCCCTTCTCTTAAACAGAAGATGACACTTAGATAATTCTTTGAAAACCTTCTTATTACTTTGGAGACACAGGAAAACGACACTTGGCGTGTTCCGCAACACCTATTGAAGACACGCGGCACTTTCCACGTAACCTTTACTCCTTTTGTGTCTTTGCTTACGAGTGTTCCACCTTTGACACCTGTCGCAATCCGCTTCCTCAAAACTTTCATAGCTTAAAATAAAATAAGACGCACAGCCTTTCTTGCTCGAGCAACTTGAAAAGGAGCATAGGGACAGGTGGCGATTTCTGCTTTCCTCAACAAAAGACACGTAGCAATCTCTGCTTTACGTAACTGGGAATATGTGGTGGTCTTCACTTCTTTTAGCTACCTTTTTAGAAACCTGCAAAAGGTGACACGTGGTGGTCTTTGCTTTACTCTATTTATATCATAGAAACAATCGAGTCTCATTTCATATTTACACAGACAGCGACCCCTGGTGGCTTTCTCTTGATTCAGAAACAATACTTGAGACCCACCACAGTCTTTGCTATATCGATGAAGCAAAATGAAGATAATTTAGATCTCGACATGTGTTGTCTTCTGATCTCTTCTACTAGGATACGTGGCACCTTCTGTTGCTTTTAGAAAAGCAAAATTGAGACCTTCCGTGATTGACACTTGGCGCTTTCTGCCTGATCCTGATACTTAGCTTTTTGAAACCTTCCACTGAAAAGAGATTTGAAACGTGGATGCCGATATGAAATGTGGATGTTGACACTTGGCACATTCCACTGAGTCGCTATGAGATACATGGCATGTCCCGACCAACTCATAGAAAATATGAAAGGTGCCTCAGACGATGACACTTGGCAGCTTTCACTTGACTTCGACACTTAGACAAAAATGAATCAAAAGGAAAATTAGTGCCTACGTTTTATTTCAAAACTTTGCCATCTCGGACCAAAGTATGCGGGAACAAAATTTTGCAGTGCGCAATAGAAAAATAGAATGAAACGTAGAGTAATTTTTTACTCTACAGTATCTGTGTATATAGCAAGGGTGGAAAGTAATTTCGTTAGGAATTTTACATTGAAGAATGAATGCAACCCAAGATGAGTCATTAGATGAAACTTAAAAGTATTGTCTCCTACATTTTTGATGATGGTGTAGGTCCCATACTAAAGTGTATAAATCTTGTGGCATTTTCCTAGAAAATTTTCCCTATGTAGGCATAGCCAAACTTGATCACCAACTTGAAAGGTGTGTGGTCTCTGATTTTTGTCATGTCACTTCTTGTATTTTGTATTTCCCTATTATAGAATGGTTTGAACATGTTGCTAGAGATACTGAATGTGCTAGATAAATTGAACACCTTTATCCAATACCTTTTGAGCATAAGTAGTTGCTACTATCATTGATAAATAAGGATAAGTTACATAAATGGGTGTTAAGGGTTGGAAACCCAAACAGACCTAAAAAGGGTTGTGTGTAGTAAAGATGTGCAGAGCTCTATTATACATGTGTTGAATGAAATGTAGACTTTCATCCCACGTCTATTTCTTCTTTGAATTGTTCTTTCTTAAAATATGCATTATCATCCTACTAACCACTTCCATATGTCCATTATTTTGGGGATGGAAAGTGGTGGACTTGTTCAACTTTGTGTCTTGCATAGACCAAAGTGATTACAACAAATAGATAAAAAAATCTATTATTTATATCAAATAAGATAGTTTATGGGACTCAAAAGTGGATCTAAGCATACTAAAAATATAAATTAGATATTTATAGAGTTGATATAGTAGAATTGATTTAGCTATACTAAAATAGGTATGAGAATTGCCATTTTGGAGGATCTGTCAAATACTACATATACACAATCATTACCATGCTTAATAGTAGGGTAGCCTAAGAGGAAGTCCATCAAAATAGATTCCCACAATCTCACTAGAACAATAGAGGTGTGTACAGACCATGTTTTATATTGATTAGCTTGGCTATGGCACATGTAGTACATGACTTGATGTATTTAAAGATGATAGACTTGAGATGTGGCTAGTAGAAATACTTTTGCAACACTAAAAGTGTCTTTTCAATACCAAAATGTCATACAACCTTGATAAAATGGACCTCTTATATTAGTTTTCATCTTTTTTCCTCATGTGGAATGCACAAGTGCCCAAGATGATAGAGAAGACCATCCTATAAGTAGAAATTGGGAACTGAATTATTGCATAGAAAATTTTAATAGATATATGTGAAATTCATGTCAGATGGATGTAACTTTAACCATGTATTTACTTCATGCCCACATGTTTCAAGTACAAAAAGGAGAGTTTGAATTGGAGGATGTCTTAGGAAATTTGCAATAGGGTTTGCACTGCCCTTCTTATGTCTGATGTACAAATGAACCTTTTGAAAGTATAAATTTATGGTGTTACTCTCACTATAACTTGTTCTACATCTATAAAATTTAAAGAAACTTATGATATTTTTGGATCATAGTCTCCTTGACTAAGATATAATGCTTTTAATGCTCACATTCCTCAATAATAGCATAAAGTTCATGATCATATGTTCAATAGTTATTTATCGATGCGATGAAATTTTCATTATGATAAGCAACTGGGTAACCATGTTAAGTGAGGATTGTTCCAAGTGCAAAGTTAGAGGAATTTATATCGATCTCAAATGGTTGATGAAGGTTGAGCAAGGAAAGTACTAGTGCATAACATAGCTTGCATTTAATTCCTTGAATAATCTTTATTGTGTGGTAGACCAGCTAAACTTTGATTTAGTATCACCTTGGGTAACTTTGTTTAGAAGTCAAGTCATGTGAGATAAACCAACTACAAGTCTCTCGTAGAATTTTTCCAATCCCAGGAAGTTGCAAAAATCTATGAGATTCTTTGATTATGGCCACTCTTAGATGACTTAGATCTTGGCTTAGTCTATATGCACTCCTCATACATCCATTATGTATCCCAAATATTGGAACTATGACATGAAAAATGAACATTTCTCCATGTTTGCATATAGTTTATGTTTTTACAAAGTGTCAAGAACTTAATTAAATGTTTTATGCATTCATAGTCCATATGCAATGAATGAATAACTTTTGTAAAAAATCATTTCTTATTTATTTATCTCAACATATCGGATCACCATACATGATCCTTCAATCCTTTTTTCTCCTGATGAAGGATCATGGGTGGTGATCCAAAATATTGATATAAATAAAATAGTCACATTTTTTTCCAAAAGCTATTTATTCACTATCAAGAACTTATTCAATATAACATAGGTGTTCATCCCATGTTCTATTGAATATAAATATGTCATCAAGGTAGACTATGACAAATGAAGTTATGAATGGCCTCGAGATCCCATTCATCATCCACATGAATGTGGTTTGGGTGTTGGCTAAGAGGAAGGGCATAAATAACCATTCAAACAAACTTTGTTTTACCCCAAAGGTTATTTTCCAAATGTATATAGAATCAATAGGAAGATGATGATACCTAGACTTGAGTTCATTCTTAGTGAACTATTTTTCACCGTGAAGCTGATCCAAAATATCTTGAATTCATAGAAGGGGATAATAATTTTTCACTTTGATCTTGTTGAGTGATCTATAGTTAATGCAGAGCCTCCATGTGCAATCCTTCTTTAATGTCAGCATAGTTAGATTATTGTAAGGTGATGATTTGGGATTGATACAGCCTTTGTCCATGAGTACATGGATCTATTGCTTGATTTATTCATTCTCAAAAAATGATATGCAATATAATGAATCATTAGGAAGGGGTAGTTTGGGGATCAAATCAATAGTATGCTTTACCACACAATATGTAGGCACTTCCTTTGATAGATGGAACACATCCTTGTATAAATCCAACTTGATCTACAATGTAGATTTCTACATTAATGATGGAGGAACTATAATAACCATAAGTGTTACAAGGGCATTATTACATTCAGATCTCACCATGAAAAGCACAAATTCATTACTGTATGAAACTAGTTTCTTACACTACGTGGCACCAATGAACGATAGCTTTGGAACTACTTTTGGTATGGTGTATCTTAATCCACCACCATTTATGACAAAATTTATATGATTTGTTTCATAAATTACATGTCGATGAAAAAAATATGGTTGACCCAAAATAATATCACGTACCTATAATGGAGTGACATTGTAAAGGATTGTATCTTGAAAAGTATTGATGTTGTATACCACCTAACACTACTGAGTGACACGTTTCTTAGAACTTGCATTGAACCATTCAGTGGAGTATGGTTATGGGTGAGGCATCAACAACAAATTCAATCTTTAAACTACTTTTGGAGAAATCATGTTCTTTTGACCTCTGTTGTTAATAATGAAGTGTATTGGTTGGGCATTGATCCATATTTTAGAAGGGAATAATCTTTCTACTTTTTTTATTTTTATAGGGATAATGGAGATGTTTATGGCACCTATCATGGCACTAGGTTGAGACTTGTGATCTATTTACGTTTGTTCGGTGATGTGGTGATGGTAATAATGGCCTTAAATTTTACAAGTATGATTTTATTAGTGTGTATCTCCTCATTGGAGTAATTGTTGTAGATGTGAACTAAACACCACTTACCAGTCTTGGACTGCTTATACTAATCATCTGACGAATGTGTGATTTTCTTTGGGTTTAGAGTTATTCTTTGTTTTGGAATTTTCTTTAGAATATTTAAAGTGTTGTTGCTTAGTCTAATACTTTGAATCTTTTATCTTAGTCTTGGCCTTAGCTTTTGATTCAAACTTGTGAGCATATCTGTAATATTCACCAATGGTGGAGATAATCAAAAAATATAGATCTGATTTATACTTAGAAATGATATTTTGTTTTGAATATTGAATCTTGAGTTTGGACACAAGGGTATGGAAAGTAATATGTGTATTGTTTTTATATACTGCTCTTTCCCCTTGCACAACTGAGAAAGTTTAATGTACTTATCATCATAGTTGATAATAGGATAATAGGTTGCATTAGGTGCTTTTATGAAACCATTCTACATGTCTAAACTTAGGTCATCTTCATGTGTAGTGTAGTAATTTTCCCACCATTTCTTAACTACTAAAGAACTTTTAGAAAAGTAAATGTAATTTTATATTAGTCAATTAAATTATTTACCATATAGTAGGAACATACAAGGTTAGGCTAGTTATCTAGTGCATACACATCTAGTTTACCTTCAAACATAGGAATGTCTGGATTAGCTTCTACCCTATATGGGATATATGTAAAAGGTTGATGAGAATGATATGTTGTCAAAGAAGTCTATTGCTTGAGAAGGAGCAAAAAGGGATCAATTATGCTTGCTCATTCTCATGCATGATGATCATTTAAATCATCCCTTTGTAGCTACAAATCATCCTTTATCATTTTTTAGAACAACTCTAGAGTTGGCATTGTTTCAGCTTTGTCTCCCATTTGAGGACATGAATGTATGATGAAGGGTCATGAGATTTGAACTCTAACTTCCTATATGAAGACCTCATATACATGGCTATAAAAACAATGACAAAAACTTCATAAACATAATGATACCATTTAGGAATGATATGAAGTGTGTATTCTTTGATACCATTGATTTGGGCCCAAAGAGGGGACCCAGTGGACAACTTGAAGGTTACAAGTTAAACAGGTTATGTGTAGAAGATTTTTTTTGAATGACAAAGAATAAAAAGTGAAATAGGATAAATAAACAAGAATTAAATAAAAAAGTTACAACAACATTAGAATTAGTATAACAATGTTGTATTATGATAAGTTTTGTACAATACGAGAGATCATTGTGTTGTCGCAGGTCTTCCTAAATCTATTATTATGTGTAGTTCAACATTGTTTATTACTAACCTATAAAGAATGGATATAATGACAAAATATGAAGCTCTAGTTACACTATTACAACTGTTGGTAACAACCTCTTTGTAACTAAAAAATGTGGTGATGTCATTAACCACCATTACTAATAGGTAGTTAGTTATAATACTTACATTGCAAGACTGTGTGATAATGTAGAAATAGATTTGCAAGAAATCCTTTTACACGTAGGTACGAGACCAAATGAAACAACTACTAACATAAGCACAATTCTAAACATGCAACTACGATATGATTGAGTGACCTAGATGCTCCTGGATCAGAGATCAAGAGAGAGATTAAGTAAGATATATAGTTAAAAACTAGGGAAATCATGTTTACTGGTAAAGGAAATTTGAGATGGTTGGGCCCATGGATTATTTAGTTAGGAGAGAGTATGAACAAGAGTCAATTATGTATGCACAAGTCATGTATACTAAGGCTTAGTCAAAAGTGACATTGCCAAGTGTCTAATACCAAATATGAGTGTTATAATAGAGGGTCGTGTCCCCCACCATTATATAGTGTCATTAAATATTTTTATAAACCCTTCAATGGATGTTAGATAAGGTTATGTAATTTTTAACCTTTATTTTATTTCATTTTAATGAATATATATTTTTATACAATTTTACAAATAAATAAACCTTGAAAATGATAAATAATAGAAAATTGAGTGTGCCCCACATATCATCTACTTGAAGAAAATAGGAAATCATTTTTTTCATTGTAGATAGAATTTGGCCTAGTTAGTTATCATAATTTTTTTTTAAATGGATAAATATATCTAAATTTTTTGGAAATAGCTCTGATCACCATGTGTGAGATATATATGAGAGCAGGAAGGCCAAGAAACTCCTCAAAATGTAAGCATTCCATTAGATCTAAAACAATTTGCAAAGAGACAAGAAAATGATAAAAGTAAAAATCTATATTACATCTATCACATCAATATACAAATGAAGATGAAGGGCATACATAGCTTGTGCAAGGGAAAACTTCCCTTTCCCTATTGGTCACTTAAGTGCCACATGTGATTGACCCACTTAGAGGTGGCATTGATAAATGGTGCAAGCATTAAATGTTTACTTATCATATTATAAGCCTAGAGAAGTGTGATTAAGCACAATTAGCATAGATAAACTAACCTAAGTTAACCCAATATTAGTGCATATGGAATAATCTATCAACACCCCCCTTAAGTGTGGCCTAGGTAGCCTTACACATAACAAGAAGTCTAAGAATCATATGAAAATGGGTCCATGTAACTAGGCCTGATTGTTGGTATAAAATAAACATTCTCATTTTACCTAGGGTAAACTTGACTTGGGTTTGACCCTAGTTACATTAGTTTACTCAAGTTAAGTTAATCTCTAGTTTTTTCTCTATGTGTTTTCCATCATTCCTTTAGTGGCTAACACATGTGACAAAGTTTCCCAACCATCACATTAAATAGGTTGGTTACAGTGGCAAACCTTTAGTATTAAAATATTCATGCCCCTTCTCTGTAAAAGAAAAGGCTCTCCCTCATTTTTAGTTATGCAAAAGAAAATAAGAGGTTCTTGTATTTATGGCATTGAGTTTGCATAGTATAATAAAGTAGTATTGTTTACCAAAACTCATCTTACCTCTTTCTACTTCTTACACATAACTTGTCTAAGGTTAATTTTGACTTGGGGTAGTGTCAAGATTTAAATATGGTATTAGATATAATGAGGCTAACTTCATCATTTTAGGTGTGTTTTTAGGGAAGTGCATTCTAGGAGTGTTTTGGAGCAATTTTGCCACTTTAAATACATTCAAAAGGGCCTAAAACCTATATGAATATTGTAAAATTATCGAAGGTTTAAAAATTTTACAAGACATTTTATTCATAAAAATTATAGGAGTCTTATTCTAAAAAAATGGTGAGGTGTTAGTTTTATTATTGTTTGCTTTTATTGCAGATTCTTGACTGTATATTATGTACAGATCATATGGCTTGTGCATTGCATCTCTTGCTATTGCATGTTGCTTTCCTTTGGCACCCTTTGTTAGCACTATTTAACCCTACATTCCTTTTTCATTAATAATTATTTGGTAACATTGTTCTTACATTATTTATGTTCGTTGCAGTTTTTTTCTGGCAATTTTCTCCTTTTTAAAGGACTCAGTCTTTGAAACGACACAACACAAGCACTGCTATGCACCTTTTTTTACCTCCTCCACTATCCACCACCCTACAACCTCATCTGCACTGGTGTCCCCATGTGATTCTACTTGAAACCTACTCACCACCCCTATTGCCTCTTTGTAGTGTTTGAATTTCATTCACATTACCATTAACATTGGTATTGTATGATTAAACTTGAAGCATTATGAGTGTGCATTTTTATTCAATCAGCTCTCTTCCAATGCACTCCTTCATGGCCACCTCCCCTACATCTACCTATATTTGCACTTTTGTCATTACTTCATTTTCAAACAAGCCTTCCACATGCCTCTTTACATTGACTAGGCATTGGCACTGTTCATTGGAATTTGCATTTACTTTGTATGACATACATTATTATTCAATCCAACCGTGATTGTTAACTTATACCACCATCTAGCCACTGCCTAACTAGGTAATCACCACCCTGCAACTATTTAATGGACCTTTTTTACCCATAGGGAACATATAGCCACTACATAATAGCCATTTTTAAATTGACGAATCGCTATTATGTGTTGGTATCCACATTGCATTTTTCATTTTTGTCTACATTTTTTATGTCGTATTATAATCATGAATTGTTTGGTGCATAGTGGTAACTATAATTTTGATAAGGCATTGGATTGGTGGGGGTGGTCTTCATTTTTAACCTCTCTACTACCTTTTTAG
Organism: Torreya grandis; assembly: GCA_037957365.1. Taxonomy (NCBI): domain Eukaryota; kingdom Viridiplantae; phylum Streptophyta; class Pinopsida; order Cupressales; family Taxaceae; genus Torreya; species Torreya grandis. The sequence goes on along the minus strand of JARHVA010000118.1, from coordinate 7,775,165 downwards.
TCTAAAAAGGCTTTTTTTAAATCACTTTTGGCATTTAGATTGTAGAATATGTCCACATGAATAGTGGCTAAGAAATTATGTTAAGGCATCATACTATGGAGGAGGTCTTAAATTTGAGTCCCCCCATTATTTTTTTCTTCTTTGCAAAGCTTTAAAAAGGGATTTTTTGGTGGATAAAACTAGAAGTTGGGGCCCAATTTGACAAACAATCAGACTCCCCCACCCCCCCACCTCCCCCCCCCCCCCCCACAACATTTTTTTTGTCGTGTTCTGAATCTATCACAAATCTTATGTAGGTCATTTCTATTCTATCCCAACTCTATTTTTGGGGCCATCTTTTTTAAACTACAGGATTTTTCACATTTTATGCATCCATGTAGTTCTCATGTAATGAAAATGCATGTGTTTACCTCTCTTTGTATAGGGTGTCTAACATGGCCTTGTTGTTGGGACCTTGTTGAGAATTTATTTCCATTTTTGCATGGCACTTTTTACAAAACTCTTCCTGCATTTTTGAACATGTTGTTCAAATAGTAGATTCATACCACTCATGCATACACTTTTTTCTTCTTCATCTTGTGTTATATTAGTTGGTTAGTTACCTCTACCGCTTCCACTTGTGCCATTCTTTTTTAGACATCTTCTGAGGGCCCTTTTTACATGCCTCACTGCATTCTTTGGAGGAGTTTATTTTTATACAAATAAGCACCTTTATGTGCATGTACTTATATTATTTTAGCACAATAATCATGAGATATTTCTCACTTGTAAATGGATATCTAATCAAGCACTTATCTTTTAGAACCTGTATGAGAATTATAATATGTAACATCTTTTGATGGCATCTATTAGTGTATTGTTCTATATTTTATAGACCTTCCTTAACAATATGACTATCTCTATGTTGTGAGATATATCTAACATCCCCAACATCTGTTACCATTTTAGTGTTCAAATAGTGGATTTGTACCACTCCTATAATTTTTTTGAGTTTTTCACCAGGCTTTCATTTCCTTTCTACATAGCCTTGTCTGAGTGTCAACCCACCTTTCAATCTTTTGTAGCTCACCGCTATTATGGAGCATCACTTGATTCAACACTTTGCCATTAACTTAGGGGAGACATCTATTGCTATCATCATCTTCCATGTACCTCAACATTATGGAGGGATGAGTGTGCAATGCTTCCTCAGGGGTTTTTTGCTCACTTTTTAGAGATAAGAACTTTTTCTGAGTGAGCCTTGTAAAAATTACCAATCCCTAGTTTAAATTAGTAGTTATAGTGGCTCAATACCTATGTATTTTAGCAAGATAGATTAGAATCCTAATGGACACTCAACATCATACTATACTTTATTGATATTTATACATGAGTACTTCATCAAACCCTCATTATCTGGACTCATCATGGAATCATTCTCATGTTCCCCACATGTCAATATTATAGGGGGATGTTGGTGTAAAATGAGCATTCTATTTTACCTTATGGTAATTTTGACTTGGGCTAGACCTTAGTTAGATTAGTTTACCAATGTTAAGTTAACCACCAAATCCCTTTTTGTCTCTATGTGTTCAACACTATTTATTTAGTGGACAACACATGTGACAAAGATTCCCAACCACCTCATTAAAGAGGTTAGTCAAGGTGGGAAAACTTTAATATAAAAATAATCATTCTCCTCTATAAAATGAGGGGTTCTCCCTTATTTTTAGTAGTGAAGAATAAAGTTAGAAGTTCTTATATTTATTGCATTGAGTTTGTACAATACAATTAAGCAATATTATTGTACTTGAACTTGTTTCATCTCTTATTGTTTGTCGCATGTGAGCTATGTCTCAATTTAATTTTGATCTTGTGTAGTGTAAAATTTTACGATTGATAAGGTACCTATGTACAATAAAGCATATTGGTAAAAAATGAGACACACCATGAGGGTCTCTAAAAAAATAGTAAAATAACATAATGAATAGAGGTGCCAATATATATTGCAAAACATCTCATGAAGTGGTATAACACATAAGTAGTACATCACAATGTTGAAATAGGATGGGTTGATCCATCAATGAAGAGAATACATTGCATGATTTGATCCATCACAAATGAAAGTGTCTCAGATGGGTTGAATCCATCACAAAATAGAGGTACACTCGATGAGATGAATCTATCACACAAAGTATATTGGTTGGATTGATCCACCACTAAAGAGTGCAATGGGTGGGTTGATCCACCACACAAGGTGCAATTGAATAGCCACTTAGTGAAGAACTCAAAATTACACGAGCAGTTCAAATCCACCACTAGATCACTAAAAAGGATAAAAAGACATTGTATGAATGAGGATAACTCCATACAGGGAGACTATTAATCTTTTGAATGATATGTCAAAAATACAAAATATTTTACCAAATAAATGACATCAACCAAACAAACTTCTATATGTATATGTTTAGAGGTGCCACCATAAGATTAAGAAAGAGAACTACACATAACTCCTAAATAAAGAAATATAACCACACACCCCCTCATTATGTTGAATGAGCATAATAGATGACATGATTTGTATAAGTGGTCCAAATCCATTGATTAAACACTTAAGAATTACTATATGCTATGGATATCACATGCTAACATTATCAAATTAGGTGCTGAAAATATAGAAAAATATCACAAATAGATGAAAGTAGACAAAAATATGCTAAGGATGCCAAAACTTGCTCTTGTAAAAAAAGGCCATCATGAAGGTGTGATTTTCTCAAAAACATGAAGGGTTTCATTGGAGTGCAAGGTGGGTTGACCTACACTCAGACATGGTTGTATTGAATGGGAGTGAAAACATGGTCAAAAACTCAAGATAATTATATGAGTGGTCTGAATCCACTACTCAAAACACCGAGGAAATGTTGAAAATACATAAGAGGCCTAAAAAATAGCTAAAATATATAAAACATGGCACTAATGGTGATGAAAGAGAGAAATTACCCAACAACTAATACTATAGAAGGGTGAGAGACTAAACACGCACTAACATGAAGGTAGACAAGGCTAAAACAATAACCCTCCACATGACACTTTATAGGTTGGTATGAGTACAAGATACATATAAAAAACACATTAAAAAATTATAAAGAGACATTATATACACTAGAATTGCTCTATACAAAGATATTGTCTATCTATAAAAAAAGCCTATCATTTTTATAAGTTGTTCGAAACAACATAATACTACTAGGCAGTATGAAAAGTGTACAGATGATGCAACTGAAAGGCAGAGCAACTATATCGATAAATTTTGTATGTTGTTTCCATAACTAACTTTAAATCCATCCCAAATAAACATGGATGTCAGAATAAGATGTTTGCATGTGATTTGGTGCCATGTGCATAAACATGGCATGCAAGAAAACCCTTAAATTTGAAAGTGTGTCAAGACTCTCATCCCTGATGGAAGCAAGCATGATTTATTAAAGCAATATCAGGTCTCTCATGTATAATATAACCCATGTGTCATTTTATGTCCTCACGAAGAGTGGAACAAACAAAAACAAGAGGTGAGCATGCACGAACTTGATAGCCAATGCTTTAGTGTGAATAATCTAGTGAACAATATAGATGGGGGAAATAGTGCCTTGCAAGTGTTTACCAATACCTCTTCTAAGATGACCCATGAAATGGATTATATGATAGCTCAAACTAGTGGAGTGCTTCTCAAATGAGCCAAACACACATGCAAGTGGATCCAAAGTAGGTATTGTAATAGGTACATAAAATACAGAAAAAACTCATGATCCGGTATATCACAATCTAAAAGTGCATCAATTATATGAATACCATATTTAAGAACATGTAATGTGTCACATGATAGACTAGGCTCATTGAAAGGGGTGTCTATAGTGTCAATCTTACATTGTAAATGTGAAATTATGTCCTAAACTAAGTGAATGAGGGAATATTTGGAGGAAATGAGAGAGAAATATCAGGGGTTTTACTTTTTAAATTTTTTATTCTCTTCAACTAATTTAACCATGCTCTCCTAAAGTGTACATACTTCAGGAAATAATATGCAATTTTTTTATTGTAGGTTATTGTTGGCCTGTGTGACAGTGTGGAGTCTTGGCACAAAGCTATCACTGTTGACCAAATTTAACTTTTAGGTCAAATTATGGCACACCTAGGTAAAAACTTGACTTTTATGTGTTTTATGGGTCTAATACATATGTCACAAGGTGTTTTATAGGTTAATTAATGTCATTTAATGTTACACTAGCTTTGGTTCTTAATCATTTTAGTCATGTTAGTCATTTTAAGGTAAAAAAGGGGCATTTAATGAGTTGTATAGATTTATTAGGAAGTGTGAAGGTTCCAAAAGATAATTTCATGCCCCATGTGTCCTAAGAGTTCTTACGTAACTGAAACCAACTAAAAAGTGGTAGGTTCCTTAGAAAAAGGGTAATTTTCTTGAAAAAAAGGTGAGTTTGACACTTGTACGACCGATGGGGAAGTGTGCCACATTGGAAAAGATCATACAATGCCTCTTCAGCTTCCTAAATCTCATTTACACATTTGAAATGATCTAAAAGTGCCATTTTTGGCTCAAAACCGTTTTGCTCCTTTTTCACCTTTCTTGGTAAGCAAAAGCAATCTTCAGGTTTGTACTTGGTACAAATAACAAAGGAGGTTTTAGGTAAAATTATTTTGGGAGGTTTTATTAAACTTAGATACCTTAATTTTCATATAAATATTTTGAATAATTGTTTCTTGTGCTTCATGAACCATCCTCATGAAGTTGACTATACTTTTATGCTAGCTATTTCATGCACCCTATAAGTTTTGCTCCATTTTGGTCAAATCTATACAAACCAATTGGTGATGTTGACTCTAGATAATTTTCTATTCATTATAAAATGATTCCCATGATTAGTTTTAATTTTAATTGTGTTTAGATGAGTCAAATAGCTCAAAGTTGCAAGAGGATATACCTTTATGAGTTACAGGGAATTTTCACTAGTTTCAAGAATTTCATGGTTGCTCATGGTTTTAAAGGGTTGTGATAAGTCCTTACTCATGTTTTAAATGATATTATAATTCCATTAAATTTCATTCTCCAATTAATCTCCATGAAAGTGCAGTCATTGAGTGCCATACAACTAGTTTGCCATATGACTGTCATAAACAGTCAGCCAACTGCCATGAAAGAAGGGTCCAAACATTGGAATGGAGTATGAGAGATGATTTCAAACCTTGAAACATATTTATGTGTCATTGAAACACCATCAATGGGTATTAGTTAGTCATAAAATTATATCTTTTAAGTGTATTGACTATTTTATGCTTGTTCCCCATATGCAACTCAAAATGCTCATCTACAGGTGGTGTCTTCATGGAATTAATCATGTTGAGAAAGAGATTGTGAGATTAGCAAGGTTCTAGTCCATAAAAGGAATAAATTTGTAATCATGAAGGAGATAAAATCTCTTTTAGAACTCATAATCCACATATTCTACCAACTCTTTCTCCCCACTGCCTATACAGGAAAATGTGCATCTATAGGTGATTTGAGTAGAGAGTTGTGGAGTCTTTTTGTGGTGTTGAACAAGTGATGAGATTCCCTTTCAAGTCCTAGCATTGATGTATAATCATGAAAGACTCATTTGGGAAGCTAGTTTGGCAAATGCAAGTGTAAATCACCTTCAAAAAAATGATTGTGTGTTTTCAGGACTCTTTTCCCTAAAGATACAAAATAGAGGTCCAGGGGTTTTTGGAGATAGCATAAAACATGGTTTCAAAGACTTTCGATGCTTCCCAATGACTTAATACTGTAGTCACTACATAGGACATGAACCTTTAAAAATTTAGTGGGCAAATGGTCAATGAAGGATGATTGTTTAAGGGTTCTAATATGAACTTTTATGCACTAAGTGTAAACAGTAATAGCTACAGTTTTGAACCCTTAAAATGACTCTAACATCCTAAAGTTACAAACAAAATAGACTCTTATGGTTGGAGTAGACTTATTTATGGAATTTTATACCAATGAACATTAAAATCATAAGTATGAGGTCCATATATAGTGTTTAAATCCTTAGTAATACTTATAGGTATCTTTTTTCATAGGACAATGCTCACCTACAACCAACTATAGGTGATTGGTAGGGCAGTTAACAAAGAGGGTGAGCTTTCCTAGTGTTGGTTTAGTCCTAATCATTTTTGATGACATTGAAACTTCAATAAAAATATTTTTACACTATTCTCATATCTCAACATGGTCCCCTAACACCTACAGGTGCCTTGCCAAGACAACAACACAGTATGTTATAGCTGACTGTGAGGTGATAGTGGTCAAATATAAGGAGTTTGAGTATTAGGTTATCAATTTTGGTCAAGGAAAGGAATAATAATGGGCATAGATACTATTATTAATAGTTGGTTTTTGAGGTTTTTAAACCTATGTAAACCTACAGGCCCCCCTCCATGTGGAATATTCACTTACAACCAATTGTAGGTGATTGTTATAGATAGTAAGTTGAGAAAGGGATACCTAAATGATGATCAAAGGTCACCCAAGATGAACACATGGTTATAAAATATGTATTAATGGTCTTAAAATATATGAATAACTCCTATGCATTATCTAACTGCAAGAATGGTGTTTTGAGCAGAACACAGTCAAGGAAGCAAATAGTCTAGACCAGGGAAGAGCATATCGAGACATGTGTGGTCTTAGAGGGATGAAATAAGGTCATTTAACACTTTCATAAAATTTACACCATCCTAATATAACCATCATGATGTATTTCAAGAAGATAAATGGTTCTTATAATGCAAAACATGATCCATTGGAGGAAACCCTACACACATGACTCTTTACATAGTCTGGTTAGGGTATTGGAAGAAGCATGTAAGGAGTTAAAGTGTTATAGATACCTATGACACATTATTAATGACATTTAAGGTCTCCATAATACCTTGTCATGAGAAATAAGCAAAATAAGAATACTGATCAAGTAAAATACAATCAGTACTTCAAAACAATACATACAGTCCATTCCACCAGGGGCTTGTATAGGTTGTGGATGAGTTGAGAGGCCTTTTGACCTGACCAAGAGCTCAAAATTTGTATATATAACCTTAAATACTTGTATAATCTCTTAAAATAGTCACATTTATCTGTGGAAGTAGGGGAGTTCCCTTTATTTTGACTCGGACATAGGGCACTCCCCTCATGCACAAAACAGGCAAGTTTTGGGGAAAGGAAAAGTGAAGTGACCAAGGAGCTATTTGGACTTGGAAATATGGTTTTAAAAGTTTAAAAACATATAATACAACATGAAAATACTTATTCAAAATAAGGAACCCCAATAGGGAAGTCTAAATCCTTGGAGTTGTAGTCAAGCCTGTTAGGCACATTTAGGCCTAGAGGCCAAATGGAGGGTCAATTCCAATTGTGAAATGAGGTGATAATTATAACCTATAGATTAATGTTTAAGGAGTCACTATATAGGTTTTTGAGCTATTATGAGGCAAATAAAACAATCCAAAGTTATTTTGAGCTCTAAGGTGTAGTCAGGCCTATTAGGCAAGGTTCAAGCCTAAGACCAAATGGGGGGCCATTCACATTTTTAACATGAGTTTAGAATACCCATGGATTAAAACATGTTTTTACGGTGTATATATAGGTTTTAAAGCTCTTTTAAATCAAATAAGCCCCTGAAGAAACCATTTTTGGCTTAAAAATAACTCAGACCTATAGGAAAAGGTGAAAACAAGCTTGATAGGAGAGTTTCAAATACACATATATTTGATGATACCTTAAACGAGGACAAAGAGGCTTAGAGGAGTTATACTAGGTCTTTAAAAATAATTTTGTTGAATTATTTTGAGATTCCAATGTGAAACCTACATGAACAATGCTTAAGAGGTCAGACATGCCTAAAACCCTTACAAAGACCAATTTGAGGAAATGAGAGAGACAATGCACCAAAAAGGACCAAAAAGGCATGAATGATGATTGTATATTAAATAAGACTCAGTCATGATCCCTACCATCAAAATTAGTTGTACAGACTTGTACGAACAAGTTGTAAGACATGGTATTTTTAGCCATTTTTTATGTTTCATAGGTTTTATAAGGATCTGAGGATGAAATAAAGTTTGGGAGGAATATATAGACTTTTATAACTATTTATGGAAATTTCATGATTTTAAAAGACTCCTAATTATGCAAACAAACAACTTCATCTTAGCCAATCAAAACTAGAATATTGGACAAGCTAGTGAAAAGGGTGGAAAGCTTCAAGTGGGGTGATTTTAAGGTGTGTTTGATGCTTATAAGGCCATGGAGAGTCTTGAAACTTGTAATTAAGTCCATCCCACATATTTTAATGATAAATTGAAGCCAAATTTTGTGACAAGTGTGCAAGGTGCATGAAGGAAGAGTTTTTTGGACTGCAGATGATGATGGCTCACTTACAGATGATTCCAGAAGACTAGGAATACAACCAATGCATAGAGAGGAATGTCTAGAATCCTTCCCCTTCATTAAAATCATTATAACTATTCCTAGTTATCTATGAGGCATTCAAGAAGATCAAATCATGAAGGTAATTTTTTTGAGCCAATTAAGAGGATTTTATGCCACTTTGCAAGAGTTTGATGACTTGGATGGACAATTGTACTTCCTAAAATTGCATGGTTCATCCCATATCCTCTTCTCATGCATAAGTAACTAATTCTCTCATATTGATAAGTGACCTTGTGACCCTTGGACTTTTCTCTTCTCCTCTCTCTCTCAAGTTCTATAAGAACTAGCCATTTTGGTCATTATAACTTGTGCTCCACTTGAGTATGGCAAAGCCTTGCTCATTTGCATACCATTTGATCAATAAGACAACTGATTTTTACCTCTTCATGACTATTATTAGTGTTTGTTACTTGAATTTTGGATCTTGCTTAGTAAAGATTATGGATTCCTTAGCATGTTGTCTCATTCTTGCATCATATTTGTAGTTAAAAAGCTTCTTCTTGCAGTGCATGTGAAGTTTTGTAGGAAATGTCAAGGATTGAGTGAGTTAGTCTATTCATTAGTTCCATTCAAGGCCTCTTGTCTATTCCTCCTAGCTTTGCACATTCATCCATAATCTCATAATATAACATTGATGTGAGAAGATGTAGATTGAAGGAGTGTATGTTTGATTGGTCCTTTATTCTCATGTGTAACATGTTGTTGGTTGGAAGTCATCATATTATTTGGTGTATCACTTCCCTTAGGATATTTTACTTTTATTTATCTCTCTCCCTTTCCCCCCCACAAAGTTTAGGTGTAGTTGCAATCCAAACTAGTACATCAAGGGAGTTAGCCCTATCTAGAGATTCACCTCATCCTTAGGCTACCCACAAGCCTAGAGGTGTTTCTATTGTGATACTTGGATAATGAAAGTTTATGCATCTCCTCAAAAGGTGCAAATCTAAGTGACAACAATTATAATAAGGCAAAAAAAGCCTTGAAATGAACCTCAAACTAAAACACACTCAAAAGATGAAATAACCCGCCAATTGCTTATGATTTCACACTTTTATAATGTTTTCTTTGAGACAAGTTTGGTGTAAAACCTAATGTGCTAAAAAAAGAAGTGTTACCCCCTAAGAATATAAAAAATGATTTTTTATATTGCAAAAAGAAAAAAAAATTGCTTATAATTTCACAGTGTCAGTTACAATGGGAGTTTTAAATAAAAAATAGGAAAATAGAGAGAAAAATACAATTTTGCACCATATAGATCAAATCTATGCAGATATGAATATTCCACAAGAAAAAATACACAATTTCAAAAAAATAACTTTTGAAAATTCCCAATAGCTCTCAAGATATGATCTTGGGAAGGTGTCTGAATAGGGTGTTTAACAAGATTCTATTGCAAGAAATGTGTTCATAGAAAAATAAGTTGCACATAATGATAAAGTATTAGATCCACATCTAAACCTAAAATCCATCAAAAAGGCATATCTCTAGCCTTCACAGAATAAAATTTATGCCTCCCAAAGTGAAATTAGGTCCAAATTTCAGTATGAGGTAATATAACATCTCTCTGGGGCTCAAGTGGTTAATCTAGTGCTCTTGTGGGTGACCAAGGCATTGGCATAGGGTTCACTTCTAGTGGTTAAGCCTAGTCATAAGCCACAGTTCTACTAGCAGTCAAACATGGCTTAATGCAGGTGCTTAAGTGTAGGTTACATAGTCATATGTAGATGACCAGGGGATTAAAGTACATAAGCAATATTAGGAACATCAAGTATACAAGGCAAGTATGCCCAATTCAAAATAAATGACATGGTAGTGGAAAACCAGGGTACTAATGGTGACAAAATTGTATGAAGACATAAGCAACATACAAATGGAGATAAGTACCACAAAATGTAGGAGGCAGAGATGACACATATGACCATATGGTTTGTGTGGACTTTACTACCTATGATTTTATTCCAAAAGAGTACAAAACTAGGCATATGTATGGTACAAATTGTACCCAAATTAGATATGGAGCTTACAAAAAATGTCATAAAAAAACCCTATCATGTTTACAATCAATCCTTGGGCTTTCAACCCTTTCACATGTAATTGTAGGGTTTAAATCTCTCTAAGATACTCCAAAAAAAAAAATTGCCCTAAAAAATTCCAAAAATGATACATGTGACCCAAACAAAAATACCAACATGGGTATTTTTAGAAACCCATAAAGATGGGTGGTTCAAAAATGCTATAGGCAATAAAGAAGTGGTATTAGAAAATTAAGCATGCTTAAAACGAAAAAAAAATCTACAACTAGCACCTAAATGAAATGGATCTACAAACATGTTGGGAAATATCTTTTATCACCATGTGGTAAATATATTTGAGAGCATGAATGCCAAGAAACTACAAGAAATGTACTCACACCACTAGGTATAAAACACTTTATAAATAGATGAGGAAAGGATAAAAGTAGATTACCCCATAATACATATGTAACATCAATATATAAAGGGAGATGAGGGGTAGTTATTGCAAGGGAAATCTCCCCTTCCTTTATTGATCACTTGAATGGCACATGAGATTGGTCCACTTAGAGGTGACGTTAATAAATGGTGTGAGCATTAAATGCTCACTTATCCTAATCCAAGCCTAAAAAATTGTAACTAAGCACACTTTAGATAGATAAACTAATATAAGTTATCTTAATATTAATGCATATAAAATAATACACCAACAAAATATACAAAAAATAAGCTATACATGTATATTTTTGGCAAATAGTGGCACATAAAGGCATATTTACAAATAAATAAAGATAACAACCTTAAACTTGTCAAATTACAAAAAGAATAATATTTTTATAAAAAAAAGAGTTTGATCGACATCTTAGTCATATTTTCATGAAATCTCTTGATGATATCTGTAGTGTTTATCATTTATAGATGTGGATTTTGTCATTTTGAGTATGAAACATATATTATGTCATGTATGTGGAGGTCCAAGCATTTGGATTGGAAATATTATCCATTCTAAGCCAAGAGGCAAGATTTTCAAAATTATCATTCCTAAAACACATATCCATTCCTATTGTTTTAGCAATGCAAAGATTGACAAGTTGAAAAAGTGTAAGTATTCACTGGAACATGTATTTACTAAAATAAACATTTAAATATACAAATGTAACTTATACTTTACAATTAATTTAGTATATATTAAAAAGTGTTAATTTTCTATAATGTAAGGCCCATAATATGTAGATTAAAATAGGTTCTAAGATCACTAATTAAATACCCTCAAGACTATCACCCATGATTGCATATATGTACCTGTGAAACATTAAAGCAATATATACATAGTTTCCATCAAGGTAGAATGAATAATTGTATATTAAGCTCAAATGTGTAAGATGGGAAAAATACCTCCCACATGGATAATAGAATACAAAATAAACTCAAATATATTACCTACATCCATTCCCTCTAGCTTATATATATATATATATATATATATATATATATATATATATATATATAATAAGCTAGAGGGAATGGATGTAGGTAATATATTTGAGTTTATTTTGTATTATATTATCCATGTGGGAGGTACTTTGCCCATCTTACACATTTGAACTTAATATACTATATATATATATATATATAAGTAACGAGATATATGATAATAAACAATCTATATCCATGGGGATATTAGCTTAAAATAGACAAACCCTGTTTTGAGAATAACCACTACATATATTCTTATTTATGAGTAAGTTATATAGAATTTTAGATAATGTTGTTTGCTCAAAATACAAACAAATAGTAAATTTACTTGAATGTCAATGTCGTTAATTGACATCATATCATGATCGACACAAAAATGGTATGGGAGATGCAAAGATGTAAAATTTTGTGGTGTCAAAGCTACAAAAATGCTTAGATTCAATATTTCTCAAGGGTGGAAAGGGGAAAATCCATCTTGGCCCCAATATGGTTAATGTGATTCCTATGGTCATTCTCAAAAGACTAAACAAGTTCTCAAACCTAACACAGTGAGTGTTGGAGGTGGCCATGCAAAAACCCTAACATGATTTGGATACAAACACATATTTTTAGTACATCAACCATTATTGTTGAGCTTTCAACTAAGGATAGGACATTACCTTTATTTGTGGGTGAAGGTCAGATTTAGAGACTAGAAATGGCTCTATAGGGTTGCTTCATAGTCGACGGTCACCATGAGATAAATTATATAACTCAAGATCTAATGGCTTGATGTGCACGATTTAAAACCTGATAAGATGGATTTCAAGGGTGGAGATACGATTGCTGAGAGGTAGGTGGTAGAAATACACTAGGTGCGGAGTAAGGCCACAAAATCCATAACCATGCAAGCCTTGACTCAAAGTCCACTTGATTTCTAGACAAGGCTCAAAACCCATTGGATTGAAAGGATACCACCATAGCTCAATAAGGAATAGGAAAATGGCATTTTGTGGGGATAGTCATCCTTGAGGAAGCCCCTTTTTGTCAAAGTGGGATGAATATGTTAAGGTAAAATATGGACTCTAGAAAGATGAGGGATGTCTTGTAAATGGCCTTCCTCTCATCCATGAACATCTCTTTGATTGCCTTTGAAGACATTATGTTTCTCACATCTATGCTCTCGTAATCCAATTATTTTTTTCCTTAAAATGCCAATCATCTAGCAAGTTATTATCTCAAGATGTTGTGAATTGGAATACTTTTATTGAAAGGAACTTGATGTTGGGGGTGTTTAGTTTAGGATCACCATTTGGTGGACAACATCATTGCATTAGACTAAGGGCATAAGTGAATTGTTTATATTTGTTATGGGAAAACCATTTTTCTTGGGTTCATTCCATAGATCAAGTGGTTAAATATCAAGAATAAACTTGAACACTCTCATGGCATCCCTGTGCAATATCAAAAATCTCTTATACGAGGGAAAATAACTCGAGGATCCCTATCCTCAGATGGGATATAATATCATCAAGGATTCCACCCCCATCTTGGTTATGAGATTACGTGTTGGAGTTGTGGGTTTAGGGACCCCTTATACTTCTAAACCTAGTTATTTCAAAGAAGTAGTGAATAAATAAACATCTAAAATGAATGTATTGATGCCTACATCCTTCACTAGTGCCTATATAGTAGATCACCTGAAAAAGGTTCTGATTATAGAGATTATAGGGGATGTTGTGAAATAATACCAATCAAACTTAGAAAAAGAGGCAATAATATATATATTTAATGGATTTTGGCCAACTACATCAACATTGTTTCAATGGATACATTCAAATTAGGCAAAGGACTAAAAGATTTCTCTTTACTCAAGGGATTTTTCATTGTTAAACTATTTGATGAGGATGCTTATTAACGGGTTTTCATAAATGGTCCTTAGTTATGGCGAATTGCGAGGTTTTACATCACTCCTTGGGTTCCTGAATTTAACTCGAATTCTCATTCAATTACCAAAATTCCTATATCAGTTTGGCTCGCCAACCTCCCTCTTCATTTATGTTATGCATTTGAAGAGATAATAAATTACTTGGGCACCTTCATTAAACCAAATTAGTGATAAAAACTATGGATTTATGCTCGCATTTGTGTGGAGATAGATCTTAGAAAAAGTATACCAAATAAATAGATTCTTAGATGTGGAAATTTTTAACACATTTAGGTTTTGGACTATGAGAATATGACATTTTAATGTTGTATTTGTAACATTCCTAGCCATCTACATGATACTTGTCCTTAGGCATGAGCACATCATCATAAAAAAGGATAAAACCAACATCCAAAAGATGGAGTTATTTAGAGCTAGAGGTAGTGGATGAAGATGACAATTAGGCAGAGGATAGTGGGACTAAAATGAATTGTGCACCAAATTTCAAGTTTAAGCAAATATTATCAAAGAGACAACAAAAACCCAAAATTTGATGACACCAATAGGAATGGATAGAGGAGATAAATTAGAGTAATTAGAACATTGTTACCATCCTCTTTATCTTCTCATGCCTCCATTCCAGGATTTGAATCCAAATGATTTGATGCAAAAGCTTGATTGTTGGATTACTTGTGAGACTTTGACAATGGCTTCTAAAGGATGTGTGACGGTGATGATGGCTTCAAATGGACACTAGAATGTTGTTATGGATGCTATAGGAGTGATTAATGGCTTGCTAGACAACTTCTCATCAGTCTAAAGGGTGGAGGGAAAGCTTAGTTTTATAGGCAAAGGGAGGGCAAATAAAGGGTCCAAATTCAAACTTAGGCCTTTGAGATATAGGCTAGGAAATTTCCATGGAATTTTTAATTCCATGGAAATCTCTATAATTAGAGAATTATAGAGAAGGGGCCAATTTAGGGAAGATTTCAAGAATCCTCCAATTCTAGAAATCTCCCCATAGGATTTAGGGTTTTAGGAAAGGCTAATGTAGGGTGGTACATGGGTGGTTAGATTATTTCTTATTTTAAAATTGGCTAATGGGATTAGGGAGTAGGTTAGTAGCTAACGAGGGTCTATTAGAGGTTTATTGAGAGGATTAATTGATCTTAGGATGGGATAAAGCTTATGTGGGATATAGGAATTGGATATGGGTATTAGGCTATTAGTTAATATGGCTAAGAAATATGAGAATCAGGCTAAAATTAGTATAATTAGTGGGGTGAGCATATTTTAATGGATACATGAACAATCATGGACAATCAGTTACTCAGTTTAAGGATTTTGTCCCTATTACAGTAGAAGTAGAAGAACAAAAATACCAAAATGAGGATTGTTTTGATTGAGACCTGGCCAGGGGGAGTTAAGAGATGACATGAATAAGATAACTCTAACTCAGATAAGGAACTAATGACCCATTCAAATTAAAAAAAAATGATTATGAGTACACTCTCTAAAAAACAACCTTCATATATACAGTTGGTCAAAATGGAGTCAATTGGGGTGTGGTGGGATGTCAAAAATAAGTAAGGAAAAAAGGGTGATATTAAAGATTTTTATAGGAAATATTTCCCATTAACTTCCTACTGATGGTGGTTGGTCTTTATTGGTTTGATAAATGTTGTAGTCATCACTTTATTTTGTAATGCATTTTCCCTTGTTATAGAGGGGATTTATCATTTTCCCCCATATGGGGTGTTATTTTTTGAGTGGTTTTCATTCTTTCTTGTTCTTTTTTCCTTTGGAATGTCGGAAAGCATCTATGAAATGTAATTTCTAATTTTTATTAATATGAAGTTACAATTTTTTTTGTGGGAAAAAGTATGGATAAATATCTGTACATATGTGTTCTTATCCATAAAGAACATTAATACAAGTGCATCTTATAATATAGAAACCTATTATACACTAACATCCTCCCTTAAGATGGACTTTGTAAAGGAGATGATAGAGTAATATGCACTAGCCTGAGTGAGCTTAAAAGAAAAAGTGAAGTTCCGACCAACAACTCCCTTAAGAACAACTTAGATAAAGTGAGTGAATGAGGAAAAAAATTTGATATGGGTCACAACAAATAGGCCATGTTAGATAAAATTGTACTATAAGTATAAACAACATAGCTGCATGTAATAATTATAATATATGTGTATAACTCTACACCAACCACATTTCCAAGTAATAATAGATCACATACATTTCCACAAACATCCCTCCATAATGCAGAATTGGGTGAGGTAAAATAATAAGTGAGTTTTGCTCGAAGAATGACTTTTAAGTAGATGGTGACCATGTGGATTATATATATCACAAGAGCTCCAAAAGAGAATTAAAGTGAAGACAAAATGTTAGCATTACCTGTGGTGATGACACATGCACCAAAGTAGATGATCTAACAATACTATATATTTGGAAGGTATTGTAAGCATATTTTGATGTTGAGAGAGCCATAAAATGGCACATCCCATATCAAAGGCATCCTAGTTGAATAAAACACCAAACATGACTACATAACAGTCAAGGCCATCAAAGAGGACAACCATGAAATTTGCTTTAAGAGGGAGCATAACTCCCAATAGGTAGTGATTATGTTAAAGATGGTGTTAAAGCTTCATCACAAAAGGATACATTACTTAACAAAACTCTAATATGATGTGAAAGTATATAAAAATGGGTCATAACTCAAGTCCCATTGATTATGTGTTAAAGTATACTAATTAGTATGAAGGTCCTTGTGGATGTTGTTCCATCTTACCAAAATATATGGGTGTTGAGTCATTGTAACCAATAAGTGAAGAATGAAAGGTTGTTGAATACTAGGATATCTCTAAAATTATAGGATTAAAACACAAAATTAATTACCAATATGTCAAAAATACTTGTTATATAAATAACTGCATGGGTGGGCTTGTACTGCCTTTGAAACGCCAAAAACTTGACAATGTGGGGAGGGTAATGTTGAATCCCACATGAAGAATACAATACAGAATAATCCTAGATATCTTACCTTCATCAATACCCTCAAACTTTTTATATAGATAGGTAAGGAGATATAAGATATCAAGAAATCCATATATTTAAGGATTTAGCTCGAAATAGAGAAATCCTATTTCGAAGATGACCATTAAATATATTCTTATTTATATGTAACTTATAAATAGTTTATTATAAATATGGATAATGATTTACAAATATACGTGGGATTATCCATGAAGAAAATTAATATAAATGCATCTTAGAATATACAAATGTGTGTGTCCTAATATACACTAACAAAAATTAGAGTTATTTTGCATCTTCTGTAATTAGTCTTAGGGCTCTAGAAGTGACTGTTTAGGAGATAATTGTTTGAAATATAATTTATATAGTATTTGCACCAATATTTTATTTTGGCCAAACTAATGGTAGTTTTATAGGATTTGGGGCTATCTAGATTGATTCTTGATGTTTGTAAGAGTTATAGGTGTGCCAAAATTAAATGTACAAGCCTCACATATCCAAGTTACAGTGATAGCCATGAATATATTAACACATGAATTCATGTTTGCACTGATTAAATTCATCTTGATTAAAAAAATTATTCAAGGAGATTAATCCAATTTCATTCCCATTTATTTCACTTGATTGGTTCAATTAGACACACAATCGGGGTAATCAAGCCCCATTTCTCCCTAATTGGTTATAATAGAGTTTACAGGGATGATTAGTCTCCATGATGCTTCTAATTGAACCAAATTCTCATTTGATTCAATAATCCACATAATGGGGGACAATTCATCCCCAATTCACACTAATTGGTTGTAATTACATTCACATG
Source organism: Torreya grandis (assembly GCA_037957365.1). NCBI lineage: Eukaryota > Viridiplantae > Streptophyta > Pinopsida > Cupressales > Taxaceae > Torreya > Torreya grandis. The sequence continues at coordinate 7,757,379 of JARHVA010000118.1, read as the reverse complement.
ACTCAATTTTCCCAACTCACATACTTGATTGGACCAATTACCTGATAGGTGCAATCAAGGGCCAAATCACACCTAATTGAACACAAAAGAGCACTAATTATGTGAGATAGGATAAATAAAGGTGGATTTAGGGTGAGGCACACTTAATTAACCATAATTTGTCATTATTTAGTGTTCCTATGTCATTAGTGAACTAATGTTGATTGAAAAAGGCCCTAATTAGATGTAGGCAAGGAAATAAAGGTAGATATGGGAAAAGATACATATAACACCATGTGTCATAATTTGATGTTCATAGGCCATTAGTGGATTTATATTGATTGAAAAAGGCCCCAATTAGGTGTGATCAAGGAAATGAAGGTGGATATGCGTCGAGAGATCTCAATAAAATGTGTGGTTTGGTCTATTTAAGTTATCAAATTGACCTACAACACTCCCATTGCTCCTTTTTAGCTCATATGAGTCTTAATTAATTTAAATTACTCCAATGACACCCATTAAGACATAAATTTGACACTATTTTCCCTAATTACACATGAATGTGCCCCAAGTCATCTATAATAGCCTCAATCTCAAGTGATTAGGGTTTTGTTTTATCACTTTTTTATTATAAGGGATATAATTACACAAAATATTGACAATAAAGCATGGTTGTGTGCATGCAGGTCACCCAATTGACTTATGTTACTTGAATTACACCTTATCGATCCTGGATTCATCCTAAATTGGCCCAATCCCTCACGAATGTGCTCCAAATCATTTGTATTTTTCAAAGTTAGAAGTTGATGTTTTGTTGTATTGATTTAGCTTATAAGGATCTATTGTCTTGAAATTTTATATTTCATGACAATGCGTCCACTTTTGCTCCTAACATGCAATTAGAGGTATTTCAAAGACAAGGACAAAAAAATTCTATAATAAATATGTTGAATCCATAGCCTAGTGGACAATGCCAAATGAACCCATCCAAAGCTCGTGTGTATCTTTGCAGTCAAACTCATGGTCACATCTCTTAAGGTAGTTTTCTTTTATATAGGGAAATGATAAAGTTTTGGTTTTTTAAATTTTATATAAATTCAACAAGTACCATTGAATCCCTATTTAACTTTTTCAATTGCTCTAGGTAATCACAAAGGTTCAGTTGAATTTAGAAACTATTTGAAGTGTCACTTATATGTTTTAGAGTTTTATAGCTACCTTTCACTAGAACATGTTCCCTATTTTACACTTGTCAGGATTTATAACATGCAAAACAATTATTAATATTTGGGGCTTGCAGACCAATAATTGGGATCTGAGGCCAACAAAGTAGTTGTCAAGATATGGGCCCTACAAATCAGTCATCAAGATCCAGGTCCTACAAAGCAATCATCAGGATTTGGGGCTTGCAAAGTAGTCATCAGGATTCAGGTCCTGCAAAGTAGTCATTGAGATCTAGGGCATGCAAAATAGTTATCAGAGTTTGACAACTACTCAAACAACCCAGAGTTTCCATAGTTGTAAAAATAGTTCATTTCTACACACATGCCTATTTATTCATTTTAACATAATCACTTTTGTGGTTTTTAAGTTATGACTTTTTGCACTTTATGAGAATTAAAAGGGAAATTATTCTATTTTTAGAAAAGTGATTATTGTAACGGTTTAAAAATTCAATAGGTAGTTTCCTACTTGGTAACTACCACATTCTACGCTATAAATACGAGCTTATTTATCTCACCCAAGGAGAGAGAACATGTTGTAACTTTGTGTTGTGCGTAGTTTTCAAAGACTATTAATGAAGTAAAAGCAATAGTGTGAAATAAACTTGATATCTTGTGGAATTTTTAGAATTATTTGATTATGAAATGTGCATTGCTATTCATAGATAAGGAATATGTCAAAATCCTTCATTTCATTTTGTGTATGTAAAATTTGGACATTACAGGCATTGTATTATGAAATTTGGTAAATGGGCTTCATGTCAAATACATGTACTTATATTTGAGAGAATATGTTGTTCTTCTAAATTATATTTTGTTCTTGTTGTGTTATTGATCCTATGTTCATTTTCATGTGAGAAGAAGTACTTCCCATTACATTTAAATTTAGGTTAATTTAAGAAGTTTTTTGTGTTTACTTCAATTTAGGTTTCCCATTCTCCCTTTCTTTATCTTTTCTTTCTCTATCCATTTCTAGTTTTTCACGTTTATCTCATTTCACTATCTTTTTTTACTTTCTAGTTAAAAGTACCTAAAAAAAGTCCTAACTAACAAGGGAGTTTCCCCTTTCAAATGTAGAGTAAAATCACCAGTAAATCAATGACTTCTCCAATGTTGTAAGTTTTATTTCATATACAATTAGGCAAGTCAAATACATAATCTAAAAAGCACAATGACATAAAATTATGCCAACATGAACCTGATGACATAGAATATTAACTTGAATGGATGGTTGGTTGTGTGTATGTCACCAATCCCATCAAAACATGCCCTAAATTATTTTACATTTGCCTTGGTCGTTAGTGGTTTGGGTATTATTGTCTATTTTATCCTATATGGTACTTAATCACATGGAATATTGGCTTAAAGGAGCGGTTCTGTATGTGCAAGGCACCAAACCAATGTAAATTGCTTGAATTACACCTATTTGGGCTTGAACTCAAATTAAATTATTAGGATCATGCATAAGAGTGCTTCAAATCATCCTCATTTTCCCTAGTTGCAAGTGGTTGGGGTTATTTCATGCCTATTTTGGCCTATAAGAGACTTAATAACATGCAATATTAACATAAAGGGGTGGTTGAGTGTGTTAAACTCATAAAATCAGCCTAAACTACCCAAATCACACCTATTGGTACATGAATTTAAACTAAAATTGGCATGATCATGCACAGATGTGTGCCAAATCATCTAATTTTTCCCTAGTCGTAAGTCATTAGGGCTTTTTTATGTTAATTTTGGACTATAATGGACTTAATCACATGTAATATCAACATAAAGTCATGGTTAGGTGTTTGAATATTATCAAATAAACCTAAATTTCCATAATCACACCTATTTGGGCCTAACCCTGATAGCGCATGACTGCACTCCAAATCATTTGTAGTTACCCTAATCACAGGGGGTTGGGGTTTTTCATATTCATTTTGGATTATAAGGGACATAATCAAACAAAATATGAACATAAATTGGTGGTTGGGTGTGTTTAAATCACTAAATCAACTTAAGTTGTGTCAGTCACAGCTTTTTGGGCCTAAAATTGACCTAACTTGCCTTGATTGTGGATGAAGGCACCCAAAATTGACATAAAAGAGTGGTCAAGTATGTTTAAGGTTTTATTTTGTCAATTTCAGATTATAAGGGACCTAATCACATGTTATTTGAATTCAATTAGCCTAATCCAACACAAATATTCCACGAAACAATAGCCTTTTTACTAATCATAGGTGGTTGGGGTTTTGTTGTGTCAATTTTAGCCTATAAGGGGCTTAATTACATACAATATTAATAACAAGGGGTGGTTGGGTGTGTGTAGTTTAACAAATCATCTTGCACTACTCCAATCACACCTATTTAGGCCCCAATTCAAACTAAATTGGACTAATTCCACACAAATGTGCCCCAAATTATCTGCATTTGCCCAAATTAAGTTGTTTTTTTGTGTAATTTTGGCCTATAACGAATAACATCACGCAAAATATCAAATTAACATAAATTACTTCGATCGTATCTATTTAGGTGTGAATTTAAACTAAAATGACATGATCGGGCCCAAATGTGTTCCAAATCATTTGTAGTTGCCTTAGTTGCAAGTGGTCGGGATTTTGTTGTGTAAATTTTGGCTTATAAGGGACCTTATCGCATGGAACTTGGACATATAGAGGTGGTTTACTGTGAAAATTTTACAAAATTGACCCACGTTTCCCTATCACACTTGATTGAGACTAAATGTGACCTAAATGGGCTAAATTATGTCGCAAATCAACATAAAGGGATGGTTATGTGGTTGGGTTTATTAGGGGTTTATTGTATCAATTTTAGCTTATTAATGACTTGATCCCTTTAAATTTGATTTAAATTAGCTCAATCCCATGCGAATATTCCCCATATCATTTTTTTTTCTTTAGTTGCAAGTGATTTGGGGTTTGTTGTGTTGATTTTGGTTTATAAGGGACCTAATTGTATGCAATATTGACATAAAAGAGTGGCTGGGTGTGTGTAGGTCACCAAATCTACATACATTACTGTAATCACACCTATTTGGGCCCCAATTTGATCTAAATTGGCCCCATCTCACACTTATGTGCCCAAATGATACACATTTGCATAAACTGGAAGTTATTATTTTGTTGTGTCACTTTTGGCTTGGGACATAATTGCATGAAATATAGACGTGAAGGGGTGATTTGGTGTTACAAGGTTACCAAATGAGCCTAAATTTCCCCAGTCACATATATTTGGCCCTAAATTTGACCTAAATTGAGTTGATTATGCATGAATGTGCCAAAATTTGACATAAAGGGGTGTTTGGTTATGTTTAGGGTTTTGTTGTCGCCAATTCGTATTATAAAGGACTAATCCCATAAAATTTGACTTAAGTTAAACTGATCCCACATGTATATGCCCCATATAAGGAAAGCTTTTTTTTTTTTGTTGTTGCTTTTGTGCCTAGACATTAGAATTTTTCGCCAAACAAAGACTACAATTTTATTTTAACCATAATGCATGGTTAACATTAGGTATTCTAAGCACAGGGATTAGTCAATACACTTGGCTTCATGCACTTGCATTGTTAATCCATGATATTATAATTGTGTTAAAAAAATGTTAACCTTCATGCTTGTTGATTTTGATTTGATTGTTAAATGTCTATAAGAATTTGACTAGTGCAAAATTAGGTAAGGGTTGTAACCAAGGTGACATTCTACTAATATTATCTTTTATGTTTTTAATGTCTTCCTAATTGAGGTTAGGTGTAGCAGGTTAGAACATTGTCTTATGAATATATACATTAGTCTATGTATTTGGCCATGCAGTTGCATTGTTAACTTGACCACATGAACTATTTTTTTTTGCACAAGGTTCTTGTGAAAATGCTTTTACATCAAAGGACAAAAAAAATAAAGTTATTTATTTTTTATTTTTTATAGTTTTTATTAATAATAGTACTAAATTAGATAAAGGTCTATTGTTTGTCTGTAAAGGTTTTACAGTTGTGTTTTTGGAAAAAATTAGTTTTTTTTCATATGGCCAATTTTTCCCTTACAAGTTCTCTATAACAGGGTTTTGTTTTCCATTTAAATTGCCTTGGCATTTGTTGAGATTTTATCAATGAAATAAGTTTGCCATTGATGGCGTATTTTGGTATTTGTATATTTATAAAAATAATCATGATGAATGTATGAATACAAAGTAAAATTATCTTGTCCAATAGTGTTGGATTCTAAACTTGTCAAAAAAATATTATTCTTCTTGCTTGTTCATTTTGATTTGTTTCTTAAAATATGTTTTTACTTATACTTAATTTTTTGTTTTTTACGGACTACTAAGTGAGGCCAAAGGAAGTTGGTTGGAGCATTTATTATTATAAACATATGTTGTAGTCACAATTAGGGAGTAAAATGATCAACCACCTTAGACCATAAAACCCATGAACTCAACACTCAACTATGGTAATACACACAATGCATGCACCTAAATGGAACATAACACACACTATTTTTATTTATTCAAAGAAGCAATTATAATGCCCATGCACAACACAACATTTATAACATTATTCTTGCTTACAAACCATGTAGTGTTATAAGATCCATCTAATCATGGACATACATCATTTCTATAGTTCAATAGTCAAACCTGTGTGCTCACAACATGTCTCTTTTCCATTTTTCTCTAATGGGTTTTTCTGAAAATTTGCCAACTTCTTCTCTAGCTACTGAACTACTCTCTCTAAATAGAACCCATTTTTCCAAATAATTAATCTCCTTATATAGGCACTCCTGTAATAACCATTATAGAAGGCCAACTATTTCATTTCCCAAATGCTTGATGTTTCATCTTCCCATTGTGACTCTTATACTTCTAGTTGTTACCTGACTTTAGTTGTTTATGTGTGGATATTCATTTTAGTGCACACTTCATACTTTCACATGCACAAACTTTCACGTACAAAAAATTTTTGTGCACAACTTCTACAAACAAGAAATTTTGTGCACCGAAAACTTCCATGCACATGATGTGCATACTTCATTAACTTTGTTAACTTCTAGAGGCCATAATTTATGCATATGATCTTGAATGAGATGTTGTTTTCTTGAAGGTGAATATTGTTTTTAGGAGAATCTAAATCTATGTTGACATTTTGGTTTGGAGGTGTTCTTCATGCCCTTTTTCATTTTCCCCAAAATATATCACTTTGAGGCCTGCAACGAACACAACCACTTCTTAGATTCTATCAATATTTTAGAAACTTAACGAACTCACTTGGAACCATTTTACTACTCAAAATTCATCTTCTATGATATACTTGATGCCCTTTAAGTGTTTTATTGTTGATGTTTCCATTATATCAATTTCACCCAACCAAAACAATAAACACACCAACTAGACTACATGAACACACCCTTACATATTTTTGGTTGATGCAAGATTGCTTGTACCCCTTAGATATTCCTACGTCATACACCTAAGGTAGAGAAAATCTAGATTTCTTACTCACAAAGGTAGGGTGAGTGGTGGAACCACTCTTTTTGGCAATGTCCATAGTGCCCCCATCCACCTTGTCAGCCACATGTGAAGTTTATCATTCTTTTTATTCCTCTTTTTCTAGCCACCTGCTACACCATAGACCATCCTCCTCCACCTAGCTTTGATCACATTTCTCTGCACCTTTCCCATTGGTTGGGCATAGTCCATCCAACTTATCTAATTGAATATGTATCTCTTCTTCGATCCTCTTATGGATTAGAGTCACCCTTATCTATCCACCTCCATCAAGTGCCTTCAACATTACTATTAGTCCAGTGTTTATTATCTTTGTGTCAATCACATCCACCTAAGCTCAACCCCTCTCTTATCTCTATTATAACACTAGTAGAGGCAGGAAACTTGAGCTTTACTTCTTCGTTCTTAGCTTGCTTTTCAAATATTTTAATATACCTTTGGGCATCAAAATTATTAATCATAACCTCCAATACTACCTCTAGGATAATGTTTATATCATCACCACTTGTTTCCCTCACTGCAATGTCAAACACATCCACTATCTCTACTACAACATATTATTCTTCCATCTCAATCTTCAAAATGTGTTTGAAAAGTCCATCCATCTCTTTTTATTCATATTCATGAGCTGATGTTGGAATCAATTATTGCCCCTCTCTTTCTCTCCTTTATCTTATATGGGGTCTGCATGGACCATTGTCTCAATTGTAGCCTCTTATAACATCATATGGGATGCTCCCATATCTTCAACTATTTATGGAACCTAAAAAATATGGTTGCAACATTATTCTCCATTTCGTCTTCTTGTTCCATCCTCCTTTAAGAGTATTTTGATCGCTCACAATTTTATTCACCATGACACTCATAATTATTTTATCATATTTCTGGATAGCAATACTCTACTCTTCATCCCATTCATCCTCTTCATCTTCACACATAATGGATTCATCTTCACACTCTTATTATTTTTTTATCGTTATTATTGATAGTTTCTTTCTTAAGGATGCTTACAATGACATGTACCCTTCTTGTCTCCTTTTTTAACTTCACAATCTATGACTTGGCTAATGCTAATTTACCCTTCTTCTTTCTTTCTTCCAAAATATGTTTATTTTTGTCCTTCACTTCACATATATGGTCTCCAAATGTACTCTCATCATGTGAATTTAATTTTACTTCATTCACCACCTTCATCTCCTTCATGGAAACCTGTGACTCTCTTTGGTAGTCCTAAACCATCCTTCCCTACAAAGGTGGAAACACAATCTCATTCGCATTCCTTATGAATGGGATTCATGCCTCTTATTAATTAGGTAAGACCATAAAATATTCACTTCTTCTAAACCCATCCTCTTTACAAGGGTTCTTTCCTCTATAGGATGTTCATCTCCTTCATTATATTTGTTGCTTTTCAAAACAACTCAAGTTGCTCATATGGAAACTTCACTCTTTTATTACCTCTCAAGGCAATATTCTTCTCATCTGATGTAGGAACATCATAAAATCAATGTAAATTTTTATTTAGTTGACTATATGTAAGTGTTCAGTGTCTTATAGGGTCACTTTGGAGGTTTTAGAGTCCTTAGAATTGCTAGAATATAGTGTTTTGGAGCTATAAGGACTTTTCCCACCAAAATAAGATATTTAAAATTTTGAAAGTGTGGTAGTCCTTTGAAAGCATTTAGTACATATTCAAGGCAATGTAATGGGGTATTTCTACTTGTAGGAGTCCCTTAGAATCTAAGGACATGTTTTTAGGTGTGTCTTATGCTTAAGTCAGGATAAGTTTAAGTAGGGTCAAGTCCAAACTAGCATTACAGTTAGTTTATTATGTTGGGAAGAAAGATAAGATCAAATGAGAGATATTTGGTACATTTATCTAGACCGATCTGAGTTTAGGAATGTTGTTTCAAGTGATATAATTTGAACCATGAGGAAAGGGGGAGAGAACAAACTTAAAAAGCCTTGTAGGCAAGGATTGTATGAGGATAGTTAATGTATTGCGAATAAAAAAATAAAAATATCCTTCCTTAAAACAATGGATCATTGTTTCATCTTAATAATTATGTAGGTGAATGGTTTTACATGTGTTTCAATATTTATGAATGATTTGCATTGGTTTTTTAGATATCATACATCGCTAATAGTGAGAATTCAGGGCTTTACATAGTTAAAAAGAGTGTGATTTTTGAGTTTTAAAGGTTCTTAAAGGGTAAAGAAAGTTGGATAGAGTTGTCAAAAGATGTGTGGAACTTTTTTTATCCATGAAAAACTTTATAAACCTCCCTTAAATGTTTATTGATGTTGAAACTCAAGTTACAGGCCTAGATTACACGGTACTCATAACTAGTAAGTGGAATTAGTCTTATTTTGCAAGTTTTTTACATTGCATGAGAAGATTTTAAGATTTCTGAAGGTGTATAAGGTTGGGGTAGACTTTAAATAATCATTATTTTTCTTTGAAATCCTTTTAAAATCTCAATAACTGAATTTGTTAGCTCTCGGCCTCACATAGTCCAAACTAGGGTAGCAAAAAGAAAAAAAAAAACATTTATGGCAAAAATAATCATCCCAAAATCATAAAAATTGGAGATCAAGTGTGTTTAGGTGTTTTAAAGGTGTTAGATAAGTTTTGAGGTATAGAAAAAGTTATGATAAAAACTCAGTTTGTGTATAAAGGGGAATCAAGGCTAAAAACTTGCATAATCCATTTGGGTGTGTTTGGAAGTCAAATAAAGATTGAAACTTTTTGAATCATATTGATTATGTTTTAAGAAACCTTCCAAGGTGATGAAAGTGTTTGTTTAAGTTTCAACCTTAGGAAGAGGCCTAATAAGTCAGTTTAAGGCCTAATGGCCATCATAACCTTATAGCCCTGCTTTGACAAAAATATAATTTAGGTTGAAATAGGAGTTTTTAACCTATTGGGAGAGCTATTTCACATTGATTCTGATATAAGAGAGTGAGAGAAGTCATGTGGATGATTATTTAAACCCCAATGCCATGCAAGGGTCATAAAGCCTAGTGGTGGGTTTGGTAGCCTTTTTTAGGTTTTATGTTTTAAAAGTTTGTAAGAATAAGTGAGCCTTGAATTGAGTTACAATACATCAAATCAATTTAAGGAATACATGTGTAGTCCTAAAATTCATGATTGAAACCAAATTATTCATAGGAAGAAGTGTAGGCCATGACAAGAAATCTTTGCATAGAAGCCTGTTGGTATGTTGATGAGGTGTCAAACCTAATGAAGGAGTGTAGTGTTGTACATTCTCATAAAGAGAGGAAACCTTTGGAGGTTTTATTAATTTGGAAGAGTCTATTGACATCTTAAAGAGACTTAAGAGTCTGTAAGGATAGTGAATAAGCCTTGTTATAAGAAACCTATGGGATTATCCAAGCAAAAGCCAAATACAATTCTAAAATATCATTTTGTTAAGGCCTACTTACATCATGTTGGCCATAGTAATTCAGAACAAGAGGTCTACTTGCATCATCATCACTTTCAAGCCTTAATATTTAAAGCTTCCTAAACTATTCTACTTGACTTCTTTGGTGTACAACTTGTCCCAACAAATTGGAAACCATATGTTCCCAACTCTTTATCTTCTTCTTTCTTTTCTCTCGTCTCCTCTCTTGGATAAATCTCTCGTATGCAACTACACTACCACACAATCTTATGCTTACAACCTCAACCATCTCTAGGTCTTCAATACACATCTCTTCAAAACAAAATTTTATCTCTGCTATCCATTTCATGACCTATTTAGGACTCTCTTTACCTAAAAACAAATGGATATTGCTAGTGACTGCACCTTCTTCTTCCACCATGACCTCTATTGGTCTCTTTTATTTTTCGGGTTCTTATCCTTTTTGCTTCATGGGCTTCTTCTTCAAAACTATCCTCTATTATTTACTTCTTGGTATTCTCTCTAAGGAATCCATCTTGGCTTGAATGGATATATCAACATTTCCTCCATTTCTTCTAGTTTTGCAACTTGCGGTTCTTGACCACTTTTTCTCACTTTTGACTCTTCTATGTGCATCACTACAATGAAAGTGGTCTAATGATTTATAAAATTTTCATCATTACATCTAAATTTGAAGGATTGTAACAAAATTACTATTAAATTAAAAAAAGGGAATAAACAAATGAATTTAACTAATGTGCAACCATCCCATGGCAAAAAGAAACCTTACAATATTTTTCGAACTAATGCAACTTTTTAGTCTCTGACAATTAATTGGGGCTAAGGATGTGGTCCCATTAAAGGGGCTAAACCCCCTATTTTTATTGTGACATTGCTTCCATAGAGTTGTAACAATGCAAAAATATGAATAAAATGATTTATTTTCACTAAAATAGGAGACCCACTTTTTTAGCGAGTAAACTTTTAACTGTGGCTAAAGAGGGAGGGTGATGGGGTTCTTAAAGTTTCCCCACCAACTTAGGGACTATTTGTCATTGTGGCAACTTGAATGATTTTATCATTAACATTTTGAATTGTGAACAAAAGAGAGGACAAATTACAAAGCTAAAATGTTAATTGAAGGAGATAAAAAGGACAAATATATTAATCTTATGGATTGAAACTAAATTTTAAGAAATTTTTTATAGAAAAAAAATTAATCATAATTTGTAACTTTTTAAATTTATTTTTAGAGACTAACAAAATTATTATTAAATTTCAAAAAACAAAATAAACAAATCAACCTAACTAGTGTATTGTTTAGCAAAAATAAACCTTACACCACTAAGGGAGAGGACCCAATAGTTGAGAGGGGTCCAATAGTTGAGAGGGTATTTGAGGGTATGGGGGCCAACTACCTTTTTATTAAAAGTAGATGTATTTTTCATTAATTACAAACACATTTGTACCTAATACTTGAACATTTATATTTTGAATAGAATTATAAAAAATCTTTAACTTGTATATAATATATTGTACTATTATTAGTACAGAATATCTTAGCTACAAATATCTCAATATAAGATTTGCATGAATAAATACAAATATTAAATACAATAATATACATTTTATATTGCATATTAAATACAATATGTCATTTCACTTACTATCATCAATCACAATCCTATAAAGTATACAAGAGCATGTGCAAACTTCCAAAACAACTTGTTATTTTTCACAACATTTTATGTCCAACTATACATCTACTTTGTCTTATTTTTTTTTTCCTTTGACGTTCAATTTTGCTCTTTTTTTTCCTTGGACGTTCATTACCACTCCAATTGAAGTCCTTGCATGATTGAAGAAAATGTGTAAGGCTCACCAAAATTTTAAAATTCATATTTAAAACAATTGAACAGTGACTTCTATTATAAAACTAATTTATAAAGTGTTTTATTTTAATTATGATTCCACCCTAATTGTAGACATATTTGAAAATGTGTAAGGCTCACCAAAATTTTAAATTCATATTCAAAATAGTTGAATAATAAATTATATTATAAAACTAATTTCAATAGTCTTTTATTTTAATTTTGATTCTACCCTAATTACATACATATTTATACCCAATTTTTTATTATGAAAATGTGAATATGGCCTCTAATGTTTCTTAAAAAATAAATAATTTTGTCTATCTGTGAATCATTATGTGAATTATTAAACTATATTATTAAGTGTAGTTTAATTAAGTTTATGGTTCAGGGATAATTCTTTAGATTATATGTACCCCTGGAACGAAAGATTTTGTTTTAGCATTCTAGGTTTATTTCTATTGACTTTTGCAGAAATGGCGAACTAGGTGTAGGCCTCCTGATTAGCAAACACATAGATTCAATTTTATAATACGATTAATATTCATATTTTTTTTAACCATCGTTGCTTACATGTGAGGTTTTTTATACCTCGCTAAGGCTATGAATATGTAGCAACTGTAATTTAATTCAATGTAGTCAATGTGTGAATCATTTGAAATGAGTAATTGTGGCTTACAAAAATTACCAACCATTTAAGGTCAATTTGTGTAATAGATGACATGAATAATATTTTAACAACAATCACTTACATGAATGGATCTCATAATAAAGAGTTTACCAAAAACAAATCCAAGGATTAATCGTACTTGAAAACCAATGTAAATCTAAATATTAAGGCCATGATAAAAAATAATAGTATATTGCTTTGGCACCTCAAACAAAATACATGCATAGCATAGAATGAACACTACTAACCAAAGTTTAAATGTCCAACATTTGGCACATACTAATTATTTTATGATTCATATTAGCATAATATTGTTTGTATTCAATTCATATACTACTAACAAAATTAAACAATGCATACAAATAAATGAAAACATATTTTTTTAAGAATTGCATTCATACAAATAATTGTTCTTACACTATTATTCATGTTTAATTACAATAAAAAATTAACTACAAAATTGAAATAATTAACTATAAAAATTAAGACACTTTGGCTCATGGTGTTAGTGAGGTTAAAAAACCTCACTTGTAAATCCATAGTTAGCAACAAATGACAAAATGACCAATGAAGAGCGATATACCTATTAAACCACATATAATTATACCTTGGAAACTCATAGTACAATGACAAATTTGCTAAAAGATGCATTTCATAATAATTGTCACATGGATGTGTATTGTGTTGAGGGGAAGAGAAGAGGCGGTCTGTTGATGGAAGCCCTGACAGTTTTCATTGACTATTAGGAGGATTAAAAGTCACCATGTAGTAGTGTTTTTTTTACAAACTCCTTTATTATAGGGTGATTTTCAATGCTTCTTATAGTTAACAAGATATCATTCTCAAAGTGCATTCCACATTTCTTAAACGATTTGGGTCACAACCTAAGCGAGGTACAAAAAACCTCACATGTACGCAATGATGGCAATCGATGGGGATGAAGGTGTGAGAAGGTCGACATCAAATAATGTGGTGATGGGAGAAATGAATGCATGGTTATGGGTAATAACTACAAGGTGGTGAGGCATCAATGCCTTGTCACTTTGAACTGGGTGTATTCATTTCGTGGGTTGTGTGTTATTAAAACTTAGCAGGGATCCACAATAGAATATAACCTTACACTGCCATTAAAACTTAGCAAGGGTCCACTACATAATAGAATCAAGTGTATTCATTCCGAATGATTCACAGACCGACTACACTAAATTTAGCTACACTTTAAGAATGTGAGGAATGATGGCAAATGAACAAACAAAATTAACCTATTTTCAACAAACATTCAAAGCCATATAAGCATTTTTTAAATGATTTGAGTCATAACCTTAGTGAGGTATAAAAAACCTCATGTGTACACAATGATGGCAACCAGGGGTTAAATGTTTTTGAGGTGTTTACCCATAAAATACAGTTGCATTATATTTTTAACCGTATGAGGGGACGAGTAGAAAATTATACGAAATGTCATATTGATGTTCACAATAAAAATTTGATCATTTTAAAATTATTAATAGGACTCTAAGATTGGAGTGTGGGAGTGGGACATGTCACGAGTCATGACTCACAATGATAGTCTCCCATGACCAAACTATTGAAATGCATCAATAAATGCATTGCAACTTGTGTCAATGTGATAGTGTCCAGACTCTGGATTAAGAAGCAAAATAAAATAAAATATGAGATCAGACCACATGAAGCCTACTCCTTGAAGCCTAAAGACAACATTATCATGTGATTTCGAACCCACACTGGTATGTGAACCCACACTGGTACATAGAGAATGGGAAGTGGAATTACTGTGAAAAGTGGAAACATATACATAATGTAATTATCGTCTGGTGCAAGCACAGTTGTAAGCTTGTAAATTATAATTTATAATGCATTGTTTTTGGACCAAAGTATAGAGTACTAGTTTACTGGACGGTCTAGAGTGTAGAGCATTGACCACAATCCCGATTCCCTAGATTTCCCATTGGTAAATCATGATGCGATGATAGAGACTCATCTAAGTTAGGACTCCTGGACTAGGAGTCAGAGACATTGAAGTGGAGTGAAGATGAGGCATTGAGGACACATAACATTAGCAAAGAAGTATGGGAAATCGAGATTATAGTTTGCAATGCATCTGGGCGCAAATCAATAGATTTACCATAGGGTGCCATTGCGATTGCCATTTGGTCGATTAAGCTGCTAGTGCCGATCATTTTTACAAGATGATTAAAATTTAACTGCTTCTGTTGTCATTCACCACGGGTTGCTTGAGCCATGGAGTGAGTCCTGTGAATGGAAGAAGTCATTTTTGTCCTTCAAGAGCATGGAGTTGAGCTGGAGTGGGAGAGTTAAGGCGTTGTCAGAGAAATTGGAATGATTCCAAGATCATATAGAATGATTTGGATGGACTGTAAAACATCTAATTCTTTTGTAGAGAACTATTTTGCAAGACAGTCATCAGTAATCTTGTTCTTATAAACCATAATTTTGATTGAAAGGTAAATATCCCAATTTATGTGTACAAAATAGATCCCCTTATAAAAATTTCAATGGTTTTTACATTTAGATTCTTCTATTGGCCATACTAATTGTAGGTAGAATGGAGTCAAAGGAATGAGCAAGCCATAGTTTCACAGGACATGGTTGAGGTGGACAACACTTTGGATGCTCACCAATACTATTGTGAACACAAATAAGACTAAGAAAAACCAAAAGCTTCCATTTTATCTAACATTCGGTTGTTGTCTAGTCGGAGAGCAAAGGCTTGCCCAGGCATTTGGTAGGGGAAAATGGTGTAGCCAATTCTGTCATCTAGTGTCTATGCATGACATTTTTCCTAGGGTTCTGCATGAACCCATCAAATTAACCCATCAACCATTGAAAGCCCTGCCCCCTTTTATCTACTCATCTATGGAAGCTCACAATGACCATAACTCTGATCATTTCCCTCTTTCAAATAATCAGCTCTGAAATTTTCTAAGGGATGTTTTGTACCATACCCAGTTTGCAATAAATTACTACACATCTAAGGATAAGGCAAAGCGCTTGTAAACCATTGGGATACTACTTTTTATATTCAGAAAAGGGTGGTGCTTACTTTGAAACCAACATAGCAGTGCTGCAAATGTTGTATTTTACATTGCAAGATGTGGAGCTCTGTTCCTTTGATTTTTTCATGGAGCATATTGAGCATGAAAAAATGTTAAGAGTGCAATTTCAGAAACCTGGTCTCTTAAGGAGATCTTGGCAGAGGATATGCTGATGCAAAAGACCCTTACAAGATTGGAATTGCAATAGCCTTAGAAGGCGCTGGAGTTCAAATTCAGGTACTCTACACTAAATTCAATAGACTATTTTGTTATGGGTGGAACAAGCTTAATTTATGTTATATATTTTTTCCCTGATAGTGTTAAGAAAATTTAGTAGTTTTTTTATGATAGAAATTTCATGGGTTTTTATTTATTTTTTATGATGAAAATTTTTAAGGGGTGTATTTTGGGAATTATTTGTAAATAAGTGATTTATATTTTTACTAGTTTTAAAATCTTAAAAAAAATCATTCACACTTAAATCTTAAATTATTGAAGGAAATTTTTAGCCCTCACTAATTTAAGGATTTTTTTGTTGAAATAAAAATTCAAGGCTCCTATTCTAATAGAAAAGATTCATTTTATCCTACACATTGTTACAACTCCATTGGACCAACCTCATATTGAAAATAGGAGCCCAAGCCCCTTCCATGACATAAAATCCTTGAGGCAATGTGTGTAGCCATAGTGAACATTCTTTTCTTGCAATATGGGCAATAACAACAAGATTTAACTGGTTTCTATATAAAAATTATGAAAGTCAAAAATAAGAAATGAACGTTACGTGCAAGGTGACATTAATTTTAAAACCGTCACAAAAAACTTTCTTGATGGGTAAGGGTGACTGTCAAATGTAACCCCTGATGGCAACTGATGACAAGCAATCATGCATCGACTGTTGCTCTTCCCATCATCTCGTTTGTCAAACCCTCTATTTCCTCTTCCCTTCAACAACACGCATGCAATGTGATGTACTGATGGGGATGAATGGGAGGAGGAAGGTACGATAAGGTCGGATACACATATCGATTATACTGAATTTAACTACAGTTTAAGAATGTGAGGAATGATGGTAGGCGAACAAACAAAATAATTTAATTTTCAACAAACATTCAAAGCCATATTAGTATTTTTTAAACAATTTGGGTCACAGCCTTAATAAGGTATAAAAAACCTCACATGTACATAGTGATGGCAACCGACGGTAAGTAGTCATGTAACAACTGTTGTTCTTCCAATCATCTCGTCTCCCAAATTTTCTATTTCCTCTTCCCTTCAACAACAACGTGCATGCAATGTGATGGCCCGATGGGGACAAAGGTGTGAGGTCGGTGTCAAATAACGCAGTGATATGTGAATTGAATGCGAGGAAGTGGATAATAACTGTAGGGTGGTGAGGCATTACTGCCTTACCACCTCGAATTAGGTGTATTCATTCCATGAGTTGCGTGCTATTAACTGCAATTTAAATGCCTAACTTTTGGTGCCCACTTAAATTTTTTGTGGGTGATGTTACTATCGCCGATTGACTGGACCTCCAAAAATAATATCATAATGACTCTTTGCAAGATAATCTAAACCACAAGTCCATACTGCCATGTCAGAGGTTCAAAATATAAAATTAAAAAATCAACATACTAAACTATCCATCAATATTAATTTTACATCTTATCATGATACGATTTAAATACTACGTAAATTTCATGAAATTAAAACGCATGATGATTGGGTGGGTCCTCTCTCTTACTCTACGATTCTTTCCTAAACAAATAGTGATCATTTAAATGAAAATTCTATCATTTAAAATTTTAGAATATAATAACAAGTTGCAGGAGACCATGTAAAACATAAAAATAGGGGCGGTAGCCCTTGCATGGGACCTTACGTTGGCTGCGGTTTCATATGTTTTGGTGTATTATCGTTGTGGTTTAGGGTTTATAACTGGCGGGCGTGCGTGTTCCGACTCCCGAGACCTCCCACACACCATTACAGCATTCCAGTCAGCAGCGACGGTTGGCAGTCAACCAAGGCGTGGCCCCTCTTCCCAACACGTGGACACCTTCATACTGCATTGACACGTTCACACGAGTAGAATCTTGAAACTATTCGTAACGGCCTCTCCGGAAGTTAAATACATAAAAAAACCCATTCTAACCCCTCTTCTTATTCTTCTTCAGTTGGCGATTGCGTTCCAGACAGACTTTGCTATTATAATACATTATCAATAAGCGAGGGTTAGTAGAGATGGCACAGGCGCAGGTGCAGGCAGAGCCACAGATTCAGACTGAGTCTCAGACGCACGAAATTTCTCAAGGCCTAGATAATCTCAAGCTTACTAATAATAATGTCCCGAATGAAAACCACAAAAAGAACAGGATTCAGGTCTCCAATACCAAGAAGCCTCTCTTCTTCTACGTCAATCTTGCCAAGGTACTTTCTTTTTTCTTTCTTTAATATTTAGTTTTTTTTTTTAAGGGTTTATTCGTTTTGTCTCGCAAGTTATCTGCTTGTCGCCTCTTTCAGAAAAAGTTAAAAAAAAAGGATTCTGTCTTTATAATGGAGGATATTTGTTGCTGTTTTTTTGTTATTTTCCAAGGGTTTTACTTTTTCGATAATTTGAAAATGTTTCCCTCCTTTCGCCAAAATATTAGGCAGACCATGGTATTGAAGAGCCTCTGCTTGATTTTCTTTTCGTTTGAAGGAATGCTTATTTCCACGCAGAATGAGAGAATTTACGAGAATAAATAAGAGTTTGTAGAACAACATTTTCGAGTTGCCAAAAAAGGAGATAATTATCAATGTGTTATGTTTTGGAGGGTTTGTTCTTTTTCGTGCATTTGAAAATGTTAGCCCTCCTCTTTAATAATTTACGCACAGCATAATATTTAATGAAGAATGAAATGATTTGCGAATTTCTGCCTGTTTTTGTTCTCATTCCAGGGAATATCTATCTGCATGGAGAATGTATATTTGGTGAATTAATTTAACTATTTAGGTAAATATATACCAATGGCGAAAAAAGGGGACACATGAAATATGTTCCTTAGCCATTCATATTAAAATGACAGCAAGAAATCTTTGATTAATTCACTTCAATCAATTTTTTTAAAGATTATAGCTGTCATTACATATTTGCACTGAATAATAAATTCAAAACTGCAATCTCTCTCCTTCTAGGTCAATCTTGCCGCTCTAGGTCAATTTTGCCGCTCTGCTTCTTTTTCTCAAATTTCCTCATTTCTTTGGATAAATTCTGAAGCTCTCCCTTTTTTTCTTCTCATTTTGTGGAATCTTTGTTTCCATTCAGAATGTGCATTTTGGTGAATTATTTAAATCAGGAATGGTAAAATGTATATGAGTTTTCAAAACCAGGGGAAAGTTGCAATATGCTAGAGGCAATTTTATATGTTATTTAGAGGAATGAATTAGGATAAATAATATTCTACAAAGAAAACTTAATGTAGTTTGATTGAAGTTTTTTTTTGGATAATAGTTTCTATTCATGCCCTTTTGCATGGATTAATCAATTGAAGAACTACCCCCCCTCCGTGGCGTTGAATTTATTTTATTTACAGATAAATCACATTAAAATCTTGTAGAGGATTATCCAAGATAATATATGCATTTATATTGAAATTGCGATAATGGCATTTAAGGTTTTGAGGGTTTGTTCTCTTTATAGAATTTTAAAATTCCTTTTGCCAAATGGAATTAGATGTGCAACTCTCACCGTTTTTCTTGTCATTTGATGGAATCTTTATTTTTGTGCAGGATGTACAACTTTATGAATTAAACAGGCTTATGTTGGATACTGCGATATATATGTAATTGAAATAGAACAACTAAAATAGTAGCAAGAAATCTTGATTAATTTACTTTAATTTAATGTAAGGTAATTTCAGATCACGGTTTCCATTTGCACATTTGCATGGACTAGTCAATTCAATTACTGTGTCTCTCTTCTTCTTTGTCACTCTTGCTAATCACTCTAACCCCTCTAGCAAAAAGAATATACCTTCAGCTGTGTGGTTTCCAGTCAATCTTCATGACCGATATTTCATGAGTAGTGGTTCAAAAGAACCCATCTCTCATAAGCATGAATGGTCCACTTGGAACTCATTGCGTGTAGGCAATGCTCATGGGGTGAAGCAACGGGACTTTAGGGAAGGTCACCCATCCTAGCACGACTTGAGCGTTTTGAGCTGTGTAGTTCTCCACACAATCAGGCCTGCTTAGCTTGCTATCCCATTTGAAAAATATTCTACAAGAATTGTGCCTTATGAACCATTCATTACGAAGCTTTCTAGCACTTTCATTTATATATGATTGTTGTAATATGAATTTTCGCCTTTTGGGATTTAACAACGTAGTTTTGAGTCAATCGTCATGACCCATATTTCATGAGTAGTGGTTCACAAACCCATTTCTCATGAATGTGAATGGTCTACTTGGCACTCATTTTCAAAGCTTTACTTGAATTTATTTTCTTTTCGTGGAGTCTTTATTCATATGTATTGTGGATTTTTGGTGAATTAGTTAGATGATAAATAGTATAATATATAGGTGGTAAGGCATCGTATTTTTTTCCTAGTATGCCTTATTGGCCTATGGAGACCCTCTTGTGATAATAGAGAGATATTTATATTCTATGTTATGTATATTATTTAAATTTGTAACCCACTTTTTTTATAGATAAAATAGATTCTATTGGGGCCCTCATATAGAGAAAAGAAGAGAGGAAAACGAAATATCAAAGAATATTAGCTTAAGCCTCTACTTGATCTTTTCTTGACCTCTATCTACTCTTTGATAGAAGATGTCACTCCAAGCACCTCCAAGAGAAGTGGTTGCAAGGGAGTCATGAAGCCTAAAGCAACGTGAGCCAATCCAACATTTGGTTGCTTTGGCCAAAGCTTCTCTTGCACATGCTTGGTGAAGTGGAGGGGGAAGATCTAGGCTATTTTCTCGCAAGAGACTTGATCTTGGGATTAATTGGGGCCCCTTCAACAAGGACAACCTTACTACCCCACCCTAATTGGGGCCCTTTAAGTAGGGGCAATCTTACTACCTTGTCTTAACACCAAATTAGGCACAAAAATAGTAGCTTCTTCCTTTAGGGCATGAGGCTCGACCTCATCACTTATATCCTTGGGACAAGGCACCACCACTAAGTAGTGGTTTTTCTCAGACCCTTGCCACTAAGTTGGCTGGTATTTTTAGCGATTTCCCTCTTTCCTTTAAAACTAGCTCGTTTCTCAGCTGACCTTGTGAGACACGTTGCCGCAAGATCACCATGGGAGAAGCAAGCCCAAATCTAAATGCATCCTGCTGTCAATCAAGCTTTGACTTCCAAACCCGATCCTCCACTTTAAGCCAAATCTTGTTTGACAAACCATTTGCAAAATCAACTTTAATAGGTAATCAAGCAAAGGAGGTGATATGCCTTTGGGTTGTGTCATGAGAGTAGGAATGAAATTTGAGGGATTTAGAAAGGGTTGAAGGTTATTAGGATTCTAGAATTGCAAAGGAAGATTTGGGTGTCTCACCCACACTGGGACAGAAGAAATAATGTTGACAGAAGTGTTGTCCCCGAAAAATGTCACTCATTTTTGGGACAACCTATAGACTATTTTGGCCTTGCACAGACCAAAATTTCTCTCTTCTTTTCTTAAAATTTGTTCTGAGCTTTCAAATTCCTCATTTTTCAAGCTTTTTCAGTAAAGGGATTAGCAAGTTCAACAGGTTAAAAGGCTTCTGCAGGCGAGTTCAATCAAAAGAACAAGTTTTTAACACTTAGTCATTTTCAGGATTGGTTCAGCGCCTTGGTTCAATCAAAAGAGTTCAATCGGCAAATGATAAAGAACAAAAGCTTGAACCATTTCAATGGTTCAAAGGGTTCAATGACCAATTGGTTCAATGCGCTTGGTGCAAAAGATTAAAAAGACTTAGCCAAATAACAAAGAATGAATCGATTGAACCATTGAACCGTTGAACCAAAGTTGGTTCAATCGATTGGTTCAAGGGGCTGCCCCAAAGCCAAAGGAACAAGTGCCCTTACGGAGGGCAGTGAGCAAAAGCAGACAAAAATTAGAAATCCCTCGGGAAAATGGCTAAGTGCAAGAGGCCGAAAGAATTCTTTCGGGAAGATTTTCCTCAGAAAAATGTTTAAGGCAAAATTCCTTCGGACTTTTTGTCCGAAGGAATTCACTCGGAGAAAAAGTCTGAAGAAATGGAAAAGAACGAATGGCTAAGTAACATGAACTTTCCTTGGGACTTTTTGTCCGAAGGAATTCTTTCGGGCTTTTTGCCCAACGGAAAAGCCCGAAAGCCAAAAGCCCGCCGGGGAAGTCGAAGCCTGAAGTCCACCCGAACATCCCGAAGGATAAGTACCCTTGCGGGGGGCACTTGACGACAGAGAAAGGACCGTTTTAAAAGCCCGAAGAGACACCTTCCCTTTGGGATGTCCCAAAGGCTGAACAAAGACACAGAAAGGAACCTTCACAGACTTAGACAAAAGGGGCTTCAAAGGATGAAAATAATGAACCGATTGAACCGTTGAACCTTGAACCAAAGGGTTCAACGAGTTCTCAAGTTCAAAGGTTCAACCAGAGCTTAGAAAGATAAAGAAAGCAGTGATTGAGCGAGACACAAAATGAACCAATGAACCGATTGAACGTTGAACCGAAAGAGTTCAAAGTTCAATGGTTCATAGGTTCAAAAGTTCAAAGGCGGCCTCAGTCAAAGAAAAAGCAGCAAAGAAGTGGTTCAACGGATGGTTCAACCAAGGAGTGAAGAAGCGATTGAACCAAGAAGCGATAGAACAAAAGAGACAGAACGAACCAGTGAACTTTCAATGGTTCAACGGGTTCAAGGTTCAACATGGTTCAAGCAGGGGGCGACCATTGACGGTCCTGTGGACGTCAAATTTAAAGGGATATATGTGGAAATTCAAATAAAGCACAAAATTTAAAGGAAGAATCAAGCGACTGACTGAAAAGAGAGCCCGAAGACTCAAATTGCTACAGGGAAGAGAAGATCAATGCAAAGGACTAGAAATATCTTTAAAAGAGTTATTTTCAGTAGGTGAAACAGTGGATCAAGTAGACTTCTGAGTGCACCAAACCAAGGACGCGGCCTGTTTTTCTTCCATGAAGTAAAGACAAATTGGACAGCTGCACAGACATCAGGAAAAGGACCAAACGGTCCATACCAAGGAAGAGACATATTAGATGAAGGGACACGCCATAGTTATGGCAGCGCACTATTCTCAGTATGGCCTCTCCAGACATGACTGAAGGCGCATTGAAGATGTTGACTGCAGCATGGGCCCTCCCATGGAAAAAAGCGCCAATCTTTGTGTAGTTGCTATAAGATTGTAATATCTCTCATTTGTAAAGGGGACTTTTCATTTCTACAGGAGAAAAACTCTGCCTAGTTGAAAGAAAAATATTGAGACTTTGAGCTCAGGTTGTAATTTCATTTCATTTTATCTGAATGAGAAAGCAAGTTGTTTGCAGACTTTGTGCTGTTTTGGCTTGTGCTACTTTAGGAAATTGTTCTTATGTCTATTCTCTAGAAGCATTCTTGTTTATTTAATTTGACAAGCAAAATTAGTGAAGGTAATCAGAAAGGTGTCCTGAAGCCAATTGTGGGAAGACTTTGTGCTTTCACAATTGTTTTCATTCTGTGTTTTTCTTTTCTTTCTGTGTTGAGGATTCTGGGACAACTTTGTGCTCCCATTATCCTTTGTGTTATACTCTTTGGGCAGTTGAGGTGGAAACTTTGTGTTCTATTTCATCCTGTTGGTTATTGCGCCCTTATGTCACCAGTTATTTTTGCTACTTGAAAGAAAATCTTGCTGTTCCTTGCAATAACACTCCTGAAAGAAGAGAAGTGCCTTCAATGTTTCCTCTAGGATTTTTCTCCTTTGTCTGTGAGCATCATCTCTGAAAGAAGAGAGATGGATGGTTTATTCTGCCCCCCATGTGTTATTTTCTGCTTATTTATATAGTATATAGCTCCTATGTATTTATAGGGAACCTCCCCTTGATGAGAGGAGAGATTAGTCCCCTTTTGATGTGGTAAACCTACACAACTGGCCGACTAATCTTCCTGCTGTGGTTGATCAGACTTATTTTGTTTATCAGGACGCTGATTGACAAAATATTCACCCAACAAGAAGGATTGAAAGAAGGAAACTAGGTTTTTAAACACAAGCATGCATTTCCCAAAAATTAGGGGCCACAAGCAACTTTTTTGGATAGTGAAATCTCATTAGATGAGATTAGGAATGTGATTGACTCTTTGAAATCTGACAAGGTCCCTGGTATTGATGGCTTCTTGTCTGAATTCTATAAAGCAAATAAAGTTTGGATCTCTTCAGACTGCTTGGATTTGTATAAAGAAGCAATTTGGGTGGGCTCTCTTGGTTTGGAAATCAATAAAGGGGTTATTAAGCTCATTCCAAAAGGAGGAGATCCCTCCCTTGTTAAAAATTGGCGTCCAATTACACTGCTCAATGTTTCTTATAAAATCCTGGCGAAGAGATTGTCCCCATTGCTATTCTAGGTGATATCTAAAACTCAGACCGGGTTTGTGAAAGGAAGATATATACTTGATAATCTCATTGCAAGTTGGGAAGGAATGTATTGGGCAAGAGACTTAGCAAGGTATTGTAATTATTCTTTTGGACTTTGAAAAAGCATATGATAGAATAGAATGGCCCTTCTTTGAAAGAATGCTGAGGGCTTTTGGATGTCAGGACAGGTTCTGTAAAATGATTTTTGTTTTATTCAAGGATGCTTCTGCAGTTGTGGAGGTAAATGGGGAAATTATAGAATGTCTTTTCCTTCAAAGATCAATCAGGCAAGGGTGTCCACTTGCTCCTTTTCTCTTTGTCTTGGTTGTAGAGGCACTACATTATTTGTTGAGAATGAATGATACTGCCCCCCTATGAAAGGTATCCAACTTCCTAATCAAAAGGAAATGATTGATGTTTTGTTCGTTGATGATTCCACTCTGTTTGCTATACTCTCCAAGGACAACTTGACACAAGTTAGAGATAGGTTGAATATCTATTGCCTATCCTCGGGATCCAAAATTGCATATCACAAGTCTTGTATTATTGGATGGGAAGAGAATTGACCTGACTGGCTAGATGAATTTGGGTGGGATTGGAAGGGTCCCAATCAGTTGGTCAGATATTTGGGGATTCCATTTGCTCATACTCCTTCCCTCAAACAGATTTGGGAATGGGTGTACACCAAGATTAACAAGAAAATTGAAAAGTGGCATGACCATTTGCTTTCCCTCCCAGGTAGAATCCAGGTTTGTCAGAAAATTCTCTCTTCATGTAGTTTGTATTGTGCTTCATGCTATCTCTTCAACAAAAATCAGATCGATCTGTTGCATTAAATTATTAGAGAATTCCTATGGTCAAATGGAAAGGGTAATAGAAAAAGGCATGCAATTGCTTGGAAATTTTGTTGCAAACCAAGAAATCTTGGTGGTCTTGGTCTGAAAGACCTACGTATTCAAGGTATCACCCTTGCGGTTAAGTGGATCATCAAAGCCTTTAAGGGTGATGAATCTTGGAAAGTGTTGGTTAGAAATAACATTTTTAGAAGATTTCCCAAAGGTAAAGCCGGATGGAAAGGTTTGCACATTGTTGACATTTTGCTCTCCCTACACTCTTTTAAAGTAGCTGGCTCTCCTATCTTTGCTTTTATTTGGAAGGCTTGAGACCTAGTGAAACATCTTGTAATTGCCAAACATGTTTTTAGTTGGATGGGATCTGCTGCCAAGGGTATAGATCAATATGGTGGAATCTTCACCTCAATAACCGTATGTTGGCCCTTACCAAGGGATGCTTTGCTTTAGAATGGTTCAAGAAAGGTTTGAGGGACTTCAAGGATTTCTTTGGGCTTGAGGGTTGGGCCTCTTGGGACATCATTAGACACAAGTATCATATTCCTACTACACAACGTAGGACTTATTCCATGGTAAGGAAAGCTCTCAGGGACTATAACTTAGTGAATCATCTTGATAATGATAATGAATTTTGGGACAATATCAAATGGATCAAAGGGCCTCCCCTTCATGACTTCTCGACCAAGATGCTCTACCTTAAACTTTCCTCTACCCATTCCCCATACGTAATGCTTAATTGTGTGTGGAATGTCTGTGATTCCTACCATAGTTGGGCTTTTAGATTTTAAGTGGTTTGGTCATCCTGTATTGAACCAAAAAAGCTTGTTTTAGATGGTGGTTGTTGTATGATAAGTTAGCTGTTGGTAAAGTGCTTGCTGATGTGGAGACTTTCCTCCTTTTTGTCTTGTATGTAGTGATGTTGAGTCAATTAAACATCTTTTCTTGTCTTGTCGATATGTTGCTAAGATTTGGAAATGTTGTCTTTATAGTTGGTCTATTGGTTTTGACTATGAAATTAAGTGGTTTAATATAGCCTTTGGATATGTATGTTCTAAAAAGAAAATTCATCCTTTTTTCCACAAATTTTGGTTAGTTTTCTCTACTGAGATTCTGTGGTTTATATGGAAGCAAAGGAACCATGAGATTTTTCAAGGTAGGACTAGGGTACTTACTGACTTCACAATTGAAGTCATTGTAAGAATTGTGGCTGTGCATATATGTCTACAACTGAAGATTTCATAGAAGCAACTGGAGCGCTTCTTGCAGACAGGGTGGTTGAAAGTTACTTCTGATTACATCTTGGACACTGGAGGGTATCCAAAACTTATCCTGCATCTTGACTGGAACCTTTCACAATCTATTGCAGTTGAAGTAACTGTTTCAGAATATGACTGGTCCTGTATTAAAGAATCCTACTTTGAGCAGGGAAAAGATCCTATTCCTTCCTGGATCTACTCTTTCGACTCAGATAAGAACGACACCAAGGGGTGGATAGAAGCTTCAAAAGACCATATGGAACTCTGTCGAAGTTCTGACACGACAAAACCCAATTCCGGTGGTAGCATGTCAATCAGGGAAGAAATGGACTTGGACACTAGTGTTCTTGTGGTGGACAATACTTTCTTATATCATGCTCCTAGGGCTCATCTGGAATCTCCTTTTTTTCCAATTGAAGAACAAAAACAAATTTGGCATACCTTTCATAAGAACTTTCAAGAATTGACTAACAAGTTGGAAAAAATGGTGGACATAGGTGGTATATAGGACGCCAATGAAGTAATGAATTTTATCCGAGATAACAGTTTTGGCTCGCTGTTAGAGAAAGTTGATAGGTACTTCCCGCCTGAGGATATTACAGAAGAGAATTCCCAAAAGGGCCCTGAGATAACACTGTAGTTGGGACCTAATAGGGACAATTTGGATTCCATTGATGGAATCAGTAAAAATTTGAATGGTTAACTATATTTGTGGGTGACTTTGTCACCCAGTGGACATGTTGGTTTTGCTTTTTGTTTATGTTTGTTTTTGTTGCTGCCTCTTGCGCGAGGTGTTCTTATATGGACATATCATTTGTGTTTTGCTAAACTTTGTTATATGGATGGTCGGTTATATTTGACTACCTATATGGTAGCACTACTATTTTTTCCACCTTAGGGTGATTTAGTCTTTTGTGAATGATATTTCAATATAATAAAAAAAAAGAAAAAAAAGACTAGGGGCCGGCATGAAGAATGAGGTCTTGATCTACTATAGAACCACATTCCACTTTGAGGAAGCTCTTCATGCAGGGGTAAATGTAGATTCCTTGAGAGAACAAGGGTTTCCCAAAAACAGAAATCCACTTATGAAATTCAAAGTGTCTTGGCGAAAAGTCATTAAATCTACAGATCATACCATGATTTGCATAGAATTCTTCCTGCTTCACAACCATCAAACCCAAATCTAGGATTGGAATCTTTTCAACCACATTAACCATGAATCGGGCTCTTGGTAATCGTTCTTAGTGTGTAGTAGCGGAGGAAGATGCATGTGTCTTCAAAGTTTTTTTAAAGCTAGAGTGTTGTTTAAAAGTAGCCAGTAGTAGAGACAACGAGCTGCTAAAAGTAGGCAGAAGAGAGGGTTGTTGAGGAGAGGAGGGTTGTATTGTGGAAAATAACTCTTATCATCAAAACCATGTCAGGAAAGAGAGCTCAGGAACTTCAGCATTGACACCATCCACATAGTGATTATTCAGACGAGACAGAGATTTCATCGATAAAAGAGAAATGCATTATTCCATACAAAGGAATTTGCAAAGGGAGAAGTGTGCAAACAAAAAGTTGCACAACAAAAATACCAAGGATGGAGTGATCCTCGGTTCTTCAAATGACTACATCTCTACCAACTCACTAGATGCATTATGCTCTAAGACTAGTGCTTATTCCCCAACAACATAGTCATAGGGTTCGGCGATTTTTTTGGATAAAATTTGAAATTTGCCAAATTGTATTTTGGCATAATTTTTTTGCCAAAGTTCACTTTTTTTTTAGGTCTGCTCTTTTTCGCATCCATATTTGTGGTGGATCTTGACTTCTGCAAACACCTTCTCGATTTCCATTTATGTTTTGCTGTTGCTTGCGCGTGTTTGTGTATGTAATATTTTAATAAGGAATGCGGTTGGGGTTTAAACAATAGGGCACGCCGCACATGAATGTGAAGGCGTCCACACCACGTCATTTATACCCAAAAAGCCTACTCTTCTTCACAGTTATAATTTAATACCCAAATTTTGAATTTGTTTTCGCTTTCAATAGCTGTGCAAAGCAAAACAACTTTGCTTGCATTGCAAGTAGAGATTTTAAATTTGTGTTTTTCCTTTTGTGTTTTTTTTCCAAGTGCCACGCGAACCTTCAAGCATATTTTTGTTCCTGTCTTTATTTGTGTCTATGTGGCTTGCAACTATGAAAAGGTTTTTCAATGTCTTAATCCATAAATTAGACTTTAGACTTTGAAAATTGTAATTATACTATTTATTTGTATTTTATTTTTTAATTAATAATTTTATATTTATCAATGCTTTATATATATATATTTTTTGCTCGGTGCTAGCTTTTGATCGGAGCTACAACTGGTTTTGGGGCACAAATCGGGGGCCCGGTCCCTAAGAGAACTATAGAACCATTATAAATGGTTAACAATTGATCACATTTGAAACAATCGAGTAAACGACCACATCCGGCCTATAAATATCCTATGAGATTCGAACTTGGGTGGGCCTGGGCACAACCAAACCACTTCACCAATCCTTCTACATCTCATTGACATAATTATTTTATATTCATTAATTTTTTATTTTTATATTTATTAATATTTTATTTTATTTTTTAATGAATAATTTGTATATTTATTAATTTTTTATTTCTTATATTTATTAATATTTTATTTTATTTTATTTTTTAATGAATAATTTGTATATTTATTACTACTTTATATTTATTAATATTTTTTTAAAATAATATTTTTAAATTTATTAATATTTTTTTTATTTATTGGTCAAATTTAATGGCGATTTTTTTTCGAACTTTATCCATTGGCGAACTTGAACCAATTTTATCCTCATCGAACTTGAACTTGAACCTTGTGACTTTGCCCAGCAAGAACACAAAGGTTCCTTATACAAAGCAAGGGGTGAGCCGGAGCTAAATATTGGTGGAGTGAAAGGAGGAAGCATTCCCTAGATTACAACTAACCCTTCTTGCACATATGAGGATGACTACCACATTAAATGTGCATATTACCTATATGTTACAAATATTACATCTCACTTTGGTAACAACAATATATAAGGTGGATTTCACATCAAGCGTGGATATGACACATACTAACACCCCCCTAAAGATCAACTTGGGTGATGTGGTGAGAAAGAAAAAGTCTTAGGCTGATGAAGATGGTTCTCGACAATTAGTACAATGAAAGAGCAAGAGAATGATGAAGTTCTTGAAGTAGATGAATGTCGAATTTTATGAAGCCTCCAACAGAATGAATTGGATGTTGAGGAATGAATCAAAGATCGAAAGTGACAATAACTTGTGGCCTCTAGAAGCTATCATGTCATAGTACCAAGACTAGTCCTCATTTATATAAGAGAACATCTGCATGAAACAAGAACAAAAACTTGCTACTCCTTAATTTAACATAGTTAATCGAGGAGTGATCAAGTTCACACTACTGAAATCGTGAAATTTTGAAAGCACAGTCAAGGTAGAGCGTGGTCCAAAACACAAATTGCTCACTGATCAAGATGTAGAAGGAATTAGAAAAAAATAGCTTTGATGAATCTAGTTGTGTGAACAAGAGTGATTATAGGTACGTGTTCCATCTAACCGTAATGCATGGGTAACACACAAAAGAGTGTTGGCTCAGAAATTGTTCTAAATTTTGAAACCACCAAAAAGAGTTGGCTTAGAAATTGTTTTGAATTTTGAAACCGGTTTCTGCATCTACCTAGATATAGGAACAAACATTAGGTACATAGCATACTCGAACAACTAAGAAAGCATTAATAGTACACAACACCCCCTCGTAATGCTGGCTAGGTAGTGAAGACAAAGCAACTATCAAGATCCAAGACCTCAAAAAATGTGTCAGTATGGTAGGTTTGTAGAAACACATATCAAATAATCCTCAAGTGAGAGTGCCCAAATGCCACAAGAATTACCCAACAATTGATATGAAAAAAGGGAGTATGACAAAGCACACACACACATGAAGTTAGACAAATTTAACAAACACCCCATGGCACTTTATAAGTTAGTGTGATTACAACATACATCTGAAAAACCTACCCAAAAGCTGTATGAAGTGCTGAAGAGTGATCCCCTTTGAAAACGAGGTTGTACATATACTTAGTGCAAAGTAGCATGATTTAAATTTTACAAATAATCCAATAAGCTAAAAAATTACAAATTTGAGTTAGAATTAGAATGAATAGATATTATAGTTGCGAAGAGTGTAAAAAATACTCAAAAAAATATCATGCAAATTTGAGTTACCAGTCAAAATTTATGGCGTCCAGAAAGTCCAAAGGCAAAATAGGCAAGAAAATGCAAAGTCTGGAAAATTGGGCTATCAAAATACAAAAATAACCCACCATTGCGTAGTCAAAAGTTATGGCATCCAAAAAGTCCAAAAGTAAAATAAGCAAGAAAATGCAAAGTTTGGAAAATTGGGCTATCAAAATAGAAAATAACCCACCATTGCGTAGATCTCGAGAAAAGTAGGCAAGGTGAAATAAATTCACCCTCTTAGGCTTCATAGATCAAAAGTTATGAGCCTTGGAAGTGGAAGTACTGGTCTCCAAAAACAAGGCCCAATGGTTTAAGGTTAGACCTCAGGGGCTAAACCTGCTCAACGGGCAATCAAATGGCTTAACAGGGTCTAGCACCAACTGCTTACAACTAGCCACTGGCAGTTAGGCTAGCGGTCACATGCCGCCATCAGTGTTGCAGTTAGAATGAGCAAAGCGGCGGTCACATGGTGGTGAGGGGGCCGCAACTTGGGGTTGCAGAGGGGTTGGTGGGGAACAATGGTGACATGGCGGATCTGGGTGTTGCCACCCAAACAGTGGCAGGGCCACCACAACACTAACACATTGGACATTCAGAAGACTTCAAACACACGCCACAGGAGCACCGTACGTCCATATCACACAAATGAGGACTTTTCAGAAAGCTCTCAGAAAGCCGAATCCATTGAACATAATTCAGTCCACGTTTTTGCAGAAAAATGCAAAAAATTGCTAGAAATAACTCTATGCATGTGCTCTTCAAAACTAAAATCTCTCCAAAATCTGCAAATGGAAATCAAATTGAGTGAAACAAAGGTCCCTCTATAGGTTTCTAAACGATGTGGGCACAATGAAAACATTAGATTTGCTTTAGGATGCCTTAAAAATGTAAAAAATGGTAGAATTACCCATGAAATTGAAGTGCTTTCCAAATGAGCTCACAATGTTTGATTCATGTGAAAAAAAATTGAAATTGGCTTTCTCTGTCACTCTAAATGCGATGGGAATGCCTGATTCACACCAAAAACACTCAAAAATGAAAATGGCAGAAAACTCCTTATTGAAACTCCTCCATATGCAGATTTGCAATAGGTACATGAATCCAATTGAAGGAAAAACCAGATTTGAACAATAAGTGATGGGACATGTGAAGAACTTATCATAGAATTGAACTTCCTCCATTCAAACGACCTTGAAATTGTAGAATTGGCTCAAACAAAAAATACCCAATGGGTAATTTGAAAACCTAGAAAGAGGGTTAGCACAAAAATGCTCTTATGAATTCTGAAACAACCAAAAAGAGTTGGCTCTGAAATTGTTTTGAATTTGGAAACCACCAAAAAAGGGATAGTTCATAAACCTTATGAATTTTGAAACCACCAATAAAGGGATGGCTTAGAAATGTGCTTAGGAGAAGTTGTGTGGGAATGTCGAGCTTGCTGAAAATTGCAGAAATCCACAACGGCTATCAATGAAGAATGGCTCTGATCCTTTAGCTCTGATGCCATATTGGGGAATACACCTCTTATTATGGAAACCATTTAAGGAAATAGAGCTGAGGAACTTCAGCATTGACAACATCCACATAATGATTATTTAGATGAGAGAGAGATTCCACCAATAAAAGAGAACTATATTATTTCATACAAAGGATTGTAGAAAGGGAGAGGTGTGCAAATAGAATGTTGTGCATCGATTATACTGAGGATGAAGGAGTGATTGTTGATACTTCTAATGACTACATCTTTACCAGCGCACTAGATGCAATATGCTTTAAGGCTGGTGCTTATTCCCCGACAAGGACACAAAGGTTCCTTATATATGAAAAGCAAGAGGTGAGTGGGAGATGATTATCGGTGGAGTGAAAGGTGGAAACATTGACTTGATTACACCTAACCCTTCTCACACATGTGAGACATGTGAGGTTAACTATCATATTAGATGTGCATATTAACTATGTTGTGCACATAATACATCTTACCTTGGTAACAACACTACATAAGGTGGAGTTCACATCAAGTGTGAGTGTGACACACCACAGGTTGAAGGGTAGCCTTTAAAGGAGGCACAGAGTAATTAGTAGTTGTAACCCCAGACAAAGAGGAAGAGACAGGGGCATAAACCTTTAAGGGGCAACCATATTTAGTAGAGGACAACTACAAGAGGCCCCCATTGGAAGAGAAAGGTGCAAGGATGGGTATCCATAGATGCAAGTGCTGTGATCCAATAAGTGACGAAGCCATATCCCATGTGCTGCCCAACAACATGAAGGAGAGAAAGGAGAGAGTAGGGTTGGGGTCATGGGGAAGATGGCTGGCAGCCAAGGCCGAGTCTTGGTTAGGTAGGCTCCATCGGCTCCCAAACCCCCACAAAGCACTATTTTATGCTGTGACTTAAATCCTTTCTGCGTAATGACTTAAGCTTTTGGTAAGATGGTGCCCACACATGGACAAAGGGCTCAAACAAAATTCAGCATTTGTAGATTCAGATGCAAGGATGGAACTTTGTACCTTTGTTAGTGCTCTATTTTCTCACAGCCCAATCACATGCACACTTGTACCACTTTTCTTGCAGTTTTTTGACAAAGCTTGTAATAAATCAAACTTTACCAATCCTACTTAGCCAAAACAAGGCACAAGCGAAATATAGCTTTGGTTTTTTAATGTCAAAATGTATAATAGAAATAGAATAATCAAATGCTAGCAAGGATTCTGTATTAATTTAATTCATTTGTAGTCATTTTTAGATAATAGCTATTAATTATACATGTGTATGGATTAATCAATTCAAGGACTGCACTCAAGTTCTTTTTACATAAATTGTATGTTCTTCAAATTTACACCTCTCAAAGGTTTCAACCCTTTGACAAAGGTTGTGATAATTTAAGGCTTACTATTCCCTTAAAACCTGAGGTAGATTGTAAAACGCAGGGAATTGTTGAGATATATTTTTAGATTTTTTTTATTGGTAAATTGAGGGATTCTGTTGGGGCCCTCACCAGTTAGAGAACAAGAAGAACAATGAAAGAAAGGAAGAAGAGGGAGAAGGAAGGCTGAAAAATAGAGGAGAGAGAGGAAAAGAGAAAGTAATACAGAGCTCATGAATGTGCGAACACAGAAATACCTGATCCAGAGCTTGTCCAGAACCATTGTCCAGCTGAAAGAAAGGATACTGATCACTGCAACACCACACAGAACACGACCAAACACCCTTCTAGAATCAAAGCCCAACAACTTCACACACCAGAAGATGCCAAAACATAGACTCAAAGATATGCAGAAAAAGCTGCAATCCTAGAAAAACCTTCCTATTTAGCCACAACTACATTCGAAAAGGAGGGGGGGTGGGGGGTTGCTTCCACCTGAGGAGCTCGCCAAGTAGGAGGCTATTTGCCCTTCATTTTCACACCACCTGGACCATAAAATGTTTAGGGAACCCAGAATTGGAGAGTCACCTACTCGAAACAAAAATATACTTCCACACTCTGTCCCTCTGAGGCAAATTTCGAAAGAAGAATGTTTCCAATGACTACCATGACACACAACTTGGGATCATGGCTGCTTCAGACAAGTAGGATTGGAAACTAAAATAGCAACCCATAGAAGAAAAACGAGGATTTCTAAAGTGAAAGGGAGAAATGCGAGCCTCACCCAGAAAGAAGAAGAAATACAGCCCAAGGAGGGGTTCAAGAAGGACTACCATTCCTACAAGCACGGACCAAAACTCATCCAAACCAAGGCCCAGCTAAGGGGGAAGGATACTGCCCACTGCTACTTCACATCAAATTCCACCCAACAACCTTCTAGAACTGAAGTCCAACACAGGGAAAAGGAACCCTTTCCAACGCAGCTTCATATTCAAGAAGGCATTGTGGCTCAGAGGAGCCATGGTTGAAGGGAGCCATTTTTATGTCCACGCAATGTTGCTTTTATATTTTTAGCTGTTAATTTCATTATGTTTTTTGGAAATTGAAATAAATAATTAAAATACTAATGAGAAATCTCAGAGGATTTGTTCTTTGTCTTTGATTTGAAAATGTTGAAGTCTCTTTGTCTCATTAAGCAAATAAATAATGATGTTCTGCATGTTTTCTTCTCAGTCATCTTTATTTCCGTGCAGAACGTACATATACAAGTTGCCTAAAAAGTCGGATAGCTGAAATATGTTAAATAGTTGTTAATTTCAATATGTTCTTTTAGTAAGTGAAATAGTTTAATAAAATTATCAGCAAGAGATCTTTACTAATTTATTTTAATCGAAGCTCTTTTTAGATAATACTTGCCATTTATACAATTCTCATAGATAGTTCAAGAATTGTGTCTCTCTTCATCTATGTCAATCTTGTCAAGTAACTCCAACATCGCAATGTGATTGCTATGCTTAGCCCTTTCTATGATTTTTTTCTAAGGTATCTTTTTCTTCATAATGAAGGATATTGTTTCCCTATTGTTCTGTTATTTTTTAAAGGGTTTGTTCTTTATCTTGTATTTGAAAATGTTGGGCTACTTGTGTCAAATTATGCATTTCAGAATCTAATAATTTTGGAAGCTCTGCATGTTTTTCTACTCATTGAATGAAATCTTTTTTCTCGTGCATAATGTACATTTTGGAGAATTAACTATGGGATATAGGATAATGCATATGAGTAGCCAAAAACAGAGGATAGTTGAAATATATTCTTTATTTTCTTTTGTCTATGTCTAAAAATCTTAGAAACTTGAAATGCTCTTTAAATAATTACAATTGAATAATTAAAAATCTTGATTTATCAAACTTTTCACGCTTCAACATATTTCTGTGTTGATCTTTTGGTAAATCCATGTGAAAGTCTTTTATTGATGGACCTTTCAGATCTCTCTATCTGGAAACAACTAGCAAGAAATATTAATTGATTTAATTTGATTGAAGTTCCTTCTTTTTTATATTGCAAAAAGTTTACAAAAGTATATATGATCTGAAGGTCAACTAGTCAAAACCATCTCAAAATACATAAGAACCCAGTTGGGCACATGACATAAAAAGAGTTTCACGGGCACAACCTTAAAAAACGCCACCAAGTTACATATCAATCAAACAATACCACCAATAAATCCATTTTGCAATATAAAAACAGTAACATATAAAACTACTCATGTGAAGACACAGGTCCATTTGCAATGACTTGTGTGTCACCAACAGGTCCCTCTGACATAGCCATGTTAATAGCACTATTGGCATCCACCTCACGAGTATAGTCACCAGATTGATTAACACCTTCAATAGAATTACCACCTTCCAGTTGCTGTTGAAATTCCTGATAAATTTCTTTCACATGTTTTTTTACCAAGTTTTTATCCCAATCCTGTGTAGTCTTGTTCCAGGTAGCAACCCCTGCAGTCTCAACATTCTGCACAGCAGACAACATATTAGCTACAGACCATTCTCAATCTCGATTTCATTTGCATTACCAAGCAGTTCAACAACATTATGTGTGTCTGTCTACTCTCCATTCAAGCAAGAGTTTTATGAATTGCCTTCATAATTTCTTCTTGGGAAGGGGCCTTGGGGGGCTCATTCTTTTTAAGCAAACAACAAGTTCGACAATTAGATCTTCTAGGGCAGGCTCAAGTGGGATCTTAGGGACAATTTGCAGGTAATATGTTTGAGTTACTGAATCCCAACCATGCATAAATTCTTCATTCTCACATTCCTTCTCTGTGCATGCTCTTGCCAACTGGGCATTCTACCAATTTTTGCAAATTTTCCCACATGTTTTAAAGATTCGAGATCCACCTCGATTTCCTCCCAAGGACAAGAACCTCCTTAATTCTTCTTTTGGGATCTGCAATTGCACATTAACCTGCACAATAAGAAGATGAATCATGACTTCTGAGTTGAAGTCAGTAACCCCCCTGCCAATACCTTGAAAAATATCGTTATTCCTTGCTTTCCAAGTGAACCACAAAACCTTGGTAGACATGAAAAACCATAACTTAAGCATAAAGGGGGGTAAATGTTTATCAGAACTGATGACACCAAAAAGAACATCATTCCAAGAAATCTCTTTTTGAGCAACAAAATTCCAAGCTTCCAAAACTTTGGACCAAACATATTTAGCAAATGGGCATTCCAAAACAACATGTTTAACAGTTTTAATACTACTACAAACAAAACAAAATTTACTACCAGTACCATTTTTACCATATGGGACCCAACAACAAGCTTATCATGGAGGAGAAGTAATCAAAAACATTCTTTCTTAGGTTCAACGACAGAGGACCACAACACAAAATCTATTTTTCCAATTTCTAAAAGGATCACAAACGTTCCATTTGTTGTTAAGACCAAGAAACCTATTTGGGGAAAGGACCAGCCGCTCATATATCTGTTTAGCATTGACCTCAAGCAAGGGAGGCCTTTTCAACCACTTTGCACTCTCCCAAAACTCCCCTTCATCATCCATTATAATATTAGCTGAATAGATATTAAGAGCATTATGAATCCATAGTATGTGTTTTGGCATGTGATTGTGGAGACTAAGCATTACTTTTATCTCATCCCAATGCAACCATTTAACACCCCTGTACAAATCTTGAAAGGTTCTTATCCCTTTTTGAAACCAATTTAAAAGCAGAACACTGCCTAGTGAGGGATATTGGTTTATTGTTATGCTTTAAGTTCTGCCACAAAGAACAATAGCATTGGCAACTAGTGTCAATCTAGGAAAAGATAGGCTGCTTCACAACCAAATGTTTTATCTGTTCCCAAGCTTTCCATATTGACTGAAAAATGATGGTGCCAAGAGTACATACAAAGAAAGACCTGAATAGGAAGTCAACCATGTGAATATCTCTCCAACCCCTTCTGCCTTTGGGAAATCCCTTTGAAATATTGTATATGACCAGATCTTTCCATTGCTCATCACCATCAAGTGATCTGAGATTCAATTTTATTGCCAGGGCGTTCTTGTACTCTAAGATTTTTAATTCCAAGCCCACACATGAATTTAGGGATACAACAAATGTCCCACTTGTTAGCATCTCTTTTTACCACCCTTGCCATCAGATCACAAAATCTCTAATAATTTTGTGGAGTTTTTCAATATGCAAATTAGGGAACAACCAACAAGAAGAATAGTAAATAGAGAATAATGAAAGGACTTTTTGACAGACCTAAACCCTTCCTGGTAATGAGAGAAGGTGACCTTGCCATGTGGAGGCTTTACAAGTAACTTTATCAAACACCCATTGCCACATTTCAGTAAAAGAAGGGGAGAGAGCAAATGGAATATGCAAATATCTAACCCTTTTGTTAGGGCCTCTCTAGGACCAAGCTAGGGATGAAAATCTCTCTGGAGGTTGCTCTGTCCAGCCAATCAAAAGGGATTTAGATAGAGAAATTTTAGACCTTGAAGCATAGCAATGATTTTCAATTCCTTGCACCCCCTGTTCCAAATTGCATGGATCCAATCGAGGGAAAAGAGATGTATCCTGTACAAATTAATTACCAATCAATTCTTCCTTGTTGAGCAAGACAATATCTTGAACACGGGGCCCTAAAGTGAAGTCTTGGAGAAGGTAGCAGAGAGCTTCAGCTGCAATAACAATTGGAAGTGCCTAGAGGGCAACCTTGTCTAATAGATTTTTGAATAATACAAGAGTCTGTGAGCTTCTTATTGATTCCAACTTGTGCTGAAGCTTGAAATAGCATCGAGTCCATTTTGCAAAATCTATCACCAAACCCTGATGTCTTCAACATTAAGTCAATGAAAGGCCACTCAATTCTATCATACGCTTTTTCAAAGTCAAGAAGCATACAAATTTGTTGTCCATAATCCTTGACCCACTGCATCCCTTCCCAATTGGTTATTAGATTATCCAATATATATCTACCTTCCACAAATCCTGTTTGAGTATTAGAGATGACATTGGGGGGGCACTCTAGCAATTCTATTGGCCAGAACCTTTGCCATGATTTTATAAGATACATTAAGCAAGGTAATGGGCCTTTGATTCTTCAAAAGTGTTTTGTCACCATCATTGGGGATTAGTTTGATAATGCCTCTATTAATTCTATTCCCTAGAGTACTAACTCCTAATGCTTCTTGATACAAGGTAAAGATTTCTTCCAGAATCCACACCTTATTCTCTTTACAGAACTCAGGCAGCAACCCATCCACTATAGAAGACTTTTCCAATTTGAGGTTTTCTATGATCACATTCACCTCATCACGGGTTAAGCCCTCATCCATTTCCATGGCAACATTCCTTTGAACATTTTTCAGTACAAATTTAACACAAATCTCCTTGCTTTTGCCAATATGTTTCAAGGAACCATCAGATGTGGAGATCTTGGTAGAAAGAAAAATGCCCTCTCCTAACCTCTATGCGTTATCAGGGATGGTTTCTCTAATATCAACATCCCCTACCTTCTCCATTATATATTTTGCCTTGAGCATCCTAAAGAAGTATTTAGAACCATTGTGACCAAATTTGAGCCTATAATGTCCCCAACTCAAATCACGAGGATTCGTAGCACATTGGCTGTCCTTTCCTTGGATTACCCAAGAGGAAGAGGACTTAGAGCATCATTGGGTAAGTATTGGAGTCTTTGGCTTGTTATCAATTCTATTCTTAAGTTGTGTGTACGTCTTTTTATGCAACTTAAGTGAACTTTAGTTATTTTAAGTTGAGGGCACATCTTTTTAGGCAACTTAAGTGACTCCTAACCAAAAGGCTTAAGTTGTCCCCTTTTTATGTACTTTAAGTAACTTTTAAAAAGCATGTGATAAAAAGGCAAAGGGGGCATGGTTTTTCTAGGAGCTTATTGGTTTAGTTTTTAGGTTTTTAATGTGGAGCTTTGGATTAAGAGGTGGTGTTTCAAGGGTTGAGATTAATTCATCTCTTTGGGAGTTATTATATAACTCTATAGGGATCTTTTAGAGATGGTTATGTTGTGAGTTTTTTGTTTATTGCTGCTGCAACTTGGCTTAAGGTTTGAAACCCTTGAGTATCCTTGGTTTTGGAGAGACATATGGGCTCCCCCAAGTCAGAAGGATGTGTTTCGGTGGAAGAGTTTTGGTTTGTGAAATCTTAGCACATCATCTTTTTTGGGCTGCAATTGTTTATCGGGGTTAGAGGCCAAATTGGAGATAAAATTCAGAGTTGAAGGTTTGGATTTGGAGTAACTTCAGCATGGTATTTCATATTTCTGAGCATTCTTGAGGACGGCAACAAAAAATCAGACCTAGCGCTGATTTATTATGGGAGTTGATGCTGTATTTGAAGATGGTTAGGGTTTGATCAAGGTCTGAGGTATTTTATGTTAAATATTTATACTAATTTCAGTTTTATCTCAGAAAAATAGAAGAAAAATCATTGTAATGCATATCTGAACTTTCTAGGTAGAAATAAAAGGATTTCCTGTACTTTTCCTAAGTTCAATAATACTCAGAAATTTATTTATTTTTAGCAGAAAAATCAGATCATTAATCTGATTGTAAATTTGAGTTTGTTGTTAAAATTTTTATATTCAATTTAAGTTTCAGATTTTTCTGTGCCCTAGTTTTGGAAATATTGTTATTTTCCTATTATCCCTATTTGGGGATATTTCAGAGCCATGTAAGTCTGGACCTAACCATAGCTTCCTCCGCAATATAGGCTTGTAAAACCCTATGCTGATGCTTGATTGAGATCAAGGATTTCAACAAATCTTCATTTACAGGATCATTTTGCACTCTGGCTTCACACACAATAAGCTCTTCCTAAAGCTTTCTTTCCTTGTTTCTTGTGATCTTGGCCTTTTATTTACTATAGCCTCTCATAAAGTTCTGGCAAGAGTTGACACATTGATTCCACGTGTTAGTAATAGAGTGTAGGGCAGAAAAATGTTTGGTACATGCCACCTCCGCGCCCCCCGCCCCCAAAACAAAATCAAGGACTGAGATCAAGGATTTCAACAAATCTTCATTTACGGGATCATTTTGCACTCCGGCTTTACACACAATAAGCTCTTCCTAAAGCTTTCTTTCCCTGTTTCTTGTGATGTTGGCCTTTGCTTTACCATAGCCTCTCATAAAGTTCTGGCAATGGTTGACACATTGATTCCATGTGTTAGCAATAGAGTGCAGGGCAGAATAATGTTTGGTAAGAAAGTATTAATTTTCAGTCCCCCCTCCCAAAAAAAAATAAAAAAATAAAAATCAGGGTCCTTTAAATGAGTGACATTTAGCTTGAAAAGTCCTTTCCACTCAGCAACAAAAACGGGGGAAGAGACAATTTGGAACTCCATTGCAATTGGATGATGATAAGAGAGTGTGTACGAGAACACATTGACAAGGTTTCCGTTATTAACCGGAGGAAGGAGAAAAAGCTCCTTGTTAACCAAGATCCTATCAAGTCTAGAATATAACCTGCTTCTGCCCTTCTGATTATTACACCAAGTATACTAAATTCGCTTACTATCTTTCTTGCCTTTGTAAAGGGGGTCAACCTAAGCAATCTGTCAATCTTCTGCCAGTAGAACTGTTCATTACCTTTCCATTCAAAAGGAAGACCTCTCAGTTTATCTTCTTTGTCCTCAATCGTATTGAAATCTCCCTTGAAGATCCATGGAATATCCTTCAGATTAGAATGTCAACCAGTTCTTTCTCTATAATCATTAGGGGCATTTATAGAGCAGATTTCAAACTTAATGTCATCCATTCTAGGGATCATTCAGACAGCCCTATTGGATGGAGAAGATCCTGAATTGGTAACAGCTGGGGCCCAGTCTTTGCTAATACTTATAGCAGCTCCACCTTTTCCTCTCATGATTTGTGTAAAAACAAGAAGATCCAGGCCAGATAAAGGACAAACCTTTCCTTGCCCTACAAAATCTTCTGACAATGGCTCTTCTATCTTGGGCTTCTAAACCTCTGACACTCCAGCTGACCACTTTCATAAATTACAAAGGGAGGTCCAGGAGCTTTATTTCGTCCGGTGTTCTTTTACAGCCTTTCAAAACAAGTAGGCGACTTCTTTTTTATGCCCTTCTTTGTGCCACTAACAAGCTGAACAGTCTCAGGTCCTTTCTTCTTTCTCAATCCGCCCGGCCCCCCCAAGACATGATATCGTCTGAGGGTTAAAAACAACCCATTTTTTTGGTCTCTTGACACCTTGTTTGGGTTTAGAGCCCTTCAAAGGGATTTAGTTTCGTTAGGATCATTCTCCTTAAGTTCTGCAGTCAATCGGGAAGGCATGGGGTCACATTGAGCATTCAAATTCTGAGGCAGCCTATCTATTTCTAACTTTGCATTAAAGCCCAACCTATACCATTCTTTCATATGATTCTCAACCAGGTTAATGGCCTCAGAGACAGCCTCTATATATTCCTTCTTGGGAAGCCTAACAGCCTCCATGGGTTATGCAAGGATAACTTCATATTCTTCAAAAACCCTCACTTTTTCGAATGGGAAGATTTCCATATCTATTCTCCCAGCAGTTTCAAGATTCTACACTAGCTTTTATTTTGTTCCGTAAAAGTTATTATTATTATTTTTCTATTTTATTAACTATATGAATAGTTTATTTATATTAATTTGAAATTATTTTTATAATTATTATTTTAAAGTTTAAAGTTTAGTTTTTTTAATTTTAAAATTTAATTTAAGGCTATGTTGTATTTTTATTTTTATTTTTCAAAATTTTCCATAATGATAAAAATAAAATAAAAATTAAAAATGTAATATCTATTTTCTTTATCTAATTTTTTTTAAGTTTTAAAACTGAATGTAAGTCCCTTATTTTTTTAATTTTTCTGTAATTTGTAAATATTAAAAAAATGAAAGTCAAATGTATATTTTTTTTGCCTAAAGTTTCTAAAATTCTAACCCTAACTTCTGCGTATGCTCTTCTCTCGCGATCGTGAGAATCAAAAACAGAGTTAGACGTATTATATTTAATTTTTGTTATTCTCGTAAATATTAAAATTTCAAGTATAAGATTTTAAAATTTTTTACTTTCTTTATCTCAGTTTCTAACCCTAAATTTTGCGTATGCTCTTCTCGCGCGTAATTGCGATCGTGAGTTAGATGCACTATATTTAATTTTTATTTTTCTCGTAAATATTAAAATTTCAAGTTTAAGATTTTAAAAATGTTTACTTTCTTTATCTCAATTTCTAACCCTAACTTCTGCGTATGCTCTTCTCTTGCGTGTAATTGCGATCGTGAGAATCAGAAACAGAGTTAGTTATTAATTTTAATTTTGTATATTTTTGCTTCGTTCTAGAATCTAATTTGATAATTTATAATTAGGATATCTATGGCATCCAGTTCAATGTCAAGTGGAGGGCATGATGAAGCAAACCAGGTTGAAACCTCACTTCAAGTGAAATATGACCCTGCCTCCCCTCTTTGGAAACATGTGACGATACTTGAGATCATTGTTGGAGGTGGGACTCGTGTGTGGGTATGCAATGATTGTCATTCCTAATTCAAATCTTCGTATACTCGGGTCAAAACTCATTTGACTGGGTATGGGCCATCGGGTATCAGAAAGTGTGATAAAATTCCCAAGGCAAAAATAGTTGAGTTCATGAAAGAGCAAGAACAAACAGATGCAACAGTTGTTTGAAGAAGCCGTTCTAAAACAATTCCTCTTCAAAGAGGCAGATCAGGGAGACCACCCATAACACCTGCAACTGCAAGTCATCCTTTCATTGAAAGTCAAACTAGAGCTCGTTCAGTTGCAATACCCTCTGATGATGATGCAGATGCCACTTCACGGAAAAAACCAAAAGGAACATTGGAAAAAGCTTTCAATGTTGTACAGAGGGACATTGCTGATGAGTTGATTGCTAGATGCATTTATGCATGTGGGTTGTCCTTCAATGTTTTGAGATCGCCGTATTGGCAATAAATGTTGAAAGTGGTCAATGAAGCTCCACAAGGTTACAAAAGCCCTAATTATGAGAAGGTCCGCACCACACTCTTGGCCAAAGAAGTAGAACATATTCACACTTCTTTGCAACCAATTAAAGATTCGTGGAAGGATTCAGGGGTGTCCATTATCTCAGATGGATGGAAAGATGCTCAAAATAGGCCTTTGATCAATGTTGTTGCAGTATGCCCTAAAGGGGCAATGTTCTTGAAGGCAGTGGATTGTGAGGGCGAAGTGAAAGATGCTCAATTCATTGCAAACATTTTGATAGAGGCTATTGAGTCTGTGGGCCCCCAACATGTTGTCCAAGTCATTACGGAT
Organism: Torreya grandis; assembly: GCA_037957365.1. Classification (NCBI taxonomy): domain Eukaryota; kingdom Viridiplantae; phylum Streptophyta; class Pinopsida; order Cupressales; family Taxaceae; genus Torreya; species Torreya grandis. Next base: position 7,713,453 of record JARHVA010000118.1, on the reverse strand, counting down.
AACACAAAGAATTGCAGAGCAGCTGGGTTGATTATAGAGGGTAGATATGAGCACATATTTTGGACACTTTGTGTTGTCCACTTCCTCAACTTGATGCTGCAAAAGATTGGCAAAATTCAATGGATAGAGCAAGTTTATGCAGAGGCCAATGACATTCAAACATTTGTCACAAACCATCACGTCTCAGGTCATTTTCAGGAAATTCTCAAAGTTGGAGTTGTTGAAAGTAAGAAATTCGAAAACAAATTCTTAGTCTTACTTTTGAAGTTCTTAATTATGAAGTTATAATTTTTTAATAATTAATAATTTAATTCTAGTTGTTTATCAACGGTTATAGTTGGACAATTAAACTTAGTCTTATTTTATTTTTGTAGATTGCTGAAACTAGATTTACCTCTCACACGCTCGTCTTGAGACGACTTGTGATGGTGAAAGAGGCACTGAGCAGTATGGTGATAAGCAATGTTTGGGGTGTGTGGAGGCAAGCAAGCACCACTAGCATTGAAAAAATCAATAAAATCAAAGCATTGATCCTTGATGATAATTGATGGACCAAGATTGAATATGTGCTCAGTTTTACAGAGCCTATTCTCTCTATGATCCGATTTACGAATACAGATGCAGCTTGCATGGGAGAGGTTTATGATGGGATTGATTCCATTCTTGAAAGTATGAGAGAGATCATACAAAAGAAAGAGCAAGACTTAGAAGAAACATTTTATAATGAAATCAAGTCTTTGATCATGAAGAGATGGAATAAAATGACCACCCCATTATATCTTCTTGCTTATGCTCTCAATCTGAAGTATTATAGCAATGAAATACTTCGGCTACCCAATAGGCAACCACCATATGATGTAGAGGTTGCAAATGGAACTAGGCAAGCATTCATAAGGCTTTTTGCTGATCCATCTATAGCGAGTGTGGTCCGTAATGAAATGGGCATGTTTGTAGCTTCAGAGAGCAGCATGGGAGAAATTGAGGCTTTTTTTGACAAATCTAGCTTGTCTCCAATCAAGTGGTGGTATGTACATGGCCATGATGCCAAGTACCTACGACCTATTGCAATCAAGATTCTATCATAGGTATTCAATTTGAATTAAATCAAAAAAATTATTAAATTATTGACATATTTCTTTTACATTGTTACAAATTTTAAATTCGAAAATTCTAACAATTAACAACCTTTTCTTCATTTTGTGAAGGTGGCTAGTAATTCTTCAGCAGAGCGGAATTGGAGTACATATGGATTTATCCATTCTGCTAAAAGAAACAAGTTGGCATCCAAGAAAGCTAAGGATTTGGTATTTGTGCATTCCAATTTGTGCCTCCTTTCACACAAGTTTGAGGACTATTTATGAGGGTCTAACAAACTTTGGGATTTCCTTCCAGAGAATACGAACTTGGATGCTTCTACATCTATATTTGCCCAAATTTCATTACTTGGTGTTGATGATGTCGATGACAATGAAGAGAATTCAACACCAGGGGTGGAGAGTGGAGCTAGTGGGAGTTGTCCAAGTGAAGCTAGTGGGAGTGGCATTCATAATTATTAATTATGAATGAGGACAATCTAGATGAATTATGATTTATTCTACATTTTGATTTGCATTATGAAAATTTAAATGTATTTGCAATGTATACTTCGAGTTTGAACATTTTGAAATTTGAAGCAATGAATGAACAAACACTGTATTTTCAAGTGTTTTACTAAAAAAATGAGTAATATGCATTGTTTATAAATATAGACGTACCCACAACGTATCCAAATCAAGGTTTTAGAAAAATGACGTACCCACGTATCTGAATCGTACCTGTACGCGTACCCGTATCCAAACAACATAGATCTATATAGAAAAGGCTAAGGTTATTGGCCATAGCTACTCTATTTTGGCTTCCTAAAGTGTGAGTATTCCCTGGAATATCTTTCCCTAAATAGAATGTCACATCTATCTGGTATTGATGGAGGCCTCCAAATGAAATATCTCATTGGAAGTTATTCTTAGACTTGTTTCTATTTAGGTGTTTTTTTTGGATAATTACTATTTGGAGTGAATATGTTGTTAAAACCTAAATCTTGTATCTTGTTTTCTATCGGTCTGAAGAAGCTAACGCTACTTGTATCCAAATAATCTAGTTTGGTTTTTCCACTAAATTCTTACAGATAGTAAGAACTCATAACTAGATGAATAACATGTTTTCTATCTTTGTTCCAAGAAGCTAATGCAATTCTTCATCCATTTTTTTTTTGCATTAAATACCTATAGATGGTAGGAAAACACTTAACTAGAGGAACCAGTTTACTATCTTTGTTCCAATGCAACTCTATCCAAATTTTCTAGTTCCCTTTATCCATTAAATTCCCATAGATCATTGGAAAACACATATCTAGAGGAAGAACTGGTAATTGGTAACTGGAAGATTTTATTTCTGATTTCCTAGTCCTTTTGAAGCGTAAACTCTGGATATATTGTTCTATAAGTGGAAATAATCTATTCCAATGTTAATTCTTGTTTCAGACCTGCGTATTGAATCCTAGGATCTGGGTTTTTATAAATTAATTAGTCAACGAACAAAAGAAGGATAGTCCCCAATCTTGCACATCGTTAAACTCGTCTCTGTTCTTAATCCTGAATAAAGCATCTTATGATGCTCATTCATTCAGTGCTTATTCATCTTCATCTGAAATTTATAGCTTATAGTTTGGTAATTATCTGGGTTAGATTTGGGAAGCAAAGATGGTTGGAATGATGCGCTGGTCCCTCATTTTTAGAGATTGGCATCATTTTGGAAAAAGATTGAAATAAAGAAGGCAGGTCTGATTTGTTTTCATTTAGATGATCAATTAATGAAATCTGTGTTGCGGAAGGGCAACTCCAATCAAGAGTTATGCTATTTGTTATACAACCTTTTTCTCCCACTTAATAAAGTGTCTCCATCTTGGCATTCTTTGGCAATACAAAATTCTGTCTTTCTTGGATGAGAATAATTTATATTAACTACAATGTTCAAAATTAAGAAAGAATGTCTTTGGCCTGCTTGTTAACCTTCTTTGGACTTAATCTTATCTTTTATGGTTAGTCAAATTGTGGTTATTCTCAAGGTTTGACTTTCTGTTTGTGTTTGGGCACGGATAATTTTTTAAAAATATCTTGAGCAGAAAAGTAGGCTGGAATATAACTGAAATTTTATATAAGTTTGAATTAGAATTTTGTATTATTTTTATTTATTTGATTTGGTGAATTCCACTTTTTTGGGGGGCAACCTTTGGTCTAGATGTCACAGCTGGGTAGGGTATGTTGCATCCAGCATATTAAAACTATGTATTGTGTCCTAAGGGTTTGAATCTTGGGCTCTGCTTTGGAAGCGCATTTTTTTACCACTTCAGCTTATCCTATCGACAGAGTTTGGCATTATTGTTATCAGTAGTTATAGAATATGGCCAAGTATTATACTTTATATGATTAAATTGTAATATATTTTATGAATAATCTACACGAATTAAAGAATAAAGACAAGTTTTGAAAATTATTTCATAAGCAAATACAGGGTTGTAACACTGAACTTTCAAATTGGAAATGGATCGTGGCAGGATTATGACATGGAGAGAAAGTTGTGGAAAGGGATAAATGCCAGCTTGGTCCCCAATTCCAGCTCAGCTCTCATTTTGAAGTACACGGCCAATTAGGCCCCTTGAGCTTGATCTTTTTCCTTAAATGACATTCTCTTGTATAGACTCAATAAGAGCACTTGATCTTATTCCTTTAGGCCATTCTCTTGTATAGACTCAACAACCTTAAATCCAAGTCATGGTAATCTAAATGCTTAGGATAGTCACTATTAAACACTAAAATCTCGCACAACCTTAGTTCTGCACTTTGTACCCTTACAAGGACTCCCAAAAGGGATTAAGTTCCAGAAACCTGCAAATCGAATAAAGTGCACCCTGGTTTGAACTCTTGTGCATATTATCTAAAGCCAGGAAAGCTTTGACTAAACCAAACAACCGTGTTCATTTTGCTCAAGCCTATCTCTTTTTAAACTCATAGTTAATTTCACTAGTTGAGCCAAATACCCAAAGTTCAGTTTCTTTTAGACTTTTACTGATTCAAACTCAGTAGTTTGTTCATTTTTTCATAATAACGTAGGGATTTGTTGCTGTTGGTTAAAATTGCCGAAAGATTAATACTTAAGATTTGACATTTTTCAAAATTTATCCACCAATATTTGCGGAAGCCTGTGACATTGGTATTTACTATTAACAAGTTGGTTACGGTGCTTTTCATCTGCAACTGGATAATCTTACAGAAGATCAGGTAAATAAGGTAAATTTATAGTGTGTTGATTTAGGTCGGGGATCCTTAATGTTTAAAAACTGGTACATTAACCTGGGCTTAAAGAAAGTAGGAAGGCTTAGAATTTAGTAAATCTTTTTTCTGACCACACCTTGCCATGCCTAGACACTTTAATCTGAATTAGGGATTCTTCTCTTTAACTACTTGGTTGGATAGAAGCCTAATTATTTCCTTGCTTAGGTACCAGAAAGGGATTATTACTTTTGTTTCCTTGATGTGTAACTAACACGGGAGCACATTTTTACTTTATCATGGCATGGAAACATATATTTGCTTTGATGTGTACATCTAGGAATAATAGGTATATTGTTTTTCTCTTTCTGCTGCAGCCAGGGCAAAAGAATTAATACACGTAGCAACAAATTCATTTCTAATCCAGCGAACCATTGGGGACATTCTTTCTATCCCTTCCATAGCTTGGGCCAAGGACTTTCTAAATGTTTTAAATGACTTAATTCCAAATAAAACCTTTGGCTGATTGACTTGGCTTCTTTTGCCAATCTCATTTTAGATGCCATCCAATCAATGAATAAATATGTTCTAGTCAAATAAATTTAAGTGATTAACTGTGACAATAAATGTGAAGTTTTATTAATTCAATTGTTTTCATAGATATCATAACATAGAGCGAGAGAGATTTTTTCATTCAGCTGATTTTAGATATCACAGCGAACTATATCTCAGAAATTATTTCACTAACATATCCAGTAACATATTCAGTCATAACTTGTTAATATTCAATTCAAAGCTTCCTGCAGTTTCATAAACTCTTGAATGTTTTGTTTTTTCAGAGATATCTGCAGCAACACGATGAAGTTGAGTTGTCTGCTTTGGGAATGGGTATGCAGTGATTTCTTATTGCTCATTTAGTTTTTATTGGAAACAATATGATTCGTTACTTTAGCAAATGATGAATTGGTTTGTAGATCTGAAATTCCTACCATAAAAATGCTCCATTCCCTTTTATCTATTCTGTTAATATAATGGATCTTTTCCTAGAGCTTTCTGTGAGAATATATTATTTCACCTTTTGGCTTTCACTAGAATTATATAGATACCTGTTCATATAGTCATGAACCCTGGCACTTGAATTATTTTATTCTTAGTGTTTTGCATGTACCAGAGGACAAAGGAGAATTGGGTTAGCAGTGTGAGTTGTCTAAGAAAATTAGTTCCTAAGTGTACTGACTTCTTGTTTCTTTCATCTGTAAGTGTACTTACTCCTTGTGTCTTTCATCCCTAAAATTTGCTGGAGTTGAAGTTTTAAACAGTTGGCATGATAATGGCCAAATTAACTTGCGAGGGGCCTAACTTCAAATTGATCTATCTTTTATTTAAAATTTCCTTTTTGAATCTATCTACAGTGCATTCATTTGCTGCCTGTGTATGAGCCAGTTAATAATTTTGGGGTTTGCAGTATGCGACTTTGAAGTTTGTTGTTTTGGTAGGCTAGATAAACCATCGAACGCATTAGGTGTGTGAACTCTTCATGGTTTGGGAAGGCTTGTGTTATTTACATCAAAGAAGGTGTGGGAACACATCTTTATATTCAATTTTTCACCTTCAAAGACTGAGTTATCTTCTAGTTTACTGTTTTATGTGAAATGTAATTGTGGCATTAGCAAGGAGAGAAGAATCTCTTGTAGCCATGGTTAGAGAATAGTGGTGCAATTACCACCACTAAAACTTGTTAGATATGTAGTGTGACCAAATGGAGTAAGGAGGGGGGTTAAATTCTGACAAGTTTCAATTTAATGAATAAGAATTGAAGAGGGAAGACCTTCAATGGAAATGCTGTCGGGTTAGAAATGCCCTCGTTTCCATCATTTTAAAGATAATATCTTGATGTGCTATTTGGGAAATAGTGAAAGTGCTTATATAGAGTTGAAGATGCTTTTTTGGTTTTGGTGGGGAGGACTTGAAGAAGCTTAAATAAATTTAAAAAAATTGCAGTCAGTTCATAGGGATTGAGATTGTAGGGTAGAGGTCAGATTTTTTCCAAGCTAGTGAAGATTTTGGCTACCTCTTGAGCTTCTGAAGGAATTTTCTTGGTGTATAACTTGAGATTCAAGAATATTTAGATAAATTCTTGTGGGACCCATATGAGGCAATCAAGAGAATATTGATACTAGAGAATCGGGTCCATACTAGTGACATTTGTAAGGCATGTGATTCTGGATTTGTAGAAAGAAATGATTGATCTTTTTAAATGCGTATGTATGTTGTTACCTTTGAACGCTTGAGTTGAGTTCAAAATGGTCTGGCTAGTTGTGCGAAGAAGAAAAGATGGGACACATGAAAAAACTTAAATGAGTCTAGTCTCGAGATGATTTACTTCAGTCTTTTATCCTTTCTCCTTGGCATGCATCATTTTCGTTATGGTTTTATTTTGTTGTGGTGTATTCAAATATTATATAGTGAATCTAGGCTTGTAATTGAAGAGAAAAAACCTAAGTTACTGGTTTCTTTTTGGTTTTGGGGCGGGTTTGAAGAACCCGGTTCGCCAACACAGCTATTTTTTTCCCTTGTGTTCGTCTGTACAAAAAATATATAAAAAATAAAAAAAATATAGAAATTCTACCCTGATACATAGGAAATTAGTGCCATTGTCATTAACCACATAGTTCGCATCTTGATAAGTTGATAACCATTAAACAAAAATGATAAATATTAAAATATAAAATACCAAATATCAAATATCAATAATTACCCTGTGGCTGTAATTAATTACATCAAACAAAGTCAAGTTTCATAGTCATATTGCTCTTCATTGCGAACGTCAACATCAACATCATCATCATGTTGTGGTTAATTAGAAGTAGAACCACATGGACTATCACCACTGCCACTCCCGCTAGCTAAGTTATGTGGCGCTGAAGCCAAAGGACTGCCAATGTCATCTAATGAGAAGCGGGAAATGGAAACATCCAAGTCAACGATGTCTAGATCTATATCCCAATGCTTTGACATCCCCTCCTTGTACTCTGGGTTCTTGTGTGATTGAAGACACAAATTGGAGTGTATGTAGATCAACTCCTTGGCCTTTTTAGTTGCGAGCTTGTTGTGCTTTTGTGAGTGGATGAAGCTATATGTAATTCAATTTCACTCACAAGAAGATGAACTTGCAACCTATATTCAAATTTAAACATAAAATTTAATTTTTTTAAAAGAAAAAGAAAAACTTAAAAAATACAAAACTTATTTGTCACAAGATCTTGATTGCAAGAGGCTGTAGGTTTGGTGATCCTTGGCCATAGGACCATCCTTGTATTTGTCCCAAATAGCACCAAGATTATGACCTCAGGAGGTAATGAAAGCCCCAAACTCGCTTGTAACCATGTCTTCTATCTTGGGATTGGGGAATATCCTAGAGAATGCCAATTTGTACCTTTCAGCCACGTCGACATCCCTATATGGTGGCACCCACCTCTGCAACCTATATTCAAATTTAAATATAAAATTTAATTTTTTTAAAAGAAAAAGAAAAACTTAAAAAATACAAAACTTACCTGTGACAAGATCTTGATTGCAAGAGGCTGTAGGTTTGGTGATCCTTGGCCATAGGACCATCCTTGTATTTGTCGTGAATAGCACCAAGATTATGACCTCGGGAGGTAATGAAAGCCCCAAACTTGCTCGTGACCATGTCTTCTATCTTGGGATTGGGGAATATCCTAGAGAATGCCAATTTGTACCCCTTAGCCACTTCGACATCCTTATATGGTTGGCACCCACCTCGGCAAAAAAAGGATCTATGTGCAATAGAACCGAGGAGTCAATGCAAAGGCAAGGAGATGTAGTGGGGTGGTCATTTTGTTCCACCACTCAACATGGATTGAATGTATTTGTTTGAAAAATGTCTCCTCAGGATCTTGCTCTTTTTCATTAATGATGAACTTTAACTTCTCAATCATTGAGTTGATGCCATCATATATTTCTCTCAAACGTGGTTGATCCATGTTAGCAAAACAAATCATACTCATGATGTTCTCAATGAAACTCAATAAATAATCTACATGGGCCCACCAATCATCATCTAGGATCAACTCTTTCACTCTTTGGGCTCGCTCTTTGCTGGCCTCCCTCCATACACCCCACAAGTTGTTGATGACCATGCTACAAAGTGCTTGTCGCACTTTCACAAGTCATCTCAAGATTATTGCGTGATAGGCGGATATAGTCGGAGCATCCTATTTGCAAGATTAAAAACTTATGAAAATGATAATATTTAAATATACAAGTGCTAGATTAAAAAATAAAAAAGTTAAAATTTTAAAACAAAAATAAAATTTCTAAAATAAACATACCTTCAACAACTCCAATGTCGAGAAGGATCTGAAATGGATTGAGAGAGTTGATGGTTGGTGGCAAATATTTGGATATGCTTAGTTTCATCATACACTTGTTTGATCCACTCAATTTCCTTCCCCATATTTTGCAACATGAGATTGACTGAGTGGACAGCATAAGGTGTCCAAAATTTGTCCATATCTCACCTCCACCAACATCCACGCAGCCTTGCAATTTTTGGCATTATCCGTTACATCTTGGATAACATTTTCAGGTCCAACCACCTCAATGGATTCGATGAGGATGTTGGCAATGAACTCGACATCCTTTACACACCCCTCACAATCAATGGCCTTCAAAAACATTGCCCCTTTAGGGCACACTGTGACCACATTGATTAAAGGCTTGTTTCTGGGATATTTCTATCCATAGGAGCCGATGGAGACCCCCGTTTCAGCCCAAAAATCTCTAATTGGCTTTAAAGAATCTTCAACATATTTTCTCTTCTTTGTCAATAAGTGGTGCAGATTTTCTCAAACCCTGGGCCTGTGTAATCTTTTGGGGCCTCGTTGATTGCTCTCACCGTTCCTTGCCAATATGGTGATCGAACCACATTGAAAGACAATCCATTTGCATATATACATCGTGCAATTTTTTGATCTGTAATCTCCTTGCTCTCATTTTGAAAAGATCTATCCAATGGTCCTCTTGTTCTTTTGTTTGGAAGAGAAGCCTCTTTGTGCATGGAGGGTGCTCCCAAAAATGGATGTCTTCCAACGGGCACAACTGGAGAATTATCAGTAGGACTTGGGGAAATAGGTGGCTTCCCTCATCCCTTGCCTTTCTTTGCCAGAGGGTGACTGAGTCTCGTGGCATATGTGCGATCTTCATCTTCTTGTTCCTTAATGAATTCAAGGATTTTTGACTGTGGCAATGGAGAGTTAGTCTTCCCCTTGCAGAATTTGATGTCGCGATCTGGTATGTAACATAAATAGTCTTTCACCTTAAAGTATGAGCTTGTGAACTGAGAATCACAAATATTGCTTTCACCCTAAAGTATTTGCAGAATTTGATGTCGCGATCTGGAATGTGACATAAATGGGCTTTCACCCCAAAGTATGAGCTTGTGAATTGAAACTTGGTCTTTGTCGTATATCTCCACAACGGTGAGTGTGTCAAGTCCATTTTGCGTTCTCTTTGGCCAATGGAGGAAGAACTACGAGACATTGTAGTAATAGTATATATAACTACAAGTTTAAAAACAAACACAAAATTAAGAAAATAAATCAAAACAAACCCTAGGGCAGCAACTTGTAAATTTTTTAAAAATGACAAAATAAATAAATAAAACAATACGAAACTTACCTTGACAGCAAATGGGCTCCTCAATCACTGTAGGACGTAGACAATTGATTAGAATGATGCTTGATGAAGATTCAAACCTACAACAACAATGGAGGGCAAGTATGCAATGAGAAAATTAGGAAAATAAGAGGTAGGTGGTTTTCCTTTTGTCACTTTCTTTTTATCATTTGTGTTGTTTTTAGCTTTTGCTTTTGTTTATACTTGTGTTTTAGGGTTTAGGAATGTTCTTTTTATTATTAACTTGCATTGGTTTTTGCAAAAAAGTGAAAAAAAATAAAATGACATTTTTAATTGTTTATTTTTGCAATAGATTGCGGGTTTGTTTCCCTAACGCCCAGGGTTCGTCCCTTGGCACCCTCGATGCATTCGGGTGCCCTGGGACGAAACTTGGTTGTTGGGGCCACAAACCGTACTCGAACCTGAACTTGGTTCTAACCCAAATGCCCAACATAGGCTAATTTTGATGAACCGGTAATGGTAGAAAAAACAATATCGATAAACCTATGTAGGAGAAGCAATGCTAATAAAATTTTAAAATTTAACAGAAAAGAAAAAAATAAGTGCACACACAAAATACACAAGATTTAACTTGGAAGACCTTTTTGGGAAAAAACCCAACAAAACACCACACTCAATTGTATGCACTTAACCTTCACAATACAATATAGTATTTCTCCTTAAATAGTTTAACCCTAACCCTTGTGTGTATATATAGGCACATCACTGCTAAGTGGTATTATAATACAATATGCATAATACCATGGATCATAAACCATGGGTTGAAACCACTTATGGAATCGAAACAACTTATAAGGACCCCAAAATATTTTCTCGAGCGCAGCTGGTTTGCCATACCCCTAGCTAGGGCAATGCCCCAAATCGCCATGTTGTGGCAAGGCATATGGTTTGTAAGTGGTGTAAAATATGCAAGTATACAACACATTTACACCATTCTCTGACTTGTTGAATACTTTGCATAGGGGACCACACAAACATCTAATCAAGTGCTAAAGGCACCTATGCCCATTGATATCCTGCACAATTAATATTTTTTAGTACTGACAAGACTTTGCCAATGAGTGAGCAACATTATTCAAGGTATTAACCTTCTCCAAGAAAACCTTCTTATCTTACACCATGTCTCTAACAAAATGATATTTCACATCGATATGCTTTGTTTGTGCATGATACATACAAATTGCACTTTGATTGTCGCAATCTATCCTTACAACAGTCTATAAGCACCTTGGTTTAGTGTTTTTGTGTGGACTTACATTTACAAGTTAATTGATATTAGTATAACCATATAACTTCCTTACATGCATGAGTTGTTGCCATGTCCTTAGTTTTTGTAGTTGAGAATGTACTTTCAAATCTAGAATAAATCATCTAGATTGTCCTCAAAATCATGAATGCCACTCCCACTATTTTTCATCTTTATTATTTGTTGACTATAAATCATCTAATTTGCAAGGGCTCATTGGTGCATCGAATATTCCTAAGTGCATGCCTTAAAGGGTGCACTGGGAATGTGTTGGGATCGGCCCATGGCACTTTGTGAGAGATGTTCTCATGCAAACTTCATATCTCCTATGATGTCTCCTTGAAATCTTGAAACCTTGAAATCAATGCAACAAAGGTAGGGTGTTTGCGACACATGTTCGAAGCATTTTCGTACATGGTACGGGGTGGGGGGGTGTTTTAGTGCAATAGAGGGTTTGGATCACTTGAAAATTAATATTTTTTCTTGAATCCCTAATTCAGCTTCAAACCATTAAAAATTGGGTTAGTTATGGGGAGACTTACCTCAGCGCAACCCCTCTTCTTTGAAAAGTTTGAAACCAACACTCAATGCAATTCAACAGGCAATCATGGTGATGCAAGCCCAATTTTTATATTCTCTTTCACTATATGATCAAAGGCAGTAATGCAATATGAAGACTTGAATAGAAATATGATATAATCTTTAGACTAGTCTCTTCCTTATCGCTCTAGCCTCTTCCTTATCATTCTAGGCTTGCTCTTGAACTCTAATCACCCTTTTCAATGATTCTCTTCTTCTTATCCTCTGTCTTGTATGAACTAATGTACTTGTGTATATATAGAATTCTCAAATTCAAATTAGGATCCTATTCTTGTCTAAGCCGACACAAAGGGCGGGAAAGCTGACAAAACAAAGCACACAGATGTAAGAAATGAGGGAAGGGGTCAAAGGACCCACCCAAAAGAAGGGTTGAAAGCATATGGGAACACATGGGAATAGGGAAAAACATATAGGAGAGAGAAAATGAATATAGGAGGCAAACGGGGGCCCAAAACACACAAACATGCGCCAATAAGAGCCTAATATGAATTGATAATTGACATATTCATAAGTGCCCTAAATCAATGAAAATTGACATATAAAACTATCCTCGGACCAAAATTAGGTTTCTATATAATGCCCCACATTGATGCATGTGTGCGTACATATCAAAGTAAAACAAACAAGTGTACTAGGGGAGCCTTGCATGAAGATGTTGCATTTGAAACTTGTAAGAGTTATCGAAGTCAATATAGGAAATAATACCGATCTAAAAGTCAAAAGAGTGTTAGAATAGTTAAGTAATAATAAAATATAATAATGTGAAGCCTTTATTGTTGCACAAGATAACAAAACAAAGCACAAAGACCAATTAAGCGGAGGGAAGAGGTCAAAGGACCCACCAAAAGAAGGGACTAGGTGCGTACTTGTACGCCCCCGGTCAAAGCCCAAGAAGCATAGGGGAACACATGGGAATAGGGAAAAACACAGAGGGGAGATAAAATGAACATGGGAGGCAAACAGGGCCCCGAGACACATAAATACATGCAAATAAGAGCCTAATAAAAATTGATAATTGACATATGTACAAGAGCCCTTTTGGTTCCCCTCTCCTTCGAGTCTACAGATCTCAAAAAATGGATTCATAAAAACAAGTAACCTAAATGGAAAGAGTTCTAGTTTTGGAATCATTTATAATAGGTAATTTTTTTTATGAAATACATAATTTTTTATATATAATATTTAATTAAAAAATATTTATTTTTATTTTTATGCTAACCACGTGGTTAGCTAGGTGAAAATCAACCCATTTTGACCACCCCCTTCACATAATCCATACGGTGGGATCATTGCATGGCTTATAAGCCATGCAACTCGCAATTGTGCACTAAAAAACAAGACTACATTGGTCATAAGCCACAATGGTCACTGCTCAAATAAACCCTCACTCATACCTTCAGCCTTCAGGGCTTCTAACCATTGTTGTGCAGTCAAATGGGTGACCATAGGCCCATTTTTGGCCTACCCTACAAAATAATGCTATGTGCCCTTTTGAAGGGCATGTGTGTTAGGAAAGTGCCCTATAGAATTCAATTTTTCAAAAATTCACCATGGCTAAACCATAGACCTGAAAAAATATGAAATGAGCAACATTGGGTCTAAAAAATTGTCGATTTTAATATAAAATTATTTTGGGCCTAAGTTGACCTCATTTTGCATGCCCAAAAATTACTTGAAGTTGGTCAGTTTTGTTAAGGAGTCTAGGCAAAACTATGAGTTTTAACTTCAAAAATTTGTATATTTCTTTCTGTGACTCAAAAATTTATTATATGAATTTCTATGGATTCTTAACAGAGTATAGTTTATGAATAAATTAGTTTTGGTAGGTCTAGGTAAAATTAATTATGCATAAAAGTTATAAAACCAAAATAGCATCGTTAGGGCATATTTAGGACCGAGGCAATGGAAGCATGTAAATCTAAATTTCACGTCTTTGCAAAACTGAATATATACAATAGAATAACATTTCACGAGAATTCAATTTCATCAAGATTTATGATTACAATGTCATTTAAAATATATTATTCTTTCTTCTCTCTTTTGACTACTTTGGTCATTGTGTAAAGTTTCAAGCAAACAAATGTATGGTGACTATTCATGATATCAAAGTTTTTGCTATTGTTATTGGTAAGAAGGGTTTGTATAAACTGGTTGATTCCAAAACAACAAAAGAACATGCAATAGCATTGGTTGAAAGTATTAGTGTACTTTGGCATGAGAAGTATGGTCACCTCGATTATCAATATTTAAATGTACTAAGACTGATATGATTAATGGATTTCCATCCATTTAGGGAAGTAGGAAAGTGTGTACAAGGTGTTAGATGGGCAAAAAGATTTGACATCTGTTTGATACTGGTGACATGGCGAGCAAATAGAGAGTCTTGGACCTTGTACATGCTGATTTGCATGGTCCAATGTAGGGGCTTATAGTGTCTGGAGCACAATATTGTTTTAATTGATAGTTGATGACTTTTTAAGAAAAATGTGGGTTTATTTTATAAATAAGAATTCAGATTGTTTCTTTGATTTTGTTGCATTGAAAGCTTTGGTAGAGAAACAAACAAGTATAAATTTTTGTCAAAGCTCTCAGAACAAATAATGGAGGCAAGTTTGTCTCAAAATAGTTTTAAGAATTCTGCAAGCAGAAGGTATACGTAGGTAGTATATTACTCCATACACTTCACAACAAAATGGGGTCGTGGAAAGGAGGAATAGGACAATTATGGAGATGTCAAGGTGCATGGTGCAGAGATGGAATGTACCTTATCGGTATTGGGCAGAAGCTGTAAATACAATTGTTTACATCCTTAACATAAGTCCTTGTAAAGCCTTGTAGAATGTTTCTCCTGAGGAAGCATGGTCAGGCATAACACTTAATGTAACACTTCAAGACACAACAAAGTAAATCCATTTGACCCATTATTCAGCACCACTTCCTATTTTTAGTCGGCGGCTGCAACAACTAATTACCCATGTATTCTAGTGAGATGGATTGGCAACCATATGGACTCTTGGTTATATCTATTGCATTAGCAACAAAAGTATTTGTTGTTTAAGTTCATGTTTGCATATGAGCATATTATTTTTGTAATGACTACATCGTTTTGATTTTATCAAGATTAGTCTTAAAGGGAGGGTGTTAGAATAGTTAAGTAATTAAAAATTATAATAATGCCAAGAATGTCTTAGGTTCGATAATCAAAGTTGCTTTCTCATGTAAGCATATATTTGCTTGTGTTAACAATAGCACATAGGTTGTTTAACAGATGGGTTATTATTCCTAGTTTGTAGGTTTGTCTTTGGCTATATTTAGTCATTTTGCATTTTAATCATGCCTTGAATCAATAAGATTTTAAAGAGGAGAAAGGTTACCTTATCACAGAGTCTAGCTCCCGTGATTTGCAAAATAAAAGAAACCCTGTACTTATTGAAATCTGGTGCAAGTATTCTTATTGCCACATTGAAAATCCATTAAGACTTTGGAACAAGAATCCATGCCCCTGTGTCTAGAATATGAAACCCTGGGGTATCTACAAACGTAAGGAAACATTTGCAAGCAGATCAATGTCTATATAAATGGATAATCAAGGAAATATTAAAATCAATGAAAGGAATGAAAGATAAGAACAAATGCACTTGGTTGTGTGCAAATTTGAGAAGCCTTCTTTCTGAAATCCACATCTCAAAATCTGTATCATCTCTAAGAGTGCGTCTCGTTGAGGAGACCAAGTAAAACATGCCTTGTAACTCTTTGATGATTGCTTCCAAATGTAGGAGCAATTAGAAAAATGCCTTATAACTCTCCATTGAAAGCTTCCAAATGTGGGAGCAAGTAGAAGTGTGCCTTATAACTCACTAGAATTATTGTGCATGATCATGTAACTTAAGTATATAAAATAAGTGAATCATATGGCCATCTTTTGAGGTGTGGGATGAATTTGTGAGTCACATATTTTAAATGAAAGTGAATACATGTCCTATGTGTAAAAGTTTTGATATATAACATAATAATAATATGTCATTGTTAAAGCATGTATGCATAAAATATTTTGATATAATTATAGAAACATGTCATCATGAAAGCACGTGTAATAAGGGACCTTGGTTTAAGTGTGTGTAGGTCTACATCATTTAAATAAGATATCATTCTAAAAGTACATATGTAATATTGAGTGGAAGCGATGTAGGAAATGCTAATAATGGTTTGCCCTTGTATGGGCAAGGTATAACCAATATAAGGAGGTTGCCTCTGTGGGTAAGATACAATCAACGAAGCATAAGTAATGGTATGCCCCAATGTGGACAAGATATAGTCAATGTAAGTGCATGGGTTGTATGCCCCTATATGGGCAATGTACAATTGATGTATGCATAAGAGTAGTGTGTTTTCCCAATGTGGGCAAGATATAGTCTATGGAGGTGCATAACTATCATGCCCCCTATGGGTAGTGTATAATCAATGAAGCACTAGTGTAAGATATGCCCTTGAATGGGTTGAATATAATCAATGTAGGGGGACAAACAAGGGTCCTTGCCCCAATTAGATGCACGATATGGATCATTGCAATTTAGGCAGAGACATAAAACATCCGCATGATATGAATCATGATAAATAAGGATCCGATCCAAAACAACAAAGTGAAAGACAATAGGAAAATAAAGTGTAAGTATGCAAAGGAAAGTATTTGAAAGAAATGCCCAAAAAATAAACTTCTGTGAAGAGAAAGGAACAGTAAAAAAGGAGAAGCTAGAGCCAATTGTCAAATGAAATTTGTGAAAACTGTAGTCAAAGAAAATAACAAATAAAAAAAAGAAACAATCAAAAGAAATAAAAGTCAAAGCAATGTAAGAAAAACGGTAATAAGATGCACTTACAATTCCTGTAGATCAAGTATGGATGGTCCCCCCAATCAATTGGGAATCCATGATCATATGTATGTATTGTAGGTCCCACATCTAACACAATAATACTAGATTTGTAATCATTATATTGTGTGTAAATAGTAGCAGTCATGTCTTCAAGGGCAAGATCAGGTTGTCTCTGAGTCCAAGAAAAATCATCATCGTTATTATTATCAATGTAAGTAGTTGTGTTAGGTTTGGTATTCTCTGGTAAAATAGCAGTTTCTGTTATTCAACATGTTTGGTAGGTGATTTATTTTGAATAGGTGCGAGAGGTTGTTTTAATATCAACTTTGTATGTGGATGAATATGTACTTGAACTTTAACTATACTTATTTGAGGTCTTATGACCGGTTATTTCTTTGGTAAAATTATTGGTAACACCTCATGATTAGTTTGTGGAGGCTTGTAAGTAAACAATCATGTTAGTTTATAGCATGTTTTTTTAATTTTTGGTTTGTTATAAGGAAACTATATAGAACGCAAGGGAGGAAAATCATTTGGATTGTGCAACTCTACATTAGTATGGTTTGATGATCTTGTATTGTGAGAATGTGTGCATACATGATTGTTTGCATAAGTCAAATATAGTATAAAAATAAGAGCAATAATAGGGGATCTAGAAATAACCATGCGGCGAGGCACACATTTATGGGCATCCTCTTGTGGGACATACATTATTCTTCCCATTTCTCGAAAGTGATTCATTATTAATTTCTTAAAGTGGACATCTAGGGGTTGTATTGTCTTACGAATGTATTGGATTTTTTTTTACCCATTGACAATATTGCAAGCACACAAATATTTGCCATTCTTATCACCCTGCATATAATTAGTTCTAGCATGTGCTTGACCATTCATATGTCCATACTTGGATTCTTTATGTGGCTTGTCATCATTGTTATAATCGATTCCTTGTTTATAATTAAGAGTAGTTGGAAGAATAGGCTCTATAGTTTTTTTTTGTTTTGCCAAGTCCTTTACCATTTTATGCCATTTTTTGTATACACTTAGTCCAAATCCATATGTTTGTAAAGATGTTTTGAGTAAGACTAGCACCTTAGTTGTTTTCCCTTATCTTCACTTGTTATCAATTTCACAGTTGTTGAAGCAAAATTTGGCATTCCATATTCTTGAGGAGTGAGATAGAATTGTCCAATGTCAAATGTGCTAATATTAACTCTATATTCCTTAGGGCCAATCAGTGTAAAATTGATCTTGGATAACTTATCATCTATGCTATCAACTTCATAGACTTTCTCCTCATTATCTTCATGAGTATAACTATGGACTTCAAATTGGAATGTTTGTACTTGGTGCATTCAAATAACTTGCCAAGATGCCACTATAGTTGGGTGAATTTGATTTGGATTAGGCACACTAATATCTTGAGGCTCAATCATTTAACAATTTCTAAATGGTATATCATTTGCAGGACGTGTATATGTTTCTCTCATATATGCACTTTCAAGCATCTATGTAATGTGGATGGGGCAGCTCCCATAATATGTTGTAGCTCACACCATTAAGTATAACTTGACACTCGATGGTTGCAATCTTAGGTCCATGGGATACATTCAAAGTGATTGCTTTAAAGAGACTTTCTTGGTTGATTAACAAAACCCTTAATGATCAGATTTGAGTTTGCAAGGGCTTGCTTTGCAATTTCAATTGTACTAAGAAAAGACTCACTACGAATATTTAACCCGAAGTCGTTATCCACAAGAACTCTTTTGATCCCTAGATTATTAATTCCGACTAACAAGGTAAACTTATCTTGCAAAAAGGTAACAAGGTTCTCACTATCTATCGAAGATCTAACCATAGAAGCAAAGTGAGAATGTTGAATATCACTTGGCAAAGTAGTTTCTTCTATGGCCTTATAAAGTATGTCTTTATAAACATTGGACCTTGTAAGTAATTTTATAATTGATAGCTTAGCTTGAGTGTTCTTGAGTTGATCTAGAATATCATAATCTTTGACAATTTGCACTCTAAGCTTGGGAGCATGAGGAACTCCCAATTGTTACTCTCGCGAAATTGAAATTGTTGATCTAGAGTCAAGATCTGCTTCCAAGTAATACAATCAGTTAGGTAGGCTTCTAGAGACTCACTACAAATATTGAACCCTAAGTTGCTATCCACAAGAACTCTTTTGATCCCTAAATTATTAATTCTAACTAACATGGAGGTAACTTATCTTGCAAAAAGGTAACAAAGTTCTCACTATATGTCAAAGATCTAACAATAGAAGTAAAGTGAAAAGGTCGAGTATCACTTGGCAAAGTAGTTTCTTCTAAGTCTTTAGTATGCCTTTATAAACATTGGACCTTGTAAGTAATTTTAGAATTGATATCTTAGCTAGTGTTCTTGTGTTGATCTACAGTATCATATCTTTAGCAGCTTGCACTCTAAGCTTGGGAGCTTGAGGAAAGATTAGTGGAATAGGAGGGTCTATTACATGCTTGGCTCTAGTTTTATTTTGATTACATTATCTACCTCATAATAAGTCATCATACAATGGACAATGCTTGCATTCAGGGAAGATATATTCATAGAGGGCACTTAATCAAGTCTATCAATGGAAAGCATATCAACACATAATGCATTATTATCAAATACAACCCTACCATGTTTCAAACCATATGCTATTATTCTATGATATATCATTGGCAAGAAACATTTGAACATTGATAAACATTTGCATAGTAACAAGCAAGGAATATGCCATGTAAATAACATTGATTTGCATGCCATAAGTGAATAACATCTATCCATAAGAAATACTAAGGTACGCAAGAATATACAAAATTTACAACTAAATGAAGGGCTAGGGTAAACAAGATAAGACACTAAACAAAACCTTAAGAAGGAACAAGTAAGAGAGGCATATAGGGTAAATGGAAGTTAAAATGGTATAGCACAACGCTAAACAAATGTAACAATATGGAGGCAAACAAGATGTATTTATAAAGAAAGGGTAAAACACAATGTTGAAGATACCCTAGGATTTGGAACAAGCACTAGGAACTGGGGTTTAACAAGATCTAACAAGAATCAACACAACCCTAAGCAAAGGCAACACTAGGAACAAGCAAGGGGTAACCCTAATTGGACACAACCAGGCAAAGGTTTAATAACCCCTAGGCAAAATTAGATCCAATATGCAATATAGGCACAATCTAACCTTAAGGTGTGTAAGATACTAAGAAGACAAGTTCACTAAAATGTAGTGGCGTGAAGTATTTTACATGAATAATTTACCACACAAAGCCACAAACACGTGTGCAATTCATATGTCTAAGCAAATTATAGTAATATAACAATAAAAACATACCTACTTGCATGAAAGTAATGTATTGGAATAATTGAAATTGACAAAGGGAGGATTTTGACAATAATATTGAATTATATCAAATCTATGGACTTACTTAGGCTGAAATCAGGTGCAAATAGGTGTATGTATCAATGTGGACATAACTTAAAAAAATCGAAGCTGATAACTTTTAAAATTTGACCCAGCCCGCACTTGGTTGACAAGGTGTGGGCTGGTATGCACCTGGAATTTGTGTCAAACCTCTAAATAAATTTGACAGATGTGTTCCTTTGTTTTTGTGCTCCCTAAACCTTGCTCGCTTGTCAAAATCTATTTCATAGTTTTGGTGGTCCTGCCTCAGTTAGACCCCTGTTCTTGGAAACATTGGGAACAAATACTCAATGTAGGTCAACAAGCAATTGTGGTGATGCAATCCCTAATCCTTATATGCTCTTTCACTATATGATCAAAGATAGTAATGCAATATGAAGGCATGGAATAGAAATTTAATGTAATATATAGACTCTGTTCTTCCTTATCACTCTAGATCAGCTCACAAACTCTTATCACCCTTTTCAATGCTTCTTTTCTTATTGTTTGTCGTATATACGCTAATGCACTTGTGTATATATAGGCTTTTCAAATTCAAATCAGGATCCTGTTGATGCGCAAGTTGGCATGCAAAGGGTGGGAATGCCAACAAAACGAAGCACACAACCCAATGAAGCGGAGGGGAGGGGTCAAAGTACCCACCAGAAGAAAGGACATTTTGTACCATTACATATTTGGAAAAAGGCCCATGGACATGGGAACATAGGTGAATAGGGAAAACACGCAGCAAAGAGAAAATGAACAACGTGGGAGGCAAATGGGGCCCAAAACAAAATGAGAACAAGAACAATTTAGTTAGAGTAAACAAGTTAAAATAAAACTAAGAAATACTTTTAAGGTTCAAGTAAATTTATTTCTTTTTCTTAGTTAATTTCTTTTTAATTCTCTTATTGGACTTATAATTTAGTTTATTTTAATTGATCTATTACTAGCTTATTATTTATTTATTAAAGAAAAACGGTTGTGGATTTATTTTATTATTTTTAGTTTGATTCCTATTTTAATTAATTTTATTAATTAATTATTATGTTTTTACAATCTTCTTGATTTTCTTGAAAATTTGATATTCCTTTTTTGCCTTGTTATTTTATATTTTGTGCTAGCGATTTATAGTTTTTTAGTTTGTGGTTTTATTTTATTATTCAAATTAATTTGGTCATTATTATTTAATGTTTAATAATTAATTTATTTAATTTATATGTTACTCTATTCAATTTATTAATTATTAATAATTGTTTTTTGGATTTGATTTTATTCTCTCGCTTTTCTTTTAGTTTAATTTTCTATTTCTCTTCTTTGTTTAATTGTTGTGAGCTGACCTCTAGTTTATACCTTTCCTATATGTATCACACCTATTTATGAACCCGTACTTCTTTCTTAATTTTCAAGTATTGGCTTCATTCTGTTCCCTGAGGATGGATCCAGTATTGAGATCTGCAACATCAGACATAAATAGTTATACGTATTTGACTCTCGAAGAAACTTACTCAAATCCTAAGTTTGCTGGAGTAAGGGACAGTCAGGGCTAGTACATATCCATTTGGGTCACCTATTGTCATTGTACCCAAGAAAGATGGGACATTATTATTTAGTTTGTGGTTCTTTTATTATTCAAATTAATTTGGTCATTATTATTTAATAATTAATTAATTTATTACTCTATTCAATTCATTAATTATTAATAATTTTAATTTGGATTTGATTTTATTCTCTCGCTTTTCTTTTAGTTTAATTTTCTTTTTCTCCTGTTTTTTTAATTGTTGTGAGATGACCTCTAGTTTATACCTTTCCGATATGTATCACACCTATTTATGAACCTGTACTTCTTTCTTAATTTTCAAGTATTGGCTTCATTCTCTTCCCTGAAGATGGATCCAGTATTGAGATCTGAAACATTGGACATAAATTATAAGTAATTGACTCCAGAAGAAACCTACTCAAATCCTAAGTTTGCTGGAGTAAGGAGTAGTCAGGCTCAGTAGATCTCCATTTAGGTCACCTATTGTCATTGTATCCAAGAAAGATGGGACATGGATAATGTCTATTGATTATCGGGCCTTAAACAAAATCACAATCAAGAATTGTTACCCACATCCACACATAGATTGTCTTGTTGGATCAGCTGTGGCAGGCAAGATACTTTACATAGTTGGATTTGAAATCAGGGTACCTGTAAGTTATGCTTGAAGGACGGAATTCGATTCAACACATGAAAAGGTCTATATGAACAGCTAGTATTGCCTTTTGGTTTGTGCAAAGTATCTATTGTATTTATGAGGTTGATGAATGATTAGACCCTTTGAATATTTATGCATAATAGTATGGATTTTAGTTTTGAGTGTAACTTATGAAGAACACCTTATGCATTTTTACACAAGTTTTGTCAGTGTTGAAGGATACCATGTTTCATCGGAAGAAGTGTGAGTTTGCAAGAGTGTCCTTGGTGTTTGTAGGACGTGATTGGAGAAGATTTGATGATTCATTCAACAAATATTGAGGCCATTTGGCCCAACCCATCCAATATGATTGAAACAAGGAGTTTTGTAGGTGCTGTTCATTATTTGAGGAAGTTCATAGAATCTTTATTATCAATTGCAATGCCATGGCATCCCATAATATCAGGCGGTAATTTATTTTCATAGGATAGAAATCAACAAGTTGCATTTTAATCAGTTGAAGCATAAGATCAGCATTGCATGTGTTAGCTCTACCTAAGTTGCAACAAACCTTTGAGGTGGAAACGGATGTGGCAATGATTTTGATGCAAGGAGGGAAGCTGGTATGTTACGAATTTGAGCTTTTTCATAATACAGACCTAAACTATCCTAAATATGACTGCTCGTCCAAATTCAAAAGGTGGAAAAATTACTTCCTAGGTAAGGAACCAATCATTTATACCTGACCATCAGCCTCTCCAATACTTGCAATTTTATTTTCATTTTTATTACGTACATCAAAGTTGGTACTAACAAGTTGGCTGATATGTTGTTAAGACCACCTTTGATGATAGTTTAGGTATATATCAGCTAGATCCATTCACACATGAGTTCCACAAGGAGCAGTATGCACAAAATACAGATTTTGGCTAGGTTTATCAGCAGTTGCAAGGTGCAAACATGATTGCGTTTGATATAAAAATTGACTACCATCTAAAGGAAGGATTGCTGTAGAAGGTTAAGAAGCTGTACACGTCTAAAGATGAAAGAGTGAAGCTCATGAGAGAAGCTTACACCTCCACTTTTTGTGATCACTTTGGAGCGGCCATGATCCTGGTAGCATTTCGGGGCAGTCATTTGGGCAGAACACTGAAAATACTAGTATATCATTAGTACATTACCTTGTTGGGGTCATAACCCCTTAACCCTAATTGCAAATTCCAGCTTCTTACATGTGTTAGAAATATCATGAAAATAATTAGTTTGGATGGCCCTAAAGTTCATGCTAACACACTACTTTAGTGAATCTTTTGAGGTCATTTTTTCTTTCTTTTTTTCCAAAGGGCCTAAAAAATGCAAAATATAAAATTGTAGAAAAATACCCAAAAAGAGTAAAATTATATTTTTGTATTTTTATGAGTTTTGGGTCACAACAAAACCTCTCAATTGCTTGGGGGAACACTTGTTTCTTATCAAAATCAAATTGCTTCATTTTTTATTTTTAGACCGTTCATTTCTTGCTACAAATAGAAATAAGGAATTGGCATTCAAAAGTAAAAATTAGAATATTGTAACTTAACGTCTTCTGAAAGATTGTTACTTATTATAGCTTCACATCTCTTCTCGATTGATACCCTCCTTGGATACTATCCTTTCATTTTATAAAGCTTAATTTACATCACAATTTTGTGTTAATATCTGAGTTGGCTCTTTGCTTCTATAACACATTAAAGTTTTGTGCAGATTAGTGTGTTGTCCACCACATTCTAATTAAAATCCAGATCAGTGATAGCAGAACAATTTATTCCATTCTTGTATGTCCTATCAAACGAGCTCGAGTATAGGAAGCATGGTTTTGAGACACGTGACCCTTTAGATTATCTTCCTTGTCGCTCCAAACGATCTCCAATGGAAAAAGAGGGAACGAGAGATCCTTTCTAGTCTTTGCTCGACAAAGCCCTTGAAAACTGAAGGCAGGAGATGATGGCACAATTCTGCAATATTATTTTACAAATCATGGCTACAATGCTCACTTTGTCATCAAGCAAGCACTTTGGGGGTCCAACATTCTTAAGGTTCAAGTAAATAACGATATTCATCTTTTTGAAGGGACAATTGATGCAGACAAAGTAAACAAATGGTTTGGCTGATTGGAATCATCGTTTGCTGTAAATAATTTTTCCAATAATAAAAAGGTAACATTTGCACTCTTTAAAGTTACAATCTATTTCAAAAAATAGTGGGAATCATAGTGTTCGGTAAGAAGACGATGGCAAGATATCTCTCAAGGATCCCCCCAAAAAAACTTGGGACAATTTTGTAGAGGCCATCAGAGAGGAATTTCATGATTGGCAGCAAAAGCTGGTAGACGTGACAATGAGAGGCACTGAATTCTCAAATATTTCAGCTGAATCATAGTTTTTTGTAAATATTGTTTCTAACAATTAAAAACAACATTTTCACTCTTCAAAGCTACAATATATGTCAAAAAATGGTGGGAATCATAAGGCTCCCCTAGAAAAAAACATGGGAAAATTTTGTATAGGCCATTAGAGAGGAATTTCTATACTTGTCGACAAAAGTTGGCACACATGATAGTGATAGGTACCAAATTCTTAAATATTGCAGTGGTTTGCGGTTTTAAATCCAAGAATACTTGGAGTTTGTAGATATTCAAACATTGCGGGAGGCCTACTGCTATGTAGTCAAGATTGAAGAGAAGTACAAACAGAAGTGGACAAAAGAAATTGCCATTGGCAGTAAACAAGAGGGCCTACACCCTCGAATAAAGCCAAAATGGAAGAAAATTTTGTCAGCTAAAAGCCCACAAAAGAACATGGGGAGTCGGTGTGATACCTACAAGAGTAAGTGACACTCAAATGAAGAATGTTGTGCTAGACAAGTGCTATTGGCTGAGTTACAATCCACACCATCAAATTCCCAGGCCAATTTGGATTTAGGATCATTGTCAGTATTGACATCGATGTTACTGCCTACAAAGTGCAAGGGAATGGAAATCGCAGTGGTTGATCCGTACTTTATTGTTGCCACAACACAAGTGTCACCTGCTGATAGAGGATGCAAATCATCTCTTCCACTGCTAGCTTTGGGTGAAGGGAACATATGTGCATTTTATTGCAGACAATTTAAGTCAGAAGATTTTAGAAGATGTCGTCAAATGGCTAAATCTATGAACAACACCTCATATTCAACCATACAGAATTGGTTTGGTGAATCAGAGCAAAGACATACACGCCAGACAACAGTGCATGCTTTCATATGTGATCAAGTCATTTTGAGATGAATTTCTTTGCGACGGGGCACCCCTCAGTGTGTGATGTTCTGTTTGGCCAACCATTCATGTTGAAACAATATGATGTTTGCCAATATTGGTATGGTGTTTATTAATCTAGAGCCCGCACTGTCAACATCACTATGGGAAACCAATTTTACTAATTCTTTTGCTAAAATAGCTTTGATTGCTGCAAAAAAAGTTGTACTTTTTGACCAACACCAATATGTTGAGGTGCCTTCGACCCCTCAAAATGAGCACAAATTTCTCCTAAAGGAAAGTCATTAGCCAAGGGATAAGAACGAATGGTCACAAGATCCCTCCTTAGTCTTATCATGGAGCAAATTACGGACATGCAGAATATTTTTGTCCACTTTGAAAACCGAATTGTTCAGGGATTGCTTCGAGCAAAGGAGAGGTGCAATTGTGCCATGTAGATCCTTCCTGAAGAATTGGTAGCGAAGGAGGACATGTTGATTGATTTTAGATAGAATGCTAGGATTTTAGCCTAGGAAAGTTGGAACAAGAGATGCTTACGAAGAAATGGAGAAATACATGATAAGATATTTTTATTTTTGGGGTTGTGGTCAACATCAAACTCATTTGGTAGTTTTGAAAAACACACCACAAGGATTGGTTTGAAATTGTTGAAAAAGATGGGATACATTAGTCAAGGGCTTCGCAAAGATGGTCAAGGAATTTTGGCACCCATTACCCTTGCTCCGAAATTTGTGTAACTGATAAACATGAATTTTGGGTGGGCCATGTCACTCAAGTGGAAGGCAAACTTTCATTGTTTGGTCTCGACCTTGGCGCAATCACTTCTACACTCAGAGCCTCCTATGTTCATTTGAAATTGGGACTAGGAGCAATGGGGCCCATTGCTTCTCAAGGAAAGGCAAATTATCCATTGTGGCCATATTGGAGAATTTCTTCATTGTGGAAGAGCCGAAGCTTGTATGTGCAAAACACAAATTTAGTCAATCATTCAATTCGACATTTTATTAGCAAATCACCTGACATATAAATAGGATTGATGAGCTCCTAATTAAGACTCATCAATAACAACTTCTAACAACTAACATCCCCACAAATTTCTCATATCACTAATCTAGGAAGGTTGTTCTAACAACCTACATTATCTCTAACCTATTATTGCTCTCCTAAATCTCTACTTGAGTTGTAATAACAACTAACTCGCAATAAGCCATAATATATCTCACACTAATATTTCTAACCCAAACGATTTTAACCATGGTGTGGAGGAGAGCGATGGCCAGAAGTCCATGGTGTGGAGGAGAGCGATGGCCAAAAGTCCATGGTGTGGAGGAGAGCAACGGAGGGTAGAAGTCAAGAGTTTCAGGGGAATGCTACAAATGCCAAGCGACAAAAGGAGCAATCAAAGATGGGTGGAAGGAGAAAGCATGAGGAACCCCTGAACATTCGTGAGGAGGTTGATTGGGCCTAGGAAAATGCTCTGGAGGATGATAGGGAAGACTCGGAGGATGGTGCTAGGGTTTTTGGAAACGAGGAGCAGGGGAATGTTACAGGGACTTTCCTTCCTCCTCCGACTAAGGACCTTGGTAAGGGAGCTCTGAGAAATGACCCAATTGGTAACCATTCTAATTTGGTGTCGGATCCCCCTGGCAAACTGTCCATCTCCATTGGTCCAAGTTTTGACCTCTTTTTGGAGGATGGCAGTGTGAAGGATAACATTCACCTCCTGGGAAAATGTGGTATATTGTGCAAGATTGTGGGCAGACAACCTACAGTTGGTGAAGCGGATAAATGGGTAGCTTTCAATTGGGGTCAGGATCTCTAGATTAACTTCTTTCCAAATGTTTTTTTCTTGGTTCGTTGCAAAGATGAGGGTTGTTGGGATGAAATTGTCTTCTGGACCATGGTTAATAAATGGAATGGGAGTCTCGATTCAGCCTTGGAGTCCCACTTTTGACACAAAGGAATTTTTTTCCCTCATTTCTTGTCTGGATTGGGTTGTAGGCATTACCAATTGAATATTGGGGGAACGTCGGTCTCAGAGTGATTGGCAACGTTATTTTCGACTTCATTTCTATTGACCCGATAACTGCAGATGGGGGCTATGGTTGCTTATGCAAGAATCTGTGTGAACCTGGATTTGGAAAAGATGGTTATGGAGGCCATCATTCTCAAATCATTTGGTAGGGATTGGGTCCAAACCATTGATCTGGGAAAATTTCCATTCCGTTGTTATAGATGTCACAAGATTGGACATGTAAGAAAAGATTGCACATCATTTAAGAGTGCGACTAATACCAAAGATAATGGGGACTGGGTCAGCGAATACCCTACCTTTCCCCAAGATCAGATCGTCTCACATTCGTCTCTGGATGCGGTGGTGGGGCCCTCTTCTATTCAAACAATGGTAGCTGCCACAAAAAGATTGGTTTCTGAATCTTTCAACCTTCTGAATACTCTTGCTTCTTCACAACTTGTCCGCTCCCCAATTCTGGAAAATAAAATTCAAGGCCTAGAAGATATCGTGGACTATCTCTCATGGATGGAAGATTTGGCAAAATATAAGAAGGCTGTATTGGATGGGGAAGCTTTGGATTTGGAGGCTTGCGACTCCCCTTTTTTTAAAAATCAGGTAGGATTGGGCTTGGGTTTGTAGGAAATGGAATTTTTGTAGAAGTGATCCTTAAGAGGATTTTGGTTCAATGGAAATTCTTACCATATCTCAACAAGATTGTCCCTTGTCTGAACCAAACTGTGGGAAGAAAAATTGAAGAGGCCGCAAAACCAATTCGGAGAAACTCGCAGAACAAGGTCTCTTGGAAAACCGGAATGCCATTAATATGTTTTATCCTAGAGTTAGGGGGGGGGTGGAATGCCCGTCTCACGCATTATGAAGCTGATTTCTTGTAATATTAGGGGCATTAATGCTCCTAATAAGAGACGCTTGGTGCAGCGTTAGATGGGTACCCTGTGTCCCGATGTCTTGGTGCTCCAGGAAACCAAACTTAATAAAGAAGAGGCGGAACAATGTTTTTTACTTATGTGGCCTTCGTGGAAAGGTTGGTATGTTGACTCCATTGGGGCTTCAGGGGGTATGGCTATGCTTTGGAATCCTTCCAAAGTCGATTTCACTCCCCACAATAATAGTTCTAATTGGCAATGGGGTAAAATCAAAGACTTTACTTTTGTTATTTATTTCTAATTCTTCAATGTTTATGGCCCAAACAACCTAGTGCTAAAAAGTAGATGCTGGGAAGAAATTTCTGTTATTTTATCCTCTCAACCCAATTACAAATTTGTTTTGGGCGGAGACTTTAATGCTATTCTTTCTCCGGTAGATAAGCGCGGTGGCATGGGGCATCTTCGTCAGTCCCATAAGGATTTTGCTTCTTTTGTGGAGTCTGGGGGTCTTGTGGACATCATTCCAAAAAAGGGAGTTTATTCTTGGACCAATAGAAGAAAAGGCTTCAATAATATAGCTGAAAGACTTGACAGATTTTTGACTGATCCAACTTTGATGAACTCCAATTGGCTTTTTGAAAGCCGGATTTTACCCTTCTCTGTGTTTGATCATGCTCCAGTTGAATTGGAGGTGGTGGAAGGTAGGGGTGTTCCCTTTTGTCCTTTCAAATTTGAGCTCATTTGGCCAAGGGATCCGTCCATCTTTGACACAGTTAAATTTTGGTGGCATTCTGCCCCAAAATCAAAGGGTAACTTTATGCATGTTATGGCTGATAAACTTTTCTTCATAAAAAACTATTTCAAGCATTGGAACAAGATTCACTTCAAAAATATCTGAGGAAACTAGAAGAGTGGAAGAAGAGCTTCATGCTTTGAACGAGATTGTGATGTCTTTTGGGATGCGTGCCAACATGTATGTTCAGGAATGTGCCTTGTTATCTGAGCTGGAAGAACTACACATCAGAGAGGAGATTTCTTGGAAATAGAAGTCAAGAGAGACTTGGCTCAAAGAGGGTGACCAAAACACTAAATTCTTCCATAGCTCCACTTGGGCTAGGAGGAGCAGTAACAGGGTTTCAAGCATTCTCAATGGTAACGATGATCCCTTGGATCTGAATTTTGAAATTAAGCAAGAAGCCAATATTTTCTTTTCAAGTTTGTTTGCTAGTTCGGAAGCTTCGAATCGTGTGGCCTAGAAGGAGCTGTTCAATGCCATTCCACGATTGGTTTCTAGGGAACAAAAGATTTTCTTGATGTACCCTTTCACTCTCGATGAGTAAAAGGGTGGTTTTTGCCATGAAAAAGGATAAAGCTCCAGGCCCAGATGGCTTCTTGGTTGCCTTTTTCAGCATCTCTGGTCTTTCATTGGTGAAGTTATTGAGGTCATCGAATTCTCTAGACAGGGTAAAAAGGTAAATAATGATGTCAATTATACCTTTTTAGCTCTTATCCCTAAAGGTGTTGTTCAATCAACTTTCAATGACTTAAGACCCATTGCTCTATGTAACACCATTTATAAGATCATTTCTAAAGCTATTGCCTTCAGGTTGAAAACTTTCATTTATCCTTTGATTTCCTCGGAACAAGGGGGTTTGTTCTAGGTCGCCACATTCAAGATGGCATTATTATTGTTCGTCAACTTTTTCGTTCCGTAACCTCTAATAGGTAGAAAGGCATGCTTATGAAGTTAGACATAAGCAAGGCTTATGACAAGGTCAATTACTTTTCCTGGTAAAGGTTTTGGAGCATTTTGGTTTTGACAAAAAATGGTGTGACTAGATTTTTAGTTGCATTTCTATCCCTAAATTTTTTGTTTTGATCGACAATACCCTGGTGGGCTTCTTTGATGGCTCCAGGGGCATCAAAGAGGGGGATCCTCTGTCCCATTCCTTTTTATTCTTATCCCTGAGGCTCTTAGGAGGTCCATTCAGGTGGCGAAGTCCTCAGGTCAGATTGATGGTTTGAAAGACATGGATGAAGTTGAGAACTTAACCCACCAACAGTTTGCTGACGACACCTTTCTTTTTGGTAAAGCTTCCATCAGGGAAACCATGTCTTTTAAGGCAATTTTGAATAACTATGCCTTGTCTTTTGGTCAACATTTTAGTGATAAAAAATATGAAATATATTTCTTAAATGTGAGCAAACAACTTCAACCCAGATTGGCTCAGTGTCTGAACTTTAAATAGGGACTCTCCCGACCAAATATTTGGGTGTTCCTCTATTCACGAGTAAAGGGCGCTCTAATCTCTAGGGTAATCTGCTTAACATCATTAGAGAAAGATTACTTTCTTGGAAAGGGAAGTTTCTCTCTTTTGCAAGAAGGTCAACTTTGATCAAATCTGTGCTGAGTGCAATGCCTATTTATCTTCTTTCTGTGCTACGCCCTTTGGAAATGTTGTTAAGATCATCAATAATATTTGCTGCTCCTTTCTCTGGCAAGGAAACGTTGAAGCCAGGAAAATTCATCTTTTTGGTTGGGATAAAGTTCGCAAACTTAAGAAAGCGGGCGGGGTTGTTATTAGAGTCATTGAGCGGTAGAAGCTAACGACAGAATTTGGCTTTGGGCGCAAAGCTGGTTTGGAACCCTTTCTCTAATCCTTTGGCTTTGTGTAGTCAAATCATTTTTAACAAATGCATAGGGATGGATAACCCTTTGGCGATTATGGATATGATTTCTCTCCCGATTGGTTCTCATATTTGGAATTTCATTCTTTTTTGTAGACCTTTAATTTCTAAATCATGTTTCTTGGGTGGTCAATAATGGCAATCGGGCTAATTTTTGGGAGGATTCGTGGAATGGTCATACACCCCTATGTGATTCAAGGGAGTTGGATGATGCTAGGTCTTTTCTCAAAGTTGTTTGGCGCGAAAAAGTGGGTGATTATGTTGATATTGCCAGGCATAGTTTTGTGGTTGCGGGGAACTGGAGGAATTTTGACAATGCTCCCTTTCTAGCTAATCAAAAAATTCTCTTAAAGTCAATTCTAAGCAAGCACAAAATTTTCATTAATAACTTAGAAGACTCCATTTGTTGGACTGGATCTACTTCCGGTGCTGACAATGTTAGCTTGGGACACCACTTGTCAAAATTCTCCAGATGTAGCATGTGCTTTAATGAGGACGAATCAACAGATCACTTGCTCTTTTCTTGCCCTTTCGCTACAACTGCCTATTGGGATTGGCTTTGTAACAAGCTGAATTAACATTGGGCTTGGGCACCTTCTTTACTTTAGGGTTTGTCTTCTTGGAATAATGGTAAGGAAGGTGATGTTTTTTGAGCTTTGTGGTGGGCTAGTTCGGCTATCTTAGTGGCATATCTGGAAAGAACAGAATAATTGAATTTTTTGTGACAAATTCATTGAGATGCCTGTTTTTTTAACTAAATTGGAAATTGCCATTTCTGAAGTTGTTTCCTCTCATTGGGTCAGAAAGCCAACATCTCTTTCTTCTTGGGATTTGATGACCAGATTGAATTGGAGTGGCTTATGCTTCCCTCCATCAATGGGTCAAGAGTATCTTGAATTTCTACCTTGTTGTGCAATTTTGTTTCTTGGTTTGCCTCTCCAGTTGGCTCTTTCAAACTAAATTTTGACGGTGCAACGTGGGGAAACCCTGGAGCCTCTAGGGCTGGTTGCAGCATAAGGGATTGTTCTGGATCACTTATTAGAGCCGTGTCCACCAAATTGCATGATGACACTAATAATGAGGTGGAGGCTCAAGCATTTGTGTTGGGCATTCGTCTTGCTAGGCAGTGTCAGATTAAAAAGTTGGTGACTGAAGGAGACTCAAATCATTGTGGATGCTATAAAAAATCATCATGCTAAGGCGTGGCACTTGAACAATATTCTTTGTATGGCTTGGCCTTTCATAGATGAATTAGACTCCGGGTTAGTCCATTATTTCCATAAAGCTAATAAGTAAGTTGATCTCCTTGAAAATTTTGGGGTTGATCAAAAGCAAGACATTTTTGAAGATACATTTATGAAATGTGTCCAGGATTGGATACTGTTTATCTAATCTGATTTTTTCGATTCTTGTTTTTTGCTGGTTTAGGTGTTGGTGTTCTTGCTTTAAAATGAGCATACTTCGTGATTGGGGTGTGGTTTTGATGGTTGGTGGATGGCGAAGGGATTTTAAAATGAACATGCTTCTTTTAAGATCTTTTTCAGAATTCCCTCTGTGGAGTCCTTGGGCATGATTATGTGCTTTTTTATTGGAGCTGCAAACCTATTTTTGAGGTGGCCTCAGTTTTACTTGCAATTTTCTGAGAGCTTTTGGGATTGTGGAAATGGCCCTGTTGGTGGTTGAGACCTTGGTTCGGCAAGACTTTCGGGGTGGCTTCAGGGGTTGGCTTTCCTTCTCTTGTTGGCCCTGCTTTGCCCTTTTCGGGCTCACACTATGTGGGAATGAGTCCCCCTTCATTCTTTCAATCAGTGAATGGTGGTGGTTTTGTTGAACATCTTGGTGGTGGCGGCTTATCTCAACATGCATGCTTGTCGTGATGATGAATATGAAGCAGAGTAAAGGGACAAAGTTACAGCGTCCAATAATCTGGTGAATTTTGCATTTTTTGGCTCTATTTTTTTTTTCTGGCTTGAGTAGGTAAATCCTTTGATGGCTTCAGTAACTACACTTCTCACTCTCTGTATTGTGCTCGCCATTGCTATGAGAATGTGTCATTATGCACTCCAATAGCTGAACTCTGATTGTTTGGTGATACTCAGTTGGGTGCTTGGTTAAATTGGGGAGAAGAACAAAAAAGAAAAGAGGGATTTGGTTTCCTGGCTGTCTCTGCTTATAATCAGATATCACTCTTTCTTTTGTAGATGCCATTGATTGCCAAAGTATTTTAGTTATGGACGAAATCTTTTGATCCTACAAGATTTTATTGGCTGTCATGAGCTAGAAGTTGTGCGGTTCAAGGATGCTTCTAAAATGGGCTCTAGATGGGTGCTTTGGGTGCCAATGTGTGGCATTGACTTGTTTATGCATGCTTTTGTTAAATGAGTACCACTCTGGAATTTGGTTCAGGACTTGTGGCTTTGGTATTTTTGTTGTGAGCATGTTGTGGCTCCCACACTCAGGTTCAGCAGCATCATTCCAAGATCATTCCAAGTTTATATATGTAAGGTCTTTATTTGTTTGTTTTGCCATGCACAACTCAGCCATGGGTAATGACATTATATACATTGCTCTTTGCTTCTTAGCTTTTTAGCAGAGTTTGAATTGTTTTACCTGGGAATTATATGTGGCGGAGAGTCCAAGTGGATTTCCATGGTGATGAAAATTTGTTATAACACAATCCATCCCACACAATTAACTTTTGTTGGGTGTTTTATCTAGTTTGCCTTTGGGTTTTGGTTCTCGAACTTTGTTGTTTACTCCTTGTTGGTTGCTTTTGTGCCCTCTTTGAAGCACCAAATTCTTTGGCTCGTTTATCTTTTATATGGGTGAGGACCCTTCCCTCAATATTTATTAAAACAATATTAAAAAAATCTAACCCAAACACGTTAGCTTCCACATGTGAGTACTAACTCACTTATTTTCTTGACATTCCCCCCCTAATGCGAACATGGGATAGAACATGAAGCTGTAGCATGTTGGTGTCTCCATCTTTTGGGTCGTTGCTTTCACTTTTTGTGGCTCACCTGTTGTCATAATTGCCATGTTTGACTGAACATGGCTCAAGTTCAGTTTGAACCGCACAAATATGATTCACTGAGTTTGTTCGGTTAAATTTGTTCGTTCAAAGATTTTATTTTTTTGATTTTTTTTTTAGAATTACACTTAAAATATTTATGTTTACCCAAAAACGTTAGGAAAAAACACAGTCAAAACCCAGATGCTAAAAAGTAAAACACGAACCCTAAAACTAAAAGTAAAGGCAAAAGTCAAAGGAAAAGGAACGGTGCAAGAGTGAATAATTTGACATTGACAAGAGGAAAAGGTACTACACCGGGCGAACGAAGACTATCGTGGCGTTTGATGTTGCTGAAGACCAAAGGAAGAATGAAGGAGGATCGACGAAGGCTTAACCCTGTCACATTTGTTGTCTGCCATGGCCATCGCCATTACCATCTGCAGTTTGACATTATGCATCGACTCTCGAGGTTTTCACAGTTTCACTTTCAATTTTCAACGAATCAACGATTGTAACATGTATGTTAAAAATTTGATGTTTGTCTTCTAGTTATAGGCTTATAGCTTCATGTTTCAGTTTCATTTGCAAACTATATTCAAGTAATTTAAATTAAATAATAGATTTATTATTGTTAAATTAAAATACACTTAGACTATATTTATTAATCTATTAAAATCTAAAATATTATTAAATATACTATTTAATAATGAATTAAATCATTTATTTTTTATTTCTTAAAAGTTAAGTTTTTCTTTATTTTTCTTTATTTTTTATTTACATTTATTAATAGAAATAACGATTTTAATTCATAAGGTAAATGATAATTTTGTTTTTTAGGTTTTAGTATGTAAATATTAAATTTTAAAATTATTCAAATGGTAACATATATGTCATGTCCCCTCTCTAGTACGACATGACACTTTATGTGGATTTGCCTATTCCAGACTCTCGTAGGCAGATGGTGGTGATGAGAGAGTCATTTTTGACTTTATTTGGTGATTGGATGGCTCATTATGCTCTTGGAGACATATTTTATTTTGGGCCAAAATGTTATATTTTTAAATTAAGGTGCACTTTTATTTTTTAAAGTTACTTTTTATCTAAAAAGTGCAATGAGATTTTATAAGAATATTATGGGGCTTCTAGAGGAAGTTTCCAAAAAAAGTGAATAAATAGACCCCATGGGTCTCTCATTTGGCATCAGAGTCTATTTTCTCATTGAGTCTTCTTGAGCATTTGTGGGGCTTGATAGTCTGCAAATATTCAGCATAATCTTTGAGAACGATACCTCTCAAGAGATTGCATAACTGAGGAAGTGAAATAGCTTCTGAAGGGTTGCACATTGGAAGTGGTATTCAACCATTTCATGTTGAGCTTCACTTGAGTATTCAGTCTTGGACTGAGTTTCGATATATTTGGAGTTCTCAGACTCTATTAAGGATTTGAGAATTTTGGTTGCAAATAAACTTGTTCTTCATCCATTTACTAGGAGGATTGCATTGACATTGTTTGAAGATCATTTTAGAAGTTCTGGTGGCATTTCTAGCATACTGCAATTCACATCTTGAACCTATATTTTTGTTCATAACTCCTATTTGGTTGGGAGATTAATTTTTATATTGTGGGAGGCATTTACCCTAGCCTAGGCGTTCATGTTCATGGCATTTTTTGGCACTTGCTAGTGAAGACAAAAATTAATATCAAAATCGCACCAGTCAGTACAGTAGGCCTGCACTTGCAGCAGTGTATGGACAACATTCTGGGCAGTGTACGGACAGCATTCGGGCACAACATACAGATCGGGTTTCATTATTGCCATCAGCAAATTCATGTGAGGTTCTGATTTCATCAGCAACAACAATACATCCATTGTTATTAACGACATAGTCCAGGTCCTCTTCTTAATTGTCATTGCTTGGTACATGTTTGTAAGATACGTTCTTGCTATAAGGATTTGATGTTACAGTAACTGCTATACCAGTCATTTGCATATCTAATAAACAATGCCAATTGATGATCACATGTCTTATTTTGGTTATGAGGGTTTACATTTTTAGTCACTGAATTTGTACCCAACTGTATTAGTGATTCTAGGGAAAGGTTCTATTTACATTTGCATATCTATAATAGAGACTCAATTATGTGCCAAGCCTTTGTATTCCGTCCATAATAAGAAAGGATATTATTTGCATCTAGTTGCATTGTGAGTGCTAAGATGTCTTGTTGAAATTTGAAAGTTGCAATCTATTGAAAAATGATCTATATCTCCATTGAATGAATATATTGGCACTGATTTTTGAATCATTGAGTTGAGTGGATTTGTTGCTCAACAATTTCATATTCAGTTTACACTTACAACAGTATAGTTTGATTGCTTGCCAATTGTTTGACAAAAGTCCATAGTACAATATCAGTGTTTTGGTGATCCTACTAGTGAGGTTCATTAGAATATACGAATTAAAGGGGAATATATTTCAGTAAATTTCAGCACAAAGATCAGAGGTTCATGATAGTGTATGCAAGGTTGAGCGGTGGGTAGTGAGGGACCAAGTTACAGTTGGAAAGTTCAGATTAGTATATACAAGGTTGATTAGTGGGCAGGTAGGGCATAGGGGGCAACATGTCTAGCCGTCCATTAGAGATGAAATACATTGTCAAAAGAAATGATTAAAAAACAAATATGAGATGCACCTTGTGCAATGGTAGTATCATGCGCAGTGTCACTAGAGTTCGATACCCTTACCTTGGAGGATCTGCAAATGTGAAATGTTGCATCGTAGCAAATGAAAATTCAAAGGAAGTGGAGTATGCAAATTTCATAAGATGGGGTGCA
Source organism: Torreya grandis (assembly GCA_037957365.1). Lineage (NCBI taxonomy): Eukaryota > Viridiplantae > Streptophyta > Pinopsida > Cupressales > Taxaceae > Torreya > Torreya grandis. Next base: position 7,676,365 of record JARHVA010000118.1, on the reverse strand, counting down.
AGCTAAATATGATGTGAGCCATGCTAGATAATTTGCTTCAAAAGCAAAGAAAGCTAAAATCCAACACTCTATCTCGCAAATTGGCTCCTTAAATAGTTTAAGTTGTGCTCCATTATCATTTTCCAGTGGAAGTGCAAGGGAAGCTACGAAGTCACAGGGTTCATTGAAGTCTATGTGGAGGCCACAACAAAAGCATGATGTAGATAGGTTTGCAGCGAGATTGTTTTATATTGAGGCCATCCCTTATAATGTCATTGGTTCCCCACATTTCAAAACCTTTCTAGATGTGGTGATTGAATCTGGGAGGGTTACACATTGCCTTGCTATGAAAGAGTAAGAACCAATCTTCTTGAAGAGGAAGTGGCAGCCATATCGACCGAGCTAGCTGAAATTTAAAAAATGGAAAAGAATCGGGTGCACAATAGTTAGTGATGGATGGTCAGATTCAAGAAGACCCCTCCTATATATTTTGGCAATATTTCCTGATGGTGTTATGTTCATAAAATTAATTGATATAAGTAATGAACAAAAAATTCTCTTTTCATTTTCCATGCATGAAATCAACAATTTTGGAGATAAGAGAAGAGAATGTTGTTCAAATTATTATAGCCAATGTAGCTAATTGTAAAGGGGCAGTACTCATGGATAGATTTCCTCATCTATTTTGGATACCATGTGCTGCACATGTGTTCGATCTTTTGCTTGAAGATCTATCAAAATTGTAGTGGGTAAATAATATTATGATTGAAGGAAAACAAATTTCTAAGTTTATCCTCAATCATTGCTTGACATTGAACTTGTATCGTTCGTTTTCAAAGCGTGAACTTCTATCCCCTGTTGAAACAAGATTTGCCACCAACTTCATTACTTTGAAAAGGGATATAAAGAAAAGTGATGGTTATTGATGAATGGATAGTCAAAGCTTTCCAAAGAAGCCCATTCAAAAGATATTATAAGATTTATCTTAAGGGACACATTTTGGGAAGGGGCCAAGAAGATCATAATGGTGTTTGAGCCTCTTGTTAAAATTTTGAGAATGGTTGATGGCAATCAACCTTCCCTGGGCTTTTTGGGTAATGTTGAAGAAGTCAAGAGCATTTGGGAAATTGTGGACAAGCGATATTTTATGCTACATCCTCCTCTACATGCAACACCATGCTATTTAGATCCTAAATTATTAGAGGTAAATCATGATGCATATGAAGAGATAATTAGAGGTGTATTTGCAACAATAGACAAATTGTTTATTGATGAAGAAGAGAAGGAAGCAACGAGAGAGCAACTTGCCATTTTTAAGAAACAATTGAAAATGTTTGGCATCAAGGAAGCAAAGGCAGGTAGGGTGAAGTGGGAACCATCTAAATGGTGGTAGACTTATGGGGCTTCTACTACACAATTGCAGAGGCTTGTCGTGTGAATTTTCAGCCAGTGTTCTAGTGCTTCTGCATGTGAAAGAAAATGGAGTACACATGATTTAATCCACACTAACAAGAGGAATTGACTAGGGGCTCAAAAACTCTCTGATCTTGTGTTTGTTCATAGCAATTTATGATTGCTTACTCACTCTCATGCAAATGAAGATAACATCTCTCACCTTGGCGAACCATGCTTGGAGATGAAGAAAATATTGATATTGTTGATGAGACTATTAGTGTAGAATTAGATGATGCTGCCAGGTAATGATTTTGGCGTAGATGCTGGGTTTGATGTTGTAGATGTCTAAATTTCCCTCCCATTTTTAGTTAATGCTGAAAACTTTGATGTTAAACACAGGATAATTTATAATTCTTGTTATATTTTATATGTAATTGAACAATGAACATTGATGTTTGACACACTATTGGATTTTGCTTTCATGTGATATTAATTTATTAACTTATTTATGTTTGTTTTACAAATATATATGATATATTTATTTTTTATAATTTATAAAATTTTCCTAACCAAACTATCGATCTTTTTTCAAAATCCCGAACATTCCCTCAAACTAATCAATTCAAGGTATCGGTTACATTTTTTTCTAAAAAAGATAAATATATTCCCTTTACAAAATTTTCCAAAAAAATAGATTGCCCCCACTTAAGAAAAATTTATTGAAAATATTTTTCCATTAGAGGGAAAATATTCCTCCTTTATCAAAGTACCCACTTTAAATATTTAGCCCTTTCGATTTTACATTTTTTTCTGAAAATAAAGTGAGCAAAAATTTAAGGTGGAGGGGGTCAAACCCTTGATCTCCCTTCCAATTCAATGTCTTAATTAAATTTTATATAGTCGATTGGGCTATACAACTCACTAAAGATTAGAACAAAATTTGTTTTGAAGTTTTGAACTGTCATTTGTTATAACTAAAAAAATAAAAGGCTTTACCTAAATAGGTGTTTATTTTGCATGGAGTTTCGTTGCGTGTTGGGTTGAGTTGACCACTGCATCATTGAGAGGGAGTTAGCCATTATTGTCGAGCAGGGCATTGATTGGAGACGAGGGTAAGAATCGAGGTGCTCGTGAGTTTGAACTAGAGCTGAACTCGTGCAAGGGGTTTAAATTATGTGTTGAGCCGAATGGAGCGATTAGTTGGGAAGAGCACATTTGAGCCAAAGATTTCAATGTGGGTCAGTCATAGTACGCTAGATCGGAAGCTCGCGGATCTGCTTAGTAGAATGTGTTTTCAGGAAGCAATTTCGCCAAACAACTCGCCAAACAGGGGTCTTTGCTTACTGATACATGCAAAAAATGTAGAGGTAAAGCCGGTTTTGCCAATGGTCTGCCGATGTATAGGTCTAGCTTGTCGATGATAAATCAATCGAATGTGCAAGGTCAAGCTAGAGATTGATGATTTGGATCTAAATTGAGAAAGCAACTCGAAACTCGCCAAACCAGAAATTGAAGGAAACTCACTAGTATTCATCAATAGGTCTTGATGTCGTCGCAATGAATCCAAGTTGAGTTTGATGAGAGGTAGCTCGTAGGTTGAATCTATGTAGCAAAAAAAACCTCAATCCGCAGCTAAACTAGTGCAAACTACAAACTCAAACCACAAATACAAATCCTTCAAATGAGAAGTTGCACTCGAGTAGATCCTGTGGTTGTGCTCTGGAGGTATTTTCTTTCCTTTTTTCTTCTCTCTCAAAACCTCATGCAGATCCAGTGTAACCAAAAAAACTGCAAAAACCCAAAATAGACTAGATTTGATTGTAACAAGAGTATTAAGTGTTTACAGTCAATCCTAGTGTTTTTGGCCATTCTGGATTCAATTTTGAGGTTCGATCTGCTTTAAAATGTTGCAGGGGAAAGATGACACAAATAGGTGCTCACACAAAGAATTCAAACTAAGCTAAACACCAAAGCTTAATTTACAAACAAATCAACAAGCAATTGACATCGAGGTTGAATGTGGTTTACACTACTGACCCGTTGACAAGCACAAATACAAAAATGGAGGATTGATGCTCAATGGGATTTGCATGTGGTCCGCACTTCTACCCATTGTCTGCCTCCTTATTTCATAGAGGTCCAGGAACTCTACTCTGATACCAAATGTAGAAATTATTACATATTGGATAATTTATCCATTGTGGAAGAGTTGAAGCTCGAATGTGCAAAGCACAATTTCAGTCAATCATTCAATTCAACATTTTATTAACAAATCACCCTACATATAAATAGGATTGATGAGCTCCTAATTAAGACTCGTCAATAACAACTCCTAACAACTAACATCCCCACAAATCTCTCATAGCACTAATCTAGGAAGGTTGTTTTAACAACCTATACTCTCTACCGTATTATTGCTCTCCTAAATCTCTACGTGACTTACAATATTCCATAATATATCTTCACACTAATATTTCTAACCCAAACACATTAACTTCCGTATGTGAGTACTAACTCACTTATTTTCCTAACAGTGGCATTTTGGGATAGTCTGTTGGGCAGAATATAAAAAATACTAGTACATAACCAGTATCTCACTTTGTCAGGGTCATAACTACTTGACTGAAATTGGGCATTCCAACTTGTTACATGCATTGAAAAGATCACGAAAGGAACTAGTTTGGATGGCCCTAAATTTCACAATGACATCACTATCACGGATCTTTTGAGGCCAGAAAACACAAGGACCTCAACAAAGCAAAATTAAAAAATGTAATTAATAACATTGTTTTTTCGTATTTTTGTGAGTTTCGGGTCACAACAATACCTCTCAACAGCTTTGGGGAACACTTTACATGTGAATTTTTAGTTTTCAAGTCAAATTGCTTCATTTTCTATTTTTAGATTGTTCATTTCTTGATAAAAATAGGCTTAAAGAGATGGCATTCGACTGTAAAAATCAGAATATTATAACTTCACATATATTCTTAGAGATTGCTACCCTTCTTGTACATTACACTTAAATAAAGCTTCTTTTACATTGGAGTATACTGCTCTATTTGTTGTGTCTGTTTTTGTGAGCTGGGTTGTTTCTTCCATAACACATGTAATTTTCTGCAAATTAGTGTGTTGTCCATTGTATTCCAATTAAAATCCAAATCAGGCGAAAATGTTATTTTTAAAAGGTATGTCCATTGGTCTAAAATTCAAAATGAGGTTTCAAAGTTCACAAGGAGTTGTGTGTTATGTAGCACTAATAAACCAAGAAATAGAAAGTTGTGGTTGTATATGCTACTATGGTTCCTTCTAGGCCATGAGACATTGTTTCCATTGTATTTTTTGGGAGGTTTCCTATATTAAATAAAGAGCACGACTACGTGTTTATTTGACGTTTTTAGCAATATGTGTGTTCTAATTCCATGAAAGAAAACCATTACGGGACAATGCAGTAGCGGAGTTGTTTTTCACCAATGTTTGGGTGCATTTTGGTTTGCTTATCTCCACTCTTTCTTGTTTCCCATAAAGATTCAAAGGTTCTTGTACAAGTTTTGGAACACTTTGTTGGAGAAGATGGACAACAAGCTGAAGAGGTTTACAAATGTTTCATGCACAAACCCATGGCCAGACTAAAGTAGTTAATAAGGCATCGGTTCAGCTCTTGACAGGCTACAATAGGAAGCATCCTAAAACACGGGATCCAAACTTCACATATTAGATAATATTTTGGACATCATAATTTCCTTGTACCATAAATTTATATTTCTCTAATTATTGAATCACATAATAGCTTAGAAGTGTTCATAGTGATGTGCGAAAGGGTAATAGTAGCTTTTCTTGCCATTAATGATAGAAAAATTAAATAGGTCTTTCACCCACACGGAATGAATTGGAGCTATAGTTTTGAGTTTGTACTTCTGCTTCACGATATATGTAACTTTCAATGCCTGTTTTAATTGCCATTGCTTGCAGAAAGGTATCAAGATTATTTCAGCTAAGCTTAATGGCTTTCTGCTGTAACATGAACCTAGGATTTGGCTGCTAGTCCCATGCATTTTGTAGGCAAGTTGTAATACATTTTATTCTAGAACAAAAAAAATATGACATTATACTATTGTATTGTAAATACTCATAAAAGCTATTGTGTACACCTTTTGTTGACGTGTGCACACCTTTTATTGATGTAAGTGTAGTGCGATGTATGCTATTTATGTACATGTTGTCTCTCGTTAATTGGATTATTATATTATTTATTTTACAAAAGGCTACATGTAATTAAAAGAAACATATATGCTGAAAACTGAGTTCAGACGGTAGCACAAATTTGAGTGTATGCTAAAAATGTGTGGGCAATACTTCTTGATGCAGCTTTTCCCGCATAAGAGGACACACAAAAATGTGAGGAGTAAGAGGGGACCAAATTAATGGCAGCTTTTCCTGCAGCCTAGACTCAATAGTTTCCAATGGATACGCACGAGCATGGCACACTCAGATTTAGATACCAAACTCGCACTTTATTGAATTCAATATTCATATGATAGTGTTACACACACACACACACACACCACTCTTACATATTTCTTTAGTTACCAACATGAAGATGATGACATTACACACAGTCCCTCTTGGACTTGAGAAGTTCCTTCTACTCCTTGCTCTCCTATAGTCACACCTGCACTCTTACAACTGAAGCTACTCCCACTTGTCCAACTCTAACTCCCTTTAACTGCAACCTGGAGTGATTCTTCAAGTGCCCTTGTTCTTGTAAAATACTCCAAATAACAAAAATCATCATTCTGGGCCATTACACTCTTTTTGGAATTGATGCGGGTGAAACTGCCTCTTTCTGCAGACTGGCAGTTTCAAAACTGTTGTGGTGGTTATGCAATCGCTGTTTAATGAAGATTGACGGTTTTGCAATTGACATATGTTTTAATCGGTGGTTTCATCATCTGCCAAGAAGGGGTCAATTTGAACCTTGTTAGATGACTGAAACCTTCTACACTTGATGTTCATGGAGTGTTGGAGCTTTGTAGACATGTCTTGGATCTGTCATGATCATCTTTGACAAGCGAACAATGGTGTCACTGCCAACAAATTCACAAACACACTAACATGCGACATGTTTTTGAGGGATGCAAGATTGTTCATTGACCGAAGATGCTCCTACATCATACACCCCAAGTAAGTGAAAATATCCATGAGCTCTTGCTTATGAACCTCGAGTGAGCTCCTCCAATAGTTTTCCATATTTGATAATCTTGGATGCACTCATCTAAGTTGCATCTTCACTTGCTCTAACCTTTCACTTGACCAAATACTCTTTCTATTCGTTCCCTCTTGTCATTTTGGAATCAATCACCATCTCTTATCTCCTCTTTCTTTCTCAAGTAGCTGTTATCTGCTTCTACATCATACATCCTAGGAAAGTGAAAAGATTCATGAGCTCTTGCTCATGAACCTTGAGTGAGCTCCTTTGATAGTTTTCCATATTTGATAATCTTGGATGCACTCATCTAAGTTGCATCTTCACTTGCTTGATCCTTCCATTTGACCAATTACTCTTTGTGTTCGTTGCCTCTTGTCATTTTGAAATCAATCACCATCTCTTATCTCTTCTCTTTATTTCTTAGGAAGCTGCTGTCTCCAATCCGAAAGAAGATTTTGAACCCACATCCTCATCTCTTAGTTGTCCCTCGTGGTAATGGTACAAATCTGACACATTGAAGATAGGCGAGATATCAATCTCATCTTGTAGCTCTATCTTGTAGGCATTCACTGTAAATTTCCTCATAATCTTCCATGGTCCAATCTTCTTCCACTTGAACTTGTTATGTGGTTTTTGGAAATTCTTCTTTCCTTAAATTTGCCAAAACCAAGTCACCCACTTGGAGTTCTTGTTCCCTTATCTTGAGAGATGCACATTACTTATATTTTGTGACACTTCTCTAACTTATCTCTCGCTTCTTGAGGTACTTATTGCATATACTTTGCATAGTCTTCCATTTCAGCACCACTTCTTTTCAAATCAACTTTCTCTCAACTTGGTTACATCTCTAGGGCTGTATCCGTACACACTTTGAGATGGAGTCTTCGTTGTACTTATATTGATTGAGTTGTTGTAAGCAAACTGAGCTTCTGCTAAAATCATATCCCATTGTTTGGGCTTGTTCCTTACCAAGCATTCAACAAATTTTCAAGGCTTCTATTCGTTACCTCCGTTTGCCCCTCTGTTTGTGGATGATAGGCTTAACTGAAACTCAACCTTGTGCCCAACATTTCCACAATATTCTCTAAAAATGACTAACAAACTTGGTATCTTTATTTGAAATAATATTTACCACTTCTTTGAAAAATGAATTTGCAATGTTTGTGGCATCACTAGTCTTCTTGCATGCAACGAATTGTGCCACATTTGAATATCTATCAACAACAAAGATACTTGGCTATGTCACAAAGTATGCCTTATTGTATGGAAAAAATTTGAGCTTTGCTAAACTTTATCCTCGTCGAACATGAACATGAACTTTATCCATTATTTTTACATGGAAGTTTTTGACATGCTTTTTGCATTATTTTATAAATGTGTGTATATATACATATACCACTTGAAAGAAGAGGACATGAAGCTCTCTACACTTTGTCCCTCTGTCATATTTATGCATTTTTAAAGAAAAATAAAATAATAAAATCATCTTTTGTTTGAACTTAAAGACATTTCTTTTTCAAACTTTATCAATTGGCGACTTTATCCTCATTGAACACAAACTCTTAGCTTGAACCTTGTGACTTAGATCGTTGGTAAGCATAAAACACATGCTAATATTTTCTCAAGGTCTTTCTGATATTGGCAATGGCTTATATACAAACCTGAATTCTGACCTTGGACATTGGCATGTTATTCCCACCTTTGTAGATCCATATAAACATTAGGTTAGATAGAGGCATCTTAATGGGAACCCAACCCTAATCATGTTCCCCAATCATAATAAGTTGCATCCACATATGATGGACCTAGCTTGGTTATCCGATTCTTCTATTATTGTTCCTTGAGATGTGCATGACCTGCCTAGAAACCCTAAAAAGTATCTTCCTTTTCTCCCTTAAGAGGTAAGACTATTGAAGAACATATAAAGGCTTTCAAAACTATGTTAGGGATACTAAATGTAACCCATGAATATGTGGCATGCATACTTTTTCCTTCAACCATGAAAGATGTTGCTTATTAATGGTTCCTCAATATTTCACAAGATTCAATTTCCTCTTGGAACTAGTGACAAAGTGTTATATACTAGATTTTTTCAAGCACGAGGAGAGAGCCCAATGAACCAATCAGAGCTTTCAATGCAAGATTCCAAAATATTTATAGCCAAGTTGATAATGACTATAAAACCAATGATTTAATAGCCTTTGAAATGTAAAAGAATGCCTTGGACTCTATTATAGTTGTCTTACTTTGTATATCACCTTGTATCACTTCATTGTCATTGGCCTATGATGAAACTATTAATATTGATAGGTAGTTTAATCCTCAGTTACAAGCTTTGGTCCTACTTAATATTGGCCACAAAGACTTCTTCACTTCCACACTCATCTTAGGCCAGCTATACTTTTGATTCATTTCTAACAATGTCGTATCCACACAAAAATGGTCATTGTTCTCTCCACTATGCTTTTCCCTTATTAAGTTTGCCCTCATTGATCCATCTTGCAAAAAAATAATTCTAGCCATAGAGTTCTATCCATGCCAGTTAGGCTCTTGCATGTTGTCTAAGCAGAAAAATAATTTTAGCCATAGAGTTCTATCCATGCCAGTTAGGCTCTTGCATGCTGTCCAAGCATCTCTAAAATCCAAAACCTCTTTATTTTTTTTTAAGAGTCAAATCCAACTATATCTATTCTTATCTCATTCAACAAATCCCGTCTTTTGCTCAATGCATCTTCATCTCTATTTGACTTACCACTTATATGCTTCAAAATAAATGAATAACTTTAAAGAAATTCAATTTACTTCATGTTCTTTTTGTTCAATTTACCTTGGCTGTTTATAAACTTCAGTGCTTGATGATCCGTGTACAAAACAACCCCCCTTAGAAGCAAGTAATGTCTCTATTTATTGACAGCTTGCACTATGGCATAAAACTAGATCATAAACTGAATACTTTTGCTTAGCATCATTCAACTTCTCACTATAGTAAGCTATGGGTTTGCTCTATTGACTCAAAACTGCACCCACCACTGTCCCACTAGCATCACAATCAACTTGGAACATGGGTTAAATCCAGTGATGATAACATTGGTTGTTCGGTTACCTTTTTCTTCGAAATTTGAAAACTATTATCAGCTGCAACTGTCACTTGAAATTATTTGTAATCACCTCTCATTGTTTCGGTATTGGGTGCACATCCCACTAAAGTTTCTAATGAACTCCCGGCAAAAACTAGCTAAACCATGAAAATTCATTACTTTAAGCATACTTGTTGGCGATGGCCACTCCACAATGGCTTTCATCTTTTTCGGATCCATCCTCAAGCTGTCATGTGAGGCCACAAAACCCAAGTAAATTAAATTTTCCTTCATAAAAATGTAATTTTTCAAGTTGACAAATGACTTATCTTCTTTCAAAATTTGAAGCACGTGCCTCAAATGCGCTAAATGCTCTTCTTTTTCTTTCTAAAAATCAAAATGCGATTCAAATAAAAAATAATGAAGTTACCAAGATACAAGCCAAATGGCATAGCGAATCATTGATACGAACGGACATTTGTCTTGAATGCGGTCTTCCACTAATCACCTCTCTCAATTTTGATTTGGGGATGCATACTCCTCAATTCTATCTTTGTAAAGTACCCTACTCCTGTCATGCCAAAAAAAAAAACATGAAAACAACAAGCAAAAATAGTTCAGTTTTTTTTTTTTGAGATTGTATAATGCACATTCTACACATGCATCACCAAAAAACTAGCCATATTATGGCACGAGATGCACGTGTCAAAAGAAACTCACAGGCCTAAATGCGCGCATGGATTACAATGCGAAAGTGATGGCACGATTACTACACAACAATGTCAACCCCACTTGCTCTAACAAGCCTATAGGTCCTCAATTAGCCAACAACTGCTTATGTAGACCTAGCGAGCTCCACGATCGATGTTAAGCACGAAATATATTGAGAGGGAGGTGAATCAGTATATTATATATCTTTTACTTAATCAAATTCCTTTTCTTTAACCACTTAACCACACATTCAAGATATGCAATAAAACTGAAACAATAATATGCACCACACAAGAGAGAGAGACACCAGATTTTTACGTGGAAACCCAAAGTTGGAAAAATCACGGAGAACAATCTCAAGTATATGAATAAGCACTAACTCAAATTACAAAGTTCGCAAGCACCAACTTGCAGGAGCACCAACCCCTTTGCCGAGCATCAACACAACTATTTGTGAGCACCAACCCACAGGAGCACCAATCTCTTGCCAAGATTTGTGAGCACCAACCCACAGGAGCACCAACCCTTGTGTATAAAACACAACTATCTCTCAATGTTGCTTACTCAACAAATGATAAAACTCTACAATATCCCGTGCTTTTCTCTCTTCGAAAACAAATACAAACCATGCACTCTCTTGCATATTACAAATGGCTTCTCAAGCCTTTATTTATAGATTTCCAAATGACATTTGATATTCACCCTTTTTGACCCTTCAATCTTCATGAAAAATGGTGCCAAACTTGCATGACCCTTCGTATCCTTGCATTTGAAAAGTCATATGGCGACCCTTCATAAGCAAAAGCGTTCTTTCCTCTTTTGTCTTTATTTTGGTGGCTTTTTGTATTCCTCAAAGTGTCCTTTCATGGAAAAATGCGTCATACCTCTTTTGTTTTCACATGGTGACTCTTGGAATTTTTCAAAATGACTCTTCATGAAAAAATGTGTCCCATTCCTCCTTTTACCCCATGACTCTTTGACTTCTCCATCGACCCTCTTTTGACTTATATGCAACCAAAAATATATTCATTAATATTAAATAAATATTAACACACATTAGCCAAGATATGAATATTAAAAACACCATTAAATGCAATGGGGCCTTTATCACCAATAATGCTAGACCTTTGACATCAATGACAATATTTGCAACAATCTTCCCATTTGTTATTGATGGCAATCTCAAATTGAAACTACCACATCTTGAAATTTGCACATATTGTCATCTGAAAAACATACATTAACTCTCCTTTACTGTAGCAATCTATACTTGTTTTTTGTATTTATTTTTGCATCTGTACCTATCCCTGTTATTCTCCCCCTTTGACATCAATGGCAAGGGGCCTACCTGGAGTTAACACTTAGCTCCCCCTCAACTGATGCTGAATCTCAATGGCAGGAAGTGAAATAAAGTATTCTCAACTTCTCCCGCAGATACTCAATTGTGTCTTTTGGTAGTGCCTTTGTGAAAATATCTACAATCTGCTATGTAGTACTGATATAATCCATCTTAACCTATTGATCTGCAATTCACTCTCTTAAAAAGCGATATCTAATAGGAATATGTTTTGTTCTTGAATGCATTATTGAATTCTTCGAAATATTAATAGCACTTGTGTTGTCACAAAAAAATAGAAATAGGTTTATCATATTTTACTTTGATATCTTTCAAAGTTTGCTTGATCCAAAGCACTTGAGTACAACACAATACCGCTGCAATATATTTTGCTTCAGCTGCAAAAAGTGATACTGAATTCTATTTTTTACTTAACCATGATACTAAGCTATCACCATGGAAGAAAGCTCCTCCACTTGTACTTTTTTCGTTATCCAAGCAACTTGTCCAATCTAAATCTGTATAAGCAATCAAAATAAAATCTTTGCCTGTGGGATACCACAATCCATAATCCAATGTCTCCTTGATATATCTGAATATTCTTTTCACCAACTGAATATGACTGTCTTTTGGAGCTGACTGATATCTTGCAACCATATCTACTGCATGCATGATGTCTGGTCTCGATGCTGTCAAATATAAGACTATCAATAATAGATCTATATAAAGATTGATCTGTAACAGGGGAATCTTCATCTTTGCTCCCCTTATTTTCTGTACACATTGGTGTGCCAACTGGGGTACAATCTTGAAAACCAAATTTCTTCAACATTTTTTTGGCATATTTACTTTGAGACATGAATTTTTTTTATCTAACTAAAATATTTGCAATCCTAAGAAAAATCATAATTCTTCAAGCATAGACATTTCAATTTTTTTTTGCATATTATCAGAAAATTCTTGTCATATTTTTAATATTTCTTCTAAAAATAAGGTCATCAACATATACCACAACAATCAATTGATGCTCATCTTTTGTTTTGATGTAGAGATTACTATCAACAAATCTCCTCTTGAAACTTTGACTCTGTAGATATTTATCAAGTCTTGCATACCAAGCTTTGGGAGCTTCTTTCAATCCATACAGTGCTTTCTTCAATCTGCATACATGGCTACTAATATTTGAGAGATTAAATCTCTCAGAGTGCTCAATGTAGACCTCTTCTTCTAGATTTTCATTTAAGAAGACATATTTGACATCCATCTGAAATATTTTGAAATTTTTAAACACTGCATATGCAAGAAACATTTTAATAGCCTTTAGCCTTGCTACTGGTGCAAAAGTTTCTTCAAAATCTATTCCCTCAATCTGAGCATATCTTTTACATACTAATCTTGCTTTATTCTTGGTCACTTCTTCATTTTCATTCAACTTATTTTTGTAAACCCATTTTGTTCCTATTACATTGTGATCTTTTGGTCTAGGCACTAATTCTCAAGTATCATTTTTTCTCTAATTTAATTCTTTATCCATTGCCTTAACCCAATGTTTATCATGTCTAGTTTCTAAAAAAGTTTTAGGCTGAATTTTGGATAACAAAGAAAAATTAACTTGCTCAGATTCACTTACCATCATTCTTCTGATGTGAATTCCTTCATTTATGTCCTTGACGATGTCATTTTCATTATGATTTTTTTGAATATATTTGGATAGAGTTTTGGTGCCCTTTTTCTCCTCTTCATCTGATTTTTCAAAATCTCTCTTCAATGATTTCAGAAATGTCTATTGGATCATTGATTCTTTGTGTTCCATCTTCTTCTATCCTGACACTTGCACTTTCCACAATTTTCTTGGTTATTTTGCTATAACATTTATAAGCTTTACTTTTGCAAGAATAATTAAGAAATATACTTTCATCTGCTCTGGATTCAAACTTATCAAGTTTTTAAATGGTTCTTTTTATGAAGCATCTGCTTTTGAAAACTTTGAAATAATCAACTGTCTTTGTTTTGTCTTTCCATAGCTCACAAGGAGCCCTGTCACTATTGTCTCTCAATAATGCTCTATTTTGAATATGCACTGTTGTAGCAATTGCCTCTCTCCAATATTTATCTACTATTTTGGATTCATTTAACATTGTCTTCGCCATCTCCTGAACTATTCTATTTTTTCGTTCAACTACTCCATTTTGCTGTGGAGTTTTGGCTGCTGAATAATGTCTTTTTATTCCATGGTCTTTACAAAACTCAATAAATTGATTTGACATGAATTCTCCTCTTCGATTTGATCTTAGACACATAATCTTCAAACTAGTTTTATTCTCAACTAATGCTTTGAAATGTCTGAAAGCTTCTGATTTTTTCTTTAAAAATATTACATCAATAAGCAACATGAAATATTTCTCACTTTGAGTACTTTGAGTTCTTATAGGTCCACAAATCAGTGTGAACAAGCTCTAGCATCTGAGTGGTCGAGTACTCTTTTGTTTTGAACTGCCTTCTAGCCTGCTTCCTATGCTGACAAGGTTTACAAAGCGTGTCAGATGGCTTCGTAATCTTTGAAAGATTTCTGACTGCTTGCTTCTTGTTGATGTTGACAAGATTGTCAAAATTTATGTGCCCTATTTTCTTGTCCCATAGCCAACTTTCTTCAATCTGACTCAAACATCTTTGACCTTTGATGTCTGATAGCATATACAAATTATTCCCTGTTCTCTAAGCATCTGCAATCAACATATTTGAATTTTTTTTCTAATTTCACAACCCTCTGCATAAAATTTTAGTGTGTGCCCCTGATCACACATTTGACTTACACTCAAAAGATTATGCTTAAGACCTACATACAAAACATTTTTAGTTTTAGTTCTACCATTATCCAAACTTAGTGTACCTTTTTTAGCAATTCTGACAGTAGTATTGTCTTCGAATTTCACTATGTCACCATTGATTTCTTCAAAGTTATGAATTTGCTCGTCTCCTGTCAATATGCTTCGAACATCCACTGTCAATGAACTATGTTTTTTTTCATTTTTTGCATGCAAAGGTGTTTGCACCAACATAGATTTTTCAAGTTATTTATTGTCATGAACCTCTCTGAACTTTCTTATTGATTAATGGAGTTTTGAAATTTTGGTCCTTGATTGATTCGAACATGCTTCTATAGTATCGAGCTGTGTCGGAAGTTGTTGCACTTATAACATATTATGGCCTTTTCATTAAACCTTGATAGAGGAGCAAAAGAGTTGTGGTTTCTGCTTGACTCTGCATGACTTTCTTTTTTATTTCTGAAATTGTTAGTCCTTTTTCGACATTCTATTTTCTTATGACCATATCCATTACAATAAAAACAGTAACCATAAAAATAGGACTTGTTTGTGTATCTCTGACTTGATCGCCTTTTGTAGCTCTGTTTTTTCCAACTTTCTTTGTTTGAGATGTCCTCTATATTTTTAACTTCTTTTTTTATTTTTTATTTTGTAAGAGCTTCAGCATAGCTCTTTCTTTTTTCCTTGTCTGTGAAAGTAGTGGCCTCCCCTTTCTCTTTTTCAAATTCAATCCCTGTCTTATTTGACATTGATTTTTGATTTTTTAATATCTTATTCAACATATTAATGCTATTCTCAAATTTTGAATCATTAGCTGCTCTATCATTGATTGCTTTGTTTATTTTTTCAAGATCTGCTTTTTAAAAAACAATTTCAATAACATACCTTTCACATTCTTTACTTACTTTTTGCAATTGTGTCGTTAGATCTTCTTCATTCTTCTTGTCTTTTTCAAAGTGTGCTTGTAGATCTTCAATTGTTTCCGTTAACTCTTTTTCGTTTTTCTCGATTTAGAGCTTTAATTTTCGATTTTTCTTCTCAAGAGCTTTTAACTTTCTAAGGCACAAGTGAGTTTTCTTTTCAGATTCACTTTGACTTCATCCTGTTTTTCTTCTTGATTGTGAAGGCATCTTCATGTATGGCTATGAATAAAATCTCTTCTTCATCAGAATCACTGATTCCACTATTTTCGGCTGAGCTAGGATTTTTAGAATACAAACTCTTCTTCTCAAATCCCTTCTTGAATTTTTTTTTGAATTTTTTTTTGTATGTAGACTTTCCTTTTTCATTGTCATCATTACCCTTATTTGGGCACTTTGCTGCAAAATGTCCATTCTTTCCACAATTAAAACATTTAAAAGGTAATTTTCTTCGATATTTACCTGTGCTCTTTTTTGGATTGCGAATGAATAGAGCTCCGTTGTCATCTTCATCATCGCTAGAACTATCATTTGATTTTTGAATCTTAGCTTTCTTTTTTTTTGATGTCTTGAAAGTAACTTCTCTCTTTGAGGGTTTCTCTTGTTCAATTCGCATCTCATATGTTGTAAGAATACCATGAAGCTCATCCATCTTTAGTTTGGCTAAATTCTTCATCTCTTTAATTGTCAAAACTTTTGCATCATATCTCAATGGTAGAGATCTCAAAACTTTTTGAACCACAGTTGATTCTTCTAACTTTTTTTCAAGACCTTGAATCTGATTAACTATTTGATCAACCCACAAAAGATAATTTGTCATATTTTCTTCCTCTTCAATCTTGAAACTCTCAAACTGTCTTCTGAAAGTCTGAAGCTTAGCTTGATGAACCTTTTCATCACCTTTGTAAATATTCTTAAGTTTTACCCAAGTTTCATGAGCAGATTTATATTGCATAACTTTAATAAATTTTGATTCACATAAACCACATACAATAACATTTAAAGCTTTAGCATTATTTTCACTTGGCTTCTTTTCTGTCAGAGTAGTTACAAGTGTCTGTGGCTCTTCATATTCGTCCAGCACTGCTTGCCATATGTTGAATCCAAATGCCATCAAATAAGTCTTCATCCTTATGTTCCAAAAAATATAAGTTGGCCCATCAAACAACGGTGCCATATTTGTAGAAAAACCTTC
Organism: Torreya grandis; assembly: GCA_037957365.1. Taxonomy (NCBI): domain Eukaryota; kingdom Viridiplantae; phylum Streptophyta; class Pinopsida; order Cupressales; family Taxaceae; genus Torreya; species Torreya grandis. Next base: position 7,659,721 of record JARHVA010000118.1, on the reverse strand, counting down.
ATGCGATCCAGTCATCGTGCTTTTCCGATTTACCTTTAAGCTGTGAAATTTTTTCAAAAGGAACCTGTTCTGATACCAATTGTTAAGCACGAAATATACTGAGAGGGAGGAGGGTGAATTAGTATATTATATATCTTTTACTTAATCAAATTCTTTTTTTTTTTAACCACTTAACCACACATTCAAGATATGCAATAAAATTGAAACAATAATATGTACCACACAAGAGAGAGACACCAAATTTTTATGTGGAAATCCAAAGTGGAAAAAACCACGGAGAACAATCTCAAGTATATGAATGAGCACCAACTCAAATTACAAAGTTTGCAAGCACCAACTTCAGGAGCACCAACCCCTTTGTCGAGCACCAACACAACTATTTGTGAGTACCAATCCATAGGGGCACCAACCCCTATTGTGTATAAAACACAACTATCTCTCAATGTTGCTTACTCAACAAATGATAGAACTCTACAATATCTCTCGCTTTTCTCTTTTCTAAAACAAATACAAACCATGGACTCTCTTGCATATTAAAAATGGCTTCTCAAGCCTTCATTTATAGTTTTTCAAATGACCTTTGGCATTCACCCTTTGTGATCCTTCAATCCTCATGAAAAATTGTGTCAACTTTGCATGACCCTTCGTATCCTTGCATTTGAAGTCATATGGTGACCCTTCATAAGCAAAAACGTCATTTCCTATTTTGTCTTTATCTTGGTGACTTTTCGTATTCCTCAAAGTGTCTCTTCATGGAAAAATGTGCCATACCTTTTTTGTCTTCACATGGTTATTCTTGGAATTCCTCAAGATGACTCTTCATGAGAAAATGAGTCCTATTCCTCTTTCGTTTTTTACCTCGTGACTCTTTGACTTCTCCATGGGCCCTCTTTTAATTTATATGCAATAAAAAATATATTCATTAATATTAAATAAATATTAACATACATTAGCCAAGATATGAATATTAAAATCACCATTAAATGCAATGGGGCCTTTATCACCAATAATGCTAGACCTTTGACATAAATGACAATGTTTTCAACAACCGAAAGGCCCAAACTAAATTCTTGAATAAAACAAGATGAGTTCAAACAACCACTGGCTTGAATGATTCGTCATAACTCATAATAAGGCCCCGAACAATTCTGGCCAATCACAAGGTGGTTTGCTTAAATTACAAATCAATTCTATTTTCAAGCTGACTTACCTTTATGGAAAATGCTTGAAAAGATGATCCCAAAGTCTTCAAATGACTTCAAAAGGGGTCTAAAATATCTGTCTAGCTCCTTGAGAATGGAGCAATCCATCTCAACTTTGAGATTTGTCTTATCAAAGTTGTTGGATCTAAATGGGTTGAGGAAACCCTAGGAATCATTAAGGCAATAAAAGGTCAATCTTCACTTTCCAAGTTTACAAAATTTAGATTTGGTAAAGGAGAAGGTTTGGAGGATGACTTGCCCATAGTCATCCCTCTCCACCTTCCTCGCTCTTGGATAACCACCGTTAATGGGCTCTTCAAGTTTTGTCTTAATTCATTTTAATTTTCTAACTTGATGAAAAGTTGGATGGGTAGATTTTGTAGTTATTGGACTTCTCGAAATGCCTCAAGAGGTCTTAGGTTCTCACAATATTCGAAATGGCGTCAGGAAGCGTCAAGCTCCTCCACAACCATTAATGACTTCCTACTAGGTTCATTAAGCTAGTGCTATTTATTTTTAGTTTCAGGTTTGAAAATTTATTTCACGCTATAAAAGGTGAAAAACTAAGGGTGTTTTCTTTTTGGGTCAACCCATCCGCGGCTTCTAAGGGCCCACAAAAGCCATTAAGACCAAAGATGTCTTTCTTCTAGATATAGGCCATTCCTTGAAAAATAACAGGGTTTTAGGTCTTGAAATTGCTTCCATGCGGAAGAGGGTGAAAATTTTAAGGTGGGTCCATTTTATGTCACCCTACTCCTGGGCCTTCTATTTGCCTCAATCGGCCGTACAAAATAGAGGTTACTAATAAAGGTTCTTGTTTACAAAAAATACCTAGAGACAAACTATATAAAAAACATTGTTTAAATTTGAATGTTAAAGTAATAAATATTTAAATATTAAATCGTTGACTAAAGGCAAAGGTGGCAAAACCGTTGACTAAGGCCGCAACCGTTTGAAATCCTAGGCAGTGTATACTAGCATGGACTAGCCTTAACCGTCGTCGCTCCAACCAATCACGTAGAGATCGCTGAAGTCATCCAAAAAAGAGATTGTGCCCTCAACACATTTGTTGGTTCCCTTTGGCCCCAAAACACTAATTGTGCTGTCATATGGAAGGCCTTCGGCTTAAGTTGCTAACTACCCTTCCCAAAGGGTGATTCCCTACAGGGAAAGGCCATGTGCAAAGAAAGAGTGCTCTAGAAACAACTAATTTTAAAAAATTTGCCATAGGCTCTAGACAGTTCCTAAAATAGTGAAAATGAAATCCTACAAGATCAAAAAATTTCATATTTCAAGATAATATTATACACACTTGATGCCTTATGGATTGCATGTATTAATTATTGAAAGTTCATGCATGTTATAAAGGGATTTGGGGCCTTTTAGGACCTCCAATTTTATAAATTCACTATAATTTGTGGCTCCAAAAGCAATTTCGCGAAATGTTGCGAAATCACAGCGAAGGCCACTATTTACAATTATTTTTGCAAGATTTAGATAAGTTCTAATGTAGCAAAAATTACAGAAAACAAACTAGTTGTTTAGGTCCTAAGGGGTTGCAATCCATTTTAAGCACGTACATTGAAAATTGAATATTTTCTTTGCACTACTATATTTTAACCAATAGGATAGGCATTTTACCATAGTTACCAAATCCGGCCAGATCTGGACAAAATCCAGCCGGATCCAAATTTTTTGGCTGACCAGGATAAGTTTGTTTGGGTTGGCCCTGTTTTTTTTCAATTTATTATTATTTTTTTTGTAAGGTTTTCTGTGCAAAAAAATGCCCATAAACCATAAATATGATAAAATATTAATATTTTATATTATTTTTTAATTGTTTTTCATTGTATTTGTTAGTTTTGCATATTTATAAAACTATGCTCACATATATGTATGTATATATATAGAATCAGATTTTTCCAAACTTTTTCAAGAATTCCAGATTTCGGATGTTTTTGCCCTCTTGAACGGATCCGGATTTCCAAACTTGGTAACTATGCATTCTATACATAAAATTTCCAATTTAAATAAACCCTTGAATTAACAAAGTCCATAATGTACAATTTAATGCTTTGTAAGCTCAATTAAAATTACATCTATCCCTCTTTCTCAACACTTCTAAATTGAAATAATTACTTTCTCATGACTCCCAACAACGAACCAATCATTACATAAAAATTAACAAGAAGAATTTAACTAGTCTCCAAGCTCCATCTTTCAAAGTAACCTGCAAAGGACAAACCAAGGAGGCGCTTGGCTCCCCACTGTTAATACCGTAATTAGGCGATTGATCTAGGCATCCCCCAAGCCAAAGAATCCCATCTCTAAGCATAGGTAGTACTAACAGGGTTGAAGCAAAGTAAAGTGTGGCCAAATGAAAGTGGCAAGCATTTCTAGTTGGCTCAACGTGTCAACCTTTCCTATAAGCTAAGGGTTCCTAATACCACCCAACCAAGAAGCACATGAAACCATTTCAAGGAACACAAAGTCAAAGCACTTGAAACACAAGGCAACGACAAGAGATCACAAGATCTAAAAAGACTCATAAATCATCCATATGGACAATATTTGCACTCTCCACTCAATGGGTTGGGAGGGGGACTTTGGGATGCCTCCCTTTGCCCAAACCCTTCTCCCATTGCTATTGGAGAACTTTGGAAAATGTTGGTATTCCTATTGCCCAATCCCTATGCAAAATAGTCACGTATGAGGACTTTGGAATCTTGTTCCCATGCTCAAACCTTATCAAAGAAGGCACACAACATACCCACAAGATGAAGCCCATTTGGGCAGCATAACACTTTTCAATCAATAATTTTTTTGTCAAAACAAGTAAATTAGGAGGGATTTAGCGTCTCCAAGCCTTTAGAGGACCAACAATAACATGGTGGCCAAAGACCCATCCATGGCAAACAAACAACCACAAAGGGAAAAACCGTAAGGCCATGTAAACCATTTGTAGTGAGGTAGCCTATCATGGTTCCTCCACTTGATCCTAAAAAGGATCTCCTTCAACTATGCCTTGTTTCAAGGAATGCTCCTCTACTTCAAGCTCCTTCACCTTCTAGCTCAAGCTCTCCTCTAAAATTCAAAATAATGGCAAAAGTTTCCTACAAGGAAGGTTTTCCCTTCTCTTATAGGGAAAAGCTCTCATCTCCATGGTCAATGGGAAGGTGACACTTGTCTCTTCCCATTCCTTAGCCCTCCTTTCAAATTCTTACTATGCACTTCTCTTACAAACCCATCCCCTCTCTTACAAAGCATGAGGCCAAGCATGGCTCTCCCATGCTCAATAAATGTTCCCTCTTTCCGATGTCATAAAAGATGACATATGCTATGCTATCCTAAAAGCTCCTCAAAATAGTCCTAGTCCTACCTTTTGGTCAAAAGGCTCTAAATTCACCTCAAAATATTTATTTTTCACTTTATACAATCTTCTAAATTTTACTTTCTTTTCCATCCAAGTTTTAGCAAGTGGTAACTCAAGTGGACTCCTTATTCATCCTTCTGACCTGCTAGAAGGTTCAAGAACATCTAGCACATGGGTAAAGGGGGTGTGAATAGTGATAGGTTGACCCAAAATGTCAAAGTGCAAAACTAGTTAATAAAACATATTTTAGGATTAGATTCTAATCAAGGGTGTCATATTGGACACTTCACATTTAATACAAGTGGTACAATCATGCTTAGCATAGTCCTAGTTCCTTCGCACATTCTCCTGTAACCTGCACATCATTGCACATGTAAAATTGCTCTACCTTAGGATAGCCGAAGCAATGGAATGTAACAATGTCAAGTAACATTCATCAACACAACACATAAATAAAGGCATCTCAAAACATAACATCTCAATAAGGTAATATCATCGTGGCAAACTTTAATCACTCATATATTGAATAACACGGTAAGGATGTGCTAGCTCTACTAGCAAGATGACACAAATATGCATATCAATGAACTAAATGAAATCATCTACATCAGAGCTTCATCTAACACTATATGAATAGTATTGATGTAAGCAAAATAGGAACATCATATATTAAAAATCCATTGTTTGGGTAACATAATATCACACAATCCATCAAGTCAGCGATCCGAGGCAATGGAAACTTATACTTGATTGTAATCGTATTTATGGCTCTAGAATCTGTGCACATGTGCCATTCTTCATCTTTTTTGGGTGCTAACATTGCTGGAATTGCACAAGGGCTCAAGTTTTCTCTTATCAAACCCTTCTCTAACAACTCTTTTACTTTTAGTCTTTTCACTAGTTCATTCTCCATAGGTTTCAACTTATATGCTGCCTTGTTTGGAAAATTAGATTTGGGAATCAAATCAATGCGATGACTAATGCTCCTCATGGGTGGCAATCCATCTGACAAATCCTTGGAAACAATCTTAACATATTCTCCCAACAAACCCTTCACTTCATGTGGAATTTCACTTATGTTCCACTGTTCCAATCTGCATGGATTTGGGTGTCAATACATGTCTTGTCCTTACTGCCTTTTTCGAAAACTGTATTTTGGAAATAATCAACACTTTGGGACTGCTCTTCACTTCTTCCTCTATGTCCTTCAACGGGCTCAACATATACTTCTTACCATATTTCACAAGTGTGTAAGTATTTGCTCTATCATCATGTATAGCCTTATCAAATTGCCAAGGCCTACCAAACAACACATAAGATATCCATGGGAAGAATGTCACATAAAACTTCATCCTTGTAAGACTGTATTATCCCTTGACCAATCTGACCTCAAAATGCTAATTAGAGGCTCAAGGAATATCGTTGAACACCTTTCATACAATCTCTTTACTTGCTGTTTTTGTATTTCAGTCTGATTGGTTCTTGCTTGAATGAGTTTTGAATGCTGCAATTAGTGTTTTGAATGCTTCTAACAATGCAAGATGGATTGACAATGTTATAGGAATGATATATTAACTGTTCTTGAACTTCCTCATATATATAGGTGACTGAAATTGACTTGTACAGCTAGTAGACATAATATCAAACACTTGGCATGAATCTTAAGTGACTTAGAAATGTTTCAAAGAATAGCTACAAACCATTGACATTCAAACAAACAATTCTTATGCAAATTTCATATGCTAATAATCACCTACAGCTGCAAGGTATTTTCACAAGCAATTGTCCCACGAATTGAATATGCAATAAGATCATCTACAGCCAATGACAAATTGTCAAACAATTGGCATGCAAGGTAATAACTGAAGCAATGACCAATGAATAACCTTATAACTCCTTTAATTGACTGAAATATAAACTGATTACAATGCTGATAACAATTGCCAAGACTCTTGGCTTATTCAGACATGCAAGTCTGAAAATCTGAATATCAATGGCAGCGTATTACAATTAATTTGTATAATCAGAAATGGATGTAAAATGCATGAAAACCTGGTATGATTGGAGCACCTATGATAGAGGATGAGATAGCAACCAAAAAGAGATCCAACTGTGCCCTCCACAATGCCAATTGATGCTCTTATACAGCCGCCCCTGTTCTGGAATAAAATGCAGATATCAAGTTATACACAGCGTTTCAGATCCTCCTCTAGCATGGAACATGATGGCATTGACCTCAAGAATGGAGTGCCCATGCTAAGTGATGAAATCAATGCCTCAAGAGACCTCCATGAATAAAATCGTGGTCCTCAATATGGCTGGTGATAAAGTGTGAAAACTATATCAGACTGATGCTATCTCCAAACGCTCCTCAATGAGTGATATCGATGCAATCATCAAACTATAAATGTATGCAAACCGTTCTCCCAAATCAAAACTCCAAAATTTTGGCGAAAGGCCACTAAAATTTTGCCTCAGAAGCACAATAGAAAGACTGAAGTATCTTTCTCTCAGCTGCAACCTTTCGGAGGAATCTTTCACCACCTTAGTTATGCCAATTGATGGGAGGCATTGTTCCCAAAGATAACAATCAGAAATCTGCAGAAACCCTTGGCTCCACAAATGAACATATCAAACAAATGTCAACACTGGATGTCTAAGAATGAGCTCTTAAGTTCCTTTTATTCTTTTCTTGTGAGAGCTCAAATACTTTCCTGGCCCATGTGGGATAAAAAATATATTCCCACTTTTAATTTTCACTTAACGTACTTTATAAAATTAAAGTGACTTTATTATTATAAAGTTACATTATAACTTTATAATAACATTTAAATATTTTAATTATTCCTTAGTCACTTCAAAAATCACTTAAATGAGGGTCATGGCCCCATTGCTCATTATAATTGCATTTTATATTTAATTATTAATAAAGTATTACTTTATTAATAATTAAAATAACATAACTCCATATATACTCATTATTTCTCGATTCCCTCTGAACGAGGGAGTTAACCACTGCATCCACATCCAACTGTCTTACTAAAAGTAGTAAGGGTCCCTCTCTATCAACCACTGATTTCTTATAAACAGTAAATCCCTCATTATCTGATCAAACCAATGGTGTAAAGGATTAGCACTACAAATGAAGCCTATTCAGGTGCCTTGTTATAGGTAGAAATTTTGACTGTCTTGAAATAGTCACTTACTATAAATAGTAAGTGTGCCAAACTGAGTCCAACGAAAGTCAGATCTGAACTCTCACTGATCACTGGAGGCAAAGCCATACCGAATACTGCTAAATAAGACCCTCTAATCAAACCGTATTAACTTACGAGAGCCAGGAATAGGCTAAACCCTCTGCGAACTGATGCTCATGAAAATGGGGACATTACAAAGACCCAATCTGAAAATTGACTACACAATGTTCATTTATCAAAATCTGTTTACTTTTTTGCAACCAAGGCACCTTGTACAGATTTGGGTATGTCATTCTTTTCAGTCCAAGTTTATATACCATTTCATTAGACACCAAATTATCAATGCTACCACTCTCAACAATGACTTTACAACACTTACCCCTCCGAATTGCAAATGGTTCAAAAAGATTCATTCTTTGTAGCAGTTCATTCTCTTCTAAAGCTGGGTTTACCAACACTTTATTCATCATGAGAGCTTCTCCATGTTCCAGTTCTTCCAATTGATTGGATTATGCAATGTTTTTTTCCATCCGCTTGTGCAGTGTGATCGTTATCGGTGTTTCTTTTGCTACTGTTATTTTGTGTTTGTGGGCACTAAGTTTCTATGTTCAACATCTCCACACCTAAACCATGTACCTATGCAACCTTTACCATGGTATCCTCTTTCTCTTGTAGCATGATTGTGAATGTGAGAAGTGCTAGCTTCTCTCTGTCTTCCAATATTCTTTTGTTTCCTTGACAACTTCTCTTCAGCATTCAAAGCACATTGATAGGCTTCTTCTATTGAACACAACATGATTATTCCAAACTCCTCTTACATGGAAATACAGCAACCATTTCACATACCTTGAAATCTTCTCTTCATCATCCTCAACATGACCAACCGAAATTGTGACCATGTAAAACTCTTCTGTGTTATCCTTTACACACATGTATTTTTGCCTTAAATTTTGTAGCTTCTATAACAAACTTAGTTGATAATCAGAAGGTAGAAACTTGCCCTTCCAACTTTGAAACCATCCTATACCAAATCTTGATTTAATCCTTACTCCTCTAACCCTTTTCAATTGCACATGATCCCACCATAAGGATGCATGTCCCTTTAGCTTTGTGCAAGCAAACTTCACTCTTTTGGGGTCCTCCATTAGCTCACAATCAATGTATTTTTCTAGCTCTATGATACCAATCAATTAGATCTTTGGGGCACAAACTTTAGCCACAGGTGTCCAACTTTGGTTTGCTTTCCATCTTGGCAATGGCCTTCAAGAATCTATCCTCTGGTTCTTCATCGAACTCTTCTAGCTGAACGTCTAGGGCTTCTCCTTTATATTCACTCATATTTGCAACAACTCTTGTACGTTGTGCAACGTCCATTGCACCCAATCTAGCTTTGGTTCTTCTCAACATCTTTAAGTCTATAACTCTTGGTGCTCTTCCTCCTTGCCTGAGGTGCTCATCCATGTGCCATCTTGTATTCCTCACAACTTTCAACTCAATGATGCGGCACTCCTCACAACTTGCAACAAACTCAACTGGAGCCTTAGATGATGCAGGATGGATAAGAGGGGACCAAATTAATGGTAGCGTTTCTCTACAACCTAGATTCAATATTAACCAATGGACACACACTCATGCATAGCACAGATGTAAAGACCTAACTCACTTTAATAACAATGTTACAAAGAATTTTTATTTCTAGAGTTACCAACATGAAGATGAAGACAATACATACATAGTCTTTCAATGGACTTGAGTATTCTTGCTACTCCCTGTTCTCCTACAATCACACTTGCACTCTCACAACTGAAGCTGCACCCACTCTTCCCAACTGTAACTCCCTCTAGGCTCTAACTTATTGGGATCTCTTCTACCTCTTCATTGCATCTTGGAGTGCCTCTTTGAGTTCCCATGTTCTTGGAAAATGCTTTAAATGGCAAAAATTATCACTATGGGCCATTATGCTCTTTTAGCAATTGTTGCGGGTGGCATCAACACATTCTATGCTTATCTTCTTACTATTGTTATTTGTTTGCTTCAGTCTATTTTAATTTTGGCTATGGACAATGTGAAACATGTGATGCATCTCTATATATATCTTCATGTAAAAGTTTCCTCCTCCCCGGTCTAAACTTGTCATAGTGTAAAGCTTGAAAAGAAATCATATTTTGCGGGTCCTACTTGTTCTCATGTTTTTAAAGTTTGAAACCGCACTTTCATTTGTGATTACAGAGCTCAAAAGTAGAAAAATGCTAATTTTCCTTCACTATTTTTTGGTACAGCTATTGCTACAGTTGTCACAGTTGCTGAAATACTAAAGAACAATGGTCTGGCCATAGAGAAGAGTAAGCTTTCTTTGTTTTATTTGTGTTATACTGTTTCATATATATGTTAGTTTGTTGTCATACATGCTTTTATATATGTAGTGTTTTAATTTTTTAGTAGAATATTTTTGACATATAGAAGGTTTTTGCATTAATTTGTTTTTAATGTGGTAGTAGTATATTGTGAAAACATCGATATCATTTAACAGCAGATGTTGGAAGTCGTTGAAGTACATGTCTGTTCGTCATCTATGTCCACATATGATGTTTGCTAAAGACAACCTTTGTTTTATAAAGTCACTTTTTTTTTTTTTAAACTGGTGAGGGAGCTAGAGTACATTTTCCTGAAAGCGTCCGTATGGAATGTGATGACTACCTTATCATTTAGATATGATGGGCATGTATGTTTTACTGCTTTTTCTCTTAACCCTATCTGTTTGTCTTGAATACTGCAATTTCTGCCTCTTGGTGTATCATATTATTTTAGTTTAACATTTATATTGCAAATAAATATGTCCTGTCTTTACTTTTTCTATTTACCAGAGAAGAGAGGAAGGTAGAAGCTTCTGATTGTTACTGTTTTAGTGAGAAGGGAGGGTTTGGACATGCAATTCTCAACATGTTTATATTTAAGTTGGTTTCTTGCAATTAGAAAATCACTCTAGCTCAAATATTTAGGTCTATAATAGATGTTGTTTCAGAAATATTTCTCTATCTGTTTGTATTTTATAGCTTTACATAGGGTGTTAGTACTCTTTACATGTTTTCTCAGATTTGATATTTTATTCCCATTGTGATTATTTGGATCATACTGCTGCCCATGCATTGCAGCTTCTGTGATGACTCAATATTGCTCCACATAGTCTTTTCTATTTATATCTGTTTGTGATGCAGATGCCTTTTACAAAACCATTGTGCAATATTTGGTGCACCAAGTTTCAGATTAATCAATTTTGTGCTTCTACATTTAGAACTTCTCCCTGAAGTTTGACACTGGCTTCTATGCTCTTCCTTTCTTAGTATGTATGTGATTGTGGTATGTTTATGAGGTTAAGAGATTCTAAGTGCATATAGCTCTTTCAGTGTTCTATTTTGATCATTCTAATGATATGAACATGTTCCGAGTTTCTAATATCAATTTGGAAGATCTTGATCATTAAAAAGTTATTGAACAATATCTGGTCAAATTGTTTTGGCATGTACAAGGTACTTTGACATTCATGGGTTTGCAATAGAGATGTTAGTTAATGCTGTATGGTCAAGTATGTTCAAATTTGGTTGCACCTTTGTGCTAGACAGTAGTATTGGCAGCTAGAAACATGTCAATTGTGTATTTATAGAGAGACACTAATTGGAGGGGTGGTGACATCGACAATGAACAATCGTGAGCCAAACATGATGACAGATTTGCCAATTTGTTACCATTTAGAAATTTTCATATATGTAGTCACTAAATTTTATTTGCATCCTTGAAGTTCTGATATAATTGATATGCACCGTACAGTTGGCTGTAATCATTGGTCACATTATATTCTATTGATCATTTGGAGATTATACTGTATATACGTATGATCTGGCTGTGTTTTCCTGAATGCCTTAGTTCCTTGGTCTCAAGCTGGTACTTTATATTGCTTCCTACAAATTTCAAATGTGCTTATCGTCTGTCAAATCCACCTATAATGGCCCTAGTCACACTGCTTTGTGAGATATCCTTTAGTTATTAGGCGGCCTTCTAAAACTACCAAATTAATTGCTTCTTATTTCAAATTCACATCTCATTTAATGGAGCATCGGATACCCAATTTCATTAATTGAGATTGCTACATAACATAACTGAACAGGCAATACTGCTTTGAGTTTGGCCCACATTGGGACTAGCAGCTGATGTAGGGCCACAACTGCACCATTCTGTACACATTTAGATCTTGCAGCCTGGTGTGTATTTCCAGTTTTTTCATCTCCAGGAAATCTGCAAACCTCGGTTTATTGAGAATGGACATTAAATCCAAGAATTCCATTGACTTCCCGTAGTCTAGACTGTTCTTTAGATAAGTCTATAAATTCTGTAGTGGTAACTATGCAGTGGTTGGTGCAATTCAACAGATTCTCTAGGGTAGCGGTTCCTTTTACTTTATTTTATCCTACAGGGGTATTGTACTCTTTAATTCTACGGCTACATATTAATGCTACTCAGTAATTTTACGTTATCTTACTGACATATATAGTTTGAGAGCAATCCCTTCTATTCTGGAGTCACATTGACCTACTTAGGTGATTTATGGATATTCTTTCTTGCTGCAAGTTGTGCTTTTTATGTTAACTGTAAGCAAGTGGGTTAGTCCTTTAATGTTATAGGCTGTGTCACAAGATTTGCTGATTTTTCAGCTTGAAATTCAAAATACGTCGATTTTTTACCTAGGGCAAGAAGTTTGCCTGAAATCAGTTAGTTTGAGCTAAAAACTGCTTGGTAAAAACTAGCGCTAAAATCAGGAAGCCAAAAATTTTATATAGCGGGCGGTTCTGGCAGGGATATGCAAAAGCGATTTATGAATATAAGCCAATAACTCAGTAAATGAGGGAGAAAAAATCTGCTGTGTTGGAGCTGTTGATTCTTGAAGTGGTTTCCCTATAACATGTGTTGGAAGCGTCGATTCATGAAGTGGTTTGCTTGTAACCTACGTTACCGGATATGTCACCTGCAGGTCCCAGGGGCGCGCAGGGATATGTCGATGGGTATGGAGCATGGGAGGAGCAAGGGGGAGTGGGCCAAAAATCGTGGTAGGAAAAAACTGGGGTAAAACGCATCCACAACCTTCGTGCAGACTGCAGTATGTGGGGTACCCTTCGACCATTGCTGTGCATAACCACTGTTTTAAGTTTGAAACGTTAATTTCATGACTTTGTCGATTAAACTCCCCCAGGGTGAGCTTGTTGATTTGAAACATTTTGGTCCACTCATTACTCACTACCAACTTTCCAGATTTATTTACTCAACAAATTTAAAGCACGTTTGGAATATCATATTCACCAGCACAGAGTAAAACACAGTATTCTTATTGACTGTGGTGCTTTAATATATAAATTTTTAGAGTGGGGGAAGTAGGCAGTCTTTTAACCGTTCAACGTCTTGGCAATTTTACACCTCCAATATAGCCATGATAGTTAGTGGGCTAACAGATTATCTGTGAAGGTAATAATTGATTGCAGTTTTTTAACCGTTGATCGTATTGGTAACTTAAGCCCTTCACTCATGAAATTAACGTTTCAAACCTAAAACAGTGGTTATGCACGACAAACAGGTCTGAAGTCTTGGTCGAAGGGTACCCCACATACGCGACAGGGGACAGATTTGGATGCGGACGCCAGTTTTTATTTTTAATTTATGTTTTGTTTTTATTTTATGATTTTATTTTATATATTATATTTTTTATTTGTCATTAAATCCTAATATTTAATTATGTCTTGTTTTTATTTTATTTTACGTTTTTATTTTTAATTTTGTTTCCTCTATGCATATTATGTGGTTAATTTTGCTTATATGACTATATTTTTATATATTTTTGTATGGCTGTATCCAAACCCCCCAAAAAAAAATCGTCGTATCCCCGTATCCGATACTCGTACCCGTATTTGTATCAACAACGTAGCTTGTAACTTCTGTTAGATCCGTGCATTTGCTGTAAGCTGTGTGTGATGTGGGGACGTGTTGCAGCCTGCTATGGACCAGCTCAATGCAGGGCCCTGTCTCCTGTTTGGACGGGCGCGAGGCTTGATGGGAGAACCAGAGAAGCTTGGACAAGACGATGCGAGATAGAAAGGTAGGGTTTGCGTTTTATTTTATTTGTTATTTTCTATTTTATGTTTTGTTTTAATTTTCTATGTTTCGTTATTAATTTTGTTTATATTTTATAATTTTAAGTTTTATTTTATTTTAAAATTTGCTTATGTATTTTTATTTTTTTGTAATTATATTTTAAATATATATATATATATATTTAATGTTTATTTAGTTTTTATAATTTTTGTTTATAATTTAGAAAAATACTAATAATGTTTTCTATTTTCATTTTTAATTTTTTTATTACATGTTTTTCCTTCTAAATTATGTTTAATAATTTTATCTTAAATGATTTTATTTTTATTTTTTACGATTTTTACTTTTTTTTAATAATTTATTTAAATTTTATGTTTTTCTACGATTCGAATTTAATAGCGATTTTTTTTTTTGAATTTTATCCATTGGCAAATTCGAATCAAATTTTACCCTGGTCGAACTCGAACTCGAACCTTGTGACTTAGGTTGTAGGGATTTAAACTCTTTTAATGGGTTATTTGGATAGGTTAGAAGATTAGACTTTAGGTCACCAATATATCTGGTAATTGTAGTTATATTCTTTCTATATAAACTTGTAAATTTGGATCTGATAGATTTATTCTGAAACCTTCAGCTTTAAATTTTCATCAAGTGTTGTATACCAAGATCTAGGAGCCTTTTCGAGGGCATTTAATGGTTTTTTAAAGTTTACAAATAAGAGCTGTCTTTTTTTAGTAAATCTTTGGGGATGTCTATATGATTTATTTTCCATTTGAACAAGGCCACCATTATATCCAATTTGGCACTTCAGCACTATTTCATTTGCAGATGTGGGTGCAAGTGCAGCCATTTGATTTTTTGATCGATGGCGGTAGCATGAAGAATCTCATCTTGAAGCAACCGTCAATTGATTGAATCATCCTACCATGCCTCATTCTCGTCCTTACAATTTGAGATGGATCGGTTTCTTCAATACCAAAGGTATACATATCACTCACCGGTGTTGTCGCTCATGTTATCCATCCTTTCAGAGAGGAGCTAGTTTGTAATGTAGCGTCCACTAGTGCTTGTGATATAATCCTTGGGCATTCATACATGCATCACTGTCGTGGTGTGTGCATATCCAATCCTTGAAGTATCATCATATTAGTTGGAAATAAGAAGTATCGGATTCTTAAAGTGATTCCAAGCTCTAACCACACTGTGCATACTCCTGAGAAGATTGTCACATTCACTGCCTACAACAACACAACCTCAATCGTTAGAAACAAATAAGATTGTGGAAATCATGTACACCCATGATTTGTTTGATTTGTGGCACAAAGTTGACATGGTGGGTCAAAATAATACCCAAGGCAAATGGTTCACCCGATATTAGCTAGAAGCCAAGATACCAACCACACTTGTTTCCTAAGCATAACACAATCCGAACAATTGTTTCTCAAGAAAGGGTGAATGATCCATGCACATTTGCACAGACCCATGCTATTACCTTGAGTGCCTTGATTACTTGTTCACCTCTGTGTAACTTCCAACATCATGCGCCTCCTGAGGAGTACTAGGAAACATGTCGCACAACTTAGAAGACCATATTGCGCACTTCAGCCAATGGGCACAAAGTGCGTAAGAGTCAAGAGCTTAGCCCTTGAGGGGTTGAGGGATAGCATTCAATGCATCTCTATGTTCCGCACAACATAACCTCTACGCACTCTATGCAGCTTGCACAACATTGCACAAGCACGTGCAATGTGCACAACCTTTGTACAACATCAGCCGACTGCACAACACTCACATACATGCCGCACAACTCGGATCTTGTGCAAAGCATCCAAAACTCAATAGCCACGTGGAGACTCCATGCCTCACTAAGATAAACCAATTGGCACTTCTAGAGCTTTTGTTATGCCATAGCATATGTCAGCGATATCGCGCCCCTGTTAGTCAAGCCACATAACTTTTGGAAGATGAAGTCACACATTGAAGCCCAAACGGTTCAACTTCCATAATGGTTCTTTAGCATTTGTGTCATTGTAATCTCTGTATATATATCTGTAGCATTAGATAACAAACATATAGTAGAAGGTGGACAGCCATACATCTTGCTCAAGACATGCCATGTATAGAACAGAT
Organism: Torreya grandis; assembly: GCA_037957365.1. Lineage (NCBI taxonomy): Eukaryota > Viridiplantae > Streptophyta > Pinopsida > Cupressales > Taxaceae > Torreya > Torreya grandis. The sequence continues at coordinate 7,643,684 of JARHVA010000118.1, read as the reverse complement.
AGATTAACATAGTTTTCTATTCCAGCTCTATTACTTTCTCTGTTCTCTATCTTATGCAGTATTGCTTCCGCTTACGCATACAACCCATCTAAACATAGTTTTAGAGTGTTGTGCCCTGGACCTCCTGGGATTCAGATTAAGGAGCAAAGATTCTTTCCAAACCAATGCTTTCTCAAAGTAGCTAGCCAGCTGGGTTGATTTGTTGCCATTTTCTTTAAGGTAATTCTATCAGCTATCAAGTTTGGTCATTCATCATAGGATTATATAATTCCATGCTTTCTCCCAGTCTTGCTGCCCTTGGTCTACTTTGGACTCAAAAAGTTTCTGCCTTTTATCACGCTATAGTTCTTCAGGTGTGACATTTATTACAACCTTTGTTGGATTTTGCTAGAGGAAATACATAGATAATAATGCTTGTAACAATATTCTTTATTTGTTGTAAGTAAAACAGTTAGGTTTTTCATGTATGCCGCGAGCTTGTAGTTGAATTTGGATGGTTATGTATGCCACAAACTGAGTAGTTGTAGGAACCCTTCTGTTTGTATTCCCATCCGTTGTCTATACAAAGTCATTGATTAACTTGGTCACTAGCATTGGTTCTAGATTTGATAATTTTTTGGTATCATGCCAATTTTTGTAAGTTGGATTATTTGTTGACTTGGGACAGTTTGACCTTATGCAGAAAACAAAGAAATGAAAAAAAGAAATAATATTAATGTCCATGAATGACCAAAAGAAGGTCAATGTGACTTGAGATTCCAACCAATTATGGTAGAAAGTGTTAAGGGTAAAAGGACCCTAGGATCAACAACTAACTAAATAAAAAAAAAGAACAATAAATATTGAAAATAAATGAGGGATAAACCCAATGTAGTAAAGTCCCCAACTCATGTGGTTAGGGCACCAATACAAATAGCCATGTGGGGGGAGCAATAACCCCTGAAGAGTAAGGGTTCCATTAAACATTTTTGACCGTGCATGGGACAAGAATCATGTGTCATAATTTATCACTATAAAAGGGCCAATGCAAGATCTGATGATAATGCTCATCGAAAAGTGTTTAGGGCCGAGGGGGCCACGCTGGTTAATCCTAGAAGGAAGAAAAGCACTACCTCTAGAATCCTTCCTAACATCCAAGGTCAAAGAAACTCCTATGGTAGCAAAGAAACTTGTAATAAATGCTTGTCCCTGCACCTTGGGAAGTGGGTATGAGGGAGTAAATCCATTACATTGAGCAAGGGCGGATCCCTGTCATCGAGAGTTAGTGTTGGGGTACCTTAGTAGTAGTGGGTGTGAGGGAGTAAATCTATTATGTTGAGCAGGGGTAGATCCCCATCATCGAGAGCTAGTGTGTTGGGGTACCTTAGTAGTAGTGATTTGTAAAGATGAGCATTATCCAAAGGCGCTTAATGCCACCTACCTCTGTGATGGGCTAAAAGAAAGAGGTGATCAACTTAGGGTTTGTAGGGTTTCCCTATAGGGATTTGCATCGAAGGGTGGCAACCTCTCGAAGAAAAATGACAAACACCATTGGTTCGGGTACAAAAAGAAAGTGGATAGATAATTGCCCGAGTCTCTGTAAAGACAGTGGTATTTACCCTGGATCTCATAATAAATAGGGCATTTGAAAATGAAGTGCTCCTTAGTTTCCACCTCATAGAGGGAGCAAAGATGACAGATCTGGTCCCCACATGGAATATGGTGATCAATCTCAACCCACAATTGGTGTGAGCACATCTTCAACTAGCCGAGGGAAAACTTTAAGCCTTGAGACCAATGACACTCGAGATAGTCATGGTGATGAATGAAACTCAGAGTAAAAGGCAAGCTTGGCGCTGAGCTATTGAGGAGGAGAGATCCAAGTGACCTGGATGTATTGCCTGTAGATATCCTTTTTGAAATATCTAATGATGACCTCCTTGAAGGGAAGAAGTTGATGAGGGGTATGTAAAGAGTTCCTGAAAGAAGGTAACCCATCAATAGAGACACCGATAGATTGGTGGAGGAAACTAGTCTTAGAATACCAACAACATTGATGTCTTTTGGGGCCCAATGATGTAATCCTCTCTGAATAACATAGGGCTAAGTATGGATACCTCCCATGGCTTGAAGCTGAATTTGCTATGGTTTTGAGTTTGGGAATGTAAGCTTGAAGATAGTCTCAAGGTGCAAAGGTTGAGCAACAAACTTAGGTTGGACAATGCACTGAGCAACAATCCGTTTGCAATGGATCACACGCTGAATCATGATGTTGGATCCTCTCAATACGAGCCCAATCAATGAACCCAAGACTAGGTCCCCAAACCTCGTACCCATACAAAACCATAGGCTTGATGACTGTATCGAAGAGGAACATCTTTGAAGGGATAAATTGGAAGTGGATATGAAAACATTAGCGCTTCAAGACATAAAGGGAGGCTATCCCTTACAAAGGCATGATCGAAAGGCAAGCTTCATACTAAAAGATGGTCCAGAAAACTAGACCCCCAAGTAAGTGTAGGCAGATGTGATCTCCATAGGTTCCCCTTTGTAGAGGAACTGGAATTGGGGAAGAGAATGTTCGAAGATGTTGTATATATATCATGACATTAGTTTTTCTAAGGTTGATGATTAGTTGATGAAGCTCGCATAAATGAGCAAGGACATCAAGTTGTCTTTTTAAACCCTTGATTGAGTGAAAGGGGATAACAATGTCATTGACAAAAAGAAGTATGGCTATCACCACATCAAGTAAAATGCAACCATGATCTACATGGGTATGCTGTCAAAGAACTCCTCTAGTTTATCAATGTAAACGTTGAATAGGGTCGATGAGAGAGGGCATCTCTGCTTGACCCCAATGGTACTCTTCACAAAGATAACAAGACTGCGAGAAGTATGAAACTACTCGACAGTTGTCTTAGAGAGTTCTCCAAGCGATGATAATGAGAGAATTTAGAATGCTGACATCACACAACTTCTAGAAACACATATACTCGGAATTGAGTCAAAGGCCTTTTGAAAGTCTAAAAAACAACAAATGACTTTGGAAGACTAGTGAAGGGCCTCCTCAATGATATCCTTGAGTGCAAAGATGTGGTCAATTGTCTAGATTTCTCTCTTTAAGTCGACTTGGCCCCTGCTCTAAAATTATCTCTCCAAGTGCTCTAAAAGTTGCATGTCTAGTGTAGTGGCATCTCAAGACTTATGAATGGCATGGATTATGCATTGGGAGCAAGAACGAGGAAAACCTGAGCAAACAAACTCATTAAAAAGCTTCTCGAATGGGAAGACAAGGGTATCCACACCATATTTGAGGAACTCAGTTTGAAGTCCCTTGTAATCTTCTGGTTTGTTGGTACATAACGTTTGAATAGCTCTTTTGAGACAATGACAACATGTTGCTATGGGATGTTGTAAAGAGAGCTAGCATAGGAAACCCTTGCCTGGGGGTCAATGTCAGAAACGAGGGTTTTCCTCGGGAGGAGAGTGCACCAAAAAGTCTTATAGGGGAATGTTGAAGGGCAGCAAGGAGAGCAAAGTCATCTAGACATAAGAAACTTTTATTTCGGTAGAGAAGACATCCATAATCTCTACGAGTGGAGGGAATGGAGAGAGGGCCATGGGCTAGGGAAAAATGAAGTCTCTGATGTAGGGATTTACACTTATCATACCAACAGTTTATAGGGCAAGACCCATGGGGAGTAGGTGAGCTAGAGTAGTGCACAGTGTGGGGGTAGGATTCAAGGGTTGCGCCCCAGAGGGCATGATGTAAAAACTCATATATGGACTCTACAATGGGAATAAAAAGGGAATACCATCGATACAAAGAGTCTGGGAACATAGTTAATGGTATATTCATCATCAAAGAGGATCGTGGTGTGGCGAGTGTTGGGGGAGGCATGGTGGGAGATAGTGCGGGTTAGGAGTGTGAAGAAATATGGAGGGTGAAAGACAAGGCAACATGGTCGCAGTTGGAGTTGATGGGAAACAAGGAAGTCTTGGATTTGGGGGAAGAAGGATCTGCAAGTGAGAACATAATCCACTATGCCCGCACGCCCCTTCCCTTGCCCCCATTGCATACTAAAACAAAGACATCACAAATAAGAGGTGTGCCTCTTTGAACATGCAATCACATGTATCTTGAATGGACATCAAAAGCTACAAACAACACTCTAGACCTAAGGTTGTCATGAATGAGGCAAACTGCTACACTTGAACCACAAACACCGCCCTATCTACAGGTCTCACATCGACATGCCGAGATCATGAATTAACCTGTAACTAGAGGGAGCTTCCACTCTGGGCTCTCTTGGGTCTCAGTAAGGAAGACGAGATCTCACAATGCAATCACATCCTAGAAGATATCCGGAGAAGACCACAAAGCACCATTACTTGTTCCAACAAGTAATGAAGATGCCACTACGACCAACATGCCATTTAGATGGTAAAGGACGTGCCCACTCTAGGGGTGGGTAAGCACGAATCAAAGCCCTGCAATTCCAAATGACTTCCCATTTGTTCTTTTTCCTAGCAGCGACAACCAAGGTCGGAGCTTTTTGAAGCTCCTCCACTTGCAGTCTTGTGAGATCAGCATCTAAGTAAACTTTATTGAGGAGGGAAATGAGCTTCCTTTTAGATTTCAGTGTTTCTATCTAATTTCGCTTTTTCTTAAGTGTGAAAAGAAGAAACTACTTAAGAAGGGTGTGTAGAATACCTGTTGAATGTGCGCGCGTTGAATCCAAGTGATTGTGGAGAGCTCCTCTTTGGCTTGGGAGGATGACTTGTAAATAAGAAAACACTACCACAAAACTTGTTTGTTAGATAATTAGTTGGGTGGATTGCCTAGCGTGAGCTAGATCCTAGAAGCGAAAGCTTTCTAGGACGTCAATCCACTTGCTTTAAAACACTTAAGTTGGAATGATAAAAGAAGTATTCTTGCAATAAATTACAACACACTGAAATTAAAACCAACAAACAACTGAATTTAATACAAGAGAATTAAATGCTTTGCAAAAATAACTAAAATAAAGCAATAGTTTGATTAATACTAGAGCTGAAAATTAGCTAAAGCAAAGTTGTGGTTTAGTTTTGGTAATTTGACAAGGGTTAAAAAGATGGTTGGGGTAGGTAAATGATTGAGATAGTAACAAGGTAAAGGGTAAATGGTTGAAAAGATAATAAGTAGTCAAGATGGCAAAAGGGGTATATGGTCAAAGTGCTAACGATGGCAAATGGGCAAAAGGGTAAACGGATAAATGGATAAGGATGACAAATGGGCAAAAGGGTAAACGGATAAATGGATAAGGATGACAAATGGGCAAAAGTGGAAATGGCAAAGAAGAGGTAAAGGAGTTATGGTTTAGAGGTCAAGAAAGAAGGGACCAAAGGATGGGGTTTAGAAGTCAAGAGAGAAGAGGTCAAAGGGAAGGGAGAAGATAAATTGAAATTGCAAAATAATAAGGTTACCTTCCAAGCTTGAAGAAGAATGGTTGTTGATAGTTGATGAAGACTAGAAGCAATTTTAGCAGAGTTTTGTTGCTTGAGCTCCTTCTCTTCAAGATGATGACCTCCTTGATGATGCCTCCAAACCTACAAGATAAAATGCTACAAACAAAGACTCACTTACCACCTCTTTGGGTGAAGGAGAGGGGGGTATTTATAGCATTTGTTGTCAAGAACCATGTCAAAAAAGGGAATAGAAGTATGGTGCCATTTTTCAAGTGGGCTCATAAATGACAAAGGGGATAACGGTGGTGGGATTCTCACTTTGTTGATTTGTATCCCACCTTGCATATGAGTCCAATTTGGAGTGAAAATCATGCACATCGGCTCAAATAAGGCCAAAGGACTTTTCACCAAGCTAATTTGTCTTTTGGCTAAGTGCCCCATGAATTTTGGCACCATTCTCCATGTGGGTGCATGAGTGGTCATGAAAGACAAAGGGGTGAGATTCTCGCTTAGATCATAGGTTTCCCACTTGGTTTGTTTGCATAGTTCCACGGGGATGCATCCGCCCCAAAAAACCCCGCGTTTCAGGGACCGGGACATCCCCCAGCCGTCCCGCCACCTCTGCCAAGTTCTGTTGCTGTCTCGGGGACTTCTCCCTTTGAGAGGGGACATCCCCTTTTTGGAGGGATGTCTTTTAGAAGTCCCTTGGATGTTCAGGGGCTGTCCAGAAGTCTTGGGGACGTCCCTCCAACGTCTAGGCATTCTCCATGCAAAACAAAGTCAAGTGTTTTTTTTTTCAAATTAAAAAAAAAAGGATTTTTATGCTTTCTACCCTAACCCTAATTGCTAGTGGGATCGACACCCACTCGCAAGGCTTCCCAAAAGCCTTTTGTTTGTTGTCCCAGGTTTCTAGTTCTTTTGTTGTTGAGAGGAATTGGTCTACTTATAGTTGGATTCACTCCATGAAGAGGAATAGGGTTACTTCTAAGAGGGCAAAGAAGCTTGTGGTTGTACATAGTGCTTTGCGTCTTATTGACCGCAACACACTTGCATATGAGAGTCCAATAGCCAGCTGGGATGTAGAGCTAGAGGAGATGATGATGCTACACAGAGAGGGCTGGTTTGTATTAGCTTGGAGGAGCTTGAGCGTGTGGAGTCCAACAATTTTAGTGATGAGGAGTTCCACATTGGGGATGATTAGCCATTGAGTCATTTGTATTTACTTGTAATTTTTTAATCTGGAGCTCTTGTGAATATGAAAATTAGTATGAACACTAGCTTTTAGGTTAGGTGAATTTCAAGTTTTCTATCTAGTTTTTTTTTCCAAGGTTGCCATAGAAACTATAGTTTGGAGAAAGAATAGAGGTCCATTGGTGAGTTTGACAAAAAAATTTACTATTTACTTTTAGTATATCACTATTGTATTTTGTTTTTGAACATTGTTGATACTTGATTGTAATCATGAATCATCATTATGAAATTTTGAAAATTCAATGTTCAATTATCAATGTTTATTGTTTAATGTTCAATGTTAAATTGTTAATGTTCATTGTTCAATAGATCAAACTTGAAACTTTAATGATTAAATCACAATGTTAAATTGTTCATGTTCAATGCAATATACAGATACTTAATCCTTATACATCTTTTTATATTTAATTTTTCAAGTACTATATGTATTTCAGCACTGCTCCCTTACCGTCCCCCCCATCGTCGTCCCCCCGTCCTCCCCAAACTTAGGCCCCCCATCCCCCCATCCCGAAAACACGCCCCCGAGGGCCCTCGTCCCCGAAACGCCGTGTAACTATGTTGGTTTGTCTTCCAACTTGCTAAAGAGTCCGAAATGGAGAGGGAATCATGCACATGGGCTCATATGAGGCCAAAGGACTTTTCACCACCTTTTCTCTTCTTTTTCTAAGTACTTACAAAGATGCTCCATGAATTTTGACACCATTTTCCAAGTGGGATGAGGGGAAACTCAAAATAATTCCAAGCGGGACCCATGTGGTGCTTAATGATTTCATTAGGTACCTTGGATGAGGGTCCCAAGTGGGGTATGATGTCGCACTTCAAGCCACCTCATTTTTAAGCCATGCTACTTGCCGAATCACCTTCCATGTCACTTGCCATGTCATATGTCATGTCATTATGAATAGTGATAGTGGGTCCCACAATGAATAGTGATAGTGAATAGTACTATATGAATAGGGGATTAGTGATTTGGTTTAGTTGAGAGGGGTTGGTTAAGGCTTAAGAAGGTTTTAGGAGGTCTTTGGGGGGGGGGTCTCGAGGCATTCATACATCTAGAACTGCGTGTGTGCAGTTTTCTAGTGTCTACATTTTGCCTCTTTTTGTTGTGTAGCTTTGAATTATTAAGCTGCAAAACAAAAACGGATCACTTGGTCGGAGGTCAGGATGCCTTGAGTATGGGAGGAGGTGTCCTTTCTCAAAGTGGGAGTCGATGAGGAAAAGTAGAATCGGGTACGGGTTTGATAAGCAGTGGGTGGTGAGGTACTAGGGTAATGCAAAAAGGGTTGGGCATTTGAAACACAAACATGTGAACAAAATGCGATTAAGTGCGATAACCAAGATCACACGCAAACAAAAGTTGCAAGTGTTGGTAAAGGGTCAAATTCTAAGAGACAAGTGACCAATGTACCACTTGACCACAACTGTGGCTAGGTACACTTGTTAGCCTCTTATACAAGTGCAGTGTTTTGACGAGTATCCGAATTCGGAAGTGCTCCCTTGAAAACACAAATGGTCCGGTTGTAAAAAGGGGTGGTTCAGATTCAAATGTTCAACATGGCCAAAATGGTTAGTGTGGTCAAAAGGACCAAAGCACATATGTTGCAAAATATGTGAATAGATTGGGTCAAAAATGGCCAACGTCGAAGTGGACGTGGTTGAATGTTTGGGTGGTTGGTTGAAGTTGGTGGGCAAGGATTTTTGGTAGGGGGTGGTCAAGTTGACTCCACATGTAGTAGGCAAGTGGACGCTGCCTACATAGTTTTGTGGATGTGATATCCAATAAAACTTCAGGGCAAATGTAGTTTTGCTGTGGTGTTCAAATTGGTTGCCCCAATTTGAGGTACCACACAATTTGGTTTGGGTTTTGGTGAAGGTAACGGTGAGGTTTCGTTGTGTAGATTGGTGAATAATCACCATAAAAATCCCACATGTATTAGGAGGATAAGACACAGATGGGTAAGGTAGGATGAATAGGTGGGTAACAAAAGGCTAAGGATCAGAGATGACCTGTGATGGAGCTAAGGCAAAGAAGAGGTGCCTTCATGAGGAGGCTGCACCTTCTAAAATTGTGCGAAAGTGTAAGTGACGAGTGTCGTCTAACTCCTCATTTAATCAATATTCAATTGATGTCTTATCAACCAGGGTTGGTGTCCAAAGCTATCTGCAGTAAGGTATAGGATGGTAGATTTAGAACGCTGTTTATGGGGGTGCTTGTTGATCTTATTCTAACTTTGACTAAAGAAAGGAATGTGTTCTAAACTACGTGATTCACGCTTTTGCTGAAAAAGAAAGAAATCAAATCAATCTACTCTTTTGCTTGAAAATAAAAGTCACACCTATTTACATTTGCATGGAAAGTAAATTCACACTCCTACTTACGAAAGGAAATTTGCTTCACACGTTTGCTGTAAAAGAAAACACATTTTGCTTAGAAAAAAATGAAATATGAAAATGATTTTTAAACTATGAATTTGTTTTGATGTTTTTATAAATAAATGCAAACAGTAACAAGATTCTAATTAATTATAACAATGAATTAAGAAAACATAACATAAATACCGTACACAGTTCTTGGTTTTAAGGAGAGTGGGCCCTTGCTCCTCTTGGACTCAGGAACAAAGATTAATTAGTGCTAAAAATTGAAGTATTAATTCATAAAAATAAAATGATTACAATCTGACTGAAACCTGTATGCTTGTACAAATCTTTTATATAATATTTGATTTCTGATTCTTGATTACTTTCAATGACGAAAGTCTTACACTTTATACTAATACAATCAACTCAAAATAAGATTCAAAGAAATATGATTCCTTGGTCGATCCGTTCCTCCAAAGATAGGAGATTGGATTTTTAAGAGATCCAATTATTTCGATGAAATAATATACTATCCTATAATAGTCCTAAAATCTAATTATATACAATTTTATCAATAGCAAGTCCTTCAAAATAGCAGGGGGTTATTTTTTTTATTTGATACCAGCTGGAATGGTTATCTCTTATTCTATCTGGCCGTCAGCTTCCCATTTATAGCTTCGTCTTTACAGAATTTTTGGAATTGACTCTGCAGAGTCGGGAGGAACAACCCTGCGGACTCCGTAGATTCGACCTTGCAGAGTCCGTAGAAACGAGCCTGCAGAGTCCGTAGAAACAAGCCTGCAAAGTCCGTAGTTTTGCTGGATAGAGATCAAAATGAAATGTTCATTATACATCGTTTGTGTCTTCTTGAGCATTTTTCACAACAGAGATCACTAAAACATGCTATGTATTAGACATTAATGACAAAGTAAAGGTTTAGTCTTTGGTTAAATATAAACAAGACAAATATCTATTTTCCATGTAATAGCTATGTAACAATCTAAGATTTGCATAAGATAATATCTTTCGAGAGATGAATTGAAGGAAATAACATGTTAATGAGTCATATTTTGAGCTTATCATCTCCGTCAAGCTTTACCTTTTGCAAGTCTCATTGCAAACATTTATTGGCGTTCATAGGTTTGGCTTCTGCTTTCCACACTTTGACTCAAGTCATATTCATCAAATTTCTCTGTTATATGTCTGTCTGAATTGTTGGTAAATCCCTGATGTGTTTGAATCATTTGTTTTCATAAATTGAATTGCTCCTCTGATTGTGGAGCCCAACTCTGCCATCTTGGAATAGGTATGATCAACAAAGGGGGTCTATATCTCATACCAATCCATTTTTGCTCGCCCCCAGAGTTGATTACCTCTATTAAAATTTTCAGAATTGAGGAAGCTCTCCTCATACTCCATCTTAAGTTATTTGGGGACATGACCTCTCGTCTTTTAAGAGGCACTGAAAGTTGGTCTCATCTGTTTACACTTGCAGCCACCACTAAATCAAAACTCTGTCTTGAAAACAAATCAAAAGAAACAACACAATCATATAAACCCTGTAAATAATGTGTTTTAATCTCATCGTCTAATAAAGCACAGTTAAAATTTTATTTGATCAATCTGGGAATAGGAAACGCTGGTCTGACACACAATCCTGTAGTCTTAGCATGATTTGTATAGTCTTCAAATCTGTCTTTCCATGCTATTTGATTTTTGAATGTAGAATGTAATGCTCTCAGTTGAACTTCTCCTACATGAAGATTTATCAAAAACTTATTATGCTCATGATCTCCTAGAATCAAGTCATGCAAATAAAATTCACAAAACAAATCCTGCTGATCAGGTTCAACACTATAGAAAATTTTCAAAAATGTTGTTGGCTGCAAAATTTTGTAAGGAAGATGATAGGAGATCCGCAGAAGCTGCCATCTGTAAAATTGTTCAAATAAAAACAAACTGTATGCCGGAGAAGGATTCCTACATGCCAAAAGAGTTTCCCCTAATTTGCATGCATCCTGTAAATTCTAACTCTTGGACTTTAGCTTCTAATTCTTTCTTTTCATTTTTCAAGAGTTTGTTTGAAGAAGTTGCATATTCGTTTTTCTGTTAAGTATAGAATATTCTTCAATTTAGTGTAGTATTTGCAAGGGAAGAATACCTGGATCACTTGCTTGACAATCATGGTCAACAAATATCTTAAGAAGAGGTGTAATAGCAGGTGCTTTAGAAGAGTTTACCAAACTCGGCAATTTCTTATTTTTCTTGTTCAGATTTGCTACATATATCCAAAGATCTATTTGTTCACTTTCATGTTCTTTTATTATTTTCTCTAATCTGTGAACTTCTGTTGCATGATCAACAAATGTATCTATTTTTTGCACTAAAGATGAGTTGAGATGATTATTGTTCTGCAATTGACTGATCAAGTCAGCAATGTTAGCTGTTTATTGTTCAAGAGCTTGAGCTTGAGAAAGCTACAAAGTTAATTGCATAACAAGATCATTTAGATTAGATGATTCGCCTTTTTCATTGGTACATACAATTTTTTTTTGTCCATTGCAGTTTCAACTGGAACAGGGGGTTGTTCCATCATACTTGATTCTTCTGCCATGTGTGGCTCTTTCTCTGAATTTGGCTCCTCCATTATGATTGGAGAGTTCCTTTCGGAAGGAATTTCTTCAATATCTGCAAGTGCAAGGATATTCTGATGTATAGGGGATTAAAATGATCTAAAATATCTGCAGTTTTTTGTTCATCTTTTTTTGTTAAAATGAGTCTTCTTTTAGTTACTTTTTGAGCTACACTTGGCTGGCTTTCCTTCTCAACCACCAAACCCTTGGTCTTCTCAAGTTCTGTAGCAACCTTTCGTCCCAATTTTCTTTTTCTTGACAAGGGAACTGGTTGTACTACAAACTCATGAGATTCTTGTGGGGACCTTGAAACTTCAGGATTTTGAGACCTTGTGATTCTTCTTGAAGAAGGGATTTCTGTGGAGATTACAGTCTGAGATTTTTTTTTTTGTTGTTTTCTCAGTTGATGTAGTAGGTGGAGATGAGTGTTCCTGTGGTACATTTGGGGTTTCTTGTGCAGGCAGATTTGGAATTTGTTGTGCTATACTGTTTTGAAATTTTTCTCAATTTTTTTGTCCTTGTTGAAGGAAGTGATGTTGGATAATGCGCTGAATAAGACCATGATGCCTAAGAGCAGCTTTAGGGGTTGTAGACATAACTTGCAGAGCACCATATAAGAAAGATGAGAGGTTAATTTTGTACTGAGAGTTTTGTCTCCCATGCTTAAGATGTATTAACATTTTCATGGCGTCTCCCCCTAAAAGACTATGTTGCTCTTCACAAATGATATATTTGAGTACCCACTTGGCTACAGATTTTCAGGGTTCAGGAAGTGAATTTCTACTAATTTTTTTTTATACTCTCTTGGAAGCTACTGACATGAAGTTCCAGTTTGCGCATTACCATTAAATTGATTAATTAAATCACTAAATGAAATTCTCCCTGTAGCTCTCATTTCTTCTTCTGGAACTTGTATAATTTGGCTTATAATCTGAGTTGTAATAGGAATAACAGTGCCTTTTACAATTGAAAATTCAGGGGTGAGATTAATAATGAATTTATTTACCATTGTTTCGTCGAAATCTTGGAACGTTTCAATGAAAGGTAGCCAATGATTGGCTCTAAACACTGCTACAGAAGATTTGTCCTTATGAAACTTTGCTGCATTCTTCGGCTCTGATCTCGTCTTCTGTCCTATTTCTATGCGGAGTTACAGTCAACTCGGTTCTTCTAACTCCAATTGAGGTGTAGACCAGTCTTTTGTTGAAGTCGGTAGGCAACAGTCACTGAGGATTGGTAGACCAGTTTTTGTTGAAGTCTGTAGAAATGAAATGGTTCATATAAAACGTTACAATTGCATGAGTCTGTAGTTTGGTATGATGACTTGATACAGTGAAGCGCCGCACGTTTTTACGGAGTGTGGCAACCGTTTTGTCCATTATTAGACATTGGGTGAAATGATCACGTGTCATTATGATGGTGACAACGATGCATTACTTCATTTAAAACCCTTTTTTATGATGTCCCGTTATTATCATAATTGATGACTCAATTGATGATATCAAAGCTGCACCTTATCTATACACCTTTGGTGGCTCGGTTGCATGCTTTTTCATTATGACATGTGTCATTCCGTTTTGGAAGATTCAAATTTGGGTCATCTCTGTAGAATAGTCTTAATCAAATCGAAGATAATTAGTTAACTAAACATAGATAAATAAAATATATATCTTACTTTAACCTTAGATGTATCTTTTGTTTGCCATGTGTCTTGCACAAATAAGTTTGCATGGATTAGTTTATTGCATGTAGACGACCAATCATATTGACATGATGTGATTTTTTGTTTCTTTTCTTATTAATTTTGTTTTTGCCCTTTGGCCAGTGGTTGTTGGTTTTCTAGCCAAAGTTCTTTTCTGCAATGCATAGCCAATCAGCAAACTGGTTTTTTGGGCATGCATTGTCAATAGTGTTCTTGGAAAGATTTTCACTATTGATTTTTTTTTTTTTTTGGGAACTGAAGGATTATCAAGGAGCACGTTCTCTGGAAGAAGCAAAGCTCTCTAGAACAGCGACTTGATCTTTTATTTTTTGAATAAATTCGTCTTTATTGAGAGGTTTTTGATAGAGCTTCAATCTATGTTCATTGACTAACAGAGCTCTTCTGCTGTCATCAATAGGTATTAGCTTAACATAACCGTTTTCATAGATCTCAATCTGATAAGGTTCCAACCACCTTGTTTGTAGTTTTTCTTTAAACTGTTGAAATTTGGAATCAAACAACAGTGCCCAATCTCTTTTCTGAAACTTCCGTTGTTTGATTTGTGAATCATGCCAAATTTTTCTTTGATGTTGTACCAATTCAGTGCTTTGTAATGCTTCCATCCTCATTTCATAAAGTTGATTAAGCTCTAGGAGTCTTTTTTTCTGTATTTTTTTAATTCAATTCCTATTTCTACAGCGGTTTTCAAAGTTTTTAATTCAAATTCAATACAGAATAAAAGCTTTTTACCATAAACCAATTCATAAGGTGAAAATCCAGTTGTTTTTCAAGTAGTATTATAGGCCCAAACAACGTCTGGTACTTTATCTGTTCAATCTTTTCTGTTGGAATTAACAACCTTGGTTAAAATGGTTTTCAATTCTCTGTTGGTGACTTCAACTTGCCCATTACCCTGTGGATGGTATGGAGATGTTTTTTTTGTGCTGAGTTTGATAAACTTGCATGAAGTGCTTTGTCATGTTTGACATGAACTGCGATATTTGATCTGAGACTATCTCCTTTGGAGCACCAAATCTTTGCATGATTTTAAAATATAAGAAACCAGCGACCATCTCTTCTCTAGCATGAGTTAATGCTTCCACTTCTACCCACTTGGTCACGTAGTCTGTACATACTAGGAGATATTTTTTTCTCTAGAAGGAGGATCTACAGGGCCTATAAAATCAATTCTTCATTTCTCAAATGGTTCTAAAACCAATTGAGGATGAGGATGCAAAGGCATCTCTGGTGAAAGAGTAGGCTGTCCAATTCGCTGACAAGAATCGCAGTGTTTGACATATCTTTTTACTTGTTGATGAAGATGAGGCCAGTAGTATCCTGCTCCCAGGATTTTATGTATGGTTCTTTGAGCCAAGTAGTGACCTCTTCTTGGTTCATCATGACAAGCTCTGATGATATCATAAGATTCACCATTTGTCACACACTTGCAAAACACATAGTCAGGTCCAAGTTTAAATAACATTTCATTAATCCATTTAAAAGAACTTTTTTTGATTAAACGTTTCTATTTTTTTTTGTGAAAATTGAAGAGGAAACTTCCCTGTGGTGAAGTAATTGGCTATATCAGCAAATCACGAAGATTTTGCTGAAATAGCAAATAGTTGTTCGTCTGAGAAGTCATCTTTCACTGGTTCTTCACCTGTAGTGTTCATTCTTGACAAGAAATCAACAACCACATTAGACTTCCTTGATTTGTCTATAATAGTAACATCAAATTCTTGTAAGAGCAACAACCATCTAATAATTCTACCTCCCACAATTGGTTTGTTGGTAAAATATCTAATAGCTGAATGGTCTGTATAGACAAATACTTCGTACCCTGTTATGTAGTGTCTGAATTTGTTAATTACATAGACTACAGCGAGGAATTTCCTCTCAGTTGTAGTGTAATTTCTTTTAGCAAGTGTCATGTTTTTGCTAATATAATATATAGCATATATGTTACCCTCTTCATCCTTTTGTCGAATGACTGCTAGTGCTGTATTGGAAGCATCTGTGTATATATGGAATGGCTTAATCCAATCTGGTCCTCTCAATACTGGAGCAGTAACAAGTTTAGTTTTAATGGTCTCAAAGCCCTGCTGACAACTATCACTCCATTCGAATATATTGTCTTTTGTAAGCAAGGCAAACATAGGGGCAGTTATTTGACTAAACTTATCTATGAAGCGTCTGTAGTAACCAACATGTCCAAAAAAACTCTTGACTTCAGTTTGTGTTTGTGGTGGGTAAGTTGGAAATTATTTCAACTTTTTTTGGATCAACTTGAATGTCTTTTGCAAAAATATGGTGTCCCAGGACTATTCCTTCATTCATCATCAACTAACATTTTTCATGGCTCAAAGATAATTGATGGTCCTCACATCTGATCAGTACTCTTTGCAAGTTAGTAAGAGCTTCTTCAGAAGTAACGCCATAAACGGTGAAATCATTTATATATACCTCAACACAATCATTTGTAAGGTTAGAGAATATTGCGAGAACTATTCTTTGGAAGGTTGCTAGAGCATTACAGAGTTCAAATGGAAGTACTCGGTAAGCAAAAGTTTTCTAAGGGTAGGTAAATGTGATTTTATCTTGATCTTCAGCGGCTATCATTATCTGATTATACCCACTAAACCCATCCAGAAAAGAAAAATCTTTTTCCTGCCAAGTTGTCAAGAACTTGATCAATGAAAGGTAAAGAAAAGTAATCTCTTAATGTTGCTTTGTTTAGTTCTCTATAATCTACACATACTCTTAACTTTTCATTTTTCTTGGGCACAATTACCAGAGGTGAAACCCACTCGCTGTCTGAGATGGGGTAAATAAACCCAACTTCCAACAACTTTTGGATTTCTATTTTGACTATTTCTTTCAATGTTGAGTTTATTCTTCTTTGTGGTTGTCTGACCGGTTTGACAGATTCTGTGTAAATGTGATGAGTGCATATGCTAGGGTGAATTCTTTTCATGTTGGTATAATCCCAAGCAAAAGTCTTGGTATGTCTTTCCAATACTTCAAAGAGTTGATCTTCCTCTTCATTTGTTAACCAACTATTAATGTTCAAAATCTTTTCAGGGAATACTATGATTAGTTTTGTACCTGGGTAGTTAAATTTTATTTGCTTAAACTCACTAATCAATGAGTTCAGAGGACATGGATGAGGAAGTAGCTTATGAAACATGGTTACATTATCAACAAACTTTTTTTCAGGGGGAATCAGTGTTGCTAAAGAACAATGGAATGCATCTAAGAAATGAGTTTGCTGTTGTTCTGCCAATTTCCACACACTTCTCTGAATCAATCTATGATCATATGATGAGGAAGCACTAGAAGAAGTAGAAGTGGAGGTTTCAGAATTTTCTATCTGATTCAAGAATCCTAAACTAAGGCAGTCCGTAGTTTCTAGACTAGCCCTGTCTGTAGCTTTCAGACTAGCAGAGTCCGTAGCTTCTGGACTGACATAGTCCGTAGATTCTGAGTATATGTCTACATTCAATTCTTCCAAGTGTTTTTTAACTGTGATCATGGTTAAAGAGGAAATGTTGTTTAATGTGTTGTCTGATTCATCCACCCAAATTTTTTGTATGCAATTTGTTGATAGTTTTGCAGGAAGATACAAGATGTATTTGAATTTTAACCCATTATAAATGGTCATGTTTCCTGATCTGCAATCAATTAATGTTGCTACAGTAGCCAACCATGGTCTACTTAGGATTATGGGATATCCTAGATTCGTTGTTTTGGGTTGCAAGACCATGAAATCAACTGGGTACTCCCAAGACTCTATTAGCACTTCATTTTTTATAGTCCCTTCTGGTTTAGTTACACACTGGTCCACCATTTGAAGAATGGTAGTTGTGAGTTGCATTTTTATAAGAGATAATGCATTGAGAGTATCAGTTGTCATAATATTGATTGTTGCTCCCAAATCTATCAAGATGTTAGGAATTTCTTTACCTTCGATTGTGACTGTGATCACTGGTCTTCTCGGATCTGCGTATTTTGGAACTAATAGTTTTTCTGCTAATAAATCAACTTTTCTTTCAACATGTATAGTTTTTGGATATTTTGCTTTCCTCCCAGGTGTCTTGATACAAAAGTTTTTGATGATCTTATTTAATTTAGGTATATCCCTAATAGCTTGTAGAAGGGGTACTTCAATATTTATCTTTTGCAACTCATGGATCAAGTTTGGTTATGGTTTAATATCAAATTTTCTTAATCTTTCTGAAAAAGGAACTACTGGTGTAGTAGTGTTTCCTTTGCTTACTTCAAAGCGCATTTTGATTTCGGCTTTTCTAGTGTTTACTTGAAATTTTGTTTTTCGTTTTTATCAGGGATCTCAGAAATGAGAACTGGAGGTTTTTGTATGATTTTTCCCGATCTTAAATGTATGTCTGAACACTCAATGGCTCCAATATTGATTGTCTTTTCCTGTTCATTAACATAAACAGGAGCTGGTTTATTTTTCAGATTTGCTATTGGTTGTGCATGGGTTGGAGGTTGATTGATTTGTCCTTGTTGCTGAATAACTGGGGGTGGCATAATAGTTTGCTGTTGAAGTGGTCTTTTTGGTTGGTTGAATTGTGGTTGTGGGTTCCACTGCTGATTTCATTATTGATATCGCTGTGGCATCCATTGCTGCTGTGGTACCCATTGTTGCTGTCGCTGTGACACCATCCATGGAGGTGTTGGCATTCAATCTTGTCCTGTCCATGGATTTTGAATTGATGGAATTTGGGGTTGATTCCAAAATGGTGAAGGAACTGAAATATTCCATGGTTCCATCCATGGATTAACTGGATTTTTTGCATTAAACTGTGCTTGAGCCTGGTTTTGTGGGGCAAAGTTTTGTCTCTGAATATAATTTACTTCTTTAGTGGACTGGACTTGTGTTTTCATTTGATTCTTTAAAACAGGCAGAAGGGTGCAATATTTGGTATCATGCTCTGTTGCATCACAGATCCCACATGATGAAACATTGGTTCTATTTAGGGGGCAGTCTCTAAGGGTGTGTTTCTGTCTGCACTTAGAATTAGTGGATTGGACTTGTGTTTTCATTTGATTCTTTAAAACAGACAGAAAGGTGCAATATTTGGTATCATGATCTGTTGCATCACAGATCCTGCATGATGAAAGATTGGTTCTATTTAGGGGGCAGTCTCTAAGGGTGTGTTTTTGTCTGCACTTAAGACAGTAGATTGTTAAGGGTTCTGTTGCATTTGCCTTAACTTGAAGGCCATCCAAAGTACTGTTTAGTGTAACTAGGATATCTGTCTTTAGATTAACAATTTTTTCCATTAACTTACCCACTTCATTAGATTTTCCAAACTTTTTTTTCCTAATTCCAGGTTTCGTTCAAGAGTAATTGGTACAAAGCTTAGAAATCTGATCGAAAGTCAACTTATTTATATCTCCACCTCCCATCAGATTTAAGGCATCTCTAGTGTCTTCATTCAATCCTTTCAAGAAAATCAATTTCTGAATGTCTTCAGCGAGTGGATAATTACTTTTTTTATGAGTGAACATGAATCTATCCAAATAATCCTCTAAAGATTCATCTTCATTCTGTTTGATTTTGAAGAAATCATTTTTTTTTTTCGTACTCGACAGTAATCTTGGTATTTATTCAAGAATTTTGTTTTCATGTCATCCCATGTTTTAATAGAATTGCTAGGTAAACTCATGAACCATCTCATAGCTGCATCTTTAAGTGCAGAGGGAAATAGTTTTAATTTTTGGTTCTCAGTTGTGTAATCATAAGTTTGACATAACACCTTAAACTCAAACAGGAATTAATCATGATCTTCTGTAGATCGTCCTCAAAAATTTGGTAGATGAGTTGGGAAAATATTTTTCATGGGGGTTTGATTATTAGGGTCTGCAACAATAGGAAAGAAAAAAGTCTTTCCTGGTTGTGCAAGTTGTCGATTGTGTTGGAGAGCCATTTCTTCTTTTTCTGATGATATTTCAAAGTCGAGATGATCTTTCCACTGAATATTTGTGGTATCAGTTATGGGTTGTTCAAAGTTCTCAGAATTTTTTTCAGCTATGGATCTTTGAAATGCTTCTTCTAAGTCTTTGGCAATCTCTAAATAATGTGTTCCTACAAGAGATTGATCTTGAGGAATTTGTCCAATGGGGCTTGCGTGTGGCAATGACCTGGTTTCTATCCAAGTTTCAGAAGATTCTTGCAGATAGGTTTTACTTGTAACTTCTAGTTCACTACTCAGAGATGTTGGAGTGTCAACTTGTGTTGGTGGAAATTTTGGGATGAATTGTCTTTTAGAATCTCTAGGACGGTACATTCATTTATTAATTGTTTTGAGATTTTTATGATTTTTACAATTTTTTTGTTTTTCAGTCTAGACCAATAATTATTACCTTACTAACACCTTGTGTTCCTCGGCAACGGCGTAAAAAATGACGAGTGTCGTCTAACTCCTCATTTAATCAATATTCAATTAATGTCTTATCAACCAGGGCTGGTGTCCAAAGCTATTTGCAGTAAGGTATAGGATGGTAGATCTATAACACTGCTTATGGGGGTGCTCGCTGATCCTATTCTAACTTTGACTAAAGAAAGGAATGTGTCCTAAACTACGTGATTCACGTTTTTGCTAAAAAAGAAAGAAATCAAATCAATCCACTCTTTTGCTTGAAAATAAAATTCACACTCCTGCTTACAAAAGAAAATTTGCTTCACACGTCTGCTATAAAAGAAAACACACTTTGCTTAGAAAAGAAATGAAATAAGAAAATGCTTTTTAAACTATGAATTTGTTTTGATGTTTTTATGAATAAATGCAAAATTATAGCAATGAATTAATAAAACATAACATAAATACCGTACACAGTTCCTGGTTCCAAGGAGAGTGAGCCCTTGCTCCTCTCAGACTCGGGAACAAAGATTAATCAGTGCTGGAAACTGAAGTATTAATTCATAAAAATGAAATGATTACAATCTGGGTGAACCCTGTATGCTTGTACAAATCTTTTATATAATATCTGATTTCTGATTCTTGATTCTCGATTACTTTCAATGATGAAAGTCTTACACTTTATACTAATACAATCAACTCAAAATAAGATGCAAAGAAATATGATTATTTGGTCGATCCATTCATCCAAAAATAGGAGATTGGATTTCCAAGAGATCCAATTATTCCGATGAAATAATATACTCTCTTATAATAGTCCTAAAATCTAATTACATACAATTTTATCAAAAGCAAGTCCTTTAAAACAGCAGACGGTTATTTTCCTTATTTGATTTCAGCTGGAATGGTTCTCTCTTATCCTATTTGGATGCCAACTTCCCATTTGTAGCTTCGTCCTTACAAAATTTTCGGAATTGACCTTGCAGAGTATGGAAGAACGAACCTGCGGAGTCCGTAGAAACGAGCTTGCGAAGTCCGTAAAAATGAGCCTGCGTAGTTCGTAGAAACAAGCCTGCAGAGTTCGTAGAAACAAGCCTGCAGAGTTCGTAGAAGCAAGCCTGCGGAGTTCGTAGTTCTGCTGGATGGAGATCAAAATGGAACGTTCATTATACAGTTCTTGTGTCTTCTTCCTGAGCATTCTTCACAACAAAGATCACTAAAACATGCTATGTATTAGACATTAATGACAAAGTAAAGGTTTAGTCTTTGGTTCAATATAAAGAAGACAAATATCTATTTTCCATGTAATAGCTATCTAACAATCTAAGATTTGCATAAGATAATATCCTTCGAGAGATGAATTGAAGGAAATAACATGTCAATAATGAGTCATATTCTGAGCTCATCAGTAGGCATAGTAATAGCAGTTATTGCTACGAGCCGAGTTTTAGGATAAGGGTTTCTATTAGGATTTGCAAAGTCACGATGGCAAAAGGATGTCATCGCCACGAGCCGAGTTTTATTGGTTGTAGGGGAAAAAGGGTTTCTAAAGATTTTATTTGAAGGCTTTGCAAATTCTGGTGGATAAAGAATCAACAGACTGCACCTTATTCAAGAGCGGCATAATCAAGGTATGGTGAAAAGTTGCCATGTTTGCATCCTCTGCCCTACAACATTAGGGCCAAAACCCTGGGGGTTCTAGCAAGTGGAAAAGGAGACTACCAAATGGTTGTCTGATTTGTTTTGGTAGAAATGGTGGATGAGATTGCCTAGGATGCAATTAGATGATTGCTTCAAATATGCAAAAGGAATCTACAGTCAAGGATAAGCAGGTTCAAGCAATACAAACTGGTGACCGCACTCTAATGAGTGAGGAACCGGAGGTGGAATGGGAGAAAATAAGGGAAAGCTAACAAGGGCATGATGTGCAGGTTGGCTAGGAGATGGATGAAGTAGGAGTGAAAAGACAACAAGTTCACAGACAAAAATGAAGGTGGAAAAGGATCGAAGAATCCAAACATGGAAATGGAAAAAAAAAACATCTTGAAGACAAAATAAAGGTGTAATAATTCTGAAATTTCTGCCACCATAAAAATGGGAAAAATATGCTTTACCAAGCTTTGGAAAATCTGGCACTATTTAAATTACCGCGGTGATCCGACGGGTTCTTTCATCACCATCCAAATAAGCCAACATTGTGCACACTCCACAACAATGTCGTTAATAGGCTATGGAGGGGGATTGTTCAACAATCCGGGGAAGCAAAGTAGTAGAGTGGGTAAACGAGAAGTGGCGAAGATTCGAACCCTTGACCCTTGAGTCAGTGGGGCCCCAAAATAAGTAAGCATTGAGTTTTGAGGGAATTCAGAGAAAGATTCTAAGGGGTTTTGGAATATGGAGTGAGGCAAATAATAATAATATTAATTAAATGAGCAGGTTGAAATAGGAAGGAAAATAAATGGTATAAACGGAAAACCGAGAGGGAAAATAGAAGAAGAATGTACGAATACAAACAGATTGGAGAGTTGAAAAGGAAGGTGGGAGAAATAGGTCTAAAAGAGACCAAGGAGAAAATAGTTTGGTGGAAGAGGCGACTCCTATAAAAGGTTACTGGGTGGAATGCGATTAAAGAGTAGGGCTATTATAGTTCATAGGAAGATGTAGGCCGGGTAGGGAGATTCAAGGGAAATTATTGGTTGGGAGGTAGGTCGCGTGAGAGGGTATAGCTAGCATCCACATGCGGGTACCCCAAATCTTCCATTTGAAGGTGGTTTTAGTTTTGATTTTAACATCTCTGAAGGTTGGAGTAAAAGGGGTTCAAAATAGGCAAGACCAGAGGAGATGGGGAAGGAATTTGCATCCTGATAGCTGGTGGTGCTCATGCTTGCTTGTGGGTCGTATGAGCTTGCGGGCGTGGTCGATTGTGTTATAGAGTTGTAGGGTCGATATATATCTCGCAGTAAACCAAAATCGAATGGAAGACATTCGCAGCCATAACATGTTATATGTTGTGATCATATAAGCTCAAAATAGGTAGAGGGTTTAAAAGGGAAAAAGGTGATAGGTAGGGTGAAGTGAGTAGTTGGAGAGGAACAAAAAAGAGGATCTAGGCTCAACATACAAAGGTATTAAAGGAAGAAAGGGATGCACTTGAAGTAACGAACCTAACTAGATTTCGTGCATTAAAGCAAGGGCATGGAGGACATGAGGAAGCAGACAAGGAGATGTACGTAAAAGCGGTACAATTGGTGACCGCACTCTAATGAGTGAGAAGCTAGAGTGCCAATTGGAGAAAATGATGGGGATTAAATAGGGGATGAGGTGAAGGCAGACCAGGAGATGGATGAAGAGATAGGTAAAGAAGACAACGAGGTCGCAGATAAAGATGAAGGTGGAGAAGAATGGAAGGAGCCAAGTATGGACATATAGGAGGAAAAAAAGGTCGAGAAGAACAAGCAATGTCTTCAAGACAAGAAAAATGAAATGAAACGGAGAAAAGGGAGAGGATGGTGGAAAACAATGAAAGGGAATGAGATGAAGATGAAGGATGAAGATCAGGGATGATAAGAAGAAAAAGGAAGAATTGAAGCAGGGATATAAAACATAGATACTTACACAATTGCAAAAGACAAGTGAGTACTGAGATGGAAGGAGGAAAATGGGAATGCGAAAGGCAAAAGACAATAATTGATAAGAAGAAAAGGGAAATTATGGAAGGCTTCTCAAAGGATAAATACCCAGGTAGAAACTAGTTGTGGAAGAAAAAAAGAAGACAAAAAGGATGAAAATAAAGCAAACAAGAAGAATGGAAAATGGGAAAGGTGGGAAAAGATGCAAAATGACAGAGAATGGTGGTACATGTAAAGAAAAAGTGCAACAAAAGAAACAAAAAGTTTGCAAGATGCACAGTATGATGTAGAATTGATGAGGAAAAGAGTGGCGAAGAGGGTGTGACAAATTTACAAGGAGGGGAAATGATGAGGATGGCAAAAGAAGACAAAGGAGATAGGGGGCAAGGTTGGTAAAAAGTGGATAGGGAAAAAATGCAAAAGGTGGGTGGGGAAGCAAGTTGCGAAACATGCGCAAGGAAAGGTGATGGGGAGGCCAACAAAGCAGAGTAGGTGGTGGCTTTATGGGAGATAAGAGGGGCCAATGAGGAAAGTTGTCAACCCTTGTGTTAAAAGAGATTGACAAGTTGAAGGGAGGGAGGTTGTGAGGAGATAGGTAGAGAAGTGGAGGAAGAGATTTCAGGTGAGAAGGGAAAACAAAATAAAGGATGTGGTCGAGCTGACCTCAGTAACTGAGCATTGCCTACATAGCCCAAAAAGACATTAGGGCAATGTTATTCTCCCAACAATTGGGGAAAAACAAAGAGGATGTATTAGGTGATGTTAAAATACAAGGATGCTAGGAAAAATCCAAAGCTTCCTTGATATAGGATGCCCTAAACACGAGGGCGTTATTAGCAACGGAAATTAATGAGAAGAAAAAGGGGAGGGTAATTAGTTGTTAGTGGCCGAATTGCCTTTAGAAGTCAAGCAGTGCCTACATAGTCCATGGACATTAGGTCAATGTAGTTCAACAAGGGTTGGAGAATGGTGCTCAAATGGGTTGCCCCAATTTGACAGACCACATGGTCTAGTTTTGTTGAAGGTTTGTGGAGAAAGGGTGTGTGCCGAAGATGGGTTGAGTTTGCAGAGAAAGATATCTCCAAAAGATGGGTTGATTGATCATAAGTAGGGATTTTGACGTTAATGTTGCTCTGATGTTATTCATGGTTAGGGTTATAATGGTTTGATGGATGATGGTGGTGGCACATAAGTAGGTTAGATAACCATGCTAGATGAAAAATTGTCAGACATGGGTCTAATATTTGACTCAACGATGAGAGAACAAGAAATGAGGTATAATACCTATTTGTTGACAAGAACAAAACAAAACAAAACCCAAAGTTGGACTTCCTTAAAGAACATAAGCCTTTTGAATGCTTCACATCAGCATGCATTAGTTGATAAAATAGATTTCTTGATCATAGTGTGTCAAGTAAGCTCTAAATCCCTTGATTTATAGATAGTATACAAGAAAGATGGGTGATAAGTGGTGTGAAGGGTGCTAGGTGATATGGTAACCTTATGTGGGCTAGTTTGCCCCTTTTATAGGTAACCTAAGAATGGTAATAGACAAGTCCATGTCATATGCTAGATGTAGACTGATCAATGCGGGAAGTCTACATGTGAAAGCCGATTGCGGCTTCCATCTTATTATGTTGCTTGAGAGCCAATTGCGGCTATAGCTTTTGATGTGGTAGTGGTTCTTTTGCTATATTGCTGTATATGGGAAGTTGATCGATGCGGGAAGCTTCCAAGAAATTGCTTTGTTAACTTAGCCATCCTTCGAGGGAGTGGTCTAAGTTTATTATCTTTGCTTAATGCTCTTGATAGTTGTCCTTCAAGTGAGCAGTCTACCTTATATTTGACAAATTTTATATTGTTTTTGGGTAGTTATCCTTCAAGGGAGCAGTCTGCAATGCTTAAGATATTGACCTAAGTAATATTTTGGTATTTAGATTGGATGTGATTTATTTTAGATATGGACAAGTCTACTTAGGTTCAGAGGTTTTTCGCTATGAGGGCAAAACTTTGACAAAAGAAGGTTAATGATATGTGAAGAGGTGTGGTTTTGAGAGACAATGACCATGGGATTGCATCTTGTTAGAGACGAAAAGTATCCATGAAAACCATGCCATGGGTAGGGCCGTGGTACCCATATTTAGGATTAGGCTATGGTTGTGATGGTTAATCACATGGTTTTATGTTGTAATCAATTTTCCTCTTAAGGAGAGGAGGAAGATGGGTGAAGGTTAAAATCTCATAATCAAGGGATGAGCTTAAGTTAGACAAAAGTAGTGAGCTTGATCTTTTTTTAACAAAAAAAATGGTCGCAAATGCGAAACATTGAGAGGTTCAGGTTCAGGTTTGCCTTCGAGAGAGAACAAACGATAAGCTTCTGATCCATACTTATGGGTAATGATGTAGGGTCCAAGCCAATTGAAAGCAAACTTGCCTCGTTTACTTTTCTCCATGTTGGTCACGTGTCGGTTTTCCTTTAGGACGAGGTCTCCAATATTGAAGTCCCGAGGTTTGAGGTAATGTTAGTCAGGTTTGATGGAGAAGGATAATCTCCAATGGTTTGATGGGAAAATTTGAATCCCAAATAGGTCGGGTGGTGTCCAAATGGGTTTCCCCAATTTGATATACCACTTGGTTCAAGTTGGGTTGATGGATAGGTTTGGTTGATAGGTTGAGGCAAAAAAGCCAAGGGTTAGTTCAGTTAATGGTTAAGGTATGGTTGAAGTTAATAAATGGTTAAAGCCTTATGGAAGGAAAGTTCCCCCAGTTTACTCTTTACATGGGTGGGAAAAAGATCCCAAAGTGTAGGTGTTTGTGGTTGGGTTTGGTTAGAATGTCAAGGGTTTGAAGGGTATGTCCATGGAATGGACACTTTATCCTTTCCCTTATCCTTTTGTTGGACCCAAGGATGGGTAACCCTACGGATGGTGTGAATAAAAGGAAGTGTTGGTTTAGCTTGCTGCTTCGTTTTCTCCTCACTCTTAGGTTAGAATGGGGGAATAGGCAAGTGTTGGGTAGGTTTGGTTGATGGTTGGGTTCATGCTACGTCCTTAACCTTTGGCATGTCTTGGGATATGTGTGGCCGACTTGGGGCTTACATACCTTTTTTATATTCTTGTTACATTTCTCTATGTTCTTAGTGAGGTCGGTCTATGGAATAACCATGGCTAAGTAGTCTATATATAGGAGGTGGTGGTTAGTCTTTGATCATCATGTTAAGTATTCTACTCTAAGTGCATTGTTGTGGAGGTTGCCCCCTCAAAGTGGCTTTGCTATATCATCCAGTATTCTGCTCTGCTGTCAATTATTTTTATGTGATCTCTCATATTTGCTTATTCTGTGTGATATAAAATCATTCTTTGCAAACATCTAAGTAATTTCATTACAAGTGGTGTCAGAGCTTCGATTTGGGCAAGTTTCCTGCGGTGTTTTTTTTTCGGATTTGGCGAGGCGCGACTTTTGTGAGGTGAAGGAGCGAAAAAACATAACTTGCAATTCGGGAAGAATTATTTTTTTTGTCAGCGCAGTATTGTTCAAAACGCTTTTTTGAAAAAAAAAAAATTAAAAAAAGTTTGGAATTTTTTTTCGCCTTGCACAATTGCAGTCGTTGGATTTGTCTCGACAAGATGATTGTAACGGTATATTTCATCGGTACACTTTTTTGTGCCAAATTTTTTTACCCTAGTGCGCAAAGGCAGTCGTTGGATTTGTCTTGATAAGGCAATTGCAACGGTACCATCACCTGGTACACATTTTTCGAGATAAAAACCCTTAAGAAAAGGGGGCAAGAAACTCTTAAGACTCCTGCTGGCAACATGGAATCTGGAACTTCAAATCCGTTGATTTCTCAACTTGGTGCGTCATGATGACTTTGTTGCAGTTCAAATTGATGTTTCAGGGATGCGCGGAGAGATTAATGGGGTTCACACTCAATTGAATCAGATCACTACTTCATTAGTTGCTCTTTCATCTCAGTTATAGTCAAACAACTCTCCACTTCAACATTCGGGTCCTCTCAACACTAACTCCAATTCTGGTGTGAAACCGATGTTGCCCAAAGTAGACATTTGTAAGTTTGATGGTAAGGATCCTCACTTGGATTACCCAACTTGAGAATTTATTTGATCTGCATCAAACTCCTAGTTCTCAGAAGGTGATCGTGGCGTCTCTATATCTAGAGCTTGTGCAGTTCATTTGGTATCGTTGGTTATGTGTTCAAAAGAAAAAGAATGGTGCCCCTGTTACATGGTCTATTTTCACTGATGAGTTATTGGCTCATTATCAGAATAATGTCTCTGAGATCTACTTCAGCCAGTTAGCCAAATTATGGCAAACAAGAACTGTGAAGGATTATATTCATCAGTTTTAAAAGCTATCCTTACGGGTGGAAGACATCATTGAGAAAAATGATTGATCTGTTTTTGGGTGGTCTCAAAGATAGCATCCAATTGAATTTTCGAATGTTTAACCCAACATCTGTATCAGAAGCTATCCCAGGGGCACGCATGGTAGAGAAAAAAGAGATGGTCAAACGAAAAACCTTCATTACTGGTTGTGATCGCACCTTTCCAGCACCATCATATCTTCAACCCACCAGATTGACACCTCGATAAATTGAGGAGAAGCGAGCCAAAGGGTTGTGTTATGGTTGCGACAACAAATGAAGCAAAGACCATCGTTGTGTTGAAAAGACGCTGTTTTACATCGATGGTGCCAATGAGGATGACGATGATGAGGAGGCACTTGGCGAGGATGAAGGTCCTGAGGAGGAATCTATAGACTTTCAACCTACTATTTCTCGTCCTGCCATTTCAGGTATTAGTATTCCCCAAACTCTTAAGTTGGTGGGTTTCCTAAAAAACAAAAGGTCACTATTCTGATTGATTTTGGGAGCACACAACTTCAACAATAAGTTGGCTGCTCACTTGAACTGTTTCATTTATCCTATTCCAGAATTTCAGGGCATGATTGTAAATGGTGGTACTGTTCGCTGTTCAAGAAAATGCCATAGTATGAAGCTGGCCATGGGAGACTACTTGTTGGATTCTCCTATGTTTGCTATTCCCATGGGGGAGCTGACATTGTTTTGGGAGTACAGTGGCTCACCACTTTGGGCACTATTGAAATGAATTTTCAGGAATTATTTATGTGTTTTTATTCTGAGGGAAGGACATTTGAGTTAAGGGGATTAAGGGCTAAATCTACACAACTTGTTAGCTCCCATCAAATGACAAAGATTCTCCGAAAGGGTGTTGAAGGATTTGTAGCTCGTTTGTTTTTCATGAAAGTTCCTCCAACTCAGCCATCTACACCTCCTGATCTACAAGTGATTGATGTCCATTTGGTTGTTTTTGGTGAGATGTCGAAAAGACTTCCACCTAGCCGCATGCATGATCATGCTATCAAACTTATTCTTAGTAGTACACCACCCAACAACAGGTCATACAGGTATCCCTATGCTCAGAAAGGTGAAATTGAAAAGATGGTACATGAAATGTTGGATGCAGGTTTCATTCACCATAGTCAAAACAAATATTTTTTACCAGTTGTCGTGGTGTGCAAGAAAGATGACACTTGGAGGATGTGCCCTGACTACAGGGAACTCAACAAGTACATTATCAAAGATAAGTTTCCTATTCCTGTCATTGATGATTTTCCAAATGAATTAAATGGTGCTTTTTATTTTATCAAGTTAGGTTTGCGTTCTGGGTATCATCAAACCCAGATCCGTGATGAAGACATCCAAAATTGCTTTTAGGACTCATGAAGGCCATTATGAGTTTTTGGTTGTCTTTTGGGCTAACAAATGCACCATCTACTTTTTAGAGTTTGATGAACATTGCTTTTAGGTCATTTTTGTGAAAATTTGTTTTGGTATTTTTTGATCATATCCTTATTTATAGTAAAAATTGGGAAGATCATTTGCACCATGTGAAACAGGTACTCTCAATTTTGGAACAACATCAGTTGTATGCCAAACCTTCCAAATGTACTTTTGGAGCTTGTGAGATTGAATATTTGGGTCATCTGGTTTCACATACAAGAGTAAAAGTGGATCCTAAAAAAATCCAAGCAATGGTGGACTGGCCGATTCCTAAGACACTCAAGCAAAGGGATTTCTGGGACTAATTGGTTACTATTGTAGGGTTGTCAAAAATTATGGTAGCATTGCAGCCCCTCACATCTTTGTTGAAGAAAGACTCCTTTCAGTGGACTGATACAACTACTAGGGCATTTGAACAATTGAAATTGGCGATGTGCATCACTCCAGTGTTGACTACTGATTTTTTCAAGACTTTTGTGGTTGAATGCGATGCATCTGGGTATGGTATGGGTGCTATACTCATGCACGAAGGCAGACCACTTGCATTTGAAAGTCGTCAACTGAAAGGTAAAAATCAGAACAAGCACATTTATGAGAAGGAAATGATGGCCATTTTGCATGCAGGCAAACAATGGAGGCCTTATTTGATGGGTCGTCACTTTCAAGTAAAAATCGATCATGACAGTCTCAAATATTTTTTGAAATAAAGGTTATGATCTGAAGAACATAAATGGGTAACTAAGATGTTAGGCTATGATTTTGAAATCGTTTACAAGAAAGGCAAGGACAATGTAATGGTAGATGCATTATCTAGGAATGATGAATCAGTTGAGGCCTTGCTATATGCTATCAATGGGCAGATTGGCTATAGGAAGCACGATCAGAATGGGACAAGGATAGTGTTACCCATGATTTGATTCAGAATCTTCAGCAAGGTTTGGGTGGATTTGAAAAATTCACATGGAAGGGTGATGCATTATGGTATAAAGACAGAGTATACTTATGTAAGAATTCTCTTAAATAAAAAATCCTTCAGGAACTTCATGCAACTCCAATTGGGGGTCATTCAAGATTTTTGAAAACCTATCATAGAATCAAACATGATTTTTTTGGGAAGGACTCAAGGTGGATGTCTAGAAATATGTTGCTGAATGTATGATCTGTCAACAAAATAAAGGAGAAACCATCAAAACCCTAGGGTTTTTGCAAACTTTATCCATCCCGAACCAATGTTGGGAAGAGGTGTCTATGGATTTCATTACATGATTACCGAGATCTGATGGTCAAAATGTTATCATGGTTGTGGTAGATCTTCTAAGTAAGTATGCTCATTTCTGTTCGTTATCACAACCATTTGTTACTAGTACAGTAGCTTATGCTTTTTTCAATACAGTTCAGAAATTGCATGGTACCCCTAAGATCATTGTCAGTGAACGAGATCCCATCTTCACTAGTAATTTTTGGACTGAGTTATTTGCATGTTTGGGCATCCAGTTGGCTCATAGTTCATCTTATCATCCTCAATTTGCTGGACAAATTGAGGTAGTCAATAAATGTCTGGAAGGACATCTCCATTGTTTTGTTTCTGATAAACTTGATAAATGGGTTCATTGGTTGCCACTTGCTGAATGGTGGTATAAGACTTTTGTTCATAGTTCTTTCAAAATGTCTCCCACCCGCAATCCATCACTTCAACCTTGAAGGTCCATACTAAAGTTCGTGCAGTTGAAGATATTCACCATCAACAGGTGGTCCTTGCCAATTTGCGTGAAAATTTAGACATGGCCCAGAATCGCATGAAACAACAGGGAAATCAACATAGGAGTGAGAGGCACTTTGACATTGGTGATTGGGTTTTTGTTCGCTTACAACCATATAAACAGATGCCCTTGAAGCAACAAAAAAAGGATAACAAGCTGTCCCTTAAGTATTATGGGCCTCATCAGATCTTGCAGAAAAATGATAGTGTGGCCTACAAGAGTTTCATTCTTCCACTTGCATACATCCAATGTTTCAGGTATCATGCTTGAAGAAAGTCATTGGACACAAAGTGGCTACCCAAACTGAGTTATCAAAATTGGATGAGGAAGGAAGAGTTGTTCTTGATCCTGAGGCGATCCTTCAAATGCACACTAAGCAGTCGCGGTCTCGAGCGATTAAGGAGTTCCTGATCAAATGGAAAAATCTGCGCTGTGAAGATGCTACTTGGGAGGATGAATCTTTTGTGCAGCAACATCCAAAGTTGACTCAACGTTGAGGACAACGTTGTTTTGAAGGGGAGGGGCATGCTACATCCTTAACTTTTTGCGTGTCTTGGGATATGTGTGGTCGACTTGTGGCTTACATACCTCTTTTATGTTCTTGTTATATTTCTCTATGTTCTTAGTTAGGTCGGCCTATGGAATAACCTTGGCTAAGTAGTCTATATATAGGAGGTAGTGGTTAGTCTTTGATCATGTTAAATATTTTGCTTTAAGTGCATTGTTGTGGAGGTTGCCCCCTCAAAGTGGCTTTGCTATATTATGCAGTATTCTGCTCTGTTGTCAATTATTTCTGTGTGATCTCTCATATTTGCTTATTCTGTGCGATATAAAATCATTTTGTGCGAACATTTAAGTAATTTCATTACAGTTGGTAATAGGTTCAAAGGAGGTTCATTCGATAACATATTATCCTTGTCATAAAGGTGGTGGATAATGGTTTTAAGAGCCTTGCAGTGTTCCGTATCATGGCCAAGTATCCTATGGTAAGAGCACACATGGTGGTCATTGTACCATGATGGTTTTGGACATGAAGGGTCGAAAGTTTTGATAGGGTCAAAAAGTTTGAAAGGTGGTAAGGTTAAGGAAGAGGTTTGCAACAACCTTTGTAAAATGGTTGAATATGATTCATGCAAAGGTGTTGGAGGTGATAGGTTTTTAGTTTTGGGAGCCTTCTTAAAATTAATTTTTATTGCGGAAGTTATGGGTGGTGGGGTAGTTTTGGTTTGTCGGTTAAGTTGGGATGTCTTAGTTAAGGGAGGTTCATCTGATAATAGATTATCCTCATATAAGTTGTGGATGAGTGCTTGGAGAGATTTGCAGTTCTCTGTGTCATGCCAGGTGTCTTATGGTATGCCCAAACTAAGCTGGCATCAAACCATTTTGGTTGAGGACGTGAAGGGTCAAAATTTTTGACAGGTTGGAAACGTTTGAGCGGTGGTAAGGTTAAGGAGGAGGTTTGCAACAACCTTTGTAAAGTGGTTGAATAGGATTCAAGTAAAGGCGTTAGGGGTGATGGATTTTTGGGCTTTGGAGTGGGAGCCTTCTTAGGAGTAGGCTTCACCTTAGAAGTTGTTGGTTGTGGAATGGTTTTAGTAGATTGGTTAGGTTGGGGTTGCTTGGGTGGTTTAGAAGTAGAAGATTTGAGAGAAGAGGCGCGCGCGGGGGGAGGCGGAGGGGGCGCGCAGTGCATCTATTTCGAGATGGTTTAAGAGATTCCACACTTTTAATAGCTTTATTCAAAGTTTTCTTTGATGGACTTGATGGAGTTAGGTCCAATTTCAAAGATTGGTGAGCTATGCTAGGAATAGGAAGTATTCCTAGATTCTTGATGGGTTTGGTCAAAGAGGTGTAAGGATATTTAACAATTTTAGATGGAAGTGGGTTGGATGATTCCTCTATGGTTTTGGAGGATGGAGTAACTGAAGATGGGGTTGAGGTAGTGATAGGTTTGAGGGTGGATTCAAGTGAAGCTAAGGGTTCTTGTTTGTTATGATAGGGGAGGCCAAGATGATGCCAAAAAGTGGCTCTATCGAGATTGGGTTGAGAAGTGAACTCTAGGCTTTGTACTAGCCTAGAAAAGGGCTTGTAGCTAGGTTTGGTTCCTTGATCATTGATTTCAAAGCTCAAAACCTTTTGTGGAGAAGAGGGAATGGTTTCCCCATCTATGTTTTTGGTGGAAGGTTCAAAATTTAGAGATGTTTCTTCCATGGATGGAGTGGATAAGGTGACCTCTTCTAAAGGAGTGATTTCCAAAGGAAGAGTAGGTGAGTCCGTGGTGGGAGAGGAAGGTGTAATGGTGTCAAGTAAAAGGAAGGAAGTGGTTGCTTCCTTTGTTTGGTCGTCCAAAGGAATGAGAAGTGATTCCCCCACTTCAATGAGGGGTGGAAGTAGTAGTAGTAATATGTTTATCAATAACAACATTGATCGTGTGCACCTTATAAGTGAGATGATTTTGGTTGGCTTCGATTCACTAAAAGGGGTAGCGGAAAAGATTGTTTGGTTTCCTTAATTGTGGTTTGTAAGGAAATTTGTAAAGGTTCTACTTGGTCAACAAGTGGATTGGTTAAGGTTGGTGTTATTATAGTTTCTTCAGTTGCAAGTTTACTAAGGGCCAGAAAAGGGTGTACTAATGTCTTAGTTATCACATTAGGGTGTGAAACTATGTTTACATTATTTGGTTGGCTTGAAGAGGCTAGTTGGTTTGATAGGTTAACAAGTTGGTTGGGATGATAGGTTGGTTGATCACTTAAGGGTGATGAAATTGATTGGGTTAACAAGGTGGGTTGAGGTTGATATGGTGGTTGGGGGAATGGCCTAAGCTTTGACAAGGTTGGAGTGGTTGAGATGATAGATGTTGATAGGTTGTTGGTTGGGCATGATAATAATTAAATGGCTGATGATAGGTCGTTGGTTGGTTGTAAATGAGGTTTGATTGATCATGGATACCGGAAATAGATGGCTTAAGTTTTGACTCTAATCTAGCTATCCGGTCTGTTATCACTGCAACAAATTCAGGGGGTAGTTCGGGTGAAGGTTGATAGTTTGTGGGTTAGTTGAAGTTGGAGTTTGATGAGTTATAGGTAAGGTTAGGTTGATTGTAGACAGGGTTGGGTTGGTTGTAGACAAGGTTGGGTTGGTTGTAGACAAGGTTGGGTTGATTGTTGGTGAGGAAGGGAGCATAAGTGGCTTGCAATGCAAGGTACTGCTTTAAGACGAAAGGATTGTTCTCCAAGATCTTAGAAAAGTTAGGATCTCCAAGAGAGAAAATAGGAAAGCTCTTCATTGAACAAGGTAGTGGAGATGAGGTATTGGAAAATAGGTTCTTGGTTGGTTTGATTCTTCAATTTATAGTTTGGTAAAGACTATGTGAAGAATGGAGAGAAACGAAGCTCACACCTCAAACAAGAAGTAAACAAAAGAAAAGATTCAAGGCAATCAAAGCATACACTAAGATACGTTAAATCCTAGAGTTTTAATTATATCTCTTTTAGCTTAGGCCTTAGAAAGTGTGAAGAATAAATCTGGTTTGTAAAATAGGGCCTAAACAAGGTAGTCTATGTTTGGTTTTGGGTTGTGTTTAGGCATTCAAAATGAGGTTTGTATTGGATTTCAGTTGTGTTTAGGTGCTCAGGAAGAGGTTTGTATTGGATTTCAATACGTGGTTTGGTACTTAGGGCTTGTTCCCCTCACTTCACGATCCCACAGGCAGTGTAGGTGCTTAGCCAATATATATTGATTTTCAAGGCTTATATTCAGCCAGAGAATTGAGTTGGTTATCCCCTTGGTGATCAAATCTAAGTACGATAGTCGGGAGGGGGTAAGGTGATCCGCTAGGTGGTGAAATCCTAGTCGGGCTTTGTCTCAAGCGTGTTTGATGTTTAGTTTTGCAAGTGGTTTGGTTTATGTAACATTTGTGATGCTACGGTTAATGTGCTTGATTAATTAAACTATGTGAGCTAACCAACACAAACAAACAATGGATGCAGTTAATTTTAACCAAAATGAAACTCTTTGATTTCTTTTTAATGAAAACAAAAGCAATTAAAATGTTCCTAAATGCAACATGAAAATGCAATCCTAATTTTTGGATGAATGCTCTTTTTGATTTTAGAAATGCAAGAAAAAAAAGAATGATAATTTTCTTTCTTTAATTTTCTGATTTTTAGAAAGAAAAAAAGACTAAAACTTATGTTTTTAGAAGGAAAAAAGGAACGTTTAAATTTCAGAAATGAAATGTGCAGCTAAATGACATTTTACTAATGCAACTAAATGTCCTAAAACATCTATGAACCCCAAAAAACTTAAGGGTCCTATCGGACGTGCCAAAATGTTTTTATCTAATTTTCGCTTTTTCTTAAGTGTGAAAAGAAGAAACTAGTGAAGAAGGGTGTGTAGAATACCTGTTAAATGTGTGCGCGTTGAATCCAAGTGATTGTGGAGAGCTCCTCTTTGGTTTGGGAGGATGACCTGCAAATAAGAAAATACTACCACAAAACTTGTTTGTTAGACAAGTAGTCGGGTGGATTGCCTAGCGTGAGCTAGATCCAAGAAGCGAAAGCTTTTTAAGAGGTTGTCAATCCACCTGCTTTAAAATACTTAAGTTGGAATGATAAAAGAAGTATTCTTGCATTAAATTACAACAAACTGAAATTAAAACCAACTAACAACTGAATTTAATACAAGAGAATTAAATGCTTTGCCAAAAATAACTAAAATAATGCAATAGTTTGATTAATACTAGTGCTGAAAATTAGCTAAAGCAAAGTTGTGGTTTTGGTTTGGTAATTTGACAATGGTCAAAAAGATAGTTGGTTTGGGGTTGGTAAATGATTGAGATAGTAACAAGGTAAAGGGTAAATGGTTGAAAAGATAAGTAGTCAAGATGGCAAAAGGGGTAAATGGGCAAAGTGCTAAAGATGGCAAATGGGCAAAGGGTAAACGGATAAATAAGGATGACAAATGGGCAAAAGTGGAAATGGCAAAGAAGAGGTAAAGGGGTTATGGTTTAGAGGTCAAGAAGTAAGGGACCAAAGGATGGGGTTTAGAACTCAAGCGAGAAGATGCCAAAGGGAAGGGAGGAGATAAATTGAAATTGCAAAATAACAAGGTTACCTTCCAAGCTTGAAGAAGAATGGTTGTTGACAGTTGATGAAGATTTGAAGCAATTTTAGCAGAGTTTTGTTGCTTGATAAGATAAAATGCTACAACCAAAGACTCACCACCTCCTTGGGTGAAAGAGAGGGGGTATTTATAGCATTTGTTGTCAAGAACCATGCTAAAAGAGGGAATAATAGAAGTATGATGCCATTTCTCAAGTGGGCTCATAAATGACAAAGGGAGTAAGGCTCGTGGGATTCCTACCTTGTTGGTTTGTCTTCCACCTTGCATATGAGTCCAATTTGGAGTGGGAATCATGCACATGGGCTCAAATAAGGCCAAAGGACTTTTCACCAAGCTAATTTGTCTTTTGGCTAAGTGCACCATGAATTTTGGCACCATTCTCCATGTGGGTGCATGAGTGGTCATGAAAGACAAAGGGGTGAGATTCCCACTTAGATCATAGGTCTCCCACTTGGTTGGTTTGTCTCCCAACTTGCTAAAGAGTCCAAAATGGAGAGGGAATCATGCACATGAGCT
Organism: Torreya grandis; assembly: GCA_037957365.1. NCBI lineage: Eukaryota > Viridiplantae > Streptophyta > Pinopsida > Cupressales > Taxaceae > Torreya > Torreya grandis. The sequence continues at coordinate 7,607,071 of JARHVA010000118.1, read as the reverse complement.
CATATGAGGCCAAAGGACTTTTCACCACCTTCTCTCGTCTTTTCCTAATTTCTTACAAAGATGCCCCATGAATTTTGGCATCATTTTCTAAGTGGGATGAGGGGAAATTCGAAATAATTCCAAGGGGGATCCTTGTGGTGCTTAATGATGTGATTAAGTACCTTGGATGAGGGTCCCAAGTGGGATATGATGTCCCACTTCAAGCCACCTCATTTTTGAAGCCATATCACTTGCCGTATCACTTTCCATGTCACTTGCCATGTCATCATGAATAGTGATATTGGGCCCCACAATGAATAGTGATAGTGAATAATATTTTTGAATAGTACTTTCAAATAGTGCTTTTGAATAGTATGATATGAATAGGGGATTAGTGATTTGGTTAGGTTGAAAGGGGTTGGTTAAGGCTTAAAAAGGTTTTAAGGGGTCTTTGGGGGGGTCTCGAGGCATTCATACATCTAGAACTGCATGTGTGCAGTGTTCTAGTGTCTACATTCAAAGCTGTCTACATTCAAAGCTCTTAAATGATCCTATACCACTGAGAACTTTATAATACGAATGTTACCGAGCAAAAAACTATGAGTTGTACCTTGCTATTGTAACATAATTTGAGATTGTTTACCATGAATCTGCCTCTGATGTGTTGGGGCCTAGCATTCCTATGGAATAATCATGGTGGCCTGTATAACAACCAAATCAACTCAGCAATAGAACACAACTGGTTTGGTCTCCTACACAACAGAACCGATAGCATCGTTTTCAAGATTAAAATTCTTTAATCCAAAATCATTAACAAATATCCATATATTAGATCTATTAGATATCCAAATGTTACTAGAAATCAGATATGTGGATGTGATGCTTAAGTTACTAAGGCATGCGAATGATATGTGACAGTTAATTTCAAATTGTAGGTTTTTTTTTGATTTTCTAATCAACGTTTTTCTTTTCAGGGATCTTGACATCTACTGTTGACATGAAAGATGAAACAAGGGAAAGACCCATCCAGAAAGCCAAGGTATCTATGTATAATTGTTGAGAAAATGTTTTCTCCAATAGAATTGAGAGGTGCTAAGTCTGTTTTTTAATTGGTTAGGTTGAAATAATACTAGCAAAAGCTGACAAGTTTGATGAGTTAATGGCTGCTGCCTCTGAGGAAAGGGATCTACGAGGTGATGAAGATGACCACCAGTAAAAATCTGTTCGAGGATGGATTGGCTCTGATCTCTCTGTATATCATTAGATTAGATCAGTTATGTGGTTTCTTGAGCGTATGTTGTTTTCTCAATTTTTTTTGGTAATTTTTACATGAGTGGCTTACTTCAAAGAATATTGAAGTGCAGTCATCAATAATAGTGTATTCTTTTATTGTGTTGTCATGTTGTTCATGGGAGCTTTTTTCATGTTTTCTCAAGTGGGTTTATTCTGTGTTTTCTGCAAAATTTGTGCGAAAATGAGTCAACTGTATGCAGGTGAGCATATGATAAAATAGAAAGAAATAACCTTTTTGTTTCTGTTATCAACTCAATTTGGGCAATGTAATGCCATATATAATGAACATTTATTTTCTGCGAGCATTTTTTGTGCTGTAACTTTGCATCCATTAATCGGTTTGTTCTCTTTAGGACTTGCGAAACTAACTGTTCAGTTGTACTGTTTCAAGCAAACTAAATTTTAAATGTACGGCCTGTTGGAGCAGATTCTATGCTATTTGCATCAATTGTTGTATACACCATGTTTTGAAAGCATGTTATTCAAATTATGCTTCTTGAAACTTAAATGTTTGCTAGCACATTTCTTCATATTGCTAAGATGTGTTGATCAACCAATCTTTATTTTAACTAAGCTTAACGTATGGGAGGTCAGCATGTCAGTAAAGTTCTGTTGCAAGTTCATTGGAATGCACCTGTTTTTTAATTTTCTTGGGTTTATTTTATCCCTTTTTAAAAAGTAAGCGGATTTACGAAGTAGAGTTTGATAATTTTCTTGGGTTTATTTTATCCCATTTTAAAAAGTAAGCGGATTTACGAAGTAGAGTTTGAATTCCTTGAAACAAAATTGAAATCGGTCCCTTTGTTGAAACAAAATTGAAATCAGCCCCTTTGTATAAGTGATGCAGAAATATTGAAATAAGCGAAATTCATTTCAGCTTTGAGATCCATTCGCTATGTTATATACCATCCCAACCAAAAGTAGAAAAGAAAAAAATGTTGGATTTCAAAGAAATTTTTTTGCTCTAGAAAGATTATCTTCCTCGTAATGTTAGTCTGTAGGATTGGAGGTGTAAATGGCGCTACTTCACCCATCAATTTGGAATGTGAATCGTTATCTTGGGATCTTTACCTCTTAAGTGTTGTTAGGCGGTTGATTTTATAAATTGTATCTGAATTATTTGGCGTTTACTCTTAGTCACCCTTTCAAAGAGCACCCTGTTGTTTTGGGTATTAGGGGGCGGGGACACCCATAATATGTATCCCCAACCTCCGCGTTGAGGAGGGAGATGTCTACAAAACCTTTAGCCACCACAGGTATTAGCAGGAGTTCCCAACTGATGGAACAATTTAAAAATATAGAATAGTCCCATTATAAAAAACGACCCAAGTTTGTATGATGATCGAGTTTGCTACTCCATGCTTAGCATATTGTCATTTGAACTTGCTACTGCATGCTTAGCATATTGTCTTTGATATGGTTGTCGTTTTGTCATTTTGAGACTCGCACTCTTGTTAAAGTGAGAATTTTCATTATAATTAATGATATGAAATATTCATATTGTCCCTTTTTTTCATGGATGAATAGTAATGTGATTTTTTTTTATTATTTAAAAAATGTAATGTTTATTTTAAGGACATTCTTAGGATGTATAATGATTTTTAATTTTGGAAAAGTAAATCTATAGAATAATTAAAATGTAATGTTTATTTTATGGACATTCCCCCTTGTCTTAACAATCTGGGCAATTGTTTTGCTCTAAAAAATTGTGTTGAGCATGGCTTTTACCATTGAAAATGTATTTATATATTTAAAATGTACAAAAGTTAAATCTCGACAATTGCTTAGCTCTAAAAAATTGTGGAGCATAGCTCTTACTATCGAAAATGTATTTATATATTTAAAATGTAGTCACAATTAACTAGTGGTTTGTGAGCTTTATATGGACTTCGAGCCCCCCAAAAAAATGACACTGATTTGTGTATTCTATTTATACTTGGCCATGTGCAAGGTGAGATTTAGAGCATTTGCGTTTGTGCTAAAGATGTTAAAAATGATGGCCTTATAAGCCAAAGAGATTATGGTTATGCTTTTGTGTTTTGTATTTTTGCATGCCCATCTACAAAGGTAGACTTAAAGTATTTCATATATCCATCTACTAAGAATATATTTTCATGTATTTAATCTTGGGGCCTAACTCTCACTTTTTGTGTTAAATATTTAGAAAGATTTGTACTTTGGTGGATGATATAACAAACCATCATTTTCACTAGTTGGATTGTAACCTTTTTGATTATTTGGATAATTTTGGTGTAAATATGTGTTTTAAGACTGGTAGTTGCATTGTCATAGTCATAATTTTTAAAGACTAAACTATATCTTTTAGCAAAATAATTATATTATGGGCATATATGGTCTCAAGGTTCACAATATGTTAGCAAATTTCTAAGAGTTCATAGTTTTACATGCCCATGTCTAAATTTTTAATTAAAAAATGGATTTAGTTTATCTAAAGGTCATGGTTATAGGGGTTGAAGTCTTATTGTCAGCGTTTGCATTGGTATAATTGCTCGAAGTCAAACTAAATAGCATTGTAGCCTTTTGTGAAACAATCTCATAGGGAATATTTGAGAAATCTGGTTGTGAACATAGTTATATTGACAATGGAATCTATTATAACTTTAAATGTATTCCTAATGGAGTGTTTCATTACCTTGACATCATGATTAATAAGAATTGTATGCATTATGGAAATATGGAGCAAGTGCATGAAAGAGTGGACTTGAGCAAAGGAGCAAAGATTACAAACGCAAGAGTAGGAGCAAGTTTTGAACAAAAAGTTGGAGGTGGAAGCTGGTGGTTGCAAGCAATTTGACATGTTCTTTTGAGGGCGGAGTTAATTTTTCTCATAAATATGGAGGGGAATCTTTGTTTGGGAAATTGATAATGCTGTTGGCCCTGGGCTTAATTTACCGTATCTTAATAAAGGGATGTGGTGATTGTTGATAATAGAATTCCTCTGGGGTAGAACCCTTTTGTTGTGAGGTTTCTTGGTATGCTTACTGAAGATAATATTGCCCTTGTAGGCCCTTGAATTATTCCAAATGAAGAGTGATTGGAGTTTGGTGTGGAATAGGAAATGGCTACCTTAAAAGAAAACAAGGGCCTTTTGAGAGATTCGTTGGAATATGGCTAGCTATAACAAAGCTAGAGACGTGGGTCAAAGACCATTGTGGGAAGAAAATTTTGTTGAAAATATTGCGAAAAGGAACTCTTGTCTAGTTAAGACTCTATGCCCTAGGACCCCCTTGAGTTTGATAGGAATACATTTGAAGGGTTTTTCATAACTTATGCAAGGATTTGTATGTAGTTGGACTTGTCAAAGGCCATTCTAAACATGATCAACCCATAATCATTTGTTATTTAAAAAATCTCATTCATATGTTTGAAATTTCATGTAGGTCATAGAATTTTTAGGTCCAAGAACAATGTTGATCCTCCCCTTATTAGGGTTTGGAGGGCAAAATCCTCTCCACCTTCAGTGACTTTTGTTAAACGATTTAGGGTAAATTACTCATGGAAATCTTAAAAACTCAAGATGGTCCAACAAGCATCATTCCATCATATATTTATAAACATAGTTACCTAATCCCAATTGGACTTCATGAAATTCATGGCTTCCTATTGACACAGAGTTGAAGAGTGATCTCTTCTCAAAGACTATTAAAAGAGTTGTGTTTAGTAATATTGTAGAGAGATTGGATATATTTTTGATCTCCACAACCTTGTTGGATAAGGACATGGTATAGTTCATTTGAAAATATTTGAAGATAAAGCGCCCCCCAAATTTAAAATGACAGATTAGAGACTAATCTTTATTGGACAAAGTTAGTGGCATACAAACCTTGACAATTAAAAGAAGGGAAAGTGTACATTCTTGCTAAGATGTTGAATCATATCAAAACATGCTTTAAGGACATTTATTTAAAGACAGATTAAGAATCAAAGGAACTAAATAAATGCTAACAATTCACAATGGAAAATGATCAATTCATCAAAGAGAATTTTTTGCTGGTGGAATTGTTGAGGGGCGAATTAAATATTTACTATCATGTCAAGAAACGGAAACAAGCTAGAACTCTCATCAAACATCATAAACAAAGTGGTGAATTTCTTTGAGGAAAACTTATTGCTGCATGGATACTTTTAATTTTGCTACCCAAGAGTCTCTTTTGGAAAACATTTCACCTTATAACTAATCATCCAAATAACTCTTTAATGGATCTATTTTCAGAAGAAGTTAGAGGGGCACTTTTTGCTATGCAAAAATATATCTTGACCCAGATGGGTTGCATGCAACCTTTTCCATGTCTTTTGGGATATTGTGTGATCCACATGTAGTTTCATAGACCCATATCATTGCCTTGAGTGGTGTGGTTATTTGTGCCTCTCCATGTGACTTCCCACTTTGCATAGTTGCACACAACTCTTTGCATCATTTACCTTCTGCATAGCATTGGGGTCCATGTCAAACAATTTCGAAGGCTAACTCTGCACTTTGAACACCTATGCACAACATCTTGCATCATGCACCTCTTGTATAGTGTAAGGATACATCATGTGACACAACTTGGACTGCTTTTAACTTTTTCCCACACAATGTAGACAACATCGAGCAACTTTGTGCTGCAAGCATCATTGAGCAACTCTAAGCACCAAACACATGTTGTGCAATGCCTAGATCCATACCACATAGTTCATAGGACAATGACATGCACTCCACCCGACAGGGGCAAAGTGCATAAGTTTTAAAGGCTTACCCTATGTGGGGTTGAGGGATAAGTCCCCCGCCAAATTGTAGACAATCAATATTACTTTTTCTGTCGACGATTTACGTAATGCACCATTTTGCGCAATTATAGACACATAAATTTGGTCATCAGTACTCGGGAATGCTAAATTTTAACACATCTTAAATCTCAAGACTTGCGCCTAAATACATGAAATTTATTCGTCAATCTTTTAAACCATTTTTCTATATATGTGGGTTTGACCCTTTGTTTGACATTATTGCAACACAAAACTTTCAAAGTCAAATGCTCAAACAACTAAATAATGCAATCATATTATCTCTAGTTTAGGATAGTTGTCCTTGATATTTAGAAACAAGTCTGCGGTAGGCAGACAAGAGTGCTTAGAGCAACGCCATCTCATGCTTGATAACGGCTAGTTTTCAGATTTCAAATCAATATTTTAGGTCTTCTCACATGTTTTATAAGGTTGTCTAAAGGAAATTATCAAGAGGTTCGCCTATAAATACACACAAAGGTCATTCATTATTCCTAGCTAGACATTATCTATTAAGCACTTTCATACTATTGTACATTGAGCAAATCCACCGTATTCTTCATAAATTCAAGATCATTCATAAGGAGCAACCATGAATCAAGTCTATAACCTCTCAAAGTAAGTCGAGCTATCATTGTCAAGTATCAAAGCGATATTTCTAGTTGTATACACATGGTCAAGGAGCACAATTGCACAAGTACTCTTGGTGGGAGAACTACGTGGACTTGCTTTTCATCTTTGTAGTAGTGGATACGTAGGCAATGGTCAATCATCAAAGGGGTGATTGAGGTCAACTCAATCAATAACACTCTTATATTTTTTGTAGATTTTTAATCTTTCAAAGTGCCCTTAGGGTTACAAATACAAAATAAGGAAAACAACAAATTTTGTGTCATAATATGAATCGCAATATCTTAGCGTATTTAGTAGACTCAAGTGCACAAGGTGCAATAGTCGGGTTTTTGTCACAATCAACTAGGATAAGTCTGTGGTCAAAGGAGTCGACTGGCTTATGCTACTGTCTACCTATAGCGGTCATGACCAGAAATATATTTTGATCTATCATTGTGCAAATCATGTTTTTAATATATTTTCCCTCCCAGTCACCAATCACAGTCAACTAATACAAGTTTGTGGTCAACAAACTCAAGCAACATGCCTTGCATTCCAGTTAGTGTAGACATATCCATGAGCAATTTTAGATTCTGCCCCTGATTTTGAGCGTGCAAAGTCCCATCTTTTGTTGATTTCTACTTATAGACATTTGAAACACTCAACATAGATATCAATTTGAGTTAAGTACTTCTTAGTGTTTTTAAAAAATCACTGTTTCCATATTTATTAATTTATAAAATCAAAAATTTTAATTATTGTACATATTCAACATTTTGATATCTATATAGTTTTACACCTATTAGGATTACAACATTAATTGTTTTTATAAAAAATAAGGTAAAAACACATTAGCGAACCCATATATTTTCGAGCATTACTTTTCTGATTTTTGTTTTAGAGTTTTGTTAGAGTATCTTATTATTCATTCTTGATAGGTTTGTTCTATGTGGGATTTGTCTTACATTGCCTAGTTTAGCTTCTTTCTTGTTTTGCCTTGCCTATATAAGCAAGTGCTCTTCTTTGCAATATACTTGCTTCATTATTCTTTGTAATCTTTTGCATATCTCTTATGAGTATAGCTATTGATTTTGTTTTCAATTAATTTTTTCTAAGTATATGTTGAAGCATCAATGACTGTGGTAATATGCCATTGGAGAGATCTTCCCTGAAGAGTTTTGATAACTCTTTCATGATATCAGAGCCACCCTCCAATAACCATTACTCAAGTTTGTTTATAAATCTAACATTGTACTTCACCAACTTTGTTTATTTGATGAATTAGTATCAAATCTTTAAATATGATTTGGTCATACATTTTGCCCCTTATTTGACCTCAATTTTGTTTTGGCCAAATCTTGGCTTTAGCTTGGTTCTATGGTCTCCTAGTAGCCATTACTCCCTACCCTGTCCTACGGCTCTTGCAATCTTGTTTTCGTAAAGTTCTATTTAAGCAGATCTTAGTTTTGGAGGAAAGAAGGTCAGTGCTTGAGAGAGGAGGCATATTTCCTTGTAGGACTGTGTTCCATCCTTGGAATCCATATAGTAGCTCTCGGTCTCCATTGGCAACTACGATGGTCCATTTTCCACTCGACGGTCAACAACTAGGGCTTTCGTCATCATCGACATCTAGACAAACCCATTGGTCTACTGCGTGGAGTTGGGTTTCTCTTTTTTTCCATGTTATGTGGAGTTGGAAAACTCTCCACAACCCCTTCAAGGTTTGTGTTTGGCAGTCTGCATGTGGGAACATTTGAGCTCATTGAGTGAATTTTCAGGTTGTTGAATTTAAAGAGGGCTCTGCTATAGGCAATGTTCTACATCTATTAGATCAATGTGAAGGTCGGTTTGATTTCTAGTGAGGAAAGGCGTGCCATGTTAGGGTCTACATTGGAAGTTTTCCTTGCAGGTGGAGCATAGTCATTTTTTGGTGGGTTGAAACTGTGTGGGATTAGCATTGAATTTTTAGAACCTGCCATGCTTTCAATATTGCTACATTGGTGGTGTTGGAATTTTTAATCTGGGTCTGCGTTGGAATCCCAAGGCTACGTTGGCATTGTTGGAGTTTTGTGTTATCAAGACTAAATTTCCCAGATCTGCATTGAAACCTCAGCTGCTGTGTTGGCACCATTCTTCTTTTTTTTGCATTTAAGGCATTGGAGGGGGTCTGGCTTGGCGTTGGAGCATATGTTGGAGAAGAGCGACACTTAAGGAGCCTTGCTTGGAGTCCATTTTCTTCCTCAGTCGCTTTCTCGATGATAAACAACATTAAATCCACCTTTTTTCCTCTTAAAACAACTTTTTATTCATGTTTTTGTATTTAATAGCTGTAATTTTAAATTAAAAGAGGAAGACTAATTCTATTGCATGCATACTGAGGTAATCAAAAAGTCTATTTTCCACTTTGGTTAACCTTTCTAAGTCCGTAACAAAATTACGGTTCCAACGAGTGGTTAGACGACTATGTTATTAATTTGGTCTCAAATTCAAGTTTGTAGTATTTTTTAATTGTTTTGATTCTTTTTATGAGAAATCAAAACACTTATAACTTTTGAATCATAACTATGACCACTCATGCAACTTGAGTTCTTTTGTGACTTGCGAGTACTAGGAGTGTGGCCTTCTTCAACATCATATTTGGGGGGCTTTCTAGGTCTCTCTTATGGGAGAGTTTTACCTAAAAATTTTCTTTTTTTTTTGGCACTTCACGAGAGTTATATTTTGCACTTGTTTGAGTGTTTTCTAGATTTCTCCTTTGTACATGTGTATCTTATTCAGTTATTTTGTTTTGCTGGAACCCATATAAATATTTTGTTACTGGACTCCATAGCCTTCTTGGTAATTCTTACAGTGACACTAGTGTGGCAGACCCACCAGTCTTTGTGATCGCTTCACCATCTTATTGAAAGGTGTTCAAGAGATGCTTCTTTGGGTTCATCATTCTACCTAGTACTTTGGAGCGCAATGTTTATATTCAATGATCCTCGTATTCAACATCATTCTTACTTTGACTTGGCGGTTACAATGACTCGACATCCATGTACTTCGACATGATGGATTGACATCTATAGGGACATGTGACTTCACACTGCAACCTCTATTGTTATTCGTTAACTTCATTTGAAGGGGGGTGTTAGAGTATCTTTTTACCCACGCTTGTTAGGTTTGTCCTATGTAAGATTTATACCACATTGCTTAGTTTAGATTATTTCTTGGTTTGCTTTGCCTATATAAACAAGTGCTCTTCTTTGTAATATACATGCTTCATTATTCTTTGTAATCTTTTGCATATCTCTTGTGTGTATAACAATTGATTTTGTTTTCAATTGGTTTCTTCTGAGTATATGTTGAAGCATCAATGGCTATGGTAATGAGCCATTGGAGAGATCTTGGCTGAAGAGTTTTAATAACTCTTTCAGGTTTCAAATTAATTTCTAATTTTTATACACAAAAATATTTGCTTTTGATTTTTTTTAATTTCAAATTTCAATTTTTTTTTTAAATTTTTTTAGAAATTGTGTTCTAGTAGTTTTAAAACTCATAGGCGCTGTTGTTCTTAAAAAAATAGTCATCAGTTTTACCAGATCCGTACCATGAAGGGTACTGTCTCAATACTCAAATCATTAGACAATACTATATACATATTTTAGTTTTCACGTACCTCACGGTATATTAGAAATACTTAAGTTTTTTTAAGCCATAGTAAACCTTTGACCATTTTCACTATTAGTGCATCGGAAAGTGGTTAACCCTATAAATTTACACTCAATGTACCCTAAAGACATGACAACACAACTACGGGATAGTGAAATCCTCTGTAGTTAGCACCTTTTTGAGCCATGTTCACTATTTATGAGTGGGATCAATAAATATAAGAGCCTACAAAGTAAGTACACCTTGATTAGTAATAAATCTAATCTTTGTTGTAAATTTGAATGTTTCAAATTGAAATCAAGATAATAATAAACACATTTTGCTTACATCTTTTAAAGTTCACTATTACATTTTGTGCCACTTTCTAAGTTATTATTTGGATTCATTATATATTGGTATTAATCAAATTCAAATACAAAAAAAAGACTAAATGAACAATGCACAAACTCAAGCCTTAATCAACTCACTTTTTTGTAGTAATGCTCCTAAGATTCAAGCATCATTAAAGCAAATATTTGTAAAATCAAGCATGACTTGGGAAAAAACAAATGTACATTCAGATTGCTATGAGGTAGACTACACACATTATTAATGGACTTATCATGATTATTGAGGTTGATAATGCTAATCCAAAGCAATTGAATGAAGTTAATGACAAATAATTCACTTAATATCTAAATGCCATCCCAAATACGATTGACTCATTCCTATACAATGCAAGAGATGAACAAAATAAATTAACTCAAGCTTCCACTTACACTTCAAGTGTTTGAGTTTCTACTATTGCTTATATTCTTATATCAACACCTCCAGTTACATATGTGTCATCATTCTTAGGTATGGGGGCATCACATGGTATCCACCATATTCATATGCCTATTCTTACATAGGCATCATATACACCTCCCTCGATTATTATGCATAGTCCACCACTAATGTTGCCTAATGTACACTCTCTTAAGCAAATTGTTATAGCCTTATATGCTAATTTTTTCAATTCAAACAAGGCTCTAGGCTAGTCATTCAACAGATTCACATACTTTGATCCATAATCCTTTGGCACAAGAGATAACATCTTACCCATTACCAACATACTTTGTAGCTCCTAAACTACCACTCTATAAAGGTAGATGTGATCTAAAAAATATCTTTGATCATTCCATGCAACATGTTTAGACTATTCTTACAATGAAAAATTATTAACTAAGCTCTTTGACATGGTTATATGATTTTCCACTCAATCAATTAGAGCATTCAACCATTTGACATATCACTTTCTAACACATTTTTCTATCAACATTTGTGAAAAACCGTCTTATGTTCAAATTGTAAAACTCAAGCAAGGGTCAAATGATCCAATCAGTTAATATGTTCTTCGATATAAAACTATGGTAGCTAAGATGAAAAATTCTACGGAAGACAATGAATTACAAAATATATTCACACAAAGTTTGCTAGCACCACTCCATGAATCTATTGTGTTTGAAAAATTCAAATCTTTTGATGAATTATGTCATACAATCAAAGAAAAAGAAGTCATTCTCATAGCTTTTAACAAGTTAAAATATGTACCAAATGCTCCATCTACTTCAAATGCCAAGTTTTCAAATAAATGAAACTATAAAGTCAAATCTAATGAAAGCAATAATGAAACAAAATTAATAGTCAATGCAATATCACAACCAATTAACAAGCTTCAATTGACAACTCCACCAATGAGACAATTTGTAAGGTTACAAGAACCTCCTCATGTTGTATTATATAAATTATTTTATTATAATTTCATACCTCTTCCTCTATCATTAGAGATTGATATGACCAAGCCTCAACATAAGGGCTTTAATAGTAATGCACATTGTGACTATCACAAATGTTTTGAGAATTCTACAAATATATGTTTCAAGATAAGGCATAAGATACATGATCTTATTGATAATAATATTATTGAGCTAAGCACACCCACAGAGGAAGCTAGACCATAACAAAATGATAGTGCAAAGGTCAAAATATTTATTAATTTATTTTCCAATCATGGTACAGTAGAAAAAATAGATAATTCAAAGGTATACTATGCTTAAAATGTCCATCCTCCTTTGACATATGGGCATCCAATATATGATATTATTGGTATATTTATAAATAAATCAACACACCTTGTTATCACATTTGATGATAATGAAATCAATGATGATGATTTAGGTAGACATGACTCTTTAATCAAATTCATATCGACAAACAACCTATAAATAATGTCATGATTGACAATGGATCAAGTGAAAATGCATGTACAATGACACTTTTAATAATCTTGGATACACAGAGCAAGATTTACAAGCTACATCAAGAATCGTCAAAGCATTCGATGGACATACATAAAATACTCTTGAACACATAGTGCTACCTCTTCAAGATGGTTCCAAAACAATGACTATTCCTTTCTAGTCTTAGCAAGCACATGGGTCTTTGATATTTTATTAGGAAACTCTTGGATACATAAGCTCCATGTAATACCATCTATAGTACATGGATGTTTCAAATACATACTTTGTAATCGAGTGGAAACATTTCAAGACATCTGATATGAGTACCCTTGACAATCAATGGTAACTCCTCCTCCTTCCCCACCACCATTGTAGTTGGTTGTGGCATCTATTCAAGAGCGCAACTCAAAGATAATTATTGCACCCATTCAAGAAAATAATTCAAAGACATTTATTGCACCCAATCCAAATCTTAGTGCATAATCAGTTATTTCACATATAATAAATCTTTGTATATAAGCAATATAAAAGAAAGTGGTACGCCTTCCTAGCAACAATCTTCACATCAAAGAGTTATTCAAGGTTCAAAAAAATATAAATCTTATATAGTGCATCATAAGGCAATACAACATATAGTTCAACATGTTCCACTAAGAACACATGTAGTGAGACCTTATCCTATTGTACAATACACTCCACCAAGTCCTGCACCCTCTCAAGTTATACATCATACAAAAGATACTATGAGTAGTGATCAAGACAATTATGTTATAACACTTGATGCCTTTTTAAATTCAGATGCATTTATATGTAACACTTTTCATCCATTAACACACACTACGGTCCTCCCATTGATGAGATTATAGTCTAATTCCTTTTTAAAAATCTTCAAAAATATAAAAAAATTTAAATATATTAAAAATTAAAAAAATATTAAATAGCAAAAATACAAAAATATTCAAAATATTTTCAAAAAATAAAAAATCAAGACATGAGCATGACATGAGTCACTAATATACCTATTTACATATGTTATTTATCACATATTTTGATAGATAACATATTTTTCTTCAAACATGCATGTATTTCATGAGGTATATAAGTGTGGTAAATGACATACATTATACATGGATTATTAGATGCTATATTTACCTTCTACCTAGTGGCCATGCCTATGTTGGGGGCATCTAATTATACAAGTTACATTATAATAGGATATATCTATCTATGATCTCAAATGCCATGTTGAGCTACATATATTACAAGTGTCTTTTCAATCACTCATATTTTACATTGTACTACATTGAAATGCTAATTTGCTATAATATGACATTGATACATATGGATGAACTAGACTAGTTTTTACTAGGTCTATGCTCCTTTGGTGCTATTTGTTTTATGGCATGATAGGATAGACATTACTTGCTTGTTCTGTGTAGCCCTTGGTCCTTATGTGCAAATTACTTGAAAATCTCTATGAGATTTGTGATTGGTATGTGGAACATTTGAATGTATCCATTATTTATAACCCTTGCCCTACTATCTTTTGTGATATTTAAACATGTCACTTATTTGTGACATTCTTAATATCCTTTGTGTATGACCCTTGACCTTGTTTGTTGTAACATATTCAAGTCCCCTAAATGTGGCCATTGGCCTTATTGTGTGACATTGCATGACATTGTGTGTTGTGTTTATGTGCTTGATGAGCTTGATTAGTGGTACCATGATCCATATCATGCACTTTTACTATACAATCTATTTTAAATATGGTTTCTTTACTATATGTATTATTGTTATATCTATCTAGAGATGACACTTGTATGCTTCACATTCAATATGTTACATACATGCTTCAATGACAATTAAGTTTCGATGACAACGTACTCTCCACATGATGACATAATGCTACATGATTATATCTTTATCACATAATACAATTAACTCTTATTTTTAAATGAGTGACTTATATGCTGCATCCCTCATTTCAAAAGGGGGGCATCACAGTGGACTTGTCTTAGATATCGAAGCCTCCATAAATAAAAAATTACATTTTAGACATAATACAGGTTTTTAAAGACTCAAAAGTAGTTCAAATAACAAATTCTATGACAAAGTAAAAGTTCAAAAATAGATAGTACATGTTTCAAAGAGTGAAAATACAGATGAAAAAATTCAAAATAGTGCAAAATCAAATTTTGAAACAAAATACATGTCTTAAAAAATTTAGAATAGAGGTTTTCAAAGATTTAAAACAATTCAAAGATCAAATTCTATGAATAGAGTACAAGTTTTCAAAAATTCAAAATAATATATTAGCACATCAAAGACATATTATGGGGGTATATGACATGCATATGCAATCATTTTTTAAGAAATCAAAATACAAAATCACAAATACTTGAACTCATATGCACAAGCATATGCAAAATAGTTACAAGATAAAAGTTATAGGTTGAAAATACAGTTATAATTGAGCATATAAGTGCATGCCATTCTATATCAGTTGGCATAAGATTCATGAGGCATGATATTTATGCTCATGATTATTCAAATTTCAAAGTTACAATTTTAGAGTTCAAAATGCATTGTATTTGTTCATACAAAATTTTTAAAGTTTCAATGTATAGTTTTAAAGGTATGATGTTTGTTTATTTCCAAAGTTTAAATTGAAAAAAATCTAGATCTATATATAGTAGTGTGATTCAAATTGGCTATAGGTAATGTACATTCGAGTTGAATGACACTTAATTGCCTTGGTATTACTTCTAGTGAACCTATTGAGTGGTTCCATCTTTTGTTATGGGTGGTGTATGTTTGAGTCTAGTGACACTCAATGGATTTGGCACCACTTATAATGAACCCATCATGGTTCCATATTTTTGGATTAGTACATTGGATACTATTCCCCATTCATGAGATCTAGAAGCTTGTATCGTTTAAATGTAAGGGCTTGATTAGTTATTCAAAGTTAGGACTTGATCACTCTTAATCCACCATTAGTTCAAAAATTTTCAAGTGATTTTGAAAGGGGGCATAATTCTACATCATCAATTACAAGTTACATATAAATTTGGTTTCACCTACATATACGTGTACTCCTTTTCTCTCTTTTCAAGTTTTCAATTTTCAAAGTACATTTTTTTCAAATTTCAAAATGAACAAATGACTAGTTCATTTGTTGTTGCAAGTTTTGGTAAGTTTGAGTGTCCTACACAACTAGAGTATATTTTAAAAGACAAAGTATGTTGTACACAATTAGGTTCAATTATTTTTCTTTTACTCTAAACAGTTCATTAATATAATAAAAATGAGGGGGGGTAGGGGCGAGAATGTAGACACATAAATATGGTCATAAGTAATTGACAATGCTACATATTGACACATATTAAACCACATGACTTGCACGCAAATATATGAATTTTATTTTCCATTCCTTTAAGTCATTTATTTATATGCAGGCTTGACCCTTTGGTTTTTCTCATTGCTACACAAGAATTTTAAAATTAAATGGTCAAACTATTTAATATCACCATCAAATTATCTCCAATTTAAGACAACTGTCCCTAATCTTCATGATAAGTTTGCACTAGGTGGACATGAGAGCGACACTTAGAGTGGCCACGCCTTCACCAAATAACGACTAATTTATAAATTTTGAATCAATATTTTGGGTATTTTTATACATGTTATAAGGTTATCTAAAAGAAATTATCAAAAGGTTCACTTATAAATACACATCAAAGGTCATTCATTACTCTTAGTTGGGCACTATCTATTGAGATTTTTCATACTATTTCACATTGAGCAAATCTACCTTTTTATCCCAAAATTTAATATCATTCACAAGGAACAACCATAAGCCAAGTTAGAGCATCTCAAATCAAGTCAAGATCTATCACTATCAATTATCAAAGCCACATTTCTAGTTGCATATACATAGTCAAGGAACATAATTACACAATTACTTTAAATAAAAAATTTACATGGGCTTGATTTCCATCCTTAGAGTATTTTTTTTTTAAAAAGGGGTAAAAATTATATTAATAAGTAAAGAAAATCATTACAAGGAGAACGAGGGGCAGAAACCCCTAGAAGAAAGTAGCATAAACTAAAAAACTAGGCACACGCCCAACTAGACAATATTCTAAACCTTCCTATCAGCCTCCAAAATTCTTTCTAAATCAGAACGCAACGTCGGGGAGAGAGACCCCTAATCCTCAATGTTTCCACCATCCAAATGGTTAGATGCCCATTTAGCTAAAAGATCTGCTGCCTTGTTCCATTCTCGCGAAATGTGTGCAAAAGTAATGCTAACCATAAACGAGCAAATCCGTAAATTTTTTTGCACAATCAGAGATAGTTGCCAATTGACATCCACCACTTTCCTCTTAATGAGTAAGTTAATCAAGACTTGAGAGTCTGATTCACAGATAATTCTATGCCAACCTAATGCCTAGGCCTTCTCAAGGGCATAAAGAATGGCTTGACCTTCCATCATGTTAATGGTTTGTAGCCCCTCAAGAATCGCAAAAATAAAAATCACCGTACCTTTAGAATCCCTTCCTATCCCTCCAATACCCGTGGGTCCCAGATTACCTCTAGAGAAACCATCCGTATTGATCTTGAGAATCCCACTAGGGGGCATTGCCACTGACCAGTCCTGAGAATCTGCTCCTTGACCTGCTTGCTCCTCCTGACACACACTGACTTACCAGTTAACTACTGGAATCCAAGTTGCGCCACCACTTGAGCGTCCTACTTGGTCAAAGGAAGACAGATCACGCTCTTTACTTGGATGGTTTCCTGGATCATCCCCACCACTTTTTGCCATACTTGCTGAACCATGACCCTCACCCCCTAAAAAATTCACCTATTTCTCTCAAGCCAGATCTACCAAAACAGAAAAATGGGGCCGCCTAGCCATATGTCCTACAAGAAGGGCATCCTTAAGGGGGGTTCTCCCAAACCATACCAAAAAATAACCACAAATTGAGCATGAAGACATGGGCGCTGCCAAACATCCCACCAATAATGCCAGAGTTGCAAGGCAAAGGGGCATCGCAAAAAAAGGTGTACTGAATCCTCCTCGGCCGCTTTGCACATAACACATACTGAAGGGCCTTGGAAACCTCTCTTCGAGAGATTGTCCCAGGTTAACCACATGTTCTAAGCCAACATCCAAGAAAAATAGTTGCATTTAGGCCATGTGAATTTATTCCAGACCTGTCTCCACCAATGGACTTCCCCCTTGCCTAATCTCTGAAGAAGTAAAGCCTGATATCCAGATGAAATTGTGTAAGTTCCCTTGGGATTGGAAGACCAAGCTAGCTCATCCTCCTCCTGAAGAGGACTACAACAATGCCTAGAAAGGATGCTCAACAGCTCCTCATTCTCTTTCTGCATCCCATTAACAGGCCAAGTTTTAGGAGCTTTCCCAGTGAGTTACCTCCACCTATCCTTGTGTAATGTAAACTTTGAAGTCACTCACCTGAGACTAGCCAGCATCAAGGAATCTCTGACAAAGGTTCAACAAGTTTGGAAACTGAGAAATGATGGGAGGATAACCATCCCAAGAGTCAGACGAAAAGAGAGCCTTGGATCCCTGTTTGCAAATCTAGAATAAGCCATTGTTGATGAGAGCAACCTCTTTTTGGAGAGTACCCCATATTTCTGAACCTTTCCCAATAAGTAGATAGTGAGGAATGTCCCTCTGAATGGTTTTGGAGTAGTACTTCTGTGAGAGAATTCTGGCCCAAGCTTTGTTTTGTTTGGTGCACCATCACCAATAAAGTTTGGCCGCCAAAGCAATACCATTTAAGTCCATTTGCCTCAGACTAAGCTCACCATATTGTTTGGGGCTGCAGACAATCTCCCATCTAATAAGGCTCCATTTAGTGGGGATCAGACTCCCAGCCCATAAGAATTGTCTAGTAACCGAATCAAACCCCTTAACGAATCCCATCGGGGCAACCTGGAGCATACACCTGTAAATGGGTAAAGCTTGCACCACAGATTGGATAAGTTGAACCCGACCCACAAAGGATAACCACCTATGTGTCCAATGATTCACTTTCACCTAAAATTTCTCCATCATAGTCTACCAAAATTCTTTGGATGTACGGCCAGCCGAGATAGGGATACCCAAGTAAATCAAGGGGGGAGTCCTAATCTGAAAATGTAGAGTTCTTGCGATCTGCTACTGAATAGGGCCCACAGTATTGAAAAAGAAGATGGATGACTTATCTTTATTGACCTTTTGTCTCAATGCCATTAGATAAACATCTAACACCCTGCGTAAATTAGCAGCTTCAGTCATTATGGCCATGCCCATAAGGGTAGTGTCATCATCAAATTGCAGCTGTGATTGTGCCGGCAATTTCCCTCTCCATCACCATCCTTGGATATGTCCTTCCTCTCTGTTCCTGCTGATCAACCTCCCCAAACCTTCAACAGGGAGAAGAAAAAGGTACGGAGATAGAGAATCACCTTGTCGCAGCCCTCTAGTAGCACCAAAAAGCTCCATGTGTTCTCCATTGATAAGCACAAAGAAGGAAGCTGAGGAAATGCAGCTCATGACCCATTGAGTCCATTCATCTACAAAGCCAAAAGCATGAAGAACGTTTTGCAGGAATGACCATCTGACCCTATCAAAGGCTTTGGCTATGTCTAATTTAATGAACATCACCTTATCTTTTGAGCTGGCCATGGAGTGAATGGACTCAACAACAATAACAATACCATCCAGGATTTGCTTGCCTTCCACAAAACCACTCTGCTCTTTTGAGATCACAGCACTCAGTCCTCTTTTTAACCTATCTGCAATGATTTTAGATATAATTTTGTAAACAACATTGCAAAGGGATATAGGGTGGAATTGACTTAGCCTATCAGCACCTTCGCATTTGGGTATGAGCGCAAGATAAGTCGCATTTGTAGCCTTAAGCATTTATTTATTCTATTTAGATTCTTGGACAACAACTAAAAGGTCAAGTTTGATGATATCCCATAATTCTTGGTAGAATTCAGTTGGGAAGCCATTAGGTCCAGCCGCTTTCCCTTTTTTCGTCTGAATAATGGTTTCCTCAAGTTCTCCAAGTGTGATTGGTTTCATTAAATTTTTATTCATTTCACGTGTCACCAATGACAGAATGCAGAAGAGAACCTGAGATTCTTCTGGTGATTCCCAATTAGCATCTTCCCTGAAAAGAGTAGAGAATTACTGCACTACCTCCTCTGAAATTGCCAGAAAGGAGTTAAGGCGCTCACCTCTTTTATTGACCAGGGCTGAAATAGAATTGCCATGTCTCCTGGTTTTGGATGAATTGAAAAAAAAGGATTTATTTCTGTCCCCCTCCTAGAGCCATTTGACCCGAGCTTTCTGCTTCCAAAAAATTTCCTCCTGTAGCTCGCATTCCTCTAGGTCTTTCATAGCCTATGTTTCTTCTTGCAGTATGTCTTTAGTCAGTCCTGCTTCCCTTATTATTCTCAAGAAACCATCAAGCTTGGTTTGAGAAGTAGCCTTAGCATGGAAAATGTTCCCAAAAATTTGGTGATTCCACCGCTTGAGATTGTACTTCACATATTGTAGTGTTTTGGCAAAAATGTACATCACCGTACCATGGGCAGGCCTGCCCGAACGCCACCAATTGGAAACACACTCATGTAGAGATTGATCTCGTAGCCACATGAGTTGAAATCTGAAGGAAGGAGAGCGCAAGTGATATTGTGAGACACTATTAAGCTTGATGGGCCAATGGTCCGATCCTCTCCAGTCCAAAATTTTAGACCTCGTAGACCACATACCTCCAACCCAAAAAGCTGAGACTAGAAAACGGTCAAGTCTCTCAGCAATGCAATGTTTCCCACTCCTGCGATTGTTCTAGGTAAACTATCCATTATTGGGCCTGACATCAACTAAATTCAAAATTTCAATGTAGTTGTGCATTAGCAAAGCAGATGGGTCTAGCCTTGACATGCCACCACTCTTTTCAATCAAATCAAGAATAGCATTAAAATCACTTGCCATAATCCAAGGGTGGAAGGGGGCCAGGCTACGGATAAAAATTATGTGGCCCCATAAGGAGTTTTTACCCTGCCAATTATTGGGAGCATAGATATTAGAGAAGAGAATGACTTCCCCCATCTCAAAGCTAGAAGCAATCATAGTCATGGAGTGCTTAGAAGTCAGCCAGCTTATGAGGCCAATTTTTCGTGGGTTCCATAGACAAGCTAGTCCTTCTGAGTATGTAGTAGCGCCAATGCATTGACATTCTCCTTGCCACCATAACTTGGGCACAAGTCTGGACATGTCTTCAACTGAAATCTTAGTCTCCTGCAAGAAAAAGACATCTGGCCTATGACTTTTAATCAGGTTGTGAACATTATTTTGTTTGGGGCTGTTGTTCAAACTCCTTACATTCCAAGATATTATAATCATTTCAGAGAGCTCAAAAAGTGTGCATCCAGAGTCTTTACTGACCCTGACTCCACCAAAGTCTCTCCCATTAGCTTAATCTTTTCTTGGTCCTTTTTTCTGTCAGGCTTGCCAGATTTATCTCCCCCTCCTTTCTTAAGATCTTTTTGCAAAAGTCTGAGATGAGGAGAAGATTTACTGCTTCTTGCTGCCCCTAGGTCCCTAGTTTTCCCAATAAGGGGCATATTTTCATCTTCTTTAAGGGGAGCAACTGAGGAAGTCATTCCTTCTAAAAATATCAGCTGCTGGTCCATATCCATATGACAATCTCCAGCATCCTATGTTTCAATTAAAGCCCCTGAAGCATTGGTCTCTTGAGCTGGTCCCTTAATCCTCTGGTCCAAAATCATCAACCCAAGATTCACCTCCTACTGATTAAGGTCGTCCAATATTTCAAATCTATTGAGTGAGTCATCTAATTATCTTTCCTTCAAAGACCATTTTTGGCCTCTATTTCTATATCGGCCTTTAACCGGTATAAAACCATCAATTTCAGGCATCTCACCTAGAATCAGACCCCTTTCCTTGTCAATACCGTAATGAGTGCGAGTAGATTGAGCTGGCTAAGGTGTAGTGGATTTTGAGGTGGGACACCATCGCTGCAAATGCCCATAAGCATGACATAGACGACATTGGAAATGGAGGGTTTCATAATCTAGCTATTGTACCCATGAAAAAGGGCCCATACTCATTTCAACAGCATCTGGTAATGGCTTACTAAGATCAATTTCAACACAAATGTGGGCATAAGTCATTACCTTTTTCCCCAGGAGTGACATTGAGGAACCTACTGGCCTTCCCAGCAAGGATGCAAGCAATTGGAGAGTGTCTTCTCTATAGCATTCCACTGGAAAGTGGGGCAGATGCACCCACACTAGGACACAGTTTGGTAGTTCCTTTGAAGGTATGAAACTAGCATGCCAGAAATTGATAAATAGTCCCACTTGATTATGGAAGTAAGGACCTCCAACAAAAACTCATTGACAATTTGTTATACAGGTAAAAGTGACTATGAAATAGCTATTAGCCAGCAATGTAATATCCATATCTCCTTCCAGTGCCCACGTCCTCTGATCCCATGCTTTCAAGAATAACAGCGATGTCCTAAGCCCCAAAAACTTGTAGTACAGGGAGTGATTGGAATAATATTCAATGTCTTCAGCAATCATTTCCATTGGTATAGCTAGCTTGGGCCTCTCCTTGCATCTTTCCAAATATTCGTTGACTTTGGGGATGCACATACTTGGTTGCTCAAGAGTAGCAAAAGAACCTAAACCTTGTAAAAGTGGAACCTTCCCACTACTGCGTGCTCTTTGGGATGCCTGCTGCAGTCTAAGCGCTTCCCTATAGCTGCGCCCTACTTTCTGCCCTATCGCGCCCTGCCCTGTCGTGCCCTCTTGCTCGCCTTCATCCATCGCGCTAATGGGGTCCTCAAAGAAACTCAATTTATTTGGATCGATTTCCATCCTTAGAGTATTGGATACATAGGCAACATTCAATAATCAAAGTGGTGATCAAGGTTAGATCAACCCATTGCACTCCCCATTTTTTTATGAGTTTTTAAGCTTTCAAATTGTCAATAAAGTTTTAAATACATTAGAAGGAAAACAATAGATTTTGTGTAGAATAATTTAAATCAAATTATCTCAATGTATTTAAAAAATTTGGCATAGGAGGCATAAAAATTATATTTTTTATCATAGTCAACCGAGACAAGTCCATGGTCAATGTAATCAAGTAGCTTATGCTACCCTACAAGTACAATGGTTCTGTCCAAAAATATATTCTGATTCTATTTCTATCTGTCAGTTTAAAAATAATGTTTCCCCTATCTTTTCTCTTCCATTCACTAGTCATATTCAACTGGGATAAGTATGTGGTCAATGGAATTGAGTGGCTTGCACTATAGTCTAGCTAGGTCAGACCTATCTAGGAGTAATTTTAGATTCAACACCTAATCTTGAGCATGTATAGTCACATACTTTGATGATTTATACTTAAAAACATTTGAAACAATCAACAAAGATTCTAGTTTGAAATAAGTATATTTATTCTTAGTGTTTTTCAAAAATAACAACCTTCCATATTTGTCAATTTTTAAAATTAGAATTATTACCTATTCCACATTTTTATCATTCTGATATATATCTAGTTTTACACCTATTAAAAATACATAATTTATTGTTTTATCAAAAATAAGGTAAAAAGAACATATTCCATATGCATAACTTTTGTGAAATATTGACCAATTATGTAATGCATAACATCTTCAAACTTATGCATAATACTAAATCAATGATTAACACTCATGACACTCCCAAGGCCATTACAGGACAAAACACTTGTTAGCATCCCACACTTTCTGAGAACAAGAGATGTAACCATTGGAATATGAATAATCAAAGGTGGAAAATCAAAGGGTTCAACTTCCATAATGGCTCTTTAGCCTTCATGACATGTAATATATACATACATATTTGTAACTTTAGTTTAAGTAGATAGTATCAAAATAGAAAACCATACATCTTTCTCAAAAGTATTCAATGTATAAAACACACAAATTAATATAATTTATGTTCTAGTTATATTAATTTCTCTATTCTCCATCTTATTCAATATTGCTTCCACACATGCATACAATCCCCATTTAATTCCTCACCTGGAAAATTTTACCCTAAACCTCCTTTGATCTGACATATTGCATGTACCATTGAACATGGTTGTAGTATTTAAAGCTCAATGTCAGACAACGAGATCCCTCATATTAGCTACTACACCATATCAATAATGTTCATATGGTGAGAGATAACAAAACACAAGATGATGTTTGTGTGATGATCATGAATGAGTTTACAAAGGACCTTTAAGAACAAAATATCCTTTTGATCAACTAGTTCACTGGAATCCTTCGACACGGGGTTTCATCAACTCACACATCATGTAAATATTTTAGTGGTTGAACCCCCTAGGTTTCAAGTAAATATATATATTCTTATGTTTGAGGGAAAAATCATTATAGTTGTAGTTGATAACTAGGTAGATCAATTAGAGTCATATTTGTCTGTGAATGTATTTTATGATAAAGAGATGATCAAGATTGCATTTCTAAAAGTTTATTCACTTGTCAAGAAGTTGTGGAAAGAGCACACTCTATGGTAGAAATAATAGAGAAAAGATGAGTTAGATCTAACTTGGGATAAATTACATAAAAGTTTCCAGGATAAATACTATTCTAAAGCTATCTATGATGATTTATACATTTAATTGTCTTAACTATGGTAAGAACATGTCTAGTCAACCCAAGCCTACACCAATGCCTCCCATGACCTATATGCAAACCTTAGATCCTTAAATTTAGATCATGATAGATTCCTTAACTACCACAATGGCCTACGACCATTCATTTAGTCTAATCTTAATCTTGTTAAGGTGAAGATGATGTGAAAATCATATCACTATGTGGTAATTTTTGAGAAGAGTTCAAGTCAAAGGATAAACAAGAAAAAAATTCCATGCCAAAGAAGGAACTTGATTTAGATAAGTTCAAACTATGTAAGATGGGTAAATGGTGTGACGAACACAAGGCTTAAAACCAATCCAATGCAGAGTACCATTCATAAAATAACCTATTTATTCACTCAAGATCAAAGGATCTTTAAGATGAGCCATTCAAAAAGGCAAAGGCCATAGATCTTGATGATGCTTCTCTTAGCACAAAAATCATGACAATAGTGCTTGATGCTAAAGCATATTGTCTATTCCACTCATAGATGTGGTTCAAAGGGTAATAACTATATTTTATGCTAGATGGAGGTAGCATGAATAATATCACTTACTATGCCAAAGGTATATATATCGTGCACCAATGTTGTTTCACATATGATATCCATTCTGGTATAATCACAAGGTAGGGTATCCACTTAAGAACAACTTTTGATGTATGTGCTTCAAGGTTTTAACACTTCCATGGACACACATTAACATATTAATCATACCTAAATCAATAAATTTAACATATTTATTTTATTAAATAATGTTTTATAAATAACATAATAAAAACTCACACTCACTCTCACACATGCCTCTATCAAGCACATTTAATGCAAAAACATGGAGATAAACACTCACACTATAATCCAACATCAACTAGTTCTATTAAAAATTCCATCATTTAGAAAAAATAACCAAGAGCCCCCTTCAACAACTCCATCTGAATAAACTCCATTTTCCTTATATGGAGGGGATGGGCTAACCATTCACCTACCCAAGTGAATTTTGATGTTTCAACTTACAAAACATACCTTACCTATCATGCTCATGAAATTCATAAGGAACAATGTTTTTATTGAAACTATTTCTTGAAGACTTGTTGGGTTTATTAAATGTTTCAAATTCTTGGATAGACCCTATCAGTGTTTTAGAATAGTATAAGCACTTTAATTTTTTCACATACCTAATTGGGCTTTAGGCTCCAACCAACACTATACGCACATTCCTAACCTTCTAATACCTTATCGGTATTTGAACTCCAATGATCACTACACATAATAATAAAGTATTACACTGACCTAATTGGGCTTTAGGCCCTGACTAACACTACAAACCACCACTAAGTCTTCCTATGACCCCGTTTAGATTTAGAGCTTGATGGCCATTCAAAATATTGATTAAAACCATGTAAACATAATTAGGGTTTCAAGATCGATGGGCATTGTGATAACACTAAACCTAATTAGGATTATAAGGCCATGAAAACTTTGATGTGACTCTTGAAGACCCTGTTAGGGTTTTAGGCCTGATGGGCATTTGTAAATCTGACCAACACTTGCAAGAGTAAATTGGGTTTATCTTTAACTTGAGTTTCAAGCAACTAAAACAACCTTTTACACCAAATTTGATCATCTAGACTTTATCTACCCATTTGTGTATAAATCATAAGGAAATGAAAACTTTAAATATTTAGCTCCAAATAACTACTCCATGTAGAAAATACAAACAAACAAAGAAAACTCACCACTCTATTTTTGGTTGATGTAAGATTGCTCGAACCCTTGGATGCTCATGTATCACATTCTTTCAAAGAAGAGATAGTATGTGATGTCTCACCAATTTATGGTTGTGATATAATACTTGATCATGTATACATACACATATGCCATGGTGTGTACACTACCAATCCTTGAATCCCATCTCAGTGGGTATTAAGAGATACTATATTAGTGAAGTGATTCTATGCTCTAATCACACCACATGAACTCTTCAGAAGAATGCACCACACTTTCATTCGATACTTAACATAATTACAATGATTTCTTCTCAAATAAGGGTGAATGATTTAGGCACAACCATGTAGACCTACATCACTATATTGAGTGACTTTGTTATTTTTTAGTCTATGTGAAACTTTTCACTTCACATGCATGCATATAGATCCTTACATCATGTGCCTATTACATAACATTTGGATCTATGTTGCATAGTTTGAAAAGAAAACTTCATGATTTGGTAGCCTCTAAACAACACCTTGTATCATGTGCCTCCCTTGAAATGCAAGGATATATGCCACACATCTTAGAAGATAACATTGTAAAATTATGTGGTACAAGTATTGTCAAGCAACTATAAGCATTATGCACATGTCATGAAACACTTGGATCTATAATGTATAGAATAAAGGATAAAAATTCACACTCCAACCAATAGGCATGGGGCACATAAGTTTCAAAGGTGTATCCTATGTGGAGTTTAGGGGAGACACCCCTCCTAAAATTTTGAAAATTAGTGTCAAGTTTATTCATCAATTCTACGCATAATGCATCTTTTTGTGTAATATGTGTCATGTGCATAATTATTATGCAACATCAACCATGTGATTCATAGCATTTGAAAACCTAAAAGTAATTCTAAATCAATGAGAAACACTCATGACACTCCTAGGTATGTTACATGACATAACACATGTCAACATCCCATGCCTCTAGAGGTTAAGAGATGTAGCCATTAGAAAATAGAGAGTCAAAGAGGAAGCTCAAACAATTCAATTTATGTAATCCTTATCTTTCATGATGTATAATCTATCCATACATATTTGTTACTTTAATTTAGTATTTAAGTAGACAACCATACATCATTATCAAGAATATGTCATGTATAAAACACACAAATTAATATGATTTATGTTCCAATTATATTACTTTATTTTCCATCTTATTCAATATTTATTCCCCACACACATACAACCATTCTAGACCCTCATCTAGGGAATTGTTCCTTGGACATCTTGGGATCTAGATCATTGTGGGATGAGATGTAATAAAGGTTGTATAAGATTTTAAGAAGTCCAGGAAAATTCCAATGGAATTAAATTGTACTTTAATATTCTCAATACCAAATTTTTAAGGTCCTAAAACATTTGGGGATTTCCAACCAATTTCTCTTTACAACACTATCTACAAGATCATCTCAAAATCTATTGCACTTAGGTTGAAGTCCATCCTCTCATCCATAATCTCCCTTGAATAAGGGGGATTTTTGGTGGGAAGGAAAATAACATAACGGATGGTAATCACCCATGATATTGTTTATTATTTCTCATGTAACAAATAAAAAGAAATGATCATTGAATTAGATGTAAGAAAAGCTTATGACAGTGAATTGGAAGTTCTTTAATGAAAAATGTTGTTTTTTAGTTTGGAGTGGCATGGAGAGATTGGATATTAAGTTGCATATCTAGTCCCAAATATTCAATTTTGGTAAATGGATGTCTTTCTAGCATCATTGAGGAACCTAAGGGTTTTAGACATAGATATACTCTTTCTCCCTTTTTTTTCATTATAGTGGTTTAAGTACTAGGTATATCCATCAATGCAACACAATCACAAAACCAAATTTAGGTCATAAAATAAATGAAACATATGGATGATTTCACAAAAAAAAATCATAGATAACACAAACATGTTTGTAGAATCAAAGAGGAGAGAAGCAAGAAAAATAAAGAAAACACTAGAAACATATATGATGACATTACACTGATTGATAAATGAGGATAAATCAGAGAATTTCATGGATAAAAAACATTAGATGGATTGGATCCTACGTAGGGAATTATAATTTAAATTTAAGATAATTAATGGCCAAAAATACAATCCCAACCATAGAATGGCCTATAGGGAAATGATGGATAAAACTTGTCTCCTTAAGGTAGGGGCCTTCACATGGTTAGTCTTGAAAAATAATAATTTAACCCATTATAGGCTGAGAAGAATGGGAATAAATAGGCCATCCAAATTATACCTATACAAAAATGAAGAGTAAATATCTCATAACCTATTGTTTCATTTCCCAGTTACAACAAAATCTTGGAACTGGATAAATAACATGCTGAATTGATCATGACCTTATCCTGGTTCCCTACTCTAGGCTTTTGTCTCTTGGTCTTCTTTGTATCCTAATTTTTTTTCCTACAATATGGTAGGTGGATCCATCAATTATCATTTGGAACATATAACATGAGGGAAATATGTGTATCTTCATGGACAAATCTTGTCAAACTGAATAAATATTACTTCATATTGAGACAACAATCATGTAAGTGGTTTTAACCTATGTTGCCTTGGGAAAATTTACATGGCTGAAATAAATTATTAAAAAGTGTAAAGGTATTGAAATTTAAATATTGAAAACCTACCTTTGATTAGTTGAAAAAACTTGCTCTGATAGGGTTTCATGTCAGTCTTGCCATGCTTTATTTCTCTACTTTCCATCACTGCCACTTCACTTATGCAGGAATTTCAAGGTTAAGTGCAAATTTAATGTGAATTTATCTCTACCATTTGAGAAAAGAGTTTGGTTTTAAATGTATTTCAACCATTTAGTCATAAAAAATATTTTAGATAGTGGGAAGGGTGGAGTTGAAGCAAGCCATGTAGTTTTTTTTGAAGGTATACAATGAGGTATAACTTCTAAGTATCCCCCTCATATTAATGTTTGTTTATAACATAATGATGTTAATAATGTTTGAAAATGGTATGAAAATAATTACTTGATATCTTATTATGTCAGTTGTATCCCATCAAATAAATCCATCAATGCTTAGACTCGTCATCCCTGGGAGCCCTTAGGTTTCCAAATTACTGATGTTCAAAATCTCACCCATGGTTTTTTTACTTATTCCTTAAAGGATCCATATCTAGTCCAAGCCCTCCTTCTTAGGTAAAGTTTTTGTTTATTAAATAATACTCTTATAATTATGTTGCTTTGGACCTATAATTTCAAAGTCTCATATCAAGCCTCCCTTAGGTTACTTGTTTGGATCGAACTTCCTGGCCTTCCAATTCCTCTATGGGTTTTTATTGATGAGAATGTAAAACCCACAGGGCTGGTGCTTTTCCATGAACAAATAATTTTTTAATATTCATGACCTAATAAGTGTAGACACTCAAATTTAATCATCAAGTGCTTGAAAATGTTTAATATTGACACCTTTACCTTGCTTGGTTTATTCACCATTCTATTGACTTGAAATCTCTAAGAGAGTTCATTATTCTATTCACTACCTTGAAAACATTATTAAAGCATCCCAATTCTACTTATAAATCCTATTAGCCAAATTTTAATAGTCTCTGTCCTTCTAGGATAAGACCATAATAGGCAGACATGGCCGCAACCTGGCTGTGTCCACTAGTGTGGCCTTGTCCCCCACGCTCCAATGGTAAATTCTAAAATTTAAGACATTTCTTATTAACTCTCACATTATTTTAGAAATGTTGATTAATATAAATATTTCAAATATTATTTTATATAAGCACATCAAGGCCTCTCCAAACACATCTAGTGATCATTTAGTAATTCTATTGCAAATTGAGAAAAAAGACACTTATATTTTCAATTTCAATTATGATTTATTCTAATAGTCATAGGCCAAGTTTGAAGTTATTTTATTTCAGATCAAGGGAACACATTATCAAGAATACAAGACAATATATCTAGTTGCATTCATATAACAAATATTAAGATTCATACACTTATTCTAGGAGGGAGACCTACATTATCTTGAGGCCCTTTTAGATATGTAGATATCACTTAGATTATGTGAGGTTTTATGAGGATAAATCAGTTATTCCTCTTGCCCAATTCCACCCTTTGTATTTTATATCTATTTAGTTTATTATACAAGAGACGCGATTTTAATTTTTCAAGTCTTATGTGAATCAAATCTACACTCACATGTTATCAATAGATCCTCTTAGCTGTAGGTGCTCATGTAGAAACATTAATTGAAATGTCAACTAGGACATGGTCATAGTCAACAAATAATGCCATAGTGCACCCCTATCCACCTAGTGTGGTCTAGTCTAAATACATCACATAATCTTTTTTTTGGCTATTACACAATTCACATGTCTTTTTAGCTAGATTTGCATCATATATTTACTTGCACAATAAACATAAATCAAATCTAAGTTAGGTTTTCACATTTATTATTTATTACTATTTATATTTAATTTAAAATTTGATATTTCACATTTAGATTCTATATATTCTATAAATCTAAATCAGGATTCAATTATTTTTGTGTTTTATTGTATTTCATTGGTAAATTTAAAATTAAAAAACATATAAACATTCTAGTAAACCCATAATTTTTATTCAGAACACTACTTACCATTTGCTCAATTTTTATCCTAGGATTTTATATGAATTTATGTAAATTCGTGATAATGAATGAAAATAAACTTAAACCTTGGATATAAATCTAACTTCATGAGTCAATCTTCTTCGACCTTGGATTTAATTTGACATTGAAAAATTGTCTTGTCACCTTGGATAACACTTGACACTGAAGCATTTTATTTTGACCTCGAGTTGAATTTTTTTGATATCTATACAAAAATATATTTTAATCTTATTTTATCTTTATTTTCTACTTTCTTGATGTTTGTTTTAGAAACTATGTTCTAAATTTTTTAAAACTACTTAGTGACTGCCATTATAGACTAAGCGGTGATTTGTTTTACAAACACCATGGTGTGAGGGGTTATGTTCCAATACGCAATCCATTTTGAAACACTAGACATAGAGTTTAGTTTCCTCATACCTCATGCTATATTGGAAATGCTCAGAGTCCCTTGTTTATACCATATGAAGCTTATTTTAGCTATTTGATTTATGGTGCACTTGAGAGGAGCGTATCGCTTAGGAAAGTTACTCTCGCTGTACCCTCCAATACGAGATAGTGGGATACATACCTGACATAACCTCTGTAGTTCATGCTCTAAATTATTAGGCTGACACTAAGTTATTAATGAATATGTATATTGGAGAGGCCACATAATCACTCAAACCCTTTCCTAGATTACCCTTTATACTTTGATTTTGCTTGTATTGAATTCATATTCATTAGCTCTATTGATTCATATTATATTATATGCCTCTAAGGCATAATGCTAGATCAAGTGGTATTCCACTTTCATATATGCAACTTTGTTTGGTCTTTTTTGCAATGGTAATTCATGATGTTTTTTATCAAATTAATAATGCCACTATTCAAATTCATTGGTATAATGAAGTTTTCATTCATACTAATTATGATACTTAAAATAATGAAGATAAGTATGATGTATATAATTAACATGACACTCATATTGATCCAAAAGAGTTTAATAGAGTAGATCAAAATCAAGTGCAAGAATTATCTGAATTTCATCAAGGTCTTCAAGTGAACCCCCAAGTGGTGAAAAATATAATTATTCTACTTCGAACATCAAAAGGTAAGCACCAAGCTAAATTTGCCACATATCCATAAGATTTACCCTTTTTGGTTGTCAAATCCCCTACTTCTAATATTGATACTTACACTATTACATCCATTCCAATAACATCATATTTTATTTTAGGAACATCACTTGGTTTAGAAAAAGTATCCATGCCTATGCCTACTTATGCTAGTTATACTCACCCACTTATCTCTATAAATACAACTCAAGCATACAGTTCATGCCTTACAAGACAATCTATCTCAACTTGATCGAACTCCTCATATTATCCCTTCCATTGACTCATGTTCCTTATTACATAACCCTTTGGCACCCTAAATTTCATATTATCCATTACCAGTCGGCTTTGTGGCTCTTAAGATTCCTTTATGTGAAGGCAAAGGTGATCTTAAACAAAATTTATGTGCATTTCATATAGCTTTTCTAGACTATGCATATAATGAATAATTGTTGACAAACCTCTTTCCAAGTAGTCTCAAAGAATATGATCCTAGATGGTTTTATGATCATACTCTTCAATCAGTAAAGGATTTCAATCCTTTCAAAAATTAGTTTTTAACACACTTTTATATCAACATTGGTGAAAATATATCATATGCTCAAATTTAAAAGCTAAAACAAGGGTATAATAAAATAATTAGTGAGTATGTTCTAAGGTACAAGACTGTTATTAAAAACAATAATAAAATGGCTGATATTGAGCTCTAAGATATCTTCACTCAAAGTTTTTTATCTCCACTTCAAGACTCAATTATGTTTGGCAAGTTCAAATATTTTGATGAGTTATACTATATATTCAACGAGCATGAGGCTCGATGTAAGCACTAGAGAGGGGATCCACTTAAGGATTTCCTTTATCTCTGTGTTGCTTAGGCTAGACACATATTAAAGGACTCACATTAGCACATTTGTGTACTTGATGAAATTAACACATTCATTGCATTAATATTCAAAGAAGTATAGTGGAA
Source organism: Torreya grandis (assembly GCA_037957365.1). NCBI lineage: Eukaryota > Viridiplantae > Streptophyta > Pinopsida > Cupressales > Taxaceae > Torreya > Torreya grandis. The sequence continues at coordinate 7,574,265 of JARHVA010000118.1, read as the reverse complement.
CATACACACACACACTCTCACTCTCACACATGCCTTGATAGGCTTATTATAATGAATGAATAATATTCAACCTCTCATACAGTCCATCCTAGATTGAAATACTTTTATGTTATGCTCTTGGAGAGATTTTCCCCTTCACAACTCATCCCCCTCTCCAAATTAGCTTTCCCCCCTCTAAATATAGTATCCTATAGACATTATAAGCTTTATGGGTGTCTCTTAAACTTACCTAATATCAACATAATGCACAAGAGTTTGGCAAATTTTAGGTTTTAGGATCAAACACCAAAATGTTTGCAATGACTCCTTTCACATGTCACAAAGAAAAGATAATCACATGTAATTGTAAAAAATTAACACAATACCATTTTAAAAAGAGAGAATTGACATGTAAGTAGAAAAATAAATCACCAATCACATCCAAAAACTTAGATATCCAAGTGTTACTACATTGAATAACTCAACTGCCAAGCCCTTGATGCTGAAGTGATAAAATAGGTTGAATGACAGATACCAAAACTATCTTAAATTTTACATAGTAACTCCAAATGATCTAAAAATTGATGCATAAATTTTAACTTTTAGGTAATATGACCTCACAAAATTTTGCCATCCAATTTTCTATAACATTAAATAACCTCCTTGACATGTGTCACATACTACTAAAAAAATGTCACAGAGTAACATAAAAAAATATTTCATTAGTGCTATAATTCCAAATGAGATATAATTGGAATGTGTTAGGTACTATGACATATCCAAATTTAATCTTCAAGCTCTCTACTGAATTGAAGAACCATGCTTCCAAATGTTTGTGACTAAATAACCCACACAAATTGGAAAAAGCAAATAAAATATCTCTGTACTATTTCATGATAAAAAAATACTTTTGAAACATCATTATTAGAGGTTCACAAGATGAATCCAAAAATTCCATGAATAAAACACAATAAAAAACCTAAGATAACACATGCCACTCTAGTTTTGGTTGAAGCAAGATTGCATGAACCCTTGGATGTTCCTGCATTAGTCACCCAAGGTTTTTAATTTGTGAGCTTCTGCTCACATAGATGGAATAAGTGGTAAAACCATTATTTTGACCGTGAAGTATAATGGCCATGGTATTCCCTTCCAACCACTAAGTACTTCAATTGATTATTTCTATTTCTCTTTGCTTTCCAGCTCCCTCTTGCTGATTTTAATTTTTTCCTCTTCTTATCTTCACTTTTCTTTTTATCTTCTCTACTCTTTATTTCCCTCTTTGTGGGATTAGACCCATCACAAACTCCTTCTTTTGTGATATTAAATCCACTATAGTCCATTCTCCTCAACCAAAATTTTATATCCACCTCTTTGCATCTTTTTAGGGGCTGAAACCCACCTTTATCTGACCACCTCCACCAAGATACTTTTTATTGCATCTTAATCTCTCTTATGGGATTAAATACACCAATGAATAACCACCTCCTCCTAAAGTGTTCTTGGTTATTTTTACTTATTATCCAACTTTCTGTTGGATTTTTTTATTTTATCACCCTTTTCCATTTGTACCTCTGCTTCTCTTATGGCTACCATCTCCTTCTCCGCTTTTCTCCTTGCCAATCCACCTCACTAATAGATTCCTCATTTGTAAGAGTTTTCAAATACACTTCTTTATTCACTTCTGCCATGCTCTTGCTAATGTATAAATCAATTATTCCTCCTCACTTTATTTATTAAGTGCATAATTTTTCAATTCTAGCTTCACCTCTTCACCTTGGAAGGCCTCTTTGAAAACCTCCACTTTCTCTATATTTACACTTGCACATTAGATATAGTAATAAATAAGTTTATAAACTTGAGAATTAATAGTCCCTAAGGTGATTCCTATGTATTCACACTATTATATTGATTTCCACCAAGCTTGGGCTCTTTAAATCCTACTTCATTATGCCTGCTCCTCAAAATAGTGCTCACCTACCCTTTTGAGAACTCCTATTCACTTTTCATTGTCTTTATATTATCTCTAGGCTAATTTTTATCTCCTTATTTCATCTCCTCCACATCATGTGAAAATAAATTTCACTCTCCTTATCCATATGAAAATAATGCATATCTTGACTCATAAGAGTCTCTCCTCAAACATCTACATGGTTTTACTCCACACATGCCCCACCATTTTCATCCTTTAATCTTATTTGTAGAACCATGTCCACCATATCCATCTCCATCTCCTTTGTTAGACCTATACATTGAACCAACATATTGAGGGAATCGAGAGTTCCCATAATCACTCCTTCAACCTATTCATCATGCCTCAAGGACATGCTATCTAACTCTTCTCTATTGCTCACATTCTTGTCACAAATTTCACTCTCATGATGGACTCCAATAGGCCAATTTTCAATAACCTCCATGGCTATCCACTCCTCATTCTTATTTATGTTCTCTTTTTCTTCACATGGATGGTATTTAACCATACTCTTCTCACTTGCATTAGCTTGCATTTCTTCCACCTTCATTATTTCCTTCATGGAAACCTAAACATCCTCATTAATATTCTCTTATTTCATCTATATCATTTCTTTCAAGGAAACATGTAGCTTCCCTTAGTTGTTCTCAACCATTATTCCATTTCAAATATAAAAATGCATTTATTTCATTAACCATGGATGATTTTGAATCTTACCACTTATGGGATACCAAAAACACCTTCCCATCATCAAAAAATGGGTCTCCTTCTTTTGGTTCAACTATTATCACCTCCATATCCTCTTTCATGAGGATATATTACTCTAAGGGTTGTTAATAAACTTCTTTCTCCTTGTTTTGAAAATCAGATTTGGGATTCACACAAGGCAATCTCACTCTCTTGTTGTCTTTCAAGACAACCTTATACTTTGCACTGATATCCTTCTCCTTACTACTGCTCAAAGTAGGATTGAGTTGTTCACATAGTGAATTACCTCTCATTTTTCCTTTCATGGAAATATTATTCTTATTTTCTTCTCTCTCAAGATGCAAGACATGAATCTTATTCACAACTCTTTTTGAAAATTTGGGTTCACATAATGAACTGTCAACTTGGAAACCATATGTTCCCATCCACTCACATTATTATTACCTTTTCTTTGTATCCTTGCTTGGATATCTCTTTAATACTCAATTGTATGTCCACATGACCTTTTGCGTAATATATACCCTCATAGGGTTTTCAATATTATTCTCCTCAAAATACATTTTTAGCTCCATCATCCATTTCATGAGATTATAAGGCTCTCTTTAACTCATAAAAAGTGAGTATGACAAGTAGACTTACCTCTTTATTTCAACATGACCTTTGTTGGTCTCTTTCTTCTAATAAGATATTTTCCTTCACTTTCTTGGTCTCTCTCCATAATTTCTAAACTTTCTTGTAGGGATAACAATGCCATCATCATATCTTCTTCATCATATTCATGCATAGCTGTAACATATCCACTTTGTGTATTCTCCATCATTTCCAATCTTGCTTAGAATTCTTTCACTAGCTCTATTAAGTCTTCTACTCATGATCTTCCTCCTTTGTGTGCCATATTTTTTCAACATGTAAAATTATATTTCACAACCTAAAATAGACTCAAATAAGAGCCTATCACTCACGTCCACTATAATTGTAAGACTTCTATCACACTTGCAACAAACTTATCCTCAGTAATTTTTAAACTTATTTTCACAAATTGCATCTCACTCAACAAAATTATTTTTCACAGCCTAAAATTGAATAATATAAGAGCCTTAGACACTCAACCCAAAAGGGAAATACCTTTCTATAATAAAAACTAGTGCAATCATTGGATATGGGATATAATTAAGAATTACATTTATCTTTGTGTTGCTCATGTTGGATACTTATTAATGGACATACATTAACACATTTTTGGACTTGATACTCTTAAAAAATATTCATTAAATTCATATTCAAAACATTAAAAGGGATTAGAGACACACACTAAATCTCACACATGCCTTGATAGCCTTATTAAAATTAATGAATAATATTTAGACTCTCATACAAAACCTCTTAGACTGAAACAATTTTATGTTATGCTCTTGGAGTGTTCTACCCTTTCACAACTTATCCCCCTCTCTAAGATGAATTATTTTTATATAAATAAAATATCCCCTTAACATCCCAAGATTCATGGGTGTTTATTAAACTTCCTTGATCTCAACATAATGTACAAGATTTTTGAGGATTTTAGTTTTTGGGATACAATTCCAATCTGTCTGTAATGGTTCCTTTCACACATCATAAAACAAATACAGTCACACATAACTGTAAAAAAACAATTCAATACCATTTAAAAAGGAGATAATTGATGAATATTTATAAAAATAAATCACCAATCACCTTAAAAAATCTTATCTATCCAAGTGTTACTACATTGAATAACTCAACTGTTGAGTCCCTAATGCTTAAGTGAAAAAATAAGATTAGTGACATTTGCCAAAACTATCATAAATTTACTGAAGTATCTCAAAATGATTTGAAATTTGATGTATGGATTTTACATGTTAGTTTATATGACCTAAAAAAATTTGGCCATCCAATTTTATATAACATTAAATAACTCTCTTTCCAAGTATCACAGACTAAACAAATGACATAGATTGACATAAATAAATAGTAGATTAGAAATGTAACTCCAGATGAGCTGAAATTTGATGCAAATTTTTTACATGTCACTTAATATAACCTCAAAAAATTTCACCTTCCAGTTCTCTAATACATTGAAAAACCACATTGCCAAATGTCTATGACTAAATAATCCACACAATATGCATCATATGTTATGTGAATGAAATAACTCAATTGTCACCTATAAAATAGTCGTTAGCACATTTTTCATACATCCATTTTAATTACATTTTCATACACTATATTTCAAAATATTAAATATATAAGCATATCCATATCATTATCTTAATAACAAAGATACAAGGTATATCATCACATGTTTACTCATCTAAAGTGCACAACCTTAAAAGTAACATGAAAATTAAAAGAATAATACACCATGAAAATCCATCAACATAAGACAAAATCTCTCTCTCTCTCTATGTATATTAAATTTAAAGTTTATACATTAATGTATCAACATAATCACCTCCATAGAATGAGAATGTGTCTTAATATCTTAAAATATTAAAACAATGTATATATATGTACAATAATCTGACCCTAAGGTCTTGCTTGGGGCTACTACTATCCACATCCAAAAGGTATGTCTGAGGATATTTATCATCCTCATCCTATGATAAGGCCTTTATATCTAGGAGTGTATTAGGTTAAGGCTCACACTCCTATGTCACCCCTTGCTAGTCCCTACTTAGGAGACTGTCGCTCCCCATTGTTTGTTGACTCGAAGAAGTTTGAACTCCTCTCACCCCAATGAAATCCTATAGTTATTTCACCTCATACTCTAAGATATTTATGTGACTTTTTAGGTGAGTGATCTCCATATATGTATGATAGGATGGGAAAAATATGTTGGTATGCTTGCCTTTACTGGCAAGGAGACTTGCATCTATAAAAAAGTTGATCTTTAGTCATTCCAGTGCCCACCTAAAATAGGTGGACCAAGTGTTCTTGATCATCCTCCTCTAGCTAGTAAATGTATTTTAAACCATAAAAATAAGATATACATTATATACACATTCATGTAAAATGAAAATAGTAAGCTAATAAATCATGATGAGAAATAATGTGATAAAGAACTAAAATTAACAATTTTTTTACAAGGGTCATCCTCATGCCAATATAGATCTAAATCCTCATAAACACTCATATCAATATCATTCCATCATACCACTAGATAATTTTCAAATAGTTATTGATCACCTCATACCTGATTGCCTTCCCCATCTCCTCCACCTACTACCTATTATTGCTATAAGGGATCCTATTATGGTGGTGGTGGTGGATGTAACCGTTGTTATACCAACTTCTACTTCCAAATGATAATACAACTAGAATGGACATAGGTATGGAATACCCCCATACTTTAAGCTAATAACCATATTGTAATCCCACAATCTATTTTCCAACATGTGTTCCTCCTCTTCCTGTTACCACATGCTATAGTCCAGCCTGTGCCCTTCTCATCTTGGCCACTCTCATGATGGGAAACCATAGTGTGAGGGGGTACCACTCTAATGTCACCAAAATAACATCTATGCTCTTCATAACTGCCATGTACACTACATAGGGTATGAAGAGACTATATGCATATGGTATCCCAAATTGTTGAGGTAATTTGTACATAAGATGCACCTCTATCTATAGTCACCTATCTCTGACCCACTGTGTTCTTACACTAATTGTAAGGTAGGTCACCTCATCCATCCACTAACCAACCATATGATGGTAAGGAAGAGATTGTTAGGGTGTGGAGCTAAAAGCTTCACCAAGGAGCACACTTAGCAGTTTTGGGTCTACACAGACACCGGCGTCGGTCAGGAGCGACTGACGTCGGTCACAGGGAGTTACAGAGGCACCGACGTCGGCAGAGGGTCGGCCGACGGCAGTTACAGACAAGCAGTAGGAACTGACGTCAGTTACCTGCATGTTCAGAAAGCTATTTTCATGGACAGAAGCGAGTGTTTGCATGATGAGTTTGAGTTGTAGACTCAAGCTCACGTCTCTATTGTTAGCAATACTATTTTTAGAGCCCTTGTTCAAGTGGCTTAATTGCTTGTTGGAAGTGCATGCTCAAGTCTCCTAATTCTATATGTAGAATTAGATCTTCCTAGCTTATTGTAGTTATTGTAGTAGATTATTATAGTTGGGTGAATTATTGTTGTAATTCATTATGTGTGAAGAACAATACAGAATTGAATCAATCCAGGCTTGTTGGAGTTGATTGTTCTTGAGAGAGAGAGCTCTTAAGGAATAGAGATCTAGTGAGAAATCTATACACCTAGGAGAGGTGTGGAAGAAAGAAGCTTTCTTCAATTGTATTCCTTTTGTAAAGAGTTTGTTAATACAAGTTTTCAGGGTGTTTTTTTGTATCTCTTGTTCTTGCTATTATCATTCTAATTACTTGTCAATCTGATTTAATTCTGTGTTTATTGCTTTCACAATTGTAATCTATTATTGGATTGATCCCCTAACAAGTGGTATTAGAGCCAGGTTGCAGGTTCAGAGCTTGATATCCAATAAGTGGTATCAAAGTTTAGGTGCACTAACAGGTGGTTCAGATCTGTGTAGTGTGTATTGATTACAGGTTCTTACAGGGATTTCTATTTGAGTGGGAGAAGCAATGGCAGATGAAAGTAAATTGAGAATGGAAAAGTTCAATGGCAAAAATTACCAACACTGGAGAATGCAGATAGAGGATTATCTGTATCAGAAAGATCTCTACTTACCGTTAGGTGGGGTTGTAAAGAAGCCCAAAGACATGGAGGATGAAGAATGGGAAGTTCTTGACAGAAAGGCTCTGGGGTCTATAAGACTGAGTCTAGCATCCACTGTGATATCCAATTTATCACAGGCAAAGTCCACGGTAGAGTTGATGACTTCATTAGCAAATTTGTATGAAAAACCCTCAGCTTCCAATAAGGTATATCTTATGAAGCAGTTATTTAATTTGCATATGAATGAAGGTGGATCTGTTTCTACTCATCTGAATGATTTCAATGGAATTGTGAATCAGTTAAGTTTAGTGAATATAGTGTTTGATGATGAAATAAAAGCTCTTTTAATATTATGTTCTTTGCCTGAAAGCTGGCATGGCTTAGTAATGGCAGTAAGTAATACTGCATCTGCATCAAATATTTTGAAAGTAGAGGATGTTGTTAGTGTTATCTTGAATGAGGAAATACGTAGGAAAAGCACAGAAGAGGCATTTGGGAACGCTTTAAGTTTTGAGAGCAGGGGAAGGCAGAAAGAGAAGAGCAAGAAAGGCAGATCAAGATCCAAGTCAAAGGGGAAAGGTAGATCTAAATCCAGAAATGGCAGAAGGCCACAATGGTGGAATTACAGAAAGATGGGGCACATAAGCAGAGATTGTTGGTCAAAACCTAAGGAGGACAATCAGCACGAAGGAAAGGAAGAAGCCAAGATTGCAGGTATTGCATAAGATGCTTTAATTTTCTCTCTGCATAATAATATAGAATCTTGGGTATTAGATTCTAGTGCATCTTTTCATGCTACTCCTAACAGGGAATATTTCAGTGACTATATCCATGGAGATTTTGGAATAGTGTATCTAGGGGATGATGAGCCCTGTAAAATAATTGGCAAAGGTAAAGTGCAGCTGAAGATGCAGAATAGCAACACATGGGTGTTGAGAGATGTGATGCATGTTCCTAGCTTGAAGAAAAATTTAATTTTTGCAAGAAAGTTAGGGGATGAGGGTTGTACAGTAACTCTCACAGCAGAATCTTGGAAGGTGACCAAGGGTGCACTTGTTATGGCTAGAGGTAAGAGAGAAGGTACTCTCTATTTGTGTAATTGTGTTACTAACAAATCTCCTTCTGTATTATCTACTTCAGATGTGGATGCTAAATTGTGGCACTCAAGGCTTGGCCACATGAGTGAGAAGGGGATGTCAATTCTTAAGTCCAAAGGTATGCTTTTAGATTTAAAAGGCATAGATCTAGAGTTTTGTGAGCACTGTGTATTTGGAAAACATAAAAGGGTTAGTTTTCTCAAAACTGGGTCTACTAAGAAGAGGCACAAGTTAGAGCTTGTTCACATAGACGTGTGGGGACCGGCTCAGGTTGCTTCCATTGGAGGATCACAGTACTATGTATCTTTCATAGATGATGCTACAAGGAAGGTATGGATCTATTGTATTAGAAGAAAATCTGATGTATTTCATACTTTTAAGGTTTGGAAAGCTATGGTTGAGAATGAAACAGGTAAAAGATTAAAGTGCCTGAGATCAGACAATGGTAGTGAGTTCTGCAGTCATAAGTTCAGAGATTATTGTTACATACATGGAATCCGTAGGCAAAGGACGGTTCCAAGGACACCTCAGTAGAATGGAATTGCTGAAAGGATGAACAGGACAATAATGGAGCGTGCAAGATGTATGAGATTGCATGTCGGTTTGCCCTTACAGTTTTGGGCACAAGCTGTTGACACTGCAGTATACCTAATTAACAGAGGACCCTCTATAGCTCTGGATGGTGGTATTCCAGAAGAGGCATGGACTGGTAAAAAGGTTGATCTCTCATATCTCAAAGTTTTTGGTTGTGAAGCCTTTGTGCATATAGATAAGGAAAATAGAAAGAAGCTTGATGCTAAGTCTATGAGATGCACGTTTATTGGCTATGGCTCAGATGATTTTGGTTACAGATTATGGAATCTAGAAACTAACAAGGTAATCAGGAGCCGTGATGTTGTTTTCAACGAAAGAGTGATGTATTGTGATCAGCTAAGGAAGCTGAATCAATCTAAGCGGAGCAATGGTGAATTGGATGAGGTGAAAGTCTAATATGAGCTCGCGGGAAAAAGAAATAATCACTTGCAAGAAAACACAGATATCGACGTCGGCAGAGTAGGAACCGACGTCGGCAGGACAGAAACCGACGTCGGCCATACAGAGACCGACGTTGGCCGTACAGGTACCGAGGTCGGTCAGGTAGAACCGATGTCGGCCAGTAACAGGTCTACAGGTGACCGAGGTCGGTCACTGTCAGAGAATTTGGGTGGACAATGTGTTGTAGACGAGTCTCAGACACCCATCAGGAGGTCAGAAAGGGTGAGTAAGCCTCCAATTAGATATTCTCCTTCTTTATTTTATTTATTGCTAACTGATGGTGGAGAACCAGAGAGTTTTGAAGATGCAATACAGGTGGAGTCCAAGAGTGAGTGGGAGCATGGCATGGTTGAGGAGTTGGAGTCCTTAAGAGAGAACTAAACATGGGATTTGGTTGAATTGCCAGCTGGTAAGAGAACACTTAAGAACAGATGGACCTACAGGTTGAAGGAAGGTGAGAATGGACAGATGAGATATAAGGCCAGATTAGTAGTAAAAGGATTTGCACAAAAGCCAAGTATCGACTTTGGTGAGATTTTTTCTCCTGTTGTTAAAATGACTTCTATAAGGGTTGTATTGTCTTTGGTTGCTTTTGAGGATTTGCATCTTGAGCAGCTAGATGATAAGACAACATTTCTTCATGGAGATTTGGATGAGGAAATTTATATGGAACAGCCAGAGGGATTTGAGGTCAAAGGTAAGGAGAAGTTTGTGTGCAGGTTGAAGAAAAGCTTGTATGGCCTCAAGCAAGCTCCTAGGCAATGGGACTTAAAATTTGACAGGTTTATGACTGAGCATGGCTACAGTAGGTGTCAATCAGACCATTATGTGTATTTCAAGAGATTTGATAACTGTAGATATATTATTCTATTGTTGTATGTAGATGATATGCTGGTTGCAGGATCTCACATGCAGGATATCTCAGAGCTTAAGATGAAATTGGCTCAAACGTTTGCTATGAAGGATTTGGGAGCAGCAAAGAAAATCCTTGGCATGAGCATTAAGAGAGATAGAAAAAATCACAGGTTGATATTGTCTCAAAAAGATTATGTGGACAAGGTGTTGAAACGATTCAATATGCAGGATGCTAAACCGGTAAGCACACCTTTGGCTGGACATTTTAAGTTGAGCAAAGAACAATGTCCTAATTCATATGATGAGGTAGAGTACATGAGTAAGGTTCCATATTCTTCCACAGTAGGGAGTTTGATGTATGCACTGGTGTGGACTAGACCGGATATTGCCCAAGTAGTGGGAGTGGTAAGTAAGTATATGGCCAATCCAGGTAAGGAACATTGGAAAGCAGTTCAGTGGATCCTTAGATATTTGAGAGGAACCAACAGTAGGCACTTGTGCTATGGAGGTTCAAATACTTCTCTACATGGCTATGTAGATTCAGATATGGTAGGTGATTTGGATGGCAGGAGGAGCACTACAGGTTATGTTTTTACTGTAGGTGGAACGGTGGTTAGTTGGATATCTAAGTTGCAGAAGGTTGTTGCCTTGTCAACTACAGAAGCAGAGTATATTGTAGCCACAGAAGCTAGCAAGGAGATGATATGGATGACACGGTTCATGGATGAGCTTGGTAGGGAGCATGAGAGTTGTAGATTGTACAGTGACAGTCAGAGTGCAATCCATTTGGCTAAGAATTCAGTCTTTCATTTAAGAACAAAGCACATACAGCTAAGGTATCACTTCATACAACAGGTATTGGAAGATGGTGAGTTGAAGCTGGAAAAGATCCATACAGATAGGAATCCTGCTGATATGTTAACCAAGCCGGTTACAAAGGAGAAGTTGAATCTTCATTCAACTTCTATTGGTCTTCATGATTGAGTTGAAGATGGAGGAGCTAGAAGATGTTGCTGTACAAGTACTGGTGCAGCTATTTATCTCCAAGTGGGAGATTGTTAGGGTGTGGAGCTAAAAGCTTCACCAAGGAGCACACTTAGCAGTTTCGGGTCTACACAGACACCAGTGTCGGTCAGGAGTGACCGATGTCGGTCATAGGCAGTTGCAGAGGTGCCGACGTCGGCAGAGGGTCGGCCGACAGTGGTTACAAACAAGCAGCAGGAACCGACGTCGGTTACCTGCGTGTCCAGAAAGCTATTTTCATGGATAGAAGCGAGTGTTTGCATGATGAGTTTGAGTTGTAGACTCAAGCTCGCGTCTCTATTGTTAGCAATACTATTTTTAGAGCCCTTGTTCAAGTGGCTTAACTACTTGTTGGAGGTGCATGCTCAAGTCTCCTAATTCTATATGTAGAATTAGATCTTCCTAGCTTATTGTAGTTATTGTAGTAGATTATTGTAGTTGGGTGAATTATTGTTGTAATTTATTGTGTGTGAAGAACAGTATAGAATTGAATCAATCCAGGCTTGTTGGAGTTGATTGTTCTTGAGAGAGAGAGCTCTTAAGGAATATAGATCTAGTGAGAGATCTATACACCTAGGAGAGGTGTGGAAGAAAGAAGCTTTCTTCAATTGTATTCCTTTTGTAAAGAGTTTGTTAATACAAGTTTTCAGGGTGTTTTTTTGTATCTCTTGTTCTTGCTATTATCATTCTAATTACTTGTCAATCTGATTTAATTCCGCATTTATTACTTTCACAATTGTAATATATTGTTGGATTGATCCCCCAACAGAGATATCAAATTTATTATCCTCAATTTATCCATAGCCTAGGTAAAATAATTGAGTGGATCCATCCCTATCCACCCTATAGCTTTGACAACCCATACATCCCTGATCATGACTCCTTGCTGGTATGGAATCATCCACTCATACACCCAAATCATGACCAAGATAGGGTGACTAATGTAAAGAGACCACAATTTAAAAATTCATTACAAATCCTTGTATGTCTATGTTATAATTTCTTGGGCCCATGAATACTATGAGTGCCTCTCCTTGATCCACTTGACTATAGGTGCTAAACTATTAAGCAATCAATCTCTCCCCTTATCTCCCACTAATTGGGAGGAAAGGATACCTACAATGGCCTTATTGATGGTCAAGATAACTGATACCTCTATGTTGAAAAACCTTAATCCATATTTCACACTCATATTAGGTGCATCTGTATCTCCTAAATACTCTACCTAGCTCGTAGCCTCTCCTCTATCCATGACATCCCTCAAGGTCATGATGTGACTTGTCATTGGTCGAACTAGTATCATGAAAAATTTAATAAGAGTGATGGTACACTCTCCTAGGGAATATGGAAACCATAAAGTTTTTAGGTCCACAACCTAATAAGTGAATGGGTTACACAACACCCTGATCGATGGGGTGATAATAGCCACCTACACGATCCTTAATATCCCAACACTATCTAGTATGTTGGTTGAATATTTTGTCTATCAGTGTACTGGTAAACAAAATAAGTCTAATCAGCCAAAGTAGGAAGATTAGTTGTCCAAATGTGTAAGTTTATCACATTAAAAGGAGGCTACTCTCTCCTCTCATCAAGGGGAGGTTCCCTATGGATATGCTATATATATGTATAAACTGAAAATAATACTCAAGGGTAGGACAAGACATCCATCTCTCTTTCTTCAGAGATGATGTGTGCAAAACAAAGGAAAAACTCAAGGGAAATGATAGACAACACTCCTCTTCTTTTAGAAGAACTATGCAATCAGCCACAAGAATACTCCTGGAAATAAAAGCAGAATGTAACTGAGGGTATGGTAACCAACAAATCGAGACACAACACAAAGTCTCCACCTGAAATGCTCAAGAGTAATATAGGAAGGACAATGAGGGCACAAAGTCTTCTCAAAGTCATTTACATAGCAATGAAAATAAAACACACTGAAGGCAGCTATGGGGGCACAAAGTCTCTCCACAGTTGATTCTTCAGGACACCTTCTTGAACAATTTTACTAGTCCTTGTTAAATTAATGGAATAAAAAATATATCAAGGAAAAATACATAAGAACATCTTCCTTAACAACAAAGATATCACAACACAAAGTCTGAAAAAGTTCCTTGCTTTCTTATTCCAATAAAAAAATATGATCAACAGACTGAGCACAAAGTCTCAATGATGCCTCCCAATTTGGGTAGAGTTTCATTCAAATTGTCAAAAAAGAGATCCATTTACAATGAAATAAAGTCCCTTATATAGCCACTTCAAGAAGGACTCGAGAATAGTAATACATCATGATGCGTTGGGAACTGTTAGGAAGACAAGTTGGAAATTTGGGGCATTTTACCCATTTGATCTTCTCAATGTAGATAAACAAGCCATGCAATTGAAAGATTGCAACTTTCAATGTCCAACTGGCAGTCTGATCTTGTCTTTATCATTCCTCCTTTTTTGGTTAATTGAATCGAGCCATGGATTCATTCATTGCTCTGTCTTTCCTTGCTTATAGCTAGTTTTGGTCTTGAATTTTGGGAATGCATTCAGGTCTATAAATTCAAAGGATCAATGGCTATTTCATGGACTTTAAAATTGACGCTTACATGCCCATCGATGTGCTCTTAACGACTAGTTCACTGTCTTGAATTTGATGTCTTCGAGCGCGTCACCCCTTGGTCCTCTTTTAGCTTTCAAATTTGTATTCTTCCAAATTGGACTTGCCCTTTCGGGCCTTGAAAAATGACCTGTGTCGAGTCAGAATAGCCTTTTACTTTGGCCACTGAGAGTCCCCTGCAAGGGCACCTGCCCTTCAGGGTCCTTCGGCAGCCCTTTGCCTTGGCAGTTCCCACGAACAAATCCCCAGGGTTTCTCCCGTGAATGTTTCCTCATGTGAATGTTTCCTATAGACATTTCCCCAGGGAAAATTCCTGTAGACAAAAGTCTGGGGAAAATTCCCGTGAACAAAAAGTCTGCGGAATTATTTGTTCCGCAAAGTCTTTGAACAAGTCTTCAGATTTTGCCAGCATTGGGTTCTTTGATTTATTTTAGACTTTTTGTCTGAAGGAATTCCTTCAAACAAAAATATTAAAGAATTATGCCTTAGCCAATTTTGAATGCCTTAAACAATCTAAAAGAATTACCTTTCGGGCTTCTTTGAAAATGACCCTTTGAAAGGGTGCTTTTATTGATTAAGTGTCCTTAGCAAGGGCACTTGTCCTTCAGGAAGCTTCCTTTTGCATTGAACCACCCCTTTGAACTTTAGTGATGAACCATTCCATTGAATCAAGATGTTGAACCAATCGGTTGAACCAAAAATGGTTCAAGCCAATGATTCAAATAGATGAAACAAGCTGATGAACTAAGCCATGGACCAAACATTATGAACTTGCCTTTGAACCAATAGTTGAACCATTTTGTTGAACCAATCGATTGAACCAAAGATTTGAACCAAAATTGGTTCAAGCCAATGGTTCAATCAAATAAACTGAGTGAATGAACCTGCTGTTGAACCTGTTCATTAAACCAAGACATTGAACCAAGTTTTGGTTCAATGGTTCAAACAAAGCTTTGAAAAATATCTTTGAACCTGCTGTTGAACCTTGAGACATTGAACTTGTAGATGAACTGAATGAATGAACCAACTGAGTGAAATAAAGCATTGAACCGCTTGGTTGAACTGAGCCATTGAACTGTTCCTTTGGTTAAACCTGCCATTGAACCTTGAACTTGTTGAACCTTTGAACCAAAGTGGTTCAATGGTTCAACGGTTCAATGGTTCAAGCCGCCTTGATTTGGCCAAGTGTCTTGAAGATGATGAACCAATTGAAGTGATTGAACTTTGAATCTTGATGAAGCGCTTAACTCTTGCCAAAGATGTTGAACTTGTTGAACCTTGACCCTGTTGAACCTTTGAACTGAAGTGGTTTAATGGTTCAACGGTTCAGTGGTTCAGTTCTATTTTTTGCACTCAAATGCTTGCCGATGGAGATTTTCAACTGAACCAAAGACTCTGAACTAATTCTTTGAACCAAAAGACATTGAATCAGAGAATGAATAAGTGTTGAAAATTGATTCTTTTAACTGAAACTGCTTGTAGAAGCCTTTGAACATGTATAAATGAACCTACTTGCACAGTCTGTAGACTTCTCTTCCTGCATGAGTCCGTAGATTTTCTGAGAAGCTTGGAAAATGAGGAATTTGAATGTCTAGGATAAATTTTGGAAATGGAAGAGACAATTTTGGTCTATAAGACCAAAATAATTCAAATGTTGTCCCAAAAATGACTGATATTTTTGGGGGACAACAGCTGGCTCCAGTTGGGGAACTTCTGTCAATTACAAAATGAAGTGAAAGGAGTAGAATCCAGAATTTCTAGTGTCTTCATGTGTACCATTGGGCTTCAGAGTCGTACTACCTAGAAATGAAAGGCATCAAAAAAAAAATAAACAAAACAAAATAGAAATAAAAATTGTACAAATATACATATATATAGAGGCAATGATCTGATACTTCAAGAGTTGAAGTGTTTCAGATGCTGCCCATTATGGGGTAGAGAAAAGAGTGTGCCATTTTGGTATTTCAATAGAAAACTATTTTCACCAATGTGTTGATGAATTATAAATGGGCCTCTCAAAAGGGAGTCAAACTTTCCATGCATCCCCTTTGGTTCTCTTCTTTTGTCCCACAGTAGGACTTGATCCCCAATCTGGAAATCATGATTTCTGGCCTTCTAATCAAAGAGTTTTTTTACCAGCCTTTGATGAGCAGCAATTCTGTCCACCACCATGGTTCTTTGTTCCTCCAATTGAGTTAGGCACATGATTTTTTTGTCAAGAGAACTCTCATATGTCTGATCTTTAATGGCCTTCACCAATTTCAAGGCTGGTAACTCTAAGGTGATTAGTATCTCAACATTAATACCATAAAGAAGTTGAAAATGAGACATACCAATTGCCCTCTTTGGTGTGATCTTGTCTACCCATAGAGCATCAATCAATGCTTTATGCCATGTCCTTTGATTATCATCTGCTAGCTTTTTGATAATAATTACCAAATTCTTATTGCTGAACTTAGCTTGTCCATTCCCTTGTGGAAAATAATCAAAAGAATGAGAGAGTATAATTCCATAATGAAAACAGAATTGTGTAATCTCTTGAGAGGTGAAACAAGCTGCATTATCAGTAACAATTTTGAGTGGAACTCCAAACCTAGAAATGATATTCTCTTTGAAGAAGTTGCATACAACTTTTGAAGTAGCATGCTTAGTTGGGATTGCTTCTACCCACTTAGTGAAATAATCAATTGCTGTAAGGACATAATCATGTCCAGCACTGAAGATGGGTTTATTGTCCTAATAAAACCAAGTCCCCATTACTTGAAAGGTTCTTCTATGATTATTGGCTTGAGAGGCAGGGCAGCCAACTTGAGTCTTCCAATAAATTGCTAGCAAAGTTCACATTTTTTCACCCACTTATGTGCATCTTGGAAAAGAGTTGGCCAGTAATACCTGGCTCACAAATTTTTTTGAGCAGTCACAGGAGCAAAAAAATGTCCTCCACAGGCTAGATTATGGAAAGATTTCAAAAGCTGGGTTTGCTGTTCTTTGTCTACACAGCGAAGGAATACTCCATCTATGCTTCTCTTGTACATGCCATTATCCCAAAAGACAAAATTGGCAGCTTTCAACTTGATAGTCCTCCTTTCTTTGTAAGACAAATGAGTAGGACATTCACCATAAGTCAAAAAATAGGCAATATCTAAGTACCATTCATTGGTGGTGGAGACAAAAAGGACTGTTGGCGTATCTTCCACTTCAACTTCTTCATGTTGTATATCTTCTGGCTTATTATTAGCCATTAATTGGCATAAGCCTTTACCTCTGACCAGCTTTGTTAGCTTGATATCCTAATCAAATTTTTAGATCTTTGCATTCCAATTACCTCTCTTTGTGCCAAACTCCTACTGAGTTAATATAGACTTGACTGTGGTGTTAGGAACTAAGGTAGTAGTATGTGAATTCAGAATATAGAAGCATAAATGTTTGACTACTTTTACCAATGCATAGGCATGCTTCTGTATATTTGAATACTTTATTTCATGGGTTTTGAGAGGGTAACTCATGAAAGAGATGGGGGATTCCATACCTTCTTTATCTTGTTGAACAAGAATCACTGAAAGAGTGTGTTCAAATGCATAGCTGTATATGATGAAATCTCTATGGTAATTTGGACAAACCAAGGTAGAGGCGTGAGCAATGGCAGTCTTGATATCTTGAAATGCTGATTTGCCTTCTTTAGTCCAGTTGAAGGTAGTCTTCCCTTTCATCATGTTCACAATGTGTCTTGTCTTCTCAAGAAATTTAGGGATGAATCTCCGTAAGAAATTCACTTTTTTGAAGAAAGAGTGAACATCATTTTTACTTGTAGGCAAATTCAGCTCTTGAATAGATTTGACTCTGTCTAAGTCAATCTTTATGCCTTCTTTGGACACAATGTGTCCAAGGAGTTTCCCTTTTGTTACTCCAAAAATAAACTTCTTAGGATTCAAGGAAATACCATTCTGGTGGTAGTGCTCTAGCACTTGCTGTAAGTGGCATACATGATCAGATCGATGCTTTGAAAAGACAGTTAAGTCATCAAAATATACTACTATGAATTTGCCAATCTCATCTTTGAAAGCCATGTCCATAGCTCTCTGAAAGGTAGCACCAGCATTTATTAAGCCAAAAGACATTCTTTTATATGCAAATGTACCCCAAGGTGTGGTGAATGTAGTCTTGTGTTGGTCAGCTTCACCAACTTCAACTTGATTATAACCTAAGAAGCCATCCAGCATAGATAACATCTCTGATCTTGTTACTGTTTGAAGCACTTGGTCCATGATTGGCAAAAGGTAATTGTCTTTCAAAGATGACTGATTCAGATTCTTGAAATCTACACAAATGTGGATTTCACCATTTTTCTTCCTTACATGTACAATGTTCACAATCTATGTAGAATGATGGATTGGGAAGATAATTCTAGCATTTGACATTTTTTGTATCTCAAACATGATAGTACCTGAAATTTTTAGATTGTATTGTCTAGATTTTTGCTTGTAGGGCATTGAGTTAACCTTGAGAGGAATGTGATGGTAGATTTTATCAGGTCTGAGAGAATTCAGGTCTTCATAAGAATACGCTAAGACATCAATGTATTGATGAAGCAAAGAGGTGAACTTGAATCTTTCTTTAGGGGTGCAACACTTACCATTGTTGACCATCTTGGGATTTTCTTTGTTGGTCAGATTTACTTGGTCAAATCCCTAAGAGAAACTTGAATCTGTTTGTTGTTGTTTGATGAATCTATTATGCTTGTCAAATAGCTTCTCAAGAGAAACCAAGCCTTTGGGAGTTTTTTTCCTTTCAACTGTAGGAATTCTTTATTTATATCTAAACTAGATTCAGAAATAGATTCAGACTTTTGAGATTCACTGCCTTCAAAATACAACTGTTTAAAATTGTCTTTTCATTCTAAGAAAGCAATGATCTGATGATCATCATTGAATATTTGCCAATGATCAACATTGTCAGGAACACTTGGTCTATAGACCAGTTTAATGGTATACTTTTTTTCTTTGAAATCTGAATGAGGAATTAAAAGAGTTCTTGAAACAACAAGTGCATCAGCTCTGTCATTAGACTCTCTGGATATGGCAGAAATGTTGAAAGCATCAAAGCTTTCAATTTGGTCCCAAACTAGGTTATGGTAGTGGTGTAACCTCTCATTCTTGGTCTGATATAGATTTCTCTCTTGACAGACCACTAATTTAGCATCCCCTTTGGCATGAAGAAACTTGATGCCTCTTTCTTGAGCAGCCTTCATGCCCAGCAACAGAGATTTGTATTTAGCTGTATTGTTAGTGTTGCTGAATTGCAATTTATAGGATGAAGGAAACATATCTCCTTGAGGAGATATCAAGACAATCCCAGCTCTCGAACTAGTAGAGGAATAACTACCATCAAATTCTAGAGTTCAAATTTCATCAGATACTGACTTTTTTTAGACTTTCTTTCATTAGAGATAGAGGGCCTTTCTTGGTCTGTACTGCAACCTACCAATTTTTTTGCTATTCTTATTGAACTAATTTATGAGTTGATACTTTTAGGTGTTTCATGCATTTCATCTGTAGATAGAAAATAATTACCCATACCTACAGATTCAAAAAGAATTTGAGCTTTAGGAGCTGATGTTTGAGTAACTACGTATTTTGCCTCTTTTTCAGGGAGCAACCTCTTCATCACACCTTGGACAGGGATCCTTACCTCAGATAGATCCATGTTTAGTTCTCCTCCCACGTCCTTGCAAAAATTTTGTCTAAGCAAAATGCCATAAGATGTTGGGACGTCAGCCACTAAGACAGTCATTTTAATCCTCTTGTCTGGAAAGGCTGCGAATGCAAATTAGGCATCTTTGATTTGCCCCAACAATGGTACTTGCTTGTTCTCCATGAAGAAACATCTCCAAAATGTCTTAGTCAGTTTGAGACCAAGAGACTCATCAATTTTATCAAGCATGACATTGTCAGATGTGCCTGAGTCTATAATACAGTTACTTAGCTTGTGGCCATTGATTAATAGGGAAACATAGAAGGGTTCTATTTTTCTAGGAGAAACTAGAGGAGTAATGACCAAATTATTTGGAATAGGCATATTCTTTGAAGAATCAAGAATTAATTTTTTAGCCTTTTGTCCTGCAGGGATGGTTTGATTTTTAACATATTGAAATAGCTTATTTAATTGATCTAGATTAGACTGCAAGTATTCAAATTTAGACATCTGTATTTTTGTCTTTTTGACATGATCAATTATGTCAAATGGCTAAATTAAGCTAGGTACAAAGAAAGGTATTTCAACTTCTTGAGTTTTTAGAGGGATGGGAGGTGGGTTGGTTTGTGAATTGGAAGTAGAAGGTGAAGGTGAAATAGATATATTTACCTTTTGGGTGATGACCAGATCTTTTGATTGAAAAGGTAGAGCAGTCCCATGTTTAGCAATTGTGATTGCTGATTGAGGTTGTTCTATCTTTTCTTTATCAGCTTGTTGGACTGATTGGTTCTTGGACCTGGGGTAAACACTACATATGATCCATCTGAAGCTTCTCCTTTACTTTTGGGTTCATCCTGGTAATTCAAGAAACCAATGTGGGAGTCACCAACTGATTCTTCTTGATTGTCTTCAATGATATCAGCATCATTTTCTTGATTTAATTCAGGCTAGAAAGAGAATTCTAATTCTGCTTCAAGGTATCCCATTGCTGAATTGATTGGAGGAGCTTCCAGGGTAAGTTTCCCTTATGGGGGAGGAAGGTGATTTTGTTGCCCTTGGTTTCTGGCAACATTGCCCTAATATGACTGATTTGGGAATGTCCTTCTGTATGTAGGAGTAGACGACATTCTTTGAGCCATTTGCTTTTTAAGAGCAAGCAACTCATTTGCTAATTTTTGCACCATTGGATCTGTGGTGCTTGTAGACATAAATTCAGAAGATGATGAAGCTCTATTTTTATTTTTCTTGCTAAGATGAGATCATCTTCTACTTCAGTGGCCAAAAGTTGAGCTGCAATGAGATCTATTTGACTAGCACGTCTCAACAGGAAACTGACTTTAGGTAGCTAAGAATTAATGAAAAAGCATTTGAGATTCTCAACTGTAGGTCGAGCAATGACAGGAATTCTATTTCTCAATTTGTCAAATTTGGCTATGAAGTCTCATAGTCTCATGAGGCTCTTTCTTCATCTATGTAAGTTGAGCCAGAAGTGTATTGCATCTTCTATAGGTTTGAATCTAGCTTCAAACTTAGCTTTAAGAGTATACCAATCAGTCATAGACTGAGCCTGTAGATGGTAAAACCAATCTATAACATCACCTTTTAGTGTTTCAACAAAAATCCTGACTGCTACATCTTCAAATTCTACTTCTATTACTCCACAAGCTATACTGAATGCTGCAATGTGTTCATCAGGATGAACTTTCCTATCACCATAGAATTAAGGGAAATTCTTCTTAGAACTACGTGGAAGTTCATGTAGAGGAGGAGTAAGATTGAGAGGACCAAAAGCATTACCCTAGGGGCCTTGAACTGCCATTATAGGATTTTGAAAAGGAGGGATAACAAATCTCAAAGGGGTAATTATAGGCACAACTTTATCAACAACAAAAGTAAATACTTCGTCTAGTAATGGAGATCTAGCTTTAGTAGGAGGGAAGCTCTTGGTTCATTGGAGACGAGATGGTGAAGGAAATAGATCAAAATCACTTTGTTGTACCAGCTTGAACACAGGGTCAACGATACCTTTAGCCCTTTGGCTTCGTGTATACTTTGAATTTGCCAGATTGTAAAACAAAAATGGAAAAGAATTGACCTTACTTCAGTTAAAGCTTGGAGCTTTAAACTATGCATTCTTTCCTAGTTACTGTGGATGTGAATGGAATGGATAGGCTATAAATGGATAATGGGTATATCCCCAGTGGAGTCGCCAAAAACTATTGGTTGAATATTTTGTCTATCAGCGTACTGGTAAACAAAATAGGTTTGATTAGCCAAAGTAGGAAGATTAGTCATCCAAATGTGTAAGTTTATCACATCAAAAGGAGATTGCTCTCTCCTCTCATCAAGGGGAGGTTCCCTATGGATATGCTATGTATATGTATAAACTGAAAATAATACTCAAGGGTAGGACATGACATCCATCTCTCTTTATTTAGAGATGATGTGTGCAAAACAAAGGGAAAAATCAAGGGAAATGATAGACAATACTCTTCTTCTTTCAGAAGAACTATTCAGTTAGCCACAAGAATACTCCTGGAAATAAAAGCAGAATGTAACTAAGGGTATGGTAACCAGCAAATTGAGACACAACACAAAGTCTCCACCTGAAATGCTCAAGAGTAATATATGAAGGACAATGAGAGCACAAAGTCTTCTCAAAGTCCTTTACACAACAATGAAAAGAAAACACACTGAAGGCAGCTATGGGGGCACAAAATCTCTCCACAGTTGATTCTTCAGGACACCTCCCTAAACAATTTTACTAATCCTGCTTGTTAAATTAATGGAACAGAAAATATATCAAGGAAAAAGACATAAGAACATCTTCCTTAACAATAAAGATATCACAACACAAAGTCTAAAAAAGTTCCTTGCTTTCTTATTCCAATAACAAAATATGATCAACAGATTGAGCACAAAGTCTCAATGATGCCTCTTAATTTGGGCAGAGTTTCATTCAGATTGTCAAAAAAGAGATCCATTTATAATGAAATAAAGTCCCTTATATAGCCACTTCAAGGACTCGGGAATAGTAATACATCATGATGCGTTGGGAACTATTAGGAAGACAAGCTAGAACTTTGGGGCATTTTACCCATTTGATCTTCTCAATGTAGATAAACAAGCCACGCAATTGAAAGATTGCAACTTTCAATGTCCACCTGGCGGTCTAATCTTGTCTTTATAATTCCTCCTTTTTTGGTTAATTGAATCAGGTGCTGGATTCATTCATTGTTCTATCTTTCCTCGCTTTCAGCTAGTTTTTGTCTTGAATTCTGGGAATGCATTCGGGTCTATAAATTCAAAGGATCAATGGATATTTCATGGACTTTAAAATTGATGTTTACATGCCCATTGATGTGCTCTCAATGGCTAATTCATTGTCTTGAATTTGATGTCTTCGAGTGCATCACCCCTTGGTCCTCTTTTAGCTTTCAGCTTTGTATTCTTCCAAATTGGACTTGCCCTTTTGGGCCTTGAAAAATGACCTGTGTCGAGTCAGAATAGAATTTTACTTTGGCCACCGAGAGTCCCTCGCAAGGGCACCTGCCCTTCAGGGTCCTTCAGCAGCCCTTTGCCTTGGCAATTCCTACAGACAAATCCCCAGGCCTTCTCTCGTGAACGTTTCCTCACGTGAAAGTTTCCCATAGACATTTCCCCCTGAGAAAATTCCCTCAGAAAAGACTCTGGGGAAAATTCTCGTGGACAAAAAGTCTATGGAATTATTTGTTCTGCAAAGTCTTTGAACAAGTCTTCGGATTTTCCCCGCATTTACTTCTTTGATTTCTTTCAGACTTTTTGTCTGAAGGAATTCCTTCGGACACTAATCCAAAATAATTATGCCTTAGCCAATTTTAAATGCCTTAAATAATCTGAAAGAATTACCTTTTGGGCTTCTTTGAAAATGACCCTTTAGAAGGGTGCTTTTATTGATTAAGTATCCTCTGCAAGGGCACTTGTCCTTCGAGAAGCTTCCTTTTGCATTGAACTACCCCTTTGAACTTTAGCGATGAACCATTACATTGAATCAAGACGTTGAACCAATCAGTTGAACCAAAAATGGTTCAAGCCAATGGTTCAATTGGATGAAACAAGCCGATGAACTAAGCCTTGAACCAAACATTATGAACTTGCCTTTGAACCGACAGTTGAACCATTTCATTGAACCAATTGGTTGAACCAAGGCTTTGAACCAAAATTGGTTCAAGCTAATGGTTCAATCGAATGAACCGAGTGAATGAACCTGTTCATTGAACCAAGCCGTTGAATCAAGTTTTGGTTCAACGGTTCAAACAAAGCTTTGAAAAATGTCTTTGAACCTGCTGTTGAATCTTGAGACGTTGAACTTGTGGATGAACTAAACGAATGAACCAACTGAGTGAAATAAAGCATTGAACCACTTGGTTGAACCAAGCCATTAAACTATTCCTTTAGTTGAACCTACCATTGAACCTTGAACCTGTTGAACCTTTGAACCAAAGTGGTTCAATGGTTCAAGCCACCTTGATTTGGCCAAGTGTCTTGAAGCTGATGAACCAATTGAAGCGATTGAACTTTGAACCTTGATGAAGCGCTTAACTCTTGCCAAAGACGTTGAACTTGTTGATCCTTTAACCCATTGAACCTTTGAATCGAAGTGGTTCAATGGTTTAGTGGTTCAAGTCTATTTTTTACACTCAGATGCTTGCCAATGGAGATTTTAAATTGAACCAAAGACTCTGAACTAATTCTTTGAACCAAAAGACATTGAATCAGAGAATGACTAAGTGTTGAAAACTGATTCTTTTGACTGAAACCGCTTGCAAAAGCCTTTGAACTTGTATAAATGAACCTGCCTACACAGTCTGTAGACTTCTCTTCCTACATGAGTCCGTAGATTTTTTGAGAAGCTTGGAAAATGAGGAATTTGAATGTCTAAGACAAATTTTGGAAATGTAAGAGACAATTTTGGTCTGTAAGACCAAAATAATTCAAATGTTGTCCCAAAAATGACTGCTATTTTTGGGGGACAACATAGTACAACCAAATTATTTGCCATCAGTTGCCCCATGATCCTTAAAATCCATTATTGATCCCTATCCTAATCCATCATATGTATCCACACTCTAAAGGATAACTTAAAGCATTTTTAAACACCTCTTTAGCCTAGAAAATGTCTTCAAACTATCTTTTATGATTTTATGATGAGATTATCTCCTACAGAAGGTGGTGGTTACTTAATTTATCTGAGGTGGTTATGTAATTACTAATTTTTTTTATGGAAATGTAACCATGTTATACAACACATGGTATTTATGTAAACCACCTGTGTAAAAAACATAACTGCTAACCTATGAAGACTGATAGTTTTGTTTATGCATCGACAATTTTGTCCACTAGTTGCACCTACCCCAAAAACCCTCTTAGATGGTAAAATTTCAACTAAATATCAAAATAGTTAACATTTACATAGTTTACCCCACCCCCAATCCAAAATATGTAGTAAATTTAAAAATTTAATAGATCTACATTTATTTTTAAGATATTTTTCAACTTTAGGGCAAAAACATAAAAATGACCAAAACTAACCTGTCCCTAACATGCTCCACATGATAATAGTACATCAACCATCCTATCCTTATATTAGTTGATTTGGTTAATTTATAGCTAAATTACATCATAGCTAATCCATATCTCCAAATTCTCAAAACTCAATTGCACAAATGAATCCCATTTTAAGAGAGTTTTTAAATACATAGTTTATTCAACTAGCTGTTATGTTTTGAAAATTTTCCATTTTTAGTAAATATTATTCAAAACTTATGTTTTATTTTATTTAAATATATATTTTTTTGTCTAATTCAACCTTAATGTGTCAAATTCTAAGAAAGTTTAACATTATATTTCTTATAACATTATTGCAAGGTATATTATTTTTCATTTTAGTTTTATAGGTCAACATCACTCAGCCCCAAGCTTAGTTACTAAATGAAATAGCTCAGGTAATATCCTCACCCCCATATACATAATAATTAAACTTTTATATGTTTTTATTGATTATCATGTTTCTAGTTTCCTATAAAAATAACACTCAATTCTTATTTTATGCTCACAAGTCATGAGGGAGTCTCAGATGGCTTTGCTATGTTGCACATGTAAGGTAAGTTTTTTAACCCTTATTTTCCTTTCAGTGTGCCATTAATTATAAAAAACACCCTAATAAATCCATGATGAGGCATATCCTTGAGGGAGCAATAAGTACACACCCCAAAATTACACAGTGTAATTTTTTTTTGGAAAATTCAATGATAATGCAAGGACCTCTACCTAAATATGCTTAGATCTTATCTTCTCTTAATGGTATTTTATGAAAATTTAGCCCATTTTCAATATATAAATTTTATTTTTTGGATTAATTTTTCCTTAGCTTTTGACATTTACTCTTTCACGTTGAAATCATTGGTTCCCGTGATAAAACCACTATATCACATGGTAGAACTGCCACTTCTATGATGTTTATGCTAGGGTAGTTTCATAAACCACCATGATAAAAACATTATATATGTGATTTTTTCAAGTTATACCATGATAGTGTTGTCATTTATTTGGGTGGTTTTTTCATTGTCTACAATGATTTCATCTTTACCACCTATAGACAATGACAGTTTCATCATTGTTTACATGTTTTTGAAATTAACATCTGACACTTTAGTTTTCATGCATTTTTCATGATTTTATTTTATTTATTCATTATTTTCTCTTGTTTATGTCTTCTATATTTCCCAAATCCACCCCAATCTTATTTTCACCCATCCTTATCTCTTCTAAATCAAGCCAAACTTCAGTTAAAGTACCATATGCAACCTCATTTCTTATCTTACAAGTATATAATTTTTTTAAGGTTTTTAGATCCAAAAATCTAATTAAATATTGGATATTTAAAATTTTATAGATCCCTAGCCAACATAATTTTAGTTTTGGAAAATCTTTGCTTCAGTTTGTGATCGTCATCATGTCATTCATAAGATTTATAACTAGTTCTTTGCCATTTGTGAATCAATCCAACCACTATTCAACTACTAGTTTATTAAATATTGTCCTTACTTCCTTAATATTTTAATAAATTTATTTATAGAGTTACCTAAGGTGGATATTGAGAAATAAAATAGCTAGCTACTTGAGGATAATATACTCAAAACAAAAAATTCTCTACCTTTGTTTGGTCTCACCATTGATCATGATAGAGGTTTTGATTTTAGTTTTATTATATTTATTATATTATATTAGTTTATTATATCATATTAAAATTTTAAAATATTTATAATACTTAAAATAAAAAAAGAAAAAAAACCTTCTCCTATCTTTCTTTTGTATGAAGAAAGGTAGTTTACATCTTTCAATTCTGCTTGCATATAAAAGATTTTAAAGGATAACACTCTTAAATAAAATATGTCATATATTAATTTAAAAAAAAATAATAGGTAAAACCAATCAAAATTATTTATTTTTAGTTTACATTCACAAGCATACACTCACACACACCTGCATACCAAAACTGTCATGTTAGATCTGGCTTATTTCTCATAGATAGTGATTGAATTTTGTTGTAGACCAAAACAATAAGAAAAATTATAACTTTATACTTATATCTATTTAAATTTAGATCATTTAGTTTCATCATCAATCATTCAAAAGTTTTAAAACTAGATTTCTAGCTTATAGATGCGAAGTAATTTTTGAATTCTTAGAAGTTGTGTTTGACAAACCCAACTTAGGTTTTAGATTTGTTTTTAATTTATGTTTCATAACCTCAATTAAAAGTGGTAAAATTTCATTTATTTTCAAATACCTCATCAAAACATGCACGAGTATAAAAAAATCTAAAATAAGCCTTGTCAAGAGGAGTATAAGCATAAATCCTTACACCTTTTCAAAAAATAAGTACCATACTTACAATAAATTCAAGACAATCTATACACTTAAGAAATTTTCAATAAAACTTTATTTACCATTGGATGACACTTACTTAGTGCCCATATATCCATAGAGCAAGCTAATTTTCTAGAGTATGAACTTCTATTCTAACATGCACCTTTTAATTTAGAATAATTAAAATCTAAAGCTTCCATTACCCTTTTCTTTATCCTAAAGTATAGCCTCATCATATCTAATTAGGTTACCCATAAAATCATCCATTATGTTAGCTATCTCATCCAGTCCTTGAGAAGTTGAGTGCACACATTGACGTGTTACTTTCCATGTATACAAAACCCTATAAAAAATATTTCAAAACTTAAGGCAAAAATATCACAGTATACAATATTATAAAAATGAATTTTATAAGCTATCCATTTGAGTGGAGCATGATGAAACAAAATAATAAATGGTTGGTTACAATGTATGAAAATGGTTAAAAAATTATATTCAAGATGAATTGAGCAGGTATAACATAAAAAACATGGAATAAGCTTACTAATTAGCTTTAAAGGTAGAAGAAAATAAAAATTGACAAGATTTTATAAGATCAATTGGGAAAAAAAGAGGATAGTCATATACAATAAGGGGACAAGGTGGGTTCATTTCCACTAGAGGAGAATCATCCTTGGTATAGAAAAGTAAGAGGATAATAGACTTGTAAGGAGGCACCAACCCCATAGATGATTCAACATGAAATTAGCCACATCAAACCTTTTATCACCTTAAAAACACTTTGTTTCTCATTCAACATATTATAATATCCTTATTTTTCTATTCTCTCTCTTCTATCCCTCTCAAACTGGTCTATAGCCTTCTTTGCTCATCTAGCCCTCTTCTTGACTTGATTATGTCATATGACCTTGATCCTTATGTATATAACCTATATAAAACATTCATCATAGATTATATACACTCCTATGATGGTATAAAATACCTTCTTATGCTATAAAATATATTATTCTATTCACTTGCACTCTTCTCATGCTTCAATAGGCCTAAAAATTCCTAGTATTTATACAAGTCTCTTGTTCATATCCTTCTTAGTCATCCAAGCATACTTAAATTATTAGGTAATATATGATATATATATTAGGACATCTCATATACATGGATCAAATTTTATTTGAGTCACTTTAAGTCTGACCTATCTCAATTAGGCTTTATCTCACCTTTAGGTCTCACGGAGACCTAATCCTATTAGGTTTATTTAGGACACGTTACACTTTGACATCCTCAAAAAACTTTAAAACACTTCATAAGATATAACTAAATCATATGTAACTCAAATAGATCCCTGATAAGCTTATATAGGCTCCATAACACATTTATCCCAAACCACTACTTGAAGCATACCAATAATACTGCTCACAATTAGGTCTGTGTATATCCAAAAAGTATGTCTTCAAAAAATGGAGCATAAATAATTTTTTTAAAAACAACCATATAAAAAAACACATATAAAAAATCTACATGAACTTAGAGTCATCACTATGTGCATTATAATTTACAACTCAGGGCAGAAATACTTCAGTGTTTCTCTGTAAGTAGACTAGTTAGAGCTATCAACAAGCCTTGAAACAAAGTCATGCACACTTGATATTAAAAACCTAAAATAATAATTCATATGAAATATGACACATTAAAGAGATTATTTTACATCTCTATATCATTATCAAGTACAAATATCACAAAGTCTAATTCCAAATATTAATCTTGTAGACCAATCTTTTATCTTCAGTACACACAGTCAAACCTTAACCAATTAACCCATTTTGGATTTAACATTTAAATCAACTTTAATAACTATAAAGCCTTATAAAAAGAATGTATATAACATACATATCCTTAACACAATATAATATGCATTGGATGCTTCAACTTCGATTATAGAGCCTCAAACTCATCATTGTAACTTGCTTACCCAGAATTGCCAATTTACCTTCAAGACCAGTCATGGTGATTTTGAAATTCAACACCTATGTAGACACTTTAAGATAATTAAAATGCATTTGGATGATATTATGATATCATTATATACTTATAATATACAAATATAACATGGTTATATGGAAATATTGGTCTTGCATACAAAACTCATAACCTTACACCTTCACTGTCTCATCTGCACTAGACAGGTTAACTTATGAGAAACATTCTCATCATATTCAATGACATAAAAAACTTATATTCAACATGAACATGTATTACAGGTCTTGAAAAACTTCTCCATGCACTTGTATTCATACCTAATCCATGATAACATATCCCTAATCATCTTGTCACTTCTTCTTGGGTTTCTTACTATTTGCACCAATAGGCCTATTAATAATAGGTCAAATTATATGAATGGTTTGGCATGCATGAGGAATATAAAATACTCAAAAAACACCATGGATATAAGATACAAGTCTCAATATTCAACCTTTTATCAACTTTGACTTGGTCAACTCTGACTACTACATCAAATCTCTAGGAAATAGGGCTATTCTTGTAGGGTCCACTCACTCACCTGACAAATTGATCATACATGGAGGTGCCTAGGAGAGTTTAATACATGATATAATATCTTAAATATCCTTACCAAAACATTATGATCACTTTAGAACAAGTTCTTTCACATCGGGTCACTATTATGGTTCTTTTGAGGGTTTAAACCATCTTCCAATCTTAATGATCATTCATAAAGCTTAACTCATCATTAAAAAAATTAATGATTATAAATTTTATCTAGGAACCTTCCCCATCTACCATTAATATTTTAGGTTTCCATGTAGAGGATACACATGCCAATAAACACTTGAAAGTTCTTCTCAGGTTGAGAACCCTTCATTCTGTGCACTCAAGAAACCTCAAAACCACTTTTTATGTCTTTTATTGTAAAATTTAACCTAAAAATTGGTTAATATACCTATAATAACCTATCACACCACTAAAAATTCTCACATGCTCATTCTTTCCTTGGAAACTGATCTTGATACCCCACCTAGTCACCATCTCTCTCTTTGCTCTTTAGGCCTTGATTTACAAGTCACATTAAGCCTTCTATCCACTATCAAAGATGTAAAAATATCATATAAATTACATAAAACCTATTACCATGCTCAACCACTTCCATACATTCTTCATATTCATTGACAATAACTCATGTTGCCTCATTAGGTCAAGCAGGGTCTAGAGCTGGTCTAGTTGCATACTAGGTATGTAGGTCTTACCCCTGTAGGCTTACCCTAAGACTCACCTAAGTGATATAAACCTAATAAATTTTTTTAGACAACCTTATAAAACCTATTATGCCTATTTTTTATCCATCTTACTAGGACAACAAGCTCATACCTTCTCACAGGATCTCTTCATGCTATGACTAGTGCCATGGCTAGGTTTATCAAGCACTTAAAGCTTGAAAACTAACCTTGAGACACTCCATGATGATTATAAACATTTATAACATGAATTTAATTATCCTAAAATAATATCATGCCTTTGTACATACCTCTTCTTTCAAATCATGCACATGTTCATGATATGACTAGGCTTCTCAAGACACCTTATACTCTAGTACTCAACCATGCTTACCTTGGCCTAAACCTTAACATAAACCTCAAAAGAATCATTAGGTTACCTTAAAATTATCTCTCAAAAAAGATAAAATAGGTTTCCTTCAAATTCTCTCTTGTCACATGACTTCCTTGTCATATCAGGTACACAAGCTCATACCTCACATATCACTCACCTTGACATCAATGACATCAACCTTGATATCAAATGATATAAAACTTGACATCAATGAAAAAAATTCTAAAAAACCTCCTCATTTTTAATATATGGTAAAATATTCTTTAATTTGATCACTCTTATCTTCCTTAGTCTGGTCAAACTCCCTTCTTGAACTTTCTCCCCCTTTGAAATTAATGATAAAAGGTCTATTAGAGACTACCATCTGAAATCACACCTCAATAGAAGTTAAACACACATAATATGAAGCATTACTAGACCAAGATCCCCCTTTATTCATACATACTACCTTCAAAATAACTCAGACCTCAAGACCATTTGCGTTGTCATCAATTACATTTATGAACAACCTAAATAGCTACCCCTCACACCAAGCATATACTATGATTATTATAAATTAAAGTGTGTCTCCATGAAGCATATTGGAGTCACATCTTTTCATAGGTCACTAAAATAACTCAAGATCAATATATTCCTAGATATCCATGCTCTCACTAGATTGAATGTCCTTCAGTGTCCTTTTAGGCTTGATTTGCAATATAGGCTTGACCTCTTCATCAACCATTTGAGCATCAATGTGAGATAACAGTAGGAATTCCTAAATTTATTTCACATCTGAATCATGCTATATAATAGTAGATAGTCCACTTGATATTGTAGACTGATCATGACTCATGTTCAATATCTTTGGTTTCCATACATTCATTTGCCTTCTTTCTTGCACTCTAGGGGCTTCAAACCTCTTGTTTTGACTTGATGACCTTCTAACTCTATTAGGATATAATTTTACAAATGGTCCTACCTTATAAAAAATATATCAAACCACCTTTTACATACCTCTTGATTGATGTGAATTGTGACTCCTTACATAGTCCCATGAGTACTCATTTTTGGAGGGTATTCTACACTCTCTTTCTCTATGACCAAACTAACTAAAAATAAAACAATAACTATTGAATGAAATAGCATACTTTATAACATTATGTTGTTTTATAAGTCTTTTCATGTTGACCTTATTATATTCAATATCATTTTCTTTGATTTGAGTTTCCACTTTTTGGTCTTCTTTAAAACCAATCCCTATTTTGTCACTTAAATAATTTTGACTACTCAAGATATCATCTAGAGCCTTAGTGCTCTTTTCAAACTTAAAAAATATATTCACCTTGATATATGTTTGATCCAACTCAGCTTTTAGGTATTTTACCTCATTTTCATAGTTGATGCATTCTTCCTCTTTAGTCTTTAGACTTGCATTGACTACCTCCATCTGTGCCTTAACTTGATTGATGATCTCATCATATTCATTGGAAGTATTACTCAAACTTTCCTCAAACAAGGCAATATGTTACTCATAGTCCTTAACTAGTGATATTAGTTTGTGATTCTTTTTCTTTTGGAACTTCAACTCTTCTAGGGTACTTAGTAACTCTGTCTCAAGGTTCACTTTAGCTTCTTCTTCATTTGACTCTGCACCAGCCATAAGGCCTTTACCATTTGAGCAACCCTCATTTTTTGATTGTATGACCATGAAAAATGTTTCATTATTGTCATGTTCAAGTTCATTACTATCACCATCACTATCAAATTTACTTGAGTCAAATTAGAAGAGTTATCTTCTTTAGTGTAGAAGCTTATCTTGTTCTCGAATATTCCTTTCCTTCCTTTATTTTTTTTAGATTTATATGCCTTCTTGTCATCTACATGATGTTCATAATATTATTCATTATGCTCATATTTATCCTTTTGAAGACACTTCAATTCAAAGTGACCAATATTTCCATAATTGAAACATTTGAAGGGAAACTTACCCTTGCACTTACCATATCTAAACCTCAACTTCCTTTAAAACATGGCTATAAGTTCATCATCATTAATATCTAGACATTACTAATCCTTGATCTTCTTAAATTTTGAATTCTTTTCAACTTTGAAAGCTACTTCCTTTTTGGGAGGTCTTCTTTCATTTGTTCTCATCTCATAGCTATTCAAGATGCCATGAATCCCATCCATCTCTAGCTTGTCCAAATCTTGCATCTATTCCACTACAGATACCTTAGAGTCAAAATTAAGATTTAATGATCTCAACACCTTTTGAACCACTATAGATTATTTCACCTCTTCTCCTAACCCTCTAATGACATTGATAACTTCATCAACCTTCAATAGGTAAGATGTAATTGTTTAATCCTCATTCATCTTCATACTTTCAAATTGTCTCCTATGGGTCTAAAACTTGGCCATCTTCACCTTGGTGTATCTTTCATTTATGGTCTTCAATTTTTACCATATCTCTTTGTATGATACATAATTCATTACCTTTACAAGATATACCTCTGATAGACCACAAATATTGACATTCATTGTCTTGGAGTTGTTTTCACTAGCCTTCTTACTTGCTGCATCAGTTAGTGGAATAGGAGGAACACTATAGCCATCCAAAAATGATTTATAAATATCATGACATTAAGAAATTTAATGTATATTGATATTGACATTTCAAAAGGAATAATTTGATCCATTGAATAACAGATCCTTACTAGTAGATAAACCACTTTGAGCTTGCTGACTAGTCATCTTTGCTTCTAGGATCTCCTTTAGTTTTTTAGAACTGCTTCAAAGGACCAAGCTATGATACCAATTATTGGAATAAGTATGAATAAGAGGTGGGGGTGAATCATTATTTAAAAACTTTCTTTAAATTCCACTTAAGCATTCATGAACATTCATTCAACCATGTAGATCAAACAATGACTACGTAACCATCCACATATGCATAAAACATAAGAATACAAGATAACAAAATTTTTTTGTGGGAAAAAATCAAGGGGATGAAAACCCAATAATATTTAAAAATGGAATATAGTCATATAATATAAACATAAACTTTTGTGAAGCACAAAATTCACATGGAACACCAATCCCAACTATCTAAGCACCAAATTAGCTAGGCTTTAGCAAGCACCCACTTACAAGGAGGCACCAACCCCCTAGATGACTCAGCACCAACTCATCCACCTCAAAAAATTTATCAAATTAATACAATTTATTTCTCATATAATATATGATGATATCCTTCTTTATTTCTTCTCTCTCTTCTATCCCTCTCAAACTGGTCTATATCCTTCTTTGCTCAACTAGCCTTTTTCTTGACTTGATTAGGTCATATGACCTTAATCTTTATGCATAGAACCTATGTAAAACCTTCATAATAGATACTATACACTATTTTTATGGTATAAAATACCTTATTGTTCTCTATAATATATTATTATATTTTCTTGCACTCTTCACATACTTCAATAGGCCTAAAACCGCCTCATATTTATACAAGTCTCTTATTCATATCCTTCTTAGTCAGCCCAACATACTTACCTTCTTAGTTTGGCCATGAAATGGATATTAGGACATATTAGAGACATTTATAAAATATTTTTTGAGTCACTTTAGGTTTAACCTATCTCAATTAGGCCTTATCTCACCTTTAGATCTCATGGAGACCGAATCCTATTAGGTCTATTTAGGACACGTTACACTTTCCCATCCTTGGATCACTTTAAAAAAAATACTATGATATAAACACATAATAAGTAACTCAAATAGATAATTTATAATATTATTTAGGCTCCATAACACATTTATCTCAAAACACTACTTGAAGCATGCCAATAGTACTGTTCACAATTAGGTCTGCCTATATCCAAAATGTCTATCTTAAACAACTAGAGCATAGACACATTTTTTAAAAACAACCATAGAAAAAAAAAATATATAGAATTTATATTATCTTATATTCATCAATATGTGAATTAAAATTTAAAATTCAAGGCAAAATTACTCAAACCCTTCTCTGCAAGTAGCCCACTTAAAGCTACCAACAAGCCTTAAAACACATTCATGCAAAATTGATCTTCTACACCTAATATAATAATTAATATGACATATGACACATTCAATATATTATTTTAAATCTATATATAATTATAAAGTACAAATATCATAAGTTTTAATTCCAAATATTGGTCTTGTAGACTCATCTTTTATCTTCAGTAAACACAATCAAACCTGTACTAATCAACCCATTTTGGCTTCACCATTTCAATAAATTTTACTAACTCTAAAATATAATAAAAATAATGGATATGAAATAAATGTAAAAAAACAAAATCATATGCATTGGATGCTTTATATTAGAGTATAGAGCCTCAAAATCATCATTGCAACTTGCTTACCCAGAACTGCCAATTTACCTTCAAGACCAGTCATGGTGATTTTGACCTTTCAATACCTATGTGGACACTTTCAGAGACTTAAAATAAATTTGGATGATCTTATGAGATAATTATATAATTTAATATACAAATATAACATGGTTATATGGCAATATTGGTCTTTTAAAACAAACTCATAACCTTACACCTTCACTGTCTCATCTGCACTATATAGGGCAAATTATGATCAACATATAAATCATATACACTAAAATCCAAAACTTATTTTCAAAATTAAAATATATTTTAGGTATTTAAAAATTTATCCATGCACTTAGATTCATCCCTAATCCATGATAACATATCCCTAATCACTTTCTCACTTTTGCCTAGGTTTCTCACTATTTGCACCATTAGGCCTATTAGTGATAGGTCAAATTATATGAATAGTTTAACACACCTGAGAGATAAAAAATACTTATAAATCAACATGGAAATAATATAAAAGTCTTAATATTTAACCAACATCTATTTATTAACTTTGACTTGGTCAACTCTAACTGCTACAACAAATCTTCAAGAAAAAGGGCTATTACTATACGGTCCACTCACTCACCTAGCAAACCAATCATACTTAGAGGTGACTAGGAGATTTTTATACATGATCAAATAGAAAAAAAAATCCATTCTAAGAACTTTATAATAAGTTATTTCACATCGGTTCACTATTAGGGTTCTTTGAGAGTTTACACCATCTTCTAGTCTTAATGATCATTTATAAAGCTTAGCCCCTCATTATAGAAACTAATGATAGGAAAATTGAGATATGAACCTTCCAAATATACCATGAATATCTTAGATTCCCATGCATATGTTTTAGATTAAGGTAAAAATAGGTTTTGAAGGGACCCCGAAACCCAACACAAGGAGAAAGATAAACCTTAAAGCACAACCAGGTTAACAAAAGAACCTGATTACAGAATAGTACCTATACCAAGTTTTATAGGGACCTGTTACCAAAAAATATGACCATGAAAAATAGCTGTCAAAACATTGATCTAAAAGTTAACCAACTAGAACAACAAGCTAAACAACCTTCCAGACCAGTAACCAACAAACCAAAAAAGCAACCAGTTTACAGCCCCCGAAAAACCAGTTAGAAAAAGGGAACTTTGGATGAATCTTTTAAGTTAAGATTTTTCTTTTTGCATGACCAAAGATTCATATCTAGAGGAGGGACCAAAGGATTAGACTTCTTTCTCCTTACTTCTGTCCAACCATCCTCTACCTTAGCTGCCTCAGCAACCCATGCCTCAGAAGACAATGATCTTTGGACTCCAATGGGCAAAACATCCTTGTGAGAGTCAAACACAGTCTGGCTCTTAGAAAGATCCTCCAAAATAGGGGAAGAGACCACCACCTCCTCCTCTGGCTCAGCTGTATCACTAACCACAACCTCCATAGGGGCTTCATTAGAATGATTCTCTAATGATTCCTCTTCATCTTCCGATTCAGATTGCAAACTTTCCTCATTCTCGGTCTCAAAATCTGTTGTTGCTTCCAGAGGTTGTTTGTCAATGCTATGTTCAGAGAAAACCTTAGGCCACCAAGAAGGTAAACGTCTAGGATTGGATTTCCCAGTAACACAATGATCATCAATATGTCCCGTCTGGTGACACTTCCTACACCGAAAAGGGATCCCCTCATAATCCAAGATTTGTGTCCAGGTACCCCTTGGGGAATCAATGCATATCGCCGCAGGCAAGCCCTTAAAAACATCCAGATCAACCAAAAATCATGCACAAGTCGAGTGGGGATGAGTCATACTATCTTCTTCATATAAGAAATCCCCTATACCATTTCTAATGGTTTTAAAAACCACCTCTTGCCACAGGTGTATCGAAAGATAAGGGAGCTGCACCCATATAGGGAGCTTGTTAAATGATTCTGAGAGAGGATTAAAATCCTTATGCCAAGGTTTGGCCATAAGAGGAAATCTGCCCTACCAAGAAAAAATATTGTGACACAATATAGAATTTCTATCTTCAGGGCTTTGAAATATTACTATAAAAAACCCCTAGCGCAAGGCTAGATTTGACCGTCTTTAATTTGCAACCAGTTCTTGGCAATCCAATTCTATAGATCTACAAAAGAGGGCCAGAAACCACGGAAACAAAAAATGGCAACACAAGAGGAAAACCATTTTTTTGAGTGGAAGATATTTTCCCATGCATATGTTACATGTGCCAATTAACACTTGAAATTTCTTCTTGGATTGAGAACCCTTCATTCTATGTACTCGATAAACCTTAAAACCTCTTTTCATGTCTTTTCTTGAAAATGTTGACTTCAAAATTGGTAAAAAAATATAGAATAACCTATCACACCACTGAAATTTCCCACATTTTCATTATTACCTTGAAAACTAATCTTGATACCCCATATGGTCACCATCTCTCTCTTTTCTCTCTAAGCCTTGATTTTCAAATCACATTAGGCCTTGAAACTGAGATTTTAGCCACTATCCAAGCTGTCAAGACCTCATATACATGACATAAAACCTCTTAAAATTCTCAAACACTATAATAAATTATTCATATGCCTTGACAATATCTCATGTTGCCTCATTAGGCCAAGCAAAGTCTAGTTGCATACTAAGTCTATAGGTCTTTCCCCTGTAGGCTTACCATAAAACTCAATTGAGTGATAAAAAGCCTCATAAACATGCTCAAACAACCTTATAAAACATCTTATGCCTCTATGCATCTATATTACCAGACCACCAAGCTCATAAATTTTCATAGGGTCTCTTCATGCTATGACTAGATTTATCAAGCACTTGAAGCTTGACAACTGACCTTGAGACACTCCTTGATGATTCTACACCTTGATCACATGCCTTTCATGCTCCTTAGATAGTATCATGACTATGTATGTACCTATTATTTCTAATCATGAATATGCTCATGATATGACTACGCTTTTCAAGAGACCTTGTACTCTAGTACTCAACCATGCTTACATTGGCCTAAAACTTGACATCAACCTTAGAAGAATAATTAGGTTACCTTAAAATTCTCTCTCAACAAATAGAAAATAGGTTGTATTAAAATTATCTATTGTCACATGAATTCCTTGTAAAATTAGGTACACAAGCTTATACCTCATAGATAACTCACCTTGACATCAATGACATTAACCTTGACATCAATGACAACACTCAACAAAAATATGTAGTGAAGGAGAGCATAAGTCCATTTGCAATTACAACATTACTAACTCCAAATAAATATGGAACATGGAGGATGTATATCAATAGTAAAGTAATCAATAAAATCACCATCAATTATAGATTTCCTATACCTCACCTAGATGACATGATGGATGTGTTTGCAAGGTCAAAATACTTTACTAAAATTGATCTGAGTGGCTACTATCAGATTCAATTTTGTGAAGGAAATGAATGAAAAAACATTCAAGACTAGGGATGGATTATGTGATTGGATGGTGATACTATTTAGATTATCTATTGTACCTAACACATTTATGAGGATGATGAACACAGTGCTACTAGATTACATCGATAAGTTTGTGTTTGTTTATTTTGATGATGTTTTGAATATTGATATATACTAAGAATAAATAATAGTAATTAAGGAATTTGAGAATGGTATTAGTTTTGTTAAGTGTTATCAAAGGTTCCTGGAAACCCTTTAGAAAATTCTAATTTAGGGATAGCTTTTACATAAATAACAAAAGGACATAGTTAATACCATATTCAAATTGAATATATTCATTAATTAAATCAAACATATTGATGTGTAAAAGAACACAATTTAATAGAATCTTTGCTCTCAACATATACTAATATAATTAATGGATTAATAAAAAAAGTACTCACTTTGCATAAAATAA
Source organism: Torreya grandis (assembly GCA_037957365.1). Classification (NCBI taxonomy): domain Eukaryota; kingdom Viridiplantae; phylum Streptophyta; class Pinopsida; order Cupressales; family Taxaceae; genus Torreya; species Torreya grandis. Next base: position 7,534,762 of record JARHVA010000118.1, on the reverse strand, counting down.
AGATAAAAGATGCAAAGGAAAACTATTTTATAATAATATGTATTAATATTTATCACATCAGAACCATAAACAGTTATAATTGAGCACTATATATAGAGTTTTACTCAACATTGTCTCTTCACATTCCAAGCTTTTGATATGCCAAAAAGGAGTGATTATTCACATTCTGTCATCTATCCTTATGATTACATAGGTTAAATATATATAAAATATTATACAAAAGACAAAATAGTTCAATGCACACATTTGTCCATCAACTATACTCTGCAATTTTATTAATTCCTATTTTTCAGCCAACACTTTCCTAGAATTAAGTTGTTGTCTTGTCTTGAGATAAACTCATAGCAAGATATTCTATTCTAAAGTTGAGGGAATGAACCAAAAATAAGAGTCATGGTTATTTCTCTAGGTGCCATTTACTAGTTTGTACCCTTTGTGCACTACTTATCTGCCCTTTTAGGTTTTAAACTAAGTAGCATACTAGACTACCATCCTTTTAGATTTTAATAGATTAACATAATCATGTGGTAACCCTTTATAGGTTTTAAACCAACTTGGATCCACTCCTAATACTTAAGGCCATCCTTAAAAATTGTATATAAATTATGAAAACTTCAAAATTAGAGTGTAAAGTACAAGTAAATGGTGGTATACTTTGAAGTGGTTGTGTAATAAGATGCTATTATGCTAGTTATCTTTTTTCTATGGATGAACCATTTGGTAGAAAAAAAATTGATGGTGGAGGTTATTATTAATGCTGGCTATGTGGTTATGCCTTTATGGCTAACTTCTTCTGTTATATCACCTATTGCAGCTATTATGAGAGAATGAATTCAGGATCATCCATAAGTTAGGAAATGGATGGATCAATGTAGAATAGATATTACTTTAGCATCTTCCGGTCTATTAACATTACCTATACCATAATAATAAATATGCATAGTGGTATTTGAATCACCATCAAGCTTTGAACATCCTCATCTTCTGTGATGGTGATTAGTGATTTAGAATTTGATACTTTGAGTTGGATGTCCAATATCAAATCCTCCAATTTATCTACATGCCTTTGAGCTTGGCAGCCAAAAAATGTACTGTGTAGAGTTTCATTATGCCAAGTCTATAGTTTTTGCATGGTACTATCCCTCAAATTCATTAATTTTTTGAGGGAGATACTCATTGCATTAAAATTATCCATTTGATCCTCCATGACAACTTTGGCTTTGTCTACTATTGGGAATTTAGGCTTAGGGACAACCAATGAATTATTGAGGTGATGCCTCTAGTTTAGCATACCTTGTGATATTTGCTTGGCTTGATGAACAATGATGTCCAAAACTTGTTCATAATCATCTAGAATCTCATAGATTGACTCTATTTCTGATTTTATAGTCTGACCTTGAGATTAAATTAATTAAAACTATTACATAACCAAACCATCCTTTGTGAGGTATGTCAGTAAATCTATGAGTTGATTTTATTTAAACATCACTTGGTCACCTAGAACTTGTTTAACCAATGTAAAGTAATTACTATTAATCAACTAATGTGCATTTATACATTATAATATCAATTCTACATTGTCATCTCATATTTTTAAGACTTATTACTCTAAGGCCTAATCTTTATGTGCTATTGACTCTTGGAATGTAATTGGACCTTTAATTTTTTTTGTCAATGGTAACTGGGCAACATCTAAAGATGTTTCATGCATAGTGGTAGCAAGGGCCATGCATGTGGTTTTAGTCAATGTAAGAGCCAACATGAATTATGACAAAGGAAAAGAAAAGGTGGTGTAATGATTGGATGATGTGGGAACATCCCATATCCACTAGCTAGTGATTTGAGGTTTTAGCTCTGAAGCCTTCTCCTACATAGCTCTTTATGGCACTAGTTTCTATTACTTCTATTGTTTTGTTTCTTACTTATATTTTTCCTCTTTTTATTATATATCTTTATCTTTATATTTAGTATTAGACATAGCATTTACCTCAACTTGGGATTTGGATTGTGCCTTGGCCTTAGCTTTAGCTTCTACCTCAACCTTAGTTTTGACACTTGTGTTTGCCTTGGCCTTGGGTTCAGCTTTAGCCTTGGCTTTATTTTTGGATATCTATTCATTGGTCACATGCTTGGATTGTTATTCTTTGATGTACTACTCTTCTTTGGCCTTTTTCTCTTCCTGAGCATTTGCTAGTGCCTTTACCTCCTCCTTTTATTACACATCCTACACTTCTTGTTGTTTTCAAGCTATCTCCTCTTATTCCTTTTTATTCACTTATGCTTCTTCAAATCATTTATTACGAGCATCTAATTCTTTTAATTATTCATTTTTAGCCTCCACTTCTTTAGATCATTTCTTGTGGGCCTCTACTTCCTTAATTTTTTACTTGCATTATTCATTTACATCTTGTTATTTACATTGCTCCTCTTACATAGCTACCTATTGCTTACACTATTATTCTTCCTCAACTGCCTTTCACTTTACCTCTTTTCTCTTTCTAAATTTCTCCTTTTATTTTCCATTTTCACCCTTCTCTTAGCCTCCTTTTGTGCTTGTGATGGATCCTCCTAATCCTGCATAGCTTCTTGTTGGGGATCTAACTTTGGCAAACTAGTTTCTTTAGGTTCTTGAATGTGGATTGGAGAATCTAGTATTGTAAGTGATCGTGAATGCTCTAAAGTGGAAGATTTAACAACAACACTTTGATATGAAACCATATGTTTTTTAGATGTTGGAGGGGGTTTGAAGCTTTAATTTTACCTCTTTGTAGTTTGGCCTTGTGCCTATTGATGAGACTATTTTTATTGTTGTGATGCACTCACCTCTACTAGTTCTATGAAATGATACCTTTTTGTCCTTGATTGTTGGATAAGGTTAGACTATACCATGCATCCTTGGTCTGTGTAACAACTACAGTGGTGGGATTTCTTGCAATGATAGTTATTCTTGTTGTGTAATAAAGGATCCCACAACTGGGTCTTTGTGGAATATTTTAGCCTTCAGCTATTTATGAGATGATTCTTGCCCTACAATGTCAATAATGATAGAGGGGGGAGGTTACCCGATTTTACAGCTAATAGGTGCACACTATTTTCTATAGAAATAATTCCTTCTCTTATTAATTCTCATAAAAATCATCACCAATGTATTCTAACATGGACTTTATGACTTCTTACTCCTCAAATATCAACTCTAGAAAGTCACACTTAGCTTCTATTTTAGGGACATGTATATTTTCCAACCAGGACTTTGCTTAGTGTGTCCTATTATTTGGTGGTGGTGGTAAATATCTCTGCACTAGTGGTTTTCTCTTTCCTTTATCTGGCTATGCTAGATTTACTGTTGGTTATGGTGGTGCTTGTGGTTGTAGTTGCAATTATCATTATAATTATGTTTGAGGTTACACCTATGGTTGCACTAGTTGCTGCACACTTGGGGGAATAGATCATAGTGGTGGCACTAACCTCATAGCTAGGGATTTATACCTTAATAATTCTACCTTAGAATCTAACATAGTAATGAATAATGGAAATGAAGTCACAGCTTCTTTGGGAAACTCATGTATATTGATTTGAATGCCATTGTCGAGCCTTATAACTGAGGCATGTTTTCCTAGATATTGCATGACATCCTAGGATATTCTAGGGTGTGAATTATCATGCCTAGGGTCTCTAGCCACCATGTATTGAAACTCCCTAATTAATCATAATACTAACTTGTTTTCATCCATGTGATATTTGTGAATGTAGTAGCAAGCCAAAAATATGCAACAGGGTTGATTGGTCCTTTCGATGATTTCCCCTATGAAATTTATGAATGTTGTAGTAATCCAAAAATATATAGTAGGGTTGACTGGTCCTTCTAATGACTTCTCCTGTGTGAATCATAACATTAAAACCAAAAACTAGTACTATAATGTTTGTGAAGTGCCAACAATAATCCTTTTAATGTTTTTGGTTAGCTCTAATGCTAAAAACTTGAGCTTGTTATAATTTTAGTGTAGGTGTCTCATGTGATATATAACATCAATAACACCTTTTGCCAGTTGATTAATTTGTTATATTGATTACCAAAACCACTTGGTAATGCATTTAATTAGGATGCACACCAAAAAATCTTCTATGGAATCAATGGATATTACTATTCCTCCCCTTGAGTATATTTCTCCTTGGTGTTAGAGTGAATTGGTGGAACATTGGACTTGTAAGGTAGGAGGGATTTTATATGAGTTAGGAGGCTTGTTGTTCATGCCATTGTATGAGGAGTGATTCAAGTTATGATGTATTGGGACAAATAAATATCTCCTTTATTATAACTACTAAGTAGAGTAAGTATTACCTCATATAGTTATCTAAAAGTAGGTATTTTGATCAATCATTTTGCATCTAAGCCTCATCGCAAATGTTGATGAGTTAGGGCTCTTGTTTGTGTTACTTCTAATGGATCATGTACAAATAAAGTGGCTTCTGATAAATCAATGAATTCAAAGGGATCCAAATCATGGTATTTAATTTTTCATAGGACTAGGCTAATCCCTATTTCCTCTTTTTGTGCATCCCAAAGTGGGATCAACAATTGAGCTTTCTCCATGGTTTGTGTCCTAGGTTGAACACTTGATTTAATTGGTCTAACTCTGCTATGCAATCTATGTACAGAAAGGTTTTTTGAAAGAATATCATAAAGTTTTCTTGGTTGAAAGAGTATGTAATGTTTTTGTGTTATGCATGCCCTTTGTTATATAGTTTTTGGCACCCAAATCCATTTAGCCAACTAGTTTAAATGCGCTAAACTGATTGTGCATGAGTTTACCACCCAAATTAATATCAAATGGCTATTGTTTGATATGAAAATTACCTTTTTTCATCTAGATTATTTGATTCATGCTTTTTTAGGTCATTGATGTGACTTGGAATCCTTTCACCTATCCCATTTATTTTATGACCTAACCTATCCTTTTACCACATGATATGCTTTAGGAAAGATGCAATTTATTTAAGTGCCTTGTCATCAATGGTCTTGAATGACCATTGTATATGTTTTCACCATACCTATCTTACCAATGCCATCTTCCCATAATTATTTGATGACCATAGTGTAGATATTTCTAGTTGTCCTTCCTTTAGGTTATCTCTGTGAATCGATCATAGTCTATGATGTCAACTATTCAAACTCTATTATGATGTGTTACGATCTAAATATTACACTATATAAACACACTAAACCTAAAAAAATAAACAAAAACACAAATTAACTTTAAATAAAATTCCTTACTACATGGTGCTAGTCAACACCCTCTCTCATTATTAATAAAGAATAATAGAGATTAATTATGGTAAGGCCTAAGGCTTAATCATATAGCCACTAACATGTCTTGGAAATATGGTTCCCTATAGATATTTTAACATAAAGCTTCCCTATTGTGAGACTTCATGAATAATGTAGGGTCCCTTCTATATGATACATAATTTTATTAAGAATACCTTAAATATTATATCATACAATAGTACCACTTGTTCTAGATGAAATTCATTAGATCTCAAAGTTAAGATCATGCCATGCCTTGTTAATTAACTTATAGATCTCTTTCATCCACTATGCCCATTGTTGATTTTATTCCCTTTTAACCAAATCCATTAATATTTGTTTCAGAGAGTTTTAATCACCTAACCTCATAACCATTATAATGCATCTCTACCTCAAGATCATAAATGAGCTGAAAGTGATTGAAGCATATGGTGCACTTTTAATTTATCTCGTACACCCAAAGAATCATAGGAATGAAATCTTCCCAATTATCCCTTTGAACATTGCATATTTTTGTTAGTATTTTCCCAATACTTTATTTGATGCTTCAGCTTGTCCATTTGTTTGTAGATGATAAGTCGCGCTCTTGTGGTGCAAGATCATAAACTCCTCCATAAGATCTTGATTGTGTTATTGAGGAAATGATTATTTTTATCATTGACTAGATTAATTAGGCATCCAAATATTGTAATGATATTTTCATATAAGAATTTGGTAGCATCCTTTGCACCGTAACTTGGTATCAAAATAGATTCCACCTACTTGGTGGAGGAATTTATCATAGTGATAACATAACACACATGAATTCATTTGCTTAGGGGAATTATAGGTCCTAAAAAGTCAATTCCCTATTGATCAAATGGTTTCTCTATGATTATTGGGACCAATGTCATCTTAACATACTTATTGGGTTTTCCCATTCTTTGGTAGACATCATAATATTTGGCCACCTTGTGTGCATCCTGAAACAAGTTCATCCACTAAAGATTGCATTGTAAGATTTTTATTACAATGGCTTCACCTACATAGTGACTTCATGTGATTCCCTAATGTTCTTTTTAGATAAGATGTGGTTGTTCATGCTCTAATTTTACTATGCACAACACATCATCCTTTCCCAGTTTATACAAAAACCCATTAATAAGATTATAAGGAATGACTCATGTGACCATTTTATTTTTATGAATTTAAACATAATGCACATAAAAAGTTCCTTGCTCTAATAAGTTTGTAATGTATTCTATATTATTAGGGATTACAACAACTTTAAACAAGTATGCATCTGGGGACTCACCCTCTATTTATTCTAGTTCTTCTCCATTTTGTATCCTATTTAGATGATCTGGTCCCACATTTTATTGACCTAGATTCACATTGATTCAAAATTGAAACTCTTGAAATAAACTTAGCCACCTAGAGATCCATACTCCTAACATCAACTTCTTAACCAGGTATCCTAATGCCTAGTGTTTTATGAAAAACTCAAATGGTGTAGCAAACATATAATGCCAATTTTTTTGTCATATAATTTTTCTCTACTACCAATAACTTCCTACTGGTAAATTATATAGGATGATCTAAATCACCATCTCCTAGCTGCACTAAGAGAAATCCTACTGCAATAATAGAAACATCTACATATATTTGGAATGGCTTCTTCAAGTCATAAAAAATGAAAATAGGTGTTATTACTAACCTTTACATGAGATAAATAAATATTATTTGGCATTATGATGCCCACTCAAACTTTTTATATTTATATATTAACTTTTCCATCAGTACATATACATATGCATATCTTTTTATGAATTTTATATAGTATCCCGTATGACCCAAAAAGGTGCAAACTTTTATAGAGATTTTTGGGGTGGCATCCCCATTATTATTTCGATCTTAGTTTGGTCAACCAATAAACCATAACTACAAATGGCATGGCCTATAAAAACATTGAAAGGTGTGAAAAACACTTATTTAGATTCAAATCAATATGAAAACTTTGACATTATTCTAACATTAATCATAGTTTTCATAGATGCTCTTTAAACAAGGAGAAGACAACCTAGTCATCCAAATATACATCCAAAAAGTCATGAATGAAGTCTTTAAATGCAGTCACTATAATCCTAGACAAAATTTTTGGTATATTTTAAAAAAAAAAATGACATTACCTTATATGCAAATGACCCCCATTCTATTGCAAAGGTTGTTTTAGCTTGGTCCTCTTTTGAAATCAAAATCTGATGGTATCCACTTAATCCATCTATGAATGAGTACACCTCATGACCTATGAATAACTCAAGGACTTAATCTGTGAATGGTATTGGAAATGGATCATTGATGTAGGCATCATTGAGTGCATGGTAATCTCCACAAACTTGAATCTCCTAGGACTTATTTGGCTAAAAAACGATGGGACTCACTTGATATACCTTTTCAATTGGATAAATGATTCTTGCTTATTTCATGTGATCCAATTTAGCCTTTAATTTTATCTTCATATTGGGGTTTAGTCTATATGGGTGATTTTATTGGTCTAGTGTATTCTTTTAATTCTATGTGTATCTACCCCAATGATGGATCTACTCCTTTTACTTATGATAACTTGGTCAAGAAGACATATTGATAGTATTGTAGCAACTACAATACCTCTAAAATTTGATCCTAACCCCAGTAGTCTCCCATAGCCATAAGTTTATGGATTAAATCTATTCCAATATTTTCATCAATATTTTTAGTGGTTCTTGATATGATTTATTTAATCCATTGGGTAGATATTCTCATGGAATGAACTCCCTTCACATTATATAATGTTTATGTTGTGCAACCTTTCCTCTTCAACTTGTTTTGCACTTTGTACAGTTGTTGGTTTGGCTTTCCATTCCAGTTAAAAGAAGCCTTCTAAATCTAGATATCCATCACTATCACTAGATTCTATTAGTTTATTTGTTATTCTATTACAATGCTTAATAAGAGCTTATTATTTTTTATTGACCTTATAGTTTTGAATCACAAGATTAAAATCTTGAGATGCTTTTGGCTGTGATGTTGACTCTGTTGTACTTACCAAATCTTTTGCTTAGCCACATCATAGAAAGGTTTTTAATTTATAAAATGCATTGTACACCAGTGGATTATCATACTTAAATACAAAGGTTTGAATAAAGTCTTGTTATTTTTGTGCCCAATGTCTAGTCTCTCTCTTGTGCTCTTGATGCATGTTCTAGGTAGTTGGGATTGGTGCTAGTGTGTGACTAAAAATGTGTACCCAATACCTTGGCTCCACTCCTTGTAATTAACATATATCTATACATTAATGAATGTTAGATCAAGACATTGGCCTTATTTAAATAATGGCCATTTATATTTTATAGTAGGTGGTACCTAAAATTACATGTGCAAAATTCACATGCTTCCTCCCAGTGTATTTCCAGATCTCTATGCACTACCCACCAAGTCACAATAGTCCCTTTTAGTGTATAATTGAGTGCATTGAATCTTTGATGTACCTCCAAAACATGGTTTTCTAACCTCAAAATGAATGGATTAAGATCTTTTATTGTAAATTATTGAGGTAATTGACATTTAGTGGTGAACACCATGTGCAGAGGTTGTATCTCATGATCTCCCTAGTCTAGTTCAACATATGGGTGTCTAAATCACCACTTATGGAAGATGAATTTCCAAAGGTAAAATCTCATATGGAATAGGTTATACATAATCCATTATTGTTACACCTTTATTAAATAGGAAATCCACCTCTAACTTAGTAGGAGATCACACTTATAGAGAGGTACAACCTTCAAGTTAAAATTGGGGCATTGAAGGTTTTGTTAGTACTGACTTATAAAATGGTTGCTTTGTTGTCTATGGTTGTTCTAATTGTGCATTCAAAATTAACAATATTTAACTCAAATTGTATTTTTATTTGCATCTAAGTTGAATTTAAACCAAATATTATCACCATAGGCATATGGTGACTCTGGTTTCTTTAGAAACCATATAAGGCTTCTACTCTAATTTATATAAAGGGATGATAACTGTATTATCTCCTTGACAAGTATTTATTTGATTTCACACTATATTAATAGTCATTTTACCATCATAAGTCCATTTATTACTAATTAAATTAGGGTAATGGGTCTCAACTATCTTCATGTCAATGACTTTAAAATCATCATGTAGACTTAGCTCAGCCACTCTAATATCCACATCTTTGAGGTAACTAATTGGTTATACCTTCCCATAGTCTAGAAAATGAGGGTAACATGACTATAACTCAAGTGTGGCCTACCAATATATTCCCATATTTATCTAGGAATCATATTAACAAGATTCCCAAAGTTAAATAATACATCAAGGATTTCATATCCTATGATCTCAGTGTTGATCCATGAGTCTTCATCCCATAGTTTATTTGTTTTAACATACCAAACCACCTTATCATTATGATATTATACCCTCTATGTGCACTCTAGAAGATTATGAAAACTATTTTTAATATTCTAGGAGATATATTTGTTGTGTAGTGTGCTAAGAAATTTAACAAATCTATAAGTGCTATCACAACACCTTCCAACTTCATGATTTACATAATTTGGCCATACATCTATGCGTTAATGGCTGTGGTGTCTCCTTCTAACAAAATTTACTATTGTATGTCGTAGAATACTTGTGCAGATTGATACATCAATCCATTCTCTATCATAGGGTTAGGATATTTGTCCTGTTGCACTTTTTTTCTTTGATCTTATGGCATTTTTAATGTAGGTAATCCTTGTTTTGTGCATTGATGTCTAGTAATTACTTGTATAAATGTATTTTATTTAGGTTGTGTATTAATCATGTTCACATTGTGCACTAGATTTTGGTTTCTTTTCTTCTCTAATACTGTATAATGTTCCATTTGATACTACCCTTCCTCTCTATAATACACATAATATACTTTCTTTTGGGATTAGTAGAACAATTTTGCACAAAATGATTATACTCACCACACAAATAGTATTGGATGGGTTAGCGAGTTTGTCAATTATAATTTTTGTGACCACCTTGATATCCTCCTTGGTATCCCCCTCTATATCCTCCTCTATAGCCTCCTCTATTCTGCTAATAACCCAAATCATGTGACCGTTACCTAGAAATTCCTCCTTATTACTATCGCTACACACTGTATCCATCATAATGATGTTAAGGTGATTTAGGAGCCCATTTCTATTGATGTTTTTATGGGCTCACATTATTCCATAAAGATTAATACTGGTATTATGATGATGATGGTGTCTAACCCATCATACCCTAGGTTTGATATTGATATTGAAGCAATAAAGGTATCCATCAGGGACTACCTTGTGTTGCACTCACCATTTATACCTCCAAGATTGGGAGTCCCTGATTTGCAGTGGGTAATTGATGCACTACAACTATGAATTCATTCTTAGTAATATCTTTCTTTAAATCCTAAAAGTTTTGATAACTCTTTTAATCATAGTTGGTTAACTTATAAAAACTATAGTACAAACTTTGAGACTTTTGTATGTGCTACTATAACAAATGAAAATTTGTAATTATGTGCCCTACTACTCTATAAATTTCATAAAATTTTGGGTTGAGATTAGGACAATCATTTTTATGATGTCCCTCTCGACCACACTCCATGAACAATAAACCCAATATAGGTTTATCACTTTCATGCATCTCATCGATAATATTTATAAAAGCATAAATCTTTGCTTCTACTTTGGATCGGTTGATTAGAGCATCTCCATAATTATCAATTTGTTCTACTCTTAGTGTAATGAATCAATCATCAGCCTTTGTTATGAACTGAGACTGCACAATAGAAAATTTGATTCTTGAGCACAATACTTTTATAAACTAAACAAATTTATCCTTATCCTCAACAAAAAAATCAATTTTATTCATCACATCTAAGAATCTATGATCACAGTCCCATATATTTTACACTGTACTTCCTAATATCCTTTAGGTCCTAAATAGTCTAGCTTACACATTTTTTCAAATACTATTAATATCTCTCTTGAAAATGAATTTAAAAGCATGACCTGTTAAATCTCCTATGAGTTCACACTTATTTACATCATCGATAGTTATTCCCCTAACCTACCACTTCATGTCACAGGTTAACATATACTTCTCAGGGTCCATAGATCCATCATATGGTGTCAACATAATAAACATTATTAGAATACACTACATACTTGGGTTACTTTTTAATGGCTAACACTGGCTATTGTACACTCATAACTACAACTATAGGTTGCTGCACACTAGTCAATGTGACTATAGGCTTCTGTTTAGTTTTTACTAGTGTTTTAAAATTGGTTTCAAAATTAAATCCAACTTATTCTAGCCTCTTATTATATAAGGACTTCTTTTTCTCTACATTAATTTTTCCAAACTTATCTATAATGAATGAAACCAACTTACTCTCATCCTTTCCTTTGCACTTGATGTTTTAACTAAAGAAAAATTGGGCTGGGGGGATGCATACTCAAGAAATGAATAATCTCTATCCTCAAATTATTTTAACTATGATCTTGAACCTATCATACTTATACACTTTTTCATAATCTCTTCTCGTGAATATTCTTTCATTGATCTAAACACTTTTCCTCTTAACTGCGAACTACTTCTATTTTTTGACTACTCTATTTTTATTCTACTTTCTTTTTCTTATTATTCACTCTACTCCATCTGTTCACTACTCACAAAATTATCTTCTTCTTCCTTAGGCCCTTTTCAATCCTGCTATACATCTACTCTACTTCGTACACCTCATGAAGCCTTTCTCTAAGCTCCCCTTTCTTCAACATCTTTACCTTATTCCTACTCCTACTCATAATTAAGAATGGATTATTAAATTTATTCCATCTTCTCTATTATCGTAGTTCTATTTCTAATCCCATAATCTTATTTTCACTCTAGCTCTTTTCATCCTCCATTATCCTAGGTTTAGCTTCAAGTTTATCTACTTAACTCCACATCATTCATTTTTATATCGTACACATCCCCATAATGCTTAAAGTGATTAATCCATGTTGATAAGAATGGGCACCATGGTCTTTTACACAACCAACATATTAATTAGAGTAGGTAGTCACTGAAGGATCTTCCCATGGATTCACCTAACAAATTGATCATGTGTAGTTTCAAAAACTAATGAGCCTTTTACAACAAATTCGATAATTTACCCATCAATGGTAGTCTTTATCCAGTAATCTATTATGCATCTATTTAGTGTCTAATTTTCACAAGCTTTATAGGTTTTCCTCCAATTAGGTTATGAGTTATGTCCTCCATGGCTAGAAACAATAGTACTCTAATACGGATAACCAAGTAACTAATAGCTTAGGTAATTCACACCAAAAAATTTCATAGATTTCACTATAAATATACTCCTCAATAATTTTCTTCATAGTTTTTCCCATTATTATTGTTTCCTCTTTAGAAAAAATTTAAATTATTTCATTGAGACATCTATCTATATCCCTTTGTTCTGACAATCATCTCAACATGTTTTAACAAAATTCCACGCTCACCACACCATTTTTAGTAGAGTTCTTGGAAACCCTTCAGAACATGTTAATTCAAGGATTGCTCGCACAAAAATAATAAAAGGACATAGTCAATACCATATTTAGACTTAATATATTCATTAATCAAATCAAACATATTGATGCACAAAGGAATACAAGTTTATTAGGATCTTAACAGTTGGCATATACTTATATAATTAATAGATTAAGGCAAAAAAGTACTCACTATGCATAGAACAATGAGAAAAGATACATCAAAAAACCATTTCAGAATAATATGTATTAATATCTATCATATTGGAACCATATATAATTAAAATTGAGTGATATATATAGAGTTTTAATCAACAATGTCTCTTCATATTCTAACCTTTTGATATGCCAAAAAGGAGTGACTCTTCACATTCTATTGTCTATCCTTATGCTTACATAGGTCAAATACATTCAAAAGATTATACAAAAGACAAAATAGTTTAATTTGCACAATTGTACTCTATGATTTTAGTAAGCCTTATTCTTTACCCATGATTAATAAATAAGAAACTTTATGTAAATCTATAGAAGTGAAAGTTTATGTAAAATAATTTGGTATTTTTAGGTTTTTTAGTTTCACAAGATGGTATTAGAAGAGATGAAGAAAACTTCACAACTCGTTCCCCTCTCCAAAATAACTTTCCCTCTATAAATATATTATCCTATAAACATTCCAATCTTGATGGATGTCTCTTAAACTAACCTAATCTCAACATAATGTTCAAGAGTTTGGCAAATTTTAGGTTTTGGGATCAAACTCCAAACTATCCGTAATGATTCCTTCCATGTATCACAAAGTAAAGATAATCAAATGTAACTGTAAAACATTAACACAATAAAATTTTAAAATGAGAGAGTTACCATGTAAGTATAAAAGTAAAACACCAATCACCTACAAAAACTTAGCTATCCAAGTGTTACTACATTGAATAACTCAACTTCCAAGTCCCTGATGCTCAAGTGATAAAACATGCCAAATAATAGATGCCAAAAATATCATAAATTTGACATAATAACTCCAAATGATTTGTCATAAATTGGTTTGAAAGTCCCTGATGCCTTCTGGGAGGATCTTATTAATAAGTTCAGTAAGAAACTTGTGAGATGGAAAGGAAATCTTTTAAGTCAGGCAGGAAAGTTAACTCTTCTCAAAGCTTGTCTTCAAAGCATACCTACTTATGCATTAAGTCTTTTCAGAATTCCTATTAAATTTGCAGAGTCTATTGAAAAAATTCAAATAAATTTTCTATGGACTAGTATTGAGAAAAAAAGGAGAATGCCTTTAATTGCTTGGGATCATGTTTGCAAACCTTTCAGTGAAGGGGGATTGGGAATTAGGAAAATCAGAAGTATGAATAAAGCTCTTTTAGCCAAATTGGGATGGAGAGTTTACCATGACAAAAAAGAGTGGAGTACCATATGGAATCATAATTACCTCTTCAATGCCAAATCCCTTTCTGATTTCTTTCCTTATCCTGATGTAATTCATCCCTCTTCCATATCGGGGGCTGTTCAGGGACCAAAAAAAACTTTAAAAAAAGGATGTTCCTAGAAAATTAGTAATGGAATTAAGGTGAAATTTTGGGATGATGTCTGGTTAAAGGATTATCCTTTGATTGAAGATTTTCAAGATAAGGATCTAGTTGATTGATGTAAGTAGAGATATGGTATACTAGTTAGTCAGTATTGGCAGAATGATTCCTGGGTGAATTTAACTGATGTTGATCAAGGCTTCAGTAACATCCAATTATCTCTCAATGATGTCTCTCTTTATCCTTATCTTGAGGATAAGATTATTCAGCATGATGATCCTAGTGGACAATTTAAAGTCTCTACTATCTTTAGGACAAGGGTAATCAACCTTTGTGGTCTCACGCATGGATGAAGGGGCTCATCCCCAAAATTAATATCTTCTTTTGGACTTTGCTTCAAAATAAAATTTTGACCCTTGACAACTTGTAGAAAAGAGGAATAAATGTGGTTAACAAGTGTATTTTATGCAAAAATGAATTTGAAGATAGAGACCATATGTTTTTGAACTGCTCTTACACCCAGCAAGTTTGGATTGAGATCCTTAATTTTTGGGGTATAACATGGGTACATCAAAAAAGTGTGGAACTCTCTTTTAAAAGCTGGTGCTGTCCCTCTAAGAATCCTGATGTTCATTTTTTCTAGAAACTAACACTTCCTCATATATGGTGGGGTATATGGAAAGAAAGAAACAATAGAATATTTAGAAGTAAAGAACTTCCAGGATGGGTGCTTGGTCAAAATATTATTAGAGCCATTAAGGAGAATTTTAAATCACAAAGGGATCCTGACCAAACCTTTCAATTTGATAACCCCTTAAGATCTGAAAGGCCTAATTTGAAAATTGATATCCAAGATCGATCGTAAAATGGTATGTTCCTCTTACTGGATGGATCAAAGGAAACATTGATGGAGCAGCTAAAGGAAATCCGGGAAGAGCAGGATGTGGAGTAGTATTGAGAGATCATGTGGGAAATGTAATTGATGCTATTGTTATCCCAATTGGTAAGTTGAATAGTCATATTGCTGAAGCTACTGCAGCCCTCTACACCATTAAACTAGCTGTTGAGTTGGGATTTTCCAAATTATGGTTGGAAGGTGATTCTTAGAATATTATAAATATCCTAAATAATAAAAAATCAATTTCATGGTCTATTGAGGCTACGGTTATGAAAATTAAAGCCTTAATTCAAAAATTTGAAAAAGTGACCATATCCCATACATATCGAGAAGCCAATGGGGTCGCTGACTGGATAGCTAATCATGCTATTCAAACGGGGCATAAAGTGAGATGGCATGATGCATTAAATAATCACATTGATCTCAAAGCACTTATTAATTATGATTCCATTCATTTTAAAGAGGGAAAGATCTGCCTAGATTAGCAATTTAATGATTCGGTGGAGTGGCCTTACGGTGGACAGATTACCTTCACTGAGCAGGTACATTCATGAGAATGTAGTGTGGTTACTGCATGTGTCATCATATAGGTGATTTCCATTTCATGTAAAAAACAATTGGCTCCATTTTAACTCTTCTACATTTAGTGTTTGGGCATTGTTGGACTATTGTTTGTTTTTCAATATGAAGGGTGAACCATGGAAGCAAGAGCCAAAAACTTGTGAAGACTAGAAGGCTAGACAGGATGTATGGAAGATTCTTTAGAAAGGGAAGGTGGTAAGTTATATGGAGTAGTTGCATGGATTTAAACCCCACATTACTACTACATTCTTTAAAAATTGGGTTGATGACAAAGTAACTCTCCATGGTGTCACTGTGAAGCTTACTGAGGACTTCATTGCCGAGGTCACGAGGCTTCACACGGGTGGTATTAAATTCTCTAAACAGACTAGTATCTCTAATGCGGCCTACAAATTTTTTTTGAAGACGGATGCAGAGGAGAAGCAATTGGAAAAGAATGGAGATTTCTTTGATTTGGAGCATATAAAAGGAATTTGGAGAGATGTGTTATGCTGCATCCATGAGTACTTTATCCTTGATGGTAGGAGCAAAAGAGTTCATAAATTTCATTTTGTCTTTCTTAATCATTTCAGGCACAAAGATAGAATTTCTTTCCCTTTCTATTTGCATTTTTCATTGCTTCAAATCTTGTTTGCCCATAGAAAGGAGTCTCACCCCATTTTATATGAAGGACTGATACTTATCATAGAGGGTTTATGTAAAAATAATGCCATAGCTTTGACTCCTTATTTTGACAAAAATAAGAATTCACAGTGTAAAAAGGATGAAAAAGTTAAGGGGAAAGAAAAGGCAAAACCAAAACCCTCTAGTTCTAAAAAACAAATTGCTGAAGAGGAATTTGAGTTGGAAAGTAAAAAAAGTTCTGCGAAGGATGTTCTGGAGGAAGAGGAAGGGATGGATATTGGGGAGTTCAGTTCTCATCTGGAAGGTTATCAAGAAAATAAAGAAAAAAGTGAGAAAGGGAATGAAGGGGATACAACTGAGGGAAATTCAAAACAGAGCAATTCTAATCATGAGGATAATTAGACTGTGTTGGGGGGAAGTGTTAAAGACACAAATATTTTACTTGATGATCTAGCTTCGATAAGAGAGAAGGAACATATGGTTTTGGTTTCCACTCCTTCTATGGAGAATAGGGAACAAGAAAAGGATGATACTGTCCAGTATGAAGACCCTGTTGAGACTAAAGAGGAGAAAATGATTGAAAGGGAGGAACACATTGAAAAGGATGATTCCCCTCCACATGAGAATGTAGAAGACATGTGTGATGCTAGGTAGAGGGACACTAAGCTATCCTTCATGAATTTTGCCAAATTCCAAGTTGATTCTATTCTCCAAGTTGATTCATGGATGTATAATGAAATAATGAGGCTGAAAAAGAAAGTGGAAATAATGCAACACAATCAAGAAGCTAATCAGACCAAAATCAATAATTTGGAGATGCAAATGAGAGATATCCCAATTAAACTTAAAGATTATGAGAATAATATTAGAATGCTCATCAAGGAAAGTAGAACAAAGATGGACTAGGTAACTTCAAGCATATGTGCCACTGCAGCTAGCCTTGGAAAATGAGTAAATGAAGAAATAAAATCCTTAGAGGGTCCAAGTAAGAGGACCAGGCAGAGTTCAAGGAAGAAAGCCCTACAAGATGCTGCTACTTCGGCTGCTATATCCATATAGGATACTGCTATGATTGGAAAGGACGCTATGACGCTGATCCTGGAATTAGAAGACTAGGGTCTTCTTTGTTGATATTGTTTTTGTTCTGTTCCCATTTGCTAGATGTTATAACTGGTACTAAAACTTGGTTCTTAGTTTTAAAACTTTTTTTGAGTTTCCAGGTCTCTGTAAAACTTGGGCTCTTTTTAAGGTTTAGGGTTGTGGTTTCAGGTCCCTGTAAAACCTGATTTTGATGCTGATCTTCAGTAGGATTTAGGAATGCTCTTCCTGATGGTCGTTATTGCTTTATCTTTCTATTTTTATTATAGGGTTTTGGGGTCCCTTCAAAACCTACTTTTACCTTAATCTAAAACTCCAAATGATATGAAGTTTGATGTATAAATTTTATGTTTTAGGTAATATGACCTCAAAAAAGTTAGCCATCCAATTTTCTATAACATTAAATAACCCTCTTGCCAAGTGTCACAGATTGAATAAATGACACTGAGTAACATAAACAAATATTACATTATCACTATAATTCCAAATGAGCTAAAATTTGACACAAAGATTGAATGTGTTAGGTAATATGACATAGCTAAATTTAATCTTCAAGTTCTCTACTGAGTTGAAGAACCATGTTTCCAAATGTTTATGACCAAACAACCCATGCAAATTGCAAAATAAAATAAAATATCTCTGCACTGTTTCGTGATAAAAAATACTTTTGCAACATCATTATTAGAGGTTCAAAAGATTAGTCAAAAAATTCTATGAACACAACACAAAATAAAAAACTAAGCTAACACATGCCACTCTATTTTTGGTTGATGAAAGATTGCATGAACCCTTAGATGCTCCTACATTAGATACTCAAGGTTTTTAATTTATGAGCTTCTACTCACATAGAATGAATAAGTGGTAAAACCACTCTTTTGACCATGAAGTATAATGGACATGGTATTACCTTCCAACACACCAAGTACTTCAACTGATTGTTTCTATTTCTCTTCCCTTTCCATCTCCCTCTTATTGATTTTAATGTTTTCCTCTTCTTCTTATCTTTGTTCTTATTTTTCTCTTCTCTTCTATTTTTTTCCCTCTTTGTGGAATTAGACCCATCAAAAACTCCTTCCTTTGTGAGATTAGACCTGATATAGTCCATTCTCCTCTACCAAAAGCTTATATCCACTTGTTTTCATTTTTTATGGGATAAAACCCACATTCATCTGACCACCTCCACTAATATACTTTTTATTGCATCTTACTCTCTCTTATTGGTTTAAATCCATCATTGAATGACCACCTCCTAAATTATTCTTAGTTTTGTTTACTCGTTATCCAACTTTCTTTTGGATTTTTTATTCTATCACCCTTTTCCATTTGTAGCTCTACTTCTTTTATGGCTACCATTTCTTTCTCTGCTTTTCTCTTTGCTAATCCACCTCACTAGTGGATTCCTCATTTGTAAGAGTTTTTAAATACACTTCTTCTTTATTCACTTATGCACATGCTATTTTTGATGTACAAATCAACTATTTCTCCTCACTTTATTTCTTGAGTGCATACTTTTTTACTTTTAGCTTCACCTCTTCACCTTGAAAGGCCTCTGATCTCTCCATTTTTGCACTTTCACATTAGATATACTAATATATTAGTTTATAAACATGGGAATTAATAGTCCCCATAGGTGGTTCCTCTATATTCACACTATTGTATTGGTTTTCACCAAGATTGGGCTCCTTAAATCCTACTTCATTCTACCTGCTCCTCAAAATTGTGCTCACCTAACCTTTTGAGAACTCCTCTTCACTTCTCATTATCTTTATATTCGATCTAGGCTAATTTCTATCTAATTCTTTCATATCCTACATGTTATGTGAAAATAAACTTTCACTCTCCTTATCCGTATGAAAATAATGCATATCTTAACTTATAAGAGTCTCTCCTCAAACATCTATGTGGTTTTCTTCCACATGAGCCCCACCATTTTCATCTTTTAATCTTGTTTAGAGAACTATGTCAACCATATCCATATCCATCTCCTTTATTGGACCTAAACATTGAACAAATAGATTAAGGGAATTAAGAGTTCCCATAATCACTCATTCAACCTATTCATCATGCCTTAAGGACATGCTATCCAACACTTCTCTACTCCTCACATTCTTCTCACAAATTTAACTCTCATGATGGACTCCCATAGGCCCATTTTAAACAACCTCTGTGGCTATCCTCTCCTCATTCTTATTTATGTTTTGTTTTCCTTCACATGGATGATATTTAACCATAATCTCCTCATATGCATTAGCTTTAATTTATTCCACCTTTATTGTTTCCTTCATGGAAACCTGAAACTCCTCATGACTACTCTCTTATTTCAACTATATCATTTCCTTCAAGGAAACAAGTAGCTTCCTATAGACACTATAAATTTACACCATTTTATTATGAATAAATGTGTCTTACACCTTTCCCACTATTTTTATGATAGTTAATATAGTTTTACCATTTACCATCTTATGTTGTGTAATTAATATTATTAATTACCATTTTACCTAAATAACTAGTTAACCATCCGTAAAATCTTGTAAAACATACCTAAGTTTATTTAGATGTAAGTTTTTTTAAATCCATATCAACTTCTCCATAATAAAGTCTCATTAAAGACCAACCTAGACTAAGTTTAATCCCATGAATTGGATTTATTTGAACAAATAGTTTAAAATTGGATTGAATCAATAATGATTCCCATGATCATCACTGATCCTATTAGGATTGACATTGATTTATAGTCAGTCCATCCTTAGGTTGAAAGATCTTGAATTTGCACATCAAAATGCTAACAAAATTCCCCTAGAATACGTGGAAAAATGCCACCACTATTTCAGCTCATCTACACTCTATCCAAGGTCAAGCACATCTCTATCAATGAGATATTTTCTGTAGCACAAGAGGCATTTTTATATGTAAGTATATTATCTATTTGAATGAATTATGATGACTACATTATCCATTTATATTAAGTTTACTATTGTAAGTCTATTAAGATAAATAAATAACAAGTCCTTAAGCCTTTTATAATCTATTAAAGTCCTCCCTTCAACCCCATCCTAAGTTTTCTATCACCCAATATAAAGATCAACAATGATTCCTTCTGGATCAACATTGATTACATAATCGATACAAATTTGGAGACAATAAACATTGATCCCTATGTTTTTATTTTTGTCTACAATGAGATACTAGTTTAACAACCCTAAGTGGTTACAATTTGCTATTTCCTTGTCTTGAAATCATGCATTTTTATCTGTAGATGACCTTGCCTATAGTTATACATGATGTGGTTTTAATTCATTAATTACCCATAGTTCATCACCCACTATTCACCAATCAAAATGACATCTCTTTTGAGTTAAGACTTTACATGATCATCTTTTCCCCAACTCTAAAAACTATCATCAAATAACTAGAAGTAATAAAAAATAAAAAGACTTAGCTATAGCATATTAGAATGAATACTTTGATAATATCTATGTTTTAGAATGATTTATTTCATATCTTATCATATGCTTTATTATAATTTATCTCATTATATTATCCACTTAATTGCATAAAATAGTAGACTAACATCCCTCTAAGGAATTGTACCACTTCCTAGAATTGATCTTGTATTAGGTAGTCCACTCATTTATCTTATTAATCTAATTTTGTCCAAGTTATCTCTTGTGTGTTGGTAGTCCTTCCTAGCCAAAAAGGAGCTCCCACCTTGTTGGATCAATGTCATACATCCCCATGTAAAGGTATTCCTCTTTAAACCCTATATCATTTTTATTCTTAATAAGTTAATTTTATTAAAATAAAATGAATTAAAAAATACTAAAACATTTTGGCGTGCCTGGTGGGACCCTTATGGTTTAATAGTTCTTGTTATTTTCATTGTGAAATCATTCATTAGTTGTATTTTCTTGATTATTTATTTTCATTCAAAAAAGAAAAAATACAAAAATTATTGATTTCCTTTTTAAGGTTTAAAAAGAATTACATGCATCCTTTTCTTGCTTAGGTAATTCACATATATTAATCTAGGCATACCAATATGTTATAATAATCACACTTTATCACACATAAGCAAAACCACATAATTTTAAAAAAGAGAATTGTAACATTTTCCTACCTAAGGTGGACCCACTTGAATTTCATCACCAAGAGGAAAACTGACTTGGTATACCGACCAAGTATAATTTTTTTGGCAAGAAGTATAAAGGCTAAGCACCCAACACCCTTATCACTATGGTGTGTGTGTTGAGTTGTGGAGCTAAAAGCTTCACTAATGAGCTAATGTGGAGGTTGCTGGGCTTACATAGTAACTGGCATCGATCAGAACCAACTGACATCGGTTAGGAGTCGATCGGCATCGGTCATCTTCAAATCGACACTGACTTCTGTGCATTTTCAAAATTGTTATTTTTAGGAGAACAGATTTGAGCCTTTGATTTCAGAGGTGGATCTAAGGGTGGTGAATGCATGGCTCATGAACCCTAGTGTTGTAGTATTCATATAGTAGGGTTAGATCCTCATAGCATGTACAATTTCAGTAATTGAGTTGATTGTAATTGATTGAGAGAGCGGGAAATCTTGAGGGAGAATTACTGTACATCTGTGAGGTGTGAAGAGAGAGAGATTTCTTCATTGTATTTCCTTCTGAAAGATTTTAATATAGATTGGTTGTTTCTTGTATCTCTTATAATTTGCTATTTTTGATTTCTAGTTACTTATTACTTCTGGTTTCAATTTCGTGTTTAGTTTCTTATACAAAAGTAATCAATTATACTCTTAGATCCTAACAACTAGTATCAGAGCGTGTTAGTGTTTGTTGATTACAGAATTCACTCACAGGGGTTTTTGATTGAGTGGGAGCAAAGCAATGGCAGAAGAAAGTAAACTAAGAATGGAGAAATTCAATGGCAAGAATTATCAATTATGGAGGATGAAGATTGAAGATTATCTGTATCAGAAAGATCTATATTTACCATTGGGTGGGGTTTCAAAGAAGCCCATAGATATGGAAGATGAAGAATGAAATATTCTTGATAGAAAGGCTCTTGGATCTATAAGGTTGAGCCTGGCAGCTTTTGTGTTTTCCAACTTATCATAGGCAAAGACAATGGTAGAGTTAATGGATACTTTGGCAAATTTATATGAAAAACACTCAGCTTCAAATAAGATATATCTTATGAAGCAATTATTTAATTTGAAAATGTAGGAAGGTGGATCTGTATCTAGTCATCTTAATGATTTCCATATAATAGTAAATTAGTTAAATTCAGTCAAAATAGTTTTTGATGATGAAATTAAGGATCTCTTAATCTTATGCTCTTTACCTGAAAGTTGGCATAGTTTGGTAATGGCAGTTAGTAATACTGCATTTACTTCAAACATCTTGAAAGTTGATGATGTTGTTAGTGTAATTTTGAATGAAGAAATTCATAGGAAAAACATAGGAGAAACATTAGGTAATGCTTTAAGTGTTGAAAGCTGGGGAAGGCAAAGAGAGAAGGGCAAGCAAGGGAAATCAAGGTCAAAGATGGGAAGTAGATCTAAATCTAAAAATGGAAGAATAACCTATTGGAATTGTGGAAAGAAAGGGCATGCAAAGAAAGATTGCTGGTTGAAGGATAATAAAGAAAATCAGCATAAAGGTAATAAAGAAGCAAAAGTTGCAGGTATTGTTGCACATGATGCTCTTATATTTTCTTTGGATAATAAAGTAGAATCATGGGTTTTAGATTCTGGTGCCTTTTTCCATGTAACCCCAAATAAATTTTTTTTCAATGATTATGTCCATGGAGATTTTGGAAAAGTTTATTTAGGGGATGATGAGCCTTGTAAAATTATTGGCAAAGGAAAAGTGTAGCTGAAATTGCAGAATGGCAACACATGGGTGTTGAAGGATGTCATGCATATACCCATCTTGAAGAAGAATTTGATTTCTACAGGAAAGTTGGGTGATGAGGGTTGCACAGTAACTCTCACAGCTGAATCTTAGAAAGTTTCTAAAGGTGCACTTGTATTAGCAAAAGGTAAGAGAGTAGGTACACTTTATCTATCTACTTATATTACTAATTATTCCCTTTCTATTTTATCTACTTCAGATGTAGATGCAAAGTTGTGGCACTGTAGGCTTGGTCACATGAGTGAGAAGGGAATGAATGTTCTTAAGTCAAAATGTAAGCTTTCATATTTGAAAATCATAGATATAGATTTTTGTGAGTATTGTATTTTTGGGAAACAGATGAAAGTGAGGTTTCTCAAAATTGGGTCAACAAAGAAGAAGCAAAAGTTAGAGCTTGTTCACACAGACGTGTGGGGACTAGCTCAGGTAGCTTCTATTGAAAGATCACAGTATTATGTTTCTTTCATTGATGATGATAAAAAAAAGGTATGGGTTTATTGCATAAAGAGGAAATCTGATATTTTTGACACATTTAAGAAATGGAAAGCTTTGGTTGAGAATGAAACAAGTTTGAGATTGAAGTGCCTTAGATCTGACAATGGTGGTGAGTACTATAGCAATAAATTCAATAGTTACTATTCTATGAGTGGAATACATAGGGAAAGGATGGTTCCAAGGACACCTCAATAAAATGGAGTTGCTGAAAGGATGAATAGAACAATAATGGAACGTGCACAGAGTATGAGGTTGCATGCTGGTTTGCCCTTATAGTTTTGGGTAGAAGCTATAGATACTACAGTTTACCTGATTAATAGAGGACCTTCTACTGCACTAGATGGTGGAATTCTAGAAGAGGCTTGGATAGGTAAAAAGGTAGATATTTCATTTCTTAGAGTTTTTGGTTCTAAAGTTTTTGTGCACATTGATAAAGAAAATAGAAAGAAGCTGGATGCTAAATCTATGCGGTGCACTTTCATTGGTTATGGTTTTGGAGATTTTGGATTCTGGTTGTAGAATTTAGAAACTAACAAAATTATTAGAAGCCATGATGTAGTTTTTAATGAGAAGGTGATGTACAGTGATCAGCTCAAGAGGCTAAATAATTCTAAGCAGAGCAATCTTGATTTGGAAGAGGTTATGTTCCAAAATGAGCTCATGGGTAAAAATCATCACTCATAGAAAAACATAGAGACCAATGTTGGTCAGGTGGAAATTGGCATCGATCAGGATTAATCGACATCGGTCAGGTGCAGGTTGGCATCGATCAGAGATGATTGGGATCGGTCACTATCAGAAGAAAATTTGGGCAAACAACAAGCTGTAAATGAGTCTCAAACACCCATAAGGAGGTCTGAAAGGGTAAGTAAACCTCTAATTCATTATTCCCCTTCTTTATACTACTTATTGCTCACTGATGGTAGAGAACCATAAAGTTTTGATGAGGCAATGTAGGTAGAATCTAGGAAACAGTGGGAGCATGGCATGAATGAGGAAATTGACTCCTTGGAAGAGAACCATACGTGGGATTTGGTTGAGTTGCTAGCCGAAAAGAAAGCACTAAAAGAAATGCGTATACAGGTTAAAGGAAGGAGAGAATGGACAAATGAGACATAAGGCCAGGTTGGTAGTAAAGGGATTTACACAGAAACTAGCTATTGATTTTGGTGAATTTTTTTCTCCTATAGTAAAGATGAATTCTATTTGGACTGTATTGTCTTTAGTTGCTATTGAGGATTTGCATCTTGAGCAGCTTGATGTTAAGACATCATTTCTTCATGGAGATTTGGATGAAGAGATATATATGGATCAACTGGAAGGTTTTGAGGTCAAAGGTAAGGAGAAACTTGTGTGCAGGTTGAAGAAAAGCTTATATGGTCTTAAGCAAGCTCCAAGATAATGGTATTTGAGGTTTGACAGATTTATGACAGAACATGGCTTTAGTAAATGTCAATCTGACCATTGTGTTTATTTTAATAGATTGGATAATGGTAGTTATATTATCTTGTTACTGTAGCTAGATGATATGCTTGTTGCAGGTTCACACATGCAAGAAATTATTGAGCTTAAGGTGAAATTAGCTCACACATTTGCCATGAAGGATTTAGGAGCAACAAAGAAAATCCTTGGCATGAGTATTAAGAGATAGGAAAAATCACAGTTTGATTTTGTCTCAAGAGGATTATGTGAATAAGGTGTTGGAGAGGTTCAATATGTAGGATGTAAAACTGGTAAGCACATCTATGGCTGGACACTTCAAGTTGAGCAAAGAACAGTGTCCTAAATCACATGATGAGTTTGAGTACATGAGTAGAGTTCCATATGCTTCAGCAATTGGGAGCTTGATGTATCCAATGGTATGTACTAGACCAAATATTGCCCAAGCAATGGGAGTTGTCAGCAAGTTTATGGCCAATCCAGGAAAGGAACACTAGAAAGTAGTTCAGTGGATTCTCAGATATATAAGAGGGACCAATAGTAGGCATTTATGCTATGGAGGGTCAAACACTTCTCTACATGGGTATGTAGATTTAAATATGGCAGGTGACTTGGATGGTAGGAGAAGCACCACATGATATGTGTTCACTATTGGTGGAACAGTGGTTAGCTAGATTTCAAAGTTGCAGAAGGTTGTTGCCTTATGTACTACAAAGGCAGAATACATTGCAGTCACAGAGGCTAGCAAAGAAATGATTTGGATGACTCGGTTCATGGAAGAGTTGGGAAAGGAGCAAGAGAGTTGTAGATTGTACAGTGATAGTCAAAGTGCAATTCATTTGGCAAAGAATTCAGCCTTTCATTCAAGAACCAAACATATACAGCTTAGGTACCACTTCATTAGATAGGTATTGGAGGATGGACAATTGAAGCTGGAAAAGATCCATATGGATAAGAACCCTGCTGATATGTTAACAAAGTTGGTAACAAAGGATAAGTTGAATCTTCATTCAACTTTTGTTAGTCTTCAAGATTGAACTTGAAGAGGGAGAAACAAGCTAGAGATGTTTAGAGGATGTTGCTGTACAGGTACAGGTGCAACTATTTATCTCCAAGTGGGAGATTATTGAGTTGTGGAGCTAAAAGATTCACTAATGAGCTAATGTGGAGGTTGCTGGGTTCACACAGTAATCGGCATTGGTCAGAACCAATCGACATCGGTTAGGGGTCAACCGGCATTGGTCATCTTCAGACTAACACTGACTTCTATGCTTTTCCAAAATTGTTATTTTTAGGAGAACAAATTTGAGCTTTTGATTTAAGAGGTGGATCTAAGGGTGGCAAATGCATGGCTCACGAACCCTAGTGTTGTAGTATTCTATATAGTAGGGTTAGATCCTCATATCATGTACAATTTAAGTAATTGAGTTGATTGTAATTTATTGAGAGAGAGAGAGAACTCTTGAGGGAGAATTATTGTACATTTGCGAGGTGTGAGGAGAGAGAGATTTATTCATTGTATTTCCTTCTGGAAGAGTTTAATAAAGATTAATTGTTTCTTGTATCTCCTATTATTTGCTATTTTTGATTTCTAGTTACTTATTACTTCTAGTTTCAATTCCGTGTTTAGTTGCTTATACAAAAGTAATTAATTGTACTCTAAGATCCTAACAGTGTGAAGTGAGGGGGTATGCCCCAATACCAAGCCACATATTTCTTCCAACATGAAATCATGCCTCAACATACCTTCATTATATATAGGTTCCCATCCTTAATCAAAACCTAAAAACATCTTTAGATTACCATTTCTTAGTAACCTCATTAATCCATCTCCCTATCACATTCTAAATTTAGTTTTCTAAAAAAGTAAAATATTTTAAGTATGTTTAGTAGTGTGTGTTTGATTTCACTAAAACAAGATAATAAAAAAAAATATTGTGTGCTTTTCCATTTCATTTATTTATATATTTTTTGTGCTACATGGTTTTGACATAACAATAGTCACTAAAACAAATCAAATCTCCTACCTCATCCTTGTCCATGAAGAACACCTTGAGTCCTCCCACTTATCTTAAGTCTATGGGGGAAGGCAATCCTGAATTCTATACACAAGGAGATCTAGAATTTGCTAGCATATTATATAGTAATCTAATTACCCTTAATCATTACCATAGTACTCAAGCCATACGTATTCTAGTTTCCCCTCGCACACAATCTTCTAAAATTATTTTTGGCATGCCTCAAGAGGGACCTAAAGGGATTATTGTAGCTATGGTTTCCTATCTCAATAATACTCCCCCAATGGGTTATGATACTAACGTATTTCATCCCTTGAAAAATCCACCCCTATTAGTATCTAGTAGTCCATCTTTGACCATCACCCAAGCGCAAAATGTTATTACACCTCAAATTATGCTTATTCTACCTCCCACTATTTCACCTTAGAACTTAGTAATTTCAATCCTTGTAACTTTCCCACCCATGCAAACTATCATAGCTTCAAATCCTCAAATCCAACCTTTACAACAGGTGCCCCTAAGTCAACCTTTTTAATATTACATCTTATTGACTACTCAATACATAACTCCCTCACAAACCCTTGGATCCACTTACCTTCACTCATCCCCACAATAAAATATACCCTTGCAAGACCCAAAGTATGTGGTGGAATCCCAACCTATCATAACCAATTTTGTTGTTTATCCCTTTTCCCAACCATTTTCTACTTCATTCCCTACCTATCAACACCCATAATAAAACATCTAAGGGGGTATTCCTCAATATAATACCCAACCTGACCTTATGAACATCCTTATGAATAGGATGGAAAATATAGAAGCCTGTACCTTCGAGAAAAAAATTATGCTTACATATGAACAAATTTGCAATGAACCCATTAATCAAGCCATACCTATTAGGCCATACCCCTCACAATGGGAACTTCTAAAATTTGTGAAATTTCAAAACAAGGAAGATCCTTAGCAATAAATCAAAGTGTTTAGACACATTTTTTATCTCATAACTCATGATGATGATCTCATCTTAAGAACATTTCCCATGTCGTTAGATGGACCAACCTTAGACTAGTACAACTCTATCCCTCAACACTCCTTGTTATCTTTTGGGTAACTAGCCCAAATATTTTTAGAATACTTTTTCATTAACATCACAAGGAAAGTGACCATAACCAACCTCTATTCCATTAGATAATTCTATGATGAATCTATTAATGGTTTATGGCCAAATGGAAAAGTCTTATAAACCAACTTACCTTCTCCCTTCCTCAACCAGAATTAATTGAATTATTTACAAGATCAAGCACTAAACATATCTCATCAACATTATGGGTTCAATCATTTAAGAATTTTTATGAATCCTTTTCCATGGCCCATAAACTAGAAATATAGGATTTAGAGGAAGGAAAGGTAAAGTTACATAATAAGAACTTCAAACTTGATACCTCTAAAGGGACTAGCAATACCAAAACTAAAGGCACTGCTAATGTTGTGGTCTTAAAATTAGTACCTCTACAAAAAAAAGATAATATAAACCCTCTACCTCCCAAACACAACCATTTTTTTTAAAAATGGTTTCCTCCTCAACAATACACACCCTTAGGGGAGTCATATGCATCCATTTTAGACAAGATCTTAAAATATTCTATTATCAAACTTCTTTCAGTCAGATCCCTTGATGATTCTTGCCCCAAGCTTAGTTGGTTTAAGGAAAATGACTTTTATAATTATCATCATGTACCAAGTAAGGATGTCAATAGGTGTTGGTACTTCAAAGGTTTGGTTCAAAACCATATTGACCAAGGGGAATTACAATTAGATAATCCTAATGCTCCTCCTAATCAATCCATAGATATCTTTAGGCAATAATTCCCTAACCATCCTTCTACATCTAATTCTGTACAAGCAAACTTAGGATGTGCCTCAGATAATGAGATCCATGTGATAAGTACAA
Organism: Torreya grandis; assembly: GCA_037957365.1. Lineage (NCBI taxonomy): Eukaryota > Viridiplantae > Streptophyta > Pinopsida > Cupressales > Taxaceae > Torreya > Torreya grandis. The sequence goes on along the minus strand of JARHVA010000118.1, from coordinate 7,505,334 downwards.
TCCATGATCAACTTATACATAAAGAAGTTGGTAGTGGTTTTGAATCACCTTCCAAAACAACTAAAATCCTAGGTCTCCTTATAAGAGATGTTTTCCAACCATTCAAACTTGCTACTCCTGTTCCTAATATTCACTCAAGTTTTTTGGATCTCATTATTTCGGATCCTCTAGAAAAAATATTACTTAAGACTATGCAAGGCAATCAACCAAAAATAAAGGATGAAAAACCTATCAAAGAGGATACTTGTTTGGATATCCTAGAATATACGTAAGTTATTCCTTTAGTCATTTCTGCACCTTCACATAGCATACCTATTCCTTTTAGCTTACTCCTTCCTGATATGTCTACTACCTTACATCAACCAACTCCAAAACCAACTTCCCTTATATCTCAGGTCAAGCCAAATATTTAAAGAAATGGAAACAAAAATCTTGGTGCATCATGAGGTAAATCCTTACAATATGTAATAATAAGAATTAAACTCCCTAAATAGGATATTCCTACTATTTGATCAGGTTCCAAAAAGGAAAATGGTTTTACCACCAACTTGAACTAGAGCATCCATATTAGGACCTCATCCTTTGGTGAGACTAGAAGGCACCATGGAATCCTCTTCTAAGAAGTATATACCAGTACAAAGGGATCTTCCCATAGTAATAATGCCAATATGTAATCCCTTAAATCCTTATTACCCTCAAAATCTTGATGTAATGTCTTATTACAAACATAGAATACCCTTTGTAGGAAATATTCAAACCATTAATGCAAGGAATCAAGACATGAAATAAAATGCAACATCCTTAATAATGCCTTGAAAGGTTAAAAAACCCAACCAAGATCCATTATGGGGGTCTTAATCTAATATTATCGATCAACTCCTTCAAACCTCCCTTATCACACTACCACCTATAAAACTTGTTAACACCCATATTCAAAAACTAGCATGGTATCGAGAAATGAATAAATAAACTTACCATCAAATAATGGGATGTGATACCAAAATTTGTAACATACTAAAAGCTACACTCTAAAATTTATTATAAGAGGATGATCTTTTAATGGAACAATTTGGTCATGATTATCCTCATAGTCACACTACTAGAGTCATGACTATTTCAAGAACTAGTATATTACCAATAGGGTCAAGATGGCCTTCAAAGGAAGATATGACCCCTAATAAAACTCAATATCAACCCCTCTAAAACCAAATAGACATGGATGATTATAGAAACATGACAAGCCCACCATTATTTTATATAGATGTACTACACATAGCCACTTGATCTTAGACCCAAGGTCATAAAACCCAAAATCTCAATAAAGCCAAAATGACTATTGAAAAAGCTCCTACTTCTGCCATAAATAGTCCTACAATGCATATCCCAAAACCTAAGGTTTTTATTCTATGGAAAGCACATAACAATAATTCTTTAGAGTTGATATAGATATTAGTTCTAAAATAACTCCATCAACTTCCTATCAAAATATCTTTATATGAACTTGTCCAAAATTCTCCACAACATTGCAAAGCTATGATAGAGGTTTTACGATCCACCTATATATAATCAGTTGAACCTCAACCTCTTTTGGATTTTATTACATCTTTTCATAAGTCATTGTCTATCACATTTCATGATTCTGAAATTTCCCCATTACAACCTAATGACTAAGACCCACCATTATTTACCACTACCCAATTTAAACATAGATAAAAAGAGTTAAGATTGATAATGGGGCTAGTATAAACATTATTTTCTCAAATGATTTTAGGCAACTTTAGTTACCTGATACTATTATAGCTCAATCTCTAGTCATCTTGAGTGTTTAATGATACTATTTCCCCCATGTTAGGTATAATCATCCTCCCCATCTAAGTAGGTATACTACCCTCCCCAAGTTATTTTACATAATAGATGGGTAATTTAAATATAACATCCTATTATGATGTACTTGGATACATGCTATGCATTGCATTCCCTCCACTTTATACCAGTGTCTTAAATATGAACATGAAGGTAAGATCCATGTTGTTCTAGTAGATCCACATCTATTTAGAATGTGTAACTTGACTTATCAACCTAATGATGTCTTGGTCCCCCTAAATGACTTGAGTGCACTATATTCAGGGGAAATGTCTGCTAGCTCTACAATATCTTCATCTCATATCCCTAATGTAAACTCTTTTAACTCAATATTCCAATAACTCTTTATAGGGGAATATCATCTGTTAACTCTCAACACTTTATCAATCCCTAAATAATGTGGATACCTTGACCAATAGTGTACTTACCAACCTAACCTCAGAGACATTATTACCTTTGGAATTCTTCACCTCCAAACACACTTAACCTATGGTGGAATCAACCAATCCCCTTTATATAAGGAAAGTCAAACGTTTGCCAAACCATCCATGTCTAACTTTTCCTTTCTTGACAAACCACACTTTGCACAAACCTATTTATAATGATGTGATTAGAAAGGATTTGGCCTAGGATGTTATAAACAAGGACCCCATGAGGTTATCATAAATGACCTTAGAAAACTACATGAGAAACATGGCCTTAGTTTTAAGAAAGATCTTAAAATTGACAATAATAACGGTTTGATGTCCCATATGCCTATGGATGTGGATGACAGAACTTCCTCATCCTCTCTTGGTTTCCCTATCATAAGTTATGACACCATTTCCATCTCACATAACTTTTGTTTTTTTATGAACACCATTCTCTTAAAATTGGTAATTTATCAATGCAACAAAAAATTGTATCCCTTCCCCTAGTTTTTCTTGACCTATTAGTTGAAGATTCTTCCTCAATCTATGTAATGGAGTGTCAATAGATGAATCCATTTTAATGTATTTAGTGGTAGGATATTCATGTATAAATAATATCATACCATCTAAGTCTCCTAGTCTTTTAAATGAGGTCATAACTAATATTAACATAGGGATGCTCGAGGTCCCATAAAATATCAAAGTGAGCCAATCTTTAGATTCTCAAGAACACTAGGATTTATTAGCATTGCTTGATAATCATATCCAAGATTTTTCTTGGTATTATAGTGAAATGCTCAGAATTGACCCTGATATATTCATCCATAACATCGTTACCATTCTCAAATCCAATTCATTAAAGAAAAAGCTTCATAAGATGTATTGTCGCATAACACTTCTTGTCAAAGAAGAATTTAAATGGTTGTTATCCATTAACTTTATCCAACCCATTGATCACCCTCAATGGGTATCTAACATAGTACCTATCATAAATCCTATATGGGGACTATGCCTTTGTACCAGCTTTCATGATCTTAATATTGTTTGTCTAAAAGATGATTTTCCCCTTCCTAATATTAACCAACTCATGGATCTCACTGTAATACATGAGATGTTATCTCTTATGGATGGATTTTATGGTTATAATCATATATTTATTTCCCTATAAAATAAAAATAAAACCTCTTTTATTAATCCATGGGGTGCTTTTTATTATATGGTCATGCCTTTTAGTTTAAATAATGTAGGAGTAACTTAGCAATTTGTCATGTCCTATATTTTCCATGATTGAATCCATAAAATAATTGAAGATTATTTGGATGATATCCTTGGTAAATATAGGTATCAGAAGGATCACTTATCCATCCTTTAGTAAATCTTTGCTCATTTGATCCAATATCAGGTTCATCTTAACCCCAAAAAGTGTGTCTTTGGAGTTTTATTAAGAAAGCTTTTGGGTTTTATCATTTCCCTTCAGGGAATCAAAGTTGATCCTACCAAGATTAAATCAATTATATATATACCACCTCCCTCCAACCTCAAAAAAATTCTTAGTTTACAAGGAAACTAACAGTCTATTCACCTCTTTATTTCACAATTATCTGATTGATGTTAACTTTTTCATCACCTTCTTAAAAAAGACACCCAGTTTATATGGGATTCAAATTTTCAAGTAGCATTTGATACTCATAAGAAGTATCTCTTATCTCCCCATATCCTTATTTATCCAAGAGAGGATAAATTTTTTTACTTGTATATCTTGAATGTAGATCATGCATTAAGTACCATGCTTACCCATTAAGATGAGAAACATCAAAAACAAATGGTTTATTATATAATTCATACCTTGATTATGAGACTAATTACACGTAGGTTGAAAGACTATGCTTGGCCTGAGTATTTTTATATTCTAATCTTTGCCCCTATTTCTTTAATCACAAGACCTATGTGATTACCAATATTGATTCTCTTAAGTTCATTCATTTAAAATCCTATCATAATCAATGAATGGAAAGATGGCTGATGCTGCTTGCTGAGTTTGATCTCAAGTTCCTTAATAAAAAATCAATTAAGGGATAGAACATCACTAATAAATTAGTTAAGGTACCCCTTGATAATAATCTACCATCTAGCTATGAGTTCCCTGATGAATCTATAACCTCCACTTCCCAAGAAGATCTCAAATATCAAATGACATTGTTATTTGATGGATCTAAATATGAATGTGGAGAGGGAGCAAGGATTATTATAATACCACCTAAAGGAATTCCTATACCCATATATTTTAAGATGGTTTTTGAATATACTAATAATATTCTAGAATATGAATCCCTAATTATAGGTCTCTAAATAACTTTGGCTCTAGGTGTTAAGTTACTTCAGATTTTTAGGGATTCCTAGATGGTAGTCAATTAAATAATTGGAATTTATCAATACAAGAATAACATCCTCTAGAGGTATAATATGTTAGTAGAGTAATTGTTAACCACCTTTAACTGTTATGTCATCTAGACCACTCCTTGGTCAACCAACAAGTTTATTGATACCATGGCTTCCTTGGCCTCCTTTATCCCATCTTCCTCCCAAGAATCTAAATTGTTTGTCCTTATTCACAAGGTCAGTCAAAATTATTATACCAAAATTAATCTTCATTCTATCCTTATTATAAAGGAAAACCATTTAGATCTATGGTACACATAAATATTTAATTATTTGTTTAAAGGTATCATTCTTTTAGATTTATCTAAAAATGCTAAATGCGCTTTTCAACAAAGAAATTCCCAGTATGTATATACTAGGGGTGTGATTTATAAGTGGGGGTTTAATGGTATTTTTTGGAGAGTTATCAGTGATGTCATGGAGGTGTCCATGTGAGTGGGTGAAGTGTTTTGATAGTCTAAGTGTCAATGAGAACGTGTGTAGTGTGCTTGTCCTAGTATGCTTGAAGTAGGCTTGTTGATCTTTAGTTTTGGCATGATTAGGGATGGGTCTAAAGTATTGAACATGTGTGAGGGGTCCTATCAGAGATTAAGGATGATTAGAGAGCTTGTGTAAGTGGATGGTATCCATGTAGTTCTTCATTATGTTCATCTTTGCATAGTTAGTTTTGTGACATAAAAATCTAAGTAGATAGTTTCTTGATGTCACCATTACCACATATGAATGAGTCAAGGGGAGTTGGTCATATGGGTGTGATAAAATTAGTCCCAAGTTACTATTTTCCAAGTTTTAAGTCATGTGGGTGAGTGGAGAAAAAGATATAACTATGCAAAGTTGGCTTCATAGGTAGTTTACAATATTTTCCTATACTTAGCCAAATTTGTAAGGGAGATCTAACGGTGCATGTTTAATCACATCATAGATCGATGACATGAAATGAATATGAGCTTAATGTCTAAGTTCAATAAGATTTGATTAATTATTTTTATGGAATTATATTTCACATGCATGAATATTCTAGGAGTATCTTTATATATGGATGGATTCCCCTATGAAAGAAGATCATATGGTTCAAATTTTAGGTCATGAGATTGAGCGTAGCAAAAATTATTAAGGTGCAAAGTTGGCTTCTCAGACATAATTTCACTAAGCTCCTATACTTAGCCAATTTTTTAAAGGGATATATAATGGTTCATGTTTAATCACATCATAGTTTTATGACATGAAATTAACCTGTCAGGTAGAGATCAACAATGAGTAGATGTTCATACACGTAGATCTATGATGCATATTAAGTCAAAGAGGTTAAAGTGTTTGACATTTAAGTAGGTTAAAGTCTAGTCTAATCTTAAAGAGATCAATAGAGCACGTTTGTTCCAAATTATTAGGAAGCATAAAGATGATGATAAGTGCTTTATGTGTAATAGTGAGCAAAGGTAAAAACTGAGCTACTTTTGAGGATATCGATGGTGCATATTTGGTCAAAATTACCAGGGAGCACAAGACGAGGTCAAACTAATAGATGTTTATCATAGTTGAATATTAGGTTAATTTTAAGGGAGATAAGCTATGCATATCCATTCAAGCGATGTGAGGACATGAGATGTTGATAAAGTGTTTGATGTTTAACAGTGATTGTTAGAATTTAAATATTTAAATTAACAAAGAGAAAAACTAGTCTACAATATTTTGCTCATATATTTTAATCCAAGATGAATTATAAGGTGTAGTAAAAGGAAAAGTTGCAGAGGAATTAAAGGCACATCCATTGAATCAAGTTATAAGGTTTAAATTGTTAGGTTGTGGAGCTAAAAGCTTCACTGATGCAGACATGGAGGAGGTTGCAGAAGGGTTGCGGAGTGTTACTATCACCGGCGTCGATCAGGCCAACCGACGTCGGCAGTGTAGAGACAGGAAGCAACCGACATTGGTCAGTAGTCGGCTGGCATCGATAACCCCCAGGCAGATAGCGATCGATGTCGGTCACCTGTGGTTCAAGCTGCGAGTATATTACGGGCAGTTAGTTGACAAACCAAGTGTTTGCATGTTTAGAGCTAATTTTAGATTGAGAGCTGCGGATCTAATTATTGTAATTAGGTGTCTAATTATTGTTTGGATGAGATCTATATAATAGACTCATGGATTGTATTGTAAACTAGTGCTAGAGAGTAAGAGAGCAATATTATAAGCTCCTTCTATGTGTGAGGTGAGCAATGGTGTGTTCCTCCTAGTGCCACAGTACCAAGTGTGGGTGCTGGATTGGAAAATCAGCAGGGTTCTTTATGTATGTATGATCTTGGTCATTAGGTGAGCATGGATTCTATAGGAGATCTACATGGTAAGTAAGATCATTGATATGCAGGTGTATGTGTGTGCAAGGTCAAGGTTCACAGGTGTGCAGAACCAGATCGATTTGTAGGTGTGTGAGATCAGAGATGACAGTAACACAACAGGGAACATTATCATGAGAGATCTACTTAGAGTACAGGTGTGTACTCAGAGCAAAGAGGAAGGTAAGGAATATCCTTCCATAAGTAAGGTCTATTGAGGTGTAGGTTGTTGTAGGTTTAGGGGAGATCTACTTGAAGTACATTTGTGTACTTGTGGAGTGCGTGGAGCACTTGTGGAGTGCATGGAGCATAGGTATAAGGTGAACACCAACTCAGCATTTGAGTTGGGTGTTGGGACCTAAGAGAGAGAGCTTTGAGGAGAGAATTACTATTCACTTGAGGTGTGGGAAGCCTCTGAAGAGGTGGTGGAGAAGAAATGGCATCTTCTTTATTGTATTCTTTTCTGTATGAGTATTAATACAAGTTGTGTATTGTCTCTCATATCTTGTGTTATTTCTGGATTCTAGTTACTTGTTGATTCTAGTTATTTCCACATATTAAGTTGCTTGTATTTGGTAATCAATTGTGTGCTTCTGGTATTCATATCCCAACACATGGTATCAGAGCTAAGGTTGTAAGAAGCGGTTTTGTGTTTGGTTATAGGTCACTCTCAGGGGTTTCTGATTGAGTGGGAGTACAAAAATGGTAGATCAAAGTAAGATAAGAATGGAGGAGTTGAAAAGCACAGATGGTCACTTACGGTCCTATGGAAAGAAAGAGCAGGTAAAAGAAGATTGTTGGTTGGTAGTAGATCAGCATGAAGGAACTGAAGATGCAGATGTTGCAGGGGTTGTTGCATAGGATGCTTTGGAAGGTTTCCTGGATAAATTTGAATCTTGGATAACAGATTCTATTTCCTCTTTCCATGCAGCCCCAGGGAGAGGAGCTGGTAAGCCTTGCCAAAGAATTGGCAAAGGGGAAGTGAAGCTGAAATTGCAGGCGGAGGCCAACACACGGGTGTTGAAGGAGGTCATGCAGGTCTCAGGTTTGGAGATGTGGCTAATTTATTTAGAAAAGTTGGGTGATGAGAGATGCACAAGAACTCTCATAACGGATGCACTTGAATTAGCTGGTGGTAAGAAAATAGGTACTCTTTATCTACTTGTTTATATTACTGATTCTTCTTTTGTTGTGGAGACGTGGCTTCGTAGGCTTGGTCACATGAGCAGGAAGGAGATGCATCTTCTTAAGCAGAAGATAGATATATTTGACAAGCTTAAGAACTGGAAAGCCTTAGTGTTTATGGAGGAGATGGCAGATAGAGACCAGTGGATGGGGATGGATACTTCTGAGCAGGGTAGTTTGGACATGGAACTTGATTCAAAGGAGCTCACAGGTAAAAAGTCATCACTTACAAGAAAACATAGGTACCAGCATCGACAAGAAAATTGATGTCGGTAGGAGGTAAGACCGACGTCGGTCATGAGGACCAATGTCGGCAGCAGGGACACTGACGTCGGCAGGGTTGGTAGTCAGGGACAGGCACATGGAACCGATGTCGGTTGGATGCAGACTGTGTGGTGACCGAGGTCAGTCACTGTAACAGATTTTGGGTGGATAACACGCTGTCAAGGAGTCTCAAATGCCCATATGGAGGACTGAAGATGTAAGTAAGCCTCAAATTTGTTGTTCCTCTTCTTTATACTAGTTGCTGATTGCAGAGTAGGAAGGATCTAGGAAACAATGGGAGCATGGCATGGAAAGATTGCAGAACCAAGCAGGAGATTTGGTAGGGTTGCCAGCAGGTATGAAAGCACAGAGATGAATGGATTCCTTAGTTGAAGAATAGAGAGAATGGACACGTGAGACAGAGGGCCAGGCATATGGTCTTGAGAAAGTTGTAGGACAGTTGTACAGGTTTTGATAGGTGGATGACAAAGCATGACTTTAGTCAATGTCAGGGTAACTACTGTGGTTTGTCTTACCAGGGGGATGATGGTCATGACATCATTCTATTACTGTATGTGGATGGTATGTTTGCTAGCAGGTTTGTACATATAGGGTTTTGCTGAGCTAAGGGTAAGATTAGTTCAGTGGTTTGCTATAAAAAATTTAGAGCAGCGAAATTCTTTGGCATGGGAGACATGGAGATCACAGGTTGATTTTGTTTCCAGTGGGAGCTGATGTGAATCAAGTGTTGGCGAGGTTCATTATGCAGGAAGCAAAATTAGAGCACACTAAGAGCTAGATAGTTTAATGTCTGAAATCACATGAGGTCTGGTATAGACCTGAGTTTGCCCAAGTAGTGGGTGTTGTTAGAGAGTTAGAAGCCAATTCAGAGAAGTGAGTTCTTAGGGATGTGAGAGGGACCAGCAGCAAGGATTCATGCTATTCAGGGTCAAGACTTCACTACATGTGTTTGTAGATGCGGATGCGACAGGGTACTCAGATGACAGGAAGTGCACCACAGGTTGTGTGGTGGGTTGTCTTCAGGATTCATCTTGAAGAGGGATACAAGCTAGGAAATAGATTAGATGGGGTATAGGTATAGGTATAGTGTATCTGTTTATCTCCAAGTGGGAGATTGTTAGGTTGTGGAGCTAAAAGCTTCGTTGATGCAGACATGGAGGAGGTTGCAGAAGGGTTGCAGAGTGTTACTGTCACCGGCGTCGATCAGGCCAACCGACATCGATAGTGTAGAGATAGGAAGCAACCGACATCAGTCAGTAGTCAGCTGGCATCGGCAATCCCCAGGTAGATAGGGATTGATGTCAGTCACCTGTGGTTCAAGCTATGAGTATATTACAAGTAGTTAGTTGACGAACCAAGTGTTTGCATGTTTAGAGCTAATTTTAAACTGAGAGCTACAGATCTAATTATTGTAATTAGGTGTCTAATTATTGTTTGGATGAGATCTATATAATAGACTCATGGATTGTATTGTAAACTAGTGCTAGAGAGTAAGAGATCAATATTATAAGCTCTTTCTGTGTGTGAGGTGAGCAATGGTGTGTTCCTCCTAGTGCCACAGTACCAAGTGTGGGTGCTAGATTGGAGAATCAACAGGGTTCTTCATGTATGTATGATCTTGGTCATTAGGTGAGCATGGCTTCTATAGGAGATCTACATGGTAAGTAAGATCATTGATATGCAAGTGTATGTGTGTGCAAGGTCAAGGTTCACAGGTGTGCAGAACCAGATCAATTTGCAGGTGTGCAAGATCAGAGAGGATAACAACACAATAGGGAGCAATATCAGAAGATATCTACTTAGAGTACAGGTGTGTACTCAGAGCAAAGAGGAAGGCAAGGAAGATCCTTCCATAAGTAAGGTCTATTGAGGTGCAGGTTGTTGAAGGTTCAGGGGAGATCTACTTGAAGTACATTTGTGTACTTGTGGAGTGCGTGGAGCACAGGTATAAGGTGAACACCAACTCAGTGTTTGAGTTGGGTGTTGGGACCTAAGAGAGAGAGCTTTGAGGAGAGAATTACTGTTCACTTGAGGTGTGGGAAGCCTCTGAAGAGGTGGTGGAGAAGAAGTGGCATCTTCTTTATTGTATTCTTTTTTGTATGAGTATTAATACAAGTTGTGTATTGTCTCTCATATCTTGTGTTATTTCTGGATTTTAGTTACTTGTTGATTCTGGTTATTTCCGCATATTAAGTTGCTTGTATTTGGTAATCAATTGTGTGCTTCCGATATTCATATCCCAACATAAATATTTATACACTCAAAGTTATTGAGCTCAAAATTTGAGTGTGTTTGACCATGTTCTGTAAGTTACCTAAAAAGGATATTTTGAGCTATTATGATGGTATTTGGATATTTCAAGGGGCCTTAGATATTGGAGAGTTTTGTAGACTCCTTAAAGATGACTTTTATGGATTTTTAAAATTTGACCAATCCATATTCAGTATGAACAATTTCTTAAAAGTTGATTGTGTGTTTATTCATGGTGTCTTTGTGTATAAGGTCAGAGATTTATCTATTTGGTTTTAGTAGAGTGTTGTGATGACTGAGATCATTTGAGGATGTTGAATGGGTCATGTGGAGTGGACCTATGTATTTAGAAGTGGTCCTATGTTTCAAATTTTATCAATTAAGTGATAAATGGGGGAATAGGGCTCCATGAGACCTATAAGGGCTACTAAGGTCCAAGTGAAAGGCATAGCTACTTAAATGTGACCCACAGTTGCTATGGCTAACCCGTGAAGATAATATTGAGATATGTAAGATGTCTTAAGGATTAAGGCAAGTCTAAAGGTTGACTAAGAATATAATAATCATGAAGGATTTATAAATGGTGAAATCAAAGATGTTGATTTTAGATGTGTGAGACTTGAGAGAAGAGGTGTATGTGAGAGTTGAAGAGCAAAGGAAATATGAAAGGGTGTGTACCCAGTGGACGGGTTATAGAGAAGATCAAGTTGATGACTTTGTGTATGACTTGTAGGTTATATTTATGATGTCAAAGATAGTGCTCTTGTACGTTTGAAGGTTGAGGATGAGCGAAGAGGTCTAGAGTGATCCAAAAGAATGTTTTGGATGCCTTGAGTATGAGTGAAGGATAGATGATGTCTATGTAAGATTGGTGGTTGATTTAAGATGTAGATCAGAGTGTGGAATATGCATATGACCATTTGGTCATGCTATTGAGGTTGTGATAGAGTTATTTTTGAGAATTATAGAGTGATTCAAAAGGTGGTTTTGGATGTTTGTGGCTATGTGAAGAAGTAAAGGGGTCTGATATACATTGTATTTCCATCAAATTGGTAGGTAATCAATGTTCAAGAGATTTTCATTTCATAGGTGTTAGGAGGGTGATCAACATATAGGTTAGAAGGACTTGACCATCTTAGGAGCAGGTGTTCCTTATGGAACAAGTGTTTCAATAAAGTTTGGTAAAAAAGACTTGACCATCCTAGGGGTAGGTGCTCCTTTTGGAATAGGTGTTTCACTAAATTCTAGTCAGAAGGACTTGACCATCCTAAGGGTAAGTACTCCTTATGGAATATGTGTTCGACTAAAGTCTCATATTTTTAATACCTTATAGGACAATTAGTAAATATGTTTGTATAATTAAGAGTGGGCTTTATTACCCAAGAGGGATTCTCACATAGATCTTATGTTGTGTGTATGATCTTACATTATCTATTGTTCTTTGCTATAAACATATCTAATGCTTCATGAATGTATTTATTGAATGCTTACATGTTTGAAGGATTTATAAATTAAATTGGATTTTTTTCACCATTGATTAATCCCCCCTTCTTAGTGGTTTGTACCTCTAATAATTGGTATCAGAGTAGGTCCTTTGGTAAAGGCTTGACAACTTGAAGGATATCTAAGGTACAATATGGGTAACCATCAAATGCAAGGAGGTTTTTATACTAAGTAAGCACTAATGTTCAATGAATCCAATGGTGGTTTTTGAAGTGTAAGGATGAGGACCTACATCATGTCCCTATGATTTGACACTTGGTAATATATTGTGGATGGTTATTCTAAACCTACCATTCCTCCATCTAGTGCTGTAAATAAGATGTTGTTTGAGAATAATTCTAAGGCAATGAATTCTATCCCTTATGGTCTTTCAAAGACTGAATACACCATGGTAACCATTGCATATAATCTAAGGAAATGTGGGATAAATTGAAGACTATTTATGAAAGAGATTTAAATGTTAAGTTGGAAAAGTTATAGACTCATCGAAGACAATTTGAGAGTCTTAAGATGAAGGAAGAAGATTTGAAGGCATCCTTTCTGTAGAGAGTTGATGAGATTGTGAATATCATCAAAGGTCTTAGAGATAAGCTTGAATAATATACTATAGTTTAAAAGGTATTAATATATATCTCTCTCAAGTTTGATTCAAAAGTGTCTATTGTAGAAGAAGGTCATGATCTTACTCAGTTGAAGATGGATGAATTACATGGCATCCAAATTGCCTATGAGATGAAAATAAATGATGATATACCACCAAAGAAGGAAGAAACATTCATGATAGAAATGAAGCCAAAGAAGAAGTTCTAAGGTAATAAACTCAAGGAGGATGACACATATGATATTCATGATGATGAATTAATTGCTTTGTTTACAAGGAAATTGAAAATAGGTTCAGACAAGTATAAGGGTAAACTACCCTTTAAATGCTTCAATTGTGGAGAAGTAGGGCATTTTGCTAACAAGTTACCTTATAAGCATAATAATAATGATGATGAAGAGCATGGTCAAGGTCATGATGATGGAAAGAGATCATTCAGGTCTGATAAAAGCAATAAGGGATTTAGAAGGTTTGATAACAAGAAAAAGTACTTCAAGGACAAGAAGAGTCTCTACACCAAAGAAGATTGTAGCTCATCAGATGAGAGTGAAGATAATAACTCAAAGTATGATCCTCAAGATGATGGTCTTATTGAAGATGAAGACCTCTTCATGGTTGAAGAAGGAAGTTTCTCATATCAAAAGGAGTCTACTTAGAGTGATTCAGATAATGATAAAGATGAGGTGGACTATGAGACTAAATTGATCAATGCTCTTGAAGAACTAAAGATTGAGAAGAAGGTTAAAAATAAGATGAAGTCTCAAATCAAGGACTATGAAGACCAATTCCATATTTTTAAAGAAAAAGAATAATCAAGATACCAAGGATCATGAAGATATAGTCAAGCATCTCAACAATTAGAAATCCCATCTACAAGCTTGAAAGTAAAGATGATGAATGTTCAAGGTATGTAATTGAAAATGAGTCATTAAAAGCTGAGTCAAAGAAGACATAGTAAGATAAAATCATTTATGAGATTTAAAAAGAGCTCAAGTGATCTAGATAATATTTTAAGTGATCAAAAGAATGCAATTGATAGAACTAGTCTTGGATATAAAGAAGAAATAAAAAATGCAACTCAAGACAAGAGAAGACTAATTTAAATCAGACCTTGAAGGTCAAAAATCAATCAAGGAATGAAAATGCTAGTAGAATAAAGACAAATTAGATCAAACAACAAAATACCATGAGGTATGTAAGTTTCAATGGTTATTATTACACATGTAATCAGTTTGGGTATAAAACTAGAGAATACAAGAGACATATTAGAAATGAGTTTAAATGGGACTATGATGGGGTCATTAGTCAAAATGTAAGTCTTATTAAAAGGAGTAGTTTGTTTCAATTATCAAAAGAATGGACATATTTAAATATTTTGTTCTAATCAGGAAAGGCATGATAATATTCTTGCAAAAGGTATAGTGTGCTTCACCTATCAAGAGATAGGTCACATTGCTAGATTATATAAGCAAAGGTCTATAAGATAGAACATGTTTAATCATGATCCTAGAGTGTAATAAAAGGCAAGTTAACTCATGAAAAATAAAGGTGGTAAGTGTGAGTCATGATGAGTCTGTAGGTCTAATTAATCTATTTTCTATGGTGGAGAATGCTATAGAAGTTAAAGAGTGCCAAGGGATCTCATTATCTACTCATGTTGTGAATGAAGAGACCAAACTCAAGGAGAAGACCAAGGTGCTAGTTGAGGATAGTTATGAGGTGTGTATGGATTCAAGTAAACATCCTAATATTATTGAGCAAGTTTCATGCAAAGAACATTGGTTATCAATACCTAGTGATGAGGTTCTGAACTATAAGGAAGATTCTTCAACTAAAAGGGTATGTCATGAATCTATGTTATCCCCATGTGTTGTCAATATAGTCTTAAAAGATAAGGAGAATGTTGTAGTAGATGAACAAGTTGTTTATATTAAGCCTAAGAAGAAGAATAATTAATCCTATATCTACAAGAGGATCAGGGAAGTAATAGGATATGTGGGCAACTCCTAGTTTCACATTATTCTATGGAACCATGTGAAGTAGGGTGTCTCTGCCCAAGCTTCTTAAGAGACTTCTTTTAATAGAGAAGAAAATGTTATAGTGGTGTTCTTAAAAAGGTCCTAGAAGGCAAGAGATGAGTGTTTCTAGTTGGAGTTAGTGTGTCAAGATGGGAGAAGTGATTTGATGAGGTTAGAGTGATGTCATAAGGTGTTTTTGCTATGTATACAGTGTTTGTAGGATTAAAATGAGTGTTTTTAGGTGGAATAATGAGATTGATGTAATTTAATGAATATTTTGGTTTTTATAAAGTTTTTTTTACTTCTTTTTTATGTGTTCCAGGTGGTTTTCTATTTTGATGATCATGTTTGTGTCTTTTGGAGGTTTTTGTGTGCTCTCAGGTTTATCTTTCTTGTTGCAGATCAAAGCCATAGTATAAAAAGTAAAGGTTCCTAAAGGTTTTAAGGATAAAATATTGGTATATAAGTGTGTGATGGTTGTATCCATGTGTGAAATAAGTTTTTAGAGGTGGGCATTGATCAAAGGAGGTTTGTTGACCTTATTTGTTTTGAGATTTTAGAGTTTTGGGATATGCTATAAAAGTGGTTTGCCTTATGATTTGAGATTTCAGACTTTTTAATAGGTTTAATAGGCTTAATGGGTTGTCAAATAAAGCTTCAAAAATATTTTAAGGTTTGTGTTTTTTAAATTATTTAAGTTTTTATTAATATGGAGGCCTAATTGGTTAGTAGATTTATGAAGGAAGTATATTTTAGAGGAGGATCTAGGTGATGTAAATTAGTGTGATTATTGAAGCATATGAGAGTGATCCATATATGAATTTTCAAGTATTGAAAGTATGTTTAATAAAATTTGTGGGCTATGCAAGTTCCAAGAAGGGCTATAAGGAGTCTAGACAGGCCTATTGTGAAGATTTGATGTTTTTACTCAGTTTCTTCAAAATAGCATGGCATGAGTATTTAAAGGTGAGTTTTAAAGTTTTTTTAGAGCATGCTTACTATTTTGTGAATGTCATGAAGTCTTTTGGTGGTATTTGAGGTGGATTGAGAGAGAAGGCTAGTAAGCCTGCATGATGGTTCTTCATGGTGTATGGAGATCTGAAGATGATCAAGAGGTGAAATGGCTCATAGATATTAAGGGGAGTAACTATAAAATATTTCTTGGTGATTTACATCATATTTAAATGCTTTTATATGTTATTTCTTCATTGGTTATAATGCTTGGTTGAAGAGAGTGTTGGCATGTAGAAAGAGGAAGTTGTCAAGACAAGAAGAGGTAGGCTCAAGGTAAGGGGGAGTTTGTATCATATTTATAAGGTGGTTATCTCCCATTTGTAGTATTTTTATGTCCTAAAAATCAGTTTGTGCCCACTTTGTCATTGTGTCAAAGGGGGAGAAGGTTCCTATTTTGAGAGTGCTTGAAGAGAGAGAAGGAAGGTGAGATGTATGATGGGTGTTAAAATCAATAAAAAAGGGGGAGATTGTTAGAGAGTTTTTAGTGATTTCATGGAGGTTTGTAGGTGAGTTGATGAAGTGTCTTGATAGTATAAGTGTTAATGACAAAGTGTGTAGTGTGCTTGTCTTAGTATGCTTGAATTAGGCTTGGTTGATCTTTAGTTTTGGCATGATTAGGGATGGGTCTAAAGTATTGAGAACATGTGAGGGGTACTATCAAAGGTCAAGGATGATTGGAGAGATTATGGAAGTGCATGTTAATCATCCGATTCTTCATTATGTTCATTTTGGCATAGTTGGTTCTGTGATAACCTATTCAAAAGGAATAACACATGGTCTTGTTCCATGGATAATGAACACACCTTAGGTTGACTTAAGTCTAATCCATGGAAAAAAGGTTAATTTGGGATATCTAAATCAATACAATATCAAAGTGATAGACTGATCCCTTGAAAGATAGCTATTATCAAAATCAAGAAAAAAACAAAATTATAGACCAATCCCTCGAAGGATAACTGCTAAGATACATATATCTAAACATGTAGACCACTCCCTTGAAGGATGGATATGTGCCTATGATTTAGGAAACTTACCATATTTATTAATTTACTATTAAATCAAATCATGTAAAAATTTATAAAATCAAAATTATAATCCACAAAAGCTTCCTGCATTGATCAACTTTCATTAAATTTGTAGATTTCCCACATTGATCATTCTATAAATAACCATGGATTAGCTTAAGGTTTTAAAAAAAATTGAAAACATAAAACATGTGTATTCCTAGGGAATTAAGTTTTTCCCCTATTCCTATATGAAAATCCCCTTTTTAAAACCAAAGATTTATGAATTTAGTTGACAAGAGATTGTTATAGATTTTCATTAGTATTGGATAAAAGGGCTTATAAGCAAAAGTAATAGGAAGCCTAAAGTTGGTTAGGGTCTAAGCCAATTATGAGTCATTCATCCTTGATCAATTAATATAGAAGCCATTTTATCATAAAATTCAAACATCTAAATTCATGTAAAATCATAGCATAATTTACATAATCCATAATCAACCATGTTATAAAATTCCATCCATATAATCTAATGAGTATAATCAAAAGCAAAAAGCCATATAAACACCATCCATGTAATATAACATCTATATCCAAATGCATCGTAAATCCGTAATATATTGTAAATTATCACATAATTTAAAATCTATAATCCATCATAAATCCATTAAAATCCATACACATATATCCATAATCAAGATAAAAGCAACATCACATCATATAAACATCATAATCCATGTAAACACAATATAATAAATATAATCTACAATATAAATAAACTCAAATGCCGTATAAACATAATACACAAAATCCAAATCCATTATCACATAACACTAACTCATTTAATAAATGTGTGTAACATATACTCATGAATATATATCCAAAAATCAAATGTACATAAAAATGTCATAATATGCAATATGAACAAAGATAATACATATAGTTAGCCATAGATATGATTAATAAGTGAACTAGATTTGGTTTAGGTAGATATCTACTCTACTTCCTTCACTATCCCTTCCATCTCCTCCCTCATCCCTCTTGTATCTCCCTTTAGGTACACTCCCCACACTAGATATATTAGTATGTGCCCTCTATAAAGTATGACCCTAAATGGCTATGTGGATGGCATATCTAGGAACCTATGTTAATGAATTTGTAACAATATAATTGTAATATTAGAGTTCTAATACCATGTCCTAATACCTATCCATGGTCACAATACCTGGATGCCCCATCCTCCTACACTATCCCCCTCTTCCTATGGTTAATCATGATAATGCTCCCCCTATAACCCATGCTAACACTTAGATCCTCTCACTTTGATCACAATATTTATCTCATGATCATCATTCCTCATCATAATACTATTGTAATGTGCCATAGTGCCCTTGTAGCTCTATCAACCTTACTTATAGCTAGTCATGATAAAAAACAACTCTAGATTATTATTCCTAGGCCATATCCCTCTTTACCATCATCGCTTATATGTATCCATATCCCTCCCCATATCCTCATGTGGCCCCCACATCCCCCACATGCCACCTCCATCACACCATCCTCTCCTCTCCTCCATGCTGATCCACCCACCATAAAAAATATGCCTCTGTCACTTTGGGATCATTTACATCTGCTCCCTCTATTTCTTCCTCTACCAAAAGCTCCAAATCTATAAATTTTTACTTATGCAACTCCTCCTTCAAGTTAATCCTCATATGTACTTGAGGTGCCTCAAAAATATCTTGATGTAGCTCAAAATATCATTGTATGTTATCAAATTGAAATAACTCCACATGCTCTATGAATTGACCTACAACCACTTTGCTTGCTATCCTTCCACCAGTTCCATCTCCATCCCTGGCCATGCTAGAAACCTAAAATATGGCCTCCATATCACCTCATCCTCCTCTAAATACTCCAACACATATCTATATTAATCTAAATCCCAAACTCTCCCATCTCTATATGGATGGGAAAAGTCATCCCTCCATCACAAAAAACCAACACTAATGGAAAATCGGTTCCATTACATCCATGATAGCCCTAGTGTCTTCACTAATCATATGTGATCATATGCCCAACACTATAAAAAAATAGATGAAATATAGCCCATAGTGCAGTTGTGTCCTCCATCACCATAACTCTTTGTATATTTATGCAAGTAATGTCAGAGCCCATGCAAATACTATTCGATGCTCCCACATGTATACCATTACCCCTGTCAAGCTCCATGAGAAACTCCCTCCACTAGAGTTAGGAAATGAATAATAGGATATGGCTAATATCATCATGGTGATAACCCATCTCCTATCTCAGTCTTGATCATATAGTGCCTCAAAATCTACTTGAAACCCAATATCCACAACATCATCCCCATACAACTATGTCAATGCTATTATCCATACTCTCTCATCTATCAGGTTGATCTCTAATCCCTATACTAGTAGTCAAAGTATCTTATAAATATCCTCCAAAATCATAGTCATCTCTCCTATCAACAAATAAAAGGTCCCTAAATTTGGATCCCATCGCTCTAGTAGTACCACTAGTAGACTTCAATATTAGTGTACTTTATGATAATGGCTTAGTCCTCCTAAGCCTACTACCTTGAGATTCTTCTAATCTACATCTACCATAACCTCTCACATCCATTCCAACAATGGTAGCAATTGATCTCTCATGTTCAATAGTACATGAGCCTACAATCCCATAATCTCCTAGGTTTATTAAGTTTCTTAAACACTAATCCTTTCCCCTAAGTTTTATTTACCCCTAGGAATCAACATCGAAGCTTAAGGGATATCCACCAATTGGTTCTTGATCATCACCAATCAGTTGATTGGTATAATTCCATCATTGATTGATGGTTATTCACTAGGGAGTCATAATCAATCCACTATGGATTGATACTGACTCTTGCTAAACCCTATTTATGTAAAACATTAACTAAACTAGCTAAAAATGCAAAAAATTCAAAAAATTCACAAAAACACTAATTATTTTTATCCCTACCTCATCATGTGATGGCCACCATCATTGTGTGATCACCTCAATCATGTGTATCTTACATAAATGTGTTGACAAGTGTCAATTTTATGACTCTAATTCAATTCACATATTCTCATTTTTAAAATGAGTGTCAAAGCCATTCAATGGCCTATTTATATCCCTTTAAGATTGATGTCATCTCTATTGTGATCGATGTTGATTCTTTCTTAATATATATCGATCCATTGGATCAATATCAATTTGGTCCATTTTTGGCTTCCTTGCACTACTTGTAATTTTTTTGCATCCTTTTAGCCCTGTTCCAAGGCCACTCAAGTAATCCATTGTTACAAGTATCCTATCCATTGTTACCCAAGATTAATGGCTTTTGGACATAGACCCCCTGCTGGTCCCATAAACTTGTATAGGTCTACATTCATTTTAATACCTATCACTTATGGATCCTAAAAATATACCTCATCTTGAGTGTAAGTGTCCTTATGTAGAAGACATGTTCTAAGAACACTAGATGCTTTGGTTATCCAATCCTATCATTTGCCCTCTTGAATTCCTTTGATAGAGCTCACATGTTTTTAGTTGTGATAATACATTCCTTATTTTCCTTGGGGCATTCCTATTTGGATATCCTCTATCTTATTAGTACAAGATTATACTTCATGTTTATCCTTGTATCTTTTATGCTCATTTTCTATCTACCCTATCCATTTCCTCCTCATTTTAAAACATATCTCCACCTTTTTATCCATTTTTAGCTCTTGGTTTGAGAGGGGATACCTCCTCACATTAAACCTAGGGCATTAAACCCATCTTAGTTTTTGTCTCGTGATAGGTTATCAAAAACCACTCAACAAAAAGGGGAAAATTTAGATACTATAAATTTACACCATTTTATTATGAATAAATGTGTCTTACCCCTTCCCCACCCTTTTTATGCTAGTTAATGAAGTTTTACCATTTAATCTTATTAATTACCATTTTACCTAACTAGTTAACCATCCCTAAAATCTAGTAAAATATCCCTAAGTTTATTTAGAATTAAGTTGTTTTAAATCCATAACATCTTATCCATAACCGAGTCTCATTAAAAACCAACCTATACTAAGTTTAATCCCATGATTTGGATTTGTTTGAACAAATAGGTTAAACTTAGACCGAATTAATAACGATCCCTATGATCATCATTGATTTTATTAAGATCAACATCAATTTATAGCCAATCCATCCTCACATTGAAAGATCATAAATTTACATGCTAGAATGCTGTTGAAATTCCTCTAGAATGCTATGGAAGAATTCCACCCCTATTTCATCCCATCTACACTCTGTCCAAGGTCAAGTACATCTCTGTCAATGAGATATTTTCTGCAACACAAGAAGCATTTTCAGAGGCAAGTATGTTATCTATTTGAATGAATTCCGATTACTACATTATCTATTTATATTATATTTACTATTATAAGTCTATTTAGATAAATTAGTAATAGGTCCTTAAGCCTTTTATAATCTATTGAAGTCCTCCCTTAGGCCCTATCCTAAGTTTTATATCACCCACTATAAGGATCAATAATGATTCCTTTTAGATTGACATTGATTACATAATCAATATCGATTTTGAGATAATCAACATCAATCCCTATGTTTTTATTTTTGTCTACAACCTAAGACTAGTTTAACAACCCTAAGTGGTTCTAATTTATTATTTCTTAGTCTGAAATCATGCATTATTATTTGTAGATGATGTTTTCTAGCATTATACATGATGTGGTTTTATTTCATGACTTACCCATAATTCTTCACCCATTATTTGCTAATCAAAATGACATACCTTTTGAGTTATGACTTTGCACAATCATCTTTACCCCAACTCTAGAAGATATCATTGAGTAACTAGAAGTAATTCAAGAACAAGAAGACTTAGCTATAGCATATTGGAATGAATTCTTTGATAATAGCTATGTAGTAGATTGATTTATTTAATTTTAATTTTAATTTCATATCTTATCATATGATTTATTTTAATTTATCTCATTATATTATCCACTTGATTGCACAAAATAATGGATTGACATCCCTCTAAGGAAGTCTACCAATTCCTAGAACTAATCTTGGATCAGGATGTCCACTCATCTATCTTATTAATCCAATCTTGTCCAAGTTGTCTCTTGTGTGTAGGTAGTCCTTCTTAGCCAAAAAGAATCTCCCACCTATTTGGATCAATGGTACACATCCCCCATCACAAGTATTCCTCTTTAAACCATGTATAATTTATATTTTTAGTAAGTTAATTTTATTATAGGAAAACAAATTGAAAAATACTAAAATACTTCCCTTGGTTGTTCTCAACCATTATTCCATCCCAAATAGAAATAATGCATTTATTTCTTTAACCATGGATGATTTTGAATCTTCCCACTTATGGGATACCAAAAACACCTTCCCATCATCAAATAATGGGTCTCTTTATTTTGGTTCCACTATTACCACCTCCATATCCTCTTGCATGAGGATTTATTCCTCTAAGGGTTACTCATAAACCTCTTTATCCTTGTTGTTTTGAAAATCAGATTTGGGCTTCACACAAGGTAACCTCACTCTCTTGTTGTCTTTCAAGACAACCTTATTATTTCAACTCATATCCTTCTCCTTACTATTTCTCAAAGTAGACTTGATATTTTCACATGGAAACTTGCCTCTCATTTTTCCTTTCATGGAAATCTTCTTCTTATTTTCTTATATCTAAAACCTCAAGAAATGAAGCTTATTCAACCACTCTTTTTGAAAATTTGGGTTCACATAATGAACTATCAACTTGGAAACCATATGTTTCCATCCACTCATATTCTTTTTACTTTTTTTTATCTCCTTGCTTGGAGATCTCTCCAATAATCAATTGTATGTCCACATAACCTTTTTCATGTAATATTTACTCTCATGGGATGTTCAATATCATCCTCATAAAAATACATTTCTAGATCCATTATCCATTTCATGAGCTTATAAGGCTCTCTTTACCACATAAAAATGAGTATAACAAGTAGACTTACCTCTTTATTTGAACATGACCTTTGTTGTTCTCTTTCTTCTGCTAAGATATTTTCCTTCACTTGCTTGGTTTCTCTCCATAACATCTAAACTTGTTTATAGGGATAAAAATGCCATAATCATATCTTATTCATCATATTCAATCTTAGCTATAACATATACACTTTATGTAGTCTCCATCCTTTCCAATCTTACTTGGAATTCTTTTAATAACTCTATCAATTCTTCTACTAATGCTCTTCCTCCTTTGTGTGCTATGTTTCCTCAACCTACAATATTATATCTCACAACCTGAAATAGACTCAAAGAAGATCCTCTCACTCACTTCCACTACACTCGTAATAATTCTCTCACACCTGCACCAAACTTATCCTTACTACTTTTCAAACTTATTTTTCACAACTTGCATCTCACTTATCAAAAATATTTTTCACATCTTAAAATTGACTCATATAAGGGCCTCACACACTCAACCCAAAAGGAAAATACCTTGATATAATAAAAACTAGTGCAAGCATTAGAGGGGATATAATTAATGACTGCATTTATCTCTATGTTGATCAAGCTAGACACTTATTCATGGACATACATTAACACATTTTTTGACTTGATACACTTAAAAAATATTCATTACATTCATATTCAAAACATTACAAGGGATTACACACACACACACAATAATTATCACACATGCTTTTATAATATTATTAAAATGCATGAATAATATTTAGACTCTCATACAGAACCTCCTAGATTGAAACAATTTTATGTTATGTTCTTGGAGTATTCTGCCCCTTCACAACTTGTCCCCCTCTCTAAGATGAATTCTTTTTCTATAAATAAAATATCCCCTTGAGATCCATATATTCATGGGTGTCTATTAAACTTCCTTTATCTCAACCTAATGTACAATAGTTTGAGGATTTTAGTTTTTGGGATACAATGCCAATCTATCCATAATGACTCCTTTCATGTGTCATCAAAAAAATATAGTCACACATAACTAAAAAAAATTAATGCACTACCATTTCACAAGGAGAGGATTGATGCATAGGTATAAAAATAAATCTCTAAGCACCTTAATTTTTTTATCTATCCAAGTGTTACTGCATTGAATAACTCAATTGTTGAGTACCTAATGTTGAATTGAGGAAATAGGGTGAGTGACATATTCCAAAACTATCATAAATTTACTACAGTAACTCAAAATGATTTGAAATTTCATACATGTATTTTAAATGTTAGTTTATATGACATAACAAAAATTTTCCATCCAATTTTATATTACGTTATATAACTCTCTTTCCAAGTATCACAGACTAAATAAATGACATAGATTGACATAAATAGATAGTAGATTAGCAATGTAATTCCAATTGAGCTGAAATTTGATGCAAAATGTTTACATGTAAATTAATATAAACTCAAAAAATTCACCTTCCAGTTCTCCATTACATTGAAAAACCATGTTGCCAAATGTCTATGACTAAACAATCCACATAGTCTGCATCATATGTTATGTGAAAAAAATAGCTAAATAGTCACCTAAAAAATAGTCATTAGCACATTTTTCATACATCCATTTTAATTAAACTTTCATACATTCTATTTAAAATTCTTATATATATATATATATATATATATATATATATATATATATATATATATAAGGATATCCATAACATTATCATAATAACAAAGATACATGGTAAATCATCACATGTTTAATCATCTAAAGTGCATAATTGAAAAGTAACATGGAAATTAAAAGAATAATACAACATGGAAAATCATCAACATAAGACAAAATATCTCTCTATCTATATTAAATGTCTATTTTATACATTAATGTCTCAACATAATCACCTCCATAGAATGAGAATATGTCTTAATATCTTAAAAAATTAAAACAATGTATAATATACAATAATATAACCCTAAGGTCCTACTTGGGGCTATTGCTATCCAGCTCTAAAAGCTATGTCTACAGATATCTATCATCCTCATCCTATGAGAAGGAATTTATATCTAGGAGTTTCTTGAGTTAAGGCTCATACTCCTATTTTCCCCCTTTCTAGTCCCTAGCTGGGAGACTATCCCTCCCCATTGTCTATTAAGTCGAAGAAGTCCAAAATATTCTTACCCCAATAAACTCCTATAGTGATGTTACCTAAGACTTTAAGATATTTATATGAATTTTAGGTGAGTGATATCCATATATGTATGAGAATATGGGAAAAATATGTTTATATGCTTGCCTATGTCATTAGGGAGACTTGCATGTATCAGAAGTTGGTCCTAAGTTAGTCTAGTACCCACCTAAAATAGGTTGACCAAGTGTCCCTGATCATCCTCATCTAGCCATTATATGTATTTTAAAGCATAAAAATAAGATAGACATTAGATCTACATTCATGTAAAATGAAAATAGTAAACTAAGAAATCATGCTGAGAAATAATGTGATAGAGAACTAAAATTAATAATTTTTTTCACATGGGTCATCCTCTTGCTAATCTAGATCTAAATCCTCATGAACACTCATCTCAATATCATCAAATCCTACCACAAGTTCATTTCCAATGGTTCTTGATCACCTCATACTTGATTTACTCCGCCATCTCCTCCACCTACTACCTGTTGTTGTTATAAGGGATCCTATTATGATGGTGGTGGTGGATGTAACCATTATTATACCAGCTTATAGATTCTAATTGACAATGAAACTAGAATGGCCATAGGTATGGCATACCCACATCATGAAAGCTACTAACCATCTTGTGCTCCCATAATCTATTTTCCAACATGTGTTCCTCTTCCTTCTCCTACCACATACTATGGTCCAACTTATGCCCTTCTCATCCTAGCCACTCCCATGATGGGAACCCATAATATGAGGTGGTGCCACTCTAATTTCACTAAAATATAATCTATAATCTACATAACTCCCTTAGACATTACCTAGGGTATGAGGATATTGGCTACATATGGTAGCCCAAATTGTTGAGGTAATTTGTACACAATACACCTCTATCTATAGTCACCTATCTCTGACCCACTATGTTCTTACACTAGCTATAAGGTAGGTCATCTTATCTACCCACTAACTATCCATATGATGGTAAGGAAGAGATATCAATTTATTTCCCTCAAATATACCCATATCCTAGGGAAAATCCTTGAATAGATATATCCCTATCCACTTTATAGCTTTGATAACCCTTATATCCCTGATCATGACTCCTCACTGGTATGGAATCATCCACTCATACACCCAAATCATGACCAAGATAGGGTGACTAATGGAAAGATATAACAATTTAAAAATTTATTGATATCCTTGTTTGTCTATGTTAAAATTTCCTGTGTCCATGAATACTGTGAACCCCTCCCCTTGATCCAGTTGACTATAGGAGCCAAACTATAAAGCAATTAGTATGTCAATTTTTATCCCACTAATTGGGAGGAAAGGATACCTATAATGGCCTTATGAAGATTCAAGATCATTTAGCTGTATATGTTATAAAGACTCAGTCCATATTTCACACTCACATTGGGTGCATCTACATATCCTAATACTCTACCTATCTTGTAGCCTCTCTTCTATCCATGACATCCCTTAAGGTCATGAGCTGATCTATCATTGGTAAAACAAATATCATGTAAACATCAATAATAGTGATGGTACACTCTCCTAGGGCCTATAAAAACCATAAAGTGTTTAGCTCCACATCGTAGTAAGTGAATGGGTTACACAACACCTTGGTTGATGGGGTGATAATATCCACCTACACGATCATCAATATATTAACCCTATCTAGTAAAACTAAATTATTTACTATTAGATAGCCTATGATACTTAGAAACCACTCTTGATCCCTATTCTGATCCATCATATGTATCTACCCTCCAAAGGACAACTTAAAGCATTCCTAAATACCTCTTTTGCCTAAAAAATGACTTTAAACTATCTTTTATGACTCTATGATGAAATTATCACCTACAAAAGGTGGTTGTTAATTTATTTGAGGAGGTTATGTAATTAATTTAAATTTTTGATGGAAATTTAATCATGTTGTGCAACACATGGTAATTGTGTAAACCCCCTGTGTCAAAAATGTAATTTCTGACATGTGAAAACCAACAGTTTCAATTACGAATTGGTAACTTCGTCCACTAGATGTACCTACCCCCAAAACCCTCCTAGATGCCAAAATTTCAACTAAATCTCAAAATAATTAACATTTCCCTAGTTTACCCCACCCCCAATCGAAAACATGTAGTAAATTTCAAAATTTAATGAATCTACATGTATTTTAAAGATATTTTTCAACTTTAGGGTAAAAACATAAAAATGAACAAAAGTAACCTATCCTTGACATACTCCACCTAACACTAGTACATCAATCATCCTATCTTCATATAAGTATTTTTGGTTACTTTATATCTCAATTACATCATAACTAATCTATATCTCCAAATTCTCAAAACTCAATTACACAAACGAATCCCATTTTTAGAGAGTTTTTAAATATATAGTTTATTCAGCTAGCTATTATGTTTTGAAACTTTTCCATTTTTAGTAAATATTATTCACAACTTATTTTTTCTTTCATTTAAAAGGAATTTTTTTCCTAATTCACCCATAATGTGTCAAATACTAAAAAAAGTTTAACATTTTATTTTCTATAGCATTATTACAAGGTACATTATTTTCCATTTTAGTTTTTTAGGTCAATTTCACTTGATCCCAAGATTAGTTCTTAAATGAGATAGTTCATGTAGTACCTCACCCCATGTACATAATAAGGACACTTGTGTATGTTTTTATTGATTATCATGTTTCTAGTCTCCCATAAAAATACACTTGATTTCTATTTTTTGCTTATAGGTCACGAGGGAGTCTCAGATGGCTTTGCTATATTGCACATGTAAGTAAGGTAAGTTTTCTATCCCTTATTTTCATTTTAGTGTGCTATTAATTAGGAAAAACACCCTCATAAATTCATGATTAGGCATCTCCCTGAGGGAGCAATATGTACACATGCAAAAATTACACAATGTAAAATTTTTAGGAAAATTCAATGATGATGCAAGCACCTCTACCTAAATATGGTTAGATCTTATGTTGTTTTACTTAATGGTATTTTATGAAAATTTTAGCCCCTATTAAATTTCTAAATTTTATTTTTTAGATTCATTTTTCCTCAACTTTTGACATTTCCTCTTTCATGATGAAACCGTTGGTTTTGATGATAAAACCACTACATCACATGACAGAACTACCACTTCTATGACATTTATGCTGAGATAGTTTCATAAACCACCATGAAAGAAATATTATATATGTGGTGGTTTCATGTTATACCATGATAGTGTTGTCATTTATTTTGACGTTTTTTTAATTATCTATGATGGTTTCATCTTCACCACCTACAAATAATGACAATTTCATCATTATTTGAATGCTTTTAAAATTAACATCCAACACTTCAGTTTTAATGCATTTTTACATTATTTTATTGTATTTATTCATTATTTTATCTTGTTTATGTCTTCTAGATGGCCCAAATCCACTCTAATATTATTTTCACCCATCCATATCTCTTCTAAATCAATTCAAGCTTCAGTTAAACTACCATATGCAACCTCCTTTGTTATATTACAATTATCTAATTTTTCTTAGGTTTTTGGATCCAAAATATGTATTAAATATTGGAGATTTCAAGTTTTATAGATCCCTATCCAACATAATTTTAGTTTTGGAAACACTCTACTTCAGTTTGTGATGACGGACGTCCTTAGACAGCAAACAGGGTTAAACTGCAAACATTTACAAAATATTTTCTTTGCTCTCATATTCTTTCATCCTGGAGCTCTATTAAACATTTCACTTCATGTCTCTCCACTCTTCCTTAGTTACTCTTCATTGCATCAACTGGTTTCAATCCAAATGACCAAGAGGTTTAACAAAATATGGATATATGAGCCTCACAGACTCAGCTCTGCTCAAACGAATTCTAACTCAGTATCAAGATCCTCAGCACTTTTCTCTTCACACGATAGGAATGTCTAACATGCTTCTCCCAATCATGACTGCCCCAAGAAGCAGGGTTGAGAACCCTTCTGATCTCCATAGGAGAGGTAGACCTCATAAATAAAATGACAATCAACCCAACAAAACCAATAGACCAGAAAACAACTTGGCCAATGAGCTCTGCCATCCGTTACTTCCTTCCTAACTTCTACGCCCAACTTGGGCTGAAGACAAAACAAAAATAGTTTTCAATTACAACAACATACTAAGGTTGAAACTATTTCAACCATTCCTCCATTATTCCCTCAACAGTCCACAATAATTTTCCTTTTTACTTTTATTTATTTTTTTACATTTTCTCTTTAATTTCAACTTTTTAGAGGAAATACAATAATTTTGCAATTCGTTTATGATGCTCCTGCATCATACTCTCCCTCTAGGAACAATTTGAACCTTAGTTCAAATGAAATGCTGCCTCCATGCATTAATCTTTACTGTATGCCTGGATCCCACGGTTTTCTTGTCAATGCCACTGCTTGAATTTGTCTTTTCTGGTCTTTACCTTTCATCTTGCTTTTCTTTCTCTTCTGGTATGTTCTTCTTCTCATCTCCTTCTCAGCTGCAATCTCCCACTTCCATGCTTCTTCATCTTCATATATGTCTCCAAAGTTTTCATCTTCCATACTTGCATTCAAAACATCAAAAGCCACCTTAGTAGAAAAACATTGAGGCCATGAAGCCTCTTGGCTGCCTTCACATTCCTGCTCCTGTTTCTTGACCAAAATTGCCTTAGTCTCATTCTTTTGCTCTTGTCTTGTTCCACTCTTCCCAATGCTACCTTCATCATGGCTTGTACCTTTACTCAACTCTCTTGGAGGATTCAACAACTCTTCTATCCTCTTCAACTCTTCACACAACACAAGCTCATCCAAATCTTCATGTCCTATATCAAACTTAGGACCAGATTGTCTTTCATCCTTTATAATTACATTCTTCCACCTTATAGTTTCTTCATACAAATCAGCTTCTTCATCAACATCAGTATATTCATCAAAAACAATAGGAAAATCATTACCTTGTGTTTCTTTGTTTTCTTCAATCTCTGCTTGAAGCCATCTTGTCTGTTCTGCTGCATATTCTTTTCTTTCCTCATCATCCATCCCTTTGAAAGTCTCTCCTTGCTGCATATTAGTCCTTACAGCCACTTTCCATTCCTCATTTTCCATAAAAAGATTATTAAATGATTCAAAAACATCATTACCTTGCCATGTACTTGTGTCATCCTTCACCTTCCTCCATTGATTTCTTGGTGTTGCTGTCTTAACACTCACATCTTCATTCTTTACCTTCTTAGGCACCCACATTAAATTCTCCTTCTTATCATTTGCTAATCCCTTTAGCCATTTTGGCACTTTGTAACCATGCTCTTGTGATAATACTTAAAAACCAATCTTATTTGTCCTTTTATTTTCTTGTACATCTACATTCATATGAGAAAAATCAACCTTATAAGATAAACTTGCCTGCTTGCTTACTTGTTGCTTGCTTGTGTGCTTCACCATCCACTTAGGCATTATGTAGCCATGATTGACTGCTTTGTGTGAGGATTTCATCTTCCTCTTTCCTCTTCTAACCTGTGTAGTAATATCTTCATGCTCATAATAACAATCAAAATCAGCACTTAACACTTCATTTACCTCTTTGTTAGCTTGTTCCACGGAGCAATCTTTCTCTTCCTTTGTGCTTGGCTGTCCTCTTTCTTCTTCCTAGCCTTCAATGGCATCATAGAATTCAATTTCATCTTCTACTTCTCCTCTCTCATGCATTAACCAATGCACCTTATAAACAACATCAAACTCACTTCTCTCTTCTGCACATTCACTTGTGCACTTATTGTCTTCTCCTGCACCAATTTGTTTACTCTCCAAGGCCCTTCTCTTGACCTTCAATAGGCTGCTCATACCTGCATTTACCCACTCAAAAACATCATTAAATACAAAAACAAGAGACCATAATGTCTCCATGAGTATCCTCTTAATGGACACTCCAAGTGTTCTTCCTGGCACTTCCTCTTTTCTTTCTTCTCTCTTGTTCTCCTCAATGAGAACCTTCTTCTCAACTTCTTCTTCTTGCTGCCCACTTGGCAACCTTCTTATCTTCTTGCCTCTTTGGGCTTCCCTCTTCATGGCAATCTCATTTTGCCTCTTTCTCCTCTTCACTAGGAGAACTATTGGCCACTTTATCTTCTTCTTCATTGGCCATATCCATGCTTGTCTATTCAGCTGCATCCAAGACTCATACTCATCCTTAACCTTAGCTAATTCTTTCTTTAAACTGGCAATTTCTATATTAAATTCAACATTAGTCATACCTTTGATGCTTGCTTTCTTTTTGCTGCCCTCATGTGCCTTGCTGCTCTGCAATGCCTTCAACAATGCTTCCATCTCTGAGATCTTCACCCAAGTCTTTTCCACCTTGGTCTCTTGATCCCTTGTCTCACCCAAGCCTTTTCCTTGACTGGTCTTTTGACAATCCACATGGTCTCACTTAGGCCTTTTGCATCCTAGTCTTTTGATCCTCTTCTCTCAATCCTGCAGCAACTCTTTGGACAACTCTTCAACAAACACAAATTACAAATCCAAGCTTACCTTGCTTTGGATCTTCTTCTTCTAGGCAGTCCCTCTATCACTCTTCTCAAAACTTCATCCTTTACCTCACCTAAGTCTGTTTCATCTTAGTCTTTTGGCAAACAGTCCAAGCTTCTTCTCGGATCTTCTTCACTAAGCCTTCCTTGGCTTCTCTTCTTAAGCCTCAAAGGCTTGGCTGCCTTTCTCTTCACCTGTTTACTTCTCAACACAATAATTCATCTCAAACAACAAAGCTTACTCATACCTTTTTCTCCAATAGAGTCTTCTATTGCTGTCTCCTGTTGATCCCTTTGCCAAATCCTTGTCACAACCTGTAACATCATTCATAAATGCAACGATTCCAAATTCTGCAGCAACTTATGATCCATTCCTAGTTCCCCAAGAGCTTCAAGCTCTGATACCAAAATTGATGACAGACGTCCTTAGACAGCAAACAGGGTTAAACTACAAACATTTACAAAATATTTTCTTTGCTCTCATATTCTTTCATCCTGGAGCTCTATTAAACATTTCACTTCATGTCTCTCCACTCTTCCTTAGTTACTCTTCATTGCATCAACTGGTTTCAATCCAAATGACCAAGAGGTTTAACAAAATATGGATATATGAGCCTCACAGACTCAGCTCTGCTCAAACGAATTCTAACTCAGTATCAAGATCCTCAGCACTTTTCTCTTCACACGATAGGAATGTCTAACATGCTTCTCCCAATCATGACTGCCCCAAGAAGCAGGGTTGAGAACCCTTCTGATCTCCATAGGAGAGGTAGACCTCATAAATAAAATGACAATCAACCCAACAAAACCAATAGACCAGAAAATAACTTGGCCAATGAGCTCTGCCATCTGTTACTTCCTTCCTAACTTCTACGCCCAACTTGGGCTGAAGACAAAACAAAAATAGTTTTCAATTACAACAACATACTAAGGTTGAAACTATTTCAACCATTCCTCCATTATTCCCTCAACAGCCCACAATAATTTTCCTTTTTACTTTTATTTATTTTTTTACATTTTCTCTTTAATTTCAACTTTTTAGAGGAAATACAATAATTTTGCAATTTGTTTATGATGCTCCTGCATCAGTTTGTGATCATCTCTATGTCATTCACAAGATCAACAATTAGTTTTTTCCCATTTTTGAATCAGTCCATCCACTATTCAAGTACTAGTTTATTCAATATTTGATATTGAGAAAATCAGAGCTACACAGAGAAAGCTGAACAATAGAATATATATTTCAAACAAAATAATAATCTCACACTATCTATCATTTCATAAGGGCAATACATATACAAGAAAAGTCTTTCCTATAATTAGGGAGATCGTATCTCCACCATAATCTCCATATCTCCCTATAATAACTCAATCTAACAAACTGAATATATACAAAATATATTGTTATTACAATATATTCATGTAACTAACAAACACTAATAAAACTAACCCATAATATATCACAAAATAATTAACATAATATTGTGTAACTAACAATATTTACATTATTATAAATTAATAATATGAACACACCCTAACATTCACTCCTTGTGAACATTATTAAACCCTAGTCTATACCCCCTTAATGTGAACATAGGGAAAACATCTCTCCCATATCTGCACCTATACTCATGATTCAGTGATTTTCATAAGACAATGTATTGGAATTCATAATGAATTCATAACTAACAAGATCTCTCTTTGACACCATTACCACAACATAAATAACACATGCATTAGGCAAAGAGCAAATTTCACAATAGTCTATAAATAATATTCATAATCTTCGTGTGGGTCTCAAGAATTGATCGAGTCAAAAATACACTGGAGTGCCTATTAAATAGGCAAGGTAGGTTATTTCATGCAACCAAATATTGTTACATAAATAACCATAAATTTGAAGTTTCTATTATTATTATTATTATTATTATTATTATTATTATTATTATTATTATTATTATTATGCAC
The DNA here is from genome assembly GCA_037957365.1 of Torreya grandis. Taxonomy (NCBI): domain Eukaryota; kingdom Viridiplantae; phylum Streptophyta; class Pinopsida; order Cupressales; family Taxaceae; genus Torreya; species Torreya grandis. The sequence goes on along the minus strand of JARHVA010000118.1, from coordinate 7,471,737 downwards.
TCAAGAAATACACGCACAAATAATAATATCTCCAACAATAAACAAACTCCCAAAACAAGCTTACATGCTTTACTCCAACACCCTCCCTTAAGCACAAAATAAGAAGTGAAAAAAGAGAAAATAATGAGACTGATGGGTCCTAACAACTAGGTCAAATCAGGTACCTATGTACAAATCATAGTGAAATACAAAGTGTCCCTATGGTAACTAATCCATCTTACCAGACTACATGGATGACAAATCATTATAACCACTAAGTCAAATAAGAATTGATACTCTATATGAGGCTAACTCTGTAAAAACATTGATCTCAAAATAATGATAAAAAAGTCACCAAGGATGAAATGTATCACCATAAGGTACCCAAAAACTAGTAAAAATAACTAAAGTTGAGAGAGAAAAAAACATATGCTGCAAGGTGTCCCAATAAAATAAATGGATTAATACTCAAACATAACATTTATAAAAGTTCATTAGATGGAATGAAGGCCATCAAATACAAATGCACTTAGTGGACTCAAAAGCCCCAATGGAACTCAAATCTATCTACTATCAGAAGATACAAAATGGTTCATCAACTAAATTCAATCTACTATCAGAAGATGTAGTGCACAAAGGATTAGCAAGGAACATGACAACTAAAGAAGCAATATCTACACCATACCCCCCATACTACTGACTGGGTGGAGTGATGCAAAAAAGGTCTATATGAGTGGACTAGATCCACTACTCAAACACTGAGATGTTAACAATGTATTCACCAAAATAGCTATTCTTGAGAGGAGATCAATCTCCATAATAAATCTGAAGGAGACTATCAACTATAAAAAAAGTGCCAAAGATACAAAACAAATATCTCTCGAGAAAATAACCTTGGTGGTGATGGGATAGTCTATAAATTAAGAGTAAGTGCTCAACATGGAGCATATAAGCATGAAGAAAAAGACTCCATGACTCTCAGTGTGACCACAAATAAAGATCTTATACAACAAAAACACTAGATGATGCATATAAAACATAGGCATTATACAGAGAGAAAATTGCATAATAGTCTGTAAATAATATTCACAATTTCCATGTGGGTCTCAAGAAATAATCAAGTCAAAAATACATGAGAGTGCCTATTAAATAGGAAAGATAGGTTATTTCATGCAACCAAATATTGTTGCATGAATAAACATAAATTTAGAGTTTCTATTATTATTGTGTACTTAAGAAATACGTGCACAAATAATAATAGCATCTCCAATAATAAACAAACTCCCAAAATAAGCTTACATGTTTTACTCCAACATAATCATAAACCTTACAGATGGTTTTACAAATGGACTACCAATAATTAAAATGGGATGGTTTTCAAGTGGATAACCAACAACCATAAACAAAAGGTTTTACAAGTGGCTTACCACAAACCACATCATGATGTATAGTATAGTTACTAGCTCTCGTCACTATCACATTTTCAAAGAACTTACATAGGAATATTCAGTTCACTTATGACAAACATGAACAGATATACAACATCTATTCTTATTCACACAATTGTAATCAAACACATAACTAAAAAACAAATATAACACTAAATCAAAAAGTGGCCCCATTGCTAGTGGATAATGAGAGGCTTATGAAACCTCTAGCCTCCATTACCTCTGACCTCTAATAATTAATTGCTTATTCAACCAATATGTCGATGAAGCTTAAATTTTTTTCAAGATGTTGGGTACTCCTGATAATGCATCCATTTTACAATTGTTGAAAATGAATCAACACACCGTATTGATGTAAAATTGACTCTTAATTTTTGACTCATTTTTGAATTTTTACAAACATTCTTTTGACTTTTAATGACATATGATAAATTGATTAATGACTTTGACTCTATCAATTTTTTTATTTTAATGATAATAAAAAATCAAAAAAACTCTTTTTCACTTTTTAAAAACATAAAATGATTATAATAATATATTTGATTTGTATCAACATGACTAAAAATAAACTATCTTGATGTGCTCTAAAAAATAGACCATAAAAAAGACTTTGACACTTTTTGAATTTTCTAATTGACTCAAGAAAGACATTAAAACTCTTTAAGATCTTACCAAACATAAATAAACCAATGAAAATACAATCAAATCAAACTTTGAATTAACTTTACCAAAGTAATTGACACTTCACTTTTGATAGTATATAGAGGGTGAACTCTAGATAAAGGCATGAAGCTTATGAAAAAAATTACAGTGTCAAAATAGAACTTGGCTGTACCAAAATATTTCTAGATCCTAACATGATATTTACCTGCCAAATATCATCCTCCCACAACATCCCAGGGACCTCCACATCATCATGCATGAAACCATTATTGGTATCAGAATAAACATCCATAAAATCCTCATTTGTAGAAATCGAATTCATTCATGGTAAACTTTGACACATGACTTGACTTAATAGGGATATAACTACACATGGAATGATAATAGGCTATATACTAAAAACACATAGAATGCATTGGGAAAATAAAATTAAAGAGAAATTCTTGTAAATAATGTAAAGGCATACAAGGATATGATATTTATATCTTTATATGTATAAAACATGTAGAAATATGATGAATAATATGTATGCACAAGCTAAATGGTTGAAAAACAATTTATTTTGGGTCGACATGATGACAAAGAATATACAATAGAGATAAATTACATGAAATGGATTGAATGGTGCATAGGGTCTACCTACTATGTATGGTGTAAGAATATAGGTGTTTATCTAAGAAGACTATATAATGGAAAAGATACACTAAATTAAAATCATCTAAAAAAATGACTCACAAGACATTATGTAATGACACATGGAAAAATGCATCAAGATGGGATGACACATTAACAACACTTAGATCAATAGATTTATGTGCCATACATTGTAAACCATTAACTTTCATATCTTATATGGAATGCTTTGTAATAGTAAACATCCTAAATTCATGAGGAGATGTGCTATGAACATGAGAAATGATGTTGTGGAAGACTAAATCAATGCAAATTATTTCTCATAAAATACACTATATATCCATTACTTCTTTAGGATAGACACACTACAATTAAATGCCATTATTTTTGATGAAACTCAAATTGAATAAATAATACAAACTAGTTGACAAGCCACATATCTGGTTCTAATACTAGATATTATGGAAATAAAATTACATAGAGAAATTCAAACACCAGAATATATATTTCAAACATAATAATAATCTCACACTATCTATTATTTCATACATGCAATATATATATAGGAAAAGTCTTTTCTATAATTGGGGAGATCATATGTCCACCACAATCTCCATATTTCCCTATAATAACTCAGTCTAACAAACTTATTATATACAAAATATATTGTTATAACAATATATTCATGTAAGTAACAAACACTACTAAAATTAACCCATAATATATCACAAATCTATTAACATAATATTGTGTAACTAACAATATTTACGTTATTATAATTAATAATGTGAAAAAAACCTAAAAATATTATGTACTTATTGATTCCTTATTATTTTCATACATTTTTTAGAGAGTTCCCTAAGGTTGATGTTGAGCACAAAAGGAGCTAGCTACTCGAAAATAATATACTCACAACAAAAAATTCTCTACCTTTGTTTGCTCTCATCATTGATCATGATGGAGGTTTTGATTTTAGTTTTATTTTATTTATTATATTATATTATATTATTTTATTATATTATATTCAAATTTTAAAATATTTATAATACTAAAAAGAAAAAAAGGAAAAAAAAACCCTTCTCCTATCTTTCTTTTGCATGAAAAAGGTAGTTTAGATCTTTAAATTCTGATTTCACATAAAAGATTTCAAAGGCTAGTAGTATTAAATAAAATATGGGATAGATTAATTGAATCAAAATAGTAGGTAAAACCAATCAAAATTATTTATTTTAATTTTACATTCACAAGCATACACTCACACACACCCACATACCAAAACTTGCATGTTAGATCTGGGTTATTTCTCTTGGATAGCGAATGAATGTTGTTGTAGAACAAAAACCATAGAAAAATTATAAATTTATACTTAAATACATTTCAATTTAGATCATTTGTTTTCATCAACAATCATTCAAATTTTTTAAAACTAGCTTTCTATCTTGCATATGTGAAGTAATTTCTGAATTCTTAGAAGTTGTGTTTGACAAACCTAACTTACGTTTTAGATTTATTTTTCATTTATATGTTTCAAAAATTCAATTAAAAGTGGGAAAATTTCATTTATTTTCAAAAACCTCATCAAAATGTATATGAGTATAAAAATATCTAAAATAAGCCCTGTCAAGAGGAGTATAACCATAAAACATTACTTACACCTTTCCAAATAATAAGTACCATACTTAAAATACATTCAAGACAATCTATACACTTAAGAAAATTTTAATCAAATTTGGTTTACCATTGGATGACACTTCCTTAGTGCCCCTATCTCTATAGAGTAAGTTAATTTTCTAGAGTGCAAACTTCTGTTCTATCATGCACCTTTCAATTTAGAATAGTCAAAATCTAAATATTTCATTCCCCTTTTGTTTATTCTCAGGTCTAGCCTTGTCATATCTCATTAGGTTACCCATATAATCATCCATTATGTTATCTATCTCATCCATACCTTGAGAAGTCAAGTGCACATGTTGACATGTTACTTTCCATGTTTACAAAACCCTCACATAATATTTTAAAACTTAAGGAAAAAATATCGCAATGTACAAGATTATGTAAATGAGTTTTATAAACTATCTATATGAGTGAAGCATGATGAAACAAAAGAATAGATGATTGGTTTTAATGTATGAAAATATTTAAAAAATTATATTCAATATGAATTGAGCATGTACAAAATAAATAACATGGAATAAGCTTAAGCTTACCGATTAGCTTTGAAGGTAGAAGAAAAGAAAAACTGACAAGATTTTAGAAGATCAACTAGGCTAAAAAGAGGACAATCATATATAATAAGGGGATAAGGTGGGGTAATTTCCACTAGATGAGAATCATCCTTGGTATAAAAAATTAAGAGGAGAATAGACAAGGGTTTCAATATCAATAAATAAGAAGAATATTTTAGAGTGGCAGAGGCTATGGTGGTGGTAGAGGATGGAATGGTCCACACGGACCTTATGTTTGTTGTAGTTATGGAGAAGGACACAAAATCTTTGAGTGTATGCACTATCATGAATAAGAAAGGAAATTAGAGGATTATCCAATAGTGAATTTGGTTAAGACTAAGATAGAAGAACAAAACACATAAGTTTTCACAACATACATAGGAGAAAATCTAATGATGAGGAGAACAATGATACTTCCAAAGAAAGAACATGGGTAGAGTAAATAAGGTGGTGATTATGGTTGCATACAAATATTTTTTTGAAAAAGGTGTACCTTAGGAGGTAAGGTGTGAAAATTAATTATATATGGTGGTATTTTTGAAAATATGGTTTCTAAAGAAATGGTAGAGAAACTAGGTCTCTAATGTGAGAACATCCTTATCCTTAATGGATTTCATGGTTTAAGAAAGGGAATGAAGTTACAATAGATAAAATGTGTTTAATAAAATTTTCTATAGGAAATAATTACGTGGATGAAATATAACATGATGTTATCCCAATATATGCATGCCATGTGTTATTAGGAAGACCATACCAATATGATACAAAGGCAATTCATGATGAAGTAAAAAATATGTATACTTTTTGGAAAGGTGGTACAAAGGTATTTTTTTTACCTCTTAAATAAGAAGGGAAGGTAGAAAACATGATGTCCATAAAATAGTATTTCAAAGACATGAAAATGATAAGTTGTTATTATGCATTAATAGAAAATGAAGAAGACACAAGTTGTGCAAATACCACTGGAAGTAGTATAAGTGTTGAAAGACTATGCATATGTTATACCTAATGAGTTTCTAGATGGTTTACCACTAAATAGGGACATTAAAAATCATATTGATTTTATTTCAAGATCAACTGTACCCAATCAAGTAACGTATAGGGTTAGTCCAACAAAACATGTAGAGTTGAATAGGCAGATTATTGAATTAGTGAGAAAATATGTAGCAAGGGAAAGTATAAGCCCATGTATAATTCGAACATTATTAACTCCAAATAAATATGGAAATGAATGAAAAAACATTCAAGACTAGGGATGGATTATGTGAGTGGATGGTGATACCATTCAGATTGTATAATGTACCTAATACATTTATGAGGATGATGAACACAATGATACTAAATTACATCAATAAGTTTGTGGTAGTTTATTTTGATGATATTTTGAATATTGATATTTAGTAAGAATAAACAAGATTACTTAAGGCATTTGAGAATGGTATTAAAATTGTTAAGTGTTAGCAGAGGTTCCTAAAAACCCTTTATAACGTGCTAATTTAGGGATAACTTGTACATAAATAACAAAAGGACACAATCAATACCATATTCAGACTGAATATTTTCATTAATCAACTCAAACATATTGATGCATAAAGCAACATAGGTTTATTAGAATATTAACAGTCAACATATACTCATTTAATTAATAGATTAAGGTAAAAAAGTACTCATTGTGCACAAAATAATGATAAAAGATATATAAAAACATTATTTTAGAATAATATGTATTAATATCTATTAGATCAAAATCATATATAATTGCAATTGAGAACTATATATAAAGTTATACTCAACCTTGTCTCTTCACATTCCAACCTTTTGATATGGCAAAAAAGATTGATTATTCACATTATGTCATCTTACATACAAAGAATTAAACTATTATGATATGCCAAAAAAGAGTGATTAGACAAAATAGTTCAATTCACACACATGTCCATCAACTATACTCTAAATTTTTATTAAGCCATGTTCTTCACCCAACTTTTTCCTAAAATTAAACTATTGTCTTGTCCTGAGACACTAGCAAGATATTCTATTCTAAATCCAATGGAATAAACCATAAACAAGATTCATGATTATCACTCCAGGTGCCATTTACCAATTTTCACCCTTTGTGCACTACTTATCTGCCCTTTCAGGTTTTCAACTAAGTAGTATATTATCCTACCAAACTTTTAGGTTTTTAATATACTAGCATAACTAGGTGGTTGCCCTTTATAGGTTTTTAACCATCTTGGACCCACTCCTAATGCTTAAGGCTATCTTAAAAAATGTATAAAAAATATGAAAAACTTTAAAATTAGAGTGTGAATTACCTATGTGGTAGATGGTGGTATACTTTGAAGTGGCTGTGCAGTAGGCTACTATTGTGCTATTTCTCTTTTTACTATGGATGAACTACTTGGTTACACATAATTTGATGGTGGAGGTTATTATTGATGTTGGCTATCTCTTTGTGGATTTATGGCTAAATTCTTCTATTGTAGCCCCTGTTGCATCTATTTCATAAGAATGAATTGAGGCCCATCCATAAGTTGGGTAATGGAGGGATCAATTTGGGAGACATATTTATTTAGCATCTTCTAATATATTAGTACTTCCTACACCATAATAAGCAATATGCTTACTGAGATCTGAATCACCATCAAGTTTTGAATATCCTCATCTTTTGTGATGGTGATTAGTGCTTTAACATTTGACATTTTGAGTTGGATGTCCAGTATCAGCTCTTATAATTGATCTGCATACCTTTAATCTTGGAGGCCCTAAAATGTACTACATAGATTCTCATTATGCCAAGTCTATAATTTTTGCATGATACTATCCCTTGAATCCAAAAATTGTTTGAGGGAGCTACTCATTACATTAGTAGTATCCATTTGATCCTCCATGAAAAATTTGGATTTGTCTACTATTGGAAACTCAGGTTTAGTGGCAAACAATGAATTATTGAGGTGATGCCTCTGATTCATCATACCTTGTGATATCTGCTTGGCTTGATGCACAATGGTGTCTAAAAATTGTTCATACTCATCTAGAAGCTCATAGAATACCTTTGTTTTTTATTTTATATTTTTCCCTTGAGATTTAAATATTTATAACTATTGCATAGCCAACCAGTCCTTTGTGAGTTGTGTTAGTAAATCTATGAGTTGATTTTCTTTAGACATTACCTGGTCACCTAGAACTTATTTAACTAATGTGAAGAAGTTGTTATTAATCAACTGAAGTGCATTTATAAGTTGGAATCTAAATTCTACATTGTCATCTCATAGTTGGAAGACTTCTTGCTCTAAGGCCTAAGCCTTCTATGCTATTGACTCCTGAAATACAATCATGCCTTCAATTTTCTTGGTCAATGGCAACTAGGCAACATCAAAATATGTTTCATGCATAGTGGTAGTAAGGTCCATAGATGTAGTTTTAGTCAATATAAGAGCCAACATGAATTGTGCCAAAGGAAAATAAAAGGTGGTTCACTGAGTGGATGATGTGGGAATATCCCACAAACACTAGCTAGTGATTTGAGGTTTTGGCTCTGAAGCTTCCTACACACCTCCTTATGGCACTAGTTTCTATTATTTGCATGCTTTGCTTATTCCTTAAATTTTTCCTCTTTTTATTATTTAGCTTTAGATTTATCTTTATCTTTAGCCTTATCCTTCACATCTACCTCAACTTGGAATTTGGATTGTCCCTTGGCCTTAACTTTAGATTTAGCTTTGACTTCTACCTCAACCTTAGTTTTGACATCTGTGTTTGCCTTGGCCTTGGCTTCAGCTTTAGCCTTGGATTTTTCTCTGGATGCCTATTCATAGATCATATGATTGTCTTGTTCTTCTTTGATGTTATACTTTTCTTTGGTATTTTTCTCTTCCTGAGCCTTTGCTAGTTCCTCTACCTCCTCCTCCTTCTGTTGCACAACCTACACTTCTTGATGTTTTCTTGATACCTCTTCTTGTTCCTTTTTCTTCACCTTTGATTTTTTAGCTCATTTATTATGAGCCTCTACTTATTTGAATTATTCGTTTGTATCCTTTGATTCTTTAGATCATTTATTTTGGGCCTCTGCTTCCTCAAATTTTTACTTGTAATGTTCCTTCATAACTTGTTTGCATTTCTCCTCTTACATAGCTACTTGTTGCTTACACTATTCTTCTTCCTCAGTTGTATTTCACTTTGCCTCTTTTATCTTTCTATTTTTCTCTTTTTATTTTCCATTTTCAGCCTTATATTAGACTCCTTTTGTGTTTTTACTAGATCTTCTTATTCATGTATAGCTTCTTGTTGGGGCTCTAGCTATGACAAACTAGTTTATTTAGGTTCTTCTATGGGGGTTTTATAATCCAGCATTGCAAGTGATTTTTAATCCTCCAAAGTGGAAGATTTAACAACAACTTAATGTGAAACCATATTTTTTATAGATGTTGGAGGAGGTTTGAGGCTCTACTTTTACTTCTTCATAGTTTGGCCTTGTGCCTATTGATGAGACCATTGTTATTATTGCAATACACTCATCTCTGGTAGGTCTATGAAATGACATCTTTTTGTCTTTGATTAATGGATAAGGTTATACTATAGCATGCATACTTGGTATGTGTAAAAATGGTGGTGGTGGGCTTTCTTGTGATGAAAATTATTCTTGTTTCATACTAAAGGATCCCACAACTGGATCTTTATGGAATATTTTAGCCTTTAACTTTTTCTAAACTGATTCTTGCCCTACAGTGTCAATAATGATTGAGGGGGGGGGTTGAGTGATATCGACCCAAAGGTGTTGTCTTAATTGATTTTTCACTTGATAGGTTCACACTATTTTCTATAAAAATAATTCCTTATCTTCTTCATGCTCATAAACATTATCATCGAAGTCTTCCAACATAGACTTTTGGACTTCCTACTCAACTCCCAACTCTATAAATTTGCACTCAACTATTATTTTAGGGACATGTATATTTTAAAATTAAGACTTTACTCGGTGTGTCCTATTCTTTGGTGGTGGTGGTGAATCTCACTACATTGGTGGTTTTCTCTTTCCTTTGTCTGGATATGCTAGAGTTGCTATTGGTTATGGTGGTGCATGTGGTTACTGTTATGATTATAATTATGGTTATGTTTGAGGTTGCACTTGTGGTTACACTAGTTGCTACACACTTGGGGGAATAGACCATAGTGGTGGAATTGACCTCACATCAAGGGATTTTTATCTCAATACTTCTACCTTATAATCCAACATAGTAATGAATAATGGAAATGAATTCACAATTGATTTGGGCAACTCATGTACATTGATTTGGATACTGTTATGGAGCTTTATAACTGAGGCATGTTGTCCCATATATTGCATGACATTCTAGGGTATTATGTGGTTTGAATTAATCATGGTTAGGGCCTCTAGACACCATTTATTTAACCTTCATAATTACTCATAATACTACCCTATTTTCATCCATGTGATATTTGTGAATGTAGTAGTAAGCCAAAAATATGTAGCAGGGTTGATTGGTCCTTTTGATGATTTCCCCTATGTGAAACATAAAATCAAAACCAAAAACTAGTATTGTAATGTCTATGAAGTGCCAATGAGAATCATTTCAATGTTTGTGGTTAGATCAAATTATAGAAACTCGATCTTGTTAAAATTTTAGTGTAGGCATATCATGCAATATATAATGTTGATAACACTTTTTGCCACTTGATTCATTTATTTTTTTATTTGCTAAAACTACTTGGTAATGCATTTAACTAGGATGCACATTGAAGCATATTCTATCGAATCAATGGGTATTACTATTCTTCCCCTTATAGTATATTTTTCCCTGGTGTTAGATTAAATTGGTAGAGCATTAGACTTGTAAGGTAGGAGGGATTTTATATGAGCTGGGGGGTCTGTTATTCATTCCATGGTCTAAGGAGTGATCCAAACTATGACTGAATATCTCATTTTTTATACTTACTAAGTAGAGTAAGCATTACCTCATCTAGTTGTCTAAAATAGGCATTTTGATCAATCATTTTGTATTTAAGCCTCACTACAGATGTTGAAGAGCTAAGGCTCCTTCTTGTGATACTTCTTGTGGATCCTACACATACAAAGTGGATTATACTACATTAATGAAGTCAAAGGGATACATAAACATGGTATTTAGTTTGTCATAGGCCTAGGCTAAACCCTATTTCCTCTTTTTGTGCATCTAAAAGTGGGATAAACAATTGAAATTTCTCCATGGTTTTTGTTGTGGCCTGGGTTGAACACTTGCTTTAGTTGGTCTAACTCTGCTATGCAATCTATGTACAAAAAGGTGTTTTGAAATAATATTTTAGAGTTTGATTGGTTGAAAGAGTATGTAATGTCTTTGTGTTGTGCATGCCCTTTGTTATATAGTTTTTGTCACCCAAATCCATTTAGTTGACTAATTTAAATGTACTAAATTGATTACGCATGAGTTTACCACCTAAATTAATATTAGTTGGCTATTATTTGATATGATAATTACCTTTTTCCATTTATATTTTTTGATTCATGCACTGTTAGGTCACTGATGTGACTTGGCATCCTTTTACCTAACCTTTCCTATTACCATGTGATATGATTCAAGAAATATGCAATTTATTTTAATGCTTTGTCATTAATGGTATTGAATGACCATTGCCTATCTTTTCATTGTACCTATCTTGTCAATGCCATCTTCCCAGACTTATTTGATGACCAATGTTTAGCTATTTCTAGTTGTCATTATTTTAGGCTATCTCTATGAATTGATCATAGTCTGTGATCTCAAATATTTGAACTCTTTTTTTATGTGTTACGATCCAAAGATCACACTGTACAAACATACTAAACTTAAAAAAACTAACAAAAACACAAAACAACATTAAAGAAAATTCCTAACTACATGGTGCTACTCAAACCCTTTCTCATTATCAACAAAGAATAATAAATATTAACAATGGTAAGGATTAAGCCTAAAACCATTAACATGTTTTGACAATATGGTTCCTTGTAGATATTTTAACATAATGGTTCATTATTATGAGACTTCATGAATAATGTAGGGTCCATTCTATATGATGTAAAATTTTCTTAGGAATGCGTTAAATTTGCTATCATACAATAGTACCACTTATTTTGGATGAAATTCCTTAGATAATAAGTTAAGATCATGCCATGCCTTCTAACTTAACTTGTAGATCCCTTGTGTCCTCTATGCCCATTTTTTATTTTCTTCCAATTTAACCAAATCCATTAATATTTATTTTAGAGAGTCTTGGTCGCCTAGCCTCATAACCATTGCAATGCATCACTCCCTCAAGACCATAAATGAGATGAAAGTGAGTGAAGAATATGGTATGTTTATAATGTATCTTGTACACCTAAAGAATCATAGGAATTCAATTTTCCCAAACATCCCTTTGAACATTGCATATTTTTGTTAGCATTTTTCATAATACTTTATTTTATGCTTTAGCTTGTCTATTTGCTTGTGGATGATAAGTCATGCTCTTGTGGTGCAAGATCATAAACTCCTTTATGAGAGTCTTGATTGTGTTATTGAGGAAATGAGTGCCTTTGTCACTAAATAGCTTGATTAGGCATCCAAATCTTGTAGTGATATTTTCATATAAAAATTTGGTAGCATCCTTTACACCATAACTTGGTGTCATAATAGCTTCCATCCACTTGGTGGATTAATTTATTGTAGTGATAATGTACTAAACATGACTTCATTTTATCAAAGGACTTATAGGTCCTACAAAGTCGATTCCCTATTGTTCAAATTGTTTCTCTATGAGTATTAAGACCAATGTTATATTATTCTACTGATTGGGGTTTCCCATTATTTTGTAGACATCATATTGCATACTAAAACAAGTTTAGCCACTAAAGACCACTCTGTAAGATTTTTTCTTATAATGGCTTCACCTACATATTGACCTCATGCAACTCCTTGATGTGCTTCTTCAAGAAGCAATGGTTGTTTATGCTCTAATTCTACTCTATATAACACATCATCCTTTTTAAGTTTATATAGAAAACCCATTAATGAGACTATGAGGAATGACTCATGTGACCATTTGATTTTTATCCATTTCAACATAATGCATAGGGAAAGTTCCTTACTCTAATAAGTTTGTAATGTCTTCCATATTATCAAGGATTACAATAGCCCTAAACAAGTATACATTTGGGGACTCATCCTCTATTTATTATGGTTCTTCTCTATTTTTTAGCCTACTTAAATGATTTGGTCCTATATTTTATTCACCTGGCTTCACATCGATTCAAAATTGAAACTCTTGAAACAAAATTATCCACCTAGAGATCCATCCTCCCAACATCATCTTGTTAACTAGGTATTGTAATGCTTGGTGTTTTGTGAAAAGCTCAAATGGTGTGGTCAATAGATAATGTCAATATTTTTGTAATGCAAACACCAATAGCTAAGGCTTGTATTTCTATAGTCATATAGTTTTTATCTACTCCTGATAACTTCTTACTAGTAAAATGTATAGGATGATCTAAATCTCCATCTTCTAGCTGCACTAATACAACCCCTACTACAATACCAAAAGCACCCACATATACGTGGAATGGCTTCTTCCAGTTAGGAAAAATAAAATAGTTGTTACTAACATTTTCCTAAGATCAATAAATGTTGTTTGGCATTTTGATGTCCATTCAAACTTTGTATCTTTACATAGCAAATTTTTCATCAACACAGATAAAAATACATATCCTTTTATGAATTTTCTATGGTCTCCTGTATGACCTATAAAGGTACACACTTTTATAGAGCTAGTTGGGGGTGGCATCCCCATTATTACTACAATCTTAGTTTGGTCAACCAAGATGCCATAACTACAAATGACATGGCCTAGAAAAACACTGAAAGGTGTGAAAAAACACTTATTTAGATTCAAAGCAATGTGGAAAGCTCAACATTATTCTAGCATTAATCATAGTTTCGACTGATGGTCTTTAAACAAGATAAAGACAACCTAGTCACCTAAATACACTTATAAAAATTCATGAATGAAGTCTTTAAATGTAGTTACTACAACCCTAGAGAAATTTTTGGTGCATTATTTAGAGCAAAGGGAATTACCTTATATGCAAATGACCCCCATGTTATTGTAATGGTTGTTTTATCATGGTCTTATTTTGAGATCAAAATATGATGGTATCCACTAAATCCATCTATGAATGAGTACACCTCATGACCTATGATTAACTCAAGGACTTAATTTCTGAATGGTATTAGAAATGGATCATTGATGAAGGCATCATTCAGTGCATGGTAGTCTCCACAAACTTGAATCTCCATAGACTTATTTGGATACACAACTATGGGACTCACCCAATCTACCTTTTCAAATAGATAAAGGATTCTTGCTTATTTCATGAGATCCAATTTAGCGTTTCCTTTTATATTCATGTTGGGGTCTAGTCTATACAATGATTTTATTAGTTTAGTGTAATATTTTAATTCTATGTGTATCTCTCCCAATGATGGATCTACACATTTTAATTTTGAGAATTTGGTCAAAAATACATCCTAATAGTATCATAGCAACTGCAATGCCTCTAAAATTTGATCTGGGCCCTAGTAGTCTCCCACAATCACAAGTTTAGGGACTAAATCTATTCCAATGTTTTATTCAATATTTTTCAGTGGTTCTTGATATAATTTATTCAATCCACTAGGTAGAGCCTCTCATAGAGTGCATTCTCTTCCCATTATGGAATGTTTATATTACACAACCTTTCCTCTTCAACTTGTTTTGCACTTTGCATAGTTGTTAGTTTGGCTTCCCATTCCAGTTCAAAGAAGCCTTCTAAATCTAGGTATCTATCACTATCACTAGATTCTGTTAGTTTATCTATTATTATATTATAATTCTTAATAAGAGATTGTTCTTGTTGATTCACCTTATAATTATGAAGCACAAGATTCAAATATTGAGTTACTTCCTACTGTGATGTTGAATCTATTGTAGGTCCCAAATATTTTGCTCACTATAACATAAAAAGCTTTTTAGTTTATAAAATGCATTGTGCACCAATGGGTTATCATCCTCAAAGATAAAGGTTTGAATAAATTCTTTTTGTATTTATGCCCAATGGCTAGTTTCTCTCTTGTGTTCTTAATGCATGTACCAAGCAGTTGGGAGTGGTGTTAGTGTGTGACTAAAAATGTGTACCCAATACCTTGGCTCCACTACTTATAATTACTATATATCTATATATTGATGAATGTTAGTTCGAAACATTGACCTTCTTTAAAGAATGACCATTCAAATTTCATAATAGGTGGTAATTAAAACTGCATGTGAAAAAAATCACATGATTCTTCCTTGTATAAAATCTAAGACTTTAGTATGTAGTAATATAATAGATGATATTTTGTAATTATGTGCCCTACTACTCTACATAGTTCATAGAAATTTGGATTGAGATTAGGACAATCATTTTTATGATATCTCTCTTGACCACAATCCATGCATCATAAACCCAATATAGATTTATCACTTTCATGTATCTCATTGATCATATGTATGAAAGCATATATCTTACTTTGGATCCATTGACTAGAGAATCTCCATAATTTTTAATTTGTTCTACTCCTAGTGCAACAAATCATGCATGAACCTTTGTTACGAATTGAGACTGCATAATAGCAAATCTGATTCTTGAGCACAATCCTTATATGAACTAGGTAAATTTATCCTTATCCTCCATAACAAAATTAATTTTATTTATTACATATGAGAATCTATGGTCATAGTCCCACATAGATTATCCAATGCACTTCTTGATATCCTTTAGGTCTTGAATATTCTGGCATGTGCACTTTTTCATTTTGAATTCTACCACTAATTTTGTTTTAAATTGGAAGAGATCCATACTATTAATATCTCTCTTGAAAATGAATTCCAAATCATAACCTGCTAAAGTTTTTATGAGTTCACACTTATTTACATCATTGATAGTTATTCCCCTAACTTGCCACTTCATGTCACATGTTAACAGATATTGTTCAAGGTCTATAAAATCATCATATGGTCTCAACACAATAAACATTCCTAGGCTGCACTACATACTTGAGTTAATTTTAATGGCTAACACTAGCTATTACACACTCATGAATGTGACTATAGGTTGTTTCACATTGGTTAATATGACTATAGGCTTATGTGCATTTTTATTGGTGTTTTAAAACTAGTTTGAAAATTAAATCTAACTTATTCCAGCCTCTTCTTATCCAAGAACTTATTTTTCTCTACACGAAGTTTTCCAAACTTATTTGTGAATTAATCAAACCAACTTCCTCTCATCCATTACTTTGCACTTGATGTTTTAACTAAATTAAAAATAGGTTGGGGTGATGCGTAGTCAAGAAATGAATGATCTCTATCCTCAAATTAGTTTAACTATGATCTTAAACCCATCATAATTCTACACTTCTACATAATCTCTTCTCATGAATATTATTCCATTGCTCTAAACACTTTTCCTCTTAACTATGAAGTACTTATATATTTTAAATAATCTATTTTTATTCTACTTTCTGCTTCTTCTTCTTCACTCTACTCCATCTATTTACTACTCTTAAATCTATCTTATTCTTCCTTAGGCCCTTTTCCTTCCTACTATACATCTATTATACTTATTGCACCTTACAAAGCCTCTCTATGAGCTCCCCTTCAACATATTCTACCTTATTCCTACTTCTAATTGTAGTTAAGTATGTATTATTCAATTTGTTCCATCTTTTCTATTATCACAATTCTCTTTCTAATCCCATAATCTTCTTTTCACTCTAGCTCTTTTCATCCTCTATTATTCTGGGTTGAGGTTCAAGTTTATCTACTCAATTCCACATCATTCTCTTATATCACACACATTCCCATAATAATTGAAGTGATTAATCCATGTTAACAAGGGTGGGCACCATGGCCTTTTCCATAACCAACATATTAATCAGAGTAAGTAGTCATTGAAGGAACTTTTAATGGATATTCCTGACAAACTAGTCATGTGCAATTTTAAAAACTAAGTAGCCTTGTGCAATAAATTTGGTAATATACCCATTAATGGTATTATTTATCCAATAATTTATTGCACATCTAATCAGTGTTTAAGTTTCACATGTTTTATAGATTTTTCTCTAATCAAATTATGAGTTATGTTCTCTATGGCTAGAAATAATAGTACTCCAATATGAATAATTAAGTAGCTAATAACTTAGGTAATTCACACTAAAATATTTTATATATTTCACCGTAGATATGTTCCTCAATAATTTTCTTCTTCATTTTTTCTATTGTTATACTTCCTCTTTAGAAAATTTTAAAATTCTTTCATCAATCCATCTCTCTATATCCATTTGTCATGGAAACCATCTCAACATGTTTCAACAAAATTCCATGCTCATTGTACCATTATTAGTATAATTTCTTATAAACCCTTCATAACATGTTATTTTAGGGATAACTTGTATAAAAATAACAAAAAGATACAATTGATACCATATTTAGACTAAATATATTCATTAATAAAATCAAGTAGATTGATGCACAAAGGAACATAGGTTTATTAAAATCTTAATAGTTGGAATATACTCATATATTTAATAGATTAAGGCAAAAAAGTACTCACTATGCATTGAATAATGATAAAAGATACATAGGAAAACCATTTCAAAACAATATCTATTAATCTCTATCACATTTGAACCATATATAATTACAATTGAGTGCTATATATAGAGTTTGACTCAATATTATATGTTCATATTCTAACCTTTTGATATGCCAAAAATGAGTGACTCTTCACATTCTGTCATCTATCCTTATGCTTACATAGTCAAATAAATACAAAACATTATATAAAAGACAAAATAGTTCAATTTACACATGTGTCCATCAACTATACTCTACAATTTTAGTAAGCCTTATTCTTCACCCAACATTAAGAAATAAGAAACTTTTATGCAAATCTAAAGAAGTGAAAGTTTATGCAGAATAAATTGGTATTTTTAGGCCTTTTAGTTTCACAAGATGGTGTTAGAATGGATGAAGAAAAGTTCAAGGCATTTGTTGAGTGACGTATTCCAAGAAGCATATTAGAGGTAAGAATTTCCATGATTTAGTAGCTTTTTACAAAAAGTTTATTAATAATTTTAGTGGTATTTTTGCATCATTAATATATTACATGAGGGGAAGATAATCTATGTGGACAAGTGCAATAGCAAGAAGATTTTAATTATTAAATAAGAAGGTGACCGAAAAACATATTTTATCATTACCATATTTTAACAAAGTGTTGAGGTAGATTGTGATGATTCACATGTGAAAATTTGTGTTGTGTTAAGTCAAAAAGGAAGGCCATTAACATATTTAAATGAGAAATTGAATGAGGTAAGTAATAAGTATTCTACATATGATGTTGATTTTTGATGCCATTATACAAATATTAAGACATTGGAGTCATTACCTCATGCCTAAGGATATCATCTTATTTATAGACCATGAGACCTTGAAGTATGTGAAAACTAAAAAATAAATAAATAATAGACATGCAATGTGGGTATATTTATCACATGGACATAATTTTGTTTCAAAGCATAAATCAAGAAAGCAAAACTAGTAGCTGATGTTTTGAGTAGATGAGTGACACTGTTAACTACTATATTGAGTGAAGTAGTTGGATTTTAAGTTGTTAAATAATTTTATGACATTGATCCATATTTTAGGAATATATGTGAGTAATGAAATAATCCATTAGTAAGTGAGACATGTAATATTTAGGATGGTTATCTTTTTAAGGGAAAATAATTATGTATTCTAGTTGGGCCTATGAGAGATAATATTATAAGATAATTACACAGTGGTGGTTTGGGTGAAAAATTTGGTAATAATAAGATAATATATCTGGTATAGGAAAAATAATTTTGACCAAAGATGAAAAGAGATGCAACAAAGTATATTTCAATATGCAAGATATATGAAGTGGTTAAAGGCCATGCACAACATACAAGGCTATACATGCCATTACCAACAATAATAGGACCATGGAAAAATTTGAGTATGGAATTTGTATTTTGGTTTCAAAACATGCAAACAAGTAATGATTCAATATTGTTTATTATAAATAGTTTTTTAAGATGCTTCATTTTATTGCATTGAATAAATCCAATGATGTCACTAGAGTAGTAGGCCTATTTTTTAAAGATGTGAGATTTCATGGTGTTCTAAAAACCATTACTTTAGACAGAGATACAATAATTATAAGACATTTTTGGAGGACTCTATGGAATAAATTGGGAACTAAACTATAATTTAGTAGTGCATACCACACAAAAATAAATGGATAAATAAAATTAGTAAATAAGAGATTGAGAAATTTATTGACATGTATAGTCGGAGAGAAGTTTAATCAATGAGACTTGGATTTACCACAACGTGAGTTTGTATATAATAGTTTTATGAATAGATCAACAAGAAAATAACCATTTTAGGTTTTTTATGTTAGAAATCCAAAGGGTGTTTTATATTTGGTGTAGTTACCAATTTTAAAATGGGTTAGTGATGAAGCATAAACATTTGCAGAACACGTACAATAGTTTCAAGAACAAGTAAGAAGAAAGCTACAAGAAAGCAATGAAAAGTATAAGGTAGAAAAAAATGTAAAAATAAGGCCAAAGGTATTTTAATAAGGAGAATTTATGATGGTATATTTTAGAAAATAAATATTTCCCCAAGGAATGCATAACAAGATAAAGTACAATAAGATTGGTTCGTATATAACTGTGAAGAAAATCAATGACAATGCTTATGAAGCGAGTTTACCACATACTTTAATTATTTTTATAGTATTTAATGATTCAAATTTATATTAATTTCATGGAGAATATGATGAAGGGGAATAATATGAATAAGCAGATTGTAAGAAACATGTACCAAGGAAGAATAAAGAAAAGATAGCATAGGTTTTGGATAAGAAGTTAGTGAACACAAGACAAGACAACTATAACAAGTATTTGGTTCAATGGGAAAGATTAAAAAAGGAAGAAAATGATTGGATTTTATAATGGGAGTTAAATAATATTTAAAAAAATAAATTTAAAGAGCATAATCATGAAAACTCATAGGAGCTAACTTGTTTTCAATAAGAGGAGAATGATGCAGATACCTATCTTCTAGAGGCCATAACTTTTGATTCAGGTAACTGTTATAGCTCTCATTTGGATCAAAATGAATATCTTAGAGAGGAGAATGTATAAATAATCTAATATTACCATTAGGGTTCATTCCCATATATTTGTAATGCCATAACTGATGATCTAAGGGTTTGAAATTACATTCTAATATTTTTCATCATTTTTATAATTTTGAAAATTAGATATCTTTATAAGAAGCCATAAAATTTAGTTAAAATTAACTTAACATCATGAATTTTGGGTGTATGAGATAAATAAAAACTTTTATGCCCATCCAAGATTGCAAGTTAATAAAAATAGTAGTGGTCAAACTTTCATGAAAAAGTTACTAAAAATAGTAGCTACTGAAAAAATAGGGTCAATTAACTCTAGGCATCTATTTGATTTATTTATATTTTTTAATTTTTCATGTCAAATCCAATTTAAAGTTGAGATTTATTTAAATAATATTATGTAATGGTTTTAATTATTCAATAAGAATCAATAAATTTTATTGCTTTCATTAAATTCTATGAAGTTTTGGCTATTGAAAGTTTTCTTTGCTAGTTTATGGTTTCATTATTCACATGTGGGTATTCATGAGTACATAATTGCACATAACCTATTATTATACAATATTATATCAATTAAGTAAATAATTAAATGAATTCTACTAATAATAATAATTTAATTTTATTATATTTTTAACCACTCACCAAAATCCTAGCCCTAAACCTTGCCTCCTTTCTTATCTATATAATAAAATAGATTGCTATTGGGTAACACATATTTTGGATGAGATTTACTATTATACTATAAAAATTAATCCAATTATCTTAATAATAAGATATTTCTATGTTACTTGGATGATTCTATGTTACTTTGTATTTAAGCTTTTATATAGTTTTTATGTAATATTTATGGTTGTTTATATATGGTAGCTAACACAATTCTAGACCCTATCCAATAATTAATTTGGTATCATAGATATGTTCACTATTATAGCCACTGACAATGTTGATCATCTAACATGATTGTACAAATTTGACAATAATGTGTTCACTCAATATTCAAAAGTCATGTATCACATGCTAATTACTTGATTCAACTTTGGCATGAGCATTTTGACCATCTCAATTATCATTCATTATATGGCCTCAGTAAACATCAAATGTTTATTGGTTTTCCACAAGTTTATTTCAAATATTTTGTTTGCTCAAGTTGTGCACTTGGAAAAATCACATGGATCCATCTTCTAAAGGTAACCCCTTGAGGCCGAGTGATAGATTATATTTGGTTCACAAGGATATTATGTCCTTTATCAATATTTATTTTTATAAACATAACTACGTTCTTACATTCATTGATGATTTATCTCATAGAACTTGGGTCTACTTTCTAAAAAATAAAATAAAAGTCTTTGATCACTCAAATTTTTTTAAGGACCTTGTTGAAACCCTATAAGAGATAAAAATTCAACATCTCAGAACAAATAATGGAGAAGAGTTTGTCAACAATCAGATTAATAATTTTTGTGAATAGGTATGCATTCAACCTCCACATATTTCACCCTATACCCCTCAACAAAATGGTGTGGTTGAACTAATAAATAGACACTAAAATAAATGGCCAATTACATGGTACATTCCAAATACTTGCCTCCATAATATTGGGTAGAGGTGATTCAATGTTTAACCTACATCCAAAATAATACCCCCAACTCTACAGTACAAAATATGATTCCCAAGTAATGTTCTAGTGTCAAGGCAAATGTTTTTAATTTCTAAGATTTTGGATATAATGTATGGGTGCACATCCAAGATGAAAATCATAAATAAATGGAAAGGAAAAGCTGTCATTGTATCTTTTTTTGCCACTGTGAAGATGTGAATGAATATCATCTTCTTATTCTTAACACCACTAAAGTAATTTACCAAGGAGATGTGTTATTTAATGAAAAATCCAAGGCTTTCATGCTAACATCTCCTCCTCCTCCTCCCCCATTACCTTTTTTTGAGTTGGACACAACTTCTGAGGTCTCTTATGAAGAACAAGACAATTTATATTACTCCCCTTCTACAAATTATTATAGTTAAGTTGATGAGCCACAAGGGGGAAAACTAGGACCTCCACCGTTAGTTCCAAAATAAATTCAAATTGCCCATATAAAACCAACATAACTTTTACCAAAATTAGTTTGAAAATTTCACCATGAGGCTGGTGTATTGACAAGGGATCCAATAAAACCAAGCATGACAAGATCACAAAATCTGTATGGTGTTACACATTTGACACAATTGGCAATGACATAGGATCTAAATACTTATCATCAAGATTCTAAGTACCTTGAATGGCAGACAACTATGAAAAAATAACTTATTTCTCTAAAGAAGAATAAAACTTGGTACTTGGTTCCACTTCCAAAAGGAATAAAATTAGTGAGGTGAAAGTGGGTGTACTACACTAATTATGCAATAGATGGGTCCATTGACAAACACACAACCTAACTTGTAACAAAAGGTTTTTCACAATTTGAAGGTGTTGACTACCATGCAGCCTTTTATCTAGTTGTAAAGATGAATAAAATCAAGCTAGTACACTCCTTGGCTACAACATAGTGATGAGAAGTCCATCAAATGGACATCAAAAGTGAATTCTTACATGGATACTTACAAGAATAAATTCACATGTCCTCACCTTTAGGGTTTATAAACACAAGGAAATCTATCTTTGTGTGCAAATAAAAAATTCCTTGTATGGTTTGAAATAGGTTTCTCGAGCTTTATATGAAAATATCAACACATTCTTAATCAATTCTAGATTTTCATGGAGTCCTTTTGACCCCAAAATCTACACCAAGAAAGTAGAGGATAAACCCCTAAATTTGTTTCCTCCATGTTGATGAATTAATCATCACAAAGAGTTCTACGTGGAAGATTCATGATTTGAAATCTTAGATAATGAAGTATTTTGAGGTGACTGACTTAGGGTTGTATTTTTATTCGATATTTAGATTTCATAGTTTGAGAAATTATTTTTTATTAATTAATCTAAGTATGATCAAGACATACTCAATCGCTTCAACATGAAAGAATGCAAGTCTGAACTGAATCCTTATTGTTATGGATTCAAGATTTTCACCAATTTTTATTCTCTTTCAGTTGATGGTACACTCTACAAGGACTTGGTGGGAAGTGTTTTGTACACACATCATAATTATCTTGATCTTTCATTTGTTGTGAACTTAGTATTACACATCTATCAGGAACCCCATGAAATCCATTAGCAACTTACATATTGAATTTTAAGGTATCTTCATGGTACTATTAACTATGGGATTGAGTACAAGTTAGGAGGAAAAATCTCTATTTTTTACACTTATGATGGGAACATAATAATTGTCAGCTATATAGTGAATGATTTGGTATGAGATCTAGAGGATCGCAAGTTAACTCTAGAAAAGGCAAGGGCGCTACAAATAAAAAGGGGAAAGCAAATCTAAAACCTAAGGGAAATAAATCAAGTCAGTAAAATCATTACACAAGTTTAAAAAAAAATCAAAGATATTAAATTTCAATGTCAAACAAGAGTGTTATAATTTATGTAAGAAAATAAGCCATGTTGAACATCAATATTTTAATAAAATGTAATACTTAGAAGTAGAGATGAAAAAAATGTAGCTTTCCCCTCCCAAGATAGGAGGAGAACTTTCTATAATAATAAGATCACCTATATTTGAATGGATTATAGATTCAAGATCCTCTCACTATATGGCACATGATGACTCACTATTTGAAAATATTAACCAATGCCACACAACTAAATTTTTTGTAAGAAACTCTAGTCCTCTAGTTGTTGAGGGAAAATTGATGGTTGAGATGAAAAATAATGTACAAAAAAAAAATCTCCACATTATAGACTTGTATTCAAACCTCCTCTCCATATATAGACCACACATTCAAGTGAAGGAAAATCTATTGAGTTTAAGCCTACCAATGTTGTAATCATAAATATCAAATATGAGTCCACTATTATATCCATTGACAAGGTTGATTATCCAACATGATTATTTAAACTCCTATTTTAATTTCAATTATGGTGAATATCCACATGGTAGAATCTCATACTAGAGAGGAAAACATAAAGGCAAGTCAAGAAATAAACAACTAACACAACTCTTTTTGAAACAAGTTCATGAGACGATGATACATAGTGAAATATCATTTTACGAGGCACATTTAATCCTCACGACTCAAATAAAATAAAAAAATTATGAAATATAAAAGAAAACACACTTAATGTATTATTGGGCACATAGGAAGATGAAAAATAAAAGCAAAAAGAAAATGGGAATCTCATGAAGGAGGTAAAAATGTCACCCTCTCATTGAAATCAAATTGACACCAAATTTTGGAACCATGCCCTCCTTAAAATCTATATGAAATAAGAACATGATAAGAGGCAGACAATCGTAACCACTAAGAGAGAAATGAACTCAGATCAAAACATAAATAACAAAAAAGAACAACTATATTATAAAATCTATGAGGATAAAACACGTGTCCAATGATAATGAACTTAATAAAATTTGAGATTTAGAGTGACATACAAATTATAAATTTAAAACCTTATAGAGAAATATGATTATAATCATAAAAATAATATTAATTATTAAATTATAATGAAATATTAATTTTAAAAATGTGGTCCTAAATTCCTCATAAATTTGGGCATGTTAGTGACAACAATAATGTTTTCATTAAATTTAAACCTACTAAGGCAAAAGAAAGGCATTTTAGAATGAATGATTTTCATTAAGTCTAAGATTACTTTTATAATGTTGTTAAGGTATCAAATTTTTAATCAATTTTTATTTAAGGAAAATACAAATACCATTAAATCTCCCTCAATTTACAAATTTATTATGCCACATTATATGACAACTTGGATGTCCAACACAAGTGGCTGTGCCCTGGGCCTTGTTATTTGATCCATCCACCATTTTCATGGGCATATATATTATTAGGGATATTATGCATTTTCAAAAATTTATAAAGACCCATGTTTTCCTCTAGATGCTCCATCAAATTTCCTTTTTAATGAATCAAGAGGAGGATTCCAAGTAAAGTTATCCACTCTTTTATTATTTTTGATACTAACTCTTGACCCATTAACTTAGTTATGCTTAATATCTTTCCACTTTTTACAAT
The DNA here is from genome assembly GCA_037957365.1 of Torreya grandis. Classification (NCBI taxonomy): domain Eukaryota; kingdom Viridiplantae; phylum Streptophyta; class Pinopsida; order Cupressales; family Taxaceae; genus Torreya; species Torreya grandis. The sequence goes on along the minus strand of JARHVA010000118.1, from coordinate 7,446,373 downwards.
TGGAACACATCAATATCACTATAATTAATCAAAAAATAATAATACACATCAATGGTTACAACAATAAAGTTACAAATTGGTATTCATGGTCCATAATCCACAATAAATGGCATAAATTAACCCAATAATAATAATAATAATAATAATAATAATAATAATAATAATAATAATAATAATAATAATAATAATAATAATAATAATTTGACAAAGCATGGCATGTCAGATAACAAAAAAACCAAAGGAACATGAATAAAATCATAAAAAATTAAAATACATTAGGAACATGTCATATCTCCAAAAGGAGGAGGTGGTGGATCCTCCTTTGGAGGTTGGACAATCAGTTCAAAAGGCTCAACTTAAGGAGGATCGAGCTCCATCCAACCATTTGAGCAAGGTTTAGGGGATCTAAAGAAATAATAATGCCCCAATGATGCATGAGCATCAAGATAGGAAACACTAGTTTTGTGATTTGTCAATGTGGAAGTCAAAAGCTGGACAAAGTATGGTGTTAATGAGTTCAAGGGACCTTATTAGGTCTATTTAGGTCCTTGGAGTCCTTTGGAGTCTCTAGGAATATAAGGGATCAGTTTTGATGAGGTTAGGGTTTTCCATCTAAAACCCACAATTTGAAAATTCAAAATAGTGTGATAGATTCTAAGAAGCCATTTTGTGTGTTAAGAGTGGAAATTTGGTTTAGGAGTCTAAATACGACATGATACAAAGGATTGGAATAAAAACATAGTTATATCTTATGACAAGTCATGTAAATAAAAGAAAAATATCCCTTTGTACGTTGAGGTATTTATGCCTTATAATTAGTGTGGTAACCAAATTTCAAAACCAATGATGAAATGGAGATAGATTCATTGCAAAAAAAAATGGCATAGGAAGAGGGGAGTGCTTTGCAAAAAGAGAGAGAGGAGAGTCTAAGAAAGATAATTTGTATGAAACTCCTCAAGAAGATGATATTAGTTTGTAATAAACCACTTTTGTATTGATATTAATATTTCAAGGAATAAGAAAGGAAAGGATTTCTATGTGTTAACAGTCTTGAACGAGCATTGGAGTAATATGTAACATAGATTGGTTTTGTAAGGTTGACACAATGGAGTGTTATTTTGTGTGTTGAATTGTAGGTATTGAATCAAGACTATGATCTTAGTCTTAAGAGAAAGGTATTTGATTACTTGCTATGAGGTAGTGGATTTTAAGATTGATAAATGTATATCTATTTGTATGTGTTAATAAGTTACAGACTTTGAAAAGGTTGGAGAACCTACATAAATAAGGAATCCTAAATTAAATAGCTTGAGAGTTTGGTAAACCCTGTGTCCTATTATACAACAATCAAGAAAAGAAAACAAGATTTAATTTTGAGGAGACAACCATCATCATATTGGGAAATGGTTGTTAAGAGGTAGTGGTGAATTTTGATCTAGTAGCTTGTTTTTAAGAGAGGGAAAGAAAAGCTAGTTACTCTACTTGAAGAGGTTCTGGTTCCTATAACTCTTGGATTTTATTTATACTTGGTTCTATAATTAACAGTGAATCTAAAAGAGAAAGTGTCTTTACTCAGTGTGGTTTATCATCTTGGGAGAGTGGAATGAGGTTGAGATTGAGAAGGTTCATAAAGAAAGAGAATTTGTTAGTGTTTACATAAATTTTAATTATAAACATCAATTCATAATCAATTTAAGTGAGAAAACCCTACCAGTGCATTCTGACACCCTGTAGTCTATTTACAAGATAAGAAATATACATCCTAGAGGGAAGAGATTAATATAGTGACTTTTTTGTGTCTCAGATACATAATGTTGGTTGATATTAAGTGATTGAGTACAATAAGGTAATATAATGTATTTAATCTACTAAGGAGTCAGATGCTGTTGTCAAAGATAACCTGTGCATGTAGATTATATCCTATTTTAGACAGTTTGGTTGACTCAAGATTTTCAAAAAGGGAGTGAAGACTAAAACAATTAAGTTATTGATGTTATTAGAATTATATAAAGTCATGGTGATAATATACATGAAGGGAGATGACATTGAATACCTACAAGTTGGTTACACAAACCCTGTTGCAGTAAATTATGCTATTGACATGGTTAATCCATTTATAAGGAAGCTTATTATTGAGAGAGGGATACAAAATAAAATTAGCACGAGGTTGGTTTATGTTTTAAATACAATATTGGATTCTCATTGAGCCATATGGAGTTCTTGGAACATCTAAAGAAATGAATTGAGCTTGTCAAATCTGTAATAGTTAATTTTGGAGGTGCAATCTACTAGTTTCTATTGAGTTTCATGCATCTAGTGCATTGAAAGTCTCAATAAAATGTATGGGAAGATAGATAAGGTTAATACAAACCTTCTAAAGGAAACCTAAGCCTTTGAATCATTATTTATCTCTAAATATTGATTGATCTCGGCCTATGCAGACTAGTTAAAACCCTACAGCTAGGGTTTACTACTTTAAATGAGTTCTACCCATCAATTTTTCAAGAAAATTTGTATTTATTATGGATTTTGTGTGTAATAATTTATTTATATAAATTTGGAGCTATATGGATGTTTTGGTATGGAATTTTAGGCCTAAGACGAGAAATAGGTCTAATTAGACCTTAAAAGAGTGGGGGTTTCCAAAGGAAGAGTAAGAAAGGAATGGAGTTTGAGGTTGAATATTTAACCACACCTCATGTGTTGAAAATTAAGTTCATAAATGTGATTTCACATTGGAATTAGAGCTTATATTGTTCAAGGAAAGAGAGATTTCTCAAATAGGGCTACAAGCGAAAAGGTTGTAAAATTCTTGAGAAGTGAAGAAAGGTTGTTGTAGTGAGTTGGAAACCATGAGAGGGGTATGGGTAAGTAAGATATGATTCATTAAGATCATTTATGCATTAGGGTTGTCACTTTGACAATCAAAATAATATTTGGTCCTATGAAACCAAGGTGGTAGCCTAGTGAACAACTAGTGAAGATTACAAGCAAGTTTGTCAAGAAACTAATGTCAGTGAGGTGGAGCATGATGGTAAATGATTTGAAAGGAATATGATAGAATTTATAAGTGCCTCTATATACAATTTATACAAGAAACACCAAGGATTTTAATGAGTATATCACAAACATATTGAAACTAGATAGAAGACAAGGGTGATCAAATGCAAGATGCAAGTGAGTGAGATATTCTTTAAGACTAGAGTAGGGTAAGATGATGTTAGATTGAATTATCCATAAAATATCTACATCACCCAAAGGGAGGTGGCTAAACAATACTGCCAACCATACCACATCTATATTTAGGTGTAATCCAATGAGATGGGATGGTAGTATACTTCTCATGAAATGGTGATTGAATCCACCCACCCTTAATGAGGAGGAGGAATGGAGAAGTGGTTGTGGTTGCAAGAGTGAATTTTATGGTGTTGGGTAATCTAGGGAGGAGATCATTAAAGTGGATGGTATAGAGGGGAATGAAGCATAATATAAGGATCACTCCCTTAGTTATTGATAAAAATTTTCAAGTGTTAAAATTCAAGAGTCACCTTCTATGATTGATCTTGAATAATCATAAAATTCAAAGAGATAATAACCACCTAGTCATTAACATAAAAGTGATAAGATGATTCTTCATTGTTAAACATAGTTTAATTCCTAGTTTCCCATAATTTAAATAAAATTAAATCCCTAAATAAAGTATATAAAAAGGTTATGTATGTCATAAATTGATCATTATCTCCCAAAAACCCATAAATGAAGAGAATGGTTCTTGGTGGAAGGGCTAAAAAAGTTGTGAATCCAATGCCAAGTAGATTGAGCTTTAAGACAAATCCAAAATAGGAGTTTGAAGGACTCTAGTATATAATTGTCAAGACACTTGGGTTGAAAAATTTCAATATGTAAAATCTCTCCCTAAGGGGAAGGCTAAAAATTTGAGCCCATTGATAGTGAGGTAGGCTAAAAATTTAGAAAACAAAGTCTGAACTACTATTTTAAAAATGGCCAAACCCTAAAGCCTGAAGCATAACAATAATAAATGACCACTCAATCCTATCATAAGCCTTATCAAAATCAATCACGAGGAATATGGTTCATAGATGAAAGGCTCATTCCCATTCCATTCCTTCCCAAATATAAATTAAATTATCAAAAAACTATCTATTTTTAATAAATTTAGCTTGTTATGTTCTAATGATATCATGTGATATGAGACAAAGATAATTCACAAGGGCTTTAACAAGGATTTTATAAGAAACATTGAGGTGGGTGATGGGGTGCCAACTAGTAATGAGATTGAGGTCATTGACCTTAGGAATTAAATTGATATTTAATTTTTTAATATGAGAGATTAAAAATTAATTTTCAAGGATTTTTTTATAAACTTGCAATAGGTCAATCCTTACAAAACGCAAAGCAACTTTGTAAAATTCACAAGGGAAATCATAAATACCAGGGACTTTTTCATTAGTCATGCATGCATGCAAGAGTTACTCAAGAGTTAGAGGGGTATCAATTTTTTTGGGGTCTATAAGAGTAAGTTTGTGAGGCACCACATCTAAACATTATTGAAACACATGCATATATTCCACCATCTCTCCTTGGGCTTATACCACTAGCATGTAGTGATCAACAAAAGCCAAAGATATTTCAAGTAGATCGATGAGACACTAATAAACAAGTTTTATGGATTTGATTTTATCCTTATCTTGTTTGACCTAGAAGGATTTGAAAAAATATTTTGAGGTATAGTCCCCTAGTTTGATCCAATGCAGGCAAGCTCAAATTTATGCCCCTTCGACTACATAGTTGTTTGCAACTTTGATCTTGTGATTTAGAAAATTTTCCATGGTTTGAAACTATAAATCAAAATAAATATGCTCAATAAGATAAGAAATTATTTAGTATTATTTGTGCACAACACCATTAGATCACTTCCATAATCACATAATTCTCTTGAAATAGTGGTGGAAAAAGGTGGTAGTGTGAGTGATGTCCTCATTACACCACTCAATATAGTTGGCACTATAAGGTAGATATGGCACAAGGTTCCAAACTATTGTGATGAGATGAATCGTGCCCTCATGGTAGAGGAGGGATGTGTTTAAAAAATATTTACTACATGGCACCTTAAAAATACCTTCACCCCACTCCATTTTGTAAGTGATGGGACTATGGTATGAAAGGAAAATTTATCTATGGATAGTGACAACTTGCCCACCAAAAAAAGTTAAATATAACATGTGTTTTTCAAAAAGAATGAAATGGTCCAAAATCTTAATGACCTTATGTAAATCGACATGATAGTTTGACCAAGTAAACCAAGATAAATTATTAAATGTGCACCATTGAAGAAGTGGCTCCTCCAAACCCCATTAATTTTTAAAATAAAACCATGCTTCACTTTCTCCCACAAACCATCACATTAGGAGGGAACAAATTTGTCATCAAGACTCTAAATCATATTAAAATAACTACAAATTAGCTAGGTGGAAAAAGGTATATTGTCAATGAGCCATGGTCATAATGCTATTCTTTTAGGGCCATCATTTTGGGTGTAAATGTTGAGAACCCCCAAGGAATGATAAATGATATCAAGAGAAACCAAAATAACATGATGTGGTAGATCCTAACCTAAGTAAAAAACTAAGGGGAAAATTTCTTGGAAATTAAAATACTGGTACTAATACCTCCATATTTATGCAAAGTGGAAAATTGAGATGCGTCAAATGAAATATATTTTAGACTAGTCTGTAGAAGAAACTCTAAAATCTTATTTTCTTATAAAAAAATAAAATAAAAAACCCCCAATTATTGACAAGTAACATGAAAAAATAAATTTATAGAGGACTTTGTGAGACCTTGAACATTCCATGGTATCAAATTCATTGGGGGGAGTCTTTCATGAGCAATTATCCCTGACCATCCTCTATGTTGTCTCCAACTCCAAGTGCCAAAAACTAGTTCCTCAATATATATTGTTGGTTTGGCATAACATCTCCAAGTAAAATGGAGTCTTGTTTAGCCCCATTTTCATCTCAATGAGATCCAACACATTTTTGATGTGGATTAAATGATTATCAAGGGGTGGGACTACTTGCATAGGGTGTCCCAACATGGGAATAACTTAATTGAGATTGAAAAATTTGAGTTTCTCATCTCTAAGAAGATGTTAGAGAGTTATGAGATTAGGGAGGGATAATGAGGGGGAAACATGATCCCTTTGCTCTTAATAGGGAGCACATTAGTTGGCTTAAAATCATTATTTTTAGTGGTAGGTTTTTTAGCTACCATTGTCCAACCATTTTTGCACATTTTGATTTTTAGATGGTGCATGTTCAACCAAGGGATTTGACCAACCCATAAGAGGACAATCATGAATCCTATGGTTGTATGATTGGCATTAAAATCAAGTGTTTGGGAGATTAAATTAGGTGATTTTTTACACCTAATGTTCCATCTCTACTTGAATACCATTAGAATATTTCAAATCCATAGTCAAAGTGACCTCACCACAAACATGCTTATTTTTATATGTTTTTTAATTTTAGATTTACCAATGAAATGTAATAAAACACAAAAATAATTGAATATTGATTTATATCTATAAAATATAAATGTGAAATACAAAATTTGAAATGAACTATAAATAATAATAAATAGTTAAATGCACAAATGTAACTTAAATATGATTTATGCTAATTGTACAGGAAAATTTGTGATTCAAATCTAGCTTAATAGACCTGTGAACTATGTTGTAATTACAAACAAGATTTTGTGATGTATTTGGATAGGGCCACACTAGGTGCACAAGGGCATATTGCAACTTTACTATGGTTGTATGTAATTATATGTTCTCTATCAAACTCAAATATCTCATGAAATACATCATATATTGAAAACTAAAATATTCTATTTACTTTACATGAAATAAATAACATATGCAAAAGTAAGCTAACAACATATGAAAATGCTTTGTAGGTCCTAAATTTTTATTTTTTGAAAATATTTTATTATTTAAATTTTTTTGACATATATGAATTTTATTTTTCTTGAAATTTTTGATTTTTTAAAATATTTGAATGTTTTTGAAATATTTTAACTTAAGAGAGTTGAAAAGTACCAAGAAGCAAAGATTAAAAAATAGAAGAAATGGGAGGGATTCGAACAATCCTCAACAAAGTGATAAAGCATAATATGGTAAAAAGAAAGCCAATCAATGTGCCCCCAATCAATGTGTAAAAGAATCATAACAATCTAGCACAAATGATTGATAAAAATAAGGATGCACATGCACCCAATGTGCAAGAGATTATGCATGATCATGGAGAATGTATGAGTAGATAAATGTGATCACATAAATGCAATGGGAACATAACATGATAAATATAAAATAACATTGGTAATAAGATGAGGAACATAAGTCACATGACGAGTTTGGTAACTTGAAAAGGTAACAAGTGTATGCCATAATATATTTTGTATAATATGGTCTCAACTAGGATATCAATAGCTTGTAGAGCTAAAAAGTCTCTTTTGATCTTGGAAGTGAATGGTTACAAATATGAAGAGTTATATCCTCTTCACATCTCTATAAATACTCTATTATTGTAAAATAAGTGATTGATTGTTAAACGTGATTTTGAACCATATTAAATAGAGATCATTACATGGTTTTACTTGAAAGTATTCTATGTTAATTGTATTATGTGTATATATATTTTTTGTATTTTTTTCATCTTCCTTGTGAATATATGTGTCATTTTCCCCAAATTAGAATGCTTTGGATGGATTAAATGTTTATAAATAAGTAAAAAATAATGGTGAATGAATTTTCACTATGATACCCTATATCTGTTAATACATTCTTTAATAATAATCAAGGCATGTAGCAACACATCATAGACTATAATAATTAGCATGTCCTGATGGGTTTTACCTCATGAAAAGTATCATGTATTGAAAACTAAAATATGTTATTTAATTTACATAAAATAAATAATATATGCAAAGAATTAAGCTAACAACACATGAAGATGATTTTTAGGTCCTAATTTTTTATTTTTTGAAAATAGTTTGGTTTTTTGGAATTTTTGACATATATGATTTTTTTTTTGAAATTTAGAAAATTTTATTTTTTTGGGTTTTTCAATATTTGAATGTTTTTGAAATATTTTAACTTAAGAGAGTTGAAAAGTAACAATAAGTAAAAATTTAAAAATAGAAGAAATAGGATGAATTCGAACAATCCTCAACAAAGTGCTAAAGCATAATATGGTAAAAAGAAAGCCAATCAATGTGCCCCCAATGTATGTGTAAATGAATCATAATAGTTTAACACAAATGATTGATAAAAATAAGGATGTACATGCACCCAATGGGTAAGAGACTATGCATGCTCATGGAGAATATACGAGTAGATAGATGTGATCATGTAAATGCAATGGGAGCATAACATGATAAATATACAATAGTCTTGGTATTAAGATGAGGAACATAAGTCACATGATTGGTTTAGTAACTTAAAAAGGCAGTATGTGTATGACATATTATATTTTGTATAATACGGTCTCAACTAGGATATCAATAGCTCATAGAAGATAAAAAGTCTCCTTTGATCTTAGAAGTGAAAGGTCACAAAGATGAAGAGTTATATCCTCTTCATAGCTATATAAATACTCTATTATTGTAAAATAAAAGATTGATTGTTAAACCTGATTTTGAACCATAGTAAACATATGTGTCATTTTACCCAAATTAGAATGTTTTGGATGGATCAAATGTTTATAAACAAGTAAAAAATAATGGTGAATTAATTTTCACTATGATACCCTATCTTTTTTAATACATTATTCAATAAAAATTAGGTCATATAACAACACATCATATAATATAACATTTAGCATGTCCTGATGGGTTTTACCAAGGATCACTGTTAATAATGGTTCCATTGTTGAGACTTAAAACATGTTTAAATGGTTACCTAGACAAATAAACATTGATAAATAATTATATGAAAGGATACAAAAGTTCATAGAGGACAAAGTTAGAGAACATGAGGTTCTATGGAAGAAATCATTTCTAAACATATTTATGATGAAATATATGAGATTTTTTGGTACGAGTTACCAAAGTTTATAGTAGCATGGATATTTAGACTGGAGTATTATTATTTCAAACCATAAGATACAAAATAATTTATCTCTAATGAAGAGAAATTAGAAAAATCACATAATTTAAACACTTATTGGACCCATGCAATCGACGAATATGTCATAAAATTTTCTATCCAAGGATATATTCTATTTGAAGTTGCATACAACCTATTTGTCAGAGGAATAAGGGTAAATTTTTTACAATTACTTCCTATATTTTTGAAAATGTTGGTTATGGAAAAGGCCATGGTGCCAATCCCAACTGACATGGAGTAGTCTCTTAGGTCACTATGGAGATGCAAACTAGGAGTTAAATCAGGAAGAATTGACATAAAAAACATAAAAATAAACCTAGAAGATGGATGTCATAGAGAAGTATAATAAGAATGTAATTCTAGGACTTCAATGAGAGTAGTGACAAAAAGAGATGGAATAAATAGAGTGATCTTTAAGTAACTGATAGTAAGAGTAGTAAGGAATCCATAAAGAAATTGAGAGGAATGAGACCTCTAGGAGAATCAGAAGTACAGAACCATAGAACACTGAAGGAGACTAAAGACACCATAAGAACCAAAGAATATTTTGATACCCTTCAAGATTTTGTAATTGACCTAGAGAGAGGAGGAAGAGATCAAAGATACTGAGAACATGTTTCAATAAGGTAACTAGATCAACTTAATATTATTTTTAGATATAAGTTAGCGAAGAAGAAATTGTTTGGAGATGAATAAGGGAGGTATATTGAAGAAGTCATGATGATATGTAGGGTGAATTTAAGTTCAATAAATTTATAAAATATATAGATGGTTCATTCACTCTAAGGGGTTGCATCCCCTATGCCTAATTTAAAATTTGGAAATACTAGTCCATAGGACATCAAAGATAAGAAGTGGTTTGATGAATTGTTAGGACTAGAATAAAAATTGATATATTAACATTTAAAAAGTAATAAATGAATGTAAAAAATTAATAAATATTACCTCATTAGAACCAAGACAAAAAATGTGAGAGATAATATATTTCAAGTGGGGAAATTGTCAAACGAACAAAAACCTCACATTTATCAAAAGGCTTGTAAAGTAGAAATATCAAGTATAATATTTAATATAATACAAGAGAAGGAGAAATAATAATGGGTTTAAGACATAAACAAGCATCTAAATATGAATATAATAAAGTGTGTGTCAAGTGTGTGAACAATGAAAAATGAGAGCTCAATAAATAGAGCTAGAGAAAGGAAGAGGGAGTTATACAGAATCCCATCATCACTTGCACAACCTTATTAGTGCGTGATAAATAATTTTAATCCCAATAAGGTTATGGAGATGTGTGTGAAAAATAAGGAGAGAGTTACTTGTGCAAGTAGTTCCAATATTCCTGACAAGAGAACAAAAGAGGTGTGATACCTCATAAATCTATGATAAAGTGAATTTATGTAAATAAGAAATGCAAAACTAAAATGTAATTAATATAAATTGAACCCAAATAAGATTAATCTCCAAATTATCACTTAATATTAATTTGGGGTTACAAAAGTGGAGAAAACTTTGCAAACAAAGAAGGGAGTTGACATTACATTAATACCCCCCCTTAATAAAAACTTACTTTGAGAGGAATTACAATGATTTTGAGAGAATAAATAAGAAGAGAAGGTGTGACTAAGAAAGTTACAAAAGTGTGATCACCAAAAATATCTAATAAACCTATTCAAATAAGATGGTCAATTATTAATGGATCATGGGCCACAAATAAGGAGATGACAAAGATGATTCAGTATACCTGAAAAATAAAGAAGCTAACACCAATCTTCATAGTAAGTAAACAACATGCCATCAAAATGTGATCTACATACAAATAATGAAATAAAAGTAGATATATAAAGTTAAATGGAGTAAAAGACATCTTCCATCACAAAGTTTGGGATCTCACATGGAACATAAGGAATTTAGTCACAAATAATAAGCTCCAAACAAATCATATTTCCTTTGAAACTTACATAAACAAAACTAATACATAAAGAGATTTGAAACTTGTCAAAATGGATACAAATAAGTTTTGACACTTTTTTTAAAATATATTCTACAAGAATCAATTAAAGAATTATCAAAAGAAGACATATCAAAGTCTCAAAAAGATAACATAGGTTTTGGGATTATAATTGTTTGAACCTTTTAGTGACATGTTTTAGTGGTTTTTCAATAATGAGAAATATCATGAGTTAATTTAACATAAGATTTTCATGGATGCAATTTCTAACATTTAGAGATATGATTCTCATGTTTACCATAATGATCATAAATTTTATATCCTGGGATATATTATGTTTGAAGTTGCGTACGACCTACTTGTTAGAGGAATAAGGGAAAATTTTTTACACGTACTTCCTATATTTTTTAAAGTGTTGGTTGTGGAAAAGGCCATAGTGCCAATATCCACTAACATGGAGTAGTCACTTAGGGAACTATGGGGATATAGACTAAAAGGAGTTGAATGAGGAATAATTGAGATAAGGAACCTAAACCTAAACTAGAAGATGGATGACACATATAAAAAAAATGAGAAGGTAATTATAGAACTTCAAAAAGAGATGTGATAATAAAAGAGATATAATAACTAGATCAATCACTAAGAAATTTACAATAGAAGTAGTAAGGAACTTATGAAGAAATCAAGAGAAATAAGATCAATAGGAGAATATGAGTAGAATATTGAGGACTAAAGAGCACCAAAGGAGATTAAAGACACTGTAGGAATCAATGAATCCATGGATACCATCTAAGAATTGGGATTGACCCAAAAAGAGGAGGAAATAACCAAACACACTAAGAATAAGTTTCAACGAGGTAACTAGATCAATTTAATATTAGTTTTAGGGAACAATTATTGAGGGAGAAATTGTTTGGAGACTAGTAAGGGAAATATCTTGAAGAAGTCATGATGATATGTAGGGTAAATTCATGTTTATCAAAGTTAGAAACTATAGCGAGGGTTCATTCACTCTAAGGGGATGCATCCCCTATGCATAATTTAAAATTTGGAAATAGTAGTCCATAAGATATCAAAGATAATAAGTGGTTTGAAGAATTGTTAATAGTATAAGAAAGATCGATAAATTAACATTAAAGAATTAACAAATGGATACATAAAATCAAGCAATAATACCTCATAAGAACCAAGCCAAAAAATACCAAGGATAAGATTTATCAATTGAAGAAATGATAAAATAGAGAAAACCCCCCATATATTAGTAGGCTTGTAAATTAAAAATATATAGGTATAATATTTCATGTAAGATAAGAGAAGGAGAAATAATAATGTCTTGAAGCCATAAACAAACATCTCAAGTTGAGCATAAACAAGTGTGTCTCAAGTATGTGAAGAATGAGAGAGGAGAGCCCAATAAATAGATCTAGAGAATGGAAGAGGGAGTTAAAAATAATCCCATTATAACTTTCATAACCTTATTAGTGTGTGTCAAGTGTCATTAATCCCAATAAGTTGAGGGAGATGTGTGTGAAAAGTGTGGAGGGAGTTACTTGTTTAAGTAACTCCAAGATTGCCTACAAGAGGAGAAAAGATGTGTGACACCTTATAAATTTAGGATAAAGTGAATTTATCAAAATAAGAAGTGCATAAATAAAATATACTTAGGAAAAAATTAACCTAGATAAGATTAATCCCCAAAATCTCCCTTAAACTTAATTTGGAGTTACAAAAGTGGAGAAAACCTTACAAATAAATAAGAGAGTTGACATTACATAATACTTTCCCTTAATGAAAACTTATTTGAAGAGGAATAATAATGATTTTGAGAGAAAAAAATAAGGTGTCACCAAGAAAGTTTCAAAAGTGTGATCATAATTTTTTTTCAAAAAGCCTCTGTTGATAAGATGCTCAATCCATAATGGAACAAGGACCAATGATAAGGGGATGACAAAGGTAGTTATTATACCTGAAAAAGAATCTAACACCAATAATTATGTTAAGTAAATAATATACCATAAAAATGTGATCTAAATACAAATTATTTAATAAAAATATATTCATAAAGATTAATGAAGCAAAAGATAACTTCCATCACAAAGTGTGGAATCCTGCACTAAAAAAAGGAAGCAATCACAAATAATTACCTCCAAACAAAACATATTTCCTTTTCAACTTAAATAAAATCAAGGAATACATTAAGATTTTTAAAACTCATCAAAATGGAGACAAAGAAGATGGGACACTTTTTTTAAAAGATATTCTATGAGAAGCAATCAAAGAATTATCACAAGAAGACACAACAAAGTCTCAAGAACAAATTGTTTTAACCTTTGAGTGAGGTGTTTTAGTGGTTTTATAACAATGTAAAATGTCATGAAAGGATTTAATACAATATTTCCATGAATGCAATTTTCAACATTTAGAGATATGATTCTGTGTTTACCACAATGCTCACAAAGTTTACCATTTTTAACCAAAGTATGAACATGAGAAGCATTTGAGTGAGAAGCATGATTATATAATGTCATTTGGTGATGGGGACAATATGGATTCAAATTAACATTAGAATCAATAAAATTGAGCCTTGCATAATTCACATTAGTTTTAAGTAAAATAGGCTCAACAATGCCATTTTCATGTTTTTCAAGACCTTTGCATGAATAACCAATTGAGTGCATAATGTGAGAATTTGCGTTAGAAAAAAATTGATGCAAAGGAGGAAAGATTTAATAGAAACACAATTAATCTCAACATGATAGGTGTTATTAAGGTCAAACGACATAATTTTTGCATTGAATGTGTCAACAACATTATGTATATTCTCCATGTTTGCATTAAAAGAGGTTTGCACAGTCTTTATTTTCTCATTAAAAGAGGTTTTAAGTACATTAAGAGTCATAGTTTGACATTGTATTTTACATTTGAGATCACAAATTTCATGATTTTGAAAAATAATTTTGTGCGTAATTTTTTTAAAAGATAAAAATAAAGCCAATTTAAAATCTATTGATTTAGAAACTAAGTTTTAGTTTTGTAAATTTTATGAATATTTTAAATAATTACTGATAAAAAGACATTAAACATCAAAGGTGAATAAGGAAAAATTATTAGCAATGCTATTTTAGCAATAACCAAGGTGATTTTTTTTATCAACCTTGCTAAAGATAATTTCTTGTATGGATATGATGAGGAATAATGCATAAATGAAAAAAAACATTAATAAATACCAATATTATTACCAAATTAAAATGTATTAAAAATTTATAAAGTTATTGCCAAATTAATTTAAAAAATCGAAGAGACATGAGTTATAAATAAAATTTTAGAATGTCATGGGACAAGGCATAATAAACTTTTATTAAGCATAAAACAGTTAGATTCTAAACCTTACCAACTCAAGATTTAAAAAACTAACAAATATTAACCCAAACAAAGTGTGGCATTAAAAATATTAGTTACAAGTGAATTAAAAAAATCATTTGCTTTAAAAGACTATGATTTAAGTTAATTTTTTTTATTATAAGGAGAAAATTTGTGTAAAAATCAAAATGAAAATAGTGATTAAAACATCACTCATAACAAAATAATAGAATCACTTTTAAAAAAAAACACAATAGTTAAAATTAATCAATTTATCAAAAATGGTGATCTATATATTTTTTAAATTTTAACATTGTGTTCTTAGATGACAAATTAAAAAAACTACCAAAAATTATAGAAACTCAAGTTTATAATAAAATGATATGGCCCCTTCTTTGGATAGATTTTTAGTAAAAAATAACTCAAACAAAAATCAACTAAAAAAAGTCTTTGATTGAGTTACCTACAACATGATGTTAGAATAAAAATAGGCTTAAAAACTAATGATATGTAGTCCATGGGTTAAAATAAATGGTAAAAGGCATTAAAAATAGTTTGCAAGGATGTAAACCCTTGAAAAAAATGTTAAAATAATTGACTTTCTCCACCAAAAAGCCTACACACTCAAATTCAATGTTAAAAAATAACTTGCTCTAATACCATGTTAGGATTTATATCAAGATTGATAGATTAACATTAAAATTTTAAAAAATGAATGTATAAAATGAAGCAATATTACCTCACAAAAACTGAGTCACAAAACATGAGAGATAATATTTGTCAAATGGGGAAACCATCAAACAAATAAAAACCCCACATATTTTAGAAGGCTTAAAAAATTAGAAACATCCAAGTATAATATTTAATGTAAGACAATAAAATGACAAAGCAGAATGGATTCAAGCCATAAACAATCATCTCAAGATGAGCATAAGCAAGTGTGTTTAAAGTATATGAATAATGAGAGAGAAAATCTCTATAAATACATCTAGAGGAAGGAAGAGGGAGTTATAAATAATCCCATTATGACTTGCACAACCTTCTAAGTGTGTTATAAATGTCCTTAATCCCCATAAGGTGAGGGGAATGTGTGTGACAAGTGTGGAGGGAGTTACTTGTGAAAGTAACTCTAATATTCCATACAAGAGGACAAAAGAGGTGTGAAACCTCATAAACTTGGGATAAAGAAAAATTATCTAAATCAGAAATGCACAACCAAAATAGAATTAGGATAAAGTGAACCTAAATAAGATCAATCTCCAACGTGAATTCATAGATAAATTTAGGTAACTTAAGAAAGATGTTAGGAAGCTTATGGAAAACAAGGTAGTTAGTACTCCAAACATAGTTGTAAATTTTTTTAGACTCTAGTAAAAACAAACCCTAGCAAGACAATAGTATCTAGTGTCATCACAGGAAATATGGCATTTCCTCTTGGGGATTTTGTTAATTCAGCCACATATGATGGGTCCTCTAATCCAAAGATGTATCTACTGAGTACGAGATGAAATGGCAAGTTAAAGGTTTGACAACTGATGATTCTAAAAAGTGTGAGCTCATAGGATCTTTAATAGGTAGATATTTAGAGTTCATGTTCATAAATAACCCATGACAATTGACTATTTAAAAAGTAAAAAACAAATTGATTTAGGAGTTTCTATAGAAGTGTACAAGTTAGATTATTTAGGATGTGAAGGAGATCAAGAAGAAACTAGGAGATTTGGTTTGGTATTATGATCACATATTCTCAAATGTGATTATCATAGTAAAATTTCAATTCTTAGAGTCAGACAAATCAACTTGGTTCATAGAAGAACTATGAAATAAGATTTAGTTTACTATCACAAAATCTCACCTTACTAGTAAATATAATGTGAGATCCACTACAATATGAGTGGATAAAATATAAAACTATGGATAATATCCTCCATGTGTCATATAGATTGATGCTAAGATAGAAATAATACTACATATAATAGAGGAGCTAAAAGAGGGGAATAAACCATGACTGTTAATCTAGTGCACTAATTGCAAACAAGAGAGACATCATAGTAATGAATGTTCAAATATAAAGACAAAGTTAATTTACTATAGTAATTTGTACAATAATATGAAATCATGTTTTGTACCTTATACAAATCTCATAATCATGATGAGAAAAGTTGTAGGGATATTTAAAAATTGAAAGAAGATGTCATCAACTATGGTTTTGAAATAGATACATAATAATCTCTAGTCAAAATACGATGTCATCAACTATGGTGTACCTAGAATGAATGTTGATATGGTAGCACAAAGTAGCTAGGGTCCTCTATCCATGAATCCTACATTGGGATGGAAACTTTAATATCCAAATTATAAAGAAGGGTGGGCCCTATATTCACCCCAATACCAATCAGGTTGGACACCATAATCACAATAATATAAATTAGGCTGGACACCTTCTTCTCCACAATATCAACAAGGATGGACTCTTCCATGTTAGCATATTATTGTATTTACCTTAGGTTATTTACTAAGGTAATTTATGTTGGTTAGTTGCCTTAACCACTTTGGTTAAGAGGTTAGTTGTTTGTTCGGTCTTTGCTATTTCATGCAAGCTAATGTAGGTTAGTTTTCTTATACCCATCTCATGCTTCACGGGTATTTCATTTGTTTGCCTATTTAATAGGCCTTCATGCTTGGTTGAACATGTTGAATAAGTGCTATGTTATTCTCAATCTCATTTTCTCGCTATGTTTTGTTTAATCTAATATGGTATCAGAGCCCATGGTTTGTAGAACCTAAGTGGAGGTCTGTGGAAGCCAGAGAGAGGTCAGTGTCTTACTAGGGAGGAGCTTCAGGGACCCAGTGGAGAGCCGAGGAGAGAGAAAGCATCACAAAATTTGGAAAACTCAACCAGAAGTTTGAAAATTGCCAGGAAGCATTAGAAGGCTAAATAAGACCAAAAGGAAGCAAAAACAGGGTGTTTTAGAGGCTCAGAAGCCTCTGTTGAATTTATCTGTGCAAGGGCACCATACCAATTCGGCAAAATCAAAAAAATTCATTTCTTCATCTTTTTCAACAAAACAATAGCCTAAATCACAAGTTAAATCAAAACTAAGACACTGGTGAAAATGGTTTGCAATTTGGTTGAGAAACGAGCTCAGAATCTTTGCCTGAAATTTCAGAGGTAGGCCAATTTTTTGATTGGCTGAATTTTTTATAAAATTTTTAGCCTAAAGTTTTAATATTTCAATTATTTTTGATTTTTTTAATTGAAATAAATCAAAACTTTAGCCAATAAGGGTTATTGGGGACCTACCACTGACTAATAATCATGGAAGCGTCCAAGAAGCTAAAAATTTCACCATTTTCTGGGTTTTTTATTTGGATGTCAACGGAGAAAGAATTTTTTAAATCGGAATTGTTGTTTTCCCGATTTAATTATTTTAGTGGTATAATTTTTGTGATCTTGCAAATGATATTGAGTTTGTTACTGAAAATGGATAGGGTTGTTCAGTGTCAATATAGAATCAGTGTGTAGAAGGAATTAAAAAAAAAGTCATTATAATTTTTCTAATTTTATCATTTTCATGAAAAACTAGGTAAAATGGCTAGTATTCAACACCTGTTACTACCAGATTCTCAGAAATTGACTAGCAAGAACTTTAGTTTGTGGAGTCACAAGGTTTTGAAAATATGTGAATATATGAATATTGATCAAATAGTGCTTGGTAAAGAGCAAAGGCCTGCCACTGCTACCAATGACTATGATAAATGTCATCATGAGGCTCTCATGTTGTTAAAATTGCCAATATCAGATAATCTAATCTCAGAGGTCAGAAATGTGACTATAGCATCAGATTTATGAAAAACTTTATCTTCAAAATATCAGGCTTCTGAAGCTAGTAGAGTGTTGTATTTGAAGAATTTGTTATTTTCCACTAAGAGGCAGGAAGGTGGCTCCATTTCTGAGTTCTTGTTGCAGATCAAGGACATCAATGACCAGTTGGAAGTAGTGCAAAAACCTGTTGATGAGCAAGATTTGATTGCTCTTGTTATGCAAAATCTTTGTCGGGGAATCCAAGAACAACACACTTGTTCTGATCCCACTTGTTAGGATCTTTCTCCTCAAAAAGAGCACAATATGATTACCAAATACAAGCAATTAAACATGCTGAAATATCTAGAAGTACAAGTAACTAGAATTCACCAATAGCACAGAATATGAGAGACAATATACAATCTTGTATTAATACTTGTATAGAAAAGAATACAATAGAGAGATGCCACACTCTCCCACCTTATAGAGGCTTGCCACACCTCAAGTGTACAATAATTCTTCTTCAAAACACTCTCCTACCAAAAACGGTCCCAACACACAACTCACACACAGAATTGGTGTTCACCTCTCCAACCAGTCAGTAATAACCCTACCAGTACACCAAGCACTCTAAAGTACTTCAAGTAGATCTCCCATGAACTTGCAACCTGCAATTCAACATACCATACTTACACATGTAGATCTCCTATGAGCTTGCAACAACCTACAACTCAATGATCTTACAATGGAAGGATCTTCCTTGCCTTCCTTTTCAGCTCATAATTACAATACATGCCAATGGGTCTATAAATAGATCCCAGACTTAAACAATAACTTAGACTCTTAGTTTACTAATAATAGACACGCAGTTCAAGACTTGAAATAACCTTTACATGCAAACACTCAATTCAACAAACTAACTGTTCATGCAACAAACAATTATGGAACACATAGGCGACCGATGTTGGTCCCTGTCTAACTGGTGCTAACCGACATTGGCTGACTTCCTACTGACATCGATTGCCTTCTACATTCATCATGACTGACGTCGGTCATACTACCAATGCTGGTACTTCTAGAACTTCAATATCCTCCTCTTCGTCTGCATAGTTGAAGCTTTTAGCTCCACAACCTAACAATCTCCCACTTGGAGATAAATAGCTACAATTGTACCTGTACCTATACATCATCTAGTTTGTTCCCTTGGCTTTGTATCCCTCTTCAAGATCACTCTTGAAGACCAACCACCACACACCTTGTGGTGAAACACCTGTCATCCAAATCACCTGCCACATCCACATCTACAAACCCATGTAGAAAATAACTTGACCCTGCATAGCATGTGCACCTGCTGCTAGTCCCTCTAAGAATCCACTGAACTACCCTCCAATGCTTCTTTTCTAGATTGGCTCCAAACTTGTGACAACTCCCACTGCTTGGGAAAACTCAGGTCTAGTACATACCATGCACTTAACCTCATTATGTGAATCAAGACACCGTTCTGTGAACTATCAAACCATCGGCATGCTAACTGGTCTCACACAATCATCCTGAAACAAAGTCAACATGTGACCTTCCATGTCCCTAGAACACACTCATGCCAAAGAACCTTGCTGCTCCCAGATTCCTCATGACATACTTCTGAACTAGCTTTAACTTTAGTTCAGCAACTCCCTGTATATGTAACCCTGCAACAAGCACATCATACAGTAATAGGATAATGTAGCTAATATTATCCAACCTAGTAAAGAGAAACACAATGATCAAACCTCCATTGTCCTGTAGCTTATATAAGACCATATACCCTGGCCTTCTGTCTCACGTATCCATTTCTGCTCTTCTTCATCCTGAACATCCATTCATCTCTTAGTGCTTTCTTCTAGCTGGCAACTCCACCCAAAACTCCTATTTGGTTCTCCTCCAAGGAATCACATCCTTCATCCAGGCCAAGCTCCCACTGTTTCCTGGATCTACCTGCTCTGCTTCTTTAACAACTTCCTGGTTCTTTACCATAAGTGAGCAACAAGTAGTGTAAAGAAGGAAAATGACAAATTTAAGGCTTACATACCCTTTAAGTCTTCCATATGGGCACTTGAGACTCCTTGACAGCTTGTTATCCACCCAAAATCTATCTCAATGACTGATGCCGGTCACATCTTAGTTTGCATCCAATCGATGTCGGTTCCCTGTGACTGCATCATCACCGACATCAATTCCCCCCGACTAACGTCGATGTTTATTTGTCCCTGAGTCATCGACATCAGGTTGCACATAGCTGACATCGGTCCCTGTCTGGATGCTGATGCTGGTTTTCTAACCGACGTCAGTCTCTGTGTTTTGCTTGTGAGAATTGACTTCTACCCGTGAGCTCCTTTTGGATCAAACCCTTGTTCAAATCACCCTTTCTCTGCTCAAAATTCTTCTGCCCCTTGTACTAAACTCTGTCTGTCACCTTCTCCTTGAAAACCAAGGCTTTCCTACTCTTGTCACTAACATCAGATTCCTCAAGAAATGTTACCTTCTTCTTCTGCATACAGAAATCTCAATCTATGCTCTTCAAATCCGAAAGCATACCCTTTGACTCAAGAACATGCATCTCCTTCTTATTCATGTGACCAAGCCTATTAAGCCACATCTTTGAATCTATAGCTGAAGTACATAACCCAAAAAGAGAATCAACAATACAAGTAGATAGATAAAGCGTACCTACTTTCTTACCTCTTGCTACAATAAGTGCACCCTTGGTAACCTTCCAAGAGTCCACTGTGAGAGTTACTGTGCAACCCTCATCACCCAAACTTCTTACAAAAATCAAATTTTGCTCTAGAACTGGGACATGCATGACCTCCTTCAACACCCATTTGTTACCTGTCTGCAACTTCAGCTTCACTTTCCCTTTGCCAACCATTTGACAAGGCTTACCATCCCCTAAACAAATTTATCCAAAGTCTCCCTGGACATACTCATGAAAAAATTCCCTATTTGGGGATGCATGAAAAGAGGCACCATAATCTAAAACCCAAGATTTTACTTTATCCAAAGAACATACCAGAGCATCCTATGCAACGAACTCTACAACATTTGCTTCTTCTTCATGTCTTTCATGCTGATCTTCACCCGACCTGCAATCTCTCTTTAAGTGCCCTTGATTTCCACATTTCTAGTAGGTTATTCTACCATACCTAAACTTGGATCTCCTGCCATTAAACTTCTCCATTCGTAGCTTACTATCTTCTACCATTGCTCTACTCCCACTCAAATAGAAACCCCTGTGAGTAACCTGTAATCAACACACACTAACCAGATCTGAAATAACCTGTTAGTATCCCAACCAAAAGCTCTGATACTAGTTGTCAGGGAATCCAAGAACAACACACCTATTCTGATCCCACTTGTTAGGATCTTGCTCCTCAAAAAGAGCACAATATGATTACCAAATACAAGCAATTAAAGATGCAAAAATATCTAGAAGTACAAGTAACTAGAATTCACCAATATCACAAAATATGAGAGACAATATACAATCTTGTATTGATACTTGTATAGAAAAGAATACAATAGAGAGACACCACACTCTCCCACCTTATAGAGGCTTGCCACACCTCAAGTGTATAGTAATTCTTCTTCAAAACACTCTCCTACCAAAAACAGTCCCAACACACAACTCAAACATAGAATTGGTGTTCACCTCTCCAACCAGTCAGTAATAACCCTGCCAGTACACCAAGCACTCTAAAGTACTTCAAGTAGATCTCCCATGAACCTGCAACTTGTAATTCAACAGACCATACTTACACATGTAGATCTCCTATGAGCTTGTAACAACCTACAACTCAATGATCTTATAATGGAAGGATCTTCCTTGCCTTCCTTTTCAGCTCATAATTACAATACATGCCAATGGGTCTATAAATAGATCCCAAACTTAAACAATAACTTAGACTCTTAGTTTACTAATAATAGACATGCAGCTCAAGACTCGAAATAGCCTTTACATGCAAACACTCAGTTCAACAAATTAACTATTCGTGTAACGAACAGTTCTAGAACACACAGGTGACCAACGTCGGTCCCTTTCTAACTGGTGCTGACTAACGTCAGCTGACTTCTTGTCGATGTCAGTTGCCTTCTGCATTCATCATGACTGACATCGGTCATACTGTCGATGCTGCCTTCAGCATCCTCCTCTTCGTCTGCATAGTTGAAGCTTTTAGCTTCACAACCTAACAATCTTCCACCATCATTTGAGTCATTTGTGGAGTCGTTGCACATGATTGCTGATATGCAAACTTTGGATTTTGAGACATTGTCTACATTGCTATTGAAAAAGGAGAGACAACAGGAGCAGGCAGTGTTGTCTACATCCACTTCCACAGAGAGTGAATTCTTTATCAAGGAAAAGGGTAAGAAGTTTGGTAAAAATAGCTATCCATTAGAACATTCAAAAGTAAGTGGTAATAAGAGATCTAAATGGAAATATTTTTACTATAAGAAACCTGGTCACCTTAAGAAAGATTTCAGGAAAAGACAACAAGATATGGCTAACCCCAGAAAGAAAGCTCATTATGCAAATGTAGCTGAAGGTGAAGGTGAAGAATCACTAGATTTTGCTTTCATGGCTTCTAGTGGTAATTATGTGGTGGATCAAGCTTGGTACTTTGATTCAGGGGCATCTCACCATTATACATGCCATAAGGACCGGTATGTGGATTTTGTTGAAGATAATAGTAGTAATGAATCTGTATCTTTGGGAGATGGTACAACATATTTTGTGAAAGGATTTGTTAATGTTCATATAAGTTTTGATGGTACAATAAATTATACATTCAAGAATATTAGGTATGTACCAGATATGAACAAAAATCTTCTTTCAATTAGTGAGATCACCTCAAAATCTAATTTTGTTGTAAAATTTCAAGAACAACAATGTTTAGTCACCACTAAAGATAACAAGATTATTGTTGTTGGGATCGGTGAGAAAGGCTTGTATAAGCTTGCAGATCCAATCAAAGCAAAGGAAAGTGCACTTGTAGCAGTTGATAACACAAGTTCACTATGGCATGAAAGGTATGGGCATTTGAATTTTCAGTATTTGACTACATTGAGTAAGACTAAGATGGTTAAGGGGATTCCTTCTATTCGACATAGTCATCATGTATGTACTGGATGTCAGTTGGGGAAGCAAGTTAGACATTCATTTGATGTTGGTAAAGCTTCGAGAGCAAAGGGAGTATTGGATGTGGTACATGTGGATTTACATGGTCCAATGCAGACACCTACCCCTTCTGGTGCCTGTTATTTCTTGTTACTAGTGGATGATTTCTCTAGGAAAAAGTGGGTATACTTTCTAGTGAAGAAATCTGATTATTTTTCTAACTTTCTTACTTGGAAAGCTATGGTTGAAAAATAGGCAGGATAGCTAGTGAAATCTCTTAGAATGGATAATGGGGGTGAGTTCATCTCAAAATAGTTCAAGGAGTTTTGTGCCACTAAAGGCATACATAGACAATACACTACACCTTACACTTCACAACAAAATTGAGTTGTGGAAAGGCATAATAGGATGATGATGGACATGGCTCACTGTATGGTCCAAAGTAGAAATGTCCCATACAGGTATTGGGTAGAAGTAGTGAATACAACAGTATACATCCTCAATAGAAGTCCTATAAAAGCTTTGGAGAATATGACTCCAGAGGAGGCTTGGTCAGGTCGAATTCCAGATGTAAGTGATTTAGAAATTTTTTGTTGTGTAGCTTTTGCAGTTATTCCTAGTCCAAAGAGAAGAAATTTGGATGCAAAAAGCAAAACATACATGTTTGTTGGATACAGTGATTAGTCAAAAGCCTACAGATTACTTGATGTTTCTAGTAACAAATTTGTGGTAAATAGAGATGTCATAGTAGATGAACAAATGCCATACTTCATAACAACTGGTCAAGTTTCAGATATTGAGTCATTGTTAACTAATGATTCAATTATTAGTTATAATGTGAAAAGTGAGTAGGATTCTTATTCATCAGTGGAATCACATTCCAGGGAGGGAATTGATACAGGTCATTGTGAGGTTCCAGCAGAACAACCAAAGAAACCAAAGTGGTATACTGCCACAATTCAAGCACTAAAAGAAGGAGACTTACCACAAGGTGTGGAAGGTAGAGGACTGAGATCAAGAAAGTAGTTTGGTAATAAAGGCGAGCATGTCAATCTTGCTCTAACAATTACTGTTTCACAAGTATTTGAGCCTACTTCTTTTTCAGAGGCCAAAGGGAAGCCTAAGTGGGAATCAGATATGCAATTGGAATATGATTCCTTGATGAAAAATAAGACTTGGAAGTGGATGGAACTACCACTAGGAAAGAAATCCATTGGTTGTAAGTGGATTTATAAGGTAAAATACAAAGCAGATGGTTCCTTGGACAAACACAAAGCCAAACTTGTTGCAAAAGGTTATGCACAAAAGGAAGGGGTTGATTATGAGGAGAATTTTGCTCCAACCACCAAGATGGTAACTTTTCATTTGATTATTGTTATTACTGCTCAGTTTGGATGGCAGGTGCAACAAATGGATGTAAAGAGTGCTTTCTTGAATGGAGATCTGGAGGAGGAAGTCTACATGGTTCAGCCACAGGGTTTTCAAGTTCATGGTAAGGAACATCTTGTTTGCAGGTTGATCAAGTCCTTGTATGGACTTAAGTAGGCTCCTTGACCTTGGTATACAAAAATAAACTCATATCTTAGGGAGTCAGGTTTCAAAAGGTGTAACTCAGAACCAACTCTCTATGTAAAGGTGTCTGGTGATGATATCTTGATTCTCATTATATATGTTGATGATATAGCCATCATTGGGAGTAATACTAGTCTCATTTAGCAAATGAAAGCTGATGTTTGTTGTACTTTTGACATGATAGACTTAAGACTACTGAAATACTATTTAGGTGTTGAGTTTTGGCAAAGTGGTAATACTATATTCGGGTCACAAAATAAGTATGCCAATTTATTGCTAGAAAGGTTTAGAATGATGGATTGTAATCCAACTCACACACCTATGGAAGCAGGAGCTAAAATTTCAATAGACACTGATTCACCTCCGGTCAATGAAATAGTGTATCGACAGCTAGTGGGTAGTGTCATTTACCTCACTATGACCAGACCAGATATTTGTTTTGCAGTGAGTTTTCTATCTCGCTTCATGTCTAAACCATAGGAAGTCCATTGGTTAGCTACAAAATGAGTATTAAGATATGTCAAAGGTAATCTTGACTTTGGCATACTGTATAAGAAGTTAGTAGATTTTAAACTTTTAGGATATTTTGATTTTGATTGGGCAGGTTTAGTTGATTCAAGAAAATCTACAACAGGGTATGTTTTCACTTTTGGTTCAGGATTTTTCTCATGGCAGAGCAAACTACAAACTACAGTGGCATTATCTTCAATAAAATTAGAGTATAAAGCTATGGTCAGTGTAGGTTGTGAAACCATGTGCATAAATAAAATTTTGGAAGATCTTCAGTTTGAGTCATCAAAGCCTACTCCAATTTTTTGTGACAACCAAAGTGTTTTGAAGATGGTGAAGAATCTAGTATTTCATGCCAAGACCAAAAAAATTGAGGTTCACCATCATTACATCTGATAGCTAGTTACAAATGAAGACATCAGTCTCTTTTACTACCCCACTACAGAGCAGCCAACTTATATAATGACCTAACCACTTGGTATAGACAAGTTCATAAAATTTAGAGATAAACTTGGTCTTGTTTCTTGTTTATTCATTAAGGGAGGGTGTTAGCATATTATTTCATTTACCTTAGGTGATTTACTAAGGTAATTTATGTTGGTTAGTTGCCTTAACCACTTTGGTTAAGAGGTTAGTTGTTTACTCGGTCTTTGTTATTTCATGCAAGCCGACGTAGGTTAGTTTTCTTATACCTGTCTCATGATTCATGGGTATTTCATTTTTTTGCCTATTTAATAGGCCTTCATGCTTGGTTGAACATGTTGAATAAGTGCTATGTTATTCTCAATTTCATTTTCTCTCTGTGTTTTGTTTAATCTAATATTCCATCATGACATTAGCAATCAACTTGGGTAATCCCTTCTACTTATAAAAAAATAAGTAGGATATGATGGTTAGCAATAAGATCAGGGTTACCTATAGATTAAAGGAGGTTCTTGAGGAGGATATCAAAGGGTATTTCAAGGAAGGAATCAAATTTTAGACACATGAATAAATATAACAGACCATCAATCACTTGTTATCTGTGTGGTGAAGTGAATCACATTGCATGTCATTATCTATGCAATTTTTAGAGATAAACATATTACACATATGGTATAATTTATAGGAAACATAAGATTATTATTTTGGAGAAATAGAGGAAAAAGAAAATAGTTCACAACATCAACATGATATAGTCTCATCCTAAGGATCTAACTCTTATTCATGATGTCACTAGACATCAACATTAGGAACAAAGTCTCCCACCACTATCGATTCCCAAGGAAATTTGATCAAAAAATTATGAGAAGATAAGTATACATATCCTATGAGAGAAAGAGTCCTGATGAATGAAGCTACTCAATTTCTAATCTCCATCCAGAATCAGAACGCTTTACAAGGAGATGCTATGATATTTGATGTGTAGATGTATGGTCAGATTATCTAAATATTGGGACAAGATGGGGTGGTTTAAAATTTGATAAATATTCTCAAATTAGTAAGTAACCTACACAATGAGGGCAATTATTATAATATAAAAACTTATTGTATAATTTGCTAGATTGTGAGAAAAAGAGATAATTGAGAGTAGAGAAAGTGGTCTGGTATGTCAAGGATAAAATGTCTTGGGATGTTGATGATAGAATGGATATCAAACTCATAGGGTATGAAGTCCCCAATGTTGTATTTGATTTTAGGAGTACTATATGTGATTCCTAGGTCCACATGGGAAATTATTTGAAGACTAGTTCTCAGCTACAACCTTGCCACATTAAGTCTTATAGACTATGGTCAAGTTGAGCCTATTGGAGGATTAGAAGTTTTTGAGAGAAAAGTGGTTGATTTGAGTATGTGAGGGGATTTTTAAGTCATTGATATAAAAACTCATGAGACACACTATCATGTATTAATTAGGAAGAAATGTGATTATGATTGTCATATGACTATCACTACAGTGGATCATCAACTCAAACCACACCAAAGGGATAATCATTATCATACCTTTTAATAAGGCTTAGATCAAGCCTTATATCATACCAAAATAGCCTACATTTCCACATACATACATGGATGAAAACTATTTAAAATTTAGAATAGATATAAATACCAAAGCCCTACGAATAAAATGATTTATCTACTCCTCACATCTTGGACAATAGTTCCCAAAACTTTAAAAAAACTAACCAGTTTGGGGCTCAGCCAGTTAAGATGCTTAATATTTCTCCTTAATGCTTCATGGAAGAATTCAAATAAAATTTTATGAGGTTTCCTACTAAGTTAGATTTTTATCACTTATACCAAATAAATTCCATGGATAGCATCTACATTGAACCAATAATAAAAGGGAATTTTTCATGGGAAGTATCTTCTTCCATAAGTGGAGATTCAAACACAGATATGATGAATTCGGTGAAGGAAGGTCAAGAAATAAGACCAATGTGAACGATCTAATATATATAGAGATATATGCCTCAATAGTTTAAAACAAAAGATTTGGCACAACTCATATATATATATATATATATATATATATATATATATATATATATATATATATATATATATATATATATATATATATATATATATATATATATATATATCATGTCTCAAATGTAGACACGCAGGTTAGTGTGTTGAACTATGCATTGAAAGGAGTTTCCACGAGTTGGTGGGTTGTGCATAGTGTTGGTAAAATATTTGGTACAAATAGAAAATATGTATTTCACAAAAAAAAGGAGATGAAAAATCTCTCCTCTATTAGGAGGGGAGGCTCCCTTTATTGAAAGCAATAAAAACAAAGTTAAGCATATTTACATCATTTAAAAGTTGAATGGGGGGTTTGTTTTGCAACAGTCAACTGAAAAGAAAAATGGAGAAAGAGAGAAGATGAAGAGTCACATATGAATGAGCAAACACATTTGATTCAATAACACAACAAGATAGTGTTTAATTGAAATAACATGCTTACTTGAGATCAAACACAATTACTACTTGAAATGATGCAACATGTATTAACATAAGAAAAATACACATTCACAAAGGAAAGTAAGACAAAAAGTTCTAAAATCACTTTGTTCTTTGTTGAAGATTGAAAATAAAGTTTATTTCTCCTTCCTTCAAGATTCAATACTCGTGGACATAAATCCCTTTTACAATTACCATTTTTCCTATTTTTAAAGATAAGAGGGAATGAACTGACCCTTCACATACCATGTGATTGTGCATATTCAAATTTTTGTCCTATTATATTTTTCAATATTTTCAATATTACACAAGGGAAAATACAAATTTCCAAAAATATAAGGCCAACAAAAATGGAAATAAAAACATGAAATTTTTTTCGGTATTATTTTTCTAGATAATGGCTGGTATTGAGTAGAGAAGTATAAATTTTGACTTGTTCTTTTAGTTGGGTAGTCTTAAACCTTTTGAACCTATTTATTGCCTCAATAATTTCATTTCCCTTAAGTACCACCAAGTTCTTATAATGTGTTATCCACCTTGGTGAAACTCAAAACATAGTATTTGAAGCTTCTATGAGTTTAGACAATAGATTATTCATTTTTCCTAGTGACACATGAATTTAACTAAGTATGGTCATGGAAGCAACACTAAAGGCAATCTCTTTGAATAAATCCTCATGAATCACCTTCTTGAATTGAGCTTTTATTTCATTTGTGATGTACATAGTGATTGAATCCTCCTTGATTAGATCACAATTTAGTTCATATATATTGGAAGAGAGAAATTTATACGTATCTGTTCTAGTGTTGACCTGTTGCTTTAATGTTTCAAGTGTTCTGCTCAATATTTTGATCTTATAAAGAATGCATTCAGACCTCTTGCAAATGGTGTCATCCTATGCTTTATTGAAAATTCCAACTTTGACCATCATGTCTGTTTCAACATCAATCATTTCATGAACACCATCTTTCATGTTCTCCCATACTTTTAATTCACTATCATGGGCTTTGATTTTTTTATTGATGTTGATGATTTCATTATATATAGACCCATATAATTTATACACGTCCTCAATATACTTCATGCCATTCATAAGTAGCTCCTCTACCCAAGCTTCTAGGGTTTTTCCATATGAGTTATATTTTTTGATGGTGACAATGGTTTTTTTCCTAATACCAGACACATGGGAATGGGCATCTACCTAAGGTGATGAAGGTGTGTTAATTGGATTGAGGACATACTTGATGTATCTTGCCAACTGCTTGATTTGATCTTTGCACTGCTCCTAAGTGAGATCATCTTGCTTTGATCTCTTGATAATTCTCTCAATAGTCTCACATAAGTTGTGAACATCACTTTCTCTTGTTTCCTCTTCAAGTGATATCCTCTTGAGAGTGTAATCACTCACAATCATTTATTCTTCATTTCCCTCCACAGTAGGCTAAATAATTTCCATAAATTATGTTATGGAAGGGTTTAACACCAACTTGAAGTGGTCTTAGCTTTCTTGGGATGGGAAGACTTGAGAAGATCAACAACCACATCAAAATTTGGAATATCCACCTCCACCACCCTATTTCTTTTGTTTAACATAGGCTACATCCACTAGAATGACATGTTAGAAGAAAAATTCATTGAGAGGAGGGGGGTTGAATAAGTCCTTAACAGACTTTTATATTTGTATATTATCTTTCATTAACCATCAAAGCAATAGAGTGATCAATCAATGCATCAAGAACTAATCACACAAACATGAAATAGTGAACATAACACAATATGAGTGAGAAACCCTTGAAGAGAACACAAATCACTATGACCTCTGTAATTAGAATAAATTGTATAAATGTTTACAAAAGATAATTTTTTTTTGAGCACCAACTCAACTTGGAGCACCAATCCCAAACTATCAAGCATCCACTTGACCAATGTTTTAACAAGCACCTAATTGCTAGGAATCTACAACTCCCTTTGTGACTAACCACCAATGTATTCAACTATGATTTATGACAATCATCTAATTTTTTTATCAATCAATAAATGATGATCACTTATTTCATCTCTTCTCCTTAATCTCAATTCACACTCTACTTCACTTCCACACTTATATTCAAATAGGCCTAAACTACCTTGTATATATACTAATCTCATGGTCACACACCAATTGGTTAGATACACACCTTCAAACTCTTAAGTTAGACACATAACAGGTATTAAGACATATTATTAATATGGTTTAATAACAATTTTAACCCATTTGGTTTTCCACAACTCAATTAGGTCTTACTCCTCTTTTAGGTCTCATGGAGACCTAATTAGATTAGGTCTATTCTCTTAATGCTAAAACTTGATCTTCTTGGGATAATATGGCCTTATAAAACTATTAAAAACCATTAAAATACTTATCAAATGAATATTATTACCTCATCCATGATTTATTATACCCACATCCTTTTTTCATACCATGAAAGCTCCTTTAGGACAAACTCCTCTATTAGGCCTATGTATCTCAAAAGTCTGTTTTATAATAATGAACACCCTTACTCTACTCAACCATGAAAAATGAAACATTAAGATAGATTTTCCATGATGTCAGGTTCATCACCAAATGATTATAACACCTTCACTCAAGGAATATGGGCTCAATAACATATATGTAACTAACTTACTTAGAACTACCAAAATACCTCAAGAGCAAGTCATGAAGAATCTATACCTACAACGCCTATGTAGACACTTGTAATAACTCCTAATGCATAAAAAAGGTTCTATGATATCTAAAAAACATCCTCAGATAAAAAATTCATATGGTATAATGGAAAATATTGGTCTTGCAAACTAATTTCTTGACCTTATGTCTCGTAGTCTTATTTGAACAAGACAAGTCATTTTGTGAGAAACATTTTCACCCATATACTAATCTCCAAATATTCTCCAAATAATGAAAATTACTTAAAATTCATAAATAAATTATTCATGCACTTTATTACATCAATCTATCATGCATAGACCCTCAAATCTAACTCTTCATCTCTGCCTGGGTTTTTCACTATCTACACCATTAGGTTTGTTTATGACTGTCTTACTTGAATGATCAATTTAGTGAAATTAAAGGCTATAGAATATCCAAAAAACATGCTAGACATGTAAAATGAGTCTCTAACTTCTTATACCATCAATTTTATCTTCTTGACCAATTCAACTTTTGAGAGCTACAATAACTTCTTGACAAATAGGCTTGTATCTATGCATTTTCTCTCTCATATGACTAACCACCACCACCTAGAGTTACCTGGGAGATTTTAATATATGATCCAATATATTATCTAGGCATTTGAATCCATTATGATCTGATTTTAACAAAAATTTTCAAATCGGGTCCTTATTAGGATTTTAGGGAGGTTTAACACATGTTTTGGTGTTAACAATTATTCATAAATGACTGCCACTTGAATCCAAAATTAATGCTAGGAGATCTAGGACCCTTACCCATCTCTCCTAAATATATTAGACTCCCATTCATAGGTTACATATGCCAACAAATGTCTAAAAGTGCTTTTCAGGTTTGAGTACCTCATTATGTGAGCTCGATAAAGCCTAAAATAGTGATTCATGCACATTTATTTCAAATATTGACCTCAAACTTTGTGATCATGCCTAAAAAAACTTATATCACCTTTTTCCATGCTCTCATATGCATAATTTCCTTAAAATTTGATCTTCATAACTTATTGGGCTAGGTAGGGTCTAAGAGTGGTCTAGGTGAAGACTTAGACTGAAGGTCCTACCCCTGTAGACACACCCTAAAACTATAATGAATGATTATATACCTTACTCACATGATCAAACAATTACATAAAACCTTCACATACCTGTGTTCATTCATTTTATCATGCACATACCTCTTTATGTCATGACTATGCTTCTCATGCACTTGACATCAATGACCTATACCTTAGATATTAATGATGATATCAATCACGTAGACATAAGACATTAGCTATCTTGAAATTCTCTCTTTCTCTTTCTCTCATGAATATACTCTCTCATGAGAACACTCTTCAATGCACCTTGTCACATCACACACTGCCAACTATCCTTAATCACCTTTGACATGAACCTTCACAAGATGTACTTTTGACATCAATGACAATAATGAAAAATCTCCCCCTTTGTCATTGATGGTAAAAACTCTCATAAACTTCTCTCAATAGGATATTTCTCACCCATTATAAACTTTCTCCCCCTTTGTCAATGATTTATGATTCTTGGTCTCTCTAAATATATTTTCAAGGACCTTTTAAATATTATCTTTCCTCAACTTCTTTTTCTTCCTTATCTATCTCTACTATTTATTATTCATTATTGAAGTCCAAATTATTTGATGCTTTGACTGAGAGTGTAACTCCTTAGAACTGGTCTCATCAATTTTCACATTAGTGCTTTCTACTATTTTTTGCAACCTCTTATTATGTCATCTATAGGTCAAGATTAATGATGAGTACCCTAGAAATATTTTTTTATAATATCTTGAATCAAACTTACCTAAGTCTTCATTATCTCTTTTGATGAATCATTTGCTTCTAAATGCTCTAAAGTGTTCTACATTAGTAGGTTTGCCTTTTCATAGTTCATAGGGGGTTTTATTTCCATTAATCCTAATCTATCCTCTATTAAAAATGTAGATTATAGTGATTACTTCCTCTCTTCAATATCTATTAGATAATATTGATTCATTTATCATAATTCTTGACATATCTTGAACTATTCTATTCTTTCTTTACACTACCCCATTCTACTGAGGTGTCTTAGTTGTTGAGAACTGTCTCCTTATCCCATGGACCTCATAGAAGTCATCAAATTCAATAGAATAAAACTCTCCTCCTCTATCAGATATTAAAGATTTGATCTTTACATTCTTTTAATTCTCAAATAGATCCTTGAATGCCTTAAACTTGTCAAGAGCTTCCAACTTTTCTTTCAAGAATGGTACCCAAGTCATTATTATGTAGTCATCTATGAGTAACATGAAATAGATATCTCCTTGAATGATTTGAATTATTTTAGGTTCATAGAGATTAGTATGTATTAAATATAAAGGTCTTGTAGTAGAATACTCCTTAGACTTGAACCTTATTCTAATTTCCTTACCATGTTGATATGTCTTTCAAAGTGTGTTTACAGGTTTGGTGATTTTAAGCATATTTTTCATAGACTTATTAGAGCTTATCTTGACTAGATTATCAAATTTAGGTGGCTCAACCTTTTGTTTCATAACAAATATTTTTCCATCTTTATCATAAATCATATCCTCTTCTTGATCTTATTCAAGACATATAGATTGTTCTCAGTACTTTTAACATTGGTAATTAGCCTTCTTGATTTGGATCTACTTATATCACATCCTCTGTCATGAAAGGTAAATGTGTATCCTTGGTTGCATATTTGAATTACACTAAGTAGGTTATATCTCAATCCTTCCACATACAACGCATTCTCTATCTTGGTCTTCTATTGTCCAAACTCAAGATACCCTTGCCAATAATATTGGTAGTTATGTTATCCCCAAATTTCACTATCCCTATAACATTATTCTTCAATGAAATGAAATTTCTATTATCCCCTATCATGTGGCTTGAGAAACCATTATCTATATACCACTTCATGTTTTCATCTTGGATGTGAAAGGCAATTTGCACGAGCATAGATTCTTCTCCTTTAGTCTTATGCTCCTCCTTTACCTTATTCATAGAGTCTAAATTCTTGATTCAATTCTAGTGGAATTATTGTATACCTTTTTATCTTGACTGATCTTCCTTATATTCCTTGTCTTGGTCCTCTGTGATTATAGTTGTAGCATAAAATTTTGCTTCTATTTTTGAAACGAGCATTCATCCTATTCCTCCATGAGAAATTGATTCTAGTAGGGTGTCTACAATCCATATCTCTATGTCCATATTAGGTGAGTGATCTTTTCAAATTTATAATGTGTCTTCAACTTGATTGTTTCCTAATCCAATTATACCTTTAAGGACTCCATTTCTATTCTAAACTTGGTGCATTCTTCTTCTTTGGTCTTAAAACTTTTAGTGACAATCTCAATCTGAGTTTCCAGCTATTTAATGATGTATTAATGTTTACTGGTGTTGTTACGTAGTCTCTCTTCAAAGAGATTGATTTATTCTTCATAAATCTTAACCAATGATCTCAATTTTTGATTCTTCCTTCTTTGGAACTTTAACTCCTCTAGAGCACTCACCAATTCTACCTCAGGGTTTACTTCAGCCTCTTTTTCATTTGATTCTTCATCTTCAATAAGAATTTTACCTTTTCAACAACCTTCATTGTCTGTTTCTATGGCCATACATAAAATTTCATTGATATCATGATCATTACTATCATCATCACTATCAAATATAATTGTATCACTCATATCAAAGGAGCTATTATCTTTTTTTGTATAGAAACTTCTCTTATTATTAAATGACCCTTTCTTTCCTTTATACTTCCTAAAACTCTTTTTTCTCTTGTCATTATTATATAACTTCTTATCCTCACCATGATGTTTATCATGATCTCCATTATGATCACTCTTATCCTTGTTAGGGCACTTAGATGTAAAGTGACCAATATTACCACAATTAAAGCATTTAAATGGCAACTTTCCCTTATACTTATCCGATCATTTCCTTAGTTTTATAACAAACATGGCTTCAATCTTGTCATAGTCAATGTCTATATCAACATCATCCTTGGCCTTTTTACCTTGTGACTTTTTCTCAACTTTGAATGTATTTTCCTTATTGGAAGGTCTTCCATCACTTATTCTCATTTCATAGGTAGTCAAGATGACATGAAGCTCATCCATCTATAATTTGTTGAGATATTTGATTTCCTCCATAGTAGAGAATTTTGAATCAAACTTGGATGTAAGGGATATTAATACCTTTTGTACTATTATTGATTCTTCCAACTTTTCTCCTAGATCTCTGATGGCATTTACCACTTCATCCACTCTTAAGAAAAGATTCAATGTTTTCATCCTCTTTCATTCTCATACTTTCAAACAACCTTTGATGGGTCTACAATTTTACCAATTTGACTTTGGTATCTCCTTAATATATGGTTTTAAACTTTTCCCAAATTTATTTAGCTAAATAACAATGCATAAAATTTATAAATTCTACCTCTAAAAGACCACTTAGGATGGCATTCATTGCCTTAGAGTTGTTTTCACTTACCTTCTTGCCTATTGTATTAGTCAGTGGTGTAGGAGGTAGAGTGAATCCATCAAAAAATGATTTACATATGTCATAACCTATGGAAATTAGATAGGTATTCATTCTAATGATACAAAATCCATAATTAGTCCCACTAAACAGAGGGACCTTGTTGGTTGGGAAATCTCCTTGTACTTGATGACTAGACATGCTTATGCTTCTAGGATCTCCTTTACGTTTTTATGCCTCCTTTAAAAGACCAAACTTTGATACCAATTTTTAGAAGAATAATTAACTAAGAGGGTGGGAGTTAGGATGAATAATTGATCTTATAAAACTTTTAAAACTATACATTTTATTTCATTAACCATCAAAGTAATGGAGTGATTAATCAATGTATCAAGAACCAATCACACAAACATGAAATAATGAGCATAACACAATATGCGTGAGAAACCATTGAAGGGAAGAGAAATCACCATGAAATCTATAATTGGAATATAGTCCTATAAAATGTTTACAAAATATCAAATTATATTAAGCACCAACTCAACTTGGATCACCAACCCCAAACTATTAAGCATCCACTTGACCAATGTTTTAACAAACACCCACTTGTTAGGAAGCTACAACTCCCTTTATGACTAAGCAATAAATTAGTCAGCTATTATTTATGAAAATCATCTGATTTGTTTCTCAATAAACATATGATGATCACTTATTTCATCTCATCTCCTTAATCTCAATGCACACTCTACTTCACTTCCACACTCATATTTAAAGAGGCCTAAACTGCCTTGTATAACTAGTCTCATGGTCACATACCAAATGGTTGGAAAAACACGTTAAAAATATTAGTTTGTGCACATAATAGGTATTAAGACATATTATGAACATGGTTAAATAACAATTTAAACCCATTTTGGTCTAACATAACTCAATTAAGCCTTACTCCTCCTTTAGGTCTCATGGAGACCTAATTACATTAGGTTTATCCTTTTAACACTAAAACTTGATCTAATTAGGATTATATGGCCTTATAAAACAATAAAAACCCATTAAAATAATTATCCAATTAACTCTTCTAACCTCATCCATGCTTTATTAGACTCACATCCTTAGTTCATACAATGAAAACTCTTTTAGGACAAACTACCATATTAGGGCTGTGTATGTCAAAAGTCTATCTTACAATAATGAAGTGTAAACAATTGTAAGATACTCAACCATGGAAATTGAAACATGAATATATATTATCCATGACCTCAAGGTCATCATAAATACTTGGAACACTTTCAATCAGGAAATAAGAGATTAATAACATCTCTGTAACTTGCTTACTCAGAATTACTGAAATACCTCAAAAACCAGTCATGAAGAATTTAGATCTCCAATGCTTATGTAGACACTTTTAATGAACAATGATGAATAAAAAAGGATATATGAGATCTACATAACATACTCATATATAAAATTCATATGGTCTAATGGCAAATATTGGTCTTGTAAACTAATTTCTTAACCTTATGTCTCACAGTCCTATCTAAACCAGACAAGCCATTTTGTGAGTAATATTTTCACCACATATAATAAAATAAAAATATTATAAAAAGAATAATAATGAATTAAAAGTAATAAATAAATTATTCATGCACTTGATTTCATCAATCTATAATGCATAAACCCTCAAATCTAACTCTTCATCTCTACTTGGGTTTTGCATTATCTACACCATTAGGTTTGTCTATGTCTGGCTTACTTGAATGATTAATTTAATAGAATTGGAGGATATAAAATATATATAAAACATAATATACATGTAAAATGAGTCTCTATCTTATTCTAACATCAAATTTTCTCTTCTTGACCGATTCAAAATTTGAGAGCTACAATAATTTAACAAATAGGCATGCATATGTGCATTTTCTCTCTCATCTAACTAACCACCACCACCTAGAGGGACCTAGGAGAGTTGAATATATTATACAATAGATTATATAGGAATTTTAATTCATTATAATCTGATTCAAATAAAATGTTTCACATCAGGTCCTTATTAGGGTTTTAGAGAGGTTTAGCATAGGTTTTGGTGTTAACGATTATTCATAAAGGACTGCGACTTGAATCTAAAACTAATACTTGGATATATTATATAGGACCATTCCCAATCTCTCATAAATATCTAATACTCCCATGTAGAGGTTACACATTCCAATTAATATATGAAAGTGATTTTTGGGTTTGAGTACCTCATTCTGTGAGCTCGAGAAGGCCTAAAATAATGATTCATGCACTTTTATTTCAAATATTGAACTTAAAATTTGTGATAATTAATAAAAAAAAATTATTTCACATATGTACATGATATTATGTGCATAATTTCCTTGAAATCTGATCTTCATACCTTACTGGGCCAGGCAAGGTCTAGGAGTGGTCTAGGTGCAAACTTAGACTGAAGGTCCTACCCCTATATGCACACCTTAACACTATAATAATGATTATATAACTTAATAAAATGATAAAAAAATTACATACAACATTCACATGCCTATGTTCATTCATTTTAGCATGCACACACCTCTTTATGTCATGATTATGCTTCTTATGTACTTGACATCAATGACTTGTACCTTTCATATTAACAATGCTATCAATTATGAAGACATAAGAAATTATTTGTATTCAAATTATCTCTTTATCTTTCTCTCATGACTACACTCTCTCATTACAACACTCTTACATGGACCTCATCAAAGCACACAATGCCAACTGTCCTTAATCACCTTCGACATCAATGACAATACTCAACATGGCATGCCACTAAAGGTAACCACTTGGGATCTAGTAGGATGTAGTGTAGGTTGCTTTAGAGGAGAAGCTTCTGATAATATAGAAATGGTTGGGGAGATTGAAGGAGATGAAAGAATCACTATGTCAGCTTCTTTAACATGCTATTCATGAGTTGCAATGTATTGTTGGGTGGTGTTGGGAATGATAAGGGAAGGAACACCAAGAGATAAAGAAGACTAAAACATCATGAAATTAGTTGTTTTCTATTTACTTCCCATAATAGGGATATCTTCACATGTTTTCCCCAATTATTTTGTCTACTCAAGATCCTCTTCATCACCACCTTTAGAAATTGAAGAGAAAGATGACTAAACTATCATGTTAGTGCCACTCTTCTTTGGACTTCTTGAAAGTGCCTACTTTAGAGGGGTTGATGTAATTATTTTCTTATAACTCCATGCTCTAGTGAATTTTGATAACTTCTTATAGAACCATATCTTATTCCTAGCTAAAACAGTCCTATTTTATCCCTGTAAATATGCTACAACCCTTAGTGTCCATTTGATGGTCAAGAAAGGGGAAATGATAATTTTCTCAACATTTTTAAGGTCAATGAATTAAATCATATCATCTAGCATACCATCTTGAACCCATTTATTTATTAATACCATAATATGATTGATAGCCATTTTGCACCAATCCCATCTGACTACCACATATTTATTAGAAAAAATTGCCCAATAATCCTCCAAGTGAGGCACATGTTTGTAGAAAGATCCAATAGAGAGATAATGTTTTACAAACCTTTTACTATCAATAAAATATCTATATGGATATGAATGGAGGGTGAATTGAGGTATAGTGTATTCAATATCTTGAGAATTGATTGTAGTTTTACATGAAAAATGTCCTAAAGAGACTAGTATTGAGACTCCTAGCACATACTTGATTCTACAACATTTGTGAACTAACGTTAGTTATCGACATAACTCAATCAATATGATATTATCATTGGATAGTATTGGTAGACATAGGGGATATCCTTTAAATCTTCCAACCCTGATATACGTAAACTTTTGAAACTAAATGAAGTAGCTACCATAATGGTTGATCAGGTTAGTTGCTTCATCAAAAATTATTCTTCCCCAATCTTTGTCAAGTGTTTTTTTATATCTGCATTATGAAAGCATCATTTACTCTTCTAAAGTGTTTATTTTTCTGATTCAGAGTCAGCTAAGAATAGTATTCATATACTTGAGTAGAAGAGTCAGCATTGGATCACTAAGAGAGACCTTCATATCCTTTGTGAGGCCTATAATTATACCAAATATGAAGTCATGAAAAATTATTTTATTAAGTCTAAGTTGATCATTTGATGATTTTGGGTGTTTTTGATCATTTCTCCCCAATAAATGAATTGATTTACATTAAAAATGATATTCATAGCCATGAACATCTAGGGATATAAGTTCATAGTAATTTCATTGCTGACTACATAATTCAAAAGAGTAATCATGTTTGAAGGCTCCTCCTTGAAATCTAATCTAAAATGTTCTTTAGTAACTTTGATATTTTGATCCTCTTATGCTTGAGCTAGGAATAATTGATCATTGTCCTACATTTGATGATGTAAGGTGTTTCTGATCATTTCTCCCCAATAAATGAATTGATTTCCACTGAAAATGATATTCATAGCCATGAACATCCAAGTATATAAGTTCATAGTAATTTCATTGATGACTACATAATTCAAAAGAGTAATGATGTCTGAAGGTTCCTCCTTGAAATCTAATCTAAAACATTCTTTGGTAACTTTGATATTTTGATCCTCTTATGCTTCAGCCAGGAATAATTGATCATTATCAAATATTTATCAATATTTTTTCCTAGTATAATTATCCTTGAATGGCACTCATTCTAGCATAGGTATCATGAATGGGAATTCTCATTATCATTCCCATATATGTTCCATATATCATAGCCATTAGTTGTCTGCCACTTGATTTTATTAATCCCATCTTAGGAGCATAATGTATTGTATAGGTGAATACCGTGTTTGAGCATCAAACAAATGTTAAAAAAATGATTGCTCTAGTAAGACCACTTTCAATCAAGTGAATTTCAATGTATGAGGATTTTATACATTCAATATTTTATATAATTCCTCCAAATTGATATGCTTAATCTATGAATTTTCAAGCTTGGGAATGTTATTGTCCAAAAATAATAGTGATTCAAAACCCACGTGTACTTCTTCATTTTGGGATTCATAAACTTGAGATCCACTTCAATAAGGGTTAGCATGTTTAATGGATAAGGAGGGAAGAAATGTTGGTGTGGTTGAAATGGGTAGTTTACAATGGTCATGAGATAGGTTCCACATGTTAAGAAAATACCC
This sequence comes from Torreya grandis, assembly GCA_037957365.1. Taxonomy (NCBI): domain Eukaryota; kingdom Viridiplantae; phylum Streptophyta; class Pinopsida; order Cupressales; family Taxaceae; genus Torreya; species Torreya grandis. The sequence continues at coordinate 7,405,476 of JARHVA010000118.1, read as the reverse complement.
TCAGAATAGGTATTTGCTAAAGGAGAAATCTTTGTGAACAAGATAAAAATTTACTTAGAGATTTCTAAAAAAGAGGACCACAATAAAATATTTAGGAAAAAATACAATGGAGTCTTGATAACATGGCATTATCATGGAAGGAAAAATCTCCAAGAAGGATAAAACTGAGTAATAATGATAAAAAATAAGTCTAAAGCGAGATATTCTATCCCCTTAGATGCTTGATCAATGTCTAATGACCAATGCCTTTAGACCAGGGACTCAAGTTTTTACCTCTTACATCATTGAGGGGTCATATAGAACCAACCCTCAGGATGCACATGTCATGAGGATGTAATTTAGGCCCTTAATGAATTTGATACTTAGTCAATTTTTACTTTTTTGTTTGTCTTCAAATATGCTATTTCTCAAATTTTGGCAAAATTTTCCTTTTGACAATTTTGAGGAATGAAAACTTGCTCAAGCTTGGGACGTGGATTTGAAATAAGACACAAGATGAAATTACATAATCTTATGGTTTCGCAGGTAAGTGCCTTATCCATTGGGCCACAAAGTCTTCTTTAAAACAATAAGAAAGAGGAAGGAAATGAGGAAGACTAGAACTAGGAAAGGTAAACACAACTAAAGGGAACACACAATTGAAGGGGAAACATACAACTAAAGGGACAAAAACATGGGGAATAGTAGGTGACAATATACTTTCACTCTTTGTAAATATTCATATTTTGTCCATTGTATGGAATTGAGAGGTGAGTACCATATTTATATGCTAAATAATATGTATTTTTGCTATATAAATGTCAAATTTTAAATGGCCTCATCTATATGGAGTCAAGATTCCCATGACTTACTTGTAGTTTTATTCTTTTATCCCAAAGTAAGACCAAGTCTCCTACCTAAATGTTGCATTGTTGAGCCTTCTAATCAAATAGTTATTTTCCATTTCTTAATATGTTGCAATCCTGTCAATCACTGTGACTCATTCTTCTTCTATTTTTATTAGATACATGATCCTTTTTTCTAGAGAATCTTTGAATTAAACATCCTCAATCCATTGAGCCAACTTCAAGGATGGAAATTATATAGAGATAGGTATCATTACATCTATACAATAGATAAAATGGAAAGGAGACATCCTGAATGCTCTCTTGGGTGTTATCCAATCATCCCATAGGAACTCATACAAATTCTTGTGCCAATTTATATAATTCTCTTCAACCAACTTGTGGATGATGGTGGTGATGTTTTTATTATTGGATTTAGCCTAGGCATTACCCCGAGAATAATAGTCTAATGAGTGTGTAACCAAAATTACATACTCATAATAGAAACTAATTAGCTCAGTTGAGGATAATTTGGAAGTGTAGACATCTAATTCCTATCACTATCATGCTAAGATGACAAATCTGAATGACTTTTCACAATAACACACAAACTAGACCAAAATCACTAAAATGATATAATTTGGTTAAACACATCATGTACGCGTGTCGACTCACATCCATGTATCCTTGATTGGGGTAATGCATTTTATGGAATTGTTATCTTCTCCTAATTCAATTTGAGTCAACTTGTGACCAAGTAAAATGACATTCTAGACCACTAAAATCGTATAATTCATCTATACACATCACATTCATGTGCCTATTCATGTCTATAATGCCTTAATTGGGGTATTACCTTGTATGCAATTGAAACCTTCCTCTAATTCAACTCCAATCAAATTATGAATAAGTAAATTGAAAATTTTAATTGTTTTGATTAAACAAGCAACCAATTTCCAAATACTGTAAAAATAATAAGTAAAGAAAATTAGATAACATCTTAAGTAATAAATCCATGAAAAGTTAGTGAATATCTCTTATTGTAAATTCATAATTCAAACTATCTAGGCTATGATGTTACCCATGACATCATCATAGGGGTGTCATCCACAAATCATTAATGGAGATAAATATTAGGATTAAGACTACCCATGCCTTATTTATGCTCCATTATTCCAAATATTTATGGCTATATTATTTTCATGTCCCTCCAAATTTTAATGGATTTTTGACCCTCCATCTTGATCTTGAGATGGAGGGCCATAAATTAGTTAGGTCACTTTGGAAAAGTTATAAATACAAGAGCCATGGCCATAGCCTTTAAGCTCTTTTTGGTGTAGAAAAACTATGCAAAAATATATCTAGAGAGCTTCACTCATCCCTTTAAAATTGATAAAATCAAGAGTCAAAGCCATTTTTACAAGGAGAGATGTATGGAGACACTTGTGCTATCGCATTGACAAAAACTTGGAGCACCAAAGCTGAGCACAAACATGATTAATGGACTGACCTTGGAGGAGGGCCACTTGTGGGAGACATTATTCATGTTTTCTTTTCTAAATTTTCTTGAATCCATTGATACATGCCCCTTGAGGGAGTAGGCTTAACACACTATCTCTTTATGCTTTGTCATTTGTTTTATGTCTTAAACACATGAACTAACTTACTTTGTAATCCTATTCTACATTTTGACACGCCCAGTGGGATCACAACCCACAAAATTCTTCTAATTACTTCTTATCATATTCTTATCTTTTTTTGTTAACTTTTGTTAAAATTGTCTAAAAATTGAAGATTTTTCATTCTTTGTCTGTTAACTATGGAATTATGAAAATGTTAGCTTCAAAACTATAGATTTAAAAGGAACTTCTATCAAATCATTGTAGGAAATAGTGAAATCACCTCAAAAAATGGTGAAATCATCCCTAGTTCATACCTCCACCATGTATTTACAAATTTAAACCTTTTATTTATGAAATCAATGATGGTAACTAAGAATTCATTCTACAGGTTTTAGGTTTTTTCTATATTTTATACAAAACTATGAAGCTGAAAAGTTTAACTGAGAAATTTCTATTTGTATTTGTGAAAATGTTTTGCTTTGTTTTTGTGCTCTTTGTAGGTTTTTTGTGAATTTTGAAATCAAAAGACATAATTGCAAAATTATGGCAAACTATAAAATTATGCCATAGAATCATAAAATTGTTCTACTCTATTTCTATGCTTTCTATAGGTTTTCTAAAAATTATGAAATCACTATATACAATTATGAAATAATCTACCTATGTAGCAAAATCAATAAGGTGAGTAGAAAAATTATCCAAATAATTGTGAAATCATTCATGTAGGTTTTCTATGCTTTTTATTTTTCTATGTTTTTTTATTAACCTATAATTTCACAATTTACACTTTATTGTGTAACTACAAAATCATTCTAGAGGGAATATTTTTATAGGTTTGAGCTAATTTGTACGTATCCTTCATTATTTAATCAAACACAAATCAATCCTCTAATGCTTCTTTTAGGGAATTAAGTAAAAAAGAAGGATTTTAAACATTAACGAAACCATTTCACATTATCTTTTGGTGCTTTAAAGACTTGTGTAAATAACTTTATTTTGTTTTGTCATTTCAAATTTCTAAACAAAGGCCAAATTTTAATCACATTTCCATAAGTGTTTAAAAAGAACAATCACATTTAGACTCAGAGATCCTAAGAGCACTTTGCTTTTTATTCTTCATTTTTTACAAAACACTTACTTTTATTTTAGTAAAGCCTTGTGTGTATGCTCTCCCCTTGTCCCATTTAGGGAACTTGGGTGACCAAACATTCATTATTTTAATTATTTTGTTGAGTCAAAGTAGAAAAAATGTTGTGTATGCTCTCCCTTATTCCTAATGACTTGGGTGACTTAGAAATGACCTATTTGTTATTTTATTTTGTTTTTTGTCTTGTAAGTAGGAGTTCATCACCTCCTCATTAGTTTTTTAGGTGGGCATTAACCTGGAGTTTCATATCCCAATATTTTTCCAACCTTAATATCATATGGGGGATATAAATTAGACATGTCATTGTATTAGATAGTGGCTAAGCAGTTAGCCTAACAAGTCCAATGGATTCTTGAGCCATGTGGTGGTCTAGACATTAGACTTCAATAAGAAGTACATGACTGAAGTCATTGTGCAAGGGATAAGACCCTTGCATAATAAGATAAATGGTTTGGATCTAATTGATGTGAATTTTATGCCCAACTATTTCTAGAAACTTGTGGACCATCTAGATAAGCCAAGTTAAAAATTTAGATTGATTGACCCCACTTGCCATGAATTATCTTGCCAAATGCTGAGTTACGTTGATGCTCTAAGTTCCTTTCCATGTATTAAGTCTTGAGAGATAGGGGGTTAAAAACTCTATCCACATGCACTCTTTATTTTTGGATTAATAGTTACTTACTTTTGAGACCAGTATATGAGTGGAATTTTGGTAGATATTGTGCACACCTTATGTTAATTTAGTGTAGGAGTGTGCACTTTGGTGCTAATTATTATTTACTTACATTGTGAGTGTAAGATAATCATTTTACACAAATAAAACAGGTCCTAAAGCCTCTCAAACCAAATTTAAAATCCATTTTCAACTACTCAATCTAAGGATAATTAGTTTGCACTTGAGTCTTGATTATCACTTGTGATTGAGTGTTTTACTCTTTATGTTTGAGTCACATCAATTGGATTGGATTTTGATTTTATTTTAAATATTTACCTAAGTGCAAGTCTTGTTCCCATATTTTACACATTGACATCTATTTACACATTGATGTGTTACACTGTTCATATTACCATTTCACACTTGGTCATTTTTTGCAATGTTACATCTATCATTTAAAATAATAGCCTTTGTATCACTTGGTACCACTATGTTACCCATTTTTTTTCAATTTTGGACTTAGGTTTTCTAGCATTAACCTACAACCTAAGTTCCTAGACCATTCAAATTTTGTTTCTATTATGTGTAGTTACACTACCCATTTTCTTCTAAAGTTTAAACTTATATTTTCTTGAGTTTGCCATATGTTTTGAGTTCCTGGACCATTTGACCTTTTTATTATTTAATGATCGAGTCCAACCATAGTCTCATTGTCCTTTTGTATGGTACCAACACATTTTGGGACTTAGGTTTTCTTGTGTTAGCCTACACTCTAAGTTCCAAGATTATTCTACCTTCTTCTAATTTGCCAATTTTGACCAACCAAGGTTAAGTGTCCCAAAAATTGCATGTCTTATTCTCATTAGGTACCTTTATACTATTCAACTGAAAACCATTTAGATCAGGTCCATTTGGAACCAAATCTAGTTTGGAATCAATTATTCACATTATGTCACTTTTTGACCCCAAGTCCACTTGAATAACCATGACAAGCTAGGGTTCATTTTTAAACATGCATACCCATTGTAAATCAAACCATGCCAAATTAGAATTCATTTTATGGACCCACATACCTATTAGGAGCCATACATTTGACACAATGCCAAATTAGGTATCACTTCACCAAATCTAATTATTCTAGGGATTATTTCAATTATGTGCCACCCTTATTAGGGCTCGTTTGAATTATATGTTGTCCTTATTATGAATCATTTCAATTTTATGTTTTCATAATTAGGGATCAATTTAATTTTTTACCACCCTTCTTAGGGATCATTTCAAGTCTATTCTATCATATTTAAGCCAATATTATCTAGATCGATACCACCTATCTTGGGCTAATTTCACTAGATCAATTCTTCCCCTGGCATATATCATTGCTCAAGGGTGTATTTACAAAATAAATAAATCATGGCATTTAAATTACCTTTGGACTAAGTCCTATATAAATGATACATGACTGGTATCATTTTGCATCTCATAGCAGAGGGAGCCAAACTCCCACCTAAATTTCCTCTAGACCAATTACATATATTGGTTTAAAAAGAGGAAGTACTGGTGTTAAAGAGGCAACTTTAAACCCACCCAAACATAGTCATGTTATCACTTCTCAAGTACAACAAAGTAGTCAACCCTTTGCTAATTAGCTCATAGTTACTCTAACAAACTCTCTAACTACTATTTTACTCAACAATTCTATGTCTATTGGTCCAATATCTGATCTAGTCTTATCACTATAACAAAGCCAATCATTTCCCCTATAAGGTGCATTATATATCAAGTAATATCTTATTATTCACCCATTGTCAAACATTCCCCATTTTATAAAATCCCTTTGTGTTGACCATTTTTGGTCCTGTAGGCCAAAAAATTGATCTCCCTTTTTCCTTACTGTCCTGATTAGTCAATCTCTGATATCTTCATCTTACTGCAATTGTGGTTTTTCCCTTTGTAATAGGTATGTTATTATAAAGAGTTGGATGATTGGAGTCCTATAGGTTTTTAGGTTTATCTGGGGCTTATTTTCACTTCAAGTAAATTACCTTGGACAAGCCTTTTTTGGTAAAGGAATGGGCCAATTTCAAAGAGCTGCAAGTATTTCACAAAGCTCCAAAGGTCAAGTGCCCTTATGGAGGGCAGGAAGGTGACAAATGGGACCATTCAAGTAGGCTTTGAAGGGAAATTTTGGATGCAAGGTGCCCTTGTGGAGGGAAGAGAGCACATTTGAAAGAGAGAAATGTAGAAGGCTTGAAGGGGAATTTTCCTTCAAAAAAGTGGCAAGGTAAAAGACAAAGAATTTCTTCAGACTTTTTGTCCAAAGAAAATCTAAGGAAGAAACCAAAGGTAAATTCCTTTAGAAAAAATTCTTGAAGGAATTCCTTCATACTTTTGTCTGAAGGAATTTACAAGAAAAGGCTGAAGACATGAAAGACACATTTCCTTTGGGTAAAATGTCTGAAGGAATTTGAAAGATAAGGGAACCCAAAGGAACTTGAAAGGTAGGTGCCCTTGCGAAGGGCTCTTAGCTATCAAAAAGGGGCCTTTTCCATTTTTCCAAAGGGGCACCTTACCTTTAGGAAGGTTCATTCTATAAAAGTAGAAGGAATTGCTAGAGGATGATGACAGGCCTGAGAACATCAACTTTGACATGGTGAACTAGCTATTGGAGGTTCAAACATCTGGTGACATTCCCTTGAATGTCAAATTCAAGATAGTGAAAGATTTGTTAAGTTTCAAATGGTGACGGGCTTGCAAGTGTCAATTTTATGGTGATAAGATAGCCATTGATTTTCAAATGTTTAAGGACAGGCCCGCATATGAAATGGGTTAACAGTTGAAGAAAAGGCTATAAGATATTTCTTTCAGACAAGATGTTTGAAAGAATTCTAGAACACCTAAGCATCACTAAATGTGGATGGTCAAGCTCGAAGGAAGACATAATTCCTTTAGACTAGTGTCTGAAGGATTTCATTTAGATGTTTTGTTTGAGGAAATTCAAAGGCTCAAAGACCTGAGGATAAACTTAGTGACCCACTAGAAAAGGAGCCAAGAAGAGAAAAATATTATCCCCAAGGGATGAGTTGCTAGGAAAAGACAAAATGTAGCATAGAAAGAATAGAGTAGTCTAGGTGGCACAGAAGACATCGATAGGAGAAGTTATTGCTGTGGATGAAATAGTCTCCACCAAGTGGTCATCAAAGGGAGTAAAAGAATTCAATAGTGCAGCCCATTTTTTTTCATTTAGCATTAATAAGTAGATAGTTGCATAAGTTTCATAAAGAGGTAGCCTTATCATTCAAAAAATAAAGTGACACATGCTTTAGTAGGAACATTTAATATAGTTTGAGCAGCAAAGTCAAGACTATAACATCTACAACATGGTTTTTAGGCCATTTATGGAAGGATGACAATAACATGAGCAAATTCCTCTTCCCTAGGTATTTAATATAGTATGGGCCACATATTCTTGGAGAGACCAAAAGAGTCTTTATCTTAATGATATATATTGTAACCTCTTAGTTTGAAAAAGATATCTCTCACTTGTGTAAGGTGAAGCCCTACCAAATTTTACCTTTGAATCAAAAGAATGTGTTTTACCTCTATTTGGCTGGTTATACTTTTGAATATGTCTGTGTATCAGCTTTGTGTTTAGTCATTTCACCTTGATGCTTTCATAGGTTGACATCAACATATCTAGTATATCCAAGACCATTTTTGTGGGTTAATAGGAAGTGCCCAAGTTGGAGCATAGAGACAAAAGAATAGTTATATGACAATATGCTTCTACAACACCTATGGTAAGTTATTTTTCTTTGTATCTTTATTAAGCCCCTTGTTAAAGCACCCATGTAGTCTAGTTTTTGTTCAGATGAAGTGTCTATTCACCCTTTTAGTGTAAAAGTGTTGATATTAGTTGAGTAGATTGGATCATTTGGTGCATCACTGTCTTAGATAGGTTTTACTTTTGTCATATCCTTCTCCCTTTTCACCCCCCATTATTAATAGTGGTAGCTAAGGACCCCAAAGATGCATCAAAGGGAGCTAGCCCTTATCTAGATATTCTTTCCTCAATTTTGCCAAGTCCACAGTAAGAGGAAAGTCTCCATTGTGCCATGTGGAAGAGAGAAACTAAGCCTTCTTTCAAGGGTGCAATCCATAATGTCAATAGTTTTTGGCATGCCTGGTGGGATAATTTTTGATGCTTAGAGAATTTCCAAGATTGGTGCTGGTCATGTTACTACAAGAGTGAACAACTAACCCAGCATCTGCCAACTCCATTTTTAAGAACTCAATCTCTGGTTAGAGATCATCCTGACATCCTGTAGAGTAAAACATTACTCTACGTTTCATCTTATTTTTTTAGCTACACATGCCAAATTTTATTCTCACATATTTTGGTCCAAGATGGTGGAGTTTTGAAATAGAGCACAGGCTCTATTTTCCTTTTGATTCATTTTTTGTCTAAGTGTCAAAATCAAGTGGAAGCCAACAAGTGTCGTCTTCTGAGGTATCCTTTATCTAGCGGAAACTACCAAGTGTCATCATTCAAGGCACCTTTCATACTTTCTATGAGTTGGTAAGAATGTGCCACGTATCTCATAGTGACTCAGTGGAATGCACCAAGTGTCAGCATCTATAGTTTCATAGTGGCACCCATGTTTCATCTCTTTTCAGTGAAAGGTTTTAAAAAGATAAGTATCGAGATCAGGCAGAAAGTGTCAAGTGGCAATAATGGAAGGGCTCATTTTCACTTTTATAAAAGTGATGGAAGATGCCACGTATCCTAGTAGAAGAGAGAAGAAGCCACCACGTGTCGAGATCCAAATTATCTTCATTTTGCTTCACCAATATAACAAAGACTATGGTGGGCCCAAGTTTTGTTTCTTAAGCAAGTGGAAGCCGCCAGGTGTCACTGTCCATGTAAATATGAAATGAGACCCATTTGTTTCTATCATATAAATAGAGTAAAGTGTAGACTGCCACATGTCATCTTTCACAGGTTTCTAAAAGGGGAGATAAAAGCAACAAAAATCACCATGTAACCCTAGATAAGTAAAGCGGAGATTGATACCTGTCCATGTGTCCCTTTTAAAGTTACTCAGATAAGAAATGCTGTGGGTCTTATTTTCTTTTAAGTTGTTGAAGTTTTGAGGAAGTGGATTGTGACAAGTGTCAAAGGTAGAACACTCCTGAGCAAAGACACAAAAGAGTATAAGTTACGTGGAAAGTGCCACGTGTTTTCGATAGGTGCTGCGGAACACACCAAGTGTCATCCTCCAGTGTCTCCTAAAGTAATAAGAAGATTTTCAAGAAATTCGCTAAGTGTTACATAGCATTTAAGAGAAGGGAGCATCCTACAATATTTTTTAGCCAATGAACTGCTAGAAGACAAAGCATTTTAGAATCTATAAAATATCTTTTGTTAGACACTTCCAGTTGGGTTAGATTTCAGTTGGGCTGTTAGATCAGGAACAAGTAGACAATCTAGAGTGAATCCAAGGCTATAAATAAGGGTGCAAAGATCACCAAAAAAAAAGGAAAAAATACCAGAGAGAATTTTGAGAGAGAATTATTGTAAAGAGTTTATACTTTTTAGAGCTGTGACAAGGATTATCATTTGCTTTTGTTCTATCTTCTTAAGTTGGAAGGTTTATGTAACTGTGAATGTTTCTATGCTTCTTATGTGACTGGAGAATTAATGAGAAGATTGAATCCTATGCCTTTGTTGATATTTTTTGTGTCATTTGCAAAAGTAGTCTAGGATATAGACTTTCTAGAGCTGTGATTAGGAATGTCATTTACTTTTGTCTCATTTTCTTGAGTTGAAAAGTTTATATAACTGTGCGTGTTTCTGTGCCTCTTATGTGATTGGAAAATTCAAATAAGAAGATTGTACCCTATGCCTTTGTTGACATTTTCTATATCACTGCAAAAGTAGTCTATGATGTGAGCCTCTGTTTCTATCATTTCCATCTTTTACATTGATCATGCACTTGTTTGCTCTTAAATGTAAATGAATCTTACATATAGTCTCACTGTGCTCAGGATTAAGATAGAATTACATTCAAGCACATCACCATAGATTAGATTTTATTTCTTTCATTTGTATTTTTGATTAAAATTCCTATCCCTTTTCCTAGTATATACTTAATTTAGAGAAGAACCAACTTCTTAAAAATTTGGAGGTTGTTTCAAGTCGCATAGGCCTACATCTTGAAACTTCCCATTGTTGATGCTAGAATTAAGCACAATTTTAAATCATCAAAAAAATTTGGCACGCCTGATGGGACAATCTTGAAGTCTTTTTCATGATCATATGAACCAGAGAGCTATGAGGAGTCATAGTTGTGGACCGGTAACCAGATCACAATCTACTACAAATCTAGGTATTCTTTTGCCACCTTTGGTAACTAGTCTAAGAAGAAGAGTCAACCAGTTTGTACCAATACCAAGAGCAAATATGAGAGCCCCTATACCCCCAAGAAATTATGTGAGATGGAACACTGGTAGTCCATTAATTTTCCCAATACCACTAGCCACTTGGGACCCTATCCTAGTGAATGCCCTAAAAGCTCTGCCTAAATTCAGTGGGCAAGACTCTAAAACACCTGAAGAGCATCTGCATGATGTATCAGATGTCTGTGCTATATATGTTGTCACAGAACAAAATGTGGCCATAAGATTATTAGTGGCTTCTTTTAAAGGGAAAGCTTTAGAATGGTACCAGTCCTTGACCCCAAATACCATTTCTACATGGGATCAGCTCATAGATCTTTTCTTTGAAAGATTCAAGGAGAAGGGTGATAAGTCTTCTTTATTACATCAATTAATTACCATTCAAAGGGCACCACAAGAAACCATGACTGACTTCAATTCCAGATTTCAAAAGACTTGGGAAAGAATCCCTATTATAGCTAGACCATTACCAGGTATGGCCATAGTGTTTTATCTTAAGGTTTTGAATTCAGATATATCTATTATGATTCAGTCACTTGGAGGACACACTTTGCCAGAGGCTTATGAATATGCGGTCAAAGCTGAGAACAATTTAATAGATGCTGGAAAGTTACCCCTAAGGCCTCCCATGCCCATGTTCCCATAAATTTCCTTACCATTACCTCAAGAAGCCCCTAAATCTATAGCCCCACCTGTGTCTATGTACACCTATCCTCAACCATCTGCTAAAGAAATTGTCCCCACTCAGTAATCTAAACTGGATGATATCAAGAATATCATAAGGACATTTTCTAATGAGCTAATTAATATAAAAATACAATAGAATAATTTTTATAGGCCTCCATATCAAGGCTATTAAGGAAACAAATTTTCATCTCAGCCAAACCAATACCAGGGTCCTCCAAGGCAAAATAACCCTTAGCCAGCAAACCAATTAGTTGTAGTCCCCACACCCTCACAGACTATTCCTCCCAATTCAAATAGGGAGATTGTTCCAGGGCAAAATAACTATGTGGATAAAACTAATGCCTGGTGTTTCCCTTGCAATAATGATCATACACCTAGAGATTGTCCTATGGGTAATATACAACAAAAGATGGCAGAGCAAAGAAAAATAAGTTCTAGTGAAAATCAAGCCTACCAGTCTTCTGGCATGCAGAATTCAGTCCTAGTGGCTCAGATGCAAGGGATGTCCTTGCAACAAGAGGAAGAAATAGCTGCAGAACATGCTTTGTTCTCATGGGTTAAAGATGAAGAATCAATTTTCTTGAATGAAGCGTCTACCTCCAAAAAACTAGTGGTGCAATCTGATTATTACACCAGATCAAAGAAAAGGATGGTGGAACAACCTGAGATTGTAAATAGTCAAGTCATGGAGAATCCTCCATTTTAAGGACAAATAAACACAGTTGTTAGACAAGAAGTGCCTCAGCTGGTGCAAAATCAAGGGATTCCTGCCCAAATTCAAGAAAAAACAAGATATCTTTATTTTCAAAGAACTCAGACTCTGGGACCAATAAATGTAGTGGATCAATTGAAGAAGACTCTAGCAAAAGTATCAATATGGGATATATTGGCTATTCCTAAAAATAAGACACTACTACAAGAAGCTTTGCAAGACCAAATACTGCCCAAAGGTACTGTTATCAAAGAAGGACCTGCTGGAAAAAAAAAGCTAAAAGATATAGTTCATCTGCAGACAACAGCCCTAGTGAATAATATAGTAGAGGTAAGCAAATCCAAACTGGATCCCTTGTATTTAACTTTAATAGTTGGCAATAAATTTTTGCATAATGCAATGATTGATTCAGGGGCTAGTACTAAAGTAATGCCCAAATAGATAGCTGATGCTTTAGAAATTAAGTATGAACCACTCACTAAAGGAGTCATATAGCTAGATGGCAAAGTAGTATAAATAATAGGGAGAATTAAACATCTCCAATTACAATTATATGCTTGTCCCAATATAATTGTAAATCAAGATGTGGTAGTGATAGATATACCTCCTGTTTTTGGCTTATGTTTATTAAGAGACTTTACAACTAAAATAGGAGGATATATGTCCCTTGATTGGTCTCACCTCATTTTAAGAACTAAATATGGTTCAAAGATGAAGATATTATCTGAGCCATTATATAAAGATCATATCACCAATGAACCAACTGCAAAGTTAGAGGCAGCCCATGCTATGATGAATAAAGAAGAAAGGGTTTTTGTCGATGAGCTAGGTGAATGGACTAGATATAAGCAAGAAGGAGAAAATGATCATTTATTAGCTATCATACAAAGTGATCCATATGGAAATTATGATTCTATTGGTCTGGGCACTTACGTTATACTTGATGAAGATCATAAAGTCCCAAATGTTCTAGAGGAAGAAAAGTCAAAAGATGCCTCTTATGAATTCCAGATTCTTAGTGAGAAGTCACGAGCGTATGCCTTAATCTCTGATGAAGAAGAAATAATTTCTGACTTTCTTCTTACTCTGCAAGATGATGTGGAGGAGCATGGACATTTCCTAGACCATGATTTAAATGATTTGTTTGAAATCATTAGATCGGGTTATACCATTTTTCAAGATAGCTTTAAACCGGTTGCAGATGAACAGAACAACATTGAGCCTCAATTACATGTGCAAAACTATTGCAAATTTTTAGAATTATACTTTCAAGAGATTGGTAATTTTGAAGTTATTAAAGAGGATGATCATGCAGAAGAACCTGAGTTTGAGGCAAAAGGATATATGCAAATAAATGATATATGTCAAAGGGCTTCTATTGACAAGCAAACAGTCATTGATTTCTTGATAAGACATACGAATAACAAGAGCCGATATTCAATGAGCTTCCAAGAACAAGAAGAGATTATGTATGTTAGAAGCATGTTTGACTCAGACTCACTTGAATGCAGGCACATCAATGTGGCATACACAGAGGGCAATTCACCAAAGCTATATCCAATTCAATCACTTGTCCAGCAATATAAGCTATCTTGTCATGAAAGAGATTTTAGAAATTCTTTTGATCCAGGAGGGAGATAAAGATACTATGTATTATAGTTAGGTAGTTTCCCCTTTTAGTATTGCTTTGTTTTCCCATTTTTTTTATTTTCCCGCTTTTCTTTTAAATAAGTGTTTTTTTGAACATGTAGTCGGCAACTCAGAATTTTCAAAATTTTCAAATTTCTCCAATACATTGAATGTCTCCCAAATCTTTAGAAATCCCTAAGGTACCTTGTGTTTCCACTTGCATAACGTGTCTATCTCGCTATTCTATAAAGATTGAGTAGGATTTGCTAACGATTATCTGAGTTCAATGCTATTTTGAGACTTGATAGGTCAATAAATACCTCTTAGCAAGAGTTAAAGTTTACAAGTTCTCAAACATTCTTGTATCTACGTGAAAATATCCTACTACTTGCATTTTTTTGTGCTTAGTAAACTTGGTTCAGTGAAAGTGTTTCTATTTTGTAAAAGTTCATACAAGTTACCATAGAGAAGATATAGAGATGGAGGGAACACAATCTTCACAACAAGGAGCTGGGATGTATGAATCCCTTGATAAGTTTCTTGCAAGTAAATTGTATGCTTCAGCTCCCACACAACCATTGAAGACCTATCCAAGGACCATGATTCTTAAAGTTGGTCTAGCAAGTGATTCGGTGAAAATAAAAGACTATGCAGATGGTATCATGGACTCAATTCTTTAGAGAGCTAGTAGCAAAACTCTTAGAGAAGGGGCACATCAAAGGTGTCTATAGAGGGCAAGAGTAGGGCAATATGAAACATTTTCCATGAGGATATGGACTTCACAACTTGCTTAATTAATTATCCTAGTTGTGCATCTATGTCCTAACTTGGTTGAATTATGTGCAGATTTGTTCCATGCAGCTTCATGCACCATTCAACGGGGTCCATTCATGGTGCAAATCACGCTACAAGCTATCAAGGATATGTTAGCCCTGTATCATGATAGTAAAACTATGTTTCCCACTATTGCTAAAATGCAAAGAATGTGGGAAAATGTCACCACTTAGTCAAGGTTCTTGAGATCTAAATTATAAATGGGTGATGATGACACTATGGTGCCCACACTCCCTGCAACAAGAGCCCAATTCGTACAGGCTATCCAAGACACATTGTCTATGATGGTTTTCATATTTGGCATGAAAGATGACATGATAGTTTATGCAAAACAAATGGCTATCTTTTTCAAGTTGAAGACCGTTGACAAAACCCAGGAGTATCGGCTCGACTTTTTTAAACAAATTGCTTTCTCAATGGTAGAACAACTGACCCATTTCAGATCAAAAGGAGTGTTTAGGTATTCTTCCTATTTGTTCCACCTCATGCTTTTTTAGAACTTTGACCTCTTTGCCCAACATATGTATCTTGATATGTATGACACAAATTTTGATCTCCAAAGGACCATTCTTGTGTCTGCATGGACACACATTTTGTCAAAGACTAGTGACTCGTATGAATTCTGGGAATCATTTGTTACCCATGCTTTTTGCCACCTCAGCCACAAACTAGTTATGAATAGATTATTCCCAAGTGTTTCACATCTGCTAGCCAGTTGCCCAATTCCTTGTGATTTCTATTTTGGATCCCATCATACCATTATAAAAGTCCATGGTTTTTGTGGGGAACCAATATTGCTACCTAAGATTTTGACTCTTAGGTAGCATTCCTAGAGGTCACCAGGCAGGTATCCATAGTTGACAATGAATTTGGTTTTGGGAAGAGGAAAAGAAAAATGTATGATCTCCCATGGATGACAACCAGCATGGTTTTGGAAACTAGGGACGCTGAAGTTGTGTTGCTCAGAAAGCTAGCCTTTCTGAGTTTTCTTCTAGTAGAAGACAAATGGGTTATGACCCAAATGGTTTCATAGCCTCTTGGGTAAGGACTCACAGGGTTGCAACCAGAATTGCACATGAAGGCTATCCTTTTTGGGAGAATAGAAGAAATCCTAGGGAAGACACTCCTGGTTTTTATGTTGAGTTAATAGACTTGCCCCTTCCACAAAATAGGCCATGGGAGACATTTTATGATAAATAGAGAGATTATGATCCTAAAGTTAGAATGACTTCTGGCTTAAGGAGGACATTAAAGAATAAAGATTGGGATACTAAGAAAATAGAGGCCTATTGGAAATATAGGTAGGAAATTTGTCAAACAACCCTTTCTTTTAGGAATGTAGACACGGATGAGAGATGGGAAGAACTATGGGATGAGTGCCATCTCTCCCCTGTATCTAGCCCAGAGACAAGTAATTTTCCAACACCAGGTGAAGAGCGGGAAGCTAGGGCCGTGTCAAGCCAAGAGTCACAAGCCTCAGAGCAAGCTGCAGCTATAGTAACTATATCAATTTGACCCCATTCAGTAGTAATTGATGGTGACTCATTTGTCACTGAATGTAATAAAGCCAACTGAGCAAATGCAACCATAGGACTACATGATGAATGTAGTAGCCATTGACATGTCACTCTTTAGGCCATAGGATAAAATTGAGCTACTGATTGAATCCACTTCTGCAATTACTGAAGACTACATGAAGATATCAAGGAGGCTATAGAAGATGGAAGCTGAGCTAGCCAAGAAAAAGGCAAAATATAATAGTTTGACCTCAGAGATCAATAGTAAAAATAATGAAATAGAGAATCTAAATAAATAGTTGCAAGATACTATTTCTCTTCAGACTCACAGAGTAGTTCAAGTCCAAAATGATTTTTTAAAGGTAACGCTCACACAGGTAAAGGATGTGGTGATGACCCTTAGGCACGAAAAGGCAGCGCTGCAAAGAAAATGTGAGGTACACTTGTTGCAAGTTACCCAATTACAATAAAAGCTGCTAAGTGAACAGAATAATATTGCGGCTATACAAGCCCAACTTCAAGTAGAGCAATAGAGAGTAGCACAATTGGCACTAGAGTTGGCTAATAGGCCAAAGAGTGTTAGAGTGTTAAGTCTGGTAAAGGAGCTCTATGAATCCATGTGGAAGAGAATCTCTTCAGAGATTATTTAGCTTAGGCCTTCTCTCACCTTCTTACTACATGCACAAAAATTGTGCAAAAAGGTGGAGAGTTCATTTGCAAACACTCTGGATGTAGTCTCTGGGAGAGTAATGGACTCACAAATGTTGTTATAGAAGCTTTATGATGCAACAGATGCAACATTGTCAGTAGCAGGAATCAATGATACAATGGTCACTGCCAAGCGAGTAAATGAGGTTCTTAGTTGTAATTCTATAGCCATCAGTTGTAGAGAGCTTCTAGATGTCATGAAGGAAGGAATAAATGGAATGAAACAACATGTTGAAGATCTAGTACAATTAGGTCTTCCTTCTCCATTTCCTGATGATAACACCGTGTTGATGGTAGATGAAATTGAACCTTTGTTGTTAGCCAAATAGAATGATCAGACAGTTTTCCAAGATCTAAAGGATGATTCATCAGTCCCTGAAGTAGAAGTTATTTTGGTTCCTATTTCCCAACTTGAATTCAAATTGAAGGCTATAGTTCAAATTTTGCAAAATTTTTCACACAAGGATATTATTAACCTTGATTTAGCCTTCAATGAATTACAGAATAAGCAAGGGTTATCTGATGATGAGTGGTCCACCTACCAGAAAACATTACTAAAG
Organism: Torreya grandis; assembly: GCA_037957365.1. Lineage (NCBI taxonomy): Eukaryota > Viridiplantae > Streptophyta > Pinopsida > Cupressales > Taxaceae > Torreya > Torreya grandis. Next base: position 7,388,122 of record JARHVA010000118.1, on the reverse strand, counting down.
CTATGATTTTGAAATTTTGATCTAATGGGAGTTGTGGTTTCTTTTTTAGCAGGTTCAAAAGTTCTTGGGGTTGCCAATAACTGTAGAGTAAAAAATTACTCTATGTTTCATCCTATTTTTTCAGTTGCATGCTACAAAATTTTGTTCTCACATATTTTGGCTGAGGTGGCAGAGTTTTGAAATAGAGCACGAGCTCTATTTTCCTTTTGATTCATTTTTTGTCTAAGTGTCAAAATCAAGCAGAAGCTGACAAGTGTCATCATCTGAGGTATCCTTTATCAAGTGAAAACTGCTAAGTGTCATCGTTTGAGGCACCTTTCATACTTTCTATGAGTTGGTCAAAATGTGCCATGTATCTCATAGTGACTCAGTAGAATGCACCAAGTGTTAGCATCCACAGTTTCATATCGGCACCTATATTTCATCTCTTTTTCGCAAAAGGTTTTAAAAAGCTAAGTATCAAGATCAGGTGAAAAGTGCCAAGTGGCAATAGCGGAAGGTCTCATTTTCACTTTTCTAAAAGTGATGGAAGATACCACGTATCCCAATAGAAGAGAGTGAAAGCCACCACATGTCACGATCTGAATTATCTTCATTTTGCTTCATTGATATAGCAAAGACTGTGGTGGGTCCCAAGTTTTGTTTCTTACGCAAGTGAAAGCTGCCAGGTGTCATTGTCCATGTAAATATGAAATGAGACCCATTTTTTTTTGTGGAATAAATAGAGTAAAGTAGAGGCTACCATGTGTCATCTTTAGTAGGTTTCTAAAAGGGGAGCTAAAAGTAGCAAAGATCACCACGTAACCCTAGATAAGTAAAGCAGAGATTGATACCTGTCCCTGTGTCCCTTTTAAAGTTACTTGAGTAAGAAATGTTGTGGGTATTATTTTATTTTAAGTTGTTGAAGTTTTGAAGAAGTGGATTGTGACAAGTGTCAAAGGCGGAACACTCCTGAGCAAGACATAAAAGAGTATAAGTTACACGGGAAGTGTCGCGTGTCTTCTGTCAGGGGAACCACATAACAATAAACATGCTCTGATCCCTACTTAGCCAGGATCTTGCTCTACCAATTAGAGCACATATGATTACTTCTTGTATTAGCAACTAAATACATGAATTTCAACCAGAATCAATAAGTAACTAGAAATATGAAACAACACAGGAATTGAGAGACAATACACAATTGTATTAATAATCACTCAAAAGAATATACAATAAGGAAGATGCCACTTCTTTCCCCACCTCAAAGGTTCCCCACTCCTCAAGACCTTCTTCCCTCTCTCTCTTGGCCACAACAATCAATTCTAATATAGAATTGATGTTCACCTCTCCAACCAGTCAGTAACACGCTTCCAGTTCACCAAGTACACAACCGTACTCCAAGTAGATCTCATGCTCTCTGCTGCTACCTGCAAATCACTAGACCTTACTCACCATTGTAGATCTCCTATAGAAAGTCATGCCCACATGTTGACCAAGATCATACACACACGAAGAACCCTTCTGATTCTCCAATCCAGTACCCACCTTGGTACTATGGCACTAGGAGAAACGCACCATTGCTCTCTTCTCTCTGAAGGAGCTTATTGCTCTCTTACTCTCTAGCTACAAGTTCACAATACAGCCCATGAGTCCATATATGGATCTCATGCATACAATAATTAGACTAACCTAATTATAATAATTAGACACGCAACTCAAGACCAAAAATAGCCTTTGCATGCAAACACTCGGTTTAACAAACTAACTGTCTGTGGAACAAGCAGTTCTGGAACTGCCATAGGTGACCGACATCGGTCCCTGTCTGCCTAGAGGTGACCATCATCGGCCGACATCCTACCGATGTCGGTTGCCTGTGCACTGCACCCTGCCGACGCCGGTCTCCCTGAAACTCAACAACCTCCTCCCTATTTACACCAGTTGAAGCTTTTAACTCCACAACCTAACATCTTCAATAGGTGCTACAGAACATGCCAAGTGTCATCCTCTGGTGTCTCCTAAAGTAATAAGAAGATTTTCAAGAAATTGGCTAAGTGCTACATAAAATTTAAGAGAAGGGAGCGTCCTACAATCTATTTTAGCCAATGAACTGCCAGAAGATAAAGCATTTTAGAATCTATAAAATATCTTCTGTTAGACACTTCTAGTTGGGTTAGATTTTAGCTGGGCCATTAGATTGGGAACAAGTAGACAATTTGGAGTGAATCCAAGGCTATAAATAAGGGTGCAGAGATCACCAAAAAAAAGGAAAAAATACTGAAGAGAATTTTGAGAGAGAATTATTGTAAAGAGTTTAGACTTTCTAGAGCTGTGACTAGGATTATCATTTGCTTTTGTTCTATCTTCTTAAGTTGGAAGGTTTATGTAAATGTGCATGTTTTTGTACCTCTTATGTGACTAGAGAATTAATGAGAAGATTAAATCCTATGCCTTTGTTGATATTTTCTATGTCATTTTCAAAAGTAGTCTAGGTTGTAGACTTTCTAGAGCTGTGATTAGGAATGTCATTTGCTTTTGTCTTGTTTTCTTGAGTTGAAAAGTTTATATAACTATGTGTGTTTCTATGCCTCTTATGTGACTAGAAAATTCAAATAAGAAGATTGAACCCTATGCCTTTGTTGACATTTTCTATATCACTGCAAAAGTAGTCTATGTTGTGAGCTTCTATTTCTATTGTTTCCATCTTTTACATTGATCATGCACTTGTTTGTTCTTAAATGTAAATGAATCTTACATATAGTCTCACTATGCTCAGGATTAAGATCAAATTACATTCAAGCGCATCATCATAGATTAGATTTTATTTCTTGCATTTGTGTTTCTAATTAAAATTCCTATCCCTTTTCCCAGCATATACTTAATTTAGAGAAGAACTAACTTCTTAAAAATCTGGAGGTTGTTTCAAGTCACAAGGTCCTACATCTTGAAACTTCCCATTGTTGATGCTAGAATTAAGCACAATTTTAAATCATCAACACACCCCATGCCTAAGGTCACCACAAGATCTTCTAACAAGGGTGTCCCTTTTGAATTTGTTGAGCTGCCCTTAAACTCAGCAAAGTGGCTAAGGTTTGTAAGGACTCATCCCTATACAACAAATTGATTTCCTAGACCTGTTGTAAAATATACCTACATGAGAAGGCCCTGATTGAACCCTATCATCAGCATGGCTTTACCTTTTGTAGCCTTTCATAGTTAGAGCCCTTTAAACTTTCTCTATTATGACCCAATCTTAGGGACAACCCTTAATAGTGTTCCTCATTTTAATGGAGAGGGGCCTATTACCGCTATTGAGCATATCAAGAATATAGCCAACCTTTGTAATATTCATAATGTCATCGAAGATAACATAGCCATTAGGTTACTGGCATTTTATTTTAAGGGTAAAGTTTTGGACTGGTATGAGACCTTGCTTGTGAATTCGGTTGGCTCATAGAATGAATTAGGCACCCTCATGATAAATAGATTTGGAGAGAAGAGTGACCATCTCTCTCTTGCTAAGCAATTGACCACTATGAAAAGAGCTCCACATGAGTTTATGTAGGATTTTAATACCAAGTTCCAAAAGATCTGGGATAGAATCCCCATTTTGGTGAGGCTGACCCCAAGCTATGCTTTCCTATACTACTTAAAGGCTTTGAACAATGATATTGTTGTTATGATATAGTCCATGGGAGGACAAGTGTTACCTACTACCTATGAAATAGCCATAACCACCAAAAATTATTTGGTTCAAGTAGGAAAGATAGCCCCTAGACCTCAATGCCACTCTTTCTTGAATTGCCACCCCTAGTTTAGACTGTTGCACCCACTTTATCTCCTCTACTTGGTGTAGAAAAGCCAATTGATACCTCACCAAATGATCTCCATGAAGTTAAGAGCTTGTTACAAAGTGTAACCAATGAATTAGTGGTTCTCAAGAGGTAATAGGCTCAAAACTATTGGCCAAATCAGGGATACCAGTAGTTTAAACAAATGAATAGACCTCCTTTCCAAAATTATAACCAAGAATAGGGTCAGATTACCCAAGCCAGACCATATCAAGGTTATAATCTAGGTGCACCTTCATCATCCAAAGTTATTGTTCCCACTCAAAATAGCTTGATATGGGAACAACCTAATTACCCACCCTTGGGGTATGACCAAGAATAGGTTGTGTATACTAATGAGTTATTGAATAAATATATGAATACATAAGACAATCAAGCAACCAAATTCCCAAGGATGGATAATAGGCAGGCTCAATCTAATTCCATTGTCTTGAACCACCTGGAAGGAGAATTCTATGCAGTAAATTATGTGGGTAGTATGAACAACTAGGGTGATTATATTGTAGCCAATACTAGGTCCAAAAAAAGAGCTATGGAGGAAGCTCAGGTAACTACTCAAGTGTCCACAACATCTTCTTCATCACATGTGAACCATAAGCTCCCAAATTACAAGCCATCAGTTGCACCCTCAGCTCCTTGACTTGCACCTTAGGTTGTAAATGCCCTTAGAGAAAATTCAAAAGGAAGCAAATTTTAGATCAATGTGGTCAACCAGATGAAAAAGCTACACATGAATATCTCATTATGGGATTCCTTAGCAATGATAAGACAAAATGATATACTCTAAAAGGAATTGCATGGGCTAAATGAACAAGCCATCCCAGCAAAGGCCGATAATGTGTTGATTATGAATTGGCACCCTTCCATGGTAGGTCAAATAAAGAAGGATGAAAAGGTTCCCCCTTTCTATCTATCCTTAGTCATAGGAGATTTCTTGGTATACAATTGCATTATTGACAGTGGGGAAAGCACCTCAGTAATGCCCAAATGCATAACTGATAAACCAGGACTCAAATATGATGAAATGATTTAAGGGAGTCATGTAGTTAGATGGATTACCAGCCAAAACATTGGGAGTGGTAAGAGGCTTGAATTTGATGTTGCACACCTGTCCAACATTCTCCATTCCCCATGACATGGTAGTGGTGGATGTTCCTCCCTACTTTGCTCTATACTTATCTAAGGATTTCATGTCTAAGATAAGCAAGTACTTAGCAAAAAACTAGTCTTACATGGTTTTTAGAACCAAATATGGAACTAAAGTGAAGATTGAGTCAGATCCCATCCATAGATATCATCTAGAGTCATACTCACTCAATGTGATAAATGTTAGCTATGCCATCATTCATGAAGAAGAATTCCAAATAGACCAATCTCCACCCTCTTCCCTTGAAGGAGTTGCTGACTTGCTCTTAGATGAGTGGGGAAGTGACAATTTCAAACATGACCCATACAAGTTCATAGGAGAGGAAGGTCTTGGATTTTATTGCATGCTTGAAGAAGGTACTTTTGTGCCAAATTTGATGAAGGTAAACCAAGAGAGCTTAGGTTTATGGCAACTCTTCTTTGATTGCTCAAGAAGCAAATTGGGAGTTGGTGGTGGATTAATGTTAATTTTACCCTCAAAGGAGAAATATTTCTCAATTTTCAAGTTCCAATACTCCTACACTTGTAATGTTGTAGAATATGAGTCTCTCATTCATGGTTTAGAATGGGAAAAGAAAAGGGGAATAAAAGAGTTGTAGGTTTTCAGAGACAATGAGTTAACTATAAACTAGGTGAGAGGGTGAAACTTGACCATAAAATTACTTGCTTAAGTCTTACAAGCACAGGGTATGGGATCTAATGGAAAGATTTCTAGATTTCATCATTATTTCCATTCCAAGAGAATAGAATAAGCAAGTAGATAGACTAGTAGTAGTTGGTGCTCAGTTTGACATTCCCAAAGAAATAGGTCAAGACAACAGTCCACACCATTTAAAAGTGATAATAAGACCTTCCATGCCTAATAATGCTACCAATTGGTAGGTGTTTGATAGTGATCAGTAGTTAACACTCTTATTACAAGAGGAGGCTGAGTTTGCTTTTAGGAATCAAGCCAAGCTGCAGTAATAGTATGATGGCCAGATTGTTTATCTAAAGAAAAACAAACTTCCCAAAGGCTTGGTCACTCTTGAAAGCATCTTAAATGTGGATGAACAACTAAAAAATGATAAAGCAAGCATCATGACCAAGAGAGAAAATTATGAAATAGTCAAAATATTCAAAGACATGCTACTTGCACTTGGGAAGGTATGTACAAATGATAAAAGGCATTCTTTCATTTTGTTATGCCAAGAGTTTATCGATGTTTTTGCTTGGGAATATAGAAACATGAAGGGTTTTGACCCAAGCTTGGCCAAACACACCATTGAACTGGAGAAAGGTTCCAAACCCATCAAACAAAAACAAAGGCCTATCAATCTAAAGACGAGCCTCTCATGTGGAAAGAACTCACCAAGCTGATTGAGCACAAAATTATTTTTCCTATCAAACACTCTTTTTGGCTGGCTAATCTAGTCCCTATTAGGAAAAATAATGGGGAGATCAAACTATGTGTGGATTTTAGAGACCTTAATAGAGACTCATTAAAAGATCACTATCCCATCCTAAGTATGGATTAGATCCTCCGAATGGTGACAAGCAATGAATGTTTCTCCCTCTTGGATAGGTATTTACGGTATAATCAGATTCTAGTGAAAGACTATGATTGGTACAAGATAGCCTTCACTACCAAGTGGGGAACTTTTTCCTATAGGAAGATGCCATTCAGACTCTCAAATCCTAGAGCCACCTTTCAGTGAGCCATGGACATGGCTTTCTAGGGTCTGATAAATAATATTGTACTAGTCTACCTTGATGACATGAAAATTTTCTCTAAGGATGTAGGCCAACTTCTGAAACACTCAAGGAAAATCTTTGAGAAGTGTAGAGAATTTGGTATCTCTCTTTACCCAAAGAAATGTGTGTTTGCTATCCATGAAGATAAACTCTTTGCTCATGTTGTTTCAAAAGGGGGCTTAACCATTGATTTGGAAAGAGTACACACCATCCTAGCACTGTCCTTACCTAAGCACAAGAAAGGTTTGCAAAGCTTCTTTGGCAGAATAAATTTTATTAAGAGATTTATCTCTAATTTTGCCGAGATAGTCAAGCCACTAACTTCCATGCTGAAGAAACATGAGAAGTTTGCATGGACAACACAAAGGAGGGATAGTTTTGAAGGGATTAAGCAAGCTATTGCCTAGGCTCCCACCTTGATCAGTCCTGAATTCTTCAAGGATTTCAACCTTTACACCTTCAAAAATGAAGAGGCAATCTCTACCATGCTCACTCAAGTAAATGATGAAAACCTTGAACAACCTCTCACATTCTTCAGCCAAGGTCTAGAAGGTTTCAAAATTAGGCACACATATGTTGAAAAGCAAGTGCTTGTAGTCATATGAAGCTTGAAAAAATTTAGAAATATGTTGTCAAATAGCAAGGTTCATATCATGGTATCACATCCTAGTGTCAAGGATTTCTTGATTAGCCATGATTTAAATGAAAAGAGAGTAAGATGGATCACCAAGGTAATGAAATATGATGTAGATATCAAAACCACCAAGCTGGTAAGGGGAAGAGGATTGTGTGAACACCTTGATACAAATCTTAAACAACATAAAGAGAGCATTTTGCTACTCCATGATGAAGCTATAGCAGAGGAACTTTTAATCATAGAGGACTAGGAATAAGACATGACTCAGTTCCTTCTCACTTGTGAGTGCCCACAAGAACTTGATAGGACTAAGAGGAGGTATTTCAGGCTCTAGTCGCTTCATTATGTCCTAGTTGATGGGGTGCTATTTAGAAGGGATTTTTTAAGGGTACTCTTGAGATGCATAGACTCAAATTAGGTCAATAGGGTACTATCTAAGTTTCATAATGGACCAACTAGTGGTCACTTTACTCTTAAGCCTACAACTGCAATGATTATGAGGGTTGGTTAATTTTAGCTCACTTTATTTTGAGATACTCATGCTTGGATATGAAGGTGCCAAAAATGTGCCCTCTTTGATGGAAAGCAATGACTGGCTGTAATGCCTCTACAACCCATTCAAGTAGAATAGTCATTCATGTAATGAGGCCTAGACTTCATAGGAATGATCAACCCTCCTTCTAGTGTTGACCAAAAGTGGGTCTTGACTAATATAGATTACTTCAAAAGATGGGTAAAAGTTTTTGCTTTGAAAGAAGCCAATGAAAGTATAGTCTTAGACTTTTATGAAGGCTTGGTGACAAGGTTTGGAGTCCCAGCTACCATCATCTCAGATAACACATTGGATTTCTTGGGAACCAAAATAAGTGAGTGGGTGTTAGGATATGACATCTACATTACTATTTCTTATAATTACTATCCATAAGGAAATGGGCTGGCTGAGTCCACCAATAAGAATCTGATCAGGATCATTAAGAGGACAATGGAAGAAAATTAGAGAACTTGGCATGCCAAGTTGAAAATAGCCCTGTGGGTAGACACTGTTACTCCAAAAAGAGTAGTTGGCAATTCACCATACACACTTGTGTATGGAAGGGAAGCTAAACTTCATATTTCACTTGAATTGCTAACCTTGGATCTTGCCCACTAGCTGTAATTAGAGGCAAGTGACAACATAGAAGTCAGATTTTATGAATTAATGGAGCTTTAAGAGGTAAGAGACCAAGCCATGGTTTCCATGACTAGCTATCAGCAAAAAATGAAGAAGAATTTTGTTAATAAATATTCATCAAAATGCTTCTCAAAAGGTGACATTATCTTAAAATTGGATGAGGACTGAGCTATACCTAGAAAATACATGAAGTTTGATGCCTTATGGAGTGATCCATGATGCCTTATGGAGTGATCCATATGTCATCACTCTATGCAAGAAACATAACACATTCCAACTCTCTAGGTTAGATGGTGGAGAACTACATATCCCAGTTAATGGGAATATCTTAAGCATTTTCACTAGGCCTTCTCTTGTTATGTATATGTCATCACTCTGTGCATGTTCATAGTTTTTCAGCCTTGTGTGTGTTTTGTTTACTATTTAGGGTAAAAGATTCATGTTGATTCTTTAGTCTCTCAAGGTTATTATTAGCCTTTTCAGTTGTATTCTAACTCCATGCCCAATGGACTTGTAATCCACTAGTTTTCTTAAGCAAGTAGGCATGCTTCCCCTGTGAATCACCAAATTTATTGACCATTTTTTATCCAGGTGGATCTCTCCATTTGTGAAAAAATAAAAGTCTTCAAATTTAGTTCAAATCATTTCACATTATAGTACTCTTCGAGAGATTTCGATCACGTTTTGCGGTTTGATGAACGAAGTCCAGATGCTCAAGATATGGTCATTTGAAGATTTGTCAAAAAAAAGTCACTTGCGATATTTGGCACGTGATTCAAAAATGTATCAACATTTGGACCTATCAAAGGTCGACATGTGGCACTGTTGAAAAGCCAAGTGGGCCAATAGCCATTTAACATGTGGAAAAATGGTGTTGACATGTTCCAAGGAGGCGACAAGCTATTTAAAATCTTATCCTTTTACAAAGCGCTTGCATGTGGGACAAAGCATAAAGTTTGAGCACCTAAAATGGAGGGAAGAAAAATTCAAACCCAGTCAAATCATGCCCAAGGAGGCAGGCCGCCCTTGTCCTCTTCCCTAGGTGCTTAGAATGGAGGAAAGAGGCTTTGAACTTGAGACCTGGTGCCTAAAAGGCTAAGGTCTTGACCGCTTCAGCCACGGTGGCTGAAATGTTATAAAAAGGAGTAATTTTTACTTGTATTGACATGGATTTTTGACTGTGTTTTATTTTTAAGAGGCCAAGAGCTAAATGGAAGCTTGGAGATAGCTACCAAATGGAATTTTCTCTAATATCTGACCTTATACACAATTGAATGAAGGACCAAAGAAATTTTAGAAGGGATTGAAGACTGAGGAAGGATTTTGTGTGATCGAGCTTGAGTTTATCAGTGAAGGTGGAATTCTTGGATAGAGATCAGGCCTGAGGGAAGTTGTGTAGTGTTTCAAGAATTTGTAAGCCATTTATTGCACAAATTTAATAGAAATGGTCCTCACTATTGGGCAGACCCAGAGATGTAGGCAATCAATGCCGAACTCTGTTATCAATTTCATGTGGTAATTTGTCATGATTGCATGTTTTATTTTCAAGTAATCTAATTTTTAATTAATCAAGAACTCATGCAATATTTGAAAAATTGACAATTTCCAACATTTAATTTTTAAAACAAAATCTGATTTTATTGGTGAATGGAAGATATCAGTCTTTTTGACAATTCTAATCCAATTCAATAACCGAGAATACTTTGCCAAACAATTTACAAGTTCTTTTGAGTATTTTCAAGAATTTGTTAAGTTTTGAGAAATTCAGAATTCGTACATTTAAAACTTTACTTTGAGTTTTTTCAGTGGTGTTTACGGATCAAGTTGGTATCAAAGCAGTTGATCAATGGGATTTAATAGTTGGTTGTTGTTTTTGCTTCTATTTTAGCATTTGTTTCAATTTTGTGATTTGACAGGTGCAATGGGCAAGTTATCAAATAGAGCCAAGCTTGATGAGCTTGAAGCATATAACCAACAAATCCAGGAAGAGAATGCTTTCATGAGAGCAAGATTGTACTCCTTGGATGAGGAGATTGCTTGTTTGAAAATGGAGTTATGAGCCAAGGATGAGCTTGTGGAAAAACTACAGAATGGTGGACAAGTGAAGGATTTGCCTTCCACTATAGATGCAAGCACTATGATAGATGAAAACATTGTAAGTGCATGTAAGTCATCAATTGATTTTCCTTCCCATGAAGAATCTAGTAACAATGATTTTGGTAAATTTGAACAATATACAAAAGGAATAGGTTCAAAATTACTTGTTAAAATGGGATTTAATGGAAAAGGCCTAGGAAAAGATGGCCAAGGTGATACTAACCTCATTTAGGTAGAGAATAAGCCTAATCGTGTAGGGTTAGGATACAGATCTAGTATTCAGAATGAAACATGTGAATGCTTTGAGAAAGCATAAGCAAAGTGTGTTATGAAGAATTGTAAATCCTCTTGGATGGAAGGTAAAACACATTCTTTTCGCCACACTTGCAATCATGTTGATTCTAATTCTACTAGACAACATAAATATTCCAATGTTCCTTTTGATTATGGTACACAAAATTTATGGCACGTTTATCCATGTAATTTTTGTGGATTGTCTAATCATTGTGTAGCCAAATGTTGGAAACGTAAATCTTTGTTAGGAAAGATTTTGAAAGACTATTCTCCTAGATAGAGTTCTAAGAGTAGCAATAAGAATATGTTTTCCAATAGAGTGGACAAAAGGTTTTGTACTCATTGTAATAGAAGTGGACATCGGGTTGAAAAGTGTTGGAGACTTCAACCATCACACCATCCTAGAAATGGTAAGATTAAGATGGTCTATAAACCTATCAATAAGGTAATTAATGAAGTTAAATCAACCCATACAAATGTTACTAAATCCACTAAAGAAATCTCGCCAACTAATCAGGAAAATTGGATAAGAGGGTTGGTAAACAATTTTTGACATTCATGTTGTCATGATTAGTGGATACATTCATGTTGCAAAGCAATTTTGGGATCCTTATTGTATGCATAAAGGACATTTAATATGCTTTGATGCTGATATGGTTTATTGGAGTGGCCCATAGAGAACAACCAAGGGACAGGTTAAACATACTTGGAATAATTTCTCATGTTTGGGATTTTGAAACTTCATTTTTAAACCTTGACAACAGTATATGCAATTTATATGGACATGAGCAGTATGTCTATTTTGATAAATTTGCATTACAATTTATATGTTGTCTTTTATATTGTGCAAATAGAGGCTTATAAGACCCTTTATGGGCACCGTTTGTAATTGTACTAATTATACAAACTATTTGTAGCCATGCATGATATTTGCAAATTATATAAGGCCCTTATTCATTTTTGGGCATTTTATTGTAACTATCAATTGTGGTTACAAATAACATGTGAAATTATTACACTAACAAATTGGTTTGCAGTTGCACTTGGTGAACAATTTGCAGTGATTGGCAGATGTACCATTTTGAGATGTGACATTTGAGCAAGTAGTGTGTTTCTATCCACAATGTGGCAATGGGTAGATATTTGTTTTTCATTGACATTTCAAGGATTCAGTTTGAATTTTGAATCGTTACTATGATATGTTGCAGTGATGTTTTTGTAGAAGCATTTTAAATGGAGACCACGCTTTTGGGGTTCAAAAGTGCTTAGTGGGGAGGTTTGATCTAGGTGGATCTCTCCATTTGTGAAAAAATAAAAGTCTTAAAATTTAGTTCAAATCATTTTCACATTGTAGTACTCATCGAGAGCTTTCTAGCACTTTTTGTGGTTTGAAAAACGGGTCTGAATGCTCAAGATATGGTCATTTGAAGATTTGTCAAAAAAAAGTCACTTGCAATATTCGACACGTGATTCAAAAACGTATCAACATTTGGACCTTTTAGAGGTCAACACATGGCACTATTGAAAATCCAAGTGGGCCAATAGCCATTTGACACATGGCAAAATGGCGTTGACATGTTCCAAGGAGGCGACAAGCTATTTAAAATCTTATCCTTTTACCAAGCGCTTGCATGTGGGACAAAGCATAAAGTATGAGCACCTAAAATGGAGGGAAAAAAAATTCAAACCCGGTCAAAGCACGCCCAAGGAGGCAAGCTGCCCTTGTCCTCTTCCCTAGGTGCCTAGAATGGAGGAAAGAGGTTTTGAACTTGAGACCTGGTGCCTAAAAGGCTAAGGTCTTGACCGCTTCAGCCACGGTGGCTGAAATGTTATAAAAAGGAGTAATTTTTACTTGTATTGACACGGATTTCTAAATGTGTTTTATTTTTAAGAGGTCAAGAGCTAGATGGAATCTTGAAGATAGCTACCAAATGGAATTTTCTCCAATATCCAACCTTGTACACAATTGAATGAAGGACCAAAGCAATTTCGAAAGGGATTGAAGACTGAGGAAGGATTCTATGTGACTGAGCTTGAGTTTATCAGTGAAGGTGGAATTCTTGGATAGAGATCAGGCCTGAGGGAAGTTGTGTAGCATTTCAAGAATTTGTAAGCCATTTGTTGCGCAAATTTAATAGAAACGGTCCTCACTACTAGGCAAACTCGAAGACATAGGCAATCAATGCCGAACTCTGTTATCAATTTCATGTGGTAATTTGTCATGATTGCATGTTTTATTTTCAAGTAATCTAATTTTTAATTAATCAAGAACTCATGCAATATTTGAAAAATTGACAATTTACGACATTTAATTTTTAAAACAAAATCCAGTTTTATTGGTGAATGGAAGATATCAGTCTTTTTGACAGTTTTAATCCAATTCGATAATCGAGAATACTTTGCCAAAAAATTTGCAAGTTCTTTTGAGTATTTTTGAGACTTTGTTAAGTTTTGAAAAATTCAGAATCTGTACATTTAAAACTTCACTTTGAGTTTTTTAGTGGTGTTTATGGATCAATTTTTGGTCTTGCAGGCCAAAAAATTGATCTCCCTTTTTCCTTGTTGTCCTAATTAGTCAGTCTCTGATATCTTCATCTTACTGCAATTACAATTTTTCCCTTTATAATAGGCCTATTCTTATAAAGAGTCAAGTGATTGGAGTCCTATAGGGTTTTAGGTTGATCTGGGGCTTATTTTTGCTTTGAGCAAATTACCTTGGACAAGCCTTTTTTGGCAAAGGAATGGGCTAGTTTCAAAGAGATGCAAGTCTTTCACAAAGCTTCAAAGGTCAAGTTCCCTTGTGGAGGGTAGGCAAGTGACAAATGGGAACATTCAAGTAGGCTTCGAAGGGAAATTTTGGACCCAAGGTGCCCTTGTGGAGGGTAGAGAGCACATTTGAAAGAGAGCAAGGCAGAAGGCCTGAAGGGGAATTTTCCTTTAGAAAAGTGAAAGGAAAAAGACAAAGTATTTCTTCAGACTTTTTCTCCAAAGAAAATCTAAGGAAGAAACCAAAGGTAAATTACTTCAGACAAAATGATTGAAGGAATTTCTTCAGACTTTTATCTGAAGGAATTTACCAAGAGAAGGCCAAAACATGAAAGACACATTTCCTTCGAGAAAATTTTCTAAAGGAATTCCTTCAGACATTTTGTCTGAAGGAATTTGAAAGACAAGGGAACCTATAGGAACTAGAAAGGCAGGTTCCCTTGTGGAGGGCTCTTAGCTATCAAAAAGGGGCCTTTTCCATTTTTTTGAAGGGGCACCTTACCTTTAGGAAGGTTCATTCTATAAAATCTAAAGGAATTGCTGGAGGATGATGATGGGCCTGAGAACGTCAACTTTAACATGGTGAACTAGCTGTTGGAGGTTTAAACATCTGGTGACGTCCCTATGAATGTTAAATTCAATATAGTGAAAGAGTTGTTAAGTTTCAAATGGTGACAGGCTTGTGGATGTCAATTTTATGGTGATAAGATATCCATTGATTTTAAAATGTTTAAGGATGGGCCCGCGCATGAAATGGGTTAATATTTGAAGAAAAGGCTAAAGGAGATTTCTTTTGGACAAGATGTTTGAAAGAATTATTGAACACCTAAGCATCACTGAAAGTGGATGGTCAAGATTGAAAGAAGATAGAATTCCTTCAGACTAGTGTCTGAAGGATTTCATTTGGGTGTTTTATCTAAGGAAATTTGAAGGCTCAGAGACCCAAGGATAAACTTAGTGACCCGCTAGAAAAGGAGCCAAGAGGAGACAAATAATAGCCCCAAGGGCTGAGTTTCTAGGAAAAGACAAAAGATAGCATAAGAAGAATAGAGGAGTCCAAGTGGCATAGAAGGCATCGGTAGGAGAAGCTATTGCTATAGATGAAATAGTCTTCACAAAGTGGTCATCAAAGGGAGAACAAGCATTCAATAGTGTGGCCCATTTTTTTTCATTTAACATTAATAAGTGGATAGTTGCATAAGTTTTATAAAGAGGTGGCCTTATCATTCAAAAAACAAAGTTACCCATGCTTTAGTAGGAACATTTAATACAGTTTGAGTAGTTAAGTCAAGACTTGTGACATCTATAGTATGGTTTTTTAGGCCATTTATGGAAGGATGACAATAGCATGAGCAGATTCCTCTTCCCTAGGTATTTAATACAGTATGGGCCACCTGTTCTTGGAGAGACCGAAATAGTCTTTCTCTTAATGCTATATATTGTAACCTCTCAGTCTGAAAAAGATATCTCACTTGTGTAAGGTGAATCCCTACCAAATTTTACCTTTGAATCAAAATAATGCATTTTACCTCTATCTGACTGGTTATACTTTTGAATATGTCTGTGTATCAACTTTGTGTTTAGTCATTTCATCTTGATTCTTTCATAGGTTGACACTAACATATCTATTATATCTAAGACCATTTCTATAGGTTAATAGGAAGTGCCCAAGTTAGATCATAGAGATAGAAGATCAATTATCTGATAGTGTGCTTCTGTAGCACCTACGGTAAGTTATTTTTATTTGTATCTTCATTAATCCCCTTGTTAAAGTGCCCATGTAGTCTAGTTTTTATTCAGATGAAGTGTCTGTTTGCCCTTTTGGTGTAAAAGTGTTGATATTAGTTTAGTATATCAGACCATTTGGTGCATTACCATCTTAGATAGGTTATGCTTTTGTCATATCTTTCTCCCTTTTCACCCCCCATTATTAACAGTGGTGGCTTAGGACCCCAAAGATGCATCAAAAGGAGCTAGCCCTTATCTAGAGATTCTTTCCTCAGTTTTACCAAGTCCACAACAAGAGAAAAGTCTCCATTGTGCCATGTGGAAGAGATAAGCTTAGCCTTCTTTCAAGGGTTTAATCCACAACATCAACACTTTGCCCTAAAACCTCCTTTTCCCAACAAAAGGTGGATAAGGTACTTGTGGACAATACAATTCAATAGGTCATTTTAGTAGACACATTGACATTAGAAATAGGTTTCCCTTTGAATCTAACATTGTTATCAACATCAACATCTACATCAGAATCAAGTTTTATTTCAAAACCAATATCCAAATTGGGTTCGATTCTAGAACCACTATTAGATTTAGTGTTAGAAGAAGAATAAAGGTTAGTATCAACATAGATTCAGAGTCTTTTGAGTTAAAATAAGCTTCAAAATTAGAATGCATTAATAGATGCTATGACATCAACTACATGCTCATTAAAAATTCAATTAACCACATCTATGATCCTTTTATGATTGTTCAGGATATTTGCTTTAACATCAGCATAATCTATCCTAGTAGCCTCTATGAGGATTATGGTTCCTTTTTCCCTTTCATTGACCATCCACATGCCTATATCATTAACCAACCTAGCCATTATATTAATCTTCCATTTCCCATAAATGTCTATTGAGATTGAAATAATTACACATTATTAAACTGCATCCATGGTGACATACTAGCTATAAAATATCAGGGGGACCAAGACCACATTCATGTAAAATAAGAATAATCTCCTAGTGAAACCTTTTTGGAGTTACCAAGAGATAATCAAAGTACAAACTCATTGACTATTACGGTTGTATCATATGCTAGCCAAGACATGAATCTCCACATTATTAGTAAAAATAAAATAATCTACCTTGCCTTTTCCATTTTCCTATTCCTAACCTATTGTTGATTAGTAATGTTTTTCACTATAGGTTAAACTGCATTGATCTAAGATCTATTTAGACTATGTAGGCAGTGCTTAGATTTTGAAGTCAGCTCAGACACCCCTATTCTATGCTCTCATCATTTTTGTGAGCATCCTATGCCACACTCTCACCATTTTACGAGTTACTATTTAAAAGCTTGACTTTTATTCTAATCCATTATTTATGAAAGTCCTTAATTTGGGGGCATACATTGCATATTGTTACCTAGACCATTCTCATTATTGTACCACCTAAACATTTTTATATTGTTATTTAGATCATTCTATTGTTACCTAGACCATTCTATTATTTAATAAACCATTCTATTATTACCTGGACCATTCTATTGTTACTTGGACTATTCTAATTCTATTAGAACAAGAATTTTATTTTTTCTAAACCATTCCTGCTTCCCATTACCTATTCTTCTAGGCTATTCAAATCCTATTACCAGTCATGATCTTGATAATGAATAAAAAAGTATGCAAACATTTTCAATTAATGTTTTATAAGTATTTTTGAGTGGTCAACATCAACATCAACATCAACATCTTCATCAACATATACATTAGCATCAATAACATATTTTATGGGCTAGTATCTTAGGGCATGTCGACATATGGTTCACCTATTTGATAAGTTCATTGAGACTTATTCTAGTTTTTCCTACTCTTATTATTTTCCCATTGTGTGACATTTATTTTTTATTTTTTGTTGTATGGTATTCCCTTAGACCTCAAATTCTACTATTAGTTTGATACCACACCATTGTAACCAGTTTAGCTATTTTTTGAGCCTCTACCTAAGGACCAATGTCCTTTTCTAGATGTTTTTTTTGTGCATTTTAACATATTACATTGATTTACTTATTCTAAAGAACATAAAAACATTATAAAATGCTAGAGAAAATACCAAAAACATTCTTAGTTAGAGAAGGTGGGCTTAAAATCTCCATGAGAGTTATAAAGCTATGTCATATTTTGGGTGGGTTTCCCATTTATTTTATTCATCATTTATGTTCTTTCACTGCACTCTCCTTTCTAGGAGAACTACATTGACCTAAGGTCCACACAGACTATATAGACAACACTTGGATGCATGGGGCATCTCATGTCAGCTTAACTAATCTTGTTTTCATATTACTATAACTTGTGCTTTTATGCTGTCTCCATTTTTTGAATAATTATGGACCTATATGCTCTTGCCATTTTATGATCCCATTCCTATTTTTCCTCTATTAATCATTTATTCTCTAATTATTATCACATTTATTCTATCCTGATTCCTAGGAGAACTACATTGGCCTATAGTCCTTTGGACTATATAGGTAGCGCCCATTTTCCAAGAGCACTGGGGGGAAAATCAACCACCCTTTCCTTATTCTTCCATTCCCCTTGATTCAATCAACTTGTTCATACTCCAATCATAACATATTATTCACTACACATGCATAATTATTGATTGCTTACATTAAGTATCTTTATCTTCATTGTCTTGTGATTTGTGTGTTTTATTTATAAGTTTATGTGCTTGTTTATTTTGAGTGTCATGTCTACATACATTTTGAAAATTAATCGAGTATTGTCTTAACTTGGGCTTGTTTTTTTACGTTTGTATTTAGATTATTTTATTTCTTGTTTGCATTTTGTATATTCTTGTTTCCACTTAAGTCTTGATAATTCATATCTTGTTCTTAAGTTGGTTACATTTTGTATTTAATTTTTGGTTCTTTATTTTTTATTTTTAGCTCAAACATAAATGTTTTCAACTAAGGTTTTGGTATTTATATCATTATTTTGAGTTTTAAATATTCATGTTTGAATTGGTCCATTCATAATTTTAAATTGAATGTTATTATAAGTTGTTCGTACCTATGATACATAATTTAATTTACCATTTTAAACACTAAGTAATCCAGTCTCAAAATTAATGTGGCACCAAACATACATCTTTAAAAGTACCATCCTACATATTTGCTTCCTATCCAAGATATCATCCTTCAATCATGAGCCAAATATCAAAAACTCACACGACTCTCATTGCTACTTCAGGACATGCATCTATTGGCTTACATATCAAGTCATGATATCCATCCATTTACCCACCATCTATGGATACTTATATACTAATTTAAGAAATGCATATCCTAAATTAATCTCTAATATCTAGTCCTACATCAATAATAAATAGGGATAAATCAATAATCCATATGGTAATTAAGGATGTGCATCTCCTAACATTAGCATACATTATCCTATCATAACAAGAACAACTACAAATGATAAACATGGAAGATAACATAATCATGGAAAAAAATACACATACATCTCTATAGTTTGATCCAATCTCCTCCTATGGACTTATTATTACCTTGGTTCTTCATGAGAGGCTCTTTTAGCATCGTTTATCCATTTTCAAGACATTTTCTTCTAATTATTTTATTTTTAGCCTCTTTTTTTAAATTACACATTCCTTTCTTCTGATTGAGGACCAACCCATCAAAATTAAAATTTTGCCATTCTCCCATCAAGGGGGCATCATGGGTAACCCAAATGCTATTTAGGACATTTTCAAAACCCATTTTTCTACATCTCATGTAGAATTTAATAGAAGGTGGGAATGGATTTTTTCTAGTTATGTTCATTTTTAATGACCTTTTTATTCTTTAAAAAGTCATTTCTTTGACCAAATATCTTGCCACACCTTCTCAAATAGGGGAAAAATGTAAAAATATAATTCCTATCACTATCATTCTAAGATTGCAAATCTGAATGACTTTATGCAGTAACACACAAATTAGACCAAAATCACCAAAACACTATAATTTAATTACACACATCACATACATGTGATGATTCGCATCCATGTATCCCTAATTGGGGCAATGCATTTTATGAAATTGTTATCTTCCTCTAATTCACTTTGATTCAAATAATGGCCAAGAAAAATGATGTTCTAGACCACTGAAATCCTCTAATTCATCTGTACACATCACGTGCATGTGTCGATTCACATCTATAATGCCTTAATTGGGGTATTACCCTATATATAATTGACACCTTCCTATAATTCAAATCCATTCAGATTAAGACTAAGTAAATTGATATTTTTGACCATTTTGATTAAACAAGTGACCAATTTCCAAGAATTGTAAATAGACTAAGTAAAATAATTAATCGAAGCAAATTAGATTAAGAATTTAAGTGATAAATACATGGAAAGTTATTGAATATCTATTACCATAAATTCATAATTAAAAATATTTGGTCCATTATATCATCCATTACATCATCAAAATGGTGTCATCCACAAAGTATTAATGGAGATAAATATTAAGATTAAGACTACCTATGCCTTATTAATGCTCCATTCTTCCAAATATTAATGTCCATATTTATTGCTTGTCCCTCCAAAGTTAAATAGATTTGTGACCCTCCATCTTGATCTTGAGATGGAAGACCATAAATTAATTAGCTCATCTTGGAAAAGATATAAATACATGAGCCATGGACACAACCTTTAATCTCTTTTTGGTGTAGAAAAACTATGTAAAAATATCTCTAGAGAGCTTAACTCATTCTTTTCAAATTGATCAAATCAAGAGCCAAAGCCATTGGTTCAAGGAGATATGTATGGAGATGCTTGTGATACCATATTTATAGACTTGGAGCACCAAATCTAGGCACAAACATGATTAATGGACTAAACTTAGAGGAGTGCCACTTGGGAAGGCATTGTCCATGTTTTCTTGTCTAAATTTTCTTGACTCTAGTGATCCATGCCCCTTAAGGGAGTAAGCGTAGCATGCTAGTTATTTATGCTTTATAATTTTTAATGTATTAAACACATGAACTAACTTTCTCAATAATCTTATTCTGCATGAAGCATTATCCATGATGATTTTATGTGGAACTCCAAACTTGACTGATATGTTCTCCTTTAATAAATTACAAATGACTTTAGAATTGGTAGATCTTATTGGAGTAACTTGTACCCACATAGTGAAGTGGTCACAAATTGTTAGGACATGAGTGTGTTCTAAATTTTAATGAGGATTCAAAGTCCCTATGAAGTCTAATTATCATTTCTGAAATCACTATTCGATGACCACAAGTTGGAGAGGAACTGCTATAAGCTCAGGTCGACCAACAAAATATTGATCAACCTCACATTTAGAAACCCATTTTGGTGCATCATTGAACAAAATTGACTAGTAATAGTGGGCTTTCAAAATTTTGAAGGCTATGACTAAAAATGAAAAGTGTCTTCCAAAGGCTCTATCATGAAATGCCTCCAAAATTTTATTTTATTATTCCTTATTTATACACATCAAGAAAGTACCATATAGGGACTTATTGAAGAAAATATTATCCTAAATTACATACTTGACTATTTTCATCTTGAGAGTTAAATTTTATTTGGGGTTCAAATGGGTTGGGAATTATTTTTATGAGAGAAAATATGTGATATAATAATACCATTTTTCAAGAGAGTATAACCAATGACAACTCTTCTTTTTCTTCCCTCTGTGAGTCAACACCTTCAATAATAAATTTACAAAGGCCTTTTCCTATTAAAAAATTAGAGGGATTAATTTATAAATCATATTATTGGACTTTAATGATCCAACCACCTCTTTTTGATCCTATTGGAAATATTGTCATTGATGTCAAAGGTCTAGCATTATTGGTGATAAAGGCCCTATTGCATTTAATGGTGTTTTTAATATTCATATCTTGGCTAATGTGTGTTAATATTTATTTAATATTAATGAATATAATTTTGGTTGCATATAAGTCAAAAAAGGGCCCATGAAGAAGTCAAAGAGTCATGAGGTAAAAGACAAAAGAAGAATGGGACACATTTTCTCATGAAGAGTCATCTTGAGGAATTCCAAGAGTCACCATGTGAAGACAAAAGAGGTATGGCAGATTTTTTCATGAAGGGACACTTTGAGGAATATGAAAAGTCACCAAGATAAAGACAAAAGAGGAAAAGATGATTTTTCTTATGAAGGGTCACCATGTGACTTTTTAAATGCAAGGATGCAAAGGGTCATGCAAGTTTGGCACTATTTTCCATGAGGATTGAAGGGTCACAAAGGGTGAATGCCAAAGGTCATTTAGAAAGCTATAAATAAAGGCTTGGGAAACCATTTGTAATATGTAAAAGAGTGCATGATTTGTATTTGTTTTCAAAGATAGAAAAGAAAGAGATATTATAGAGTTCTATCATTTGTTGAGTAAGCAACATTGAGAGATAATTGTGTTTTATACACAAGAGGGGTTGGTGTTCTTGTGGGTTGGTGCTCACAAATCTTTGCAAGGGGTTGGTGCTCCAGTGGGTTGTTCACAAATAGTTGTTGTGTGGGTGCTTGGCAAAGGGGTTGGTTCTCTTGCAAGTTGGTGCTTGTGAACTTTGTATTTTGAGTTGGTGCTCATTCATATACTTGAGATTGTTCTCCATGGTTTTTATCACTTTGGATTTCCATATAAAAATTTGCTCTCTCTCTCTCTCTCTCTCTCTCTCTCTCTCTCTCTCTCTCTTATGTAGTGCAAATTATTTTTTCAATTTTATTGTATATCTTGAATGTGTGATTAAGTGGTTAAAGAAAAAAAATCAAATTAAGTAAAAATATATATAATATACTAATTCACCTTGCCGCTTAGTATATTTTATGCTTAATAATTGGTATCAGAGTAGGTTCCTTTTGAAAAAGTTTTACAACTTGAAGGTAGATTGAGAAAGCATGATGGCTGGATCACATGAAGGATTTTATAAAAATAAAATACCTTTGTTTGATGGGATAAATTATGTTTTTTGGAGCATAAAGATGAAGACTTATTTGATGGCCCTTGGATTTGACATATGGCAAGCAGTGGTGGAGGAATATGAAGAGCCACAGACACTTGTAACTAGTCTGACAGAAAAGAAGGTAAGTGAAAATAATGCTAAAGCTTTAAATGCTATTTTATGTGGTTTATATGAAACAAAATTTGTCAAAGTTATACAATGTAAATTTGCTCATAAAACTTGGGTAAAAATTGAGATTATTTACAAAGGTTATGGAAAATTTTAATAATCTAAGTTTTAGACTTTTAGAAGATAGTTTGAGAGTTTGAAGATGGAAGAAGAAGAAAATATAACAAGTTATCTTTTACAGGTTGATCAATTAGTTAATCAGATTCAAGGTCTTGGAGAAAATTTATAAGAATCAACTATGGCTCAAAGTTTTGACATCTCTACCATTGAGATATGATGTAAAAGTTTTAACAATTGAATAAATGAA
The DNA here is from genome assembly GCA_037957365.1 of Torreya grandis. Classification (NCBI taxonomy): domain Eukaryota; kingdom Viridiplantae; phylum Streptophyta; class Pinopsida; order Cupressales; family Taxaceae; genus Torreya; species Torreya grandis. The sequence continues at coordinate 7,365,249 of JARHVA010000118.1, read as the reverse complement.
GAATTTAGCCAAGCTAAAGATGGATGAGCTTCATGGTATTCTTATGGCATATGAGATGCAGATTGAACAAGATAAAACCTCAAAGAGAGAAGCTACTTTTAGGATATTAAAGAAAGAGAAGGCTAAGATTCAAGAATCAAGTGATAGTTCTAGTGATGATGACGATGACAATAGAGCTCTATTCATTCTCAATCCGAAAAAGGGTATAAGTAAATATCAAGGAAAATTACCTTTTAAATGTTTTAATTGTACAAAGATTAGACATTTTTTAGCTAAATACCAAAATAATGGTAATGATGACAATGAAGAAGGAAAGTCTACATACAAGAAGAATTTCAAAGATAAATTTTAAGAAGGGATTCAAGAAGAAAAGTTTGTATTCTAAATATCCTAGTTCAACCGGAGATAGTAGAGTTAGTGATTCAAAAGAATAAGAGATTCTATTCATGGCCATACATGAAGATGCATCTATAATTAAAAGCATAGATGATCAATAAGAAGAATAGGATGAAGCCAAAGTGAATTTGGAAGAACTCATTTGTGCCTTAAAAGAGTTAAAAGCTCTTGAAAATAATAATAGAAGATTAAAGCTCTAGATTGAGAAAAATGAAAAAGAGTTAAAGGAAATAATTGAAGATCTACAAACACACTTTGAAGAAGCCAAGAATAATGAAAAAGATATAACATAGTTTAAAATAGTAAGTAAAGAATGTGAAAGGTATTTTATTGAAATTACTTCTTTAAAAATATATCTTGAGAAAACAAATAAAGCAATCAATGATAGAGTAGCCATTGATTCAAAATTTAAGACTAACAATAATATGTTGAATAAGATATTAGAAAATCATAGATCAATATCAGATAAGATAGGTATTGGATTTGAAAAATAAAAAGAGGAGGTCACTACTTTCATAGACAAGGAAAAATGAAAGAGCTATGTTGAAGCTCTTATAAAAGATGAAATAAAAAGGGAAGAAGTTAAGAATATAGAGGACATCTCAAACAAAGAAAGCTGGAGAGAACAAAGATACAAAAGGAAACCAAATCAGAGATACAAAATAGGTCCTATTTTTATGGTTATTATTTTTATTTTAATGAATATGGTTGTAAGAAAATAGAATGTCAAAAAAGGGCTAACAATTTTAGAAATAAGGAGAAAGAAATTCATACAGAGTCAAGTAGAAGCAACAACTCTTTTGATCCTCTATCAGGATTTAATGAAAAGGCCATAATATGTTACAAGTACAAAAACTTTGGACACATAGCTTAGTACTGTAGAAGTGTGTTTGATTCTGTTAAGAAGGACTAGAATTTGAAGGCTCCATTCATCAAGAAGAAAGTTTAGACAGGATCATGGCAAAAGAAACAACCTGAAAAATCTATGTTGGTGTAGACAACTTTGCATGCAAAAAATGAAGAAAAGCCATGGTTCATTGATAGTAGATGTTTGAGGCACATGACAGGAGACAAGAGCAAGTTCATAAGCTTGAAGAAGATTAGTGGTGGCATAGTGAAATTTAGAGACAATACTATTGCCATAATTATTGGAAAAGGTACACTAAATTTAGATAATGGTAGAACTAAAACTGAAAATATTTTATATGTAGAAGGTCTTAAGCATAATATTTTGAGTGTAAGTCAAATGTGTGATCAGGGGAACACACTAAAGTTTTATGTAGAAGGTTTTGAAATTAGAAGAAAAAATTTAGATGTGTTAGTTACATATGCTCAGAGAACAGGCAATAATTTGTATATGCTATCAGACATCAAAGGTCAAAAATGTTGTTTGAGTCAAATTGATGAAATTTGGATATGGAATAGGAGAATGGGGCACATCAATTTTAATAATATTATCAACATCAGCAAGAAGTAAGTAGTCAGAAATCTTCCAAAGATTACAAAGCCATTTGACATGCTTTGTGAACCTTGTTAGCATGGGAAGTAGGCTAGAAGATGGTTCAAAACAAAAGAGTAATCGACCACTCAAATGTTAGATTTTTTTCACACTAATATATGTGGACCTATGAGAACCCAAAGTACTCAAGGTGAGAAATATTTCATGTTGCTTATTGATGATTTTTCACATATGACTTGGGTGATATTTTTAAAGAAAAAATTAGAATCTTTCAGACATTTCAAAGCATTTAAAGCATTAGTTGAGAATGAAACCAGTTTTAAGATTAAGTGTCTAAGATTAGATCAAGGAGGAGAATTCATGTCAAATCAATTTATTGAGTTTCGTGAAGACCATGGAATAAAGAGACATTATTCAACAACCAAAACTCCATAATAAAATGGAGTAGTTAAACGAAAAAATAAAATAGTTCAAGAGATGGTGAGGACAATGCTAAATGAATCCAAGATAACATATAAATATTGGAAAGAGGTAGTTGCTACAGTAGTGCATATTTAGAATAGAGCATTATTAAGAGTCAATAGTGATAAGACTCCTTATGAGCTATGGAAAGACAAACCAGCAATAGTTGATTATTTTAGAGTTTTTAGCAGCAGATGCTTCATAAAGAGAATCGATGAAAAACTTGGTAAATTTGAATTTAGAGCAGATGAAGGTATATTTCTTGGTTATTCTTGAAAAAGTAAATCTTATAAATGTTATAACAAAATAACCAATAAAATTGTTGACAATGCAAGTGTCAAGATAGAAGAATATGGAACACAAAGAATCAGTGATCCAGTAGAAATTCTTGAAATCATTGAAGAGGAAGATTTTAAAGAATTAGATGAAGATGAGAAGGAGAAAAAGGACACCAAAACTCCATCCAAATCTATTTAGAGAAATCATAATTAAAGTGACATCATCAGGGATATAAATGAAGGAATTTGCACCAGAAGAATGATGGTAAGTGAATCTGATCAAGTTAACTTCTCTTTGTTATCCAAAATTTAGCCTCAAACTTTTTTAAAAGCCAAAAATTATAAGCATTGGGTTAAGGCTATGGATGAAGAATTAAATTAGATAGAAAAGAATGATACTTGGGAATTAGTGCCTAGACCAAAAGATCACAATGTGATAGGAACAAAATGGGTTTATAGAAATAAGTTGAATGAAAATGGAGAAGTAATAAAAAATAAAGCAAGATTAGTATGTAAAGTATATGCTCAAATTGAGGGAATATATTATGAAGAAAATTTTTCACCAGTGGCAAGCTTAGAGGCTATTATAATGTTTTTTACATATGTAGTGTTTAAAAATTTCAAAGTATTTTAGATAGATGTCAAATCTACCTTTCTGAATGGGAATCTAGAAGAAGAGGTCTACATTGAGCAACCTGAGGGATTCATTCTCTCAAGTATTAGTAGCCATGTTTGTAAATTGAAGAAAGAATTATATGGATTGAAACAAGATCCCAAAAATTGGTATGCAATACTTGATAAGTACTTGTAGGATCAAGGTTTCAAGAGAGGATTTGCTGATAGTAATCTCTACATCAAGATAGAAGGTAAGCATCAATTGATTGTTGTGGTATATGTTGATGACATTATTTTTGGAGAAAATATTGAAAAGATGAAAAAAGAATTTTATGATAATATGCAAAAAGAATTTAAGATGTCTATGCTTGGAGAATTGTCATTTTTCTTAGGATTGAAAATATTTTAGCCAGATAAAGGAATTTTCATATCTCAAAGTCAATATGCCAAAAAAATATTGATGAAATTTGCTTTTGAGGATTATGCACTAGTTGGCACACTAATGTGTACAAGAAATAAGGTGAGCAAGGATGAAGACTCACCTATTATAGTTTAATCTTTGTATAGATGTATGCTTGGTAGTCTTTTATATTCAACAACATCGATGCTAGACATCATGCATACAATAGGTATGGTTGCAAGATATTAGTCAGCTCCAAAAGATAGTTATGTTTATTTGGTGAAGAGAATATTTAGATATATTGAGGGGACATTAAATTATGAATTATGGTATCTCATAGATAAAGATTTTACTTTAGTTGCTTATATAGATTCAGATTGGGCAAGGTGCTTGGATGACAAAAATCATACAAGTGGAGGAGATTTCTTTCTTGGTGATAGCTTAGTATCATGGCTAAACAAAAAGTAGAATTTAGTATTACTTTCTACAACTGAAGTAGAATATATTGTAGTGGTATTGTGTTTTACTCAAATGTTTTGGATGAAGCAAACTTTGGAAGATATCAAGGTAAAATATGATGAACCTATTTCTATTTTTTGTGACAATACAAGTGTTATTAATATTTAGAATAATCTAATAATGCATTCAAGAACAAAACATATTCTCATTAGATATCACTTCTTGAGAGAACAAGTTGTAGATCAATAGTCTAAGATGGAGTATATCAGTACTATAGAGTAGATTGTAGATATTTTCACAAAGGCACTACCAAAAGACACATTTGAGTATCTGTAAGAGAAGTTGGGAGTAATTTTTTTTACTTCTTACCATTGAGGTTTAGCATTAGTTGAGGGAGAGCTAAGTGTTATCTCTAGATAGGACCTTTGCCATTAATGTCAAATGTAGAGAATAATAGGTATAGCTACAAGTGCAAAAACAAGTACATGGAACATGTATAGGTTGTTACAGTAAGGGGGAGTTAATGTATTTTTTTTAGATGACAATATGTGTAGGTTTCAAGATGTGGTAGTTTTAGTTTGAGGTTACCATCAATTACAAAGAGAGAGATTATTGGAAATATTGTAATTGATGTCAAAGGTCTAGCATTATTGGTGATAAAGGCCCCATTGCATTTAATGGTGTTTTTATTAGTCATATCTTGGCTAATGTGTGTTAATATTTATTTAATATTAATGAATATATTTTTGGTTGCATATAAGTCAAAAAAGGGCCCATGAAGAAGTCAAAGAGTCACAGGGTAAAAGATGAAAGAGGAATGGGACACATTTTCTCATGAAGAGTCATCTTGAGGAATTCCAAGAGTGACCATGTGAAGACAAAAGAGGTATGGCACATTTTTCCATGAAGGGACAATTTGAGGAATATTAAAAGTCACCAAGATAAAGACAAAAGATGAAAGGATGCTTTTGCTTATAAAGGGTCACCATATGACTTTTTAAATGTAAGGATATGAAGGGTCATGCAAGTTTATTACCATTTTCCATAAGGATTGAAGGGTCACAAAGGGTGAATGCCAAAGGTCATTTGGAAATCTATAAATAATGGCTTGAGAAGACATTTGTAATATATAAGAGAGTACATGGTTTGTATTTATTTTCAAAGAGAGAAAAGTAGGAGATATTATAGAGTTATATCATTTGTTGAGTAAGAAACATTGAGAGATAGTTGTGTTTTATACACAAGAGGGATTGGTGCTCCTGTGGGTTGGTGCTCACAAATCTTTGCAAGGGGTTGGTGTTCCTATGGGTTGGTTCTCACAAATAGTTGTTATGTTGGTGCTCAACAAAGGGGTTGGTACTCCTGCAAGTTGGTGCTTGTGAACTTTGTATTTTGAGTTGGTGCTCATTCATATACTTGAGATTATTCTCTATGGTTTTTCCCACTTTGGGTTTCTACATAAAAATATGGTGTCTCTCTCTCTCTTGTGTGGTGAAAACTATTGTTTCAGTTTTATTGCATATCTTGAATGTGTGATTAAGTGGTTAAAGAAAAGAAATAAGATTAAGTAAAAAGATATATAATATACTAATTCACCCCCCCTCTCAATATATTTCATGCTTAACAGATCCAATCTCCTGTTGGGTAATAATTGATTTGAGTATTAAATCTAGAATCATTATGATGATGTGTGAATTGAAGATGTAGAACTTGAAGTGTTTTAGTGGTTAATGAATGCATATGCATGATTATCAACAAGAGAGTATTTGAGTTTAAGGTATTTCACCCCAAAACACATGAAATCAATATGGGATTCAATCCCTTCATCATTTTTTTGCACCAAGATAACAAGAAATGTGTAATCAAAAGAATAATAGTATGCAATGAATGTTGGGGATCAACCAACAATAGATTACACTTATGAAAGCAATAAACGTGGAATTAAATCAGATAGATAAGTAACTAGAATCAAATAATAGCAATGAACAAGAGATACAAGAAACCACCCTGAAAACTTGAATTAAAACTCTTTACAAAAGGAATACAATTGAAGAAACTTCTTTCTTCCACACCTCTCTTAGATGCACAAGATCTCTCTCTAGATCTCTATCCCTTAAGAGCTCTCTCTCTCAAGTACAATCAATTCCAACAACCTGGATTGATATGACTTTGTACTGTTCTTCAATGTTCACATATAATGAATTACTATAATAATTCACACTAAGCTAAGAATATCTAATTCTACATATAGAATTAGGAAACTTGAGCATGCACTTACAACCAACAGTTAAGCCTCTTAAACAAGGGCTCTAAAAACAATCTTGCTAATAATAAAAATGTGAACTTAAGACTTAAACTCATCATGCAAACACTCGCTTCTATCCTCAAAAATAGCATTCTGGATGCACAGGTAATTGATGCCGGTTCCTGTTGCTTGCCTATGACCAACGTCGACCGATCCTCTGCCGACGCTGGAGTCTATTCAACTACACTGGACCGATGACGGTCTCTCTTGACCGACACCGGTGACTGTGTAGACCCAAAACTGTTAAATGTACTCATATGTGAAGCTTTTAGGCTCCACACCTTAACAATCTCCCACTTGGAGATAAACAGCTACACCAGTACCTGTACAACAACATCTTCTAGCTCCTCCATCTTCAACTCAGTCATGAAGACCAATAGAAGTTGAATGAAGATTAAACTTCTCCTTTGTAACTGGCTTGGTTAACATATCCGTATGATTCCTATCTGTATGGATCTTCTCCAGCTTCAACTCACCATCTTCCAATACCTGCCATATGAAGTGGTACCTTAGCTATATGTGCTTTGTTCTTGAATGAAAGGATGAATTCTTAGCCAAATGGATTGCACTCTGACTATCACTATACAATTTGCAACTCTCATGCTCCCTACCAAGCTCATCCATGAACTGTGTCATCCATATCATCTCTTTGCTAGCTTCTGTGGCTGCAATATACTCTGCTTCTGTAGTTGACAAGGCAACAACCTTCTGCAACTTAGATATCCAGCTAACTACCGTTCCACCTACAATGAAAACATATCTTGTAGTGCTCTTCTTGCCATCCAAATCACCTGCCATATCTGAATCTACATAACCATGTAGAGAAGTATCTGAACCTCCATAGCACAAGTGCCTACTGCTGGTTCCTCTCAGATATCTAAGGATCCACTAAACTGCTTTCCAATGTTCCTTACCTGGATTGGTCATATACTTACTTACCACTCCCACTGCTTGGGCAATATCTGGTCTAGTACACACCATTGCATACATCAAACTCCCTACTGTGGAAGAATATGGAACATTACTCATGTACTCTACCTCATCATGTGAATTAGGACATTGTTCTTTACTCAGCTTAAAATGTCCAGCCAAAGGTGTGCTTACCGGTTTAGCATCTTGCATATTGAACCATTTCAACACCTTGTCCACATAATCTTCTTGAGACAATATCAACCTGTGATTTTTCCTGTCTCTCTTAATGCTCATGCCAAGGATTTTCTTTGCTGCTCCCAAATCCTTCATAGCAAACGTTTGAGCTAATTTCACCTTAAGCTCAGAGATATCCTACACGTGTGATCCTGCAACCAGCATATCATCTACATACAACAATAGAATAATATATCTACCCTTATCAAATCTCTTGAAATACACACAATGGTCAGATTGACACCTACTATAGCCATGCTCAGTCATAAACCTGTCAAATTTTAAATACCATTGCCTAGGAGCTTGCTTGAGGCCATATAAGCTTTTCTTCAATCTGCACACTAACTTCTCCTTACCTTTGACCTCAAATCCTTTCGGTTGTTCCATATAGATTTCCTCATCCAAATCTCCATGAAGAAACGCTGTCTTAACATCTAGCTACTCAAGATGCAAATCCTTAACAACAACTAAAGATAGTACAATCCGTATAGAAGTCATTTTAACAACAAGAGAAAAAATCTCACCAAAATTAATACCTGGCTTTTGTGCAAATCCTTTCACTACCAATCTGGCCTTATATCTCATCTGTCCATTCTCACCTTCTTTCAACCTGTAGGTCCATCTATTCTTCAGTGTTCTCTTACCTGCTGGCAACTCAACCAATCCCATGTTTGGTTCTCTCTTAAGGACTCCATCTCCTCAACCATGCCATGCTCCCACTGACTCTTAGACTCCACCTGTATTGCTTCTTCAAAACTCTCTGGTTCTTCACCATCAATTAGCAATAAATAAGATAATGAAGGAGAATATCTAATTGGAGGCTTACTTACCCTTTCTGACCTCCTGATGGGTGTCTGAGACTCATTCACAACATGCTGTCCCCCCAAATTCTCTGACAGTGACTGACCTCGATCACCTCCAGACCTGTTACTAGCTAACGTCAGTTCTGCCTGATCGACGTCAGTGCCTATCCTACCGACATCGGTCTCTGTATGACCGACCTCAGTTTCTGTTCTGTCGATGCTGGTTCCTAACCTGCCGACATTGGTCTCTGTGTTTTCCTGCAAGTGATTATTTCTTTTTCCCGCAAGCTCATTTTGGACCATCACCTCATCCAATTCACTATAGCTCTGCCCAGATTGATTCATCTTCTTTAGCTGATCACTATACATTACTTTTTCATTAAAAACAACGTCACAGCTCCTAATTACCTTATTAGTTCCTAGATTCCAAAATTTGAAACCAAAATCATCTGAGCCATAGCCAATAAATGTGCACCTCATAGACTTAGCATTGAGCTTCTTTCTATTTTCCTTATCTACGTGCACAAAGGCTTCACAACTGAAAACTTTGAGAAAAGAGAGATCTACCTTTTTACCTGTCTAAGCCTCTTCTGGAATTCCACCATCCAGAGCTATAGAGGGTCCTCTGTTAATCAGGTACACTGCAGTGTCAATAGCTTCTGCCCAAAACTCTAAAGGCAAACCAGCATGCAATCTCATACATCTTGCACGCTCCATGATTGTTCTATTTATCCTTTCAGCAGTACCATTCTGTTGAGGTGTTCTAGGAACCGTCCTTTACCTACAGATTCCATGCATGTAACAATACCAGTTGAACTTATAACTGCAGAACTCTCCACCATTGTCAGATGTCATGCACTTTAATCTTTTCCCTGTTTCATTCTCAACCATAGCTTTCCAAATCTTAAAAGTCTCAAATACATCAGATTTCTTCTTAATACAGTAGATCCATACCTTTCTTGTAGCATCATCTATGAATGAAACATAGTACTGTGATCCTCCAATAGAAGCTACCTGAGCCGGTCCCCACACGTATGTGTGAACAAGCTACAACTTATGCTTCTTCTTTGTAGACCCTGTCTTGAGAAAACTAACCTTTTTCTATTTTCCAAATACACAGTGCTCACAAAATTCTAGATCCATGCTTTTCAAATCTGAAAGCTTACCTTTAGACTTAAGAATTGACATCCCCTTCTCACTCATGTGGCCAAGCCTTGAGTGCCACAATTTTGCATCCACATCTGAAGTCGATAATATAGGAGAATTGTTAGTAACACAATTACATAAATAGAGAGTACCTACTCTCTTACCTCTGTCCATAACAAGTGCACCCTTGGTCACCTTCCAAGATTTTGCTGTGAGAGTTATTATACAACCCTCATCCCCTAACTTTCCTGCAGAAATCAAATTTCTCTTCAAGCTAGGAACATCCATAACTTCTCTCAACACCCATGTGTTGCTATTCTACATTTTTAGCTGCACTTTACCTTTGCCAATAATTTTACAGGGCTCATCATCCCCTAGATATACTATTCTAAAATCTCCATGGATATAGTCACAAAAATATTCCCTATTAGGGGTAGCATGAAAAGATGCACCAGAATCTAACACCCAAGATTCTATATTATTGTGCAAAGAGAATATTAAAGCATCTTGTGTAATACCTGCAACCTTGGCTTCTCCCTTTCCTTCATGCTGATTGTCCTCCTTAGGCTTTGACCAGCAATCTCTGCTTATGTGCCCCATCTTTCCACAATTCTAGCATTGTGGCCTTCTGCCATTTTTGGATTTAGATCTACCTTTCCCCTTAGACTTGGATCTTGATCTCCCTTTCTTTCTCTTCTCTTTTTGCCTTCCCCTACTCTCAAAACTTAAAGCGTTCCTAGATGTCTCTTTTGTGCTTTTCCTGCAAATTTCCTCATTCAAGATAACACTAACAACATCCTCTACTTTTAAAATTTATGATGCAGATGCAGTATTGCTAACTGCCATTACTAAGTTATGCCAGCTTTCAGGCAAAGAACATAATATTAAAAGAGCTTTTATTTCATCATCAAATACAATTTTGACTGAACTTAGTTGGTTTACAATACCATGGAAATCATTCAGGTGATTAGATACGGATCCACCTTCTTGCATATGCAAATTAAATAGCTGCTTCATAAGATATACCTTATTAGAAGCTGAGGGTTTTTCATACAAATTTGCTAGAGTAGTCATCAACTCTACCATTGTTTTTGCCTATGATAAATTAGATATCACAGTAGATGCAAGACTCAGTCTTATAGACCCCAGAGCCTTTCTATCAAGAACTTGCCATTCTTCATCCTCCATGTTTGTGGGCTTCTTTACAATCCCACCTAACGGTAAGTATAGATCCTTCTGATGCAGATAGTCCTCTATCTGCATCCTCCAATGTTGATAGTTTTTGCCATTGAACTTCTCCATTCTTAGTTTACTTTCATCTACCATTGCTTCTCCCACTCAAACAGAAATCCCTGCAGAAACTCCTGTGAGCAACCTATAATCAATACACACTACACAGATCTAAACCGCCTATTAGTGAACTTGGGCTTTGATACCAATTATTGGATATCAAAGTCTAAACCTTCAACCAAGGCTCTGATACCACTTGTTGGGGATCAACCAACAATAGATTACACTTATGAAAGCAATAAACGTGGAATTAAATCAGATAGATAAGTAACTAGAATCAAATAATAGCAACAAACAAGAGATACACGAAACCATCCTGAAAACTTGTATTAAAACTCTTTACAAAAGGAATACAATTGAAAAAACTTCTTTCTTCCACACCTCTCTCAGATGCACAAGATCTCTCTCTAGATCTCTATCCCTTAAGAGCTCTCTCTCTCAAGTATAATCAATTCCAACAACTTGGATTGATACGACTCTGTACTGTTCTTCAACGTTCACATACAATGAATTACTACAATAATTCACACTAAGCTACGAAGATCTAATTCTACATATAGAATTAGGAAACTTGAGCATGCACTTACAACCAACAGTTAAGCCTATTAAACAAGGGCTCTAAAAACAATCTTGCTAATAATAGAAACACGAACTTAAGACTAAGACTTAAATTCATCATACAAACACTCGCTTCTATCCTCAGAAATAACATTCTGGACGCACAGGTAACCGATGCCAGTTCCTGCTGCTTGCCTATGACCGACGTCGGCCGATCCTCTGCCAAGGCCGATGTCTATTCAACTGCACTAGACTGACGGCAGTCTCTCCTGACCGACGCCGGTGACTGTGTAGACCCGAAACTATTAAATGCGCTCATATGTGAAGCTTTTAGGCCCCACACCTTAACTATGAAGTCCTTTTTAAAATATGGGTAAGTCAAGATTGGTGCCTTAGTGATATATTATTTGATCTCATTGAAATCTATTTTTCCATCATCTTTCCACTTTAAATATTTTTTTGGATCATCATTTGTACAAAATGCCTCTAGATTTTAGGTTGTGACGAATTTTTTTGAGAAAGTTTAGCTTGCTAAAGAATGGATGAGTACTAAATTTTATAGTAGGTAAAGATAACTCTTGAATAAAATTTACTCTTTTTGTATCAATATTGGTAACTTATATAGAAACTACATAAACCAAGAGATTAAATTTGGTCACTATGAAGATAGGGTTTTTGGGATTTAAAAATATCCCATGAGTTTGACATATTTTAGAGACCATATTCAGGTGTTCAAGGTGATCATGTCTCCTCTTTGAGAATATCGTAAGATCATCCAAGTAATTAATATTATATTATTCCTCATTTCACTGAAGGTCAAATCCTTTGATCTTTGAAACATCACCCCTACATTGATGATGCTGAAAGTCATCCTCTTATAGGAAAATGTCCCCACATGGTGGTGAACACTATTTTGTATTCATCTTCTGTAATCATTTTGACTTGATTGTATATTTAAAATACATCTAACATAGAAATCATTTAATATCCTATGATATCTTGTAGGATTTGATCTATGATCAATAGAGAGTAATTATATTTGAGTGAGGCCTGATTGAGATTGCAAAAATCCACACAAATCTTGATTTCTCCATTCTTCTTTCTGACAAGCATAATGTTAGCTATCCAAGTTGAATGGTGGATAGTAAATATTATTCTAGATTCTAACATATTCTTAATCTCTTCATATATAGTGTAGGAAATCTTGGGAATTTAATGTTACAACTTCTACCTGAAAGTATTTATTACAAGTTTTAGCATAAATAGTGTGTTATGTACTCTTGGGTCTGAAAGAATTCAAATTAGTATGGCACCAAGAAAAATATATCTGTTTAAAATTTGAAAATGTAAATTCACCTTCTACATTCTTATTTGGAATAACATTTTCCAGTATTGACATATCTTCATTCTTCTTCTATACCAATGTTCATTTTATCATACTAAGTGATCCTTGAGGATCTTCTTGGATATTTTTCTTTATATACCTATCATGTTTGTCAAATATTTCTTCCAAAGAAACTAGACCTTTTGGGATCTTATTTACTTTCATTTAGATGACCTTATCCTCCAATTAATTAGATTTTTTATTAGATGATCCCAGTATTTATGCATCATTTTCTTTAAGGTCTAAAGACTCTCTATATGCTACTAGAATTCCTTCAAAAAATAGATTTTTGAAGTTGACCTACTGTTAAAAGAAATAGATAATTTACTCATCATTGTTTAACACTTTCTAATGTTTAAAATTATCAATAACACTAGGTTGATACACCATCTCAATGATATATATATATATATATATATATATCCTCATCAATTTATGGATATGTGATTAACAAGAAAGTTAATATAACTAGGGCATAAGATTTGGATTTTTTTTCTCTTGGGATAACATAGATAGTAAAAGTTTTGAAAGATTTGATGTAGTCCTAAAATCTATTTTTGTAATGCTTAAGCCTATGATTCTTCACATGATACTGGCCTCATATTTGATTAACATTGAATTCAACATCACCTTGATCTCTAAGATTATGAATGCTCATTTATTATACCACCCACAATCATAGGAATGATGCTTAATATATAATAGTATTATTGGTTCATTCAAATTAAAGCTTATAAGAAAAAGGCAATAATTCCTTTTTTGGAGAAATCAAAACCATGCCAATGTTATAACCTGTAGTTGAGAAAATTCCATTAAATTCTATGGTTTAGATGTCAATGGGATCACTTTCCATAATTTTATGAAGTTTAAGATACTTTTTAGTCATCATCATATAGGTTTCAGGGCGTGTTTCCTCATACATAATGTCTGCCCAAGGATCCTTTGATTTACTCACTAGATGTTTGGCTTTTTGTGTTGGTAGTAATTTATCATTAAATCCTTTTAATGAGATTATAGATTGTGTCAAATATAATATGATTTCACCTCCAATATATTTATATAAATATCAGTTCAAAAGCATTCCATAGCTAGGAGGAATGTCTACCACTAGTATGGTCATCTTGATTCTCTTTTGAAGAATGGAAACCAAAATAACCTATGAATACTTTGTCTATCTAATCAATGGGATTTTTTTTATGTATATGATATTTTGTGATAATTTATACCTAAGGATCCTTTGATTTCTTCACAATAATGATTAGATTTGTGTTATGATAGTAATTTATCATTAACTCCTTTTATTGATATTAAAGCCTATGTCCAATCTAATTTGATTTCACCTCCAAGTTATTTATAGAAATATTTAAACAAAAGCATTTCATAGATAGGAGGAATGTCTAACACTAGTATGGTCATCTTGACTCTCTTTTGAAGAAAGTTAGCCAAAGTAACATGTGCATCCTTTATCTCTCTAATCAACAAGACTTGTTTTACTTCCATGTTGAAACAGTGACCAAAGGTTTTATTGTAACTCAATCCAAAGGTGTGTGAAACTTGGGTGGGAATGACTTTTTTCGAGGCATTTGAATAAATTATGAAATTATTCAACCTAAAAACACCAAAAAATAGAGACACATAAAAAGTTTTGAGACTTTCATTGATTTAAGAAGAAATAGCTACACTTTTTTAGAAATCACAATCAACCATTCTGATGTGTGCTCCTTGAGAAGATGTATTAGAACTTCCTCCATTAATGAACTTGATTAATGTGTCTAATTATTTAAGATTCACCCTTAAATATTTAGTTTGAGAAATATTATCTTTAGTTTTGTTCATATGATCAATTATGTCAAAGGAACAATTTTTAGGTTCTTAATTGATGGACACATTAGGAGAGTTTAGAACTTAAAAACCTCTCTGGTTGTTTATCCTTTGATAAATTTAGCAATAAAGTGCCTTTTTTAAGAACAAACTTAGGGGTAGCTACAACCTTAGGGATTTATTTAGCTTTTTGTTTAATAGATTCCTTTATTTTTTAGATGCCCTCATCTTCTCATTATGGGTGTGGGTGAATACCGCATATGAATTAATATTCATATCATTCATGCTTTTATCATATTCATCTCCTTCAGGTTCATATTATAAATAACCCACAATAGAGTCATCATCAAGTTCTTGAATTTTGGGATCAGAGGTGCCCAAAACACCTTCCTTAGGTGGTTCTTCAATGGTACATAGTTGTAGCCATTTGGTCTAAATATTGACAATTAGAACCATCATGATCATTGATAGTGTGAAAGATGCATGCATAGTGGATAACATTGGGGAATACTTCAATAGTGAGTTGATGACTTGGAGGAGGTAGCCGAGGATGAACATTTCTATGATATGGAATAAATGGTATCCTAGGTATGTCTTTGTAAGGAGTATTTTGAGACTAGGGAATCTTTTTTTTAAGCCAAGATGTCATTTTCCAGTCTCTAAACCAAAGGGTATACTAAATTATATTCTTTATTATTGAAAGAGTTATTTTTAAGCTTCCTAGCCATGATCATATCATTTTCAATTTTTGTGGCATGGGTTTGTGTAACAACCAAAGTTACAAGATGATTCCTTTAAAGGAAAAAGATTAATTTAGGTGATTATGCATTAAAAAAACACCTCTAATTTTCTAATATAGGCATGAAAATGGTTGGGATTTTTTACACCAACTTATTGAATCAAATAATGAACTCTCTCATGGGTTCATGGGACTATTTATTTATCTGGGACACCTTTGCCAATAGATATTTCTCATCTTCAATAGGTTTAAACCTTTATTCAAATATAATACTCATTATTTACCAATCCATGATAGAAGCAATAGGCAAGTGATGACACCATTATATATCTCCTCTAACTAATGTTTTTATGAACAACTAGACTGATACATATTCATGTTCCACACCAAGAATACCATGGGTAGAGAAGAATTTTTTTATGTGTCATCGAGATGTTTACTATCATTAATAAACTTGGGGAATTTTTTTGGGAAAATTTTATAGGTTCATGGATTCGAGCACCTAAATCCAATGGGATGATGCAAGGACTCCATGGTACAAAAACATCCATGTTTTAAAAATTCAATTCTCTAGGAACCAATATATCAGGCAAGGATAAAGTTTTACTTATAGGTTATACATGTTTTATATTTTTAAGAGAAAATATTAAATGGGATTGTTGTTTCAAATCAAAGAATGGATCAAAAAATCCTTTTTGTTTGTTGGACCTTGTGTACCTTTTATCATCCAAGATGATATTTTAAGGACCTCTTTGTATTATCCTAATTACTAATCTTTTAGAAACAAGTGCAATAATCCTCTCAGAAAAATCTACACATTGTTCTTATTCATCTAACACAATTATAGCTATTTTAAAGTGGTAATTATTCTCTTTATATCCTTGATGAATAGTCAAAGATCAAAAGATATTTCTACTTGCACAACTTTCATCCAATATAGGTTTGGTTGGATAGATGGATTTTGATTTGTAGGGATAGTCATAAAAATAAATATAAATGATAGATGTGGGTTGCATGGAAAGTAAAAAACATGCCCCACAGTGGGTGATAAAAACTGTTGGTGAAATATTTGGTACTCATGGAAAATAGGGTTTTCACAATATTGAAGGAGACAAAAAATTATCTCCTCTATTAGGAGGGGAAGTTCCTTTTATTGAAATCAGTAAAAACTATTTACAAGTTGAATAGTGGGTTTGTTTTTGCAAAATTCAACTAGAAATTAAAAATGGAGAAAGAGAGAAGATGAAGAGTCACATACAAATGAGAAACCATAAATTTCATTCAATAATGAAATAAGAGAGTGCTTAACTAAAATAACATGATTACTTGAGATCAAACATGATTACGGCTTGAAATAATGCAACATGTATTAACATAAGAAAAATACACATTCATAAAGGAAAGTAAGAGACAAAGTTTTGGAATCCCTTGGTTCTTGGTTGAATATTGAATACAAAGTTTCATTCTCCTTCCTTCAAGATTCAATACTTGTGGATATCAAAAATTATTTTTACAATTTCCATTTCTCCTATTTATAAAAATAAGAGGGAATGCACTAGCCCTTCACATTCCATGTGACTGTTCATATTTATATTTTTTTCCTATTATGATTTTCACTATTTTCAAAATTACATAAGGGAAAACACAACTTTCCCAAAATAAAAGGCTGACAAAAATGGAAAGAAAAACTTGCAAATTTTTATAGGAAATATTTTTTAGGATAATGGCTAGATTCGAAGAACCTAAAGCAGTGATAGAAATTTTGATGTGTTTTATACCCTGGGAAACTTTAAACCTTATAAACCTCTTTACTCCCTCATTAATTTAATTTATCTTCAGTACCACCATGTGTATGCAATGTGTTAGCCACATTTGTGAAAGTAAAAACATAGTATTTGAAGCTTCTATGAGTTTAGACAAATAATGATTCATTTCTCCTAGTGACACATGAATTTCACTACATACGGTCATGAAAATAACATTGAATGCAATATATTTGAATGGATCCCCATGAATCACCTTCTTGAACTAAGATTTTATTTCATACATAGTGTATAGGGTGACTATATCCTCCTTGATTAGATTAGAATTTATTTTATCTATATTGGAAGAGATCAAATTCTACTTCTCTTCTAATTTTGGGTTGTTTTCACAATTCTTCAAGTGATATGTTCAAGATTTAAATCTTATGAATAATGCATTTAGACTACTTAAAAGTGTGTCATCCTCTGCTTTATTAAAAATTCCATATTTAACCATCACATCTTTTTCAACATTAATCATTTCATGAACATCATCTTTCACATTCTCCCATACTTTCACTATCATGGGCTTTAATTTGTTGATTATTTTATTATCAATAGCCCCATATAATTTCAAAACTTCATTAATATATTCATGTCATTTAGAATCATCCCCTCCACCTAAAATTATAGAGTTTTACCATATGAGTTATATTTACTGATGGTGGAAATGGCTTATTTGATGATACTAGGCACTTGTGAAGGGACATCTGCCTGAGGTGTTGTAGGTGTGTCAAATGGATTGAGGAGATAATTCACATATGTTTCCAAATGTTTGAGTTGATCCTTGAGTTTATCCTATGTGAGATCATCTTTCTATGATCTCTTCATCATTCTCTTAATAGTCTCACACAAGTTGTGAACATCACTTTCTCTAGTTGCCTCTCTAAGGGATACACTCTAGAGAGTGTAATCACCCGCAATCATTTATTATTCATTCTTCTCCAAATTAGGATCAATAATTTTCAAAAAAATTTACCCTTGAAGGGTATAACACCAACATAGAAGTGGTCTTAGATTTATTAGGAGGGGGGTAATTAAGGAGATCAAAAACCATGTTAAAATATAAAATGTTCACATCCACCACCATCTTTATTTTTTTATCATAGGCTGCATCCACTAGAATGACATGCCATTGAAGGTAGCCACTTGGAATCTAGTAGGAGGTGGTGTAGGTTACTTGGGAGGAGAATATTCTAGGAGTAGAGGAATAGTTGAGGAGACTAAAGGAGATGAAATAATCACCATGTCAGCTTATTTAATAGGTTATTCATGAGTTGTGAGGTATTTTTAGACCATTTTGGGAATGAGAAGGAAAGGATCACCAAAAAAGAGGACTTCAAAATCACAAACTTCTTTGCTTTTAATTTATTACCCATAACAGTGATTTATTCACATATTTTCCCTAGTTGTTTTGTCTACTCGAGATCCTCTTCATCATCATATCAGAACTTAAAGATCCAAATGACTGAACTATCATGCTAGTGCCACTCATTTTTGGAGTTACTGTAGGTGCCTACTTTGGAGGTGATGAGGTCCTTGATTTCTTCGAGATCCCTACTCTAGTGAATTCTAAAAACTTCTTATCAAACCATATCTTAATCCTAGCCAACAAATTTATGGTTCATCCCTATAAATATACTACATCCCTTATTAACCAATTGATTATTAGCAAAGGGGCAATGCCAATTCTCTCACCATATTAATTGTCAATGAAATTGGTCATATCATCCACCATACCATATAGTACCCATTCATTTATTCATTCCATAATTTGATCAATATTTATTATGTACCAATCTTGTCTAACTACCTCAGATTCATCAAAATAATCTACCTAATAATCCTCCAAGTGAGGCACATGTTTGTATGAAGAACCAATGCTGAGATTACTTTTTTACAAACCTTTTAATATCAATAAAATATTTGTAGGGATATGACTGGAGGGTAAATTCAAAGATAACCGATTTAATATCTTGAGCATTGACTGTAGTGTTACATGAAAAATGTCCCAAAGAGACTAGGAATGAGACTCCTAGCACAAACTTGCTTCTACAACATTTATGAACTACCACTAGTTTCTTACATAACTCAATCAATATGATATAATTGGCTAGTCTTAGTATCTATAGGGGATATACTTCAAATCCTTTAGCCTTGATATAGGTAAAATTTTGGATTTAAATTAAGTAGCTATCATAATGGTTGATCAAGGTAGCTACTTTATTAGAAATTATTCTTCCCCAATATTTGTGAAGTGATTGCACTATCCACATTATGAAAGCATCATTCACTCTTCTAAAGTGTTTATTGCTCTAATCTAGAGTTAGATGAGAATAATATTCATATACTTGAGTAGAAGTATCAACATTGGATTGCTAAGAGAGATCTGAGTATATCTTTTTATGAGGCCAATGCATATATTAAATATGAAGTCATGAAAAATTACGTTATCGAGTCTACGTTAATTAGTTGATGATGCAAGGTGTCACTATTCATTTATTCCCAATCAATGAATCCATTACAAATGATGTTCATAGCCATGAACATTTAAGGGTAGAATTTCATAGTAATTTAATTTACAACTACATAATTCAAAAGAGTAATCATGTTTGAAAGCTCATCCTTGAAATATGATCTAAATTTCTTTAGTAACTTCGATATTCTCATCCTCTTCTACTTCATCTAGAAGCCATTGATCAATATCAAATATTTATCAAGATTTTTTCCTATTACCATTGTCCCTGAATGGTATTCATTATGGCATAAGTATCATGAATGGTAATCCTCATTATCATTATAAATGAAATCCTATCTATTTTAGACATTAATTATCTTCCACTTGATTTTATTTATTTCACCATAAGATCATAATGTTTTGCACAAGCGAAGACCAGATATAAGCATTGAAAAATGTTGGAAATCTAACTTTTTGAGGACGACAACTTTCAATTAATTGGGATTGTCAATGTACTAGCATTTTTCACATTTAGTCTTTTATGGAATTCATCCAAGTCAACATTCCCAATCTATGAATTTGCAATCTTGGAATTTTTGTTGTCTAAAACCAATATTAGTTCAAAACCCATGTACTTGTACTTCATCATGTTTGTCTTTATAAATTTGAGAGCCACTTCAACAAGGGTTAATAGGTTTAATAGATCTAGAGGATGTAAATGCTGGTGTGGTTGAAATTATTAGGTCACAATGGTCATGAGATAGGTTACACATATTATGAAAATACCCTTAGAATAGGTATATACTAAAATGGAAACGTCTATTAAAAGGCTATAATTTTCTTAGATAATGCTAAAAAAGAGGACCACAGTAGAATACTTAGGAAAACTTAAAACTCTAGCCAATTCTTGGCAATGTGATATTACTAGGGGAAGGAAAACTCTCACTAGATAGGATAACACTAATCAATAATGATAAAAAATGAGGCTGAAGAGAACTATTATAGCCTCATAAACATCAAATTGGCATGACATGGCCAATGCCCCAAGGCTAGGCATGTGTGTCTTTCAAAAACACATAGATATACCTCACATCCATGCCAACACATCAAACATGCAAACACACCTAATCATGCAGGTGAGGACCCATAGGTACTACATCTATGAGGATGTATGAGCCAACTATGTCCACACATGGCATGTGATCATAGGCCTAAGTACTCATGTTTGTCATGTCCACTCAAATATGTAAGACACACGAGTTGTGTCTTTAAGTCCTACATAATTTAGGGGTGAGGGAGGTCTGGGCTTTGGGATGCATAATGTGTAGGGACATGCCTTATATTCTTAACACTTTTGAAAACTAGTCATATATTACATTTTCCCCCTCAAATATGTTGTTTCTTAATTTTTGGCAAAAATTACCCTTTGAAATTTTTGAGGAACAACACAAATCTAAAAGACTAAAGTGGGAAGAAACATGCATGATTTTGTGGGCTATATTTTATGTTATAACTACTATCTCATAAAATTATCCATTATTTTAGGAAGGTTAGTGATCATAATTACATGTTTATATGAAATACTTAGTTAACTTTTACATTTTCCCCCTCAAATATGTTGTTTCTTGATTTTTGGTAAAAATTACCCTTTGAAATTTTTTAATAACAACAAAAATCTAATAGACTATAGTGGGAAGAAGCATGCATAATTTTGTGAGCTTGATTTCAGGATATACCTATTATCTAAAAAAAATGGCAATTATTTTAGGAAGGTTAATGTTAAGAATTACATGTTCATAAATGTGTGGAAGTATGGTCATTACAGCAAGTAGAGCCAAGATATCGGGTCCATATTTTTCAACAAAAGTTAGTGCCATTTCCTAAATCTTAGTGCATGCACCAAGAATGTAGATGAGAGACCAAAAATTAGCCACAAGTTCAATATAAATTCATCTAGATGTTTGTGTTTGAAGTGTTAGTGTAGGCTTTTTCCTTTCATGGTTTTTCCTACACATTTATTATTAGCTTGTTTAGGTGATTTTTGTGTACATTGAGGAAGTTAGTCCACATGTATGGTATGGTTGGGATTCACTTATCTTCCACCTATATATGTACCTATTCACCTAGTCATTCATATGCAAGGTCATCTATTCACATGAAGTTATGGATATATTATATGATATTACTTTTCATTTTTGCATATCAATTTACAAGTCTATGTTGTCAAATTATCCTTGTGATTTTTTTACTATTAACACCTAAGATATTTATGGCTTTGAATACTTTATTTTTCATTTCTTTCATGGTAATCAGAGTACTAGGTGTTATAACCATCCATTTAGGATTTCATTGAGTTTTCTACAAAGTTTTTTTAATCTATATTCTTGTATTATTTTTTTGGAGATATTGCAAAGTTTTTTTCTAAAAAATTGTGACTATCTTGTAGATTAGTTTTCCCCTCACACAAATGTTTGATTCACAAAATAATTTCATTTATGGAAAGATGGATTTGATAGGTTTCCATAAAGTGGTCACAATAAGGATTTTGAGTAATATCTAAGGAGATATGAGGCTCTGAAGATGACTCTAAGAATCTATTTTTCTACAAATTTTTTATATGTGATTAAGGAAAAAATAAATTAGATCTTGTATTCAAAGTGAAAAATCAGCGTGGAAGATTGATCTATGTGGAAAATCACACTCTAAAATCACTTGGTTTTTTACCTTTGCTATAAATTTCCTTCAAATCCACTTTTTCTAGATTCATCAAATTAATTTTATCCAAGCATTTAATATTTTTTGGTGTAATTTTATTTTTGACCTATTTATGACAAAAAAGTTTATACAAATTATATATTTTGATTGGTACCTCAAAATTGAGTGCTATTTTTTTTAAAAGTGTGTGTTTTTATGATCAATATATTGGTGTCATCTTTTTTGTAAAAAATACTAAAATATAAAGTGATAAATTTGAGGGGGGGCCTAATATAATAGCCATGGGGGTTTGCTATTTCAACTTTTTCTACCTTCATTTGTATGTGGGGGTTTGCTTCTTCATCCACTATTTCACTTTGCACTATCTTGGACACATTTTTGGCTATGTCCAACATCTTATTTTTCATGTGCTTTGTACTTGTTTATAACTTTTTCGCCCATAGTGCTCCTTTATTTTTGGATCAATTCTCATGATTTATGATAACTTCTTTGATATGTCAACAATCTCCTTGTTTGGAGCTATTTTGGTATAAATAGTGTCTTCCTTGTTTTTATTTAATATTTTTTGAGATATATTGTACTTGCACTAAATTATAAAGTGCCATGTGGGGTTTGATTTTATAGCCTATTCTACCTTCATGTATGTGTAACTTAGTTTGTGCACCCTTTATTAATTTAGTTGATTGACTCTCCCATCACTTAAGAGATTTTTATGTATCTTTGACACCAATTTTTTGGTAGTTGATAATCTCTTATATCTTGAAGCATATCTATTTTGATGAATCCCAATATCATCTTGTCTTTTTTGACAGTTTAACAGTCTCTTTCAACATGATATGGAACTATTTTGGTGCATAAACTATCAGCATGTCAGTGTTCAAGTAATGTATCTAGTCCAATCATACATAATGTTTTGTGTCTCTCCACCTAGTCAAGAGTATGGTAGGTTGTGGTGTAGATCTTATTTTTTTGCTCCTTAGTGTTTGAGTTCCTTGTTTTTGTCCACTTGTACAGTTTTCACATTTTTTTCTCTAAATTCCTCTTTTGTATAGGGATATCTTATTTAGTCACTTTATTTTATGGAATCCATATGAGGATTATTATATTTTAGTGGCATTCTTGGTGAATTTTTGTGTAGTGACACCAATATGGAATCCCCACCAGTATTTGTGTTTACTTCTCACCATTTTTAGTCCATTTATTTAGAGACTTTCATTACCATCTTCTTTGACTTCAGTATTGAGGGAGGGTGTTCTGGTAATGATTCTTTAAGGTCATTATTCTACCCATCATTATAAACTATAATGTTCATGTTTAGCTATCTTAGTATTCAACATAATTCATACTTTGACTTGGTGATTATAGTGACTCGACATATATGTATTTAGATAAGATGGATTCACATCCATAGGGACACTTGGCTTCACACTGCATCTTTTTATGCATGTGTACATGGGTACCTCATCGGGCCTTATTATTGAGACCTATTTTACTCTATCCACCTAAACTACACTTAAGAGGGGTATTAGTGTAGGCTTTTTACTTTCATGGTTTTTCCTACACAATTATTGTTATCTTGCTTAGGTGATTTTTGTGTACATTAAGAAAATTAGTCCCACATGCATGGTATGGTTAAGATTCACCTATCTTCTAACTATATATGTACCTATTCACCTAGTCATTCATATGTAAATTGAGATATTCACATGAAGTTTTTGATATATTATATGAAATTGATTTTCATTTATGTATATCGATTTGTAAGTCTATGTTATCAAATCCTCTTTGTGATGTTTTTTGTTATTAACACCTGAGATATTTGTGTTAAAGTAGGTTATTTAACTTAGATCATGTTCACCTAGATATTTATTTATTCCCACCAACTTATATGTAGATATTTCATTTATTTTATTTTAGATATTATTAGATATTACATATTTATCTCTTAGATATTATGGAGATAATTTCTAGTTATTTATATCATTTAGGGATAGTTATCACTTAGTCCTAGGTTTGATCTCTATCTTGATCTCTTATTTAGGATTGATCTTCATTACATATATATGAAAGGATAATTCATTGTATTTGTATGGAATCAATGGATATGGATCTCTAGATGGAAGCTATGGAGATGGAGCTCTAGATGTATGCTTTAGATTTATAGAAGATTTCTCATTGTATGATCTATTTGTGTATAATATAATAAGGTATTGTTTGAATAATGCATCAATGACTTTTACTATGGTAATGCTTTTTGGATTTAATCCTGGGTGAGAGTTTTTAAAAATATTTCATGGTATCAGAGCGGTC
Organism: Torreya grandis; assembly: GCA_037957365.1. NCBI lineage: Eukaryota > Viridiplantae > Streptophyta > Pinopsida > Cupressales > Taxaceae > Torreya > Torreya grandis. The sequence continues at coordinate 7,340,703 of JARHVA010000118.1, read as the reverse complement.
TCTAACAGTCATTACTTAGCATGTTAGCTTTTCCTTACTCAACATTTATTTTTGGAGAATTTTATTTTTTTTGTGTTTTTTTATTATAGGTAAATTTTGGAGATTGAAAGAGTAAATAAATCTCACCAATATATCCATATTATCTAAGAAATACATGATCACCTCCAATTTCATCCCATTTGGATATCAGAGGTAAGATCTACAAGCTTTTTTGCAAATCTATATTTGGTTTAAAATGACTATTCTTTTTTTGATTATGAGAAAATTGTAGATGATCTCTTAAAATTTTTTTTGGGTTTTATGTGCCTTATTTCTAATTTCCATAACATTTTGAAAATTTTAATTTCATTAATAATTTCAAAAGTTATCATTGTTTTACTAAGCACTACTATTCTAAACAATATAACTTTTCTTTATTTAATTATGAAAAAATGTAACTGATCACTCAAAACCATTTTTGAGTTTTGTGCACCTTGTTCTTTAGAACATTTTAAAATTATAAATTTTATTAATAATTGAAAATGTTATCAGAATTTTACTTAGCAGTATTATTCAAAATAAAAACCCTTTTGGGGAGATTTTTTTATTATTTTTTATAAAATAATATCTTTGGATGATTTTTTTTATTTTTTTAATTAAAAAACAATATTTTGTATTTGAGATATATAAGGAGATATTGTATTGCTTGACCACATACCTTTTTTATGATCACATTTTTTAAAGACCAGAGGTTGAGGCCTAGTTTAGTAGGTGGCCAAACCCCTTCAAAAGCAAACACATTTTATCCTTCATTGCTTTCACCATTTTTATTGCAATCATGGACACATTTTCAGTTAATTTTGGCATCTTTTTGAAAGATACCTCACATTTTAATGTTGTGTATTTTTTCATCCACTCCTATGCAAGCATCTTCATCCACCATTTCTATTTGATTTAGGATGGATTTCAGATCACTTCTGACAGCACCATCATTATTTGTGAGGGTTTTACCATCATAGTTTCTTCATTATTCAGATCCCCTCATAAAATAACTTTATTTCACTCATCCCGATTTATCTATACACTTTTAAATGTTTTTTTGGTAGAGCCTGACATCTTGTATTATTTGAATATGTTTTTTGTGCCACTTGTATTTTTGGCCCACATTACTCCCTTGTCTTTGGAATAACTCTCATGATTTGTGATGACTTCTTCGATAGGTCAAAATTCTCCTTGATTGGAACTATTTTGGTGTATATAGTGTCTTCCTTATTTTATTTGATGTTTCTATTTATGGGATTAATTGTGCTTACACTAAATTATAAAGTGCCATGGGGGGTTTACTTTTACATCCTAGTCTACCTTCATGTGTGTGTACCATAATTTATGCACCCTTTACCATTTCAGTTGTCAGTCTCTCTCATAACCACTAGAGCCATCTTTTTGAGAGATTTTATCTACATTTTTTAGATTTCTCTTTTGTAAATGGGTATCTTATTCAATCACTTTATTTGATAGAACCCATATAAGGATTATTATGTTTCACTAGCATTCTTGGTGACTTTTTATGTAGTGACACTAGTGTGGCATCACCACTTTTCTTTGTGCTCACTTCTCACTATTTTTAGTTCAATTATTTAGAGACTTTAATTGACATCTTTTCCCAGTTTAGCATTAAGGGAGGGTGTTTAGGTAATGCTTATTTGGGTTCATCATTCTACCTAGTATTATAGAATGAAGTATTCATATTTAGGGATCCTTGTATTTAACACCATTCTTACTTCAACTTGGTGGTTACAACGACTCAAAATCCATGTATTTAGGTAAGATGGATTGGCATCCATAGGGACACTTGTCTTCATACTGCGTCATTTTTTTTGTATGGGTTCCTCACTAGGCCTTATTATCAGGACCCATGTCATTCTTTCATTTATTTATTTTGGGAGGAGTTTTATTTTCCTACAAGTTTTCTCCCTTTCTCCACTTTATGAGAGAGTGATTCATGGACATATTGTACATGAGTACCTAATCAAGTCTTGTTGTCAAGAGTCATATTATGGATATGACACTCTATTTTTGGCCCTTAGCTTCACTTGGGGGGATGTTAGAATAGGTTATTTACTTTAGATCATGTTCACCTGGGTAGTTATTTATTCTCACAACCTTATGTGTGGATATTTCATTTCATTTATTTTATATATTATGAGATATTACATATTTATCTCTTAGATATTATGGAGATAATTTATAGTTATTTCTATCCTTTAGGGATATATTTTTAGTCCTAAGTTTGATCTCTTAGTTAGTATTGATCACTTAGCTTGATCTCTTAGTTAAGATTGATCTTCTTTTCCTATATATGCAAGGCTCATTCATTGTATTTATATGGAAACTATGGAGATATAGCTCTATATGGAATCTATGGTGATGGAGATCTAGATGGAAGCTTTAGATAAATAGAATATTTCTTTTTTTATGATCTATTGTGTATAATATACTAAGGTAATATTTAAAAAATGCATCAATGACTTTTATTGTGGTGATATTTTGTGGATTTGACCCTGGGTGAGAGTTTTCTAAACTCTTTCAATTTGTGGTTTGGAATGCTTTATTTTTCATTCCTTTCATGAATATGAAAACCCCATGGTGTATCATGCTCTACAAAAACTAAAAATATTCTTATGACATGGACAAGAGGAATAAGTAGCTCCTACTCAAATACACATGTTGTAGGGTGAGTCAAACACATATCTTCATGTAGACATCAAGAAGTATTAAGATAAAAAGGAAAAAAGAGGAGTTTATTCTAAATTATTACAACAAAATTATAAATAATGTAGAGTGTGTAAATTCTAGTGACAACAAAGAAGATATGGACTTGAAAGGGTTTTTTGATCTAGAAAGGGAGATAGAATAATTTAAAGCAAACAACATAGAGAAAATAAAAGGTGAATAATAATGAAATATAAATATCATGATAAATAAAGATAAATAAAGATAATGGATTCCATTTAGTAAGGGATAAGTAAAATATATCAAGAACTAATGAGGAAGAAAGTTTAGAATATTGGTATATACTTTGTACCTAAACTAATAACCATTATATACTATTGGTCGTAGTAGCATATTTATGAGTTAATTCAGTTATTAATATATTACAAGGAAGTGATTCCTACTACATTATCAAAGGTTAAGGGTGTAGACACTTCATTATGGAAAATGCATATTGAGTTGAAAGAGTACACAAGGTAAATAAAAAAATGACCATATTATTAAATCTAAATATGAAGTTGAAGGTTAAGGTATAAATTGATGAGATTCAAGAAGTTGGGACCATAGATCCAATTAAAAAATTATATGGGGTTATTCTTATAGTGGTACAACCCAAGATAACATGGTAGATTCAAGTTTGTGGTGACTATCACTCTTTGAATGATGCCTATATGAATGATCTATTACTAATACCTTCGTAGATGAGGTTTTAGAGTCTATCATAGGACATGAAGTATATTCCTTCACATATGGATTCAATAGAAACCACTAGATCCCTATTATAAGGATCAAACAAAGACAACCTTTACAATTGAATGGGGATCATTCATATATAAGGTAATACATTTTGGGTTAAATAACACTCCTTCAGTATTTTCAAGGGTAGTCGTTATTAAATTTAAATAATTCATCTATGAATTCTTAATATGTCTATTTAGATGATTAGTAAATATTCTCTTTTTTCAAATAACATATTTATAATATTTGATTGATGTTAGAAAGGTGTCAGGCCCTATCAATTATCTTCAATTTGAATAAGTGTTTATTCTTCACACCTGATGGCATTCTACTGAGTCATGTGCTTTGTAGTGATGGGATTTTGGTAGATCAAACAAATATTGTAGTTATTTTGGTACTTAATCCACCTCTTAACCCATCAGAGGTGAGATCATTTTTTAGACATATGGGATATTATCACAAGTTCATTTGAGTATATGTAGCCATTTTAGCACATTTAAATCAACTTTTGTGGAAGGATGCCAAATTTAAATGGATTGATTAGTGTCAAATAACCTTTTAAATATTTTAAATTGAGGTTGGTAACAATACCAATTTTGGTATTTATGAATCAGAATAAACCTTTTCATGTCCATCTTGATGTTTCAAGAACAACAGTTGGAGTAGTCTTAGCTCAACTAGGGGATGGAGTCTTGATCACCCCATTAATTTCATAAGTTAAAAGCTCTAAAATGTAGATAAAAATTACACCACCAATGAGATATTTTTTTACTATGTTTTTCACATTTGATAAATTTAGATAATATCTACTGGCTACTCCTTTTGATATTTTCACTGATCATCAAACACTACGATACTTGGTAAATAAGACAATAATGGGAGGAAAAATATCTATATGGTTAATGTTTTTATAAGAGTCTTAATTAAAAATTAATTTTAAGTTTTATAGGGAAAATATGGGTCTTGATCATCTCACTTGCATCTGAATAGGTGAAGCTCCAAAAAAGTTACAAGACGAGTCTCCAAAAACCTATCTATTTTGAGTAACTATATTCTTGAGACTATGGAAGACATCCTAATTTTTCTTGAGTAAGGTGTATTCCCTATGAATTATGTTGAAAAGGAAAAGAAGAAGTTGATCTCATGAGATCTACCATTCAGTATCATAAAATATTTCCTATATAATACTGAAAAATATGATGTTTTACACTAGGCAACTTTGGATCATGAAAGACCATAAATATTGGAAGAATATTATCAAGGGATAGACAAAGGTAATTTTGGAAGTGATTCAACTACACAAAATTTATTATAGAGTGGTCTATGGTGGATTAATATTTTTAAGGATACACACATGGTCGTAAAGAACTGTGATGTCTACCAAAGAATGGGAAAACCAAATTACAAAGATAAGATGCCATTGAATATATTTATAGTTGTAATTTTGGAAGTGATTCAACTACACAAAATTTATTACAGAGTGGTCTATGGTGGATTAATATTTTTAACGATACACACATGGTCGTAAAGAACTGTGATGTCTACCAAAGAATGGGAAAACCAAATTACAAAGATAAGATGCCATTGAATATATATAAGTGGAACAATTCGAAATACATAATCAAAATTACCAATAACTTCACCAAGTGGGTGGAAGTTGCTATAGTGTGAAAGATGTTATAAAATTTATATATGAAACTATAATAAAAAGGTTTGGTTTTCCTCACAATATGATCAATGGTAGAGGTAAAATTTTCTTGGGTCATAATATAAAAAACTTACAGAAATAATTCATGATTTAACACCATAAAAACATAATGTACCATCCATAAGTGAATGGCCAAGCAGAGGCATCAAACAAAGCCTTGGAAAATATGTTGACTAAAATATGAAATGTCTAACATGATTATTGGGAATATTGCATGCCAAAAATCTTATGGGAATATATAAAAAATTACAAGAATGTGACTAGGAACACACCCTTCCAATTATTATATGGCATGGAAGCTGTAATTCTAATGGAATATATAGTTCCTATCTTGTGAGTCATAATGATAATGTGACTAGGAGACAAAGAGTTATATTAGGAATGGTTGTTTGACTTAACTTGCATGAAGGAGATAATAAAAAGGGATAGTTTGAATCATGAGGTCCATAATTAAATTCAAATATCATGGCATGATCATAACCTATGATCAAAAGAGTTTCAACTAGAGCAGAGTTATTTTGTATGATAGTAGATTCAAAGCACACCTAGGAAAATTATTCAGCAAATGGAAAGGTCCATATATCATTCATTAAGTACCACACCATGGATCTATAATACTCAAGGACCTTAAGAGAACCATTCTCCCATAAGAATTAATGGTTGTAGGATCAAACCCCATTGTATAAAAGGGTGCATAGTTACCTTAGTCAATTCTTGGCTTATTACAACCAAGTACAAGGATGGGATATTCTCGTAGCACTCAAAATTTAAACACTCGATTGCATCGACATCAATCCATATAAGGCATAGGACTTATGTGCTCACCCAAAGTGCATATGAGAAGGAATTAGGGCCCACATTAGGCTAGATGTGCCATGGTGCGAGATATCAATTATGGGACTTGATCAATTCAAAGAAAGCTTTAAGTAGATCCATAGGTGTAAGCCTTTAATAGGCTAAGCCTATTGGTCTATATGTGAAATCCTTTTGTTGGACTAATCATAGAGTCATTTGGGTACAATCCTTTGTTAAGATAAATCTAGGATCATATGGGCATTTGAGGGGTCACAAGGCTACTTTCACTTTAAGTACTCATATCAGGCTCGTGCTTCTAGCAAAGATAAGAATGCTTGGTGTAGGATCTATACTCATACTATCTATATATTTATAATGATGTCATCATTTACTACAAGGACCCCATTAATAATGTGAAACAAAAGATTATAACCATTCTTTAACATAAACATATTGAAGTTACAACATTATAATCATTTCACATTCATATATTAATTCAAAAATGTATAAGCTAGATAGAGTACAATTTAATTAAACAATCATCACCATTAATCAAAGCTTAAACAATACATAGTTCATATCAGGGAATATGTTCAAGTTTATACTATGTAATAACCTAGAGGCTCACAGGTGAGCTTGGGTTCTTAAAAAATGAGCATTCATGAAATCCATACTAGGCATAAGTCTAATGGTTATTGGAGGCATGCATATAGATAAATTCTAATTTTCTGTAGCTTTGTTATGATATCTTCATCCCCCCTTTCATCAACTAGTTGAGATCTTTTTATATCCTTCTAGAGTAGCTCCACCAGGGTGGAATGTGCACACCAAGTGCTGATATAAAGATTTGGTGATCATTACCATTGTTTTCATCACCTTGTGAACTCTACACTATAGTCACCATATATCACCAATCTTAGAAGATGCCTTGAAGATCTGAGAACTAGCTAACTACCTATTAACTAGTGTAAGGTATATGATGCACCCTCTAGTTGGTGCCAAAATGCCAAAATGTCATCATTATGTAAAATGATCACCTCACATTGATTTGGATGTAATTTTGGCATGAATCATTTACTTACCAAAATAAGGGGCCCAACATTACCCCATACAAAATTTCTAGTCCATCCTCAGACTAGGTTGTCAAGGTCTTTAGACCATAGAACTCAGGCACAATCTTCTTAAGATCAATATAGAAGTCTTCAAATCCCTTAATTATGATCTTGATTTATTTAGTGGCACTATCTATTTCATTATATGTATCACTAAGCACAAGCACATCAATCTTCTCCAGCGCCTTCTAGAAGGCCTCTACATTTGCCTTTGCCTTTTCCACACTTCCATATAAGATTGATCCTTGCTCACAAGTTTTAATCTATAAATCATAAAAGAATGCCTCCAAGTTTTGATCTTTCTAATTTATTTGATTATTGAGCATGTTGATTCTCCCCATGATTTTCAATTGCTTCAACTAACTCACCAAGTATACCTACATCATCATCTTCTCCTTCTCCTCCTTTGCCTACTTTAGGTACATGTTTATGACTAAGGATTGGTTGAAGAAGCTCAATAAAATGGCATCAATTGCATCCATGCCCTCTTTTAGTTTTGTAAATATGTCTTCTACCTCTTCAAGCTTACCATCTATCTCCTTCTGTATCATGATGTAGGGATCTTCTTCTTCTTCTTGCACTAGCTTAGGTTTTAAATTTGGGAGAATCTAATCCACTAACACATACATGTTTTCAATCTTAAAGAGGTTTGAAATATCAATAATAACCAAAAGGGATGGTTCAATCATCCCTATGTGCTCACAAAGTTGTTTTAGCTTGAATTTGGTGGCTTGCACTTCATTTTCAGCTTCTTTGTGGAGCTTTTTCCATTTTATTACCCTACCATCATTGATGATATTATGATGCACAAATTTAATGGCCATTATAATCAATGCATTCCTTGACCAGACTAGGTTCATGGAATGAGGGTTTATAAGGAGGGATTCCTACCCCTCATCAGGGTCTTCCAGGCTTGAAGTAATCACTCTAGGTGGTTCAAAATGAGGCTTATCCATTTAATGATCAAATGTAATTGTGAGTTATTTGTGCATCCTAGTTATGGTAATTTGGAGGGAATGATGTCATACATGTAAAGGTCTTCATCCCCATACCCCTTCCATGCCTTCTCCCTTATGCTCAGCTCTTGGTCATCCTTATTGATGATGGCCATCTCTATTTGTTTTCCTTCCTCTTCACTGGTGCCACATCTCTCTTTAGCACTTTCCTTAGAGGAATCACCTATTTGATCCTTAGGGGTTTCTTCTTCAGAATTTTCCCCTTCATCTACTTCTTCCTCTTGAGGTTTCTAAATACTTAATTATAGGGAAATTCCTTTGGTGCCAACATCATCTTATTGCTATTGTGGTTCCTCTACTATCTCTTTTTGCTATTCTAAGGCACTAGTATCACCTTATTTTTCTTTAGGCACCCCTTCACTACTTGGGCATGCCTCTTATGCATATTATTATACCTTCTTAGTTGGGGTACTCCGTGCTTTCCTGATTACTTCAATGGTTGGTCCTATGCTTGTGGGAACCTTCTTGGCCTTTTTCTCTACCTTAGCCTCTACTTTTTCTTTGAAAATTATGCACTTATCTTCAAGTGTTAGTGCCTTCTTAATGTCTTCCTCTATTAAGCCCATTTTCCTCCAAACATTCTCTTCTCCTCTTTTGCTTGTAGAGGTGGTGTGGAGTGTTATTCACTAGATGGGGAAATTGTTCGCTCCTCTACTTCTTCAAGCATGATGGTTGTGCTACTTTGGATGGATTCGTGTATATCCTTGTTGTTTGGCTCCTCTTCCTTTTTGATCTACAAGATATATGTCCCCACTCTTTCTTCTTCAATTTCCTCTACTTTGGGTTAAAGGGTCACCTCTTTCTCCATCTCTAATAGAGTTATAATAGGGAACATAATTGGTCCCTTAGTCTTCTTCTTATTGTGATTCTCATTGGGGGAACCACTCTCTAACATGAAGGTTATGTACTTCTTAGGAGATGGGGGTGTAATTTGCTCTTCAAAGGTAATATTAAACTTAATGTGCTCTATGATCTCTTTAAGTTTATCTCTCCACTTATTTTAGAGGGTCTTCTTCTATGTCTTCAACATAGCCTTCCCTTCATCACCGATCAGGAGGGGAAAATCATCATCTTTTTCCAGATCACTTCCCTTCTTGTGTAGCTTCATTTCATAGTATAATTCAAAGATGCACCTATTTATTATTTCTCTTTAGAGAGGATGGAGGTCTATCCTATCAAATTCATCCTACTCATATTTAGTGGACTTGGTTCTAAGGCACGCAAAATGGTGCCTCAACTTGCTCTTGTCTTGATCCATGGTCTTGACTGGGATCTCAAACTATTGCATATTTGGAATCATCCTTAATGCTACCATGATAGGTTCCCATCTATGAGCACAAAATGCACTATGTAGAAATGTTGAATTATGACAAAGGTTGTCATTCCCTCCAAATATTGGGGAAGATCTTGGGGGATGTACCATTCAATCCCAAAGGCTTCGATGTACCTATCACACCAACCTTGCACCCTATCTTATAATTTTGTGAGAAATTGGTTGGGTAAATTAAGTCTTGATAATTAATTATAGGGGAATCATGGTGGGGTGGAAAAACCCATAGGTTGTTATCATCACCATTTGACACACCTATTTCCTCTATCACAATCAAGATTAGTAGATGCCACCACCTAAAGGTCTTATATACCTGATGGCACTCTTGCAAATTCTTAACAATATCCTCAATAATGAATTTGGAGATGTTAAATTTCACCCCTTACACCATGTGGTGGGTAATGCACAAGTAAGTCTTACTATTGTCAGGCCATAAACCACTAGGACATAGTTTTGATCTAACCAGGTGTAATGTTGCCCTCGTGCAAGGTTCTTAGATATCTAAGATTGGGAATGTGAACCCTAACTTGTCATAGCTTAGGAGCTTCAAAACCCTCTTAACCTCCACTTAATATTCCCTCATTTGATAGAGGTCCACCCTTGTACTTGGTATCCAAGTGATCCTACTGATGAGGCACACTAAGATCCTCATGCATCATCCTATAAAATAGAAGTGGTCACCATGTATGCATGAGAGGAGGAAGTGTACCAATTATTATTTCTTGAAAAATATTGGTAGATCAAATAGTTAGGTTATGATATTGGTGACCAATTTATTTTTGATGGGGACATCAAAGAGTACAATGCTCACCTTAGTCTTATTCCCTATGTAAACCATCCATTCCTATTTGAGTTCCTATGAATTTCTCCTCATTCGATGGTTATGATCCTTCAATTTATAAATGCGTGTGAAGGATACCCATTTCTCCCCCACCATGACCTCTAGGGGGAATTGTATCTCTTTATAAGCAAGCTTTGTACTTGCTTCTAAGTTTATCACCATGATGTTGATGTTTTTTACTAGTTGTGCCTCCTATTTTATGGTGGTTACTTATTTCACCAATCATGATTTCTTCATATAATTTTATGCCTATAATGGACCTATAATTAACCTTTTCTTAACCATTCTAGACCTACTACTATTGAATCATGGTTGGTTGATCTTTTTGAAGCTTGAAATGGTGATTGGTGTTTCTTCATAGTTACATAAACTATGACTATGTCTTTGACTCTCAATCTTCCTATGCCATTAATGACAACCTTGGTGTTATATAGAACTTATAATACCCTATTAATTTATCAATCCTTCTCCACTCACCTCCTTTTTAATTTGAAGTGGAACACAATCTTGTCTTTATTCAACCATTCTCACTTGGGGGTTGTGGATGATTTAGATTTCATCGTGGTAGCATTCTTTGGATTGGATGGATTTGGCTCTTGTTCAGCTCTATGTTCTAGTTTGAATTCTTATAAAGGTTTTTAACCTATTACAATTTATTATTCAACCCTTTATACCCTATTTTAGCTACCTCATTAATGGCTTGGTAACACATGGATTTCTTGAAATCTACTAAACACATAAAATTTAATAAAATCCACCAGCAAATCCTCATTTATTTTATATATATGTGATTCTATCATCACAACATTAATTTTTATAATGATTTATTTGGTGAAGTGACAAGTTATTCAAACAGTCACTTCCTACTGACCATTGGGTGGGTGCCATCTATCTTACCAATCTTTCTCTTGCACTTTGTTCACCTTGGCATGAACTTTGCCTTTTTATGGCAACTTGGGTGTAGTGCTTCAAATGCACAAAAATCAACCTCCTTTTTTGTATCTCTTTTTAGTGTTATGTTTCCTTTCAAGTGTGCCTCTCTTTCTTGGTCAATTTATTTGTGCTTTCATGTCTATTGATTTGGCCTTCCCTACTCCATATAAATCCTTGTGTTGGTCCTCCAATGCTTCATTATCTCTTCTTGATTTATTGTGCACTAGCATATTGTGTACCTCCCTTGGTCAACTAATACTCATAGATTTCTGAATCTAGAAAACTTCACGCACCTAGAACTTAGGTATCTTGCCTCAAGCACTTGAGAGAGTATCTGTGCTTGACTCACCTAATTGGATTTATGCATGTAAGTGTAATAAGAGTTACCTTATAGACTTAAAAGCACCATGCTTATTCACCTAACATAAACAAAATAACATAAAGAAAGATTTTGCTTGTGTTAAATTTTATTATGATCAACACAAGGCAACTAACTTGTGACTAGGAAGTTGGTATCTGATAGCACAAGTGTCATCCTAGTGATTATAGGGTTTTAATCTATTACCATTAAAATGGCTAGGGAGTATTTCACTTTTCAATGTGTGAAGCTTGCATGCACCATTATCTAATATACCATGTATGATATAAGGTCCCATCCACTTAATTTGTAATTTACCTAGGTGTTTGAGGTACTTTGAGTCATATAGAAATACTAGTGTACACTTGATGTGATTATCATACCATAGCTTCTAGTGTGCCTTTTCTATTTATTGGCTCCATCTTGCTTGGGTACATGTCTCATCCAAGAACTCTAAATCTTCTAGGTGTGCACTCAAATACTCTTGGTCATCCAATTGGCCAACACGTATGATGCACAATGAGGGCATTATAAATTTTATGGGTAAAATGGCCTCTGTACCAAACACCATTTGAAATGGTGTAGCCTTGTTTAGGTACTTGTACATAGTGCGATAGGCCCACAATACTACTCACACATGATTGTCCCAATATTTGTGACTAACATCACATATCTTTGTGAGGCATGTTCCCAATATCTTATTAAATGCTTCAGTGGTGCCATTTATTTGGGGATGATAATGTTAAGCATAGGATATACTAATTGGGGGGGTGAATCAGTATATTATATATCTTATAAATCTTTTACTTAATCAAACTCCACTTAATAATACATTCAATATATGCAATAAAATTGAAATAATATACACCACACGAGAGAGAGAGAGAGAGAGAGAGAGAGAGAGAGAGAGAGAGAGAGAGAGAGAGAGAGAGAGAGAGAGAGAGAGAGAGAGAGAGAGAGAGAGAGAGAGAGAGAGAGAGAGAATTTTTACATGGAAACCTAAAGTGGGAAAAACCAAAGAGAATAATCTCAAGTATATGAAAGAACACTAATTCAAATTACAAAGTTCATAAGCACCAATTTGTAGGGGCAACAAACTCTTTTTCGAGCACCAACACAACAACTATTTGTGAGCACCAACCCACTGGATCATCAACCCATCTTGTGTATAAAACAAAACTATCTCTCAATGTTGCTTTTTCAACAAATGATAGAACTCTATAGTATCTATTTCTATTCTCTCCTGTTTTCTTATATAAAATAATTACAAACCATGAAATCTCTTACATGTTACAAATGGATTCTCAAGCCTTTATTTATAGCTTTCTAAATGACCTTTGGCATTCTCCCTTTTTGACCCTTCAATCCTCATGGAAAATGACACCAAACTTGCATGACCCTTCGTATCCTTGTATTTAAAAAGTCATATGGTGACCCTTCATAAGCAAATGTGTCCTTTCCTCTTTTGTCTTTATCTTGGTGATCTTTCAAATTCCTTAAGGTGACTCTTCATGGAAAAATGTGTCATACCCTCTTTTGTCTTCACTTGGTGACTCTTGGAATTCCTCAAAATGACTCTTCATGAGAAAATGCAACCCATTCCTCTTTTATCTTTACCCTATGACTCTTTGACTTCTCCATGGGCCCTATTTTGAATTTTATGCAACCAAAAATATATTAATTAATATTAAATAAATATCAACACATTTTAGCCAAAATGTGAACATTAAAAACACTTTTAGACAATAAAAGCTATGGGGCCTTTATCACCAATGCTAGACCTTTGACATTAATGATAATATTTTTAACAATCTCTCCCTTTGTCATTGATGGCAACCTGAAACTGAAACTACTACATCTTGTAACCTATACTGCACATGCCAACCTACACATACTACCATCTAAAAAACATACAGTAAATCCCCCTTATTATAACATCTTGTACCTATTCCCTGTACCTATTTTTTGTACTTGTTTTTGCACTTATTCCCTATATCTATTTTTTTCTTCTCCCCCTTTGACATCAATGGCAAAGGGCCTATCTCAGAGATAACACTTAGCTCCACTTCAACTGATGCTTATCCTCAATGGTAGGAAGTAAAATAAATTAATCCCAACTTTTCTTGTAGATACTTGAATGTGTCTTTTGGTAGTGCCTTTGTGAAAATATCTACAATATATTTTATAGTACTGATATATTCCATCTTAACCTACTGATCTACAACTTGCTCTCTCAAGAAGTGAAATCTGATAAGAATATGTTTTTTTCTTGAATGCATCATTGGATTCTTAAAAATATTAATAACACTTGTGTTGTCACAAAAAATAGAAATAAGTTCATCATATTTTACCTTGATATATTCCAAAGTTTTCTTCATCTACAACACTTGAGTACAACACAATACCACTACAATATATTCTAGTTTAGCTGTAGAAAGTGATAATAAATTTTGATTTTTACTTAGCCATGATACTAAGCTATCATCGAGGAAGAAATCTACTCCACTTGTACTCTTTCTGTCATCCAAGAAACTTGCCCAATCTAAATCTATAAAAGTAACCAAAGTAAAATATCTACCTGTAGGATACCAAAATCCATAATCCAATGTCCCCTTACATATCTAAATATTCTCTTCACCAACTACACATGACTCTCCTTCAAGATTGCCTAATATATCACAACCATGCCTACTACATACATGATGTTTGGCCTTGATGCTGTCAAATATAAAATACTACCAATCATAAATCTATGCAAAGATTGATCTACAACAGGTGAATCTTCATCCTTACTCACCTTTTTCTCTGTACTCATTGGTGCACAATATTCAAAACTAAGTTTTTTCAACATTTCCTTGGCATATTTACTTTGAGATATGAAAATTCTTTTATCTAACTAAAATATTTGCAACTCTAATAAAAATGACAATTCTCCAAGCATATACATCTCAAATTCTTTTTGCATATTATAAAAAAATTATTTTATCATCTTTTCAATGTTTCTTCCAAAAATTATGTCATCAATATATACCACAATAATCAATTTATGCTCACCTTCTATTTTGATGTAGAGATTGCTATCAACAAAACCTCTCTTGAAACCTTGATCTTACAGGTACTTATCAAGTCTTACATACCAAGCTATAGGAGTTTGTTTCAATTCATACAATGCTTTCTTTAATCTGCATACATGGCTACCATCATTTGATAGAATAAATCTCTTAGGCTACTTAATGTAGACCTCCTCTTCTAGATTCTCATTTAGGAAGACATACTTGACATCCATCTGAAACACTTTGAAAATTTTAAACACTGCATATGCAAGAAACATTCTAATAGCCTCTAGCCTTGCCACTAGTGAAAAATATTCTTCAAAATATATTACCTCAATCTGAGCATATCCTTTACATACTAACCTTGATTTATTCCTGGTAACTTCACCATTTTCATTAAATTTATTTCTGTATACCCATTTTATTCCTATGACATTGTGATCTTTTGGTCTAGGCACTAATTCCCAAGTATCATTCTTTTCTATCTGATTTAATTCTTCATCCATTACCTTAACCCAATTCTCATCATGTCTAGCTTCTAAAAAAGTTCTAGGCTAAATTTTGGATAACAAAGAGAAATTATCTTACTCAGATTCACTTACCATCATTCTTTTAGTGTGAAATCCTTTATTTATGTTCCTGATGATGTCACTTTCATTATGATTTCTATGGACATATTTGGATGGGGTTTTAGTGTCCTTTTTCTCCTTCATCTCATCTTCATCTGAATCTTCAAAATCTTCTTCTTCAATAATTTTTAGAGTGTCTACTGAATCACTGTCTCTTTGTGCTACATCTTCATCTATGTTGACACTTGAAATTTCAACAATCTTCTTAGTTACTTTGTTATAACATTTATAATCTTTAATTTTATAAGAATATCTAATAAATATACCTTCATCTACTCTAAATTCAAACTTACCAAATTTTTCATTAGTTCTCTTTATGAAGCATTTGCTACCAAAAATTATGAAATAATCAACTGTAGCTAGTTTATCTTTTCATAGCTCATAGATAGTCTTGTCATTATTGACTCTCAATAATGCTTTGTTATGGATATATATTATTTTAACTACTACCTCTCTCTAATATTTATCTAGTATCTTGGATTCAATTAGCATTGTCCTCGCCATTTCCTAAATTATTCTATTTCTCTACTCAACTACTCCATTTTACTATAGAGTTATGGCTATTAGATAATGTCTTTTTATCCCCTAGTCTTCAAAATACTCAATAAATTGATCTGACATGAATTCTCCTCCTTGATCTGATCTCAAACACTTAATTTTTAAGCCAATTTCATTCTCAACTAAAGCTTTGAATGCTTTGAAATGTCTGAAAGATTATGATTTTTTCTTCAAAAACATCACCCAAGTCATACATGTAAAATCATCAATAAGCAATATAAAATATTTATCACCTTAAGTACTTTGAGTTATCATAAGTCCACACAGATCAATGTGAAAAAGCTCTAACATTTGACTAGTCGATTATTCTTTTGTCTTGAACCATCTTCTGGCCTATTTTCTATGTTGACAAGGTTCACAAAGCATATTATAGGGCTTTGTAATCTTTGGAAGATCTTTAACTGCTTGATTTTTGTTGATGTTGACAAGATTACCAAAATTTATGTGTCCTATTTTCTTGTTCCATAGCCAAGTTTCATCAACTTGACTCAAATAATATATACAAATTTTTGCCTATCCTTTGAGCATCTGCAATCAACACATCTGAATCTTTTCTCCTAATTTCAAAACCTTCTACATAAAAATTTAGTGTGTGTCCTTGATCACACATTTTAATTACACTCAAAAGATTATGCTTAAGACCTTCTACATACATAACATTTTTAGTCTTAGTTCTACTATCATCCAAACTTAGAGTACTTTTTATGGCAATTTGGTAGTAATATTGTCTCTAAATTTCACTATGACACCATTTATCTTCTTCAAGGCTATGAAATTTCTCTTGTCTCCTATCATGTGCCTCAAATATCCACTATCAATGAACCATAGCTTTTCTTCATTTATTTCATGAAAAGCTATCTAGACCAATGTAGATTTTTTAGGTTGTTTCTTCTGCCATGAACCTGTCTAAACTTTCTTCTTAATGAATGGAGCTTTGAAACTCTATTCCTTCTTAACTAACTCAAATATGCTTCTAAAATATCAAGATATGTGTCTAAAGTTATTGTATATGTAACATATTATGGCTTCTTCATTAAATCCTAATAAAGGAGCAAAATAGTTGTATCTTTTGCTTGAATCTACATGAGTTTCCTTCTCTTTGTTTCTGAAATTGTTATCCCTTTTCTGACTTTCTATTTTATTATGACCATATCCATTTTAATAAAAATAGTAACCATAAAAATAGAATTTATTTATGTGTCTCTAACCTGATTGCCTTTTGTATCTCTGCTCCTTCCAACCTTCTTTGTTTGAGATGTCCTCTATATTCTTAACTTCTTCCCTTTTCATTTCCTCTTTTGTAAGAGCTTCAACATAGCTCTTTCTTTTTTTGTGTGTTAACCTTATCTGTGAAATTAGTGGTCTCTTCTTTCTCTTTTTCAAATCTGATACCTATCTTATCTAACATTGATTTTTGACTTTCTAATATCTTATTCAACATATCTGTGCTATTCTCAAATTTTGAATCATTCGCTGCTCTATGATTGACTGCTTTATTTATTTTCTTGAGATCTACATTTAAAGAGATAATTTCAAAAATATACCTTTCACAATTCTTTAATTACTTTTTGTAACCGAGTTGTTAGATCTTCTTTAGTCTTTTTGGCTTCTTCAATGTGTGCTTGTAGATCTTCAATTATTTTTTTGACTCTTTTTCATTTTCTTGATCTGAAGCTTCAATCTTTGATTCTTATTTCCAAAATATTTTAATTCTTCTAAGTCACAAATGAGTTATCCTTCCAGATTCACTTTGGCTTCATTCTATTCTTCTTCTTGATCATCTATACTTTTGCTTATAGAGGCATCTTCATGTATGGCCATGAATAGAATCTCTTCTTCTTCTGAATCACTAACTCCACTATCTTTGACTGAGCTAAGATTTTTAGAATATAAACTCTTCTTCTCGAATCCCTTCTTGAATTTTCCTTTAAAATTCTTCTTATAGGTAGACTTTCCTTCTTCATTGTCATCATTTCCCTTATTTGGGCACTTAGCTACAAAATGTCTAATCTTTCCACAATTAAAACATTTGAAAGGCAATTTTCCTTGATATTTACCTGTGCCCTTTTTTGTCTTATGAATGAAAAGAGCTCCATTGTCATCTTAATCATTGCTAGAGTTGTCACTTGGTTCTTGAATTTTAACCTTGTCTTTCTTTGATGTCTTGAAAGCAAATTCTATTTTTGAGGGTTTCTCTTGTTTGGCCCGCATCTCATATGCCATAAGAATACCATGTAGTTCATCCATATTTAGCTTGGATAGATCCTTCATCTCCTCAATTACTGAAACCTTTGCATCATATCTCATTAGTAGAGATCTCAAAACCTTTTGCACCACCACTGATTCTTCTAAATTTTCTCTAAAGCCTTGAATATGATTAACTATTTGATCAACCCATAAAATATAACTTGTTATATTTTCTTCCTCTTCCATTTTCAAACTCTCAAACTATCTTCTGAAAGTCTAGAGCTTAGGTTTTTGAACCTTTCCATCACCTTTGTAAATATTTTCTAGATTTACCCAAATCTCATGAGAAAATTGGGATTGTATAAATTTAACAAATTTTGATTCACATAAATCACATAAAATAACATTTAAAGCTTTATCATTATTTTCACTTGCCTTCTTTTCTACTGAAATAATCACAAGTGTTAGTGGCTCTTCGTATTCCTCCACAACTGCTTGCCAAATGTTGAATCCAAGAGACATCAAATAACTCCTCATTCTTATACTCTAAAAATCATAATTTGTTCCATCAAATAAAGGTTACTTATTTGTAGAAAAATCTTCATGTGATCTAGCCATCATGTTTTCCCCGATCTACCTTCAAGCTATAAAACTCTTTCCAAAGGAACATGCTCTGATACCAATTATTAATCATGGTATATAATGAGAGGGGGGGTGAATCAATATATCATATATCTTATAAATATTTTACCTAATTAAATTCCACTTAATCATACATTCAAGATATGCAATAAAATTGAAATAATATGCACCACACAAGAGAGAGAGAGAGATACCATATTTTTACGTGGAAATCTAAAGTGGAAAAAACCATGGTGAACAATGTAAAGTATATGAAAGAGCACCAAATCAAATTACAAAGTTCATAAGCACCAAAATGTAGAGCACCAACCCCTTTTATGAGCACCAACACAACAACTATTTTTGAGCACCAACCCACAAGAGCACCAACCTCTTGCAAAGATTTGTGAGCACCAATCCAAAGGAGCACAAACCCCTCTTATGTATAAAACACAACTATCTCTCAATGTTGCTTTCTCAATAAATGATAGAAATCTACAGTATCTTTTTATATTCTCTCCTCTTTCTTATATAAAATAATTACAAACCATTCATTCTCTTGCATGTTACAAATGGATTTTCAAGCCTTTAGTTATAGCTTTCCAAATGACCTTTGGAATTCACCCTTTGTGACCCTTCAATCCTCATGGAAAATGGCACCAAACTTGCATGACCCTTCATATCTTTATATTTGAAAAGTCATATGATGACCCTTTATAAGCAAATGCATCCTTTCCTCTTTTATCTTTATCTTGGTGACCTTTCAATTTCCTTAAGGTGACTCTTCATGAAAAAATGCACCATACCCTTTTTTGTCTTCACTTGGTGACTCTTGAAATTCCTCAAAATGACTCTTCATGAGAAAATGCATCCCATTCCTCTTTTGTCTTTACCCCATGACTCTTTGACTTCTCCATGGGCCCTCTTTTGACTTTTATGCAAACAAAAATATATTCATTAATATTAAATAAATATCAACACATTTTAGCCAAAATATGAATATGAAAAACACCTTTAGATAATAAAATCTATGGGGCCTTTATCACCAAGGCTAGACCTTTGACATCAATGATAATATTTATAATAGATAAGGTGTCATCTTATGGTGCACCACCATATATTTAATCAATAAAATCCAAAAAATTTTATTGATGAAATGCATACTACAATCATTATTCAAACTAAGTGGAGATCCATAGTGATTGATGATATTCTCCCAAATAAATATTGTAGTAGTGGTAGCTGTACAATTTTTGGTTAGTGCTATTTTGGCCCACTTGGTGAAGTAATATATGAAAACCATAATTTATCATGTGCATGTGTACCTTGTAATGGGAGTAATAGGCCCAAAAAAGTCTATGGCCCATTTTTCAAATGGTGTCTAGGAAAGGATGGGGATGAGAAGCATCTCATCTTAGTGGTTTGGTTTGCCTATGCACTAATAGATGTCACATGATTTTGCACAATATTTTACATCTTGGAACATATTTGGCCACCATAAGCCTAATTATAGTACTTACACACCATTGCATCTCCAACACAATGGCCTCTAAAAATCCCCTCATGAAATTCTTGAAAGAATAAGTCATGCTTGTGGTCTAGGATACATCAGTGTAAGACCTCATCATGGCTCAACTTGTATAGTTCCCCACTACTAAGTTAAAAAGGGGTAGTGAAAACTATGAGCTATGTCTTCTCCATAGTCTTCATAGTCTAGTGCATAGATCTAAATGTTAAAAGTGTGGAAATCTTAGAAAAGTCTTCTAGGATGTGTTGGACCCTATAAAGTTGCACGTCAAGCATATCATATTTTATAAGCACCTCCACATTAATAAATTTGACGTGGGACAGATGGTCTAGGATTGAGTTTTTTCTAAGCTTTACTACAATAGAGAACTAGAACTCTTGAAATAAAACAATCCATCAACAAATGCACCCATGGAGAATGGGATTATTTACTAGGTACTTAAGTGTCTCATGATCAATAAAGAAGATGAAGGGGGTCACCAACAAATGTTTCCAAAAATTCTATAGGGTGTAGACCATGGAAATCTCCTTGCACTTAGTTGTGGTGTAGTTATACTCTACCTTGGTTAGTTTTATGCTTACAAAAGAAATGGGATGATCTATTTTATTTCACCTGGTTGTGTTAGAATGGTGCTGATCATAGTACCAAATGCATTAACATAAATATGGAAAGGAGTCATATAGTCAGGAAATTGTAATATCAGTGTGCTTGCTAGTTTGAGCTTCAAGGTCTCAAATGCATCTTCATGCACTACACCCCAATATAATGGGCCATCCTTTTGTAAAATCTCTTCTAGTGGTGTTGCAATCTTGGCATCATTCCTTATGAACTTATTATAGTACCCACAATGTCTAAGAAAGGCATGAATGCATTTTTTCATTAATGGGGTCTGGAGTTGAAGGATGATTGTAATCTTTGCTAGATCAATAAACAGAACATCCTTACAGATGATGTGCCTGAGCAAAGTGCCAAATGGTGTTGTGAAAACACACTTATTAAGGTTTAAATAAATTTACAATTGCTTGCACCTTTCAAACATAAGGCACAAGTTGTAATGATGATCTTTCATTAACCCATACATAGTCTAGTCATCTAAGTATACCCTAATGAATTTGTGAATGAAGTCCTTGAAAGTGATGATCACCATTCAGGAGAATATGACTAGTACGTTATTTAATCCAAAGGGCATCATGTTGTATGCATAATAACCCCATTTTATCAATAAAGGTAGTTTTGGGCTTGTCCTCCTCCTTAATATAGACTTGATGGTATCTCAAGAATCCATCAATAAAAGTGTATATCTTGTAACCTACAATGTAATCCAAGATTTTGTCAGTGAACAGAGTTGGAAAGGGGTCAATTATATAGGTGGCACTCAATAATCTATAGTCAACACAAATTTAGATGCACCCATCCTTATTGATGTTGATGACTATGGGGCTAACCCATTTAAATTCCTATAATGGGTACATGATGCTTGTAGCTAGCATACCATCAATCTCCATTTTGACCTTGGCACGAATATTGGGGTTCATACTATAAGGTCTCTTCTTAATGGGTCTTATGTCATCAACTAATTTGATGCTCATCTTCCTAAGGGATAGGTGTGCACATTTAATGTCTCTATAATTCCATGGGAAAAAGTCTTGGATCTCCTTTAGAAGATCAATAATATGTGTCAGCTTCATGTCAGACCAATAGGCACTTAGAGTGGTGATCTTTAGTTCCCCCTCTGAACTGATATCTACCTTGGTAGTTTTTAGTGGCACATTGTAGGGCTCATTCTTCTCTTGGTATGAATCCTTAACTTGTCTGCTGCCCTTACTTATTTTTATCAAAATATGGGTAGGGTCTTCTTCTTTTGGGGTGCTATCCTCAACTTGGTACACTAACTTTATTTTTCTTTTCAAATTCTTCCAATAGTGTGTCTTTCATGTTTCATCATCTTCATCACTATAGTGACTGTTGAGGGTTTGCTCTTCAAATAAAGTCAAGAGAACCAACCCTTTTTCATCGAACATGTCCTTTAGGCACTCCTCCAATATTGTAGTGTCCTCAAACACTGACCTTCAAACTACTTATAGTGTCTCAATCAATTCAAGGTTTTACAAAGAAAAGGAGAAGGTGTGAATAGACCACTCCTTTGGTGCATCCTAGTTGGCTATCTCATAGTGCATATCATTGACAATGAACCATGCATACTCCCATGTCTTTAAGGTCCTATAAAAGGCATGTAACCATAGATTCCTTGGGGTATTTTTTCCACAAATAGTCCACATTTATTCATGAAGGTGCCCATGCATTATAGGGTTAGAGTCACTAAAGCAGGCTAAGATGTCTAGGTCCTCATTGCTCTTTTTGAATCTAGTGAAAATGGTTGCCTTCACATCTTGCCAAGTCGGTAAGCTAGGATATTTTACTACCCACCAATGAGTATAAGTGTTCTTAAATGTATACATTAGTGTGCCCATTCTATCCACCTTTTTTGGGATGCATGATTTGAGTTCACAAACATATTATTCCATAGGATTACTCCCCTATATCTTGGTAGCATTGAAATTTTACCCTTACTAAGGTAAAACACTCTTTTTCCTTTTTTAGCATAAGGGATCCACCTTTTATAAGCATGATCAATCTAAACCTAGCCTATATTTACTAGTTTTTGGGCCTTTGTGTGCACCCAGT
The DNA here is from genome assembly GCA_037957365.1 of Torreya grandis. NCBI lineage: Eukaryota > Viridiplantae > Streptophyta > Pinopsida > Cupressales > Taxaceae > Torreya > Torreya grandis. The sequence goes on along the minus strand of JARHVA010000118.1, from coordinate 7,317,860 downwards.
GGCACCTTTGACCAGTGGTATCATATGCTTCCTCAACCCATTAGTTGTAGGCAACATCAGTGGTGTCTGAGTTGATTATCCATCTTCTCAAGAGAGGACTCCTTATTCATTGGGGTCTAGATTCTTGATGCCTTGCATCATGATATTATATATGTGGTTGATCTCATCCTCAATGTCTACACTCTCGACATAAGGGGTCCTTGTTTATTTGAGAGGGGTATAAATACCCTCTCTTTTCCATTCTTGAATGTCATGTAGTGCCTTTTAAAGCACATGTCTGCATTGTTTGCATAACACCATGGCCTTATTATAAAAATTAGGTAGTTTTTTTACTCTGTTAATTCAATTACTTCCAAGTCAATATAGAATTTGGTACCCATGATATCTACAACTATGTTTTTTATAATTTTTATCGGTTGTGCTCGAGTCTTGTTAGACATGAAATGTACATGAGGGGAAGGCCTCAAGGCTAGCCTACCCATTTTATCCTAGGCATTATTGGTTAAGATATTAACATCAATACCTATGTCTACAAGGACCTCATAAATAGATCATCCATCAATAGTGGCATCATGAGTTCTTGGTTGTATTCATCATTTTGTGTATGCTAAATTTTTTGTGCCCTCTCCATATGTGGGGTGAAGACCTTAACTTAATTTTGTCTTACATGCTCTAAGAAGAAGTTCCTAAATAGTGGTAGCATTCCCTCTATTTTAAAGAGACATAAGATCTTAGTTAATTCTTGTATCTCAACTTCCTGACTATCCTACTTCTTTTGAGAGGTAGTAACTTACGCTTCTAGGTCTCATGCTAATTAGATCTCCCCTTATAAGTTTTAGATTACACTCATGGCCTATTGTAATATATAATTTTTGTATATTGGGTCTAGGTAAGGTAGAACTTTAGGTTCAAGCTATGTTATGCACTTAGTGCTACCCTTATCCCCATATTCTAAGCATAATTTAGGTATTGGCACAACTAGTGGTTGAGTGGTGAATCCACTAAGAGTAGTCACCTATACCTTGACTATCTCTATATGGGTTGGTTGTACATTTGGGGTCCATTTTTTAATTTTTAACTCATACCTAATCATTCTTGTGCCCTTTTCTATTCCAAGCCTACCTTGGGTCAAATTTTTGTATAATTCAGGGCATTATTCAACCTTATGTGACCCTCAACAATGCCCACACATGGGATATGTAGGATAGTCATGTTGATAATGCTCTATCGATACATAATTATAACATGAACATGATGGGAACCTTCTACCATTGCATCCTCCACATCACCCTCTAGCACCTCATTAAATTATAAATCCTATGTTTTATTGTTTGTAGCCTTCATTTCCTTGGTTAACCTACCCCCTGACTACTGGAGTGATATGTCATGCACATTTTTCCATGTTCTCACATATTTCATCAATCACCTAATAATTAGTAGTGGTATGGGTGTAAGTGTCACACAATCGATAATAGATGGTTATGTTAACTTGGTTGGTGCATTGTAATAAAGGGTAGTTGTGGACATCATGCACCTCTCGATAAACTTTACATCTTAGAATCAAAGTGTGCACATTACTTCATGGGTAGTTATTCCTATTATGGCCTTCTGCTTCATAATCAATGTACCATAGTCCACTTTGAGCATCATATGATGAGCTCATAGTAAGCTTTTGGATTTGGGAGGATATAGATGCAATCTGTACCTTTATAAATAGGTTAATCCTAGTATTTGCACTTCTAACTACTTATACTCTAAGCATGGATTCAAGCTCTTATCAGGGTATATAAATGTATTAATGGAAAGTGCTCTTCAAAATGGCATGAGAAACCCTCCAATAAACCACTATACATGATGGTAAGGGTGAATATCAAATAAGAGCTTTGATAGAAGAGTTTTGAACATTGTATTATATAGGTGCACACTTTTTGAGAGTTCTTAGGTAATCTCTTTGAGCATGATGATGCTCTGATGTTCAAACTTTGGAATGTTAAATTCTTTTAAGAATGCATCCTTTAGGGTATCATAATTTACCATGGATTCATTAGGGTCAAATTTCCTATACCGAGTGTGGACATGATCAAGTAAAGTGGTCATGAATTAGGTAGCCTTATGATTCAATTAGGTTATGCCCTACATGTTCCATTGCATTTCACATTTCAACACATGTTTCATGACATTATCTATGCCATGATACTCTGGTAAATGCATAGCCATTTTATAGTATATTTGTTAGGTGGGCAGTTCTGATCTGAGGTGCTTGTCACCCCATCATCTATATTTGTTATGGTCCTCTGACACCTCCATCCATTGGATTAGGTGTTGGTACCATCATTAATATTGTTGAAATTGATGCCAATGGAATTGTGCTACTTACTTATGGCACAATACCACTTCTTATGGGCTATTTCCTACTTTGTGTTGTTGACATCAATTGAGTAAGTATACTTGTGATAAAATTCTATTATGGTACCAATGGTTTAGAGGTAGTTGTGTTCACCTCCTTATATGGAATAATATTTTCAATCATAAAGTTGCACTCCAAGTTTGAAAAATGTCTAATATCTAAGTCAATAGTGTTAATTATTACTTTTGTAATTTCTTTAAGTGGGGAATATCGCATGTGAGCATGCATTATAGGTTCTAAATAGGTAGGTGTATCAAGTGTATCTTTAGTCACCAAATATTATAAGAACCTAGCAAATTCTATACCTATCAAGTGTTGAGCTTGATCTATCACTTCATTATGTCTCTCATCCTCATGTTGTTATATTTCAAGAGATCATTCCCCATGCCCTTCTTTCTCACTATAGGTTCTCTCAAAACTTCCAAGTTCTATATCTTTCATCAGTCTATGTCACCTCTTATTATAAGTCCATATTATTAGCTCTTAGGTGTTAATCTACTTGTCCCCTTCTATTATGCTTCACCTACACATCCCCTTGTCCCCCTTTACACTGCTCATATGTAAAAGTACTTTAGCCTTCCATCCCAAAGGTTTTAAAACCATAATCCACCATTATGTTTTTGAGCTCTATGATGAATTCCTTAAAAAATGTGCCTCTAGGATCATACAAAAGTAGTACTCTACTTCTTCAAGGCATGAATATGTTGAGACTATGAAATATAGTATGTAGCTATTCAATGCTCCTTGTCACCATTTATCCATTAGTTTAGTCCAAGTGGCATCCAGGGTCTCAATCCTCTCTAGGTATTTCTTAATCCACTCATAGTGTATCTATAGGTTCTTCTTCTTTGGGTTAAATATGTAGCAAACCAATAGTACACATGCTCAAGTAGCTCACATAAAAATAACTCATACAAAACATTATATAGGTTGTTTTGAACCTATTTTAATGAATAAATCATACAAAACATCATATATGTTATTCTAAACCCATTTTCATGGCTTTTATCCTTTGTAGGTTGGATGCTTTAGTGCAAAGATATCTTCCACCTATTATAGATATTACTTGATGTTTTCAAGAGAAATTTGGTACATCATTATGTCACACCATTACAACAAAAAAAATCAACATAGGTCTTGGTAATAGAACCAAAATGTTGTAGAAAAGGGTGCACAATTACCTTAGTCAATTATTGGCTTATTATAATTTGGTGAAAGGATGGGATATTCCCTTAGCACTAAAAATTTAAACACTCGGTTGCATTGGTATTAATCCACATAAGGCACAAGCTTTATGTACTCACTCAAAGTGTAGTTGAGAAAGAATCAGGGCTTACATTGGGCTAGTTCTGCCATGGTTTGAGATATAAATTATAGGGCTTGATCAGTTCAAAGAAGGATTTAAGTAGATCCATAGGTGTAAGCCTTTCATGGGCTAAGCCTAGTGGTCTATAGGCACAAGAATTTGGTAGAATAGTCCTAGATTCATCCAAGTGCAAGCCTTTATTAAGCTAATTATAGAGTCATATTGATATTTGAGGGGGGTCATAGGGTTGATTTCACTTTAATTACTCATACTAGGCTCATGCTTCTATCAAGGATAGGAACACTTGGCCTATGATCTATACTCATAATCTCTATAGATTTATGATGACATCATCATTTACTATAGGGACTCCATTAACACCATGAACCAAAAGCTCTTAACCACTCCTTAACATAAAAGTATTGAAATTACAACATTACAATATTTTCACATTCATATAGCAACTCAAAGATGTATAAGCCAGATAGAGTATAATTTGATTCAATAATCATCTCCATTAATTAAAGATTAAACAATATAGATTTCATAGCAAGAAATATGTTCAAGTTTATACTACGTAATGATCTAGAAGCTCACATGTGAGCTTTGGTGCTTATAAAATAGTCCTTCATGGCATCCATCCTTGGCCTAAGTCTAATCACTATTAGAGGCATGAATATAGATCAATTCCAATTTTCTAGAGCTTCTCTATGATATCTTTGTCCCCCTTTCATCAAATGGTTTGAGCTCTTTTTATAGCCTTCTAGATTAGCTTCACTAGGGTGGAATGCACACATGAAGTGCCAAGTTGGAGCCTTGGTGATCATTTCTACCAGCTCCATCACCTTGTGGAATCTATGCTATAGTCACCACATATCCCCAACCTTGGAAGATGCCCTAAAGATTTGGGAACCAATTAACTACCTATCAACTAGCACAAGGTATGAGATGCACCCTCTAGTTGTCACCAAAATGAAAAAATATCATCATTATGAAAAATGATCACCTCACATCGATGTGGATGTCATGCTGACATGAATCATTTACTAACCAAAATAAGGGGCCCAACAAACCCTAATACATATGATCTAAAATCAAAACATGTAAAGTAGAGTGAGTGTTGAGTGGCATAATGTAATGTAAGATATTTATTTTTATAGTTTGTTTCTTTATGTAGGTTTGTAGTAGTATATGTGTATAATATGATCTTTATATTATTAAAATCATGTTAGGATTAAGAGCAAAATTGATTACCTTGTATAAGCAACTAAACACGGAATTAAACCATAAGTAAAATGTAACTAGAATTCAGAAACAACACAAAATATGAGAGACAATACAATCTTGTATTAACACTCTTCTAGAAGGAAATACAATGAAGAAATTACACTCTTCCCACACCTCTTGGGCATACCAGTAATTCTCCCTCAAGAGTTCTCTCACTCAACCAATTACAAACACAACTCAAACATAGAGTTGTACCCTCCACTAGTCAGTAACAATACTGCCAGTACACCAAGTACTCAAAGTGCTCCAAGTAGGTCTCCCTAATATTGCAACAACATGAAAATAAATTGATCTTACTTACCATGTAGATCTCCCCTAATCTTGTAACAACCTACAAATCAACCTGATCTTACAATTAGAAGGATCTCTTCCTTGTCCTTGATTACAATACAGCCCCATGGGTCTCTTAAATAGATCCCATACAAACAATAATTAGAAACATAGACTCAAGACTAAAATTAGTATTTTACATGAAAACTAATTGTCCATCTAAAATTAGACCAATTCTAGAAGCGCATGCAAATGCACACACACAGAGGTTACCGATGTCGATTCCTGTCTGATAGATGTCAGCCGACCCATAACTGATGTCGGTTACTGCAAACACTAAAGATGATCGACATCGGTTTATTAGACTGATGTCAGTTGCTTTACAACTCAAAAACCTCCTCCATTTGCATCAATAAAGCTTTTAGCTCCACAACTTAACAATCTCCCACTTAGAGATAAATAGCTGCACCTATTCCTGTACCTGTACATCATCTAATATTGTTTCCTGGCTTGTATCCCTCTTCAAGTTCAATCTTGAAGACCAACCACCACATATCTTGTGGTGCTACTCCTATCATCCAAGTAACTTGCCATATTTGAATCTACATACCCATGTAGAGAAGTGCTTGACCCTGCATAGCATGTCAACTTGTTGCCGGTCCCTCTTAGATACATGAGAATCCACTGAACTGCTTTCCAGTGCTGCTTTCCTGAATTGGCCACAAACTTGCTGACAACTCCCACTGCTTGGGCAATATCAGGTCTAATACACATGTACTTAACCTCTTCATGTGATTTGGGACACTGTTCTATGAACTATCCATCCATAGGTGTGCTAACTGGTTCTGCATCCTGCATATTAAACCTCTCCACTACCTTATTCACATAATCATCCTAAGACAACATCAACCTGTGATCTTCCCTATCTCTAGAAATACTCATGCCAAAGAATTTCTTTGCTACTTCCAAATCCTTCATGGCAATCCTCTGAACTAATTTTACCCTTAGCTCAACAACTCCCTGCATGTGTGACCTTGCAATAAGCATATACACTACATATAGTAACAGGATAATGTAGCTAATATTATCCAACCTAGTAAAATAAACACAATGGTCACATTGATATTGACTAAAGCCATGCTTTGTCGTACACCTATCAAACCTTAAACACCATTGTCCTGTAGCCTGCTCAAGACCATATAACCTGGCCTTCTATCTCACGTGTCCATTCTCTCCTTTCTTTAACCTGGGAATCCATTCATCTTTTAGTGCTTTCTTTCCAGCTGGTAACTCTACCAAATCTCCCATTTGGTTCTTTCCCAAGGAATCAATTTCCTCATTCATGCCATGCTCCCACTATTTCCTGGATTCTACCTGCTCTGCCTCTTTAAAACTTCCTAGTTATTGACCATCAGTGAACAATAAGTAGTATAAAGAAGGGGAATAATGAATTTGAGGCTTACTTACCCTTTTAATCCTCCACATGGGCATTTGAGACTCCTTGACAGCTTGTTGTCTGCCCAAAATCCATTTTAACAGTGACCGATGTCAGTCACCTCTGGCTGACCTTGGTCTACACCCGACCGATGTCATTTCCTCCTGATCACTAATGCCAGTTCCCTAACTAACATCAGTGTCCACCTGGTCACTAACATCAATTCCCTGACTGATGTCAGTATCCACCTACCTAACACCACCGACTCTAGTCTACACATGATCGATGTCGGTACCTACCTGTTTGACGTCAGTTCCACCTGACCAACGTCAGTAACTGTGTTTTCTTGTGAGTGATGAATTTTTACTCGCGAGCTCACTTTGGATCATAACCTTGTCCAAACTGCCCTGCTCAAAATTATTTAGCTCCTTGAGTTGATCTCTATCCATCATCTTCTCCTTGAAAACCAAGGCTTTCCTGTTCTTGTCAAAAACATCAAATTTCCTCTTCCTGCAATAAACACAATCCTTTATTTTAGCATACCATTTTGATCCTCCAATAGAATCTCCCTTCTTTGTTGACCCAGTTTCAAGAAACCTCACTTTCTTTTGTTGCTTACAAAAATCTTGATCTATGCTTTTTGAATCTAAACTCTTACCTTTTGACTCAAGAACATGCATCCCCTTCTTACTCATGTGACCAAGCCTACAGAGCCACATCTTCACATCTACATCTAAAGTAGATAAACCAGAAAGAGAATCAATAATATAAGTAGATAGATAAAGAGTACCTACTTTCTTACCTCTTGCTAAAATAAGTGCACCCTTGGAAACTTTCTAAGATTCCACTGTGAGAGTTGATGTGCATCCCTCATCACCCAACTTTCCAACAAAAATCAAATTCCGCTTCAGGCTTGGGACATGCATGACCTCCTTCAACACCCATGTGTTGCCTGTCTACAATTTCAGCTACACTTTCCCTTTGCCAACCATTTGACAAGGCTTATGATCCCCTAAATAAATCTTTCCAAAGTCTCCTTGGACATAATCATGAAAAAATTCTCTATTTGGGGTTGCATGGAAAGAGGCACTAGAATCTAAAACCCAAGATTCCAATTTATCCAAGGAACATACAAGAGCATCTTATGCAACAATACCTGCAACATTTGCTTCTTCATTTCCTTCATGCTGATCTTCTACCAACCAACAATCTTTCTTTACATGCCCTTTCTTTCCACAATTCCAGCAAATTTTACTGCCATACCTGGATCTGGATCTCCTGCCTATCTTTGACCTTGATTTCCCTTGTTCGACCTTCTCTCTTTGCTTTCCCCTAATTTCAACACTTAAAGCATTCCCTGATGATTCCCATGTGCTTTTCTTACGAATTTATTTATTCAAGATTACACTAACAACATCATCAACTTTCAAGATATTTGAAGCAGACGCAGTATTACTAACTGCCATTACCAAACTATCCCAACTTTTAGGTAAAGAGCATAAGATTAAGAGAGCCTTAATTTCATCATCAAAAGCTATATTGACTAAAATTAACTGGTTTACCAAACCATGGAAATCACTAAGATGACTATGTATAGGTCCATCTTCCAACATTTGCAAATTAAATAATTGCTTCATAAGAAATACCTTATTCGAAGCTGAGGGTTTTTCATATAAATTTGCCAAAGATTCCATTAACTTTACCATTGTCTTAGCCTATGATAAGTTGGAAATCATAGACTATGCCAGGCTCAACCTTATAGATCCCAGAGCCTTCTGATCAAGAACATTCCATTCTTCATCTTTCATATCTGTGGGCTTGCATGTAACCCCACCCAACGGTAAGTACAAATCTTTCTGATACAAATAATCTTCTATCTGCATCCTCCATAATTGATAATTCTTGCCATTGAATTTCTCCATTCTTAGCTTACTTTCATCTGCCATTACTTTACTCCCACTCAAATAGAAACCCCTATAAGTGACCTATAATCAACAAACACTAACTTGCTCTGAACCAAGCTCTGATACCACTTGTCAGTGTACCTAACCAAGCTCTGATACCACTTTTTAGGATTAAGAGCACAATTGATTACCTTGTATAAACAACTAAACATGGAATTAAACTAGAAGTAAAATGTAACTAGAATTCAAAAACAACACAGAATATGAGAGACAATACAATCTTGTATTAACACTCTTCCAGAAGGAAATACAATGAAGAAGTTACATTCTTCCTGCACCTCTTGGGTGTACCAATAATTCTCCCTCAAGATTTCTCTCACTCAACCAATTACAAACACAACTCAAACACAGAGTTGTACCCTCCACCAATTAGTAATAATATTACCAGTACACCAAGTACTCAAAGTACTCCAAGTATATCTCCCTGATCTTGCAACAACCTGCAAATCAACTCATCTTACTTACCATGTAGATCTCCCCTGATCTTGCAACAACCTGTAGATCAACCTGATCTTACAATTGGAATGATCTCTTCTTTGTCCTTGATTACAATATAGCCCCATGGGTCTCTTAAATAGATCCCATACAAACAATAATTAGACTTACTAATTACAATAATTAGAAATGTAGACTCAAGACTAAAATTAGTCTTTTACATGCAAACTGATTGTCTGTCTAAAATTAGACCAGTTTTGGAAGTGCATGTAAATGCACACACACACACACAAGTTATCGACATTGGTTCTTATCTGACCAATGTTGACCGACCCATAATCGACGTCGGTTATTGAGAACACTGAAGATGTCCAATGTCGGTTAATCAAATCAACGTCAGTTGCTCTACAACTCAACAACCTCATCCATTTGCATCAATGAAGCTTTTAGCTCCACAACTTAACAAATCATTATAGAATAACATGATCAAGTTTTAAATCAAGATACGAAAATAACAAAAGATTGAATGGAAGACTCAAAATTGAGTTGGTGTCATAAAATTTGAAGTATGGGAATGAGGTGACATTGAACAATGAAAAAAATGGTATGACATGGATAAATACCAATGGTAGAAAGTAGTTAATGACAAATAAAAAAATAATGTAGTATCATCCTTGAAAATATAGATATGCTAATAACAAGTAATGGCCAAAATAAGAAAATAATTGAGAAAGAAAAGGACAAAATGTCACATCACTAAATCCTAAGAAGGAAACATTGCATCCATAGAAAAAAACTAAAGGTCACATCAAAAAACCATTTGAATTTAAAACAAGCAGATGATGGCACAAAATTTAAATCAGGGAGTAAATGCAAATAATGGTGAGGATTTAGGGAGCTAAATTTATATATAAGGTAAGTTAGTGATGTAAATGACACTAAAAAATCACGTATACAAGAATTTTACTAAGAGGTGGATACATTCCTGTAATTTATAAGATGTTCTAGTTATAATCAAACCCAATAAAGATAAAATGACCACACATCAGATCTTAGTTCCACTATCAGACTCATAGAAAAAGTAAATGGGTATAGGATTGGCCCTAAGAAAAGCCAAATGGAATGATCCTAATCCATTTGAATTGATTAACATAGGAAAGAGGGAGTAGTTTTCACAACCATAAACAACCAATACACAATAGGAAATGCTTGAACTACCTAACAAAATGGGTGGTTAAGATGTATTGATAAGGCTACCAATATTCATCCAATAGGAGTTGATGATGACTCTCATTAGAAGCTACAATCAAAGGAACAATCAATTTATCCAAGGAATTGACCATCTATATGAATGTCAACACCATGGTATAGGTCGTAGGATTACCAAAAAAAGGAAAGTCATTGTAGTTATATAAAATTAGAACCCCTCTAATCTATTATAATATCAAGGAGGCCTATGCACGTACCTCCATAAGAGTCCCAATTGATTAGGACATGAATGCACTGACATAATTTATAAATAAATGCATAGTGATAATGTATTAGCAAACTACCAAGGGAAAAAATCAAGCTACAAAAGGAGTTATTGATATTGCACATAAAATGACCAGATTTAGTGAAGACTTCAACTGGCTTGAGTTAATTATATCAAAACTCATAAAAAAATATCGAGATGCTGATTTCCAGGGCAACTCAATTATTTCAATACCATTTTTTGGTATTCAAACTACACCTGACAATGATTATTGGTTATCCAATGCTTTCTATAATGTCACATGGCCAAGAAATTAAAAAATATGCTTATCTTGGGATAAGTTATGCACTATTTTGGGCTAATTTGTATAGTGAAAAATATATACAATAGAACCCAAATATAGACTAATAAGTTGTAGAAACAACTAGTTATGCCTCTCTCATTTTTCATTGACATCAATGAAAAAAAGGAAAAAGTGATTAGACCTAAGGACTTGGTTTCAATAATTGTATAACCACTATGATCAATATAACTAGGAGAAGGTAAACATTGCCATGATCACAAGTAGAGGCATAAGAGTAGCCATAACCATAGGGGAAAACATAAACATAGGAGGACTCAAAAGATCAACCATCAAACTCTTATTTACAAGTAGTCCCATCCAAATACAAGGAAACGACTTATATATCTTCACTTCCCTTGAAGAGAAATCCTAGCATGGCTCTTGGCTCACCAACAAATAAATGCCTAAGATCATAGTTGAGTACAATTTAAAAAAAATGGAGTTACACTAAAAGAAGTGTACAATTAATTATTTTAATATATTAGCAATGATATATATGAAGAAGAATAGGAGAAGGAATTATTTTTTTGGAAAGTGGTTCACACTTGTTAAATGTGAAATAATTTTTTGGCTTTCCTATCGGTAAAAATCCTTCCACCACTAGAGTATATCATAGTGGACATTGTAGCAGAAGAATAAATAACCAAGAAAATAATGGAGGAAATTTTTCAATAAGGGAAATCTACATCTATACCATCTACAAAATAATCCATAATAGATCAAGAAAAATAATTGAATCTAGCAAAGAAACATGTCACGCAAGAATCCTTATTATCAAAAGGAGGCACCAAGCAAGAGAGTGCGTTGAATCCTTTTTTTTTTTCAAGCCATCCACACTAGGAGGTCCATGACTATCTCCTTTGATTTTAGATAGAATGGAAACATTCACAATTAAATAGAGATTTAAAGAAGAAGCAAACTTATAAGAAATAATTGTTAAGACTCGCACTGTGAAGCACTAGAAGAAGATTTTGGTTCCTCTTTCTGCATGATGGAAAATAATCATGTCAAACCACTAAGTGGAACTATCTATTTCTCCTTCATATCCACCTTATTCATATTCACTAACAGATGCACATGGAATCCTACCGACTCTAAAATCTTTGGTGTCAAGTGTGCAATAATAAAAAGCATCAATGGAGTAAACCCCTATGTAGGAGCACTCTAATCAACTGAAGGTAGAATTTGAAGTAGGACAATAGTTAGAGTAAGAGACTATAAAGGCTAAAGATGAAGAATAAAATTCCACTTTAGAATAAACCCATAAGATAAGGAATAAAAGTAAAAGGAGTAAAAAGCTTTGTAGGAGGAGTAGCAGAGGAAATTTGAGGATGAGAAAGTAACTAAGTTGAATAGAAATAGAAAAATACCAATGCAATCAAGAAGAAATAAAAAGGAAGGATAATTAAGATAAATATTATAAAATTACAATATAAAAATTTAGAATAGTAATAAATGAAAAGAAAATAAGGTTAAAGAGCCACCAAGGAGGTTGAAGAAAAAAGGAAGGAAGACCTAAAAAATAGTAAGAGATGAAAAATAAAGATGTTGAGGAGCAAGAAATGAAAGATGCATTATAAAAATATGTTAAGGATAAGGTTGACCATGACAAGAAGCTAAAAGTGAAAGTATCCAAGTTAACACAACTAGATCTTGATCAACTACCAAAAATAGAAAGACAAGGTAGTCTAGTAAAATCACAACAAATTATCAAATAATTTAAGGAACAATAGCTAAGTCACATGTAAAACCTTCATGAACATATTTAGGTTCATGGTCTAACTTAAGAAAATCACAAGAGAAAGCATCATAGGAAAAATGGTAGTCTAACAAGTATTGGTTGATGGAAATTAAACTTTTATCATTGTGATGAACCACAATCATGCTACCCTTTACACAAATCCGACACCAACCATTAACAACTATAGCTATGACATAATTGGCCTTACCAACTGCCATGTAATAAGTTTCTCTTGGTGCATCATAATTAACATTAGATAAGAAAATTAAAGGTGATATTACATTTCAAACATCAATAACAAAGAAAACATCTAAGATTTAGGAGCAAAACACCTAGATACAAGATGATAACACTAAGCTACATGAAATATTGGCTAAGGCACTAAAAAAATCTATTTCACTTGTTTAACATTAGTGTAACAAGTTATGGGAATGAATTTATGTGAGAGGGAAATTAATTCATTGATTTAATTAATTAGTTAACTTAGGATTTGGATATATCACAAAGGTTATAATAATCTAGAACCCAAGTCCTCCAGCTGTGAAATGAAACAAAAGTTATTTTTGAGTTAACAAAAGAGTATGATAAGGTCATCAAAACTGTGATGCATCAATCCATTCAACTCTCTCACAAGATGCTAGATTGGAATGATAAATTAAAGGACACATGGAAAGATATTACCTCAGACCTATCCAAAGCATCCAAATAAAAGGTGTCATGGAGAGCCATGTGGAAACACTAGCTGAATTGGACATTATATTTTAGGAGTTTATTCCATTGAGAGATAATAGTAGGGCTTGAGTGCACACCTGGTGTTTTAGTTAATTTTAAATTATATTTTGGAAAGGAAGAAGAAGAAACTAAATATAGGTATGATTGAAAACCCTGTTTGATTATGCACACATTGAATCAAGTGATTGTGAAAAAATCCTCTTTGGTTTGGGAAGATGACCTATAAATAAGACAAAACTAAAGGAAATGGTTGGTTAAATAGATAACTAAGTGGATTTCCTAGCATTAGATATATCCAAGAAGCAAGAGCTTCCTCGAGGGTTGTCAATCCATACATTTTAAACAATTAAGTTTATAAAATAGAATAGAAGGTACTTGCATCAATAATCAAAAGGTAATAAAATTGAACATAAGAAATGCTTGCTAAAGAAATATACTAGAAATGACTAATATAGAAATAATCAAGTCAATACTAGTGCTAAATGGCTTGGATCTAATTCAAAAAAATTGGTAGGGGTCTATGAATAGGTAAGGATATAAAAAACTATTTTTGGATGAGGATAGGTAGGTAGAAATAACTTCCTATTATTTCCTACCATAGTGACCATTAGTGGTTGATGTGATCATTGGTAGTTAAGGTGATATTTGGTGGTTAGGGTAACCATTGATGGTTGGGAAGATCGTTGGCAGTTGAAACAATTATCGGTGTTATTATGTGTAGATATGGGTTGGTAAATAGTTGATTAATGAGATCACAAAGTTAGATTTTGGTAGATGGGTTGGTGTTGGGCTAATTAAAAAATAAAATAAAGTTTTTGACTACTAAAAAGTAAATAATTATCTTGTAGAAGGCTAATCGGGTGAGTGTTTGAGGTGGTTGACTCTTTGGTAGAGTCTCATGTTATTTTGGTAGAGTAACAGTACTTGACACTTTAGTAGAGTGATGATGGTAAGTTCACTCTCTGACATGACGATTGGATCATTGGATTACTAATGGTAATTGGCCTATAAAACAAAGGAAATTTGGATGCACAAGCTATCGATAACAATTGTAGATGAATTTTACCTCCTTACTCCTCTCTTCTTATAAGCAAGGTAAGAGAGTTGTAACAAGATGTTAACTAGGCCTTCTAATTATAACTTACTCATGCAATGGATCACATGTGGATTAAGATGATATATTTTTAGAAAATCAAGGTAGGTGGCTTACATGTTAGTGGTTAAGGAGGTACACACTGACTGTTAATAGTCAAGGTGATTATTAGTGGTCATCTTAACCATTAATGATCAAGGGTCAAGGTAAAGAGTAGGTAGAAGGGTAGGCTAGGTCAATTGGGAAAACTAACCATGGGTTAGACTCAGTTAGGGGTTGAAAGGTCAAATTGGTCCCAAAGGGGTCCTAAGATGGTCCACGAGAATTTCAACATTTGAAATTGTAGTGTGTGGATTTATAATGTTTAAATTTTGCCCCTTTTTATTATACAACTTTGAATCAATGAGTTATAAAATAATAACAGATTGCTAATCGAAGGTCTGATTTGTCAAAGTAAGGGAGGAGGTGTTCCCCTTTAAACTAGGAGTTGATGAGGTAAAACAAAATTAGGTGTGGTTTGATAAGGTGGATGAAGGCGATGATGAAGGTAGATGTCATGAAGGTGGGTGACAAGTTGGGCAATGAAGCACAAATAAGTGTTTAAAGCGTGATAAAAGGTGTGATAGACAAAATAATGCATAGATTAGGTTGTCATAATTGATAAAAATAAATGTTGTTTCTAGAAGGATAAGTGACAAGTGGACTACATGACTACATTTAGGCATGGTGGCTAGGAACAATCATAATTCTCCAAAGTGATGTATGTGTTTTGGTGGGTATCTGAGGCAGGGAGTGCTCTCGATAAAAACACAGACTAGTCAAGTGTCATAGGTATCTAAGGTAGGAATTGCTCCTAGTGAGAAGACATAAGTGGGTTAGTTAAGCAAGAGGTGGTGTAAGCTCAAAAAGTGGTCAACATGGCAATGTTATCATTACAATAAAAAGACCAGGCAATAGTCATCATAAAATGCACATTAGTTGAGCCAAAATGGACCAATGGAAAGATGATGAGGTGGTCAAGGTAGGTGGCTAAGGTAGTCTCCATGGGTGAGTGAATTGATTTGATTCTAATTAAATATGGTTACTCAAGGTAAGGTAAAAAAAGTGGGGCCCCTAACCATCAATGGTCAGGGTTCTTAAGGGTGATCATCGACAATCACCCTAACCATTGAAGGTCAAGGTGAAAACCCTAAGAGTCTAGTGGTTAAAAGTGAAAAGTGACTATGGAGGTCTAGCACTTGGTGATTTTGGGCCAAAAGAGTTATGATAGTGACTAATGAGGTGGATTTTGATGGTTAACTAAGGTGGAGAGTGGATCAAGTGGACCAACAATGATATAGGGAGCACACAGGCATATATGAAGATGGGTAGGTCTATAATTAACTCCATGGTGGAAATCACAAAAATAGGTAGGGGATGTTTTAAAATTGGTATATTAGCTTTAATTCTTAATTTCATTAGGGTTTGAGGGTAGGTTAGGTTTAAATGCTTGAGTTTGAATTGTTATACCCTAGTTAGGGTTTTTGGGGGTTTTGGGTAAATTTATGGGTGAAAGGTGAAATTGAATGGGTGGTTAGGTAGGTAAGGGTAAGAAGGTAAGTAAGGGTGACATAGTAGGTTATTTATTTTGTACTTTGGTAATTTTTAGGGTAGGTTAGGTTTTATGTGTTTTTCTCATGGGATACCCACAATGATCATCGATAGTTGGGCTTGACTATCGACATACCTAAAAAAATGGATACCTAACTATCGGTGGTTAGTATGACCATCAGTGGTCGACTAGTGAATTTTTTTTTGGAAAGTGTTTGAAATGCTAAGTTAAAGTAAATAATGTTGGATAGGTATGGGTTGGCTTGTAGGTTAGAGGGTAACTTTGGTAGGTATTGTGTAGATGGGTAAGATGGATAGAGAAATAGGTTAGTTGCTTAAAGGGTAATTAGGGTAGGCACTGGTAGGTGATAATGGTGTAGGTGACTAAGCTATGTTTCTAAGTGAATTTTTACAATCTAGGGAGTAGATACATATATATGACCAAGTACTACTCATCTTCACAAAGATCCACTAGGGGATGACCCCAGTCAATTGGACCCACATAGAGGAGGTTAGGTTGGATGTGATGAGACATAATGAGCATCTGCCTCAGGATGCCTCTATGATAATAGCACTCATAAAGAGATGGGATCCCACTAAAAACACTTTCTTACTACTGATTGATGAGATGATGATCTTATTTGAGGATGTACATAAGATCATATGGCTACTTCTCTAGGGTTTTCCAATCTATCACATAGAGTGAGAGGCGTAGGAGGAACACATTGAGATATTATATGGTGATGTTAATGATCAAGTTAGATGGCATGTAGGGGGATTTAGATATAACATATTTCATATGAGGGAAGCCATGATATCAATAAACTTATTGGTAGATCATGTGGTTGATTAGATGTGGTAGTGTTCAAATGATGATAAGAGTTCATCAACTAGTTACTTGCACTATTGTAGAACATCATTCTTATACTGGTAAGAGCCATTTATTTGATTAACCACAAGTTAGGATTCACCAAATATGTTGATTATTTTGACCCCTAGGGTTAAGGTATTTTGAAGGTCTATGACTAGGGCTTCATAGTCAGCCATATTATTGGTACATTTAAAATCAATCTTGAATGACAAAGTAAGAGGCTCACTATCAAAGGGAATACATATGATACCAAATCCCCCACCATGTTGACAATTTGATCCATCAAATAACTTGGTGACTTGATAGGTGAATTCCATGTGAGAGAGGGTTGTGATGGACTCATCAGGGAAATCAAGAGGAGAAGGTAGGTTTTCTATTAATGGTGCCTTAACCAATTGGTCGGTAATGACTTGTCTTTTAATTGAATTTTATTGAAGGAACTCAAAGTCAAAATCCACTATGAGCATGAGCCACTTGGCCATACATTGGTTTTGATATGGCTTGGAGTGCATGTACTTGAGTGGGTTGATGTTGGTTATGACATAGGTTTTTTGGTTAAGGAGGTAGTGGAAAAGTTTGGTGGCCGGAAAGACTAAAGCTAGGTAGATCTTCTTGGTGTGGGTATACCAAGTCTCATAATCTACAAGCATGAAAATAATGTAGTAGATGGCTTGCTCTTTGTGTTGATCATCCTGATGAGAAAACATTGCCCTTAGGGAATGGTTGGTGGTAGAGATATAAAGGTAGAAAGGTTGGTCATCCTTGGGAGGGGTGAGAATAGGTAGAGAAAAAAGGTACATTTTGAGTGAATCAACTGCCTTTTGATAGTCACTATTCCACTTTAAAGACACACCCTTATTTTTAAGGTGGTGGAAGGGTTGACATTAGTTTGAAAGTTGGGAGATAAAGAGATGAATAGATTGAAGGTTTCCCTGCAAACTATGAAGTTGCTTAAGGTTGAAGGGAGGAAGCATGTTGAGGATTGATTTGATTTTGGTGGGATCAAATTTGATTCTATGAAGGGAGATAATGAAACCTAAAAGCTTTCCTGAAAAGTCCCAAAAAATGCACTTCTTGGGGTTTAGGTGGACATGGTAATGGATAATGCATTTAAAGATGATTTTGAGAATGGCTAAATGATCCTTTCAAAGTTTGGATTTTTTGAGAAGGTCATTCATGTAGTCCTCTATAATCTTATGGATAAGGTCATGGAATATGTAGGTCATGGCACATTGGTAAGTTGCACCAACATTCTTTAACTCGAAAGGCATGACTCTATAGTAAAAGGTCCCCCATGGGGTGGTAAAGGTGGTCGTGTATTGATCTTTGAGGGTGATTAGGATCTGATTATATCCTAAGAATCCATCCATAAGAGATAACATTTTGTGGCTGACTGTAAGATCAACTAGCTAGTTGATAATTGGTAGAGGAAAATCATCTTAGGAGCAAGTGAGGTTGAGGCCATGAAAGTCCACACAAATGCATAGTCCCCCTATGGCTTTAGTGACAAGCACACCATTTGATACCCATTGAGTATAGTCAATAGCTTGAATGAAATTGACAAATAAAAGATGTTGAAGCTCACTTTTAATGAGAAGGGCTATGCAAGGGTGCATACATTGAAGTTTTTGATTGATGGGCTTGGCCTCATGGAAAGTGACTATGTTTGGGTAACAATGGTAGGGTCAATTCAAGGCATGTCACTATAAGACCAAGAGAATGATATGTTATGGTCTTGGAGGAAAGAGGGGAAATCTTAAAGTTCCTCAGCATTCAATGATTGTCTAATTTTGATAATGTGAGGGTTTCCAAATTACCCAAGTTGCTATCCATGGTGCATTTGTTCAATATGGTCAAAGTCTTGGGAGGAAGGGATTTTTGGATGGAAGAGTCTAGAGCACCAAGGTAGGTGAGAATGGAATCATCATCCTAGCACTCAACAGTGTTAATGGTAGGGGAGTCATCTCCTATCATCTTAGGATGGGTCAAAGGGATGGTTATGGTTTCCCCTTCCTTTTGATAAGTTAGGATTTTAAGGCTAATCATTTTGATGAAAAAATGTTAGGTGGGATGATGTCATCATCCTCACATACAAGTGGACGAGAGGTTGGTGATGAAGGGGTGTCTTCCTCAATAATGGTGATGATAAGTGGTTTGATTTGCTTCTTGTTGGGTAGGATGAAACTAAGCCCATGTTTCTCATGAGGCTTTCTAGTTTTAATGGAAATCAACTCATGTTGGTTATGCTCATATTATCCAAGATAAAATCTTTTCCAAGAACACCTATAGAGGTAAGTCTTGGTTTATTTAGGTAGGAAAAATTAATGGTAAATGGATGAGGTTAAAGAGAGGTGTTGGAAGTGTCGATGGGTTTATCGAGTCCACCATAGATGAAATGGGTTTGATAATGGGGAGGCCTAAAAGGAATAAAAATTTGACATTGAGGTCATATCCTGGGTGGTTAGTGAGTTGCTCATACTCATGAGGATTAGGGAAGGCATCAAGGGATAAAAGGTGATATTCCCCCATAAAAAGGTGGTATAATGTTGATTCCAAAGGGTTTGAGGTGAGGATCTGGTTAAAGGGGATGGATGAGCTAGTAGATGCTTCATTTGTAGAAAGAGGAGTGACTTCATCTTTCATGGTGTAGGACTTGTCTTTATTTAAAGAAGGTATGCTAGATGGATGTAAGAGGACATCCTTGGTTGGTAGGTCATGTTTAATGTTGAGAAGGGACTTGGGTTAGCTTGGATGGTGATGACCCAGCCTTCATGCTCAAATTTAATATAGAAATGCAGGTAGAGGGGATGTAACCCATGGAGCAGATCCAAGGTCATCTCAATAAAACATTTTATTAGAATTCACCTTCCAATATATATAAGAGTTCCAGAAGCATGCAAGGCCCTACATATATATTAAGGATAACCATTCTCAAGGTAGTGGTCATGGTGTTGTTAAAATATCAGAGGATGGCTGAGGTTTTAGACATGACATTATCCAAAAGGTTAAGTTGGCTATAGGCATGGGAGGAGATAATGTTAATACTAGCTCCCCCATTAATTATGACCCATTTAATGCAGGTTTGGTTGATGTAAATAGTAATAAAGAGAGGGGGATCTAGGTTATTTGGATGGATATAGGGTATATCCAAATCCTTGAAGATGATAAGGTTGTAAATTTGGAGAGCATAAATAGAGGTTGCTAGAAGTTGAGGGTCTTCAGGATGGACCTCTACCGATTGCAATGCCTCTATCATTACTTGGTGATGATGAGGTGAAATGTTAATCAACTTATATAAGCTCATCTTCATCGAGGTCTAGTGGAGTTGTTTAAGCACCACTCTCCTGATGAAATCAAAGGGGTTGGATTAGGAGGCACCTAAGATAGATACCTTGGATTTGGGAAAAGGTGAAGGTGTTTGGATAGGGTTGGTTGGGAAGTAAAATATGGGTATATCCATGGAATGGACACCTTGGCCTTCCCTTTATCCTTCTATTGCTCTCTTATAACCATGTGAATGGTATGTATAGAGGGAGAAATTAGGGTAGGAGATTGGTTAGGCTCTTCATCACTCTGAGGTAAGAGTGGAGGAGTAGGTAGGCATTGGGTAGAGGGTATTGTTGTTGGTTGGATTGGTCTAGGGCTCGTGAGAGGTTCATTTGTTAATAGATCATCTTCATCATAGATTCGACATATAGTGATTTAGAGAGCTTTGTAATTCTCCATGTCATACCCTAGTATCTTATGATAAGAGCACACATGGTAGTCATTATACCAGGTAGGTTTTGAACTAAGAGTGTCAAATGACTTGATAGGTGGTAAGGTTAAGCAAAAAGCTTGTAGTAACTATTGAAAATGGTGGAGTAGGATTTGGATAAAGGTGGAGAGGTTTTAGGGGTTTTGGTCTTGGTTAGTAATGTGGAAGTCCTTTTGGTAGTGGGTTTAGCAATAGAAGGTTTGGGAAAGGTAGTGCATTTTGTTGGTGGTTTTGATTTTGGAAAGGCAAAGGTTGAGAAAGTAAAGGTTAGAGGTTTTAGGATAGGTATCTTGGTTTTTTATTGTTTAGAGATAATAGGTGTATCTAAAATCATGTGTGTTGGTTTAACTAACAATGGTAGTTGGGTCTTGGTTAGGACAACCATATTTCTAATTAGAGTGGAGGGATGAGGCCCTAAGATAGATGGAAAGGTGGAGGGAGGTATAATTTTGGCTCTCTAGCCTTTTGTTATTTCTACTCCTTTGGTTGATTTGGTTTGGTGCTTGGTTGTTGGGTTTGGTGAGGTAAGCTCCACCTTCACAGATAGGTGATTAAGACTTTGTTTAGGGAGGGTACCAAGGTTCTTGGCTGGCTTGGCCAGTTTGGTTAGAGAAGGTGATTTGCTTGATTGGGGTTTAGGTGCTTTGGGTGGCTTAGGAATTGTTGGGTGGTAGAAGTTGTTATTGGTTTGGTTGATAGGGTAGGAGTTTAG
Organism: Torreya grandis; assembly: GCA_037957365.1. Lineage (NCBI taxonomy): Eukaryota > Viridiplantae > Streptophyta > Pinopsida > Cupressales > Taxaceae > Torreya > Torreya grandis. The sequence continues at coordinate 7,296,443 of JARHVA010000118.1, read as the reverse complement.
ATAGAAATAGTGGTGGGTTGATCTGTTAAAGGCATGGTTATAGGTTCCTGTTTGGTGATATAAAATATCCCTAATTTCTACCAAAAGGTGGCTCAATCCATTTGAGGTTTGGAGACAAATTCAAATTTTTGTACTAACCTAGAGAATGGTTTATAGGCTATTTTATTCCTTAAATAATGGACCTAAAAGATAAGCCCATAGGTTGAGATAGAGGGGTGGTAACCTCATATTTTTACTCAATCAAAGGATGCAAGGTCTGAGTGGGTGAATCCTCTATGGAAGGTTAAAACATGGGGGATTCCTCTTTTGGAATGATTTTTGAAGGGGAAGTAAGTTGCTCGGTGATTGATAGAGAAGGTCAGATGGGTGCTTGTTTTGGTATGTCGATTGAAGAAGGGGTTGATGGATCCACTACCTCAATAAGTGGAGGAAGAGAAAGGGGGGATTCCTTAATTTGGGTCTCCAAAAAAGGAGAAGGTAACTCCACTACCTTAATAATCAGAGAAGGTGAGGAGCAGATAGGTTGGTTAGTAGGTTCTTCAATAATGAGTGTGACTAAAACCATGTTAACAATATAAGCATCATGAGAGCACTCAATCATGTTATTAATTTTGGAAGGTGCATGATTGGGGAAAGGCTACTTAAATATGTCAAGGGATTGGTTTTGAGGTGCATTGGGGTTATCCAACATAAGTTCCCCCTTGTCAATGAGGGATTAGACATCACTCTTAAAGGTGTTGCACCTACTAACGTCATGCCCTATTACATAGCAGAAGGTGCATAAGTCATTATCATTGTACTAACTAGGTTTAGGATGAGAAGAATTAGATTGTTGAGATGGTTTGATATGAGGAAGCATTATGATATTAGATTTCAATATCTTCTCTAGGATTGAAGCGTAGGATTCTCCAAGTGGAGTAAATTACTTTTGGGTGTTTCAGTTTTGGTTTCTCTAGAGGAATTTGGTTGGTTGGTAGATGATGGGGAAGCAGCTTTAAGGACAACCATGTTTGCAGTGCCCTTGATTTTGGTCCTATTATTGTTTTGGTTATTTGGTTTTGAGGAAGAAGCCTCATTGGTTTTGTAGGTAGAGTTCTTATTTTTTAGTTTTAGCTTTCTTTCATCAGTGGCTCTATTCTCTAATTTACATGCCATGGTGAAATCTTTGGCAAAAGTTTGGAAACTCTGAACATGCAATGTGTAAGAGATGTGATTGGCATATGCTCAAGAAAAGAGTTCAATTAATTTGGGTTGGGGTAAGGAAAAGGAGAGTTGGTTGATTAGGCTCCACCAATAAGCTACAAAATTGGAGATATATTCATCATTAAATTTCTAGATAGAGTAGAGGTCAGTGATGGAAACCTTCTTGGAGATATTTATTGAAGAGTGATCCAAGAATGTTTGAGCCTGTTGGGTGAAGGAGAAGATGGAATGCTTAGAATGATAAGTGGTAACCCTAGTAGCGACAAGTGATAAGGTATAAGGTATTGGTGTTAATATGTTTTGAATAAGAGTGTGGTTAGCCATGGGAGTGGTATTGATGGTGGTAGTGGGTGATCCAATAATAATTGGGGTATGGGTAGATAAAGGTTACGTGGTGGCTATGTTGGAAGAATTGTTAGTCAAGATAGGAGGTGTTTGGGTGTTAGAAGGTTGAGATGGTTAGTTCTACATGGTTGTGTCAAATGGGTTTTAATTTGAGGGAGATGCTTGACTAGTTAACGGTTGGGTGGTGATAATGGAAATAAAAGAACTACTTAAAAATCCTAATGGTATGCCATAGGGTGGATCAGTAGGTGGTGCTGAAATAGGTGTATGGTGAGATACTATGCTAAAATAATGCTATAATGCTACCAGGTTATTATCCAAAAAGGAAATAAAGTCTGAGTTGCCTTGGGAGACCATTCAAGGCATACTAAAAGCATTAGAATGATGAGCAAAACACTCAACATCTGAGATATACTCCATGGATGAAGATGTAGAGGAGAATAAATAATATATAGATGGGTCTTAACTTAATAAGTCTCTTCATTATTGATGAGTAAGAACCATATAAGTATGATGAGATGAAAACACACAGAATATTATAACTCAAATAGAGAGAAAGCAAGAAAATGATTAAGAAAATCCAACACACACTAGAGTACATTAAAATCTTGTGGTTAATTTTAATCTCAATTTTGGCTTATGCCTTAAGTTATGAGAATGTGTGATAGAAGTTGGCTTGTAAAATAGGTACTATTGAAATAATCTATGGTTGGTTTCAGGTTGTTTAGGTGTTAAAAAAGGATCTATATTAGGAATTAATATGTGGCTTGGTATTGGGGCCTACCCCCTCACTTCACACATCGCAACGATAAAGGTGTCAGGTGATTAGCCAATATATACTAATTTCCAAAGTTTATACTCAACCAAAGAGATGAGTTGGTTCTCCCTTTGGTAATAAACTCCAAGTAAGATCACTAGGAAAGGGTAAGGTGATCGCTAGGTGATGAAATCCTATTTGGGCCTTGTCTCATTTGTTTGATGTTTAATTGATGAAGGTGGTTTGGTTTAGTGTGTGCAATAAAAGTGATACTATAATAAAATCACTATGCTTTAAACTGAAAGTGAGATAAAATTAGATGCAAGTAATGGATGAACTTGATTTTAAACCCAAAAGAAATTTTAGTTTTGTTAATGAGTGAAGATAGAGATAAAAGCATACAAATGTAAAGAAAATAAACCCAAAGTAAAGACTAAAGGTTCCACTAGGCATGTTAGAATGTTTTAGTGAATTTCAACTTATATTTTGGGAAAGAAGAAGAATAAACTAAATATGGGTATGGTTAAAAAACTTTTTTGATTATGCATGCATTAAATTAGATGATTATGAAGAACTCCTCTTTGGCTTGGCAAGATGACCTAAAAATAAGATAACACTAAATCAAATGGTTGGTTAGATAAATAGATGAGTGGATTTCCTAGCATTATCTAGATCTTGAAAGTAAGAGCTTCTTTGGGGGTTGTCAATCCACACATTTTAAATAATTAAGTTTATAAAATAGAATAGAAGGTACTTGAATCAATAATAAAGAGGTACTAAAATTGAATACAAGAAATGCTTTCTAAAGAAATAGACTAGAAATGAATAATATAGAAATAAGCAAGTGAATACTACTGTTATATAGCTCGGGTTTGCTTCAAAAAATCAGGTAGGGATTTGTGAATAGGCAGGGACATATAAAACTAGATTTGGTTGAGACTAGGTAGGTGGAAATAATTTTATATTATTTCCTGCCATAGTGATTATCAGTCATTGATGTGATCATCAATGGTTAAGGTGGCTGTCGATGGTCAAGGTGACCATTGATGGTTGAGATGACCATCAATGGTTACTATGTGTAGATCTAGGTTGGTAAATAGATGATTTATGGGATAACAAGGTTGGACTTTAGGATAAGGGTTGGTGTTGGGCTGAGTGCAAAAGCAAATAAAGTAGTTGAATACTGAAAAGCAAATACTTATTTTGCATAAGGTTGATCAAGCGAATGTTTGAGGTGGTTGACTCATCGATGTAGTCTCACGTGATTCTAATGGAGTAATGATACTTGATTCTTTGGTAGAGTGGTAACAACAAGTTGGCTCTCTGAAATGATGGTTGGATTGTTAGATTGCTGATGGCGATTGACTTGTTAAACAAAATAACTCTAGATGCATAAGCTCTTGATAACAATTGTAGATGGATTTTACCTCCCTACTCTTCTCTTATAGGTAAGGTAAGATATTTTCAATAAGATGTTAATTAGGCCTTCTAATTATAACTCACTCATGCAATGGCTCACACATGGATTAAGATGAGCAATTTTTAGAAAATCAATGTGTGTGGCTTGCATGTTGGTGGTTAAAGAGGTACACCCTAATCATCGATGGTCGAGGGTCAAGGCAAAGAGTAGGTAGAAGGGTAGGCTAGGTCAATTGGGTAAACTAACCATGGGTTAGGCTTGATTAAGGTTTGAAGGGTCAAATTAGTCCTAAGGGGGTCCTAAGATGGTCCAAGGTAATTTTGACATTTGGAATCATGGTGTGTAGATTTTTGGTGTCTACACTTGGGAGCTTAAGATCTTGTGAAACACGTTTTCATGTGTCAAAATTCAAATATATATAAATAAAATGGAGATATTAAGTCAAGACATTTAGTAGAAGGTGGCCTAACATAGACCAATCATCATAGTTATTGTTGGTGATGAAAAAAAAACCATTATGTAAAGTCAAGCCCATTTTCACTTATTAATTAGCATGGTTCTAGATGTTTTAACTAACTAGATGAATTATAAACAATATTTGAAAAATATTGATATCTCTATCTAATAAATCAAATATGATTCTAAGTACATCCCATAATTAGAGCTCATTCAAATCCCATGTCAAAGGAAAATAACTTAGGTAACACAACCTTTTCCACATCCTTAACAACCAACTCTTCCAGCATCAACCTCTGTATCCACATATCCATCGACAACTTCCCTAATATTTGACCAATCATCACAGGTCAAACATTTATAAAATCACTAGCCATGCCTCCACCATCATAATAAGGTACTCTATAGAAGCAATTTTGTCAAAGTTTTGAAGATATAACTTTTATTAGGAAAGAAGATTTGTGGGCAAGGATAGGAAGGTTAAAAACCCACAAAGGATGGCCTCTTGGTTATGCCAACCTTTTAAAAACATACAAAGGTTGGTAGTTTGTTATGTGTCTTAATTGAAAACCTATAATGATGACTAAATAATGCGCAAAAAATGAAAACTAGAAAACACAAATTTGAGTGAAACTATGACCATTGATTGTTGGCCAACCTAATAACTCAACGTAAGGAAATTACACCAGATTCAATCAACATTACACTACTACCACCATTGTTTTGGGATGAGATAACTATTTTTGGAAAGAGTTGGTAGTAAGATGAAGAACATAAGTTGCATGACTATTTTGGTAACATGAAAAGGTGACATGTTTATGATAATATATTTTATATAATATGGTCTTAGCTAAGATATCAATAGCTTATAAAAGCTGAAAATTCTCATTCAATCCTTTAAATTATAGTTCACGAATATGAAGAGTCATAATATCTTTGGATCTCTCTATATATTTTTTTATTGTAAAATAAAATATTGATTGTTGAATGTGATTTTGAACTATAGTCAACAGAGACCATTACATTGCTTTCCTTGAAAATCTTTTATGCTAATTGTATTATGTGCTTATAAATTTTCTTATATTTATTTACATCTTCCTTGTGAACATATGTGTTTTTTTTACCAAATAGGAATGCTATGGATGGATGAAATGTTTATAAATGAGTAAACAATAATGGTGAATTAATTTTCACTATGATACCCTTGATTTGTTAACATATTCTTTAAGAATAATTAGGTATTGTAACAATAATTCACAAACTACAACAATTAGCATGTTTTGATGGGGTTTGAGAGGGACCACTTCTTGGAAACAATAAGCAAGTGGATTGCCATAAATAATGAGCATTGAAAGCATTGTAAGATTTTTTTGGGATCATTTGAATTAATTTTAAAACAAAGAGGGAAAGTGCCCAAAGAGAATATAAATCCAAGGGCTATAAAAATTATTGGATAAGGGATAGAATAATTATTAATGAATTAAAATCAAAGAAGTTATGTACAAAAGAAATTTATGAGTAACTAATCACAAGATTCAGCCCAATCTGTGATTGAAGGCATGCTACTTAAATTTTTTTTGTTAGGTGTTCACTCTAGTGTGTGTGAACTAGTTACAATGCTGATAGGTATGTTAAGTGTAATAAAATCCAGTGTTGTGTTGGATTCACCTTTAATTTCCCTCTTGTGCCTATCTAAAACTTTTACAACTTATTCAAACCATTTCCTAGTTATTGTTAGCTCCTTACATCCTTTTGGCTTCCTATCCCTATAATTATAGTGGGCGTATGGGATTCATTCCCATGGATTGAATAAATTATTTTTAGAGTGTTAATAATGACCACCCCTAAACCTAACCTGGACTTATTTTCCATTAGATCATCTTGGAAAGACTATCCTTCACATTTTATATTCAACTATTGGAATTTTAAATACTCACTAAACATAATATTAAGATACTTTCACTGATCTGTGATGACCTCTTCACTATTTCTCCATTGTTATTCCTCTTTCTCTTCTAATTTTGACTCAGTTTATCTATTGGTCTCTATGTCCCCTTTGGTTTTTATGTTTTCTTTATTCTCTATGTTATCTTTGGTCTATTTTAGCTCACTCTAAGCATCAAAATTGGTCTTTTATTATATAGGTCTAGCTCTTCCCATTCTTAGTAGGTCCTCTACTAATCTTAATCACAACTACCTTTAGAATTTCACCTTCAACAATAATCTACTTGTTCTACCTTTTGTATTGTCACAACTCCTTATGAAACCCCAAAATAATTTTAACATCTTCTACCTCTTCTTTATCCATTGGTCTGGATTTATTTTTTGGTTTTAAATGGTTGAGTATCCATCATTCATATATTCTTTATTCATACCCCTTTAGTTTTCATCCCTATATTTCCCTATTCAAATACTCCATGTCAACTAGAATCATCAAAATGACATTGTCCATATCTAGGATTTTTAACAATAGTGGAATTTTCCCAAAAAATTAACTCTAATTTATCTAATAAAAAAATTGCTTACAACTTCAAAAACAATGTACCCCTACACAAAAAAACTCAACAACATACCTGGCAATGGTAGTATTCACCCAACACTCAATCACACACATCCACTTAGTGTCTAGGTTACATAAATGTTCTAGTTTATATTCACTCCATACAAAGTTCTTTGTGTTACGAGGTCCAATGCAATAATATTCAAGTATGGATAACCATGCTGCCAATAGCTCATGAAACTCACACTATAAAATTTCATAAATTTTTCCATATATGGGAGTATAAATAATCTCTTGGGCATGCACTCAGTTTAATAGCTTATTCCTTTATGAAATCATGTATTATCAAATCTAGCTAATTATCAAAATCCATTTTACTAGGAAAACATCTTAACATTTTGTGGTCCTAGAAATAAAACCTTTTTTAGTAGTGGTCCTTATATTTCCTCATCAGGATATGCTAATTATTGTATGCTTATGGGTTGTAATGAGATTCACAATATGTTAAGTTATTCAATTGCATAATAATAAGGATAATGTGTGTTTAATTGCATATAAATTTCTTATAAATTGATTATATAGATAATGTCCTATCTATTCCCATAATTATCACATCTTAATGTATAGACAACATTTTCTCAATTAATACTTAGGCCATATTATAGTAAAGGACATAATGAGGATACACTAATTTGCAAAGAATACGTACTAAAAAAAAGATGAAATTGAATCCTCATAAATCAAATATTTATATTGAATTCAAACTATTTTAGAGAGCTAACCCTATTAATTTACACCTACGAAGTATTTATAGGATTTGAAGAGAATATTTTTGTCAGGATCTTGCTCCACCAAAAGAGCACAATATGATTACCAAACCAAGCAACTTAATATGTGGAAATTAACCAGAATCACAAGTAACTAGAATTCAGAATAACACATGATATGAGAGACAATACACAACTTGTATTAACACTTTTACAGAAAAGAATACAATAAAGAAGATGCCACTTCTTCTCCACCACCTCTTCAGAGGTTTCCCACACCTCAAGTGAACAGTAATTCTCTCCTCAAAGCTCTCTCTACTAGGTCCCAACACCCAACTCAAACACAGAGTTGGTGTTCACCTTACACCTGTGCTCCACGCACTCCACAAGTGCTCCACACACTCCACAAGTACTCAAGGTACTTCTAGTAGATCTCCCATGAACCTGCAACAACCTGCAATTCAACAGACCATACTTATGGAAGGAACTGCCTTGCCTTCCTCTTAGCTCTCCATGTACTCCACGTACATACCAATGAGTACACACCGTACTCAAAGTAGATCTTGCCTGATTCTGCTCCCTGTTGTGTTGCTATCTTATCTGATCTCCAACCTACAAATCAATACTGGTTCTGCACACCTGTGAACCTTGACCTTGCACACACACACCTGCAGATCAACGATCTTACTTACCATGTAGATCTCCTATAAGGGCCATGCTCACCTGATGACCAAGATCATACATACCTGAAGAATCCAGCTGACTCTCCAATCTAGCACCAACACAACTGGTACTATGGCACTAGGAGGAACACACCATTGCTCTACCTCACACACCGAAGGAGCTTATAATTATGCTCTCTTACTCCCTAGCACTAGTTTACAATACAACCATGAGTCTATTATATAGAACTCATCCAAACAATAATTAGACATCTAATTACAATAATTAGATCCACAGCTATGAGTCTAAAATTAGCACTCATTATGCAAACACTTGGTTCGTTAGCTAACTGCCCATAATAAACTCGCAGTCAAATCACACAGGTGATCAACGTTGGTCCCTGTCTGCCTGGAGGTGACTGATGCCAGCCGATCCATGACCGATGTCGATTGCTTCTCTTTCACTGTCCTGCCGATGTCGGCTGATCAGACCGATGCCGATTGCTCTGCAACTCAGCAACCCTCAGCAACCTCCTCCCCTATTTGCATCAGTGAATCTTTTAGCTCCACAACCTAACAATCTCCCACTTGGAGATAAATAGCTGCACTGTACCTATACCTGTACTCCGTCTAATCTGTTTCCTGGTTTGTATCCCTCTTCAAGCTTCAATCCTGAAGACAACCCACCACACATCCCATGGTGCACCACCTGTCATCCGAGTACCCTGCCACATCCGAACCTACAAACACATGTAGTGAAGTCCTGACCCTGCATGTATACCTGCTGCTGGTCCCTCTCAAAATCCCTGAGAACCCACTTCCCCGAATTGGCTCCTAACTCTTGACAGCTCCCACTGCATGGGAGTACTTAGGTCTATACCAGACCTCATGTGATTTTGGACACTGTACCTGTCCAACCCTTAGTGTGCTCTGGCTTTGCATCCTGCGTAATGAACCTTGCCAACACCTGATTCACATCAGCTCCCACTGGAGACAAAATCAACCTGTGATCTCCATGCCTCCCATGTCAAAGAATTTCGCTGCTCCAAACTCCTCATGACATGCCACCGAACTAATCTTACCCTTAGCTCAGCAAAACCCTGTATGTACAAACCCTGCTAGTAAATATACCATCCACATACAACAACAGAATGATGTCATGACTCATCATCCACCTAGTAAGACAAACCACAGTAGTTACCCTGACATTGACTGAAGCCATGCTTCGTCCTCCACCTGTCAAAACCTATACCACTGTCCTGTAGCTTCCTCAAGACCATATGCCTGGTCTTTCGTCTCACGTATCCATTCTCTCTATTCTTCAACTAAGGTATCCATTCGTCTCTATGCTTTCACACTGGTTGACAACCCTACCAAAACTCCTATTTGGTTCTGCATCATATCCCTACCATACTCCCACCTGTTTCCTGGATCCTTCCTGCTCTACAATCAGCACCGAGTATAAAGAAGAGGAACAACGAATTTGAGGGCCTACTTATGTCTTCAGTCCTCCATATGGGTGTTTGAGACTCCTTGACAGCATGTTGTCCACCCAAAATTTATTACAGTGACTGACCTCGGTCACTCCACAGTCTGCATCTGACTGACGTCAGTTCCCATGCGTCTGTCCCTGACTACCAACCTGCTAACATTGGTGTCCCTGTTGCCGACGTCGGTCCTCCTAACTGACGTCGGTCTTACCTACTGCCGACGTCGGTCCTTCTGACCGATGTCAGTCTTACCCTGCCTGACAAATCTAGCTTTGGTCTGCACATGACCGACATCGGCACCTGTCTGTTCGACGCTGGTTCTTCCTGACCGACGCTGGTATCTGTGTTCACCTATGAGTGATGAATTTTTACCCATGAGCTCCTTTGAATCAATATCTGTGTCCAAACTGCCCTGCTCAGAAGTATCCAGCACCATCCACTGGTTTTTGTCTGCCATCTCCTCCAAGAACACCAAGGCTTTCCAGTTCTTAAGCCTGTCAAATATATCTGTCTTCTACTTAAGAACATGCATTGCTTCCTACTCATGTGACCAAGCCTACGAAGCCACATCTCTGCAACAGAAGAAGAATCAGTAATATAAACAAGTAGATAAAGGGTACCTATTTTCTTACCACCAGTTAATTCAAGTGCACCCACTGTGAGAGTTCTTGTGCATCTCTCATCACCCAATCTTTTTGAAGAAATTAGCCATATCTCCAAACCTGGGACCTGCATGACCTTCATCAACACCTGTGTGTTGGCCGCCTGCAATTTCAGCTTCACTTTCCCTTTGCCAATTCTTTGGCAAGGCTTACTAGCTCCTCTACCTGGGGCTGCATGGAAAGAGGCAACCGAATCTTTTATCCAAGATTCAACTTTATCCAAGAAACCTCCCAGAGCATCCTGTGCAACATCACTTGCAACATCTGCTTCTTCAGTTTCTTCATGCTGATCTTCCACAAACCAACAATATTCTTTTACTTGCTCTTTCTTTCCATGGGACCTTAAGTGACCATCTGTGCTTTTCAACTCCTCCATTCTTAGCTTACTTTCATCTGCCATTGCTCTGCTCCCACTCAATCAGAAACCCCTGAGAGTGACCTGTAACCAAACACAAAACCTGCTCCCTGCAACCTTAGCTCTGATACCACTTGTCAGGATCTTGCTCCACCAAAAGAGCACAATATGATTACCAAACCAAGCAACTTAATATGCGGAAATTAACCAGAATCACAAGTAACTAGAATTCAAAATAACACATGATATGAGAGACAATACACAACTTGTATTAACACTTTTACAGAAAAGAATATAATAAAGAAGATGCCACTTCTTCTCCACCACCTCTTCAGAGGTTTCCCACACCTCAAGTGAATAGTAATTCTCTCCTCAAAGCTCTCTCTATTAGGTCCCAACACCCAACTCAAACACAGAGTTGGTGTTCACCTTACACCTGTGTTCCACGCACTCCACAAGTGTTCCACGCACTCCACAAGTACGCAAGGTACTTCTAGTAGATCTCCCATGAACCTACAACAACCTACAATTCATTAGACCATACTTATGGAAGGAACTGCCTTGCCTTCCTCTTAGCTCTCCATGTACTCCATGCACATACTAATGAGTACACACCATACTCCAAGTAGATCTTGCCTGATTCTGCTCCCTGTTGTGTTGCTATCTTATCTGATCTCCAACCTACAGATCAATACTGGTTCTGCACACCTGTGAACCTTGACCTTGCACACACACACACACCTACAGATCAATGATCTTACTTACCATGTAGATCTCCTATAAGGGCCATGCTCACCTGATGACCAAGATCATACATACCTGAAGAATCCAGCCGACTCTCCAATCTAGCACCAACACAACTGGTACTGTGGCACTAGGAGGAACGCACCATTGCTCTACCTCACACACTGAAGGAGCTTATAATTATGCTCTCTTACTCCCTAGCACTAATTTACAATACAACCATGAGTCTATTATATAGAACTCATCCAAACAATAATTAGACATCTAATTACAATAATTAGATCCGCAGCTATGAGTCTAAAATTAGCACTCATCATGCAAACACTTGGTTCGTTAGCTAACTGCCCATAGTAAACTCGCAGTCGAACCACACAGGTGACCGACGTCGGTCCCTGTCTACCTGGAGGTGATCGACGCTAGCCGATCCATGACCGATGTTGGTTGCTTCTCTTTCACTGTCCTGCCGACGTCGGCTGATCAGACCGACGCCGGTTGCTCTGCAACTTAGCAACCCTCAGCAACCTCCTCCCCTGTTTGCATCAGTGAAGCTTTTAGCTCCACAACCTAACAATTTTCACCTTATTGACCTTTAATTTCATATTCTATTCAGCCTAAGATAAACTTTCAATCTTCCATCCATTACATTGAAATACATGAACAATTGCATTTTACAAAATATACAAAATTGTGCATCTATCGCATGTAAAAACTTAAACAAAATGCATGAATTATGCTTCACATCCTATTACTAACAAATCTTGTTAAAATATCCTAAGAAAGAACATGTATATTGTAAAATATTCAAAGCTAAGGAAAATGACATGTTTAACATTAGATAATATTTATCTATCTAGAGAGTCATTAATGAGTCCTAATTTTGATAGATGGAACTTAAAAACATAAGTGGACAATATTAGTAAATTTTTTTATGTCAATTAAAGTAGAGAGTTATTCACTTTAGTGGGGGGATATATGACACCCTTGCATTATTTTGAAAAGGTTGGATGTAAAACTAAGTATATATTGTAATATAAACATTCAATGACATTATTGACATCATTAATTATACCTTGGAAAATATTTCAAGATATCTTTCCTCAAGGATAAGAGGGCATATCCTTAGAGATGAATTATTAGAATCCATGTCTATTGTGTTTCCTCAGTATGGAACCACTGCCAACCTATATATTTTCATTAAAAGGTGAATAATTTGACTAAGTACTTTTCTAAGAAAGTAGAATTAAATGGAGAACATTTAGAAGGCATATTAGATTCTTCTAAGATAAGGGAAAAATATGCAAGGTTTGACACAATTATGATGGATAAATTTAAAATTATGGAGCATATTTATGAATACGGATCCATAAAAAAGTTTTGTTAAAATATAAGTCTAAGTGAAATGTTGTGTGATTCAATGTTAGAATATTTTAAACTAGATCATTTATTACAAATAATGAATTTGGGGTTAGTGAAGGATGTGAGAGTATTCAATGCATTTATATTTTTGAAATAAAAGATAAGAAACAAATTTGAAAAGAATTTAGAGAATTTCTTGAGGATGTATAAACCAAGTACAATATTCTTAATTTTGATTTTTATAGGGAACTAGTTATATGAAGTTATTCATGTGAAAGAAGAGGCATGGCTATTTATTTTAGTAACAAGTCACTCCCTACATCTATTATTTCTACTTCTAAATTAGAGGTTATAAATCAAAGTGAAAAATTTGAAATAGAAGTAGAAGAAGATGAATATTGAATCGTACATATATAAAATGCAAATGAACAAGACATTTGGCAAGTGGAAAATTTATATGCCAATCATGTAGCTCTAATTTAGAATCTAGATCATAGTTGGTGTGTACATATAACATATGAGATTTGGTCAAAGTTTGTACAGAATTAAATCTTGTATATAATTCATATGACAAGGTTAGACATTTATAACCTATTATTCTCCTTAAAATAAGGAGTCAAGACATTATCCAAATCTCTAGTATATCTCATCTCACTCTTATCTATATGAGTTGTTTCAAAACTAATTACAATAGAATATATTATAATACATTAATTTACTTTCACCACACACAAAATATGTACGCACTAAAAAATATTTCTAATATAACTATGCACTCAACAAAATAATAAATTCTAAATTTATGCTCAGGCACTCTTTATGTAAATATTGTTTTGTTTATTAATATATCAGTGAGCACTTTTCATACAATTTTTTATCAATTTATTGGTGATAAATATTATAAGTAAAACTTTTCTACACTTTCATGTAGGAATAATTATTAAAAAAAATAATATATCTATTCAAAAGAACACAACTTCACTATAATTATTCAAAGGAAATAAACTTCACTATGCTTAGTAAAAATTAAAAAAATTCACTAAGCTAATTCAAATGAAAGTAACATCACTATGCTTATTTAAATGAAATAAATTTCATCGTGTAGTTATTTAAAAATAACTTAACTATGTTTAATTAGATGCAAGCATTACAATCAAAAAATGTATACACTTATCAAATAAAGTATCATTACTTACGCTAGGAATAATTATTAAATATTTTCTTATAGTAAAATGGGTTATCAACTTTTCCCACATGATCTCATCAAGCATAAGTATTATAACAACTTATTTTGTATCTTAGTTGGTGGAAGGCCAATTGATCTTTATAAAGAGTGAAAATATCTTATTGTAGCTTTTAAACTTCATATTCATATCAATTTCTCTCTTATATGACTCACACACATTATATTCTATAGGAATATTCATATTTTTTTATGATAACCCAAATTATTTCAATGAGTGATGTGGTTGTCTACTACCATTTAACCTCACTCCTTAAATGAATTCCATATTTGAATGGTGAAGAACTCCCATGTTCTAAAAATTAGTTTAAAAAGTTTATGATTCTAATGCCTTTTCATTGGACTTATTTAATTATTTGTGTAATTTTAAAAAAAGTGGTGGTTATATATATCATGCCAATTATTAAATATTTTAAAGCTACAACATCATTCCACCCATTTTATATTAAATTTTTGGACAGGCTATTATAAGACAAATACCCACAATACTTGCATAAGAAATCTATGAAATCTTTAAATATAAGTAGCATAGATTCATTCAAGTATCATAACCACCTCTTTTGATTAAGAACACTAGCCTAATTCTACTAGTATAATAGTAACTCTCTTCCACATTGTACCTCACCAACTAGCCCTCTATGTTCTTATATGAATAAGAGATGAGGCTAGGGTTAAGGTTAGGGGTTTGGAGAGTAGTTAAATGAAGAATAATAATAAAAACCATTATTATCAGAAGTAAATTAAGTATTTATGTAATTAATAATATTTTCTAATAATAGGTATTGGTAAAATACACACCAATTAGTGCCTACCCATGAACTAAAATTAATACAAATGCATATTAAAACCATACAATAGTGTATGAGTAATTAAATATGCTAAAATCCCCCACTAATATGTACTTAAATTAATTATAGAGGACTCACTAAACTATCCCCCATTGATGACACCTTCTTTTAGTCCTAAAAGTTACCTGAGTTGAATAAATAGGGCCTTAAGAAAAGGTTTCATGAAGATGTCTACAACCTAATAATCTATTATAAAAAACTTAAGATCAATGACCTTGTCCTATATTAATTTATGAATATAATGTTTATGGATATCAATATTACTTATGCATTAGTACTCCAATAGGTTGTGAGAAATGTGAATAACACTCTGATTATTGCACCAAAGTGGAGTAGGTTAGGTTTGTGGAAATACAAATATTTAAATCAAGCATCAAATCCAAACTGAATCATGGGTGGTAACACAAAATCTACAATACTCAAATTCAATAGTATACAAAGTAATAGTAGTCTAGTTTTTAATGGACCAAGCCATGATATTTTCCCTACGATGATCGATGTATCTTATGGTTGCCTTGCGATAGTCTAGATCTCCTACCCAATATATGTCTGTGTATCTAGCAAATATTGTGTTCCTACATGAAGTGTAAATAGAACATGAGGATTTTCTACTTGGTTTGTATTTAATCACATAGTTAGTAGTATTGTGAAGATACCTTAAAATACATTTTACAACTTGACAATGGCTTGCATGGGGGTCCTAAAACTAGTGTGATACCAAGTTAATAAAAAATGAAAGATGAGGATGTGTATGAGTAAAGTATAAAAGACTTCCCAAAAATTTACATTGTACCATCAACTGAAAGAGAAGAACACTTGTTGGAAATATTGAATCCACATTGATAAGGAGTCAGTGTGGACTTGTAGTATTTCATGTTAAAGTGGTTGAGTATATCTTGAGAATAGTTATATTAATTAAAAAAATATTCCTTTCTCAGACTATTAAATAAAAAAACTAAGGAAAAAATCGAATAAGCCTAAGTTGGTCATCTCAAAAGACTTCATTATCCGAGATTGCAAATCATGAATCTACTTAGTAAAACTCAATATGATGATTAATTCATTGACATAGAGGACTGAAATTTAGAGTTTATCATCAATTTATTGGTGTAGATTATGGGGTCAGAGGGAATATGTGTAAAGACAAATTTGATTAAGAATGCATAGATATTTTCATACCAAACTAGAGAACCCTATTTTAAACTGTACACAAAATTTTTCAATTGGCACATGAATACGTGTAATTTTGAGCTTATGGATTCAAACTACTAAAAACATCAATTTTAACCAAAACTTACAAAACATCAAAAGGGAGATAAATATAGGAACAATCAACAATTAAAAATGATTTCTTACCATTACTTAGCTCTGGCTTCCCTCCAAGATCTTCAAACTGATTTTAATGATTCTTGACTTTGTTGTTAGATTGTTATGGATAGAATTAAATTTTTAGAATGATGTTGACTTGATTAATGATTTTGATAGCATGGATTGATAATATTTACATGGAGGATTTATGATTTTAATAGTTAGTTTGGCTATGGAGGGGTGATGATGTTTAAATAGAAAGGAGGGAAGATCAATGGCCATTATTCAAAGTTAGGTTAAGAGGATCCATGGTGGAGGATTATCCAAAGAACTAAAAATTACTTGGAAGCATCTAGAATAGAGGATTTCAGAGAGAAAGGGGCTAAGTTAGAGAGGATTCTATAATTGGAAAATTCTAGAATTCATTTAGGGGCTAAGTAAGATCAGTAGTGTATTAGGATAGGTGATTAGATAAATGATTAGGGACTAGGGATGTAGGAGAGCCTAAGAATAGGCTAGGGTAGGTGGGTAGGTGGTGTATGTAATTAAAAATGCATCAGATCTACAAATCAATCTTAGCTCAGAGAAGATAGATCCTACTTACACTCTTAATTGGGCATAAAAATGAACTCACCTTTCCAAGAATTTTGTATTTATTTAGTTGTTGAAATTAGATTTGTATTTGGAAAAAAGAGGGGTGATGCATGTATGCTCTTCTATTTTTCCCATTTAGGGAACCTTTGGAATCAAACGTGCCATTCCTATTCCAAATATCCTAGTCCAAGGATTAGAAACAATAGGATGTAGTGGTTGCAAAAAAGACTAGACCTTTTTACACAAGCCAAGTGATACAGACCCAAAATCCATGCTTTCATTTTGCATTGTTTGGCATGAAAGTCATTGTGTAATTTATTCCCATAGAATGTTTAGAAACTTTTAGATCTTAGACAAAACCCCACTTGCCATGGAAGTATTGTTGGTGCAAGGTGCACCTCAAGGTCCATGTCATAGTACTATCATTTGAGAGAAGGGGGTGTAAAAACCCTACTATATAATGCATATTTACTTTTGGATGAACACTTAAAATCCTCTCAAATGATGTATATTGACAGATTCTAACAATATCAACTAACCTTATTAGTTTAGAGTATAAGAGTGATTAATTAGTTGGTTTTGTCCTAGATTAAAGTCTTGTTTGGAGTCAAAACTTGGTGTAAACAAATGATACAAACCAAAACACATGGTCCTCATTTTCCTTTGAATAAAGAGGCATTATACTTCCCATGTGAATTCATCAAATTTTCCTTGTTCAAAGTCCAACAAAAATTGGGAGTCATATCATCCACTTTGTCATAGTTACATTGCCCAATTGAGTCTAGACCTTTGACAAAGTTTTTTAAAGTCCTTCATTTATAATCTGAATTCAAAATTACACCTTCATAAGTTTATAGAGTTGATGTGTTCAGTGGGTTCACAATTTGCACTAAACTTGAGGAAACTTAGGTTCAATTTCTAATTTGGGTTGAAGGCCATTTTAGACTCAAGATCATTATTACCACTTGATAGACTTCAGCCATTTTTTGATAAACACTTGCACTTTGAGTCTATACACCACAACATTTTGAGTCAAGAAAAGTAGTGTTATGTTGTCAAAATTGTGAGAAACTATCTTTGCCTTAGAGAGTTTTTGAAACAAACATTTATCCACACATTTTGTGTAGTGTAGCATCGTTACGTTACCTAAAAATTTTGAAATATTTTTTCATAGACCCTCTTGCATAGAGTTTAAATTTTTTCCTACATTTTTAGACCAATCTCAGTGTACTTTTTTGATCCTTTGTCTAACACAGTTATATCATTCACTTTTGCCTAGCTTATTTGTCAAAAGAACCAAGTTTTATACCATTATTTGTGAGAAAATAAACTATCTCTAAAGTGCCTTTTATTTCTTACCTTATACCTATTTGATCAATTTCATGTCCAAAAATAAAATGCCTAGTGTTTTTTAGAAGTATTTCAAATCCATTAGATTAAAACTTTCATCTATTTCAAAATCTAGCCTTTGACGTTGTTTGGCTAAGAGTCCTAAAGCATGCCTTGTTTGATCCTAGCTTTTGATACCACGTTTGGCTAAAAGAACTAGCAACTTTTAATTTCCTAGATTAGACTAATTTCAAACACTTCAACCTTAGATTTAGCATTTAAATTTTTGGCCTATTTACTTGCTCATCTTTGTGTGAACAGTGAGACATTAGACAATTTAATGTTAGCTTGTTTCTTCACTAAATCTTTACATAAACCTTTTGATCCTTTTGACAAATCTAGATTAAGATTTAAACATCATCTATTTTAGACATTATCCTTTTTAGAGTTTGTGGAATTCTTTGACCTTTTTATTGTAAAGGCATTGACTATGGACCCCAATATGTATTCCTACACTTGTAGTGGACTCATGTACAATTTGGGGATTAGTAATGTGGTTGTGCAAGAAGAAATGGTGCAAGACCCCTATGTAAATAATATTCCTTATGAGATGGATTATTATCCCTCTTATAATACTCAGTTAGGGGCACAAAGCTAAGATCCCTTGGCTAACTATTTAGTTAACACACCACCCTATTCAAAATATGATTAAGAACAAACTACATAATACCTAGCTACAATACCCACAATGGATGAGCCAGTTCTTCAATAGTCATATTCTAATAATACAGCTTGCATGTATGATCTATTTTTGTTTGAGTGACGTTTTTTAGAGAACAAAGACAAGATTTTGGTTAGAGCCATAGAGGTAGGGGCCAAGTTTCCAACAAACTTCCCCCATGAAAATTTACCAAGCCTAGTAAGAGTGCCCCATAACATAATTTAAGATCAACAAGATTCTTATAGAAATCATTTGGATTTAGTCCAAATAACATATTAGGACCCTAATCTACCTAATAGAGGCAAAAACATCATGCAAGACCACTTTAATCAAATGTAGATAACATATCAAACCTACCTAAATCTAGCATGCAATTTCAATCAATGAACATGGTGAGCAAACCTCTTATTAGCTTAGTTCCTTCAGCTGGTCAAGAGAATCATAGTTTAGACCCATTCATGTAAAACACTTCAATAGACAAATTAATACATATTCCCATTATTGAAAAAGTGTCTTATGCTTCTATGCAGAATAATAAGCAAAAGATAGTGGACAATGTGTAAGCAACGTCTAACCAAAATCAAAGTGGTACTAATACACAAACAACTAGTCAATAACATGTGACTATAGTTAATACCATGAGTGAACCATCATACTATGGAGTAGGAGTTTTTTCATACCAACCTCAACCAATTGCTTCATCAAGTGTGAAACCAACAATATTAGGTAGTCAACTAGCAACCAATGTCATGCCTCAATAACTAAATGTGATGAATCCTACTCCTCCTCAACAAGCGATGAGTAGTATTCCATAATAGTAGGTATAATATAGTGTACCAATGCAATAGAGGTTGAATATATTACCATCTCAACAAGGGGAAACTAATTTTCCATCTCATCAGATAGTGGCAAATATACCTCCTCAATCGCAGACCAGTGTACCAATCCAAAACCAAATGTTGACTAGCCAATAATGTGTAAATATTGGTCAGTGATAGATTTCAAATATTCAACATGTTTGCAGTTACTAATGAGGATTCATGCAATAATGAGGCTCACATGTTTCTCAAGTAGTGACTAGACAACAACTGATTCAAAGTGTGCCATAAGTTCAAAGACAGGGTCTTGGTCCACAAGTTCCCACTCAATAACAAGGTTTGATTAGTTCACAACATATCCCTTTTCAACTATAATAGGCACATCATAGTTATATCCCTCCATTCCAACTATAAAATCTTCTAAGTCAAACCTTTATCGCCAACCCAAACTAGAATATCATGTAACCAAATGTATAATTCCAAGTATATCATAATCCACATATGCATATTTTTGGTCCATTTCCCAACTAAACTAATATACCCCAATAGATATCTCCATCATACCCTGATCAAAATGTCCCACTTATGACCTCCCAACCATCTACCCTAACCAATATTCTCCCTCAAACCAATGTTCCTTCTAGTTTCCTATCCCAAAAATTGCAATAGATGAAGGTTGTAATTGTTGTCATTTAGGCTGAGAAATAGACTAAAAATTTTAAGCTAGATGACATGTGTTCTTATCTGTTCAACATGGAGTACTTACAGATACCATTTCTTCTAGGATACAAATCACCAAAATTCAATAAATATAAAGGAAAAGGTGACCCTGAGGCCCATTTAACTGAATTCTTTGTTGCATTTCAATTGGTGGCATATAACGATATATACCTTTTCTTTTTATTTCCAAGGAGCTTGGATGGACAAGCCTTAAAGTGGTTTTTAAAGTTGCCCAAGAATTTAGTAACAAATTTTGATGATCTTTTTGATAATTTTGTGCAACACTTTCCCTATAATCTTGAACATGAGATTTCATTGGTTGACTTAACACAAGTAAAGAAAAAAGATGGTGAGAGTTATGTATGTTATCTATAGTGATAGAGAGCCCTTGCAAGCTATTCATCCATAGTTTACTAGATAAATAATTAGCCACTGTGTTTACTAAAAATTTGCATAGTGAGATAGCTTATCATATGAAACTACAATGTGCACATACTTCTAAGGAGATCATTGATAAAGGTTTGTTGATCAAGTGAGCACTCATTAATAAAAGAGTCATCAAGCTTAATTCCACCAATCAGAATCAAGGTACCAATTAAGGAAATGGCCAAAATCAACATCCCATTCAAGCTCAAGCATCAAAACCAGCACAAGCCAATAACCAAAAAAGACTGAAGCAATCAACTATAATAGGAATGTTATGGGAAATAGAGTAACCAAATCATGTCATGTCCAAATGGTGCAAACATCATCCACACCACCTTTTTAGCTTACTCCTACTCAACAACCTCTCCAACTAATGTCTCAAGCACAAAAACCAAGACCTGTGCAACAAATATAGTAGCCTTTACCATTACAAACCCCTTCTCTAAGGATAACTATGCCTACGCATCATGTCTTTAGTGACCTAGGAGAGCCTATTGAATCTATATTTCACAAACTTATTGCCACTAATTTGATGATTTGGCGTATACCAAAACATTATTTGTAAGGCATTCCATATCCTAATTGGTACCATGAAAATGAATTCTATGAATATCATCAGGTTAATGGGCATAATCTACGAAGATGTGTTCAAATGAAGTATTTAATTAAGAATATGTTGGAGAATGGGGAGATAACATTAGATAATGGTGCTTTCACTTCTAATAAAACTCTTGGGATTTATCAAAACCCCTTTCCCCAACATAATAATCAACAACAACACTAGCCAGTACAACAAAAAAATCAATAGTATCAAAATCAAAGGCTGAACCAATAAAATCAATAAAATTAACAACATAACCCACAATAATAGAACAATGGACAAAACCAAGGTCAAAATAGTAACAAACAACAAACCTACCATGTATTTTCACATGACTACAATAGGGTTGTAGGTCATATTATAGGGGGTAGCATTAACAACATCTCCATTAATCCTAGACCAAGCGTTAATCAATCTAGACCATTGCTAAACAACAACACTCAATCAAATTACATGGATAATCCTTCTTTTAATTGGGACTATGTACAGGCAAGACAACAAACTTGGACTTCCACTTTTGGACCTTAAATTGACAACTCATCCTTGCCACGTGACCACATACAAGTGCATCAGCAATTGAGACTTATCTTATCTAGCCCAATACCATTCCTAATAGCTGTTAGTGATCATGGTCTAGTATCTAATCCTAATTATGCAATCATAACTCAGAGGTAAAATATTACTATCCTAGGCCCACAACCATCTACCACTTTACCTATAATCCAACCAATTGTTCAACTTCAAAATAAACCATTCAATACTGACCAAGATAAGAAGTTTGATATTAATGAACAATTACAGAAGACACCAGCATAAATTTCTATTTTAGATTTACTGTGAACATCATTAATCCATAAAAATATCTTGAATGAATTTTTAACCTAATCCACTATTTCTAGTGACATATCCACTGATAAATTTTAATCTTTAGTTGGACACCTAGCTCCAGTCCAATAAGTCACATTCAACCAAAGCGATATGTCTTCCCTTGGCCCACTCCATAATAACCCATTGTATATATAAGTTTATATAAAGTGGCATAAAGTGAAATGTGTCCTTATAGATAATGGATTAGGCCTGAACATAGTGTCTCTAAATCTCACCAAGCTTCTTGGGTACATAATGGTAGATCTCCAACTAAAAATGATAACCATCAAAGCCTATGATAATCAAGAAAGAGAATCACAAGGCACCATTAGTTTGCAAGTTATCATTGGGACTTTGACCCATAATACACTTTGCCATGTGCTTGATCTTGAGTTATCATACAATATGCTTCTAGTCAGGCCTTGATTACATGAGATGCATGCAATCTCATCAATGATGCACTACTATATCAAGTTTTCTCACTTAGGGATGGAAGTGAATATTCTAAGAGATTTACACCCATATGAACACTGTAAACATATTGAGGCTAAATTTTAAAGCTATAATTATCAGTATGGCATGAATCCAAGTTTCAAGTAGGATAAAAGAAAGGTTATACTTATTCATCCTTCATCAGATAATTGCATAGATCCTAATACCTTGGATTCCCTTTCCCACATGCCACCTCTTGAAGCTTCTAATCATTTTATCATTTTAGATAATGGACTATGAGAGTATGTGACCCATGATACATTTCACATTTCCAATCTTCCTCAAAATCTAAATTTTTTTGGGTGACCTAAAGTCACCCCACATATGCATTGGCAATGAAAGAATAAAGATGACCTTGCCATTAGATGGGTATGCTCATTCTTCTTTGAATTTAGACCAGGAGACCACCAATGATGAACTTTCCTATGGATCTAAGTTCAATTTTTTTCAACAAGTATTTGATCAAATTCTTCAAGAATTTTTGACTATTTTTGTCACATGGTCAGATCTCCCATTCAAAGACTCAGATTCATCATGCTTAGGAGAAGTTGAAGAGCAAGTCCTAACAGAGGACCCTGATATATTCCATTAGTTTAAGTCTTTGCCTACCATCCTAAAAGATGGTTTGACCCTTATAATTAAGGATACAATAGAGATAAACATCAGGACTCCATCAAACTTGAAGTGGATAAAGTTAGGCACATCCCTCACTAAGGAGGAATGTAAAATATTTACAGCTTTATTGAGAGAATTTGTAGATATATTTGTTTGGGCCTATTCTAACATGCCAGGTTTGGACCTCACCTTGGTTTTGCACCACCTTGTGGTCAATCCTAATGCCAAATTGGTAAAATAAAAGTTATGTAAGATGCATTCTCACATTTTTGTATTGGTAAAGAAATAATTGGAAAAATTCTTAGCAGTAGGATATATCTAATCCATTGACTACTCAAAATGGATATCTAATGCTGTACCTATTAGAAAAAAAGCCTGAAGGAATCAAAATTTGTACTAATTTTTGAAACATCAATAAATCTTGTCCTAAGGATGACTTTCCATTGCCTAATATTGACATGATCATTGAATCCAAAGCAGGTTATGAAATGGTTTCACTCATGGATGGCTTTTCAGGATACAATCATATCAAAATAATACCAGAAGACCAACATAAAATATGTTCACCACTCTATGGGGAACATTTTGTTATCAGGTAATGCTATTTGGTCTTAAGAATGCTAGAGCTACATATCAAAGGGCCATGACTGTCATATTCCATGATACGATGCATGATATTGTTGAAGACTATGTCGATGACATATTAGGAAAATCCAAAACCAAGGCTGACCATCAAGTAGTGCTACGTAAGATATTTGAAAGATTACAAGAGTATAAAGTCAGACTCAACCTAAAGAAATTTGTGTTTGGTGAAACCTCAAAAAAATTACTTGGCTTCATCATGTCTCACAGAGGTATTAAAGTCGATCTGGCTAAAGTCCATGTTATAACTGAGATGCCACCACCAACCAATTTGAAGCAACTCCATAATTTGCAAGGTAAGATCCAATTGATCCAATACTTTATCTCTCAGTTAGTAGACATGTGTCATCCATTTACACATCTTCTGTATAAGGGAGTTGCATTTCATTGGGATGATCACTACCAAATAACTTTTCAACAACTCAAGGACTATTTAGCTAATCCACTTATTTTATTACCTCATATGCTAGGAAAGCCATTCTTGTTATACCTATCCACTATCGATAATGCTCTGGGGGCACTCTTGGCTTAACATGATGAAATGAAAAGATTTTTTTGTATACTACCTAAGTCATACCTTGATCAAATATGAAAATAACTATGCACCTATTGAAAAAGCTTGTCTAGCCATGGTCTTCATAGCTCAAAAAATACACCATTACATGTTGAATAATAAGACCATGGTCATTTCAAAAGTATATCCGCTCAAGTATCTACTATCTAAAATAGATTTACAAGGTAGAATGGCCAAATGGATCATGTTTTTTAGTGAGTTTGACATAGAGTATGTCAATCAGAAGGTAATCAAGGGATAAGTTCTTGCAGATCAACTTGTTGAATCACCTCTTGCAGACACAAAGCCACTCACATTTTATTTCCCTGATGAATCCATAATGACCATCATTGACACACCTCTTGAGGAGTAGCATTGGAATTTTTATTTTGATGGTTCATTTACTAGACATGGATCAGGGGTAGGCCTCTTATTTATGACACCACAAGGGGATCTAATCTCTAAATCATTCAGAATCAGTTTTTCTTGTTCAAATAACATGGCTAAGTATGAAGCACTTATTATAGGACTTTGATAGGTAGTACAATGGAATATATCTCATCTAAAGGTTCTATGACTTTGACAGGTAGTACAATGGAATACATCTCATCTAAAGGTTCATGGTGATTCTCAATTAATCATCAATCAAGTCAATAGACTAAAGATGACAAGTTGGTTCCATATAAGGCTATGGTCGATACCCTAAAAAATAAATGGCAAATATCCAATTTGAGCATATACCAAGGGCTAGTAATATAAATGTAGATGCCATGGCTATTATCATCTCTCTAATTTGACAAATAAACAAAGATAGATAATATCAATTCCTTGTTGAGAATTTATTCGCATCAGCGCATGAACCTTTAATTATTGCAATTATTTATGATATTATTGGTTATAATTCTATCTAGTACTTAGACCTTTACAAATACCTTCATGATCAGGTTTTACCACCTAATCTATCTTTAAAATGAACCAAAGCCTTTATTCATCATTCCATTTGTTATACTCTACTTAGATCCACCCTTTACCACCATATTTTTTATGGAACTCTGCTCCATTGTTTAACTTTGATAGAGTCTACACCAACGTTAAAATAAGTTCATGAAGGAGTATGTGGAGCTCACTCTAACAGGGTAGTCCTATCCAAAAAGCTCTTGTGTACTAGTTATTATTGACCCACGATGGGCATAGATGCAAATACATATGTAAAGAAGCGTGACAAATGTAAATGGCATGCTAATATGATTCATGCCCTAGCACAAACTCTAAAACTGATGTTAACACCATGGCCATTTGCTACATGGGGACTTGACCTCATTAAGAATATCAACCCCACTTTATCTAATGGCCATAAACATATCCTTACTGCCACTGAGTATTTTACTAAGTGGGTTGAAGCTATTCCCCTCACGTTACTAGAAAGTAAATTTCCAAATTTATCTTTAACCATCTCATTTGCCACTATGGTATACCCTCCAACATTATATTTGATAATGGAGGATAATTGAAGAACAAGGATGAAGACCAGCTATGTATTGAATATAATATCACACAAAAAATTTCTATAGCATATTACACTCAAGGTAATGGCCAGGCTAAAGCATCAAACAAAACCATTGTCAATATTCTCAAAAAGATTATCAATAATGCCAATCATGATTGGCACCTATAGATATTCCCTACCCTTTGGGCATATCGTACCAATCATCATACTCTTACAAGATCCACTCCATACTTGTTTATGGTACTGAAGCTATCCTTCCCATTGAGGTTGAATTGCCTTCACTATGCATATATTTTAAACATGTCATATATGATCATGACTATCGAGTAGCTCACTTGCGAGAGCTAGACCTACTTGATGAAAAATGCATATTTGTGCTCAATAATCTTGAAGCATATCAAAACTAACTCAAATGCCACTACAATCGATCTGTCAAATATAAAAAATTTAAACTTAGTGATTTTGTTCTTAAAGAAAACCAAAATAATACTATGGTTGAGAAGACGTATAAAGGTAAATTCAAACCAAACTGGATAGGGCCTTTCATCATTACTGTAGATTATGGATCAAGGGCATATAGGCTTGCCATACCAAATGGAGATAAACTTCCTAAGATAATGAATATTATTCACCTCAAGTGGTACTATGCTTGAGTGTTAAGGTGTGTTAACTGTAAAGATCATTTTAGTGGTGCCATTTTATCACTATTCTTCTTTGTACAAATATCATTCTTACCCATCCTCTTAGCCATATCTATTTTACCATTCTATTCTATTGACTAGATGTGTTCTAAATCCTAGCTCATTTAACCTTGGTTTTTTCCATTCGTTACACATTTTTAGCACTGAAGAATCTGATTAGTTTTGTAAAAAATTATTTCAAGTACTTCAGATAGAAATCATATTTTGGAGTAGTATGATAGAAGTTTTGGTAGTTACATCTTTCATTTGTTATTCCTTTCTTATCATTAGTTTTGCTACTAATTATAACCACCTTCGGGAATATTAGTACCATTGATCTATAACGTTGTGTCCTAGTTATAACCACCTATGGGAAAACTAGGATAAAAAATTGTTTATTAAGTCTTGACATGCCAACTTGCCACTTCTTATGCCATACTATGCCTTTTTACCACCTATGCCTATTTTTTTTGAATTGACTACTACATTAGTCAAATTCTTCCATTATAGGGTGGAACTATAGTGACTTGAGGTCCTACATTGGGACTATGTAGGCAGAACTTGATACTTGTTGAAGTTAGCTTAGTCACCCTTTCCACCATGCTCTCACCATTTTGTGAGCAACCTAAGTTTGAATGTTTTCACTATTTTGTGAGCAACCTAAGTTTGAATTCTCTCATCATTTTGTGAGCTTGAACCATTTAGTGTCTCATCATTCTTGGTTAAGTTGAGATACTTAAAAAAATTCCAAAAACACTTGTAAAATTGTTATAAAAACCCAACAACATTGACCATTTCTTTACCTTAAGGATTCTAAGAACCCTTACTAAGTTGCAATAAAACCACTTGTCACTTAGTTTCCCCAACATTTTTGCCCTTTTATCTCATGTACTTATTGTTTTTCAAGACCATTCCTCTTCTTCTATCACATCCATTCTGTTTGTTTTCCTCAGTTCTCACATTCTTTCCATTCCCTTAGAGAACTACATTTGCCCTGGATTTTTATTGGATATTACATCCATGAAAATATGTAGGCAATGTATACTTGCCTAGTGCATATGGAGATAGATCAACCACCCCCTTCTTTTTTTTATTCCCCCATTTTGTTTGTTTGTTAAGTTGTCACCTATTTTCTAAGGGCAATGTTCATATGGTTTCTATTGCATTGTTTGTTTATTTGTCTCTACTTATTTTGTTTGTTTGTCTACTTGTTTATTTGCTTTTAGTACTATTACCTTGATTTAGTTTATGTGTGTTTATTGGGTGACTCCTTGCCCACACTTATACTCAAATCCATCCATATTCATATGTTTACATTATCATCATGGTTTCTATCATTAGTGCATTGTTTTCTATTGAGTATTGGATTACACGAATCAGTCCTTATGCATATTTTGGTTAAGTTCTCATCATGTTATACCATGATGCCTATTGACACATGATACAATAAACCTTAGCTTCAATAAGTCTATTTAGTAATGATGGCATCAACATCTCTTCGGCATCAACATCCTGATTCAATCTCAATCATATCCCAAATAGAGTAATTAACCATGAAAGAATTTGAACCTTTATAAGTTTGAATAAGCATCTACCTACTAGTAGGTTGTTCCAATTCATCATTACCCTTTGTGTTAAGTTATCATCATCCTTAGCCAGGTTTATCAAGTTTTCCATAATTGAGGTCTAATGATTATAACCACCTTTGGGCAAATCATTGTGTTATCATAACATGTTGCCACTATCGGGATATAATGCTTATAATCACCTTTAGGAAAACCATTATACACCATCCCACTTACATTCTCAATTATTTTGACTACTTTTTAAAAATCATTGTTACTTCACTCCATCATCTTTCCTTTCCTTAGTCCTCTCATTGCTCTTCTTATCAAGGGACTGTTTGCTGACATACTTGTGCCAACTATTCCCTCGAGGGGGCAAACCATCATACAGTTAATTTATCATCTTTGAAGTTGTAGGCATACAAGAAATTTTTATTTTTTGAGATGATGTTACTATGATTATATCTTAAAATTCCTTCCCAAATAGGGGCAAACTATAGACACCTAAATATGGCCATCGATGACCTCTAATCAATCTTTTGACCAATTTCCACCAAAATACACAATTTGGCCTAAAAACACTAAAACACATTAAATGAGTAGAAATTGACATATTCAAGTGCCAATTTTGTCCAACATATCATTAAATAGGCCAATGCAATTTATGGTCTAGCTAGCTTTTATCAAATCATTTCAAGTCAAAATACCAATTTTACACCTGAATGCTCTAGATTGCTCTTTTCTATAAAATTTCTTTTACAAGATGTGAGTCTTTGTTATTTGGTTTTGGAAACATCCTAAATGGGATAATGGATCTAATGCATCAGACATTGACTTCTAATTCTAATACAGTCAAATTTTGGACCAATAACAAGACATTCTGATCAATTTGAGTAATTTGTGCATAAAGTGCTTAATCATGTTTAAGAGCTAATTAATCCAAATCAAGGCCTAATTAGTAGTTCCATGGAAAATTATTAAAAACTTGTTTTAATAAATGAATATTAAATATCTGCATCATCAGGTGACCTCATTTCTTGGGAAGACATCCTTAGGCCATAAATGTCACAAATATTAGGATTATGGGTCTCTAATGCCTCTTTATTGCCTCCCATGCCTCATTAATGTCCCTTCTTCCAAAGTTATGATGAAGATAATTATGTCTTTTAATTACATAATTCAATTAATCCATGATCACACATCTCAATCTTGAGATGGATGGTCATGATTAATTCTAGTCATTCTTGAAAATATATAAATAGAGAGGCCATGAACATCATTTTAAAGCTTAACTTGTGAAAAGTTATAATGCAAGATTGATTCTAAAAGCTTCATAAAAACTAGTGTTACCATGCCAAATTGATTCCAAGCTAATCCAAGCCAAAGTCAAAAGTGCCAATGAGAGATGGAGGTAGCCAAGCTTCCATTGCCAAGGACTTCATGAGCACAAAACTGAGCAAGCCATTACTACAAAGGCATTTGGAGCATCTAAGGAAGGTAAAGGAATTCTTTTTTTTCCTTACTTTTTAGTTGTGTTTGTCATTTATTTTTGTTACTAAGATCACCCTAGTAACTAGGCATGAAGATGTTAGTTTAGTGTGTTTTTTATTTGGTTTCATTCACTAACATGATACTAATCTCCTTTTCTCAGTCAAATTCTTAGTTCACATACTATACTAATAATAAGTAAAGAAAATCTAATCTAGTGCTTACCAAGATTATGACATAAAGTGGGGGTAATAAATAGTAAACATAAACATGCATAGAAAAAATATACTCATGTCATTGTATATAGAATCCTAATACATGGAAGAGAAGTGCAAATGCATATATATCTACTCTTACAAAGGAAGAATAAAGTTAGGAATACTTACCTTTGAAGACAAACCTGCCATGCCTCAATCTCTCCCTTGGCCAAGTTTATTCACAAGAGGTTGTTGTGGTAATGTAAGGATGATAATGATAAATCATCTCTAGGCTACACAACCTATCAATGCATCCAAAAGACTTATCCATAAGACAAGATCTGTATCTCTAAAAAATTTATGAAACCCTAAGCTTGTTCCTCAAGTAGAATAGTGGATAAGTAGATGCAAAATATATCTTAATGATTATTATATTCATGATAAAAGATGGAAATGAATGTGTTTATATAGGTAGATCTAACCCTAAACCATTTTTAAATGTTTTACTGACAAAGTTGACCTGATCAACCTAGTATTGAAATTGAAAAAAACATAACTAGATAATGAACTATGCTAGCCATGGCCGTCTTATTTTTTAGTAAGCTCTATCAATAATAATACTAAGTCAACTTGGTTGAATTAGTCATGTAAACTACCAAAAAAGGGTTTAGGTTAGGGAAAGGGATAATGAAGTTAGAAAATTACTAGAGGAGGGTGAAAAATAGGAGGCAAAGCTTAAGGAAATGGTTTTTAGGAGACAAGTGTGTAGATAACAAGCGACAAAAAGGGACAATAATCTTGAAAAGCACCAATGGTCTACCCACCACTTTTATGGTGTACCCCTTAATGTGTGCACTCAAAGAGATTGAGACTCAATAGTTCCTAGAAGATAAAGAGCATCAGTAATTGATAAAGTTTGAAAATATTATGTGTATACAGGTGGGTCATGAGAATTTTAAATTCCTAAATAATGGATAAGTGGGATTATTTAGTAGATAAGACATGATTGGAAGAATTAATAGATTGGTGGGGATAATATAATTTTAGCAGATGAAGGATGAAGAAGGAGGATGTTAGATAAATGACTAAAAGTGGTGATTTTAACATGGAATTAGATGGGATAAATGATATAAGTAAAATTAGTGCCGATTAATATTAATATTGATGATGATAAATGAAGTGAGTGAATTTAGGTGTATACACTTTTCCCTTATTTGAAATGGCACTAAGGGGGGATGAAGTATAAGGAGTAATGGTATTTCAAATAAAAACCATTTCATGGATGGATATTAGTGAATAATGTTAGTAGACATGATGCCCCCTCAAGGGGACATTCAGGGAAGAATGAGGCGGATGGCCACTCAAAAGAGGAAATGAGGGGTGGGATGTGATAAATAGACAAGGGGATGGGATGCTAGATGTGAGATAGATGATGAAGAAGATGAACTTGACTTGAGTAGTGAGCTATAAAGTGATGATGTCCCTAGAAAAGACATGTGCATAGGGAGGGGAAATGACTATGTCATGGTTATCAACCCATCCCAAGAAAGAATCCACCATAACATGATGATGATAAGACAAAAAGGACACAATATTTTGATGTATCCCAAGTAAGGATGCATATAAGGGAGAGTTTTAAGACAAGATAAGATAGATTTGATAAGATCAATGATGAGTATAATTTAAAGCTAAATTCGAGTGATATGATGAAGGAGATGAGAAAGAATTAATGATATGATTGAGTGACTAGAGGATATAGGGAAAGAATTAGAATAAATTGCATTGAACCAATGAGCTATAATGTGATAATAATGATGATTCCCCTAGCAATGAAAAATCTAAGGGATAAATAAATGATAATTTATGGTCCTAATCATGCCCTGATCGAGGGATGAAATCATAAAATTTAAATGATGAGTTGACCTGTCAATGATAATGGATGATTGATGAGAGAAATGATGGATGTTATGATTTTTCAAGCCTAATTTATAGCTATGAGAAATTGAAAAAAATATGAAGGAGATGATTGTGGGGATGGTGATTGATTAATAGACTAATTGATTAATGATTTATAGATCAAGGATTTGTGAGGATGATGAAGAACAAGATAAATGCAATGACTAATGGTAGGGAAACAAGAGAGAGTGGAAAATCTGACCTTAATCATGTTATGTGACTAAGTGCTACCTACATAGTTTGAAAAGATCTTAGGCCAATGTAGTTTAAAATTGAGGATAAATGATAAGATAGAATAGAGGAAGATGATGATGAATATTAGATATGGTAGTTTTTTGATAGAGGATGTGAATCAAATGTTAGACTAGGATTAAGGATGGGAGATGATATGTTAGATTATGATGACTATGATGATAAAGGACTTTGAGGAATGATTGGATATTAGATGAGTGGACTTGGATGATCAACTTGAAGATAAAGGACTAGGATAAATTATTGGATATGAGATGTTAGATGTTATGATAGGTGATAGAGGATAGGAATAATGATGAGTGTGTTATATGATCAAGTCATAATTGTTGTAATAAGGCTCATCATAGTCTAAGTAATCTTATAAATATAAAACTAGGTAGTATGCCCCATGATATAAGTATGACCAAGAGGATGTTGTGCCAAAGTGCATTATAATAAAAGGAGAAAATGATGAACTTTGCATCATAGAGGGCACATAAAAACATCATTGTAGCTTTTGGCATCATCATAGAATCCTCATTCATTGATTGATAGAAAAAAATATGATGCAAGACTAAAAGAAACAAGAAAAACATAAGATAATAAGATATATACATGATAAAAGACATAAAAACAAGTCAAACAACACACACAAGTATCTACATGCAGTGTCATTATGTCTTGTCTAAGTGTCCTAATGAGATTTGATGTGATGATTGATTAGGTGATGGATGATGATCTAAATTTGGATTAAGGTTATAGACTTGGATTATACTAGGGAAGATGAATAGTATTAGGATTTGGATACGGATATGGATTTTGGGGTAGATGATGTTGGCAATTTAGATGAGATACATAAGATTGATTAGGCAAAAGTGAGACTAGGTCAATGCTAGCCTAAGATAGATTATATTTTCCCCAATTTGGAATGAGTGACAATAGTGGGATATGTGAATTTGACATGGTGGGGAGAGATGAAGGGCATGGAGATGGATGTGAATGGGGGAATAAGCAAAATACAAGACATCTGGGAATATTTTTTGACTTTTTCCATGTTTTATGATTTTATTTTTATTTTTGACATATTTCAATTTTAGGTCTTTTTTGGAATATGTATGTACACTATACAAATGGGGTTACTAGAAAAGGGAATACCAATCTTATAAATTAGGAAGGACAAATGGAATAATGGATGAGATGATAAAAGGATGAGGGTGATGCTTGAAAAAGTTGATGGATGAGGAAGAATGGACTAGGGATTTCCAATGATCACATCGTGAAGGAACCAAATGTTTAATTACCTAAGTGTCCATTAGAGGATATGCTAGGATGATTATAGAACATGTATCAAGACATATTCCACATCCTTATGAAGGTCAAGACTAAAATAAAGGATTGGCATAATAAGATACAATATATGATGGTAGATGATGGGTAGAATTGATGGATAGAGGGATAATATGGATAAGGATGACAAGGAATGGATTTTGGTTGATAAAGGATGGATGAAATGGATTTGACCCCAAGTATTGAGGTATAATGCGTATAATATACTATTATACCATGATGTTGGAAACCAATTTTCATCATGGTACTTGCCCAAGGTGCCATAAGACTAGTTTTCACCGTTGGATGAATGATTTTTTATTTTTATTTTTGAATTTTTTATTTTTTTTATTTTTTAGCATCTTGATTTATTAAAGGTAGGTGAGATACAGGATTATGAACATTTTTGTGATATTCAACCAACACTTTTTATAAAGAGGTGTGATTCTAGGATCATGCTATTTCTATTGGATGTATTGGTGTCCATGTGACCTTCATTGATTCTTGATTGAGACCCCTCTAGGTATCTAGACTAGGTGTCTTCATTACCCCTATGAAAGATAATAATGCCTAGGAAGGTGATGTGAGTTATATACTAGATTAGATATTGATCACGAATGGGGTGTATTAGACTAGAATGGATGGTAAGATCATGATAAGAAGGTGTGGTGGGTGTTTGATGATTAGGACTATCAATCACACACATTATTGGATATGTTGGATATTCAATGTTTGATTGGTGATAGTTAATAAAAGACTTTAAGAGATCTAAAACACTTTGACTTTATGATTTATCTTTGATCTAAATATTTGAAGGATTATTAGCCATACTGATAGTGTTTTTGACATTATTTTGACTTTTAGACTTGATTATATCTTGATTGATCCTTGGTGCCTGACATTAGGCTTCACCATAGGAGATTGATTTTTGACTTGATGGATGATGATTATTTTGACTTTGACAATCCCCTAGTGCTTGATTTTGGGTTTCACCAATGGAATACACTTTTGGATTAGTTTGATGATTTGTATTTTATTAATTGTGACTTATTGGATCAAAGGTAATTTGATCATTATGATTAAATTTTTGAATATGATCTTTGATTTTTTTATTTACAACACATATTATATTACTCAATGAAGTGTCCAATGATGTATGTTCCTATTCGTCCCTATGGAGGGATGTGATTAAATGATCATTGATAGGAAAAAAGTATATATGATGGATGAAGGAAATGGAGATGGTGGGATGAGGTTAATGAGTGGAGATGGGGAAAATGGTCCTCATAGGGGTTCTTAAGAGACCCAATTTTGACACCAAAAAATATCTCATCAAGATCAATAAAAAGATCACTAAAACTAGTTGTAAGACATGCATCTGATGTAAGATTAGATCCACTCTAAATACATTCAATAGATAAATCTTTTAAGAACTATGATATGACTTCATCATCTTGGTTGGGATCAAAAGATATGCATGGTGACTGATTATAATCAAGATTGGAGGTATCTTCAAAATGGTAGGCATAGTCATCATATATTTCCATATCTATGAGGGATGATGTTTTTGATGAGGAATCTAATTTAGACACTGGTGTTAACAATGATCCTGATGAAGATAAGACTTGTGTTGATTCTGATGTTGATTTTGATGCAAGGTTGCTAGTAGAGGATCCATTGTCTATAAGTGACCTCTCATCATGAGGTCCTTGATGTGATGATGGGGATATAATGGATTCAAAAAAGATAGGCCCATGGAAGGACTTATGAGAGAAGGGAGGACTAGGTTTATGGGGAACAAATTCATCTTTTATGGGGGATTTTTCAAAGATGGGTGGACCATAGAAGATGGATGTGGTGTTTTGACCTTGGTTTGGAGAGGGAAGGTATTGATCATGATTGAGAATGGAATCTTGGCATTCCTATTCTTGTTTATCCAAGTATGTATAATCATCTGATTTATTCTCAATTTATGACATTGATAGTCAATGAGGTCTTGGACATAGTTTTGGAAATTATGACATCGATTAATGGTATAGGGGATTGAATGGAAAGAAAGAGAGATGAAGATGGGATGTGTGGAATTTTTTTTGACAAAGGCTTACTTTTATTCTAATATAAAGTTTTATTTGATATGATTTTGAATGGGATAAGACAATATTTAAGTATACCAATTTAGGAAGTGAGCTAGACTTCGATGATTTTGACTGGATTCGACTAGGTGAGCTATGACAAACTCTAAGATTTGATAGGGGATAAACTGTATCAAGAGACTAATTTTGATAAGGGATTGATTAGGTTAAGACTAGTCAAAGACTAAGATGATCGAATCAAGTAGGATGATATGATTGGATCTATAGATGGATAGGATTATGATTATGACTCAAACTTGATTAGACACAATCAAGCTAGTGATGAGGACCCTAATAAAAAGAGTCATTTTTCCATCATGGATGAGGATCACAGTATAACTATAGTCTTGATGAGAGGACTATTATATACAAGGGGATGAATTGGGTTAGACTATGATTAGGACTAGGTTAATAAGATGGTGGATAAATTGACTAGACAAGACAAGGTCAAGACAAATGACCAATTTAGACTATGGGGATGAGTAAGTCTAGGTGATACATGATTGGTTATGGATAAGGTGGACTTAGTTAGAGTTAAACTATGATAAGATATGGATGAAAAGACATGATTTAGGATATGTAAGGAATGGGGGTATGACTAGTAATAAGTGGATGGGACTGGACTGAGATGTAACTAAGACAAAAGGAGTTGAGAGATAGGATAAGATGCAAGATGAGATATAATTAAGAGGATATACACAAATGTACAAAGAAACTATATACAAGATATAATTGATAAGGATGTATAAGATGATATGTGAAATACTTAGATGGGTATGTATAGATTTGGGTAAAATGCTAACTTAGCTCACACACAACACTAGTTTTATCACAATACTCACCAAATCAAGCAAACCATAAACTTAAGATTAGTAAACTGATTAGGAGTGTAACTTGATGATTGCACCATTTAATAGCTTCATGGGTGAGGATTTAGGTTGGTGATCCATTACAAAATATCCTAAACCCTCTCAACCCCATTTTCACATAATGATCACTTGGGAGTTGATAATGACTCCAAAAGTAAGTTCCCTATTATGGTCAATGGTCTTATGTTAGGCTATATAGGCATTTTAAAGGCATCCTTGATATACACTAGGTATAGTGGGGCTTAAGTCTGTGTAGGGTGTTGTCTAATGCTTGGTTCATAGAATTAACTCTTGAAAGACCTGTATACAGTCAACTGCTTATCCTAATGACAACTATTCTTGATATTTATACTCTACCAGAACATGAAGTGTAGATTAGTCTATGGTGGTGAAATCCATGGTCACTATCCCCCTAAGACTATGTCAAGTGCATGGGTGTCACTTCTATGTCATGTTTTCCCTAAAAAAATGGGAGGCTTTATTAGTGGTTTTTAATCCTCCAAGACTCATTGCTAGGACACATTGAGGAGAGCATACACCATTGTAGCCTTCAAGTGACACACAAGAAGACAAAAATATTTATTAAGCAATTAATTTAGAGGTGATATATATAAAATATATATAAGATATTTACAAGACGAGTTTTCAAAATGCCAAAATATCTTTCATAGGTGAGCTAAAAGATAAATGATTCATAGTTTTAATTATCAATCTTAGATGGGTAACCTATAAGATAAGACATTAGACAAAATATATGACCTACAAGATAAGATGTTATCAAGTCAAAAATGCTACTAGATTCACCTCTATAAGAAAAAAAATGTTGGTCCAATAATCCTTAATAAAAAACACTAAAAAAAATTGCAATTTGGATCTATAACTTCTTTCGATGACAGGCCATGACATGGGGGTCTAGGGGTGGAAACCCTCAATGGGGTCAAATATAAAACTGATATACTAAATATTTAGTATATAAGTTTTGTAATGCTTATAAAATAGGGAAATATTAAGTATATAAGTTTTATATTTAGAAATTATCATCAAGACAATGATGAAATTATTATTTAAAGTGACTATTAAGTTCTATAAAAATTATAAACTCATGTTTGCTACCATCAAAATCATGTTACCATCAAAATCATGATATTTTAAAACTATCTTTGCTATCTACAAACTTCATTTGTAAAAGATAAACCATAAAATATATTTAAAAACTATATATGTACAAAGGTTGAATTATATGTATATATATAAAAAAGGAATTGGTTTTGATTGTGTAATATCTTATGAGAAGACTAATTGTCAATAAAGGATTGGAACATAGAAACACAAAAATGTTGACTAGAATGAATATTTTTTCAATAAGCAATATTTATTATGGATGGTGGTGATGTGAATCAAGATGGTGATAGATGTTGAATCATAAAGGAATAACCATGGACTTAAGGAAATGACTATCAAAATGATGCTTGGCTACAAATTTGATGGTTCTTTGGAGTTCACACATCCTATTATCATCATTGCAACTTACAAAAGTCATGAAATTAACACTATTCTAACTTAATGTAATGAACAGGGGTACTGTGTCTAGCCCAATCAATTTAGTATTCTAAAATATATAGAATAGGGTATGATCATCCATTCATAGTAGTATTTTACTATATTTTATAGTTTATATATCCCTAGTAAATGTGTATGAAAAAATTGGAAACACATGGCTTGCACATTGTTTGATAAAATGCCACAAAGGTGTGGGATAATATTGTGACATAGAACCCTTATCTTCAATCTTATCCTTATTGTTGTAGCTAGTTTTTCATGGTGATTAATACTACACCTAATTAGAAATTTTCATGAAATAAAAGAAAAATGTACATTGGCAAAAGGGTTGGTTGATATTGGCTATACTCAGACTTGCAGCAACAAAGGATGTTGAGCCTAGTTTCTAGTATATGAATATGACTACATTGTGTATGATCATGAAATAATTGCTTTTTGATGATTCAAAAGTTGAATATTAAAATCAAGGTAGAAGTGATGTGGATTCAAACTCAGATAATGATGATGTGGTGACAACTAGGCCTATTGACATGAGTGTAACAAATGCCAGGAGAGGAAGGGATACTTAAGGTATATCTTGGGATAGGTCAAACCTTTTCAAGGGAAAAGTATAGAGAAACATGTTAGAAACTATGAAAAAGTATCCCACACTCATGATAAGCTAGAGTAGGTCTACAAATATGTTGAGAAAAGAGTAAAATCCAATATGTTCAAGGTTCAAACCTAATATGAACATTTGACATCATGGCCTAAAACATCAATAAAAGTTTTTGCAAAAGTATTTGGCCAATTGGCTAAGTAAGATGTTTTTACCATAATATTACCACAAATCTCAAAATTTTAGAAAACACACACTGATCAGATTTTAAGAATCAGAATTGAATGAGAATAGAAATTAGATTAATTAACTATATAATCAAAAAAAAAAATTGATATCAAACAAATCAAAAATATGATGAGGAACAATGATTTTAGTTACTTTTTAAGGCTTTTCATAAGTGTCCTATAAAATCCAATCTAGAAAAAATATTAAATATAACCAACCTTTTGAATCTTAAAATTACTAATGATATTAATATGAAAATCCAATACTAAATTGATAAAAATAAGTAAATTTTTAAATTAAAAGACAGTTGCTAATCATTATGCAAAATTACCGATCACCTAGAACTGATTGTGGATGGAAAATATTGAACTTGGAAGCCACAAATTCTTCTTCAATTTATCCTACAATCTTGAAATAAAACACTCAAAACCACAAGAATGTTAATACATGAAGAGGGCTCCCATTATGGTTTCCAAATGAATGCTTATAATTTTGAGCTTATGGATTCAAACTAATAAAAATACAATTTTACCCAAAACTTACAAAACATCAAAAAGGAGAGAAATATAGGAAAAATAAATAATAAAAAATGAATTCTTATCATTACCTATCTCCTAATGGATTCCCTCCAAGATATTTGAATATATTCTAATGATTCTTGACTTTGTTGTTGGATTGCTATGAATAGACTCAAATTTTTAGCATGATGTTAACTAGATCAATGATTTTGATATCATGGATTGATAATATTGACATGAACAATTTATGATTTTAATAGTTAGTTTGGCCATAGAGGGGTTATGGTGCTTAAATATAAAGGAGGGAAGATCAATGGCTATTGTTCAAAATTGGGTTAGGAGGATCCATGGTGGAGGATTATCCAAGGAATTTTTAATTCCTTGGAAGCCTCTAGAATAGAGGCTTATAGAGAGAAAGGGGCTAAGTTTGAAAGAATTTTAGAATTAGAGAATTTTAGAATCCATTTAGGGGCTAAGTAATATTAGTAGGGTATTAAGATAGGTATTTAGATATGTGATTAGGCACTAGGGATTTAGGATAACCTAGGAATAGGCTAGGGTAGGTGGGTCCTAGGAATTTTAAATTCCTAAATAATGGATAAGTGAGATTATTTAGTAGATAAGACATGATTAGAAGAATTAATAGATTGGTGGATGAATGATGAAGGGGGATGTTAGGTAAATGACTAGAAGGTGTTATTTTAATACAGAACTAGATGGGATAAATGATATAAGCAAAATTAGTGTCGACTAATATTAATATTAGTGAAAATAAATGAAACAAGTGAATTTAGGTGTATACATCACACAAAAATGTATTTCTCATCACTTACAGACCTAGGAGGTTGGAACACGTAGATTCATTCCTAAAATAATCCATGAAATAATACACTTTTGGCATCCATATTATGTATTTCCCATACCTAGGTTGTAGCTTATGAGATTACTAGCCTGATGGAATTCATCTTAGAAACTAGAGCAAATGTTTCATTGTAATCAAAAACTTAAACTTGTAAAAACCCTTTTTCTACTAGTCAAGATCTGTATATATCAATGGACCCATCTTTTAAATACTAAGTGTGGTACACCCACTTGCACCTAACTAGTTTTATTCCTTTAAAAAGTGGAACCAAGTCCCAAGTTTTATTATTATTCAGTGAAAGAAGTTATTCTACCATAACTTCTTGCCATTCATGATACTTATAAGATTGATGATAACTCTTTAGATCCTATGTCACTTCCAACTATTCCAAATGTGCAACACAATACATATGTTGTGATCTCATTGTGTTTGGATATATTTTATCCCTTACCAATGAACTGACCTCATTTTAAACTTAATGAACCCATTGAGGCATAAATTGTGTTAGTTGTATAGGTGCATTTTGAATGTCTTCTGACACTAGTGGTGGTTTTAGTTGTTCCTCTTTGGTCTAATCATATAAACTATATAAAATATTAGAATGGGAGTCATCTAAACTATTTTTTTGTCATAAGAGATCTCAAAAATTGTGTCCAACTCAATATAAAAAAATGGAAAAGTATGAGTAGGATATATTTCCATGAAAATAAAGTATTCTTCATAAAATAACACATACCAATGGTAAATAACAATAGATAAAAAATATAAAAAGATGATGCTTCCTATCCATTGCTTTGTAATTTTCATCTAGAATGTGCATCTATACATTATATATAAAAACTCATATATTTGAAACGTTTGGCTTGAAACCATTTAATTGTGGAGTCGAGAGTGAAATTTTGGATGTATATTTCACATTAAATTTCTTCTACCCTATACTATGGAGGTAAATATTTGGAATGTATGATGCAATTTTCCATTTCATTTAGTGTGCAGATTTTGTGCTCAACTACACTATTTTGTTGATGGATAGAGGGTTAAATATGATAAACTTGAATTACCATATGTTTATAGAAGATAATAATTTGATTGATGAAAAATTATCCTCCATTGTATGTTTTGAGACACTAAATTTTTCTCTTTGATAGGTTTTCAACAAGGGTCTTGAAAATTCTGAAGTGCTAAGAGAGAAATCATCAATGAAAGTAGATCTAAGTTCTACGAGAGAAATCATAAATGAATGTAAGAATGAATATATGTTTATAAAAATAAAAATTGGGAAAAGACATAAGATCATTGTGAAACAATTGTAATATGTCACTTTATCTCAAGGATTTGCCTTTGGGAAATGGATCTGTGTTATTTCCCAAGTGCACAAATTTATCAAATGCCATCTTTGAAAGAGACTTGTGGAAAACCAATAACCATGTGATGCTTACCAATGTCATGAAATGATTGATAGTTGAGGTGACCAAAATGCTGATGCAAAAATTTATTTAAATCATTAGCATGTGTAATCATGACTTTTGAAGGTTGAGTTTACACAAAGTTTTTGAATTTGTATAATCGTGTTGGATGATCAACCTTGGTACTTACTACAAGTAGAGTGGTATTTGATATTTTTGATGATAACATTGATAGGTGTAAAATAAAGGTTTTTTGTTCCCTTGAATATGTGATTTTCTATATGGATAAGAGGTTCGTAGACAATTCTGGAACATGGATAACTTTATTGAATATTCCATCCTCTATCTCAATTGTCCCTTCACCATCACTAATTAGATAACTACAATTTCCCATAAAAAATTTAGTTGTGTGGCCTTCATCAAGATTTTTAAATAATGAGCCATCATACACCATATGGTGAGAGACCCTTGAATCCAAAATCCATTTAGACATA
This sequence comes from Torreya grandis, assembly GCA_037957365.1. Classification (NCBI taxonomy): domain Eukaryota; kingdom Viridiplantae; phylum Streptophyta; class Pinopsida; order Cupressales; family Taxaceae; genus Torreya; species Torreya grandis. The sequence continues at coordinate 7,254,332 of JARHVA010000118.1, read as the reverse complement.
GATGTCCTCATGTTGTAGAAAGTGTTTCTCTTACCTTGGGAGGGGGGAGCTAATTTTTTTCATCTCTACTTCTAAGTATGCCATTTTATTGAAATATAAATGTGAAATATGGCCTAGTTTCTTACACCAATTACAACACTATTAGTCAAATTTGACATTTACTTTCCATTTTCCTTTGTTTTGACTTGGGGAAGGATTCTCTTGAGCTGATGGATTTCCCTTAAGCTTGGGATTTTCTTTCCATTTTTTTTTAGCAAGGCCCTTGCCTTTTCTAGAGTGAGGTTGTGTCATGGTATTACTATCATTGTCCACTAATTCTTATTGTTTAGTACCTTTAGGTTGGGTTTCCTTGATAAAAATAAGTGTTTCTAATTTCTATAATTTTTTCACAAAACATGTCAAAAGCGAGTGCCACATATGCAGATTCCATAGAGTTTTGATATGTGTAGTAGTTTGAAAAAATGTGATGATGATATAATTTATTAAAAATAGTCATAATTAGTTTTTTATTAGTCTTGGTTCACTGGTCTCAATGAGTTGAAGCCTCAAGTGCTTGATTTGAGCAATAAAGTACTCAATACGAGGATAGTTGTTTAGACTAAGAGCAACGAACTAATTTTATAATTAGCATGCCCTCAACTTAATGTGATTTTCATAAATGTCCTCAAAGGTATTCCATACTTTAGAAGGTTTCATGATGCCTAAAAATGAAACTTAAATTTAGGGTATATTGTCTCACCAAGGATTCTTCTATCTTCATCATAATGATTTCACCCTTTTTGTCATTTGAAAAGATCTAAATGTGTGGATTATTCATTCATTAAATTTTGGTTGATACCCTTGTTAAGGAGCACATTAATAATTTATCCTTTTCTAGCTAAATTAGTTGGAACTTGAGAGAGTCATCTTTTTCTTTGTCATGTTAGCACATAAACTTGAGTGAAAATAACCCCATAAAATGGTATGTAAATATTTATATAAAAGCGTTTCTCAAAATATAAGTTAAAATAAGCGTCTCAATGAGAAAATCATAATAATGCATCGGTCTATGGGGAACAAATATGGAAAAGTGTTTTTGGGACTGTAGGCAAAAAAATTATATGTAATTGTTTTTCAAAAAATTGAAATACTAGTTAAAATGATCATCTCAAAGAGAAAATCACAATGGTGCACCCTATGAGAAACCCTTTATACAAAAAAAAATTTCCCTCTACTTTACCCTTTTGGTGTTATTTTATTAAAAAATAGAACCCCAATTTAGTTAGGAAATATTGTAACTAAAGCTGAACATAGAATATTGCTATAATACATATCTACTAAATGTAATATAATTATTTTGGGAAATACTAGGATAAGATGTGTTTTATATGAAGGTTATCTTATATATTAATCTAAAATAAAAAATAGTGAATAAGCACAAGGACCATTGACTATGGAGGTTTCCACCATCACACAACCACATTTTCCCATCTTTGAGGTACATAAAGAGTAATTTCCTATACCTAACAGCGTACAAGTACACCATAGAATCAAATGGAAAAGAGGCTTCCTATTGGAAAAAAAATAAAAATCCTAGGCACTTCCTATATACCACAAGCTATGTGGAAGCTCATATATATATAATGGCATGATTATTGGGGTAGTATTACTTACACTATGGATCAAGTAAAATTGATTACCACTTTGTCCAAAATGATAGCTTCTACAAGTTTTAAAACTACTTGAACACAACTATAAACTAGGGGATTTTTATGAAATAAAATTCTTAAATCCTTAGTACCCCAATATATTCATCAATTTATATTAAGCCAATATATTGGGTCATGTGAGCATAATATAGGGTATTTGCACTAAGCCACTAAATCTAGGCTTAAAACTTGAAATATATAAAAAATAAATTATAGATTTGAAAAATTGAAAATAATGCAGAATATATGGAAAAAAGAATGAAAAATTTGCATGTTCTATATTTGATCTTGTATGCAAAATGAGGTGAAGATTATATACCTTTAATACCATATTAATTTTATAGATATGCTCCAAAATCATGTTATCTACCATAATACGAACACCTACAACACCTACATAGCAAATCTATGAAAGCTTGAAAGTAAAGTAACATAGATACTAATTCTGATTAAGATTACTATCCTAATAGTTCTAGTATAATAGTAACTCTCATCCACAATATACTTCACCTACTATCCCTCTATATTCTTATATAGATAAGAGAGGAGGCTAGGTTTAGGGTTTTGGAGAGTAATTACAAAACAAATAAGGCAAAATTATTATTAGAAAAAGTCAATTAAGTATATACTTAATTTATAATATTCTTTAATAATAGGTTGTAGGTAAGTATTCACTATTTATTGCCTACCTATGAATTACAAATAATACATGTGCATTTAAAAACTATACAATAATATATGAGTAATTAAATACATTAAAATTTTCTTTAAAGTCATTATGGTATATAACCTCAATTTTGCACTTTATTTTTATATCTATTGGATCTATTTAAGCCCAAATTTTATAGTTATAATCCATATTTTCAAATACAATCTTTGTAGGATTATGTACTCTCTTTGTAACCTCAATGACATTCAAATATTTTCTTAGATTTTGTAAATATCATCAACATTTGAACTTAATAATCCCATCATAGTTTATCTATAATATGAATACAAGATTGCTTTTTAATCTTATTTCCTCCAAAATAGTCTCCTTGACCTTATTTAATTTATATTGTAGCTTTTGTATGTCTATTACTATAGCCAGGATAATTATTAGAGAGACTACATGAGTAGGAACATTATTTTTGTTTTTACGACTCATGGATTTGCCTTTGCAATTGATTGCATAGTTATTTTTTTTATTTGAAATTTTATTAGAGCTAAAAATATTATGTTTTGAACTTTATTAGAATAATTAATTAATCCTAGCTTATTTGTAATAAATGTCTCAAGGTAATTTAAACCTTTGTTTGACATGTAGCATAGGTTAGGTATTTTTTCACTTTTATAGGTTAGGTATGCCTAACATAATTAGGTATAATTTAATCCTTATCACCTATAGATTAGGATATTTAATCTCACTGTAGACACCAAAATTGTGTCTACTCCTTGGTTGACTCCCCCTTGGTCCCCTTGGTCCACTTCTAAACATTTCTAACCCACACACTTATTAATTTAAAATAAATTACCTATTTTAAATTAATAACACCCTCCTTGACACATCACCCTTGACACATCACTCATGACACCTCACCTTGCCCTTGGATACCCCCATTTATCACCTATGACAAATCATAATGACCCAAGACCTATTTCAACTCTCCCATTAACCCCCGCGCCTATTAAATCTGCATTGGGACCATTTTTTAACAGCAGCTAAACTTGGCAGATGGAGGAACGAGAAAAAGGCTTAAAATAGCCTTTTTCCATTCTTCTAGCTGCCGACGTTGGTTACCAGTCAGTTGATGCCAGCAGGATCACCGATGTTGGTTGCTTAAAATAGGCCTGAAGGTGAATTCTCGACCCCCCCAAATGCACCCTGAATGCTAATTCTCTTGCTCCTAGAATTTGACCTCTCTCTCTCTCTCTCTCTCAGACGCACACCAAGCATCACAGGCTATAGGAACTTTGCATCAGTCACTCCATACCTGATTGAAACATTACAGGGAGTCTTCTACATTAGCAGCATCGGGAACAAGCATTCACACCTCTGGTTCTTCAGCAAGCAAGAGCTAAGTATTCTTCTTCTATTTCATTTCAATACTTTAAAAGGCATTGGTAATCAGTCAACTTGCTATCTCTGAGTACTGTTGAGATAGTTCGGCTTTCTTCCTAAGAGGCTGAAAAGCCTTTCCTTTATTCTGGCCCATTTTAACAACCTGTCCCCCACCTTTGTCCTTCCTAAGACTCTGTCCACTGCCCTACATCCCTGCACAACCCAGACTCCTTCCAGACCCCTCTCTCAACCACAACCCTGTCCAAAATTCACCCAAGGCCATTGCCGTGACCGACATCAGCCGTTTCCCCTATCGACATCGGCAGCATAACCGACATTGGCAACTTGACCAACTGATGCTGGTAGAACCACCGATGTCAGTGACTGTGCAAGACCGATAGCAGAATACAGGTATGCATTATCTCTATTTCTTTTGTTTAGTCTTTCACCATTTCTCTTTCTAGCAACACTTTTTTATCAACTAGTGGACTGTCATCCCTCCAGGAAGTCTTTGCACTTCTGGGACCGAGCTTTGCTTGGTAGTCCACCATATATCTATCTAACATTTTCTTTGTTTAAGTCTTTCTTATCTACAGGTGTCATCCTCCATAGCCAAAGAGGATCTCCTTCAATCATCTGGATACGGTGCACAAACTTCATCTACGTACGTACAAACCCCTGACCATTTAACCCTCAGTTTCTTATTTCTTCTGAATGTGAAAAGCAAAAATAGTTAGAAACATTCTGGCATGCCCGATGGGACCCTTGGAATTTTCCTTGGGTTCATCATTCTTTTTCTTCTAAAAGCAAACATTCATATAGGTGCATTAGGTCTCTTCTTGCATCCTTTTCTTCTATCTCTTTATTTTGAAATGAAACCATAAGCAGAAGTTAAAAAGAATCTCTTTCTTTTTCTTCTTGTCACCTTTCCTTCTTGCATCTTAGAGTAGTGAAATTCATACTCTTAACCTTTTCCTCACTTGTTTGCATCCAAACAAAAACATTTCAGTTTGGGCTAAAATCTATTGCATTTCATTTCTGCCTGAATGCATACTTAGCTCTCACAACTAATAATTAAAAATGCATTATGAATAAATCATAGTGCACTTATGTTACACAACTTGACCACATTCACAAAATTAAACATCTAAACATACCTGAGATAAGGTCTGACTAGGATTTCATCACCTAGTGGATACCTTACCCTTCTTGGTAATAATACTTGGACTTCACTACCAAGGGGAGAACCCACTCTGTTCTCTGGTAGAGTATAAACTCTAGGGGAAGTATATACTAGCTAAGTGACCCAGCTTATCTCTGGGCTCGTGAAGTCAGGGGAGCAAGCTCCTAGCACCAGGCCACGTACGAAACCTAATACAGATTTTGAGCACCAAAACTAACCCAAAACCAACCTTAAACTGCTTCTTTTAGTACTTGTTCTAAAAGCCCAACTTCCCAAACACACTCTTCTAAGGCATAAGCCAACACGACTCTAAAACTTATTCTTAGGAATTTAATGTTTAGGGTCTACTTGCCTTCATCTACTTTTCTATTTTTATCTGGTTTTTTTTGAGCTGGTGAGGATGCATTATTCTGAGCTCCAAGAACAACTCAGAACTTTCTTCTTTCTTCCAAAAACTTTTAGTTTTTTGAGTTTCTAGAAATACACAGTAACCGACATCAATTTTTCCACCGACATCGGCAACTTATATTCACCGACATCAGTTATCTAACCAACATCGGCAACTTTCTTCACTGACATCGATTTTTCCACCAACGTCGGTCACAGTCAAAAATTTTCTTCTCAAAATAGCAAGCTAAAAACCTGACCTTTTTGCTGTTAAAAACACCAATTCTAATTCTCTGAGGCTAAAACATATAGTTTTAGAACCAGAATCTTTCTTGCCTTAAATGGTTTTGACACCTAATCAAACCAAAACTCTTGTTAACCATGCAAGGCAACAACCACTCCCACCTTCGCCTTCTATATCAAGTCCTCTAATGGATTATCATTCAGACACTGAGCGTACACCAACCCCAACTCAACCCCACATTATTCCCAAAGGGGACCAAGACTTTGAAAGGTTCCTTGACCTCAATGTCAAGGCCCTTCAGCACTATCTCACAAGAAGTCAAACGCGAGACTCCTCAAGCAACCCAGTTTATGGGATGCCAACTTCCTTAGTTGAGATGGCAATCATATCAATAACCTCCGTAACCCAACCCATGGTCACCCAGGTCATTGCCTCAACCCACAACCCAACCATGACCAATCTTCAAAGTGTGACCTCTCCTTCTATTTTTGGACCTACCTCCACTAGGGTTTCTGTACCCCCTCAACCACAAACCATTCAACAAAGTTATACACCATTCCAGAACTTAATTGTCTCCATCCCACCTACTCTTGCACCCATAAATACAAGGGTGACTACTTATCCTTCAGCTAGTGTTTCCACCATCCAACCACCTTTGGCGACATCAAGTCAAGTTCTGCCCTCTAGCTTTATGACACAACTGCCCCTGACTTCAACATCAATCCCCATGATGAATTACCAATATGTTGCACCGATACAAATGCAACCTAGTACATCATATTCTCCCTCTAACTCCTTCTAAGCACCTCACAAATTAGTGGGTGCCCCACCTATCAATCCACCAGTCGATCTAATCAAGATGCTGATGGATAAGGTGTCTAATCTTGAGACATCCGTTTTGGGTTCAAAGAATGTTCTCTCATATGAGTAGATCTGTAATGAACCTATTTATCCTTTAGTCCCAATCTAACCATATCCTAGCCAGTGGGAACTTCCCAAGTTTACTCACTTTCAGAGTAAAGAAGACCCACAACAACATCTACGAGCATTTAGACACGCTTGTTACCTTATAGCACATGATGATGCGTTATTACTACGCACATTTCCCATGTCGCTTTCTGGTGCTGACCTCTATTGGTATAGTTATATTACCAATCACTCTATATTTACCTTCACTCAACTATCTCAACTATTTCTTGACCACTTTTCTATCAACATCACTAAAAAGGTCTCCATCACGGACCTATATTCTATCAGACAATTTGACGATGAATCCATAGTTGATGTCGTTGCTCGATGGAGAAGTTTAATCAACCAACTCTCCTTTTCTTTACCTCAACCTGAGCTCATTGAGCTCTTTTCACAAGCGTGTGCCAAACACATTTCATCTACCTTACGGGTCCAAACATTCCACACATTTTACAAAGCTTTCACCATGGACAGGAAGCTTGAACTCCGTGCTGTCGAAGAAAACAAGGTCAAACTGTGTAGTAAAAATACTAATGCAAAATCAAATGACCCTTCTTCCCAACCATCTTCTTCTTCCAATCCCAAGTCTAAGGGATCAGCAAATTTTGTGGTCGTTAGACCATCATCTTCAACAACAACCAACCAACCTCAACCTTCCACATCTCAAAGCATTACATGATAATTCCAACAACGATACGTACAACATCAATATACTCCAATTAGAGAATCATACGCATTTGTGTTGGATAAACTAGTCAAACAGGGAGTCCTCAACCTCCCCCAAATTTGACCACCACCTCAATTCAACCCCTCAAAAGCCATCCCTACATGGTATAGGGAAAATGACTTTTTTCATTATCACCATGTCAAAGGCCATGACATAAACAACTGTAAAACCTTCAAAAATATTGTCCAAGACATGATAGATAAAGGTGATCTTGCTTTGGATAACCCAAATGTGCCACCTAACCAAAACATAGACATCCTTAGACAACCTTTCCCTAACCATCCCCCTAGTCAAAATAACATTCAAACCATGGCCGATGACCCCCAAGAGCGTAATATACACACAGTCAACACGGTTTCACCTCCCATCCCTAACTGACCTCTTCCACAAATCAAAGAGGTTAATCAACCTATTTGTCCACCACAGGTAGAAGAGCCTTCTTCTCCTATTTCTCCTTCACAAGAAGAAGAACCTTCTTCTCTTAATAGTCCTCCATCTACCCCTCTTATATTGGAGGATGCCTTAACCATACCAACGCCACTAGCCCCACCTTCATCCTTCCTACTACCAATGGAAGACCTTACCTTTCCTACTCCTCAACCACAAGTAGAAGGTACAATCATCCCTTCCCTCTATCCTCTTGAGGAGCCACATTCTCTAATTCCTTCTCCACTGAGAGAAGAACTTGTCTCTTCACCTACCTCGACTGAAGACGATCCAATGATGGCTCTCTCATGCCTTTGGCCTGAAGTTGCTTCATCTAACACATTTACAGTCTCACAACCACCTACATCTTCTAAAAAACCAAAGCCTCATCCAACATCTTCCAAACCATTCTCTCGATTGGTTGAGAACTTAGGATTTCTCCATTCAAAGAAGTTAGAGCATGAGGCATTATGGGAGCGACTCAAAGCTCCTTATCTTACACATCCCATTTCATCTCGTACTGTCAACCCTTTTATGACAAAATCTCCAAAGGTCACCAATGAAGATCAGGCTTCTACTTCCAAATATTTAGAAGCCCAACCATCCACATCTGAACCTAAACCCTCACAAACATCCACCATACCAACACCGGTTAAATCCCTCAGTGTTCGCCCCATATCAAACTTCACTCACCCACAAGTGAAGGTAGACTTGAACTTTGCCTCACACAATAATAGTCCTCGCACTAAACCAAAGAAGGCTACTAAACCACGTTGGAGAACTCCTCCTCCACCATCACCATTGCCCTCCATTTTAGGCCCACATTCTTCTACCTTAATAGGAGTGCTCCCTACTCCAATACCTAACAAAAACAAGTTGCCTCCATTACTCCCTTTACCCACCACAAACCTACCTCCTCTAAAAAATTTGGCACCCCTCACAAAGAAAGTGTCATCTACACGAGTGGTCGCACCACCAACCCAAAAGGTGGTACGGAGATCTCCCTCAACAACTCCCAAACAAAAGTCATCAACACCTAGTGCATCAACAAGCACAGACCCCTTAGTGGGTTCATATGCTTTGATACTACGCTAACTTTTGCAAACTTCTAACATCACTCTTCCACCTATTAAACCATTTCAACCTCTTAGACCAAAGCCGTCTTGGTTCGATGACACTAAAATTTGCCAATATCATCGCACACCTGGGCATGACACTGAAAATTGTTGTGCCCTTGAGGTTGTCATCTGCCAATTCATGGAAAAATACACCTTTCTTGTTGAGGAGACTATCAACACATCTCCAACACTATCTAATGTCGCTCCAACCTCTTCACCTTCATCGGGATCCCATCATCAGACTATGGCCCCTTTACCTCCTTCGTCCCCTTTATTTGAAATTAACACCATCAATGTGGCCACTAGGTCACAAAATTTAAAGGATAAAGCAAAGGAGAAAGTTGCTATCCCTTGGACCTACCCATTTGTCAAACCTGCTCAACCACCCAAACCCAAGATTTCTATCTTGGGTACATCCCAACCCACTTCTTCGGAGGCAATCCGTGATTCTATGGTGAAACAACTTCACCAAACCCCCATGAAGATGACTTTATATGATCTCATTCAAATCTCTCCATAGCATCGTCAAGCTTTAATCAAAGCTTTATAGGTAGTAGAGGTCCAACCCGAAGATCCTCAACCATTGGCTGCCTTAGTCCAATCATTACCCACCATCACCTCTATTACCTTTAGTGATTCTAAAATTCTTACCTCTAATTGGGAAGATCAGGACGCTGCCCTTTTCATCATAGCCTACGTTGATTGAACACGCATTAAGAAAGTTATGGTTGATGGGGGCGCCAGCATTAATATCATTTCCACCCATGCCTATGACCAATTAGCCCTCCCAAAGAAATTGCATGTCAAAAACCGACGCGATTCTTTGATCTTTTAATGACACCACCGCCACTATTGTTGGCACCGTCATCTTACATATTCGTGTTGGCCCACGAACAATCCCAGAGATCTTCTACATCATCGAGGGAGAGTTCCAATACAACATTTTATTAGGATGACCTTGGATCCGTGCCATGGCCTGTGTCCCTTCTACATTGCACCATTGTGTCAAATTTGAACACGACGATCAAGTCCATGTCATTCTTTCAGACCCCTCCCCTTTCAAGACATGCAATACAACTTATCAACCCAACGATGTTCTCATTCCTTTTAAAACATCGACCCAAACACTACCTCCACCCATAGAAGCTTCAACAAGTATGCAAATGGCGGTTACACCTACACCACCTCCTCAAGTGACAACAAAAGACCCTATGGAAGATACCTTCCAATGTCTTTCACTTGGGGAGTATCGTTTACTCACCTTGGACATGTTCCAGACTCCTCAAGAGTATGGACAACTTCATCACAATCCTAGCTATGACCCTCGTATCAGAATGGTCGTCCCTTATGGTCCTCCCAATCTTCAAACAAATCTCATCCATGGAGGGCTAAATCGAGCTCCCACTGATGAGAATCCTCTTTCATCACCTCAACCGTTTACGTCTGAATTCTCTTTTCTTGGCAACCCAAAATTTGCTCATACCTACCTTTATAGGTGTGCATGGAAGGGCTTTGGCTTTGGGCACTATGAACAAGGCTCCCACCAGCCCGTTGAACCACCAAATGATGAGGCCATAAAGAATGCCAAGAAGCGACATGGCCTGAGTTTTGAAGAACCTACTGAAACTTCTAAAAACCCTCGCCCTGAACCTATCATAGAACAATCACCTTCAAACTCGCCTATTCCCCCATCTTCACCTACGGAGTCGGTGGTTTCCATCCCTCCTAGTTTCTTTGCATAAATGCCATTCGCTTGGAACCCCTAACCTATCAACTAGGTGGGGTATCCAGGTCTCTCCATCTCTTTCATCCAACCCATTGATTATCCACAATGGGTGTCAAATATCATCCCTGTCATAAAAGTGATTGGGGGAATTCAACTTTATATTGACTATCACATCGACCTCAACCAAGCATCGACCAAATATCAACCAACCAAGCATCGACCAAATATCAACCAACCAAGCATCGACCAAATATCAACCAACCTAGCTTCGACCAAACATCAACCAACTTCTTAATCACCACCAACACGTGACCAATATAGAAATAAGTAAGTGAGGCAAGTTTGCTCCTAATTGGCTTGGACCTTATATCATAACACACAAGTATGGATCAGGGACTTATCATCTATCTTCTCTTGAAGGCCGGCCAGAACCTGAGCCCCTTAATGCCTTGCATCTGTGACCATTCTATTATTAGTCAAGCACTCATTCACTTGACATTAAACTTGAGCTCATCCCTTGAGCAACCCTCGTCATCATCATTCTTATTCCTTTCAACCCTATTTCCCTACAAACATTATTTAACCCTTTTGTCAAGCATGTATGCTTTGTCTTAATAAAAGGGAAACCCTTAAACCTCTACAGGCTAGTCCATGACTAAAATTTCAGTCCAAAAAATATAAAATTGGGATGTCAAAATATCCAAAGGTCATGAACTTATAAATGTAGACTGCTCCCTCGAAGGACAGCTACATAATTGTTATAATTGATAGACTAATCCCTTGAAGGACAGCTATTCAAAGTCATTTAACCATACAAAGAAAAATATAGACCACTCCCTCAAAGGATGGCTATGCTCAAATCTTGCTACAAACAACACTCTCTCAGAAGCTTCCCGCATTGATTAGCTTCACATATGACCACAAAACAAAACAACATCCCCATGTAGACTTCCCGCATCGATCAATCTACCCAAAAAAAAAAGACTAACAAGCTATTAAGTCATGGACTTGCCTATCGTCATTCTCAGGTCACCTATAAAGGGGAAAAGTTATCCTTGCTAAAAAGGGTTACTTTATCCTAACATTTCACATCATCAAACCTATTACCCCAACATACTCAAGGGATTTCGAGCTCACTCAATGTCAAGTGATTCGATTACTTCTCTAACACAAACAATAGTCAAAGACGTAATGCATGAATAGGGTTTTTGTTTACAAAACCCTTATCTATGCTATCATTATGGTCCTTGTCAATGAAAGAGCAATGCACTTTTCACTTCTTACGCACTTTGGTCACATACAACCAATTCAAATCCAACCAAATCATTTTCTAAACCAAACCATACCAAGCAAACCTTTTTTAGACCACTAACATTATCATAGCCTATTCACACTAAATTTCTATGGACAACAATACACATAGAAACTATCGACCAAACACAATTTATGTCAAGCATAAACCATTACTTGTTAAAACATAAATATACTCTTTTCATTTTTAGCATATATCCATCACGAATATGGAAAAATTGCTAGGGACGAAAAACCACATCACCAATGTTATAGAATACACCATCATATGGAAAAGGCTGTAACATCATCATACCCTCATCATTTATAACCTGACCAAACCAACTTATCAACCAGCCTGAACTACATTGGTCTGAGGGCCTTCAAACAGGGGCTATGTAGGCAGCACTCAAATGACATGATGTCTTTTGGGGTCAGCTCGGCCACATTCATTTGTTCGTTTACTTGATGGACAAACCATTTCACCTTTAATAATGACTTAACCTAGTCCGACCCCATCTATAACTGACCCTCTTCCTCCCTTTTAGGGAGAACTACATTGGCTTGAGGCCCTTTAAATAGGGGCTATGTAGGCAACACTCAGTTAACATGGGGTCCTCTGAGGTTAACTCGGCCATTCCTTCGTCCATCCATCTAATGGACCAACTATCTGTACCAACTTGACTCAACCAATGACCTTGGAGATTGCGACTATCTCCTTAGACCATGACCATTTTTGAGACAACTTTGCCTTGGTTTTTTTGATTGCATGTCTGCTACCTCACGAATAGATAGCAAAATTGTACGCACATCACATTATGACCCTCACACATATTATTGGATCGCGAGCAAGTTGATCCCCAATATTTGTGATATTTTCATGTTTTCCAGGAGCACTTCCTGATCTCAAGATACTTGAAACACGATGACCATTGGAGCTACAGCTTGGATAGAATAACCCAATCAACTACGACTAAATGCTAGGGCCTGGTTATTTCAATTTTAGCACTCCTTGACCTTTGACTACAATAATTTGACCTATCTATCATGTGAAGTGGTATATGTGCAATCTCGACTATTGCAGCGTTCACACTCAACCTTCACCATACCCATCCACTATTTATCAAATTGATACTCGATATCAGGCTACCTTCCCTCGACTCCCACTTTGAGGGGGAATACCTCATCCCTTACCTAGGGAAACGAACTCCTATTTTTGTATTGCAGTTCATTAGAACAACCAACATGACCAAAATGACCTCATCCCATACCTGGGGCAACTTACTCCTATTTTTGTCTTGCTGTTCGTCAAGAACAACCAACAAGACAAAAAGGGGCAAATGTAGACACCAAAATTGTGTCTACTCCTTGGTCAACTCCCCCTTGGTCCCCTTGGTCCACTTTTAAACATTTCTAACCCACACACTTATTAATTTAAAATAAATTACCTATTTTAAATTAATAACACCCCCTTGACACATCACCCTTGACACATCACCCATGACACCTCACCTTGCCCTTGGATACCCTCATTTATCACCTATGACAAATCATAATGACCCAAGACCTATTTCAACTCTCCCATTAACCCCCACACCTATTAAATCTGCCTTGGGACCATTTTTTAATGGCAGCTGAACTTGGCAAATGGAGGAACAGGCAAAGGCTTAAAATAGCCTTTTTTCCATTCTTCTAGCTACTGACGTTGGTTACTAGTTAGCTGATGCTGGCGGGATCACTGATGTTGGTTGCTTAAAACAAGCCTGAAGGTGAATTCTTGACCCCCCCAAATGCACCCCGAATGCTAATTCTCTTGCTCCCAGAATTCAACCTCCCTCTCTCTCTCTCTCTCTCTCTCTCTCTCTCTCTCTCAGACACACACCAAGCATCACATGCTACAAGAACTCTGCATCAGTCACTCCACACCTGATTGAAACATTGCAAGGAGTCTTCTACATCAGTAGCATCGAGAACAAGTATTCACACCTCTGGTTCTTCAGCAAGCAAGAGCTAAGTATTCTTCTTCTATTTCATTTCAGTACTTTAAAAGGCATTGGTAATCAGTCAACTTGCTATCTCTTAGTACTGTTGAGACAGTCCAACTTTCTTCTCAAGAGGCTGAAAAGCCTTTCCTTTATTCTAGCCCCTTTTGACAACCTGTCCCCCACCTTTGTCCTTCCTAAGACTCTGTCCACTGCCCTGCATCCCTACACAACCCAGACTCCTTCCAGACCCCTCTCTCAACCATAACCCTGTCTATAATTTGCCCAAGGCCATTGCCCTGATCGACATCGACCATTTCCCCTATCGACGTCGGTAGCATAATCGACGTCGGCAACTTGACCAACTGACACCGGTAGAACCACCGACATCGGTGACTGTGCAAGACTGACAGCAGAATATAGGTACGCATTATCTCTATTTATTTTGTTTAGTCTTTCACCATTTCTCTTTCTAGCAACACTCTTTTATCAACTAATGGACTGTCATCCCTCTAGGAAGTCTTTGCACTTCTAGGACCGAGCTTTGCTTAGCAGTCCACCATATATCTATCTAACATTTTCTTTATTTAAGTCTTTCTTATCTATAGGTGTCATCCTCCACAACCAAAGAGGAGCTCCTTCAATCATCTGGATATGGTGCACAAACTTCATCTAGGTACGTACAAACCCCTGACCATTTAACCCTCAGTTTCTTATTTTTTCTAAATGTGAAAAGCAAAAATAGTTAGAAACACTCACTTCGTGATGTATAAATAAGCACCTCTTGAAGTGCTTTTTAATAATGTAATTCCATTCTAATTCATTTGGTATCAGAGTAGGAAGGAAATTCCTGAGGAGGTTTTCAAAGCATTGGACATTCAGTGGAGATTGAGAGTTAAGATTCATGTGATCCTTGGATGCATCATGCTACTCTAATTTCTGCCATCCTAAGTCGAAACACTACCAAAATTTTGACCAATTTTATGAAAGGAGAATAGTTAACATGTAGGCAACTTTTTTTGTTTTACAAAATTTTATCCATATTTGTATTAAAATCTATGCATATTCAAAAAAGTTGGCTAAGGGATGAAAAATTGTATTATTTATCAGATCTGACATTAATATTAGATATGCCATAGACATATTAATTTTTTTTTGTATTGGTAAAGCCAAAATTTTCTCTAGGTAAATAAAAGGGCCTAAATCAAATTCCCATGCCTAGCCCCTTCCACGGATCCAATAATATACACAATTTTAACCAAATGTGCACCAAAAAAAAATTAGGTGGAGGGAGTTTCCTTAGTTATTTTTTCAAAAGTATATATTGTATTGGCCTTTGGATGAATTGCACTAGATTTTATTATGCTCTATAAGTTACCCTCCAAATCATTAAGAATCTTTAATTGGATGAACAAGTATGCCAAGGCCTACTTGAATATTTCTTGTTCGACATGAAGTACTAGGCACAAAAATTTTGCAAAAGCTTGAGGAAGGCTACATTGTAGATGATAAATGCATAAAAAAATACCCCCATAAGTGCCCACTTTTAACTACACGAGCATACTGAGCCCATCTTTCTACAACATATCATCCTTGCAATTCTCCTTCTTGTAGAGGCATTTTTGGTGCTAACTAACGACTCTTGGGGAGGTCAATTTTTTGGTAGAATTGGTGAATTTTGAGCATTTTTAAGGGCCAAAAGGCTTCAAATTGCATTTGGCCCATTGTATAGTAATTCTGGGTGTCACAGACCACGAGAATATTGAAGACTCCTTGGACACATTTTTGACAGATTTTGACATCCTTTTGTGTTGGTGTGTGATTTTTTCTCTTTATGTATGTGTTTTTGCATTTTTCATCACTTACATTTTGCAAACACTCCTTCCATTTCCACACTTAAACAACACATTTATACTTTGTCATATGCAACTTGATATTCACAATGTCTGGTTTAGGACCACATTTTGTGCTCCCTAACACACAATTTCTTCATGGTTACAACTACGCTACATGTAAAATAAAAGTATAAACACATCTTGAGTTTGAAGATGTTTGGTCAGTGGTAGAAGACACATGGCTCAGACATGCCATAGATGTTGATCAACAACAAAAATATGACAAAGCTAATAAAAAGGCTAAGTTAATAATCATGTTTGGATTTTTGGATGAGGTTCAACCTCATATCCGTAGTGTTAAAACTATAAAATATGCTTGGGATAAGCTTAAAATAATCTATGAAGCTAAAAATCAAAATCAAATCTTGCATCTTCAGAGCCAATTGCATACTCTCAAACTCAAATCAGATGAAAAAAGATAAGCATTCCTTATAAGGGTTGCAACATTTCAGGGTTCACATCAATCTTTGTGTGAACTAGTGGCAAATGATTCTTCAATCCCTATAGTCCTTAGAGCACTGCCCCCGCATATAGGATCTTTTTGACCACTTTGAAAGTTGTAGGACAAAAACCAACCTTTGAAGCATTGGTAAATTTATTACAACAAGAGGAAGTTTTGTCTAATTCAGAGGAAGTAGATGATGAGCATACCCTCACATCAAATCAAAAGGGGAATAAACCCATGAAGGGTCCAAATCAATATCCCAACCAAAATAATCAACACAATCCACAAGGGAACAATTCACATTTTGTAAAAGCATGTCCAATTTGTGGAAGATAAGAACATGAATTAAAACATTGTTGGTATAACACATTTCAAAAGGGTTCATCAAACAAGCAACCCTCTTTCAACAAATCACTACAAATAGAAAAGAAGCAACCACAATAACAACACAGGTGGAAACAGAAAAATTCCAAGCCTAACCAACATGGCAATGTTGCTGAAGACTATGCTTCTTCATATGAGTACTATGGTTTATCTACTCAAACACATGAGTCTACAAATCATCCAAGTGCAATCTGGAATTTTGATTCAGGGGCAACTAGACACATAACAAGGAGAAAAGAATGGGTTTTTACTTTGACAAAAATAGAATCAAAGGGAAACGTTTTACTTAGAGATGATACCTCATATACAGTACAAGGTAGTGGTGACATCAAACATCAACTTGGAAATAAAAAGTGTATAATTTTAAATGTTATCTATGTTTGAGGACTTACAAAAAATATGTTCTTTGTTAATCAGCTACTATACCACAACCTCATGGTTGAATTTGATCACCACAATGGTAAACAATTTTGCCACATCAAAGACAAGTCTAGGAATTTTAAAGTGATTGCTAAGGCTTTCAACATTGGAAAAATGTTTCAACTTGATTTTGTTCAATATGATCATTAAGCACTTATGGTCAAAGCTAAAGAACTATGAAATTTATGGCATAGAAGATATGGTTACTTGAGTTATGGTTATTTAGTACAATTGAGAAAATAAGATATGGTTCGTGGTCTTCCCAAACTCAAGCAATATTATAATATATGTACTAGTTTCTTAGCAAGAAAACCAAGAAGAACTCCATTTAGAAAGACTAAGTATCATTCACTTGGTAAGTTGGACTTGGTGCACACTGATCTTTGTGAACATTTTACTCCTAGCCTTAGAGGGTATAAATACTTTCAACTTTTTGTTGATGATTACTCACAAAAAATGTGGGTATATTTATTGAAGACTAAGGATCAAGCTTTTCAAGTCTTCAAATAATTCAAGACCGTGGTTGTAAATTAAATTTTTAGAAAAATCAAAACCCTCCACTTAGATCATGGGGTGGAATACACCATGAAATAACTCTCAGCCTATCTCAGTGCAAATGGAATTAATCAGCAATTGATAGCTCCATATTCACCCAAACAAAATGGAGTTGCAGAATAGTGTAGCAGAGTCATTGTGGAAGTTTTTTGTATCATGGTTAAGGATGCAAAATTTTGTAATACATATTGGGCAAAAGCTTGTCACACTGCATTATACTTGTTGAATAGGTCACTCACCAAAGCTCTTGATGGTATCACACCACATGAAGCTTGGATAGGGAATAAACAGAAGGTAACTCACCTTCGAGTTTTTATTTGTAAGGCATAAATTTATGTTCTTAATAAGAAAATAAATAAGTTGGATAAGAAAAAAAAGATTGTATTTTTGTGGGATACAATGCACAATCAAAGGCATATAGGCTCCTTGCTCCAGAAACAACAAAGATACTAATCAATAAAGATGTAGTGTTTGATGAAATGAATGGAATTAATCCACCTTCTACACATGAAAATGACACAGTCAAAAGTCTTATAATCTTTTCAGATAGTGATGGTGAAAGTGAATAGGAAGATAGTTAAACAAGACCTCCAACACTACCGCCTATAACTCAGCATATGCCCAAGTGGTATACAAGTACTATACAAGATGCTAACTTGAATGGAGTACCATATAGATCCACTTCAAGATCAAGGACTCGAAGCATGGCTCAAGAAGAGGTTAATATGGCCCTTATGACTATTGTTCAAGAAACATATGAGACCTCTACAGTAATATAAGCCCTATAATCTAAACCTTAGAAAGATCCCATGGATGTAAAATATCAGTCATTGATGAAGAATAACACTTGGCAGCTTGTTGATCTTCCATTAGGGAAGAAGCCTATTAGATGAAAATGGGTATTTAAGTCCAAGCAAAAAGTAGATGGTAGTATTGATAAGTACAAGGCAAGGCTTGTTGAAAAAGGGTATGCCTAGAAAGAAGGCATTGACCATGAGGAGACTTTTTCTCCCACAACTAAGATAAAGACTATCAGATTGGTTTTCCCTATGGCTACACAATTTGGATGGAAAGTCCATCAAATATAGATAAAAAGTGCCTTTTTCAATGAAGATTTGAAAGAAGTCTACATGACTCAACCTAAATGATTTATGGTACTTGATCAGGAACATAAAGTGTGTAGACTATCAAGTTTCTCTATGGGTTAAAATAGGTTCCCTGAGCCTAGTACATCAAGAATGATGAGCATCTTATACAACATGGATTCAATATGAGTCCATATTATTCTAACCTCTACCTCAAAAGGCATGGGGGGGAGGTTATAGTACTTATTTATGTCGATAATCTAGTCATCGCTGGCAGTATAGTGAATATGATCGATGCAACTAAGAATGATCTCAAGTGATCGTTCAAAATGATAGATCTCACGCTGCTTCATGATTGTCTTGGTTTGGAGGCATGGAAGAAGGAACATTACATTTTTGTTTCACAGATAAAGTATACCAAGACATTGCTTGAATACTTTAGGATGATGGACTGTAAGCCTATTGTAACACCTATGGAGGCAAGACTTTAGTTGTCTCATATAGATCCATCACCAAAATTAAATACAACTCTCTATCGATAAATGATTGGGAGTGTCATTTACTTGACATATACTAGGCCAGATATTAGCTATGTTGTTAGCCATCTTTCTCGATTTATATAGGATCCAAAGGTGACACATTGGAAAGCAAAAAAGTGAGTATTGAGATACATCAGAGGTAGAATTGAGTATGGCCGAGAATACAAGAAGAATGATAAGTTCTTATTGAAAAGATATATGAATGTAAATCATATAGCTTTTATTGATGATAAGAAATCCACTTCAAGATTTGTGTTCTTTATAGGATCTAGTCTGATTTCATGGGGAAGTAACAAATAGAATTGTGTTTCTAGATCTTCCACAAAGGTAGAATATCATGTTGTAGTAGGAGTTATCTACAAAGAAATATGGATATGTTGCATTCTTTCAAGACTTGGAATTCTACAGACTCAACTTACAGTTCTGCATTGTGACAATCAGGGTGTTCTACATCTTGTTCACAATCCAGTGTTTTATGAGAGAACCAAGAACATATAGGTTTAGATTCATTTCATATGTGAACATGTTCAACAACACAACATACAGCTGTAGACACCAAAATCGTGTCTATCCCTTGGTCATCCACCCCCCTTGGTCCCCTTGGTCCATTCTAACACAAGTCCTAACCAACTCAATTATTAAATTAAAATAATCAAATCTTTTAATATAATTGCCCACTTGCCACTTCACCCATGCCACCTCACTCCTCCTCAGATTCCTCTCCTTGGATGCCCCCACCCCATGCCAAGCCTTAATTGCCTAAATCCCATCTTAACCCTTCCTCTCACACTCATTTAAGCCCCTCTCAACCATTTTCTAATGACAATTTGACCCTGGCAGCTTGTAAGAATAGCAGAAGGCTAAAATTAGCCTCTGTCCCCATTCTTCAACTATCGACATCGGTCAGTATGCGGCCAACGTCAATGATTCTACCAGCATTGGTTACCTTTAAAACCAGTTTTCTACTTCTGTTCTGCCCCTCGCAAAATAGAATTATCTTGCTCTTACTTCCCAACGTTCTTACTTCTTGACTTCTTGTAGGTATCAATGTTTTGACAACACTTTCTAGGCATAGAGAATCAGCACCAGTCATCCCACACAGGGTTGAGGATTGCATTACATCTCCATCACCAGCCACAATGGAAACACAGCTCCTGCACCTCTGCCAACTTTGTACATAGCTAAGTATTTGCATTAGTTTCATTTTACTATCTTTTTAAATACATTAGCATTCTGTCGACTGCCCATTCCCAACCATTCTGGACACAACCCAGTCTATCTTTTCCAAAGAGGCTTAAAGGCCTTCTCTCACCCTTGTCTTCCCCTTTTGCCCCTAACATTCATTTGGTCCCTTTTCAAACCATACTCTCTGTTCTGTTGACCCAACACATGCCATCAGACTCCCACAGACCTCCCCAAAACCATTTTGATTGACCAAACAGACCTGAAACTTGTCCCAGGCCATTGCCCCGACTGACTCCGACCATTGCCCCTATCGATGTCGATAAAATAATCGACATCGGTGACCTTGACCTACCGACACCGGCAAAACCACCGACATCGGCGATTGTGGAAGACATATTACTACTTACAGGTATGCATTTACTTTCATTTCTTTTATTCAGTCTTTATCATTTCTATTTCTGGTAATATTCTACTTTTTAACAATCAGTGGGCTGTCATCCCCCAAGAAGTCTTTGCACTTCTAGGACCAAGCTTTCGCTTGGCAGTCCACTTTCTAGCTATCTAACAACCTCTGTGTTTGAGTCTCTTTCTTCTACAGGTGTCATCCTCCACAACCAAAGAGGAGTTCCTTCAGTTGTCTGAATTTGGTGCACAAGACTTCATCCAGGTACATACAAACCCTTGACCATCTTATCTTAGTTTCTCATTTCCTTTTGAATGTGAAAAGCGAAAACTTGTTTGGAAACATTCTGGCACACCCGGTGGGACCCTAGGGTCTTCCTTGGGTTCATTTTCTTACTTTTCATATAGGTGCATTAGGTTTCTCCTTACATCTCTTTCTTCTATCTCTTCCAAAAGACACCATTAGCAAGGCTAAAAAAAGGACCCTTCTTTCTTTCTTGCATCTTAGACTAGTCAAAGTCATATTCTTCAACCCATTCTCACATTGTTTGCATACGAACGCACATTTCTATTTGGACTTAAAATCTACTGCATCTCATTTCTAATTGACTGCATATTTAGTCCACACATCTAGTAATTAAAATCGCATCATGAATAAAGTGTAGGCCACTTATGTTATAGGACCAAACCACTTGCATAAAATCAAACATCTTAACTTACCTGAGACAAGGTCCGACTAGGATTTCATCACCTAGTGGATACCTTACCCATCCCGGCAATCCCACTTGGACTTCACTACCAAGGGGAAAGCCCACTCTATTCTCTGGCAGAGGATAATTTCTAGGGGAAGTATATACTGGCTAAGCAAGACCAGCTTATCACTGGGCACGTGAAGTGAGGGGAGCTTGCTCCTTAGCATTAGGCCACATATAAAACCTAACACAGACTCTTGAGCACCGAAACTAACCTGAAACCAAATTTAGACTACCTCTTCTAGGACCCGTTCTACAAGCCAACTTCCCAAACACAATCTAAGGCATAAGCCAACATGATTCTAAAAGTTTATTCTTAGGAT
This sequence comes from Torreya grandis, assembly GCA_037957365.1. Classification (NCBI taxonomy): domain Eukaryota; kingdom Viridiplantae; phylum Streptophyta; class Pinopsida; order Cupressales; family Taxaceae; genus Torreya; species Torreya grandis. Next base: position 7,232,566 of record JARHVA010000118.1, on the reverse strand, counting down.
TTAACGCTTAGGATCTGTCTGTCTTCCTCTTCTTCTCTATTTTATCTAGTTTTTTGAGCAAGTGAGGACGTTTTCTTCTTCCCAAAAACTTTCAAATTTTCTAAGTTTCTAGAAACCACAGTAACTGACATCATTTTTTCCATCGATGTCAATAACTTTCTTCACCAACTTTGGTCATTTGACTGACATCAGCAGCCTGTCTCACCGACATTAGTTTTTATACTGACATCGGTCACTGTCCAGAATTCTTTTCCTTAAACAGCGAGCTTAAACCCTGACTTTCTTACTGTCTAGCACCATTCTAGTTTTCTAATCCTCTGAGACTAAAAAAACACAATCTTTAACACCTGAACCTGTTTGCCTTGAATGGTTTTGACACATAGTCAAACTAGAACTCTTCTTGACCACACAAGGCAACTACTGCTTTCGCCTTCGCCCTCCATAACAAGTCCCTTAATGGAGTATCATTTAGACAATGAACATACTCCTGTCCAATCAACCCCGACTCAGCCTCCCATTGTCCCTGAAGGGGACCAAGATTTTGAAAGATTCTTAGACCTCAATGTCAAAGCCCTTCAACATTATCTCGCACGAAGCCGAACGTGAGACTCCTTAGGCAACCCAATTTATGGGATGCCAACCTCCTTAGTCGAGACAGTAGCCATATCAATAGCGTCCACAATTCAACCTATAGACAATCAAACCAACACCTCAACTAATAACCCGACCGTGTCCTATCTTCAAAATTTAGCCTCTCCTTCTAGACCTACCTCCATGGGGGTTTCAGCACCCCCTCAACATCAAACTACTCAACCAAATTCTACACCCTTCCAAAAACTAGTGGTCTCTATCCCCCCTACTCTTGCACCTATCAACACAAGAGTAACTGCCTACCCTTCAACAAGTGTGGCCACCCCTCAACCACCTTTGACGGCCCCTATCTAATTTGTGCCCACCAACCCCATAGCACATGTGCCCTTGGCTTCAACATCCACCTCAATAACTAACTACCCATATGTTGCACCTACACAAGTGCAACCAACCATGTCATATGCCCCTCTCAATACCTTTCAAGCACCTTACAACCTAGGGGGCACTCCACCCATCAATCCGTTGGCTAATATAATCAAAATGCTGATGGACAAAATGTCTAGTCTCGAGACCTCTATTTTTCGTTCACGTAATGCCCTTTCATATGAGCAAATTTGCAATGAACCCATCCATCCCTCTGTCTCAATCAGGCCGTATCCCAGTCAGTGGGAACTTCCTAAATTTTCTCATTTTTAGAGTAAGGAAGACCCGCAACAGCACCTACAAGCATTCAGACATGCTTGTTATCTCATAACCCATGACGATGCATTACTTCTACGCACATTCCCTATGTCGCTTGCTGGTGCTACTCTCGACTGGTACAGCTCTCTCACCAGTAACTCTCTTTTCACATTCACCCAACTAGCCCAAGTCTTCCTCAACCACTTCTCGATCAATATCACCAAAAAGGTCTCAATCACAGATCTGTATTCTATCTGATAGTTTTATGACGAATCCATAGCCAATTTTGTTGCTCACTGGAGAGGCCTAATTAACCAGCTCTCCTTTTCTCTGCCCCAACTCGAGCTCATCAAACTCTTCTCTCAGGCATGTGCCAAACATAGTTCCTCTACCTTGTGGGTCTAGACATTCCGCACCTTTGATGAAGCTTTCACGATGGCCCAAAATCTTGAATTACGTGCCGTCAAGAAAAACAAAGTCAAGTTGCGGATTAAAAACCCCAATACCAAGTCCAATGACTCTTCCTCTAAACCTTCTTCATCTAATCTCAAATCTAAGGCATCAACAAATGCTTTAGTCATCAGACCATCATCTTCTTCAACAACCAACCAGCCTGAACCATCCACATCCCAAAGTATCACTCGGCAATTCCAGTAAAGATATGTGCAGCGACAGTATACTCCACTAAGAGAGTCATACGCATCTGTGCTGGACAAACTTGTCAAATAGGGGGTTCTCAATCTCCCCCAAATCTGACCACCTCCATAATTTGATCCCTCACGTGCCATCCCTACATGGTATAGGGAGAACGACTTCTACAATTATCACTGTGTTAAAGGCCATGACACGGGCAATTGCAAGACTCTCAAGAACATCATTCAATACATGCTAGATAAGGGTGACCTCATCTTAGACAATCCAAATGCACCACCCAATCAAAGCATAGACATCTTCAAACAACCCTTTCCTAATCATCCGCCTACCCAAAACAATGTGCAGACCATGACTGATGACACTCAAGAGCATAACATACGCACAGTCAATACGGTCTCGCCTCTCATCCCTGACCAACCTCTCTCACAATCTCAAGAGGTTAGTCAACCCATCAGTCCATCACATGAGGATGAACCTTCTTCTCCTATTAGTTCTCCATCGACTTCCCTTATATTGGAGGACGCCTCGACCATACCGGCACCACTAGCCCCATCGTCCTCCTTCTTGCTACCTATGGAGGACCCTACCCTTCCTACTCCTCAACCACAAGTGGAGGGCACAATTATCCCTGCCCTATACCCTCTTGAGGAGCTACATTCTCCAGTTCCTTCTCCACCAAGGGAAGAACTTGTCTCTCCGCCTTCTTCAACCAAAGACGAACCAGTTATGACTTCCTCATGCCTTGGGCTTGAGATTGCTACACCTACCTCATTTTTAGCCCCACAACCATCCACATATTTTGGAGGACCAAAGCCTCATCTGACATCCTCCCAACCATTCTCTCGATTGGTGGAGAAACTAGGACTTCTCCATTCAAGGAAAGTGGAGCATCAGGCATTATGGGAGCGGCTCACAGCTCTTCAGCTTGTCTGTTCCATCTCATCTCATACCGTTGACCCACCCATGGCAAAATCTCCCAAAACTTCCAACAAAGACTATACTTATACCTCAAAACCTTCAAAATCTCAACCATCCACATCAAAACCAAAACCTTCATCCACCACATCAAAACCAATCAAGACACTCGGCATTCACCCTGTCCCTAACCTCACTCACCCACAAGTGAAGGTAGACTTGGACCAGGCCTCACCCAATAGTAGTCCTCAAACCAAATCAAAGAAGACTGCTAAACCATGATGACTAACTCCTCCTCAACCATCAACATTGCCCTCCATTTTGGGCCCTCACCCTCCGACCCTAATAGGAGTACTTCCTACTCCAACCCCTAACCAAAGCAAGTTGCCTCCACTACTTCCTTTGCCTACCACAAGCCTACCCTCTCTAAAAAATTTGGCACCTCTCACAAATAAAGTGTCATCTTCACATGTGGCCGCACCACCAACCCAAAAGGTGGTATGAAAGCCTCCTTCAACACCCCCCAAGCAAAAGTCACCAGCATCTCACACATCAACAAGCACGGACCCTTTAGTGGGCTCATACACTTTGATATTGTGCCAAATTTTGTAGACCTCTAGCATAACCCTTCCGCCTATCAAGCCATTCCAACCCCTCAGGTCAAAACCTTCCTAGTTCAACGATACTAAGATTTGCCTATCATCGTATGCCAAGACATGATATCGAGAATTGTTGTTCCCTCAAAGTCATCATTTACTGCTACATGGAGAAAGATGCCCTTCTCCTTGAGGACACTGACGACAGACCTCTGACACCTTCCCATATCCCTCAAACCTCTTCATTGACATCGACATCTCATCAACAAACTATGGCCCCTCCATCTCCTTCACCTCCTCTCTTCGACATTAATGCCATCCACATAACCACTAGGTCACAAAAGGATAAGGCAAAAGAAAAAGCTACTATTCCTTGGACCTATCCCTTTATCAAGCCACCTCAACCACTCAAACCTAAAATCTCTATCATGGGTGCATCCCAACCCTCTTCTTTAGGGGCAATCCATGACTCTATGTTAAAATAGCTTCACCAAATGCCCGTGAAGATGACCTTGTATGACCTCATCCAAAGTTCACCCCAGCACCATCAAGCTCTAATCAGAGCCTTATAGGCAGTGGAGGTCTAACCTGAGGACCCCCAACCACTAGCTGCCCTGGTCCACTCATTACCCCCCGTTGCCTCTATCACTTTTAACGATTATGAAATTCCTACCTCTACCTCAGAAGATTAGGATGTTGCTCTCTTCATCACTACCTATGTTGATCAAACCCACATTAAGCGAGTTATGATTGACAGAGGTGACAGCATTAACATCATCTCTACTCATGCCTTTGATCAATTGGCCCTCCCCAAGAATTGCATATCAAAAACTGATGCAATCTTGCGATCCTTTAATGACACCACTACCACAACCATTAGCACCATCATCTTCCATATTCATGTTGGCCTGCGCACAGTCCCAGAGCTCTTCTACATCATCAAAAGAGAGTTTCAATATAACATGCTATTAGGCTGACCCTGGATTTGTGCCATGGCTTGTGTTCCCTCTACACTGCACTGTTGTGTAAAATTCAAACACGACAGGCAAGTCCACATCATTCCCACCGACCCATCACCTTTCAAAACTTGTAACATGACCTATCGACCAAATGATGTTCTCATTCCCCTCAAGACATCAACCCAAATGCTGCCTCCATCCGTAGAAGCTTTGACCAGTTCGCAAACGGTGGTTGCCCTCACACCACCTCTTCAAGCGACAACCAAAGACCCCATGGAAGATATCTTCCAACGACTTTCACTTGGGGAATATCACTTACTTACCTTAGACATGTTCCAAACTCCGCAAGAGTATGGACAACTTCACCACAGTCTAAGTTATGACCATCGAATCAGAATGGTTGTTCCTTATGGTCCTCCTAGCCTTCGAACCAATCTCATCTATGGGGGGCTAAATCGAGCTCCCACTTACGAGAATCCTCTCTCCTCACCTCAACCCTTCACATCTAACTTCTCATTTCTTGGCAACCCTACCTTTGCTCACACCTACCTTTATAGGTGTGCATGGAAGGGTTTTGGCTTCGGGCACTATGAGCAAGGCTCCCATCAGCCCATCGAACCTCTCAATAATGACAATGCCAAGAAACGATATGGTCTAGGCTTCTAAGAACCTACTGAAGCCTCTGTAGACCCTTGCCTTGAACCCACCATCGACCAATCTCCTCCAAGCTCGCCTATTCCTCCCTCTTCACCTATAGAGTCAGTGGTTTCCATCCCTCCTAGCTTTTTCAATACCTAAACACTATTTGCTTGGAACCCCTGACCTATCAACCAAGTGGGGTACCTAGGTCTCTCCTTCTCATCTTCTCTCCATATCATTTATCTAACCCATTAATCATCTGCACTGGGTGTTAGACATTCTTCCTACCACAAAATGACTGGGGGGAGTTTGACTTTATACCGACTATCCTAACCTTGACCAAACATTGACCAAGCATCAACCAGACATCAACCAACAAGCACCTATCATGACCTCAACCAAGCATCAACCAACTTCTTAATCATCTTCACATCCAAACATCGATCAGCATGTGACCAATATGGAATGAAGTAAATGAGACAAATTTTCTCCTAATTGGCTCAGACCTTTCATCATCACGCACAAGTATGGGTCAGGGACTTATCATCTATCCTCTCTCGACGGATGGCTAGGACCTGAGCCTCTTAATGCCTTACATCTGCGACCATTCTACTATTAGTCGAGTACTCATCCATTTGACATTTAACTTGAGCTCATCCTTTGAGCAACCCTGTCCTCTCAATCCTTATTCCTTTTAATGCTATTCCCCTAAACAAATCCTATATACCCCTTTTATAAAGTATGGATGCTTTGTCCTAATAGAAGGGAGCCCTTCAACTTTTATAGTCTTGTCCATGACTCACAATTCTATCAAAAATAAATTTGGATGTCAAAATATCAAAAGGTCACAAACTCTAAAGGCAGACTGCTCCCTCGAAGGACAGATGTACAATCTTTGTTGTAGCTAATAGACTGCTCCCTCGAAGGACAGCTATTTAAAGCCCTTAAATATATAAAGCAAAAATATAGACCACTCCCTCAAAGGATGGCTATGACTAAATCTTGCTATAAACATCACTCTTTTAGAAGCTTCCCACATCGATTAGCTTCACAAATGACCACAAAGCAAAATGACATCCCTTGTAGACTTCCCGGATCGATCAGCCTACACAAAAAAAAGGGGTCATGGACTTGGCTTGTAGTCATCTCAGGGTCTCCTATAAAAAGGGGCAAAGTTATCCCTACTTAAAAAGGAGTTACCTTATCCTCCCATCTCATATTACCTACTCAAGGGAGTTCGAGCTCATTTTAATGTCAAAGTGATTCGATTACATCTCTAACGCAACCCATGGTCAACGACGTAATGCATGAATGGGGCTCTTGGTTCTAACAACCCCTATCTATGCTATCATTCTGGTCCTTGTCAATGAAAGGGCGAATATGCCTTTCACTTTCTGCCTACACTTTGGTCACATTCAACCAAATCATTTGCTAACCAAACCTTTTTCAGACCACAAAATGTTTTCATAGCCTATTCACACAAGTTTCTATGGACACCAATACACATGGAAACTATCGACCACATAATTTATGTTAAGCATAAACCATTACTTGCTGAAGCATAAATAATCTCAGTTCATTTTTAGCATACACCATTACCAACATAGACAATTGCTAGGGATGAAAAACCCCGACCAATGTTACAGAATACACCATCACACAATATGGAAAAGGCTATAACATCATCTTATCCTCATCATTTCAACACATGACCAAACCAACTTATCGACCACTTTGACCTCCTACCTAAACTACATGGGTCTGAGGCCCTAACGACAGGGGCTATGTAGGTAGCACTCAGATGACATGATGTCTTCTGGGGTTAGCTCGACCTCTCTCATTTGTTCATCTACTTGATGGACAAACCCTTTTACCCTTTCACCACGGCTCAACTTGACCAAAACAATCATCAACCAACATATCAATCAGTTTGAACTACATTGGTTTGAGGCCCTAACAATAGGGGCTATGTAGGCAGTACTCAGATGACAGGACATCTTCTAGGGATAGCTCGACCACATCCATTTGTTCATCTACCTGATGGAAAAACTATCTTACCTTTGACCATGACTTAACCTCGTCTAAACCATCCATAATCGACCCTCTTCCTCCCTTTTAGAGAGAACTACATTGGCCTAAGGCCCTAACAATAGGGGCTATGTAGGCAACACTTAGTTGACATGGGGTCTTCTGGGGTTAGCTCGGCCATTCCTTCATCACATTTTTTCCATCACATTCTTTCGTCACCTACCAATCACATCACAAACAATCACATATTTTCATAATCATTAACAAAATCAAAGCACCATCATCATAATCATTAAACATCATCATATAATAATTTACATCCTAATCCTTACATATCATCATAAAACATCATCACATCATATCTCAGCATACATCATTAAAACATATAAAAAATGCTACAAACATCTAACACCCAAACCATTTTCATAACACATCAATAGCCAAAACTCACATCATATATATATATATATATATATATATATATATATATATATATATATATATATCAATGTTTTACAATGGCATAATTTGTGCCTCTCTCTCTCTCAAAAAAAATTAAGTACATCTTGCATCAACAGCTCGTAGGCTGGTATATACATAATATCAAAATCTGCCCTCAAGGCTGTGGCTGTGGTGGTGGTGGTGGCGGCCGAGAAGATGCTGTATCATCTTCACCCTCTGATCTACATTGCCTGTGAGACCCTGAAGCTATCACTCGCTACATAAACCGCTATCGGCTCAGCTCTACCCTCATCTCAGAGTATCACTGTATCTAAGGGAACCCCTTGATGGCCCCCTCATAATACGTGATCTCCTTTAGCACATCATTGTATCTAATTATAGATACAGTCTGCGGTGGACCCATCAGACCTATTGCCATCCTCTGCACTGAACCCTGTGGCTGTGAAAACCCTGGCTGCATTGATGTTGACTGTGTGGGCTGCTAAACTAGCTACTAAGGTGGATGCTGCATCGAGCCCTGTCCTCCCAAAACTTGCCCTGCCAATGCCTGTGCCTGGGCTACGGCCAACTACCCTTACAAAATAGTGACCTATCTTGTCAAAGCAGCCACTCAAATTGTCAACCCTGCCATCTACCCCTGTAGTCCTATGACTTGGCTCTCTAAAATGGTCACTCGTCCTCGTGTTGCATCCCTCTCCTTTCTGATAGTGTCCCTCTCCTACCTCACAGTATCCCTGTCCCTGATCACATTCTATAGATCTGGATGTGGCCCCACCTACACCCTTGTATACTATCCTACCCACCATGCCATATAGGCCTCTATGCATCCTGGATCTACTATCCTAGGTCCTACTGGCAGCTCCTCAAAATCGGGCCCCTCTGTCTCCTCTACCAATGGGAGCGGCACCTCTATGTCGTCTCGTCTGTACTGTGGGAAGGCTAGTGGCACATCCTGAAGCAACCCATACTAGCACCGCACTCTCTCCACTGGCACCCTCTCGAGCTTGCTGGCTCGCCTACCCCTGACCCATCTCAGGCTCTGTACCCTGACCAACTGCTCTCCTTGGTCTCTGAATGTTGGATACACCAAGTATGGTCTCCAGATGATATCTGTAGGGATCAAGGCCTCCAGCACCCCTCTGTAGTGGTCAATGTCTTTGACCACTCCATTCATCTGTGCCTATGCCATCATCTCACACCACCATCTGAATCTGACCCTAAAGCTGGCCTGAATCACCACTGGGAGGCTGAGAGGTCAGGTGACCATAATATGCTCATATGCCTAGCAATGCAAGAGGTGGTCTACACACAAGCTATACCGTCACTGCTGACTGATGCCCCATAGCTCTCTGTATACCTGGGCCAAAAAGATAGGTGCCCAAGTAAACACTGTCTGTTGCTCCAACATGTCCATCAAAACTCTAGTCATAGCAATTAGAAATCTACCTCCCTCTACATCTGGCAGTGCATAGACTGTAATGCTGATCATCATCAAGATGGCCCGTCGATGTGCATCCTCGTCTACCGCATACAATGGCTCATACACAAAATTGGCTGAGTGGTAACTCACCTCAACTACATGCTCACCAAACAATGTCACCATGTGAATATCATGCGTCTCCCTCGAGCATGCATATAACTCTGCCCCATGTACCAGTAACCACAAAATCTAGTACACATCCTTGACTGTGACTGTCATCTCCACTGTCGACAAGTGGAAGGTGTTGGTGGAGTGATCCCACCACTCGATCAGAGCCACCATCAGGCTCACATCCCTCACCACTTAGCAGTATTATCGTAGCCTACTGAGTCCCACTATGCTCATATGAGCCCACTCCTCCCCGGTTATGTCTCGACGCATCTGCGTCAGCAATGTTGGCAATCGATCCCACAGCATCAATGTCTGCCTCACCTACATCCAACCAAATTCAAACTCATGTCAACGCAACTACCAATCCCCATGAATCTTCTTCTCTAGCCCAACCATTTGCCCTTTCATCTATCTACTTGACCATCTACCTGACTATCTCTAGCTACCCTGACACTCAGGAAGCCCTTGGCGTAGCTTCACCCTTTTGACTTGGCAATTTTCAAACCTCTCTCTGACCAGGCAGCCATTGACATCAGTTTGCATGCTGACGATGGCACTTACCTTACTGACATCGACAGGAAAGTGATCGACACCGATCACTAGTCGGCTGACGCTGGCAGACCCACTGACGTCGGTGACTGGTTTGGCCCAAGAGCTGAACGGGGCGAACCCTAAAAATTAGGGCTTCCCCCTATAGCTCCCCATTTACCCCCAAAATGCTCCTAAAATCACCCTAGCATGACCTACCTGCCCTTCCCACCCTCCTAACTACCCTCCCCCTCGATTTCTAGCTAAAAACATGCAAAATTTCAAAATCAAAACAAATTTCAAAACAAACTAAAAAACTCAAAAATGCACCTCCTACCTCATCCCGTCGTTGCCGTCGTGGTGGCACTATGGGTGCCGCTAGTGGTGGACCTCCAGTGGAGCCTCCTCCACCCTCTGCCATTCCCTTTGTCTCACTTTCTCTACAACCTCTTCCTGGCCCACAATCAACTGTTCAACTTCCAATCCCCGTCTAAATCCCTACTACTTGTGACTTTTTTCATGTTTTCTAGGAGCACCTCCTGAGCCTGAGATACCTATAGCACGATGACCCATTAGAGCTATAACTTGGATCGAATAACCCAAACAGCTATGACTAAACACTAGGGACCGATTATTTCAATTTTGGCACTCCTCGACCCTTGACCATGACAATTTGACCTACCTACCGCGTGGTGTGGTATACATACAATCCCACCCCTTGTAGTGTTCACACTCACTCTTCACCCTCTCTATCCATCTCTCTGTCAAATCGACACTCGATCTCAGGTTCCCTTCCCTCGACTCCTGCTTTGAGGGGGGAACACCTCATCCCATACCTGGGGCAGCTTACTCCTATTTTTGTCTTGTAGTTCATCAAGAACAACCAACAAGACAAAAAGGGGCAAATGTAGACACCAAAATTGTGTCTATCCCTTGGTCATCCTCCCCCCTTGGTCCCCTTGGTCCATTCTAACACAAGTCCTAACCCACTCAATTATTAAATTAAAATAATCAAATATTATAATTTAATTTCCCCATTGCCACTTCACCCATGCCACCTCACTCCTCCTCAGATTCCTCTCCTTGGATGCCCCCACCCCATGCCAAGCCTTAATTGCCTAAATCCCATCTTAACCCTTCCTCTCGTGCTCATTTAAGCCCCTCTCAACCATTTTCTAATGATAATTTGACCCTGACAGCTTGTAAGAATGGTAGAAGGCTAAAATCAGCCTCTGTCCCCATTCTTTAGCCGCCGACGTCAGTCAGTATGCAGCCGACGTCGACAGTTCTGCCGGCGTCGATTACCTTTAAAACCAGTTTTTTGCTTCTATTTTGCCCCCCGCAAAATAGAATTCTCTTGCTCTTGTTTCCCAGTGTTCTTGCTTCTTGACTTCTTGTAGGTATCAACATTTTGACAACACTTTCCAGGCATAGAGAATCAACACCAGTCATCCCACATAGGGTTGAGGATTACATGACATCTCCATCACCAGCCACAACAGAAACAAGCTCCTACACCTCTGCCAACTCCGTACACAGCTAAGTATTTGCATTAGTTTCATTTTACTATCTTTTTAAATACATTAGCATTCTGTCCACTATCCATTCCCAACCATTCTGGACACAACCCAGTCTGTCTTTTCCAAAGAGGCTGAAAGGCCTTCTCTCACCCTTGTCTTCCCCTTTTGCCCCTGACATTCATCTGGTCCCTTTTTAGACCATACTCTCTATTCTGTTGACCCAACACATGCCATCAGACTCCCACAGACCTCCCCAAAATCATTCTGATTGACCAGACGACCTGAAACTTGTCCCAGGCCATTGCCCCGACTGACTCCGACCATTGCCCCTATCGACGTCGGTAGAATAACCGACGTCAGTGACCTTGACCTATCGACATCAGTAGAACCATCAACGTCAGTGACTGTGGAAGATAGATTGCTATTTACAGGTACGTATTTGCTTTCATTTCTTTTATTCATTCTTTATCATTTCTGTTTCTGGCAATATTTTGCTTTTTAACAATCAGTGGGCTGTCACCCCCCAAGAAGTCTTTGCACTTTTAGGACCAAGCTTTTGCTTGGCAGTCCACTTTCTAGCTATCTAACAACCTCTGTGTTTGAGTCTCTTTCTTCTACAAGTGTCATCCTCCACAATCAAAGAGGAGTTCCTTCAGTCGTCTGAATTTGGTGCGCAAGACTTCATCCGGGTAAATACAAACCCTTGACCATCTTGTCTTAGTTTCTCATTTCCTTTTGAATGTGAAAAGTGAAAACTTGTTTGGAAATAACAGCTCCAATATTACCCCACTCAAGATCAGTGTGCAAATGTCTTCATAAAGTCACTTGCACGTGAGAAGTTTTAGGCATTCATAAATTCTCCCTTCTTCTCTTCAAGCTATGATAAATTAAGGGGGGGAATGTTAGAATAATTAATTAATCTTAGCTTATTTGTAATAAATTTCTCAAGGTAATTTAAACCTTTATTTGACATGTAGCATAGGTTAGGTATTTTTTGGCTTTTATAGGTTAGGTATGACTAATATAATTAGGTATTTTTTAATCCTTATGACCTATAGATTAGGAGATTTTGTCTCACTTTTTGATGTATAAATAAACACCTCTTAGAGCAATTTTTAATAATTTATTTCCATTCTGCTTCAAACTTTTCATAATCCTCTTGAGTCTTTTAGGCCTAGACTTCAAAGTGTTTGGTATTTTCTTCATTGTATTCTATCACATTTGCAACAATTCTTAACAACTCACTTGTAATAAGATCACCCACTTTTAAAACATGCAGAGACCCACTAAATTCCTCTCTCATCATTTGGCACATTATTTTTGTACTAATATGATCCACGATCCATTTAGCTAGAGTTCTTATATCTACAAATGTATTCAAAAGAGGAATTGGTCCAAAGTACCCTAGATTCCATCCTAGAAGTACCATAAAACAACATTCTTTGACAATTCATATTACTTTTTTATGAGTGTCATCATCTAGTGATATCCTTATTATTTTAGATGATGAGATGGAACATAACTAGACTCAATAGTTCTCATATATCAATGCAATAAAAATCCAACAATGGTCACACTTATTCATTCTATATTTTCTTCTCCTTTTTTTATCAACCTTCCAATATCTCTAAAATGTATCTATGGAGAATAAATTAGGGTTACTAAAAAAAAATCCTTTGCTTAATTATACCATCCTTAAATTGATCTTTATCTAAAGTCGAGATGATCCTCCTATCCTCCTCTTCATTTATTTATATTACCCTATCAAACTCATTTGACACCTCATCAAGGTTCATATAAATGGGTTCTTGTAAAACTATAGGGGTAGATGGTCCACTCATCCCTACTTCAAGACCTCTAGTGATGAATATTTATTATTCTTGTGGTGCCTTAGGAGTTCCTTGTTGGTTTGATTCTGACTCAACAAGTTTTTTATTATACCTCCTAGAGCAACTTCTCTTATTTGTGCAGGCACACTAATTTCAAAGGCCTTAATATCACCCCCTATGAATCTTTGTGTAAATATTTATTGTATTGTAGAGGGGACACCCATATTTCTATCAATATCATCCATAAGATGAGGCATTCTAATTGCATAATCTATGAAAATGGTAGATGCCCCTAGATAACTAGTATCCTCTTATTCTTTTTTTCCCACATAATCTTTAAACTATGAATAATGTTATATTATTATGTCTAGTTTTCTACTATCTAAAAAAATTCATAATAATTTATTCTTCAATATTTCATTAATGTAGAAAACCATATCTTCTACAAGTGGTCTTTCTCTTTCTGACTATGAACCCATTAGGATCATAATTTATCCAACTTGAAAATTTAATATATCTAAAATCATACAACATAATTTTGGGAATAAACATTACAATTATATTATCAAATGTGAAGTCCTCCATTACACAAGGTAGTTTTACCCATGCTTCTTTACTTTACTCAACAAAATATTTATCTTTAGAGGCCAAATATCTTATGAATTTTAAGGTAATGAGTTTAATGGGCACATAAGTGGGAGGTTTCATGGGAGATACCTATTATCCAAAAAATATAATATATGTGTGATTGTATTTTAGGTACGAATATCCCTAGTTTTGGTTTTAAAAACTAGGATAATTTTGTTCAAATGGCCTTAGAAGATGCCTTGATGACAAAGAAACCCTATATCTTATTTTTCCAAATAAAATCATATAATTTTTTTTATTAAGGTTAAAGGGGGGATTCTTTTGGCTAGGTTCCCCAAACCCTAGGAGAATAATAACCAAATAGAAATCAAAGGACCACCAGAGTCCTTGAAAGAGACAAAAATAAATAGAAGCAGAAGCAGCTACAAAACTACCCAAATACAACTCAAAAACAACCAAAGATAATCCAAGATCAAAACGCAGCTGAAAGTGAACTTGAAGCCTATTTCATGTCCAAATTGCCAAAAACATCTTCCCAACAACTCTTCATTCTTTTGAGATTTGAATTGATTTGGAGGAGAAGCTTTTATTTGTCAACATCTTTATGACACCCACTACACTGAACTTGTTTACCTTTGCCTTTGTTTGGATTCTTAATGTCAACTAAATCCCCCAAGTGAGATATTAGATTTTCCACATTTTTTATCCCTTCGTACATAGCAGCCTTTAAATATTTCACTAGGAAGATAATGTTGTAAACTCATATAAATTAGAATTATGAAGTATTCTTCAAAAATGCCATAATTTTTATACTTGTGATGTTTTTACAATATTGGAGTTCATAACTTTATAGGTTTCCTTAGGCCATCCATTGGATCATCATTTTTAAATTTAGGTTTGTCCTAAGCTTCTTACTATTTTAAAATTAGCTAGCCAAGTACGTAAGTCACAAGTAAGAGTATTACATAAACTATAATGACATCCTTGACTTGATATTTCTCAATTCTTTGTCTATCTTATTAGATAGTAGATTTTACCAATAAAATAACACAAAGTCATGTTGTCTCAAAAGTTTAACCAAAAGTACTACCTAAATGGCATCTAATGTATCATTATTGTCAATCCCTAAAACATGAGACAATATTTTATTGGAATAGGAAATGTAATTTGAAAACATTTACACATCAAAAGGTAATCTTGTATCACTTGGGATGCACCTCATATGATTAGAATTAATTGAATCCCATGACATAACGTTGGGTATGTAGGTGCCTCTGTAAGGGTTTGGATGACCATATGTGGTCATAATTTTTTATTTTTTCATCTAGATTTAACCCTATATAAAATGCATATGGAATAAACTTATAATTATGTATAAGTTAAAATCAACTATAACACAACCCATTATAGCCATTTTGTGTGAGTTGTACCTTTCAGCATAATAGATTAAGAAATCAAGGTCTAGGTGGAAATTGGGAATGACCAACCTACCTAAATCATTGGCCCTATTATAATATATTGGGACATTCCATATCTTTCGATCCTATGCTTGAAAAAAAAGAGACCTTTCAATAGTTTTCTCAAGCTCCTCAACGCTTGTAATTTTTTAGTCCCACATATCTTTCAAATTATCATTAAAACATCTTGAGGGATTATCTTCAATTGATTGGGATTTTTTAGCCAAGATAATGGTTATTAATTGCATAGTGGATTCATCATATACCATACTTTGGAGCTAAATATGTGAAAGATTATGGGATCGAAAGTGGGGGTCCTAGCAGAGGCATTTAGAATTGGCCCTTAGACAAGACTTTCTTCCCATGGGATACTAGTTTTTATCTTTTACCTCTTTTGTAGGTGTCATATTGAAATCCAATGTAAGCTTATAATTAAAACTAGGGTTGTAAATTTATAACAACTTCCAAATGCTACCTAGTTCTTGAATGTTTTTTATAATGTTCTATAGCTTTTGAGAAGAAGTGAACAATCCTAGAAATCTATTTATGTATATATGAGCTTCAATAGGTATTCAATGGTGGCTATAATGGTTGTAAGGAGCACTCACATGGAAATGGTTTTTTCAATTGTAGGATAATTATATAATTAATGACAGATAACAAATGTTTTTTGCTTATAAATTTTTAGCATTATTTAAAGCCACCATTCTATTTTTTTACATGTCGCAAATTTTTTTAATTGATGACCCATTTAATTTAAATCATATGTTGGCTCGACTATTAGATGAATTATCCATATTATTGTTCATATATATCTAGCCAATTTAATAGATGAGGTCCCTTTGCATTATATCTAAATTCCATGTCAGTTCTTAGTTTGATGGTTAAGATTAAAGCTAAGAGATTGATGGTTAATCGAATAATCAAGGACCTAATTCATCACCTCTGAGATCAAACTCAATTATTAGTTGGAGAACCAAAATTAAATGGTAAAGATCAATATCAAATAAAATAATCAAAGATTCTTTTATAAAATATTCTCAAAAGCCTTGATTATTAATTAGATGGTGTAGATTAAATAAAAAAATCAATGACTAATCACATAATTGAAACCTTTTACATAACCTTTAATCAAAACCTTAGGTTTAAATATTGACAAATAATATTCAAACTTAAAAATCCATAGCCAATTAAAGAGTTTAGGACCCTTCTCGTTATTACCATATTCCATCTTGATTCTTAGTTGGTGTTTGCGATTAAAGCTAAGAATTTGACAGTCAATCAAATAATTGATGACCTCCTTCAATACCTCCAAGATCACGCTCAATTATTATTTGGATGGCAAGGATTAAATATAGGATATCAAGGACCAATAAAATATTGAGGACCCTTTTATAAAATATTTCAACAGCCTTGATTATTATTTGGAGGGTGAGATAGTGAAAATTAATTCATAAAAATCAATGAACAATCGGATACATTTATATAAACTTCAGTCAACACCTTCAATTTAAAGATTGGTGGTTAAGATTGAAACTTGAATATCTATAGCCAATTGAAGAGTAGAGGACCCTTCTCATTATAGCCAAAATCTATCTCGATTCTTAGATTGAAAGTTAGGATTAAAGGTAAGAGATTTAAGGTCAATAGAATAATTTAGGACCTCTTTAATCACCTCTAGGATTAGGCTCGATTCTCAATTAGATTTTCAGGATTAAATTTGATAGATCAACAACTAATCGAATAATTAAGGACTTGTTAACTTAAAATTTTAATGTCAACCAATCTACTCATTTGCCTATTGTGAAGTTAAAAATATAATATTATTAGTCTAATCATAGGGACCTACTAACTAAAAGATTAGTAATTATGCATACAAGAAAGAGTATTTTATGTGTTAAGCAATGAAGCATTTGAAAGTTATCAAACAACTCAACATAATATAATAAATTGATTATTATAATCAAAGTAATTATCAACTCATTTCAAAAAATGTAATAACAACATGATATAAATTTGTAACTATTCTAACATAATCTCTCAAAATATTTCCCTATCAAAATCATGTTTATATCATTATATGTCAAATCATTTCACTTTAAGATTCTATAATTGTAATTGTCCCTATTTGATAGAGTGAAGCCTATAGTACAAGGCAACCTCTTGGGGGGTCGAAATAAATCTGATTAAATATTTAAATGTCAATATTTTATATATCAAGTATATTTATTTTTCATGTCTTATCATTCATATTACTTTCAACTACAACCTATAAAATAAAATAGTAAGAGGGAAATCAAAACAATGCAAAAACGAACAACTTAACCTATTGAAAGGAATAACAACTAAGAGGATAAAACTAATAAAACTACAATCTAATTGGAATGGAGGACTAACAAATAACATAAAAAAGAAAAGATGAAAAACCATAAGAATATAATTAAAAATAAAGTAAAATTAAAATTAACCTAAAAAAAACTTAAAAAAGAGATCAACAATGCAAAACCTTTTATATAAGGAATTAACAAAAATTAAAGTAAAGATCAAAATTAATGTACATGTCAAAGACGTCTAAATAAAATATGCATTTAGAATATATGTGAAAAAAAAATTGTATAAGACAAAATTAAATAGAGAGATTTATTGAAATAAAAAATTAGTACAACAATTTATAATAAAAATATCTTATTTTAAGAAATCTAAAAAATCGATTTTAATTTTGAAATAATAGAAAATTATCATAAATTTTTTATATGAAATATTCATTAATAAATAAAAATTACATAATTATTCCCAAATATATAACAACAGATAACATACAATCATCTAAAAATTAATCTAAAATATTAAATAGTTAATTAATAAAATATATAATAAACATAGAGATATTTTGAATCTTAAAACATTTTTACTTATACATCAAAATGAACACCATTTGATCCTCTACAATTAAACCCAAATTAAATGTTTATATAAAATTTAAACAAATAAAATTAAGATGCAAAGTTATAAAATACTACAAAACTTCTTAATACCTGTTCGGGATATCTTTGTAATGAATTCATCAAATCTTTTATGAGTGAGCCAAAACCTTTAAAATATAGTGAACCATACAATTAAATTATTTTAAATGAACTATCCTATTTGAAAATAGATTCCGATAAAGGCATTATTGAGGACCAACGTAACTTAGACTTAATCAAATAAAGAAAAGTAAATCCACGCTTATCATCATCTTACTATGGTAAACTCTAATTTTCAATTTGAAATGAAACTTTTATGACATTTTGAATTCAAAATATATTTCGAAATGAAATCAATATTTCAAAATATCTATTTTAATATTTGTTTGTATAAAGTTTCAAATATTTTTTCATTAAAAAAATAAATTAAAACACATTAATAATAAAAATATGACATATTTTTATAAATTATTATATTAATATAAATAATAAATATATCATGTCAATTTTTATAAATTATTATATTAACATAAATAATAAATATATCATGTCAATATCTAATCTTTACATCCATACTATTATGAATGTTTTACTTATTTAATAATCAATATCTCAAACATTCTAAATTAAAAAAAAATTACAATCATTTTCATCATTTGAAGAAACCTCAAAAAGATTTAATACTCTGAATAACATTTTAGATATATAAAATAGACAAGTAAGATTATTACAATATTGATCAAATCCAAATGAGATATCCAAAATAATGATAAACATTTATATGATTCTCTAATTTATTTCAAACGCTGACACGAGACAAGTAAACTAAATTATCTCACTAAAACCAAATTTTTTTCATGAAACTCTGTTTTCAATAAGGTTAATTCAAATGTACATGCATGATTTCTTGAGAGAAATAATTGATTTATTGTACAATTAACAACTAGAATATCATCAGAAATCATGAAAGAAATGAATATTTATGAGTTTTTAAAGTGATATGAGGTAAATTAAAATAGTGAGATTAAATTAGTATTTTTTGATTGATGACAGTTTTTTATTAGAGCGTAGATTGGTTTGAGATATAATAAAGGGCCCAAATTTTGAATATATATATATATATATATATATATATATATATATCCCAGATACTACCAAACGTATATCAACTATTATCAACAGCAGCAGCTACCACCAATCTCAAAGATAATTAATGATCATTAACAATTCCGAATGTACAACTAATGATCACGACCAACTTCACATATCTTTTTAGAAATTTGACCCTAAATAAAACTTAAAACAACCAAACTATTTAATGAACTCACCTACATCTAGTTAACTACAATATAAAAATATTATTACAACTATTTTAATATCATTTAATAACCATCTTCATATTTTACCCATCACTACTCTATCCCATTACTCTTTAAATATTTTAAATCAAGAAAAATCAGGGGATGTTAAAACAGCATCCATTTGCTTCAAGGTTGTCAATGTTGCATTATTATATACCAGTAACCCAAAACAAACAAATGTTTCACTTAAATATTTTCACTTTTTAAAATAACCTTTTATGGATTTTATGATGATAATAAGGGCTGACCAATACCTCATTACAACCGTACAAATATTTTTTTATAAAAATAAAATTCAGCTTCAAACAAAAGCACCATATAGCAACCAACGCCCAGGGCTGTGTAGTTCATAAAAACAACTCAGAAAAATGATTTATCATTTGGAAAGATAAATTGACTGAACTCATTAAATGAATGTATGCGTACGTACCGATTATCGAGAAAAAACTCCATTATACATACCATCATGAATTCTCACTCGAACTTCCCCAAATAAATGAGAAATATCTTTGAGAGAGAAACAAATCATTATAAAGCCTTGCTCCAAACATGGACAGATAGGGTCGTAAATAGTTTATTTTTATGGAGAAGCAAATTAAAAAACTATAAATGAAAATGAAAGTCACTCTAGCCATTACTTTCTTATATTCCCTCCAAAATTTGTTTCATTCGTAATTAATGCAATTATTTTCCACCACTATGGAATATAAAAGTGTTCACCAAACTTATCCCAAAAAAAAATCCACCAACAAATTAGCTCTCTTTGCTTTTAAATATTTTTATATCACTAAACAATTGCCAATAAATTACATGGGGATTGAGCATGATTAACGCTTGCCCATAATTTTATATCTCCGTATAATATATTAATTGTACTAAACATCATTAACTCTTACCCATTAAATATGTATTGTGAGAAAATTATCATAAGTAACAACAAAATGAATCATAAAATAGTTTTGATGGTGATAAAAAACTACGAAAATATCGTATTATCATTTATCATTACTAATTTATTATTATTTTGTCTCAAAAAAACTTTTGAATTCAAAGTAATTGTTCATCACTAAATAATCAAAATTTCAATCAATCTAAAATTATAAAACAAATATTAAGAGAAAATTAATCATTTAATGAGCAATCGTAGAAAAATTCATCCCTCGCCTTTCCCTAGAACTAAATTATGGTTTGGCTCATTAATGTTTGAAACTTTAGGATGAAATGTATGAAATTTTTGAAAGGCAAGGGGTGTCCTTGTTGGCCTATCTTGGAAATGAGATAGGACTAAAAAATAATTGTTGTTAAAATCACCTATTTGTGCAACCATGTTAGTTATGTCTTAGGTTGCTAAGCACATACCCCATTAGTAGTTCATGTAATTGATCTAGGAGGATTTGGGTCACTAGATCAAATGGAGTATTTCTGTAGTTACACGTTTGGCCTTGCATTAATGTTAGCAACTCATGCATTAGGTCTCGCACCTACGTACCAGTTTGTTCCTTGTAATTTCAATCCTGCATTACTGCACATCACCTATAGTGTAAGTATTGTAGCCAACTACTCATCAATAACAGTATTCAATGATGTCACCACATTTTTTCAGCTATGAAGTACTTGTTATCAATTATTGTAATAGTTCAACTGACGCTTCATCTTCCAACATTTTATAATAATGTACACTTTCATTATTTGTAGGTTAGCATATTAATGAACATAACCATGAATAATACAATTAGGAAGTTCTTTGACACCAACCATCTAATCTCTTAGATATTGTTTATGACTTAGCATAATACAACTTTGTTATTACAATTCTATATCACTTGTCATCTCTTTCATGCTTTCCTTGTTCTTTAACACATTGCACTTTCATATTTTCTGCCATTCTCAATTTTCTACACATATAACCATATCAACTAGTTTAATTAGATTGCCTAATGGGTCTCCTCTTAGGCCCCATATTAGTTGTATCAGAGCATACACACTTCATAACATCATCAAGTGGTATCATAGTGTTTCTGAATTTCATCATTGTTTATATCCCACTCATACAAGGTCTGATTACAGGAAGCTATGGATCAAGAATCATAACCCTTCATCATACCTTCACGCACTCAAATTGGATACAAATCTTCAGTGATACCAAATTTTGAAATGTTCTAGAATATGATAGAGGATGTGTTACAAGCACAATGAGAAGGTTTGGAATAATGCCATACATGTAAATGAGCAAATATCATTGATCACTTCTCGCCACTTCTCATTCTCATTGGCCATTTAGACAAACACCATATAAGGTACAAGTCAATATAGACATCCCAATGTTTGAAGGAAAAATAGATGCATATGTAATAGATAATTGACTTAAACTCATTTGTTCATAATACACAATTAATCAATTCTCTGACCAAGAAAATATTACATTCAAGTTCTTTTGAAAGTTTATTTATTAGTCAATAAATGGTGGGAAAACTATTGCACTTCACATGAAGATGAAATCAATTTTACACATTTGTAGACACATGAAATGGTTTCATAGAAGCACTCAAATCAACATATTATCTTGTTGGAAACTATGATGGCTAGTATATCAAGTTCTCTCAGCTGCACCAAGGTAACGAGAAATATGGATATAAATACATTGATACATTTCATGTTCTGGTGTCAAAAGTTGAGATTTAGGATTCTGAGCAAAATATTATTTTGAGGTATAATTCAAGCTTGAGACCTCATATCCAATCAGAATTGAATTTTATATGTATCTCTTAAATTGGAAAAGTATACATATTTGATTTCAAGTTTAAATCAAAGTCTAAGGCCAAGACTAAGACAAAAGACTCTAAGTCTCATACCAAGAAATAATTTAAATCTTCCAAGCAGAATTCCAAATTAGGGAATAAATGTAAACACCCTCCACTAAAGAAGTAACAACCATCAAATGATCAGACTAAGAAGTCTAAGGCTAGAAAGTGGTGTTCAATTCAAAACTCCAATAGTCATCCAATGAAGAATTTCATGCTAGGAAAACTGATGTGGGAGCATCATCAAAGATAATGAAAATGTTGGTTTGATAGGTCTTAGGTAAGTATAGGAGATCATATTTTATCAAATTAGAAGTGTTTTAGTTAGTAAGAATCTTAAAATTGGTATTTAAAAGCTTCATTTCTAATTTCCTGCTAAAACTAGGAATTCAAAAATTTGAATTGTTGTAAAGGTTTTAAAGTGTTTTAACATGTTGTAGAGGTCTTGATTCATTTGTAAATGATCTCTAGGGTCTAGTCATATATAGTAAATGTCTTTTAGTCCTCCTTCCAATGTAAATATATCTCCAACTCCATATAGAAGCATCCAACGTGGGATGATGGCTAAGTCTAGTATGTTTAGATGAGTCATAGGTTGGTTGAGAGAATCTATGGTGATAGGTAGGAGCTTGCATGTCTGCTACAAGTTACAGAGGATTATATCTAAAATTTCAAATATATATGAAGAAAGGAAGCTTTATAATGATTTTAGGTGGTATCTTAAACACTTTCAAGTTGTTAGTATATGTTTTATTTATCTTTAATCATGCTTTATAAATTCGTGATGTTTCTCAACCTATAAGAGTCTGAAAACATAGTCCTTGTGAGATAAAGTATGAGAAAAAGGTGTTTTCTTGTTTTTTCATGATTGATTTAGTTTGGAATATAATTTAATGAGTAATGAGAGTATATAGGGTATTAACCCAATAAAAATGAATATTTGACTACCATTAAAATTTGATAATTTTCTATTTTTGAGCTCTCGACCTGTATACATAAAACTAGGTTTTTGAGTTATAAAAAGTTGCATATCTTTAAACTAGATATCAAAATTGCATGAAAATTGAAAATAAAATGAATGAGGATGTATATGAAGTGTTAAAAGTGGTTTCACTTGTTTTGGACACTTTTAGTGAAAGATATTACTAAAATATAGTCAGTAGGCTTGTAGGCAAGGGTTTAAGCCCACTAAAAATTGAATATATTTCAAACGATTCATCAAAAGTCTATGAAATTTTATAGATAGTTGTCATATCATGTTTTTAAAATAGTACAATAGGTTTTATGTCATTAAAAATTATATAGAAAAATATATACATAATCATGTTTTTCTACAGACCTAATTTGATCTTAAAACAGGGTTTAATGGTCAATTTTGACAATTTCCTTGAGAAATTCAAGTTATAGGAAGTGTATAATCAGTTTCTCATATTATGTGACATGTGAATTAGTATAAGAGGATATTATAATTATTATTTGATTTTATATTTGTCTAATATTGTTAAAATTCAAGCCTATAGGTCCATATACAAGTCCTTAAAACCAAGGGAAATTATGTTTATTGCAAGAAGTAAATGTCGAGATTAGGAAAAGTCTATGTTTTGGACTAAACAAGGTTTAAATATATATAAAAATATTATAAATACATTATATGTTATAAAATATGAGCTTGTATAATGAACCTAAAAACTATCAAGACAATAAATTATCAATAGACAAAGATTTTGAAAACAATAACTTGTATTAATTCATATTGAATGACTTGAAATAATTAAAATTAAAACTGTGATTAAATAAGCCAAAAGTCAGAATTAGATTTGACATGCAAAATTAAAAAAAAACTAAAAAAAAATTTATATTTTTAGTAGCTGCTATTTTTAGTAAATTTTGCATACAAGTGTGAGCAACTCTAAAAATTTATAAAAATAAAATAAACACTAAAATTAGCCTATGGGACAAAATTCAACTGAAGTTGACATCTGGTCCTAAAAATATATAATTTATAAAAATAGAAATTTTTTGAAAAAATCATTAAATGATAATTTTGAAACCTCAGATGATCATGTATGGCATTTAAAAAATATAAAAAATAAATCTAAGTGGATATAGTGGCTTAATACAACAATTTTGAGACAGTTGTTTTGGCGCATAGAAGAGCTCAAACGGAGCTACGGGTCAAAAGTTATGGCCTCCAAAAGATTGGTCTATTTTTCTACATTATTCTCTTCTGGTTGAAAATAACTTAGTGCCTATGAGTTGACCTGACTGTATTTTTGCCATTTTTATTTTTCAATCTTATTCAGCTCTGATTCTATAATGTAAATGTTGTCTTCTTGTTGCAATCCTTCCCATTGTACCAAATACCTGTTATAATTCTCTTACCTTGTGCTCACTATCTTCATATTCAAAACCTACACTATATTTTTCTTTTTTTTCTTTGGAACATACTACTCTCAATATACTTCTTCATCTTTGTCACTTTCACCATCTTCTCTATAGAATTAATATAAATCTACAACATTAAATACTAGGAAGATATCAAAATTATGTGGTAAATTCACTCATAAGCATTGTCATTGATTTTCTTCACAATTATACATGGTCCAATTTTCTTGTACTTTAACTTATTGTATGTGCCTTTTGGAAATATTTCTTTTCTCAAATAAACTATTACCAACTCTCCTTCTTCAAATACCTTGGATCTTCTTCTAACATCGACAACTACTTTATATTTCTCATTACTTTCCTGTAACTTTCTTGTTACTCCTTGAAACTACTACATATACTCTGCAAATGCTTTTGCATCATCACTAATTCAATTTACAATTGGTAATTATACCAAATCTAAAATACCTATAAGATTTCTCCCATAAACAATTTGAAATGATGACTTTATTGTTGATCTATTCACTAAACTATCATATGTAAACTTAGCTTGTGGTAAAGCCAAGTCCCATTGCTTAGGATTCTCTCCCACTATGCATCTCAACAAATTTCTCAAGCTCCTATTAACAACTTTTGTCTGTCCATCTATTTGTGGGTGATATGCACTATTGAATTGTAGCTTAGTACCCATATTCTTCCACAAATTTCTCCAAAAATCATTTAGAAATTTTGAGTCCCTATCTAAAGTAATAATCTTTGGAACACCATGTAATCTCACAATATCCTTAAAAATAATTCTGCAACTCTAGTGGCATCATTGGTTTTCTTACATGTAATGAAATGACCCATTTTAAAAAATATGTCTACAAAAACAAAAATTTAATCATTACCTCTGTATTTGCTTGGTAATCTCAACACAAAATCCATTCTCAAATCTGTCCATGGTCCTCTTAGAACTGGTAATGACATGTATAGTCCAGTATTTTGTGCATGCCCTTTAGCCAACTGACATATCTTGCACCTTGAAACATACCTTGTCACGTCTCTCTTCATCTTTGGCCGAAAATAGTTTTCCTCCACCAAAGCTATTATCTTCGTCTTACCAAAATGTCTAGTGAAAACACCACTATGTAATTCTCTTATTATATTATCTTGTAGAGACCTAATTCAAATGCATAATTGTTTCCCTTTGAAGAGATAACCTTCTTATATAAGATAGTCACCATGATTTGTTTTTGTCCTACCTATTAATATATTCCTGCACTGCTCAACTACCTTACCAAAATATGGATTTGTATCATATAATTCTTTGATAGCTTCAAATCCAACTACTTCATTCACCATAGTAGTTAATAATGCTAATCTCCTAGTTGATGCATCAACTACCTAATTCTATTTTCCTAATTTGTGTTTTAATTCTATTTTCCTAATTTGTGTTTCAACACAAAATTATACCCCTAAAATAAAGAAACCCACTTTGCATGCCTACTATTCAACTTCTTTTGTGTATTCACATACTTCTAATCCTTATGATCTGTATATAGGATAAACTCTTTAGGTACTAGGCAATGCCTCCAATGTCTTAATATTTGTATAATTGCATAAAGTACAACATCATAGGTAGAATACTTTGTTATTACCTCATTTAATTTCTCACTAAAATATGTTATTGGCTTTCCTTCTTGACTCAACACAACATTAATTCCCACAAATGAATCATCACGATCAACCTCAACCACTTTTTAAAAATTTGATAATGCTAAAATTGGTCTTTCCATAATATTATTCTTAAAAAAGCCAAAGCTTTTTGTGGCTGCTATAGTCCATGCAAATTTCTTCCCTCGCATACAATCTGTTATTGGTGCTACAATACTACTAGATTTTTAAATAAATTTTCTATAAAAAAATGCTAAACCATGGAAACTTATTCCCTATGTAATGCTTTTTAGAATAGGCCACTCAACAATTGCCTTTATCTTTTCTTCATCCATTCTCACACCATCTATTGAAACTAAAAATCCCAAAAATACCACACCATTCTTCATAAACCTACACTTCTTCAATTTTGCATACAACTTCTCCATTCTTAACAAATCCAGTACCATGCTCAAATGTTGTAAGTGTTATTCTTTAGTCTAACTAAATATAAAAATATCATCAAAATAAACAACCAAAAACTTACCAATATATTCTCATAACATTGTATTTATCACCTTTATAAATGTACTAGGTACATTAGATAATCCAAATGGCATACCATCTACTCATATAAGCATCCCTAGTCTTGAATGCAATTTTTCACTCATCTCCTTCACAAATTTGAATATGATATTAACCACTCCTTATATCAATCTTGATAAAATATTTTACTCCTACAATCACATCCATCATATCATCTAAACAAGGTATAGGAAATCTATACTTGATTATAATTTTATTAATTTATCTACTATCCACACACTCTCCATTATCCATATTTATTTGGAGTTAGCAATGCTGGTGTTGCACATGGAATCATACCCTCCATTATCACCTTCTTTCTTAGCAATTTAGTAACCTATTTATTTAATTATGTATATTTGATTAGACTCATCCTATAAGCTGCTTGATTGGGTAGAGTTGATCGTGGAATCAAATAAATATTATGTTGAATATCTCTCTTTGTTTGTAAACCATTTGATAACTCATTAGGCATAACATCTACATATTTTTTCAACACTCTTTCTACTTTTGTTGGTATTGGCACCATTTCTATGTCTTCATTCTTTGCTACTAATACATAACAACAACCTGCTACCTTCATATCCTAGATAAATTCTTTAGTAGAGAGCATGCTTTCTATCTTCTCTTCGTCTTTAAGAGGTAACAAAACTATCTTTATATCACCTTTCCAAAAAATGTATGTGTTCTTTACTCCATCATGAATTACATATTCTATTAAATTACCACAGTCTTCCCAATAACACATAGTATATATCCATCAAAATAACATCACACCATATTTCATCATTATAACTTTTTCTTATAGAAAACTTGATTAAACACCTTTTATCTATTGTAAGTTCATTCATTTTATTAAACCATGAAATCCGATAAGATTTACGATGCTTTTCACATTAAAAATTTAGTTTCTCTATCATTTCTTTAGAAACCATATTTTCACAACTACCACCATCTATAATTACTTTACATACCTTTCCACCTGAAGTACATTTTGTTCAAAATATGTTTGATTACAGCCATGCATCACCACCTTCTTTTTTCTACACTTGTTCCTTCCTTAGAATGATCATTGTTCTCATCATGAGATTCTCTCCAATATCTACTGGTGTAACTTTAATATTTTGCTCTTATATCTTAGCCTCAACTAGATTTACTCTTGGGTGATCCTCTTGCCTCCTTTATTGATCTTGATAGTGTGGACACTCAAATTCTCTATGTCCTTCTCCACATATGTAAAAAACATAAGATTTGTGTTGATTCAAAAACCATCCTCTAGCACCATCGTAACCTCATCTTCTCTAAAATACTTTTCTTCTTTGTTGGTATTAAAACCCTTACCTATTATCATCTTGCCTTTTTGTACCATGTGATGATTCACCTATATTGGTATTAGACCCACCTTTGGTGGTATTAAACCCACCTCATCCCCTATTTGGAGGGGATCTACCTCTCTTTGGACCAAGATATGCTCTTCTGAAATTCTATCTATTTTGTTTTTCTTCTACCTTCAAAGATAATTGATAAGCCTCCTCCATGCAAATTATTCTATGCATGTTTAATTCATCTTGAATAGTAAATTTCAAATCATTTACATACCTTGCAACCATATACTCTTTTGTTTCATCATGATCTAATTATATGGAAAGATTATAAAATTCATTTGTATACTCTTGCATACTGTGATCTTTTTGCCTCAAATTTTGAAATCTTCTGTATAGGGTTTGTGCATAATCCATAGGAAGAAATTTATCCCTCAGCTTCTTCTCTATTTTTTTCCATGAATTAATCTTCTCTTTACCTTTTATCTATCTCTATTTATGTAGGTGATCACACCAAATCATTGCATGGTTTTTTAATTTCATGCATGCAAAATTTACGTTCTTGTCTTCTCTCATAGTCTTCCACTCAAATAACTTCTCCATGCTATTCATCCAATTTATCAAATCCTCTAGTTTTAAACTACCTCCATAATCTGGAACATCAACCTTGATCCTTCATTTCTTCCTTCTAAATCCCAAACCATCGTCTCTTCTGTTGATAGTGGTTATTCTTGTTATTCTTCTTCTTGTTGAACTTCTTCATCACAATCTATGTCCTCCTCATCACCACCTTATCTTCTTCTCTAATTGGTGATAACCTCAGTCAATTGTTTCACTTGTCTCTGTAGCTCTTGTATAGTCTAGTTCATCTATGCAATACTTCCTCATCCTCTCACCATGTCTTACTCCTCCAATATTCGAACTTGATTTGATACCAAATAATAAACCCAAAAACTATCAAGATAGTAAATTATCAATAGGCAAAGCTTCTAAAAATAATAACTTGTATTGATTCATATTGAATGACTTGAAATAATTACAAACCAAACCATGCTTAAATAATCCTCAACTCAAAATTAGATTTGACATGCAAAATATAAAAAACTAAAATCTAAAAAAAACTTTTATTTTTAGTAGTTGTTATTTTTAGTAAGTTTCGCATGCAAGTGCAAGTAGGTCTAAAAATATCTCAAAATAAACTAAACACTAAAATTAGCCTATGGGATGAAATTCAACTAAATTTGATGTCCGGTCCTAAAAATATATCATTTTTAAAAATAGAAAATTCTTGAAAAACTATTAAATAGTAGTTTTGGACCCTCAAATTATCACGTATGGCCTCCAAAAAATATAGAAAAGAACTCTAAGTGGATAGAGCAGCTTAGGACAATAACAAACTATTTGAGACAATCTTTTTGGCACGTGCAAGATCTCAAATGGAGCTAGCCTCCGAAAGATTGGCCTATTTTTTCTACATCATTGTACACAATGAAGAAGGTGATAAGACCTATTAGACAAGGTATAGAAGGCCTGTTACCACTATCTATTTATAATAGTCAAGAATAGTAATAGTGTAACATTGTTATGAATAGGAATCACATATAAAAAGAAGTAAAAAACCCTACTTAATTATTATAAGACAACTTTTAGAGTCAATACCTAATAAAGGAAGTTATAATCTTAATTATCATGACCTATATGGAGACTATTTTATGTGTTAATGCAAAATTAAAATTAAGAAAGGTTAAGGATTAGATTTCAGGAAAGACTAAGATCACTATAAATATGAAGGGTGTCTTTCAAGAACTTTGTGAAGTATTAACATTCATAGTGAATTCATAAGAATCTTTAAATAAGGTAAAAACAAGTTATAACAAGGCGATAAACATGTTGATAGGACAAACCTATAAGTAACTTATAGAACTATTAGATAACCCTTGTTTAAAAAGGTTAATTACATCAGATGGTATCAAATCTTAGTAAAATATCTTGGAAAGTTTGACATAAAGATAAGAGTGAGGAATCTTGAAGGTGATTTTAGGAAAGAATCTAAGAAAGGTTCTACAATATTATAGCCCATTGAGGCTTAAAAAAAGTGAGAAGAAGAGCACAATGAAACTCAAAGAGAAGGAATCTAAGGTGAAACAGACTTAGAAGTGAATTCTAATGTGAAATAGACTTGGAGTTGTCAAAAAAACAAGTAGATACTTTGGGTGAGACACAAGAATAAATATAGAAAAAAATTTGGAAGGATTAACAAAAGAGAAGAACCAAATGTAGAGAAAGAATGAGTTGGAAAAAAGAATACATTCAAAAAGAGATATATGAGATGAAATAGGATTTTATATGTTTAAGATAACATTTGGAATAATGGAATAAACTAGAACAAGGTTTATTAATAAGAATGAAGAAGGTGGTCAAGTGGCCAATTAGATAGATTGTTGAAAGAAGAAAGAGGTAGCAAGAAGTTAGAAATTGGAAGATAATGATAAGGGTACTAAAAAAACAACCCAAGAAGGAACTTAAAGAGGTAGTTAGGCCTCAAATGTTTTATGATGATAATATATATGAATATGTGATTTCAAGTACGCAATTTGATGAAGAAAGTGCCCAATTTGAGGCATCAAATATTAAAAATAACAAGGAAGATAATTTGCTAATGAAACATACAAAGATAGTTGTAGATGTGAACTATGAAGAGCAGAATAAAAGAGTGATCCTCAATCAAGAGGATGAGAGATATGAAGATGGTAGATAACAAGGCAAAGAACAAGTGCATGAAATGAAGAAGAAGGAAGATTTTAGGTTGTATGATCAATACAAATGAAGGATATGATCAAAGTTCTCAAGAGCAGTGCAAACAATGCAAAGCAGGTAATCAAGCAGAAAGATGGACAAGTCTCTACCATGAACAAACCATGAAATAAGATACGAAAACAAGTGCAGATAGAAAAAATTTTAGGAGAAGAGAGAACTAAAATCAGAGTTGTAGTAGTTGAAGAGAATTGTAGTAAAGAACAACTCCAAAATAACCAAAAAATAGATGTAGTAGATTTGAGGCCAATGTTAAGGCCAAAGGATCAATAAGACATGGTTGAACAAACCATGGATGAGTAGGAGTCAACATAGTAGTAAAATTAAAGAGACATGATGAAGAGATTATAAAGATGAAAGGAGTATCACAAGAGTCTTGTGAGGAACTTGAATATCATTGAAAAGAGAGAAGATGTGAAGGGTAATGAGATCCTTGAAGAGAACATTGAGTCTCCTTAATGTAATTTTATTTGTTATAAGAATATTATTTTTGTAGGTATGGAGATACCAATACAATATATACTCCATTACCATATGAATAACACAAGAGATAAATTACCATAGTTCATGATATAATAAGGAAAGAAGGATGACAATCAAACTCTTCATGAAAAAGATAATTTGGAGAAGAAGGTAAGATTGATGAGGGACAATATCAGCCCAAGAATAGATTAAGGAAAAACTTTTAGATCAACAATGGATGAACAATTAAGTTACATGAAGAATGAGTTATAAAATAAGAAGCTACAAGTAGATAAATCAAGAAGGAAAAAACAAGGTGAGTATATTCATTTTTTGGAAATCATATTTTATTAATTGGCATGGTGTTATTTACTTCTGTAAACCCACAAAGATCACATGGAAAACATTACCCAAGGAATGGATCAATATAGAGAATATAAGTATGCTTTAACAAATTTAAGAGGAAGAAATTTTGAAGCAAGGGTAGGAGTAATGCTTGAAAACAAGACATTTGAGATAGATTATAATAAAAAGGAAATAAAGAAAGGAGTAGTAGAGTATAGAGAAGATAAAGAGCTAATAATAAGCATGCATCTCATGGAGATGGAAGGTGAGATGTAAAGAAAGAAAATAAAAATAAGAGAGGATCAACAAACAAGTACGAGAGAAATTGAATGGAAGGAAAAGTTAACTAATCAGAGAAGTAATAGAAGAAGACCAAAAGATTAAAAAAAATGGAAGATAAAGAAGAAGCTTAAATTGAATTCGAACTCAAACTTTTCCCACTTGGGGAGTATGATATAAGGGCATCATCAAAGACAATAAAAATGTTGGTTTGATAGGTCAATATTACTTTGATAGATCTTAGGTAAGTATATGAGATCATATTTAATCAAATTAGAAGTGTTCTAGTTAGTAAGAGTCTCAATGTTGGTCTTTAAAATCTTCATTTCTACATTCCCAACAAAACATGGAAATCAAAAATTTGTATTGTTGTAAAGGTTTTTGAGTGTTATAACATGTTGTAAAGGTCTTGATTCATTTTTAAAAGATATCTAGGGTCTAGTCATATATAGTAAATGTATTTTAGTCCTCTTTTAAATGTAAATTTATCTAAAACTCCATCTAGAAGCATCCAACTTAGGATAATGGCTAAGTCCAGCATGTTTAAATGAGTCATAGGTTGGTTGAGAGAATCTATGGTGATAGGTAGGTGTTTGCAAGTCTTCTATAAGTTGTAGAGGAATGTATGTAGATTTATAAACATATATGAATAAATGAAGGTTTATAATTATTCTGGATGGTATCTTAGACACTTTCAAGGTGTGATTATATGTTTTATTTCTCTTGGATCATGATTTATACATTCATGATGTTTTTTTAACCTGTAACAGTTTGAAAACATAATCATTATGAGAAAATGCATATTTTATTATATTTTCAAGATATATTTGTCTTGGAATATAATTTTATGAATAAGGGGAGTATATATGGGCCTTAACCCAATCAAAAGGAATCTTTGACAACCATTCAAAGTTGATATTTTTCCATTTTTGAGCTCTTGGCCTATATAAAGAAAACTAAGTTTTTGAGTTACAAAAAATTGCATATATTTTAAACTACCCATCTAAATTGCATGAAATTTGACAAAGATATGAATAAGGATGTATATGAAGTCTTGAAAGTGGCTTAACTTGTTTTGAAAACTTATATAGAAATATATTTCTAAAATACATTTAGCATGACTGTAGGCAAGGGTTTTTAAAGGGTTTAAGCCCACTAAAAGTTGAATATATTTCAAAAGATTCATAAAATTTCTATGAATTTTTATAGGTGTTTGCCATATCATGTTTTTAAATTAATATAATTTTTTTAGGTCATAAAACATTCTAGAGGAAAATATATACATGACTATGTTTTTCTGCAGACCTAATTTGATCTTAAAACATGGTTTAATGGACAATTTTGACAAATTCAAGTTATAGGAAGTGTATAACTAGTTTCTAATATTATGTGACATGTGAATGAGTGTAAAAGGATATGTTGGAATATTGTCATTTATTTCAAATGGAAACATTGCCTGAAATGTCTAATATGAATGAAAGTGTCAAAGGAAATTATTACAAAAGTGTTTTTGAAGATAAATGAAATTCTTGACGAGAGTAACTGGAACTATCAAAAAGTAAAAAAAAATATTGGATGGAGATTTTCAATAAAAATATTGTCATTATTAAAATATGAGGAAGACCCATATTGGGATAAAATACATCTATTCTAGTGCTCAAATTTTGAAGGGACCAACATTCATGAAAGGACAATTTTTTAAAAGGCACATATATAACTGTGTTTTTAATTAAAGACCATCATTAATGAAAAAATCATGGAAGCCCATGTGAAAATGTGCCTCTTTAGGAAGGACACCCCCTTTGGAAGGTTTTTAAAGGATAAAATAGTTCCCAACATTGGTCAACCTATTGGGAGGAGCTGTGACCATTCGAATGGACCTTTTCGTTTGGAGAGTCATGACCTTAATTTTTGGCTTTTTGTGGGTCATAAATAAGTACATATCAAGTGGAAAATTTATATATTCAAAAGTGGAAGATATAAAAGAATAAAATAAATATTTTAAGGTATATTTTTATGAGAATATTAAAAATAAAAACCAACAAGTATAAGGTAGAGCATAGCAATGAAAACACTCAAGTGTAGATCAAATCAAATGGAAATAAAGCAGTGTTATATCATCCATTGTGTTAGAAACATATCAAAGATAGAAAAGTGATTATTGTGAGTAGGTTGGTTCCTTCATTTTGAAGATATTGGTGTCTCTTAATGAGTTGGTGCTTGGGTTGGTACTCCTATAGGTTGGTGCCTACAAAATTGTATTTGGGGTTGGTGCTCTAGTAGGTTGGTGCCTACAAATATTTATATTAAGAAAGTTTATTCATGGTTTTATTCCTAAAGGGTTTCCACGTATATATGGTGTCACTTTGCATTGTGTTATCTTGTGTTTTATTTTGATTTCTTTCAATATCTTAATTGGAATAAGTGATTAAGCGTTAGAAAAGAAAAGAATATATAATACTGATTCATGCCCCCTCTTAGTATTAGATTATGCTCAATAATTGGTATCAGAGTGGTTCCTTCAAGTTTAGTTTGATCATTGAAAGGTATATCCCAAAAGCACACATGGCTAGCCATCAAGTTCAGTAAGGTTTCTCCACAAAAAAGGTTCCATTATTCAATGGAATGAATTACACATTCTGGAGTATAAGAATGAGGACTTATGTAATGGCCCTAGGGTTTGATATATGGAAAGATATTATGGATGGATACATGGCACTGTAGACTCCACCAAAAAATAAAGCTAGGAAAAAGGCTAGTGAAAATAATGCAAAATCCATGAATGTTATTTTGTGTGGCTTATCAGAATCTGAGTTCATAAAAGTAATGTAGTGTGACTCAGCTAAAGAGATATGGGATAAACTTAAGACCATCTATAAGGGAGATAACAAAGTAAATATGGTCAAGCTTCAAACTCACAAGAGATAATTTGAAAGCTTGAAAATGAAAGAGGATGAAAACATTGTAGCCTATCTATTTCATGTAGATAAAATTATTAATATCATCAAAGGACTTGGAGAAAGGTTGAAGAATCGACAATTGTCCAAAAAATAATTAGATCTCTACCTTTAAGATTTGATGCAAAAATATCAATGATCAAAGAAATGAAAGACTTGGACAAACTCATAATAGATGAGTTGCATGGTATTCTCATGACATATGAGATGTGGACTGAGAAAAAAAAGCTTTCAAAAAGGGAAGCAACATTCAAAATCTTGAAGAAGGTAAAGAGCAAGGAATTTGAATCAAGTGATAATACCAATGATGAAATAGATGAGGAGGTAATATTTGTTAGGAAGCTCAAAAAGGGGTCTAGGAAATACAAAGGTAAGTTACCTTTCAAATGCTTTAATTACAGTAAGATAGGTCATTTTTCTACTAACTGTCCTCATAAGGATGAAAGTGAAGATGAGGAAAATACTAACAATGAAAGGAAATATAAAGAAAGCAATCCTTCAAAAATAAATTCAAACAAGGTGGATATAGTAAAAATGCCAGTAAGTATAAGAAAAGTCTCTATTCTAAAAGGGATAGTAGCTCAGTTGAGGAGAGTTATGAAGAAATATTGTATAGTGACAAGGATGAAACCTTTTTTATGGCAATTAAAGTGAAAGCTAAATATTCTAATAAAAACACCTGGGAAGAAGAGGATGAAATCAAAAATGGTGGAGAGGTAAATTTGAAAGAAGAATTAATTTGTGCCTTGGGTGAAATAAAGTTACTAAAGAAAAAGAATTTGAAACAAAAGGTTCAAGTTCAGAAATATGAAGAGGAAAATACTGATCTAAAAACAAAGATAACTTAGATGGATGAAGATTTAGATAAGATTCTAAATTTTTTAAAGACACAAGTAGAGGAGATGAAAAGAATCAAGAATGAGATAAGAGCCAAATTGAAAACAAAAGAGAATGAATGCATTGCCTTAAAATTAGAATTGGAGAGAACAACCAATGAGTTGAAAAAAATATCAAAATTTGAAAAGAGTACCAAAATATTGGGTAAAATTATAAAAACCCAGAGATCACCATCCATTAAGTTGGTATTGGCTATGATGAGAACCAAAAAACACCAAAAAAAGGCAAAGTTCAATACCTATAAAATCAACAAAAGGGGTAGATGCAGAAAGCCTAAGACCTATACTAATTCACTCAAAAATTCAATGAGCATAAGTGATAAGAAATTATATCATGTGAAAAAGGAGCATGCCAATCCTCCTCATAAAGAAAATAGAGGGAAGAACATTCTAGTTAAATATTTTAGAAGATCATTTCCATCAAGGTAGAACCATGTGAAAAGGTACACAAACTCATTCTATGGTTATTGTTACTCTTGTAATTATTTTTGGCATAGAAAAATAGAATGTAAGACTCATGTAAGGAATGAATATTCATGGAACTATGAAAAGACTAATCATGGAGGTTTCAATAGGATCTGTAACTCATTTTCCCCACTTTGGGATTATAATGAGAATAATACTATATGTTATAATTGCAACAACTATGGACACATAGCTCGATTCTATAGAAGTGTGTTTGTATAAAATTCAAAATATAATAAGAAAGTGAATAATATTGTGGTAAAAAAAAGAATCTATTGAAATATGGAAAGAGAAGCAAGAAGAAATTGGCAAAAAAAAAGAAAAATCCATGCTCGTGCAAATAGTGTTTCATGCACAAGACAAATCACAATAGTGGTATATTGATAGTGGATGTTCAAGCCACATGACAGGAGATAAAGGTAAGTTTCTCACTTTGAAGATAAATGAAGTTACAATGAATTTTGGGGATAATGTTATGGCAAGGATTGCTAGAAAAAGTACCCTTAGCCTTGATAATGAAAGGATGAAAATAGAAAATGTTTTGTATGTTGAAGGGTTAAAGCATAATTTATTGAGAATCAATCAAATGTGTGATCAAGGGCACACACTCACATTTTATGCTCAATTTTTTGAGATCATTAGAGAAAACATAGGGAAGTTAGTTACTGATGCAAATAGAACA
The DNA here is from genome assembly GCA_037957365.1 of Torreya grandis. Taxonomy (NCBI): domain Eukaryota; kingdom Viridiplantae; phylum Streptophyta; class Pinopsida; order Cupressales; family Taxaceae; genus Torreya; species Torreya grandis. The sequence continues at coordinate 7,195,576 of JARHVA010000118.1, read as the reverse complement.
TCAAATAATATGTACATACTCAGTGAAATAAAAAGAGAAAAATGCTACATGAGCCAAATTGATGAAAGTTGGCTATGGCATCGAAGAATGGGCCATATGAACTTCAACAATATTATGAAGATCAACAATAGGCAAGATATCAGAGACATGCCAAAAATTACAAAACCACATGACACCCTATGTAAACAATGTCAGCATGGAAAGTAAATAAGGGTGAATTTTAAGTCAAAAGAATACTCAATGACCAAGCCTCTAGAGCTGATTCATATAGACCTCTGTGGACCAACAAGAGTACAAAGCTTTCAAGGTGAGATTTAATTCATGTTTCTCATTGATGACTATTCTAAAATTACATGGGTCACTTTCTTAAAAGAAAAATCTGAAGCATTAGAAAAAATTAAAGCTTTTAAAGCTAAGGTGGAAAATGAAAAGGAGTTAAAGATTAAATGCTTAAGGTTAGATCAAGGAGGCGAGTTCCTCTCAAATGAATTTAACTATTTTTATGAGGAGAATGGAATAAAAATACATTTCTAAACTGCTAGGACTCCATAACAAAATGGTGTTGTAGAAAGAAAGAATCGAATGGTGCAAAAAATGGCAAGGAAAATGTTAAATGAATCCAAACTTTTAGATAGATATTGGAGAGAGGTAGTCAATACCACAATTTACATCTTAAATAGAAGATAAATCAGGTTTAATAACAACAAAAAACCCTATGAACTGTGGAAGGGTAGACCAACTTTGGTGAAATACTTCAAATTTTTTGGAAGTAAATGCTACATTAAGAGGGATAATGAGGACTTGGGGAGATTCAACTAAAGAGCAGATGAAGGTATTTTTATTGGATACTCCTCAAGGAGCAAAACTTACAAATGTTACAATAAAATATTACAAAAAATAGTTGAAAGTGATAACATTAGAATGAATTACACTAAGCCTAAACAAGTGAGTATACTAAAAAATGTTAAATCAGAATAATCCATCTTCAAAGAAGAAGAAAAATCTGAAGAAGAAATTCAAGAAGAAGAAGAATGACAAGATACAAGGGCACCATCTAAATTCATTTAGAAGAATCATTCTAAAAATTAAATCATTGTGGATATTAATATTGGGGTGAAAACTAGGAGAAGGTTTTTAAATACATCAAAAAGTATAAACTTCTCTCTATTGTCTAAGACAAAATCTAAGAGTTTCTCAGAAGCCAATAATGACAAGCATTATATCAATGCCATGGAAGAAGAATTAAGTCAAATAGAGAAGAATAAGACATGGGAGCTAGTCCCTAGGCCCAAGGACAAAAATGTGATTGGTATTAAGTGGGTGTTTAGGAACAAACTAAACAAAGATGGCCAAGTAATTAGGAATAAAGCAAGATTGGTGTGTAAATGATATGATCAAGTTATAGGCATCAATTTTGAAGAAAACTTTGCTCTTATTGCAAGCTTAGAATCAATCAAATTATTTTTGGTATATATGGGTTTTAAGAACATCAAAGTCTATCAAATAGATGTGAAGTCTATGTTCTTAAATGGAAAGTTAGAAGACGAGGTTTACATTGAACAACCAACAGGTTTTTGTGTTTTAGAAAACAAAAATTATGTGTGTAGATTGAAGAAAGCACTATATGGGATAAAGCAAGCCCTAGAGCCTGGTATGCTAGACTTGACAAATATCTGCTTGAATAAGGATTTAAAAGAGGAGTTGCTGACAATAATCTCTACATCAAAATTGAAGGTGAGAATCAACTGATTGTGGTGGTATATGTTGATGACATAATTTTTAGAGGAAATAGTGAGAAAATGTCCTAACAGTTTGCAAGAGAGATGCAAAAGGAATTTGAAATGTCCATGTTGGGTGAGTTATCATTTTTCCTTGGTTTTCAAATTTCCAAATCAATTAAATGTAAATTCATCTCTCAAAGTAAATATATAAAGGAGATGTTAAAAAAATTAGAATGGAAGATTGTACTCCTGTTAGAACACCCATGGTTACAAGATGCAAGTTAAGTAAGGATGATAAGTCTCCATAAGAAAATAAAACTTTTTATAGATCTATGATTGGTAGTTTGTTATACAAAACAACATCATGACTAGATATCATGTAAGTTGTAGGCTTGGTAGCTCAGTTTTAGGTAGCTCCAAAGGAAACACATGTGCAAGAGATTAATAGAGTATTTAAGTACCTCAAGTGAACTATGGACTATGGGTTATGGTATCCACAAGGTGAATATTTCACATTAAAAGTGTACACAGATGTAGATTAGGCAGGAAGTGTGGGTGACTAGAAGAGTACAAGTAGAGGAGCATTTTTCCTTGGTAAGAACCTAGTTTCCTAGTTAAGTAAAAAGTAGTGTTAGTCTCCTTATCCATAACTGAAGTAGAATACATATAAGCAATATATTTTTGTACTCAAGTAATTTGGATGAAGCAAACATTGAAGGATTTCAAGATATAAAATGATGATCCAATCACCATTCTATGTGATAACACAAGTATTATTAACATTTCAAAAAATCCTATAATGCACTCAAGGACAAAACATGTCCCAATCAAGTATCACTTCTTGAGAGAATAGGTGGTAGAATGTCATGTGAATTTGTAGTATGTTGCTAAAAAAGAATAGATTACAAACATCTTCACACATCCCCTCCCAAAAGAAATGTTTGAGTTTTTAGGTAGAAATTAGGAGTGATTCATTCTTCATCCAACCATTAATCAACTAAGAGAAGCATATGTTGAGGGGGAGTTAATCATTGCATTATTTAGCTCCAATGTTGGTACATTCCTTTGCCATTGATGTCAAAGGGTGAGAATTGATTCAAGGGGAGCAAAGGAGGAGAATTCTAGCAAGGAAGAGTAGATTGCCATCAATGACAAAGGGGGATATTGTTGGAATATTATCATTGATGTCAAAGGAAAACATTGATGAAAATGTCTACTAGGAACAAAAGTGTCAAAGGAAATTATTACAAAAGTGTTTTTAAAGATAAATAACAATTTTGATGGAAGTAACCAAATCTATTAAAAAGTAACGAAAATATTGGATGTAAATTTTTCATAACAAGGTTGTCATTTTTGAAATATAAAGCTGACCCATATAAGGATAAAATACATCTATTATAGTGATAAAATGTTGAAGGGACCAACATCCATGAAAATAAATTATTTAAAAGGCACATATATAGTTGTGTTTTTAATTAAAGACCATCATTAATGAAAAACTCATGGCAGCCCATCTGAAAAGGTGCCTCTTAAGGAAGGACACCCCCTTTGAAATGTTTTTAAAGGCTAAAATAGTTCCCAAACTTGGTTGACCTATTGGGAGGAGTTGTGACCATTCGAATGGACCTTTTCATTTGAAGAGTTATGACCTTAATTTGTGGTTTTCCATGGGTTATAAAGAAGTGCATATCAAGTGGGAAATTTGTAGATTCAAAAGTGGAAGATATAAAAGAAGAGCAGAAATATTTGAAGGCAGATTTTTGTGAGAATATTAAAAGAAAAAACCAACAAATATAAGGTACAGTATAGCAGTGAAAACAATCAAGTGTAGATCGAATCAAAGGAAATAAAGAAATTTTATATCATTCATTATGTTAGCAACAAATCAGAGATAGAAGAGTGATTCTTGTGAGAAGGCTGGTGCCTACAAAATTATATTTGGGGTTGGTACTCCAGTTGGTTAGTGCCTATGAATATTTATATTGATAAAGTTTCTCCATGGTTTTCTCCCTAAAGGGTCTCCATGTATATTTGATGTCACTTTGCATTGTGATATATTGTGTTGTGATTTGATTGCTTTGAATATCTTAATTGGAATAAGTGATTAAGTGTTAGTAAAGAAAAAATATAAAATATTGATTCACCCCCTCTCAGTATTAGCCTGTGATAAACAATATATTAGATTATTTGAGTTGGAATTTGTCTAATATTTTTGAAATTCAAGCATACAGGTCTATATACAAGTCCATAAAACTAAGGGGAACTATTTTTATTGCAAGAAGTAAACATCGAGATTCAAGAAAATTCTATGTTTTAGACTAAACAAGGCTGAAATAGATACAAGAATATTATAAATTAATTAGATATTATAAACTTTTAGATTTTACATAGTGAAGAAGGTGATAAGAACTATTAGACAAGGTCTAAAAGGCCCGTTACATTATCTATTTGCAATAATCAAGAATAGTAAGAGTATAAGCTTGTTATGAAGAGGAATTACATATAAAAGGAAGTCAAGAACCCCAATTAAGTATTAGAAGAAAAAATTTAGAATCAAAACCTAGTAAAAAAAATTGTAAGCTTAATTATCATGACCTATAAGGAGATTATTTTCTATGTTAATACAAAATTCAGATTAAGAAAGGTCAAGGATTAGATTTCAAGAAAGATTAATATCAATATAAAGATGTATAGTGTATTTCAAGAAATTTTTGAAGTATTAAGAGTCATAGCGAAGCCATAAGACTCTTTGAAGAAGGTACACTATAACCCTGTTGATACTTATAAGTAACTTGAAAACCTATTAGATAACCCTTGTTCAATAAGGACACTTACATCCAAAAAATCTACTTTCATTGCTTGATGAAATGGTTAAGACCACCACAACATTGGAGAAAGATAAACATATCATGGATTCTGAGCCTAACACCACTGTGGGTATATAAACATCTCTACTACCCATATAGAAATAGATAAATTATAAAGATTATTCCATACTTAAATGTAGATCAATGGTCAACCATTACACTTCATTATTGACAAGGAAGTCATAAGAACTTGATTTATCTTGAACCATTTCATAGATTGAACTTGCCATTGATGCCTCACCCAGAACCATATTATACTAGATAGTTGGATAAGATAAATGCATCACTTAATAGTTTTAAGTGATGTAAAACATCAAGCATTTTAAATATAAAGTCCTTTGTGATATCTCTCCATTATAATTATGTACTTTTTTACTTGGAAAACCATATCTTTACCATCAACATGTAATGTGTGAATAAAATCCTAGAATTCTTGTCATAGATGTTGGTGATATGAGATACCACATACTGGAAGTAATTCTAAAATTATCACTCATTAGTGACAAATGATGAAAGATATTCTAAGGCCATTCACTAATTCATATGTCATAGGATAAGTAAACAAAGTTGGGGGACATAAAGGGGCCTATTCTTGGACATGTTTTTCCTAAAAAATGATAAATCTAAACTTTTATAGGTAATTTGAGATGGAGACACTCAAAATTTGAGGATGGTGTGAAAACATAAAATTAAAGCATTTTGAGTCTAGTTTCCAAAACAATTTTTTTTTTAAATGGTGAAGTATAAAAAGGGAAAACATCTAAAATTCAATAGTAACTTCTATTTTATGAGCATCGTTTAATATTGTTTAAAACCATTTGATGAAACTTAAGATAAGATCATCTAGTTTGTAACCTATAATTTTATATAAAATTTTAATGAATATTTTTTTAATTAATTTTACAAGTAAATAGATCCTAAAAACTAATAAAAAAATGGATAGCCAGTTGTGCAACCCCCATAACTACTTTAAAAAAAAAATTACTTTTCTTGAATGCATGTAGAATTAGGCCTAATTTTTAACCATATTTTTATTACATTTGGATCAATGAAAAAAAAGATACACAATCATATATAGGCATGTATATTTGAGGAATGTAGTGGCTTAAAAAATCTATAGTTAGAAATTAACGTAGATTGAGACCTTAAAATAGTCCAAAAATTATAAAAATCATATATTTGGAAAGAGGAGAGTGTGCTTGTCATTGTGGTAATAATTTTATGAATTTTCTCATTAAAATTCATAGTGTATTTGGTGATGGAATTTTAATTATTTTTTTAATCAAAAATCTTAGATTTTACTGTGTTCATAGGTCTAAGCCTTTGGATCAAGAGTCCAAGCAATTTTGAAGTCAAAAGGCTTGGTTTTTTGAATTCAAAATAAACATAATGTGTTTGCACTGTAACATGCATGTGTTCTTTCACATTTTAGTAAAAAGAGTAAACTATATCTTGGAAGGGATGTTCTATTTCATGCAATGTTAAATGAATGCATATGCATTATAATTCATATGCATTATCTTCACATTGCACAAAAAAGCAAAAAATATATATTGGAAGTGGTTGATGGTCTACTAACATATGGTTTACTAAAATAAATTTTAAGTTTACATTTATATTTTTAAATTTATATTACTTTAAATTTATTTTAGTAAATATACAAAATTAGGGTCACTCTAAATCTAATATAGATGGTCTCACAATTGTATGCTTTATGATGTGTAAGATAATTTTTCAAAATCCAATCTAGTTAGTATTTCGGCATTTTCAGGTTCTTAGTATTGAACCTAAGGATTTTAGGGCATAACTTTTACAATTGATGTCTATTTTTGGTAAATATAGTCATTTTTTGGTAATATATAGTCATTTTTTGGGTATATATAGTGATTTTTAGGTTTTTGTGCCTTCCAAATTATTTTATAGAATTTATAGTGGTCCTAAGTTTGTCAAAATTGAAGTTTACAAACCACTCATTTTGAACTCAAGCCAAATTGGTGTGATTGGGGTAACATAGGTCACATTGATGACCTATGCACATCAAATGACTACTTTGTGTTAATTTTACTTGCTCATCATCCCTCCCTCATACCTAATCACTTATTCCTCATCCCTCATCACCCCTTTCACTCTCTCCTTATTCCTTAATGTATCTAATCACTCCCTCATTGACCCTCACCATCCCTCATCATCTATAATAACTCCACCATCTATAATCACTCCTTTATTGACCCTCAATGTCCCTTATCATCCCTAATAAATCCATCCCTTATCATTCCTAATTACTCTATCACTCAGTGTTCCTAATCACTCCATCATACCTCATCATCCCTAATCACTCCCTCCTCATCCCTAATAATTCCTAATCACTCAATCCTCATTTTCCCTAATCACTCCCTCATTGACCCTAACCACCCCTAATTTTTCCCTCATTGACCCTCACTTTCACTCATCACTCCCCCCCTCATCCCTCATAATCCCCAATTACTCCCTCATTAATCCTCACCATCCCTCATCATCTCTAATCACTCCCTCATTGTCCCTAATCACTCCCTCATTGACCCTCACCATCCCTCATTATCATTAATCACTATGTCATCATCCCTAATCATTCCCACATTGACTCTCGCCATACCTCATCATCCGTAATCATCAATCCATCATCCCTGACCACTCTCTCCTCATCCATCATCATCCCTAACAAATCCTTCATCGACCCTCACCATCCCTCATCATCTCTAATCACTCCCTCTTTGTCCCTAATCACTCCCTCATTGACCCTCACCATCCCTCACCATCCCTAACCACTAATTCATCATTATTAATTATTCAATATCATGACCTATTATAAATAAATATCATTACATGGTTTTCATTGAAAGTCTTTTGTGTTAATTGTATTATGTGTTTCTATATTTTTTTTCATCTTCCTTTCAAACATATGTTTTATATTTACCAAATAGGAATGCTATGAATGGATGTAATGTTTATAAATGAGTTAAAAATAATGGTGAATGAATTGACACTATGATACCCTTACTTTGTTAATATATTATTTAATAATAATTACATCATGTAGAAATAATTGAAAAACTACAACAATTAACACATTCTGATGGGCTTTGATAGGGGTTGTTGCTAAAAAATAGTAAGCAAATGGATTTACATAAAGAATGAACATTGAAAGTATTGTAAGATAGTTGTTTTGGATCATTTGAATTAGTTTTAAAATCAAGATGAAAATTTACCAAAATGAAGATAAATCCAAGGGCTATAAAAATGGATAAGGGATAGAATTAGAAATGAAGTAAAATCAAAGAATCTATGTAAAAAATAAATTTATGGGTAGCTAATCACAATAATCAACCCAATCTATGACTAAAATTAGGATATTTAAATTTGGTTTGTTGTAAAGGTTTGTTGGGTGTTTGCACCAGTGTGTGTGAACTAGCTACAATTCTGAGAAGTATGTTAAATGTATTAAAATGAAGTGTTGTGTTGGAGTATGTTAAATGTATTAAAATGAAGTGTTGTGTTGGAGTCACCTTCAATTTCCCTTTTATGCCTATCCAAAACTTTTACAACTTATTAAAACCACTTCCCAGTCATTGTTAAGGCTTTATATGTGTTTGGCTTCATAATCCCTATAATTATAGTGGGCATATGGGATTCATCCCTATGGAATAAATGAATTATCCTTGGAGTGTTAATAATGACCACCCCTAAACCTAGCCAAGACTTATTTTCCATTAGAGCATATTGAAAAGACTATCCTTCCCATTCTAAATTTAATTTTTGGAATTTTAGCTACTCATTAAACATAATATTAAGCTACATTAACTAATCTATGATGACCTCTTCATTATTTATCCATTATTATTCCTATTTATCTTCTAGGTTTGCCTTAATATCTCTGTTGGTCTTTATGTCCCATTTGGTTTTGATGCTCTCTTTATCTCTATGTTATCTTTGGTCTCTTCTAACTCAATCTAAGCATAAAAATGGGTCTCTTATTATATAGGTCTAGCTCCTATCATTATTATTAGTTCCTCTAATAATATTAATCACAGCTACATTTAGCATTTCACCTTCTATAATAATCTACTAGTTCCACCTTTTGTATTATCACAACTCCCTATGAATCAACAAAATACTTTTGACATCTTATACCTTTTCTTTGTCCATTGGCCTAGATTTATTTTTTGGTTTTAAATGGTCCAATATCCATCATTCATCTATCCTTTATTCATATCCCTCTAGTTCACATCCCTATTTGAATATTTCATGTGAATTAGAATCAAAACCATGACATTGTCCATAACTATCATTTTTAGAAATACTGTAAGTTACCTAAAAATTTAACTCTAAGTCCTAAAAAACTATATACAAATTCAAACATAATGTACCCATATACAAAATTCTCAACAATATACTTAGCAATGGTAGTCTTCACCCAACATTCAATCACATGCATCCACTAAGTGTTTAGGCTAAATAAATGTTGTATCTTATAGTCACTCCAAACAAAGTTATTCATGTTATGAGGTATAAATAAATAATATTTAAGTATGGATAACCTTGTTGATAATAGCTCATGAAACTCACACTATAAAAATTCATAGATTTTTCCATATAGGAGAGTCAAAAAAATCTCTTGGGCATGCACTCTAAGTCTAATAGTTTATTCCTTTGTGAAATCATGCATTCTCAAATCTAGCCAATTATCAAAGTCCCTTTTACTAGGAAAACATATTAAAATTTTGTGGTCCTATCAATAAAAACATTATTAGTAGCAGTCCCTATATTTCCTTTTCAGGATATGCTAATTTTTTTAGTCTTATGGGTTGTAATGATATTCATAAGATATTAAGTTATTCAATTGCATAATAATAAGGATAATGTGTGTTTAATTCCATATAAATTTCTTTTGAATTGATTACAAATATAATGTCATGCCAATTCTCATACTTATCATACCTTAATGTATAGACAACATTTTCTAACTCAATACTTAGGCCATGTTATAGTAAAGGACATAATGAGGATACACTAGTTTGCAAAGAAGAAATATGAAAAAAAGATGAAATTTAATCCTTAGAAATCAAATATTTTTATTAAATTCAAACTATTTTAGAGAGTTAACCATATTAATTTACACCTATGAAGTACATATAGGATTTGAAGAGAATCTAATCACCATCGGTTGTCAAGTAAATCATCGACTGTTTAGGGTAACCATCAACAGTTGAGGTGACTATTGGTGGTTTTACTAACTGTTGATGGTTATCCATGTAAATCTAGAATAATCAATAAAGAAGGTATAGACTAGGTATTTAAGAAAATAAAGGTTTGTTACAGGGCTAAGGGGTGAAAAATAATATATTTATGGGTCTGATAGGGCAAGAAGGCTAGAAATAAGATAAGTCAATGAAAATAAGTGAAAGATACTTGAAACTTGATGGTGGAAGGTTGAAGTAATTTGGCTAGAGTGATGGTACTTTAGATTTTGAAAGTGATTTTGATATAGCTTTAGGTCTCTGGTGATGTCACTTTCTTGCTAAAGGATGATGGATACATGTATGCAAGGGATATTGAATGTAAGATTGTGGATTGTGGATTCTATTTCACTTCCTCTTCTTCTCCTTTTATAGGATGAAGTTGCTAATTGGGATGGAGGAAGTTAATAATCTAATAAGAAGATAAAGTTGTTAATTCATGACATTTTAAATATAGTTTTAAAATCAAGTTTCTATTTATGGAGATACTTATCTCGCACAAAGTTGTTAATTCTTTAAAACTTTAAAATGGGCTTGGAGACCTAACTATCGATGGTCAAGTTAACTGTTGATAGTTAGGCTAATCGTCAGTGGTCAAGGGGCTAGAAGAAAATGAGTTAAAGCAAGTCAAAAGGGGTGAATTAATTTTTTAAACTAAATGTGTTAATTTAGGGGTTTGATGGGGTCAAGTTGGTAAATGAGTCTAATTGACTAGGTGGTCCACTAGATGTGAGGTCAAATAAGGGTTAAAAGGTAGTTTGACATTGAAATCCATCATGTGTAATTTTTGAGTGTCTACATTTTGTCCCTTTTTGTTATGTGGATTTGATCTAACAAGCTACAAAATAAAAATAGATTGATGGTCATGTTTTGGTTACCTTGAGTATGGGAGGAGGTGTTCCCCCTCAAACTAGAAGTTGATGAGGTGAAAGCAAAATTGAGTTAGGGTTTGATAAATGGTAAATGGGTAAGCACAAGGTGGGTGACATAAAAAGGTTGGGAATTTGAGATGAAAACACGCATAAAATGTGACTAAGGGCAATAGTCAAGATCATGCTCAGACTAAAGTTTCCAAAATTGGTATAATTCTACAAGGACATGTGATAGGGATAATTGGTCTACAACATTGGTCATAGCTAATAGGTTAGGCCTATCAAGCCATCTAAATAGGGTTAGTGTTGGTCGTAAGTATCCAAGGTAGGAAGTGTTCCCATAAATCAACACAATTGGTTAGGTTATGCATGAGGTGGTGTAAAGTTTAAAAGTTCAACATGGAAAGGTTGGTTGGTGCAGTAAAAATGACCATGCAAAGTTATCATAAAACAAGTGAATGGTCCAGAGTAAATAATGACCAACATCAAGCAGGACACAGTATAACGGTTGGGTATGGGTGGTTTGGGAATGGCCAAGATAACTCCATATGCACTAGGTAAGTGGATGATACCTACATAGTTCTATAGACAAAATATCCAAAAATAACTTTAGGCTAAATGTAGTTCTCCAAAAAGGTTGGAAGTGTGGTGGGGTTCTTGTGAAAGAGGGGAAAGAAAAGTGGTATCATGACCATCAATGGTCAGGGGTTTCCCCAGGGTCAACCATCGATAGTTGCCCTAATCATTTATGATCAATAAAACACTAAAAAACTAAGAAGATAAAAGTAAAAATATGAAGTCATTTTTACCATTTGACTTATTTGGCATTTTTGCTCTAGATAATTTATGATATTTATTGCTTATATAGTGAGATTGTTGAGGTGGAGAGTGTGGATTGGTTGATAGCATGTTTGATTCATGATTGACTAGGGATTCGATGGAAGGTGGGTGAGGATGCAACTAGGCGATGGTACAAGGACTTTAACCATGCTAGTGATTGTGGAACGAGGTAGGCTATGCCTTAAATTTGATAGTAGAGTTAAATTTGTTGGTATAAAGGTACATTTGGGGAGGTTAAATTAGTGGGATAGGGTTTTGAAAATTAGTTTGGGCCATGATGTCCTAGGTTTAGGTTTTAGTTGAATTTAGTTAAAGAAATAGGGAAATGTATATGGGAAGTGTGTTGAGTTAGAATTAGGTCATAGGATAGGTTTATGTAGGTGATTTTTGAAAGTAGGATTTTTTGGGAGGTTTAGGGTTTGAGGTTCACACCACCAATGGTCACACATAATGACCATCACCAGTTTAACCTAACCATCAATGATCAAACTCAGGGTAAAAGGGTCTCAAGGGATCATCAATGGTTAGAGGAGCCATCGGTAATCGAAGGTTAAGGGGTAGTGTTGGCTAAGTGATGGTTTTATTTAAGATTGGAAATTTTGTAAAGTGTGTAAAATGTTGAGCGTTAAATATTAAAATGGTTGAATGTAGTTAGAAAGTTTCTAAAAGGATGTGTTAAAGTTTTGAGAGGTGTGAAAGTGAATATGGTTAAGATGGTATGAAATTGTTAAGTTTTTTTAAGAGATGTGTCAAGTGATGTGAAAGGTTAAATGTATAAATGATAAGATGGGATTTTAAAAAGGGTTGGTGGGTAGAATTTAGTGAATAAAAGGGAGTAGGCAGTCAAAATCAAATGTGAGGGTTAGTGTTGAAATCAAAGTTATAGGTTTATGTTAGATGGAGGTGAAATGGGTTTGGTTGTAAAAGGTTTGAAAAGGAAGGTATAGGTTAATACTTAGTTATATTTTGAAAAATAAGTATATCATGCTAATGTGATTATTATATAGGTGTACAATTGGATTCAAATGAGGGATCAAGTTCTTAGGATCTTTACTAAGGTTCGAGATGTGATGACCATAGAGGAGTGGAGGCACATGGAGATGGTTGGCCTAGGAGTTATGATTCATTACCAACACCTACCATTGGATGTGTCCATGATCATCATGCTCATCAAGATATGGGACCCACCGATGAACACCTTTATGTTGCCTACTAGGGAGATGACCATCCTATTGGAGGATGTGACTAGGATCACATGGCTACCCATTCAAGGGGAGGCCATCTATCATATTGAGAGCAAGGATTGGGACTAACACATGAATATCTTATATGGATTAGATTAAGTGCATGCCAAGTAGGTTTGGCATTAGTCCATTATACCAGAGGGCCCCAAAGGATAGGTTCTTGCTAATGATGATAATGATGACAGTGACTTGTTTCACATTGCTAGATTTGAGTCATGGATGATTTCTATACCTACTACTTGGGGTATTGGCGGATATGCTACTAGATAAGATGGTGTTTAGATGGGCCCTAGTGCTAGTAGTATAGATCTAAAGGGAGAGTTGGGCCTTCTAAGAAAATAAATGATATGGTATTAGTGTCAATTTCATGCTATACTACTGGCCATACAAGCATATTTGAGTTGTAAGACCATTGGGGATACCATGGTAGGGTTTTACCTAGGTATCCTTTCCAATCAACTTCATGTAATGGAGGTCTATTGATGATTTGACAAGGGCAGGTGGAAGAGCTAGAGACATTGACTAGTTCCATGATGTGTTGGAGGGTTTGGTGGTAGTAGATGTGATATGGATGCCATATGTGAGTTGGCCTAGTTGGTTTGGGCACCAGTACCACATATTATCCTTACAAAGATGATAATAGATATATGAGAGGAGAGATGGGGAGAGTGAGTTGATCCCTTTTGACTGAGTGCATTGGTAGTTTATATTAGTACATGGGATCCCACTAGATTTCCCTTTATATAAGGAGGAGGTTGAGTTGTTACTCCTAAATCTATAGCCACAAGATGTCATTTTGGACTAAGAAGAGTTACTAGTGAGAGATCCCATAGATGATGTTGGTGTTATAGATGGATATGTGGCTTGATACCAAGCCAGATATACAATGATAAACTTTAGATGGGGTGATGGGGGTAGTAGCCTATGGATGTGAACCTTGTATGGGTACCAACATAGGACAGTTAGGTGGTAGTAGCACAAGCCCAAATTACTAAGTTATAGGGATAGGTAACCACTTTACAAGCATAGATTGTCACCTTATAAGGGCATGTTGCTATAGTAATGGGTGAGAAGGATTAGGCAAGGATCTCTCTTAAAATTAGTGACTCAAGAGAGAGATTCATTGAAATAGAGGGTAGGGGTGGCTACAACAATAGTAGGAGGACCACCTAATACATCTTCAAGGATATGATACTTAGCCACCATCAAGGAGTTGAGGTACTACGAGGTGATAGTTCTAGTACAATTACCTTTGGAGATGAGATATAAAGAGTATAGGTCTAGTTTGGCTAGGGGTCCTTTGATAGATACTCCAAGATAGTGGGATTCAATAGTGGGATAGGTATTAGTGGGCCACCACCAGATGGTAGTGTAGGTATAGGTATAGGTGGAACTAATGGTAGTGGTACTAGTACAAGTGTAGGTGGGCCCATTAGTAGTGGTGCCCTAGGGGATTGATATATGAGGGTATATGTTTTTGATTTTGATACCATCCTATGTGCTGATGATGTGAGATGTATATGAGCAAGAGAGACATGGATACATTATTTAATGTATTTGATGTATATGATGATCATGTTGATTATGCTAATTATATCATTGAAATTTGATTATATTGATGACATGTTTGATATATGACATGATGATGATGTTTTGATGTTGATGATGTTTAGTTAATTATGTATTGATGTATTATGATGATGATGATGATGATGATGATATAGATGTATATTATGATCATGATGTGGTTAGGTTTATGGAATATGGATGACATATATGATGCTTTAGGTGTAGGTTTATTATTGACTCTTTAGTTTAGGTATTTGATGATGGATATGATGGATGATGATGACTATTTGTTTATATGATGATGTGGTTGACAACATGTTTTTGAGCAAGATGTTTTTTTCTATTTAGTTTAGTTTTTGCATGACCATGAATATTTGATAGATAGGTTTGGATGATGTTGTTTATGAGATGATTATGACAATGTGGTTTATAGATAGGATGAGGATGTAATTTTCATAGATAGGATGATATTTTTCAATTATTATAGGATGATGTTTGATGAGGATAATATGTTGTTATGATGTTATAATGGTATGTTGTGATTATTTATGAATTATGGTTTTTGATGTTTTGTGTATGGGTAGGATATGGTTTATATTTGTTCTATTCATGGTTCATAATGTTATGATTGTGTTGATGAGAATAATGTTTGCATGTTTGGATAGGATACGTGATATGAGTAAATAATGAAAGCACATATAGTAGGTGTATACAACAAACTAAATGTGAGAAAGAGATTATGAGACATATGTCTGCATGAACTAATAGAGGGCAAAGAAAAGGCATGATGTTTTGGGTTGGCAAGGACCTAACAACAAGAAAACATAGTTGGATTAGTGAACATAAACCTATAAAATGCTTAACATGAGCATGCTTTGATTAAGAAAGGGGGTATCTTGATCACTTTGTGTCAAGTAATCTCATAGTCCCTTGAATTCAGAGAGGGTTTGAAGGGAAGGGAGGTGATAGGTAGATGGTTAAATGATAAATGGGTGAAAAGGTAACCTAATGTGGGTTAGCTTGCCCCTTTTATCGGTAACCAAAGAACTATAATAGACAAGTCCATGCCTTAATATGGTATGTAGACTGATCAATGTAGGAAGTCTAAAAAATGCCACATATAAGAGCCGATTATGGCATACTAGGATAATACATAGACTAATCGATACAAGAAGTTTATAAATGGCACTTATAAGAGTTGATTACAACTTACTTTGATTTTGCCTTGGTGTTGTTTGTTGCTTTTGATAAGTTTTTGAAGTTGATCAATGTGGGAAGCTTCAGATGATTATTTCTTAGCCATTTTTCAAGGGAGTGGTCTAGAATTGGATTTTTATAGCTATCCTTCAAGGGAGTAGTCTATTTTAAAGAAAAATTTAGGTGTTGGGTAGTTGTCCTTCAAGGGAACAGTCTGTAATACTAGAGATATGAACCCAAATGATATATTGGTATCCCAATTTTTCAATAATGAATTCTAGGCTAGACATGGACAAGTATATTTAGGCTTAAAGGTTTTCCTTTATGAAGGAATAACTTAGCACAAAAGATTAATGATTGATGGGGAAAGTGGTTTGAGAGACAACTGATCATGGGATTCCATCTAATTAGAGATGAAAAGTATCCATGAGAACCATGTTATGGGTAGAGTTGTGGTGCCCATATTTAGGATTAGCTTATAACTATGATGGATAATCACATGGTCCTAAGGGGATTAGGGATAGGTAGGTTGAAGGAGGTGAAAAGATCATAAACCAAGGGATGAGCTTAAGTTGGACATGAAGGTGAGTTCAATTTTTTTTCAATAATAGAAAGGACACAAATGCAAAGCATTGAGAGGCTCAAGTTTTGGTTTGCCTTTGAGAGAGGACAAATGATAAGCTCTTGATCCATACTTATGGGTTATGATATAGGGTCCAATCTAATTGAAAGCAAATTTACCCTTTTTTTTATTTTCTCCACATTAGATACATGTTGGTTTTATTTAAGGATGAGGTGTCTGATGTTGAAATTTCACTCTTTTAGGTTTTTTTTTATGCATACTTGATTCATTCCTAATAGACATGAATATGATTAAGCATTACAAGGCAATATTCATCAAGAAGTTCAAGATGTGCAAGACATTCTTGATGATAGTTTCTCTTAGAAAGGATTTCATGCAAGGATATGTGAAGAGAGGGAATTTGGACTTCGAGAGGCAAGATAGCCACTATTCCAAAGATGAAAGAGAAGGGGCCAACACCCACATAGGTTCAAATGATAGTGTGATAGGTCCATAAAGCTAAAGAAATGTGTAGGTGTAAATCCTAACCTAAATCACTTACTACTTTGGTGAGAATTTTGATGATATTTTTGTTAGAGTATTTCACCTATCCATTGGCTTGTGGATGATAAGGTGAGGAAAAGCTTAAATTGATGCCAAAACTATCATAGAGACCTTGGAATTTTTAGTTTTTAGAAGATTTACCATTATCAGTAATGATCTTATGAGTAACATTGAAGCAAAAAATGATATGGTGGTTGATAAAGTCAATAATTTTTTTGTCTTTGGTTGAGATAAGAGGGATGGCCTCCACCCATTTAGTGAAATATTTAGTAGCAGTAATGATATATTGGTGTCACTATGAATAATGGGGATTGATTTCCCCAATAAAGTTAAGACCCCATTATGAGAAGGGCTAATAGTATTTAGATACTTGAAGGCCATGAAAAGGTGCATGATATAAGTTAGAAATTTGTTGAAATTTAACACACTTCTTTATATAGTCATAAAAATCTTGATTAAAGGAGGGCCAATAGTAGCCAAGGCAAAGAATACACTTGGAAATAACTAGGCCACTAAAGTATTCCCCATAGATTTCATCATGAATTTCCTTGATAGCATGGGAATCTTCATGGCTACACAAAAAATAGAGAAGGATGCCATTAAAGCCACATTTGTAAAGTATTCCCCTTAGTATGGTGTAATGAGAGGTACCGTGAACAAAATCTCTTTGGGCATTCTTTGAAAGGCTAGGAAGAATAATACCAAGGTTAAGGTAATCAAAATTTTGGTGATACCAAATGTCAGAAGGGGATGTTTCCACACTAAAAATGGTAGGAATATCATAATTAATATATGAGGATGTGATAAATTATGGATAGTGACAAATAATTTAGATTTGGCTGGCTTAGATGGGATTTGGGAAGTAAGGGAGGCCATTATATCTATGAATTTGTTAGTAGATCGAGGAACTGACTAGATAGTGTAATGATTGAATGATGAGAAGAGTACATCCATGAATTATTTATACTTTAGGAAGACATAATTTTTAAATTGATAAGATCTATTGACCTAATTGATGACTAGTTGGGAGTCACCAAAGACACTGATTGTTTTGACTCCCAAAGCTAGAGCAGTTTTTAGACCTATGATTAGGGCTTCATATTCAATTATCTTGTTGGTGAATCCAAAGTCAAGTTTAAAATAAAGGGGAATAGGTTCAACATTAAGGGAAATGAGAATCACTCTAGCACCCCCACCATTTTGGTACTTGGAGCCGTCAAAAAACATGGTATTTTGGTAGGTGGGTTCCTTCTAAGAAAGAGTTGTGATAAACTCATCTGGGAAGGAAAAAAGAAGAGGTGATTGTCAAGTAGAAGAGATTAATCCAATTGATCATCGATGACCCATATTTTAATGGATTTTTACATAAAGAACTTAAGGTCAAACTTATCTAGGAGCATGATCCATTTATCCATACATTGGTTTTGGTATGGCTTAGATTGCATATACTTGAGGGGGTCAGTGTTGGTGATGACATATGTTTTATGATTAATAAGATGGTGATGGAGTTTGGAGGCCATGAAAACTAAGGTGAGGTAGAGTTTTTTAGGATGGGTATACCAAGTTTCATATTCGATAAGGGTGTAGATAATATAATAGATAGATTTCTCTTTATTTTATTCATCACGATGAGCAAGCATTACTGCTAGGGAATGGCCTATGGCAGATATATATAGGTAAAAGGGATTGTCTTCCTTAGGAGGGATGAGGATAGGTGGAGAGAGAAGATACTCCTTATTAGGATGGGTATACCAAGTTTCATATTTGATAAGGGTGTAGATAATATAATAGATAGATTTCTCTTTATTTTATTCATCACGATGAGCAAGCATTACTACTAGGGAATGGTCTATGGCAGATATATATAGGTAACAAGGATTGTCTTCCTTAGGAGGGATGAGGATAGGTGGAGAGAGAAGATACTCCTTGATTGAATTTAAGGCTTGTAGATATGCCTTGGCCCACTTAAAAGAGGTCTCTTTATTTAGGAGTTGGTATAAGGGTTAACATCTATCTGATAAGTGGGAGATGAAGTGATTGATGGATTAAAATTTTCCCTATAGGCTATGGAGTTACGTAAGGTTGGTAGGAGGAGGCATCTCCAAGATTGCTCTAACTTTAGCAGGGGCAATTTTTATTCCATAGAGAGAGATAATGAAACCAAAAATATTACTTGATAAGACTCCAAAAATAAATTTCTTGGGATTGAGCCTAACATGATAATGGATTAATCGATCGAAGATGATGGAGAAAATAACTAGGTGATCTTTGTGGTGTTTGGATTTCCCAAAGAGATCATCCACATAATCCTCCATAATTTTATGGATGATATCATGAAATATATAGGTTATAGCCCACTAATAGGTTTCTCCAGCATTTTTTAGTCCAAAGTGCATGACCCTATAGTAGAAGGTTGCCCATGGGGTATTAAAGGAAGTTTTATGCTGATATTTGGGGGAATCAAGATCTAATTATATCTTGAGAAACTGTCCATGAGAAATAACATTTCATGGCTAGATATGAAATCAATAATTTAGTTAATGTTTGGCAAAGGAAAGTCATCCTTCAAGAAAGTGAGATTGAGGTCATGAAAATCAATGTAGAGGTGAAGGCCCCCTATGGGTTTGGTGATGGGAATGATGTTAGAAACCCATTGTAGATAGTCGATGGGTTGAATGAAGTTGATGGATAAGAGACGTTGAATCTTTGCTTTGATAATAAGGGATATTCGAGGATTCATCTTATGAAGCTTTTGTTAAACTTGTTTAGCCTCATGATAGGTAACAATGTTGTGGAGGGAAATATAAGGGTCTATTCTAAGTATATCTTGATAGGACCAAAAAAATGCTATGTTGCAGTCTAAAAGGAAAGAAGGGTAATCTTGTTGATCTGTGCAATTTAAATATTGATCAATTTTGATGATACGAGGGTTATCCTAAGTACACAAGTTGATATCAATGGTGGATTCATTCAACATAGTTTGATTCTCAAACATAAGGGATTTATGAATAGAGGAATCCCCCACACTAAGGTAGGTGAGAATGGATGCATCATCCTAACATTAGATGGTGTTGATGGTAGGAGAATCACGTTCAATCATTTTAGGATGGATGAGAGGAAGGATTTTAGTTTGATCGCCCTTTTGATAGGTCAGGGGGCCTAAACTAATATTATTGATTAAAAAAAGTTAGATAGGATAATATCAATGTCCTCAAATTTGGAGGGAGATGGGGCTGGTGAAGATGGAAGTTCTTCATCAATGGTGGTAATGGGTTTTGGTGATGTGGGTTCTTATAGTAAATTAAACCCAAGGCCAAATAACTCATGAGGTTCTTGAGTTTTGATTATGGGTAACTCATGAGGTCCCTATTCATAGAGGCCAAAACTAAACCCCTTCCAAGCACATCGGTAAAGGTAAGCTTTGGCAAAGGCTAGTTTGTCTAGATAATAAAAATCAATGATAAATGGTCAGATGAATAGGGTAGTGGCAGGAGTGAGAAGTGGCTAATCAAGTCCCCCATAGACAAAATTTGTTTGATTATTGGGTAACCCAAAAGGGATGATGGTTCTAATGTTGAGATCATAGGAAGGGTCATATTTGAGGTTCTCATATTCTTATGGAGTAGGGAAAGCATATAAGGCTAAAAGATGATATTCCCTTAAGAGAGAGTCATTGAAATGTGGATTAAAAGGGGTTCTCAACTAGAATTTGGGATGAAAAGATGGTTGAGCTAGTTGATGCTTCATCATTGTTATGAGTAGGAGTGTTGATGGTTTTGGTTGGTGGGGTGGTTTTGGTAGTGAGGTAGATGAAGGAGGAATAAGAATGTCATTAGGATGGTATGTCATATTCCAAGAGTCAAAGGGACTAGGATCAACTTTGATGGTAATAACTTGTCCCTCATACTTAAATTTGACACATCAGTGTAAGGTGAAAGGGATGCAATTCATAGTATGAATCCAAGGGCATCCAAGTAACACATTATATTGGGACTCACCCTCTATAACACAAAATAGTTTGAGAATATTATGAGGCCCCAAGAAGATATGGAAGACAACAGTCCCTAAGGTAGTGACCATGGTATCATTAAAGGAGCAAAAGACCACTATACTTTCTAACATGATGTTCTTTGGTAGTTGAAGTTGGTCATATGCATGGGAGGAGATAATGTTGATGTTATCTCCTCCATCAATAATAACCCTCTTGATGTGGGTTTGATTGATGTATGTTGTGATGAAGAGGGGAGGATTTAAATCCTCAAGATGAGTGAGAGGTATTTCAAAAACCTAAAAGGTGATAAGGGTAGAAAGTTGGAGGGCTCAAAAAAAGGGTATAAGAGGTTGAGGATCATTTGATTGAACCTCTATAGATTGTAGAGCCTCAATTAGTGCTTGACGATGGTGGGGTGAGGTGTTGACTAGTTTATAAAGGCTCATTTTCACTGGTATCTAGTGAAGTTGTTTCAAAATGATATACTAGATGGATTCAAATGGGTTAGTGGGAGAAGGTCCCAAAATAGATATTTTTGTCTCTGGTGGTGGCATATGTGAAGGTGTAGGTACTTGGTTTTGGTTGGTAGATTAAGGGGTTGAATGGTATGTCCATGGAATGGATGCCTTGGCTTTTCCATTATCTTTCTGTTGGGCTTAGGATCATATAACCACATGAATAGTGTGGATGAGAGTGTTTGATGCTTGCTTCAATTCCCCTTCTTATCCTTGGGTAGGAGTGGGAGAGTAGGTAAAGGTTGGGTAGGTTGGGTTGATGGTAAGATTGGTAATGGGGGTAAGAAGGTTTCATTTGATAGTAGATCATCCTCACCATATTGGCTATGAACAAGTGCTTGGAGAGCTTTGTAGTTATCTATGTCATATCCCAGTGCCTTATGATATGCACAGATCAAGTTATCATTAAAATAGGAGGGTTTGGTATTGGAAAGATATAATGGCTTGATAGGGGGTAAGCTAATGGAAGAAGTTTTCAATAACTTTTTTAGGATGGTTGAGTAGGATTCACTAAAAGGTGTTGGAGGTGAATTTTTTATAGTTTTAGGGAGGGGGGCTTTCTTATAAGCAATTTTCACCTTAAAAGTTGTAGGTGGTAGAATGGTTTTGGTTGGTGGTTAAGATTTCTTAGTTATGGTTGATTTAGGGGTAGATGATTGGAAATTGGGAGAATTGGATAATGAGGGTTTAACTATAGGTGGGAAATTAGAGGTTGATAGGTTAGTAAAAAATGATGGAGAACTAGAGTATTTGATGGGTGTAGGTGAAGAAAAGGGGGATGGTTTCTTAGAGGAAGAATAAGTAATTGGGATGGTAGAAGGATGGGATCCTAAGATGGAAGGTAAGTGGGAAGGAGGTGGTATGGGTCTAGTTCAAGGTGGATTTTTGGGTAACTCTACCTTCTTAGTTGGTTTGGTTGAGGGATTATTTGGTGGACTAGTTGGTGTTAAATCCAACTTCAAAGAGGGGTGAGTATGGCTAGGTGTGGGAAGGATTCCCATATTCTTGATTGGTTTGGTAAAAGAGGCATAAGGTGATTTAGAAATATTATAATGGTGAAGAGGTAATAATGGGTTTAATGGTGGATATAAGGGAGGTTAAAGATTCATATTTGTTTTAGTAAAGTAGTCCAAGATGATGCCAAAAGGTGTCTCTATCAAAGTTGGTTTGGGAACTAAACTCTAAACTTTGGACTAGCCTAGAAAAAGGATTGTAGATGGGTTTAATTCCTTGTTTATTGGTTTCAAAGCTTAAGACCTTAGGTGGAGAAGAAGGAATGGTTTATCTATCCTTATTTTTTATGGATGGTTCCAAAATTGGTGGTTGGGTAGATGAGATAATCTCCTCTCATGGAATGGTTTCCAAAGAGGAAATGGATGGTTATATGATAAGGGAGGTAGGTATGGTATCCTCAAGTGAAGGAATGGATAGAGTTACTTCCTTTATTTGTGTGTTTAAAGGATTGGAGGGTAGTTCTTCCACCTAAATGGATAGAATGGAAGAAGAAGAAATGTTTATAGTGGAGGTTGTCTCTGCTAGTGTTTCCATCAAAGGAGAGGTAGATAAAGCTAAGGTCTCACCAAGTGAAGAGAGAGGGGTGGATAATTCCTGTATTTGAGTATATAAATGACTAGGGGGTGATAAAACTGCCTCTATTTGGGTGATTGAGGTAATGGTTTCTTCAATAATGGGCTCATATGAGAGTGAGATGATTTAGGTTGGTTATCATGGTGTTGGGTAGAAGGAGCGCGATTAGGAAAAGGCTTGCAAAAAATGTCAAATGATTGATTAGGAGGTGCATTGGGATTATCAAACACAAGTTCTCCACTATCAACCAAGTTTTATATAATACTTTTGAAGGTATTAAATCTATTAATGTCATGTCCTATGACTCGATGAAAGGCACAATGGTCATTCTCATTATACCAACCCAACATGGGGTGAGAAGCATCAAATTATTGGTAGTTTAATTTGTGGGAGTTGGATGAGGTTGGATTTGAGAAATTTATCCAAAAATGATGCATAAGATTCTCTAATGGGAGTATATTATTTTGGAAGAGCTCAGTTTTGGCTTCAGTTTTGTTGATAGGGAGGATTAGAAGAATTAGTTCATGGTGGTTGGTTGACAGTTGGAGGTAGATAAGTTTTTAGAACAATTGAGTTTGTGGATGCTTTTGTTTTGGTATTGGATTGGTTAGTGGTTTTGGTGGAGGAAGGATCATTAGATTTAAAGCTAGAGTTTTTGTTTCGTAATTTCAATTTCCCTTCATCAATGGCCCTATTTTCTAGTTTACATGCCATGGTGAATGCCTCATCAAAAATTATGAAGGTTTGAACTTGAAGAGTAGGGGCAATATATTTGGCACAACCCTAGGAGAAGATATCAATTAGCTCAAGTTGAGGTAAGGAGAAGGAAATTTGGATGATGAGACCTCTCCATCTAGCCATGAAATAAATAATTGATTCATCATCAAATTGCTTAATAGAATAGAGGTCTGTAATAGAAACCTTTTTAGATATATTTACCAAAAAATTCTCTAAAAATATTTGGGCTAGTTGAGAGAAAGAAAAGATTGAGTGCATGGGAAGATCACAATACCAATTAGGGGTTGATCTTGATAAGGACAAGGGGAAGGTTCGAACAAGGATAACATCATTGTATGCATTTAAATAATAAGAATTATGGAATGCTCTCAAATGTTGTTGAGGGTCCTACTTACCTTGGAATTTGGAAAACTTGGGCAATTCCCATTAAGGAGGATATGAATGGACAGGCACAGATTGATGAATGGGTTCATTACAAATTTGATCATAGGATAAAAGGTTATGAGACCTAGAGATAGATGACTCCAAGTTACTCATTTTATCCATTAAGATCTTGATCAAATATGGTTGGGGTTTGGAAGCTACATAATTAAGGGGTAAATTTTGTTTAGGTTGGGTGGCATCTATGTATGGATAGGTAATAGAAGGCACTGAAGAAGCCACATATTGGTAAGTGGTCACAAGAGGTTGAGACAGTCCCATATAAGGTTTGATTGTCATAAATGGTTGGGTAGAAGGTGTTGTGTACCTATTGGCATCAAATTGTGCACCTTAGGACACTCTATTCAACTCATACAATTTGATGTAACATTGAATCATCTCTCAAGTTGTGGGGAGCTTATAAGAGAGATGAATCTCTAGTTTATGAGGGCTAGCTCCCTAGATTCTTCTTTAAATGCCTATCACCTAATTTAATGATTGTTCATGAAAAGAGTTAGAATTTTTGCATAAAATGGAAGCTACACTAAATAGGTGATCCACTAAGACATATCCCATAGACTATCAAACTCCTACTAAGCAACAAAGCTTTCTAAGACCAATTATTCCCAACTCCACCTGTACAATCCACACCAAGCACTTGAAAATGACCTTCCTTAGCTTGCAAAGAGAAAATGGAAGAAAATAAGTTATAGATGTACTTTTTGACATCCTCCTTGAAAACCAATCATGGAAAAAAGTGTGGGGAGGTGAAGATTCATTCCACCCACATTTTTAGTTGATGGTGAACTCAAAGAGTCCATACAAGTGTCCAAAAGGGCCTAAAATTAAGGAGAAACTATATTTATTTGAGCATAACTGATTCTTGGAATATCATATGACTATTTTTGACATTATCTAACCTCCCCACGTTGAACTATAGCATGATGACAAGTTTATCTCCTTAACCCATCCATACAAGTCTTTTATTTTGGTTAAAAAGGTGGCCCCAAAAGCATATTTGACATATGAAACATGGTAAAGATAAAAAAATAATCTAGAGATATCTTAAAACATATCCAAAACCATATTAGGACCAAATAAACACAATTTAGACCTTTGACTAGGTTTGACCCTATTTGACTAGGGTTGACTTTCATTGACTTGACTAGTACAAGGGACTAGACTTTAACAAGGACTAGGGGAAGGATAAGTGAGATATATAGGACAATAATAGACCCCATAGGACACATGAAACCTTAAAAAGTTCAAAATAGTATGGGTTGATCCAATTTGACTAGAAGTTAAATTTAGTCAACATCTTGGTAACTCCTAGGGGTAACATGCTTGCTTATGTTAGAGACTAGTAGCCTTATCTTATCCATTGGGTAAAAGAGTTAGAATACACTTGAAAACAATATAAATAGAACTTTAATTAGCTAAAAAATAGTTTTTTACCTCAAAACACACAAAGGAAAGGAACAACACATAAAAGGACAAAGTAAATAACAAAATAAAGACACACTTATACTACTAAGCACTTGGGGAACACAAGACACAACTAAAATAAAAAAATATGTACATTAAACTTGATCATACCTCTCTTCTTGGGTCAAAATGGATGTACCTTAAATCTCCTTCCTCACTAGATGAATGAGGATGGCAAGCATGCTTCCTTTTTGATGTGGTGCTAGATGACTCATATTTTATTTTTGCTCCTTGACTTGACATGTCATTTGATAAAGTCATCTAAAATAGGTCTCCAAAGTAGATAAGGTCCTCTTGAACCTTGAAACATACTTCATACTACTGCTCTTTTATCTCCTCATGATAGATTTGCATATCCATGCATGGGACAACTTATTGTAAGTTTATATCTTCTTGAAGGATCTCATCATTCTTTTCACTTGTTATAGCCTCTTCAAAGTCTTCAAGAAGCATTGTATCATGATAATTTGGAAGTGTTTCTGGGTCACATCTTTCTTTGATGTTGATAGGATCAGCTTCATAGGTGGATCTAGGATCAACTTTTGAATCATCCTCAAAAGGCTCAAGATAATCATAGATTGTTCCATCATGAGCTAGACTCTCTTGATGATGATGATATTCAATATATGCCCTCTCTCTAACATCTTGGACTTGTTTGATTAGGATTTTAGTCTCCTCACATTCTTCATACTCTTAGAACATTTGCACATAGGTATGCCAGATATATTCCTCTTGAGACACAACCTATTACTTGTCATGACTTGTTGTTAATGCAAAGGACTTATAGGTTCCTTGAGGGATTAAAATTCATTTCATATGTCCTCAAATTTCTACCACAAGTCATCACCCTTTAACTAGTCAACATCATGGAAAGGAACAACAAGAGAAACCTCTCCCTCTTCTTCTTTGGAATTCAAGAGAAATCCTTACAAGGCATCCTTTTCAACACAAGGAACATCATTTTCACAAAGACTCAACGCTTTCTCATCATTTAGCCAATCTAGAATATCTATTTCTTCTTCTTTTTTAGTGATGCTAATATTAAGCATCTCAAAAACATGAAGTTTATCCAAGGGAGATTCCCAAGTAGCAATGTAATTATCATCATTATAAGGGCAACCTTGATTATTTGGGGGGGTGGAAATATGGGTTCAATATCTTCTTGTAGAGGGATAGGAGGGAGTTAAATGGTTTCAATTTTCTCTCCCCTAACAACTTCTCCACCTAAGCATGATTTGTTCTTTTCTTCACAAGCTGCCACCACTTCTTTCCATGTTGGGAAAGTAGGCTAAAAAATGTTCTCATGGGGATGAAATGATAATGGAGGAGTGAATTATATGTTTAGGAAACTTGGAGTTTCCTTAGGGTTGGTATCTTGATTTAAATTTTGAAAAGTAGGCTTAGATAGTTAACCTTCTACAGCCATAATAGATTGTCTCAAAATTTGATTGGCCAATTCAATCTCTCTTTCAAGGTGTGCCTCAAAACTTAAAATTTCTTCCTCACAATATTCTCCAAGTAAGTTAACCTACTCCACCATGATGTCTTCCTTCTTTGGTTTCTCTCCTGGATAAACTTCCAAGAAAGGAAACTTTGGGAAATAGACAAAGAACTTGGGGCATTTTGGAACATGCTTGGATTAGTATATTGTGTGGGAAAAGATGACATAATCAAAGGTTGATGTGGGGTGTATTGATATTTCCAAAGTGGAGCTGGTTCATGAGCTCTCAATCTCTCCTATAGATGGGAAATTAGGCCACAACCATCAAGCATCACATAGGTAATATTTGGCCAATTAGCCCTCTCTATATGCATCCACTCATTTTTGACTTATTCCAAAGCATCCATTACACTCTTAATACAAACACTAGGGATGTATTGACCATAACCATATCTAGTGTCAAGGCCTAACATGTAGTCTTGGTAGCCAATAATATTATTTTTTAAACTTGTAATAGGATGACTTAGAGATGAACCAGATGGACTAGGTGAAGTACAAGCTTGATAGGGTTGTTTATAGGCAACATAGGGATCATGACAAGTTTGTAAAAATACTTTCTCATTGTTAGGAGGAATAGGAAAAGTAGGACATATATCTTCAACTTCATGAACTTCATTAGTGAGGTTATAAAAGTATTTTCTTCATGCATATAATAGGCTCCCAAATTAGTCTCTTCTATGAATGTATAGGAATCATGCTCGTATGTTTTAGTACCATACCCATCAAGGAAAAGATTAGAAATAAATTCAAGGGGAGAGGATGCTTCACCACCCATGACACCTTCTTCTTCTTCACTAATTACACAATTCTGATTTGAATTTATCTCCACATATGGTCTAATATGAAACCTTGCCAAGGGTTATGTTTTTATGGTTACCTTAGATCCATATCTTGTTCTAAAAGATAGAAAAAAAAATTAGTATAAAGATATCCTCATATTTTAGTCATGAAGTCCCTTGAAAAGAAAATAACAAAATGAGTTGGAAGGTCTACCACCACAATGCCTTGCATAATGGGGAAACATGGATAATCATGTAGAAAAGACTTTCAATCCTCTAACCAATCCCATTGTCTTGGTTAGAGTTCCATCAAGATACAATACACCTTTGTTATGTGGTTCATACTTTAATACCAACTTATCTACAACCACCTTAGACATAACCATGGTACTAGCTCCACTATCCACAATGCAATTGTGAACCAATTTGTCTCCCATAATGAGTGTGAGGTAA
Source organism: Torreya grandis (assembly GCA_037957365.1). Lineage (NCBI taxonomy): Eukaryota > Viridiplantae > Streptophyta > Pinopsida > Cupressales > Taxaceae > Torreya > Torreya grandis. The sequence continues at coordinate 7,167,398 of JARHVA010000118.1, read as the reverse complement.
AAATGTGGAGGCTTCTTAGATTTGGTGGAGGGTTCAAGGACATAATTTGGTGTATTGGTAAGGGTTACACCATTGTGTCTTGGAGCTTAAGGGGCTACATGGATGTTTAAAAGTTTTTCTTGTAGGAGTTCCTTTTGACTAGACATATGCAAGACTTCTCAAAGAGATATGCTTGTCTTGGTATTCTTCAAAGAAACAATAATGTTTAGAGGGAAAGTATTCACCTTTTATTTAATTCTTAAAGGAAATGAGAAAGCTTGAACTTGATACATTGTAGGCTTGACAACCTTGCTCACATTGTGACTTTGATGAAGAGTGTGACTAGTAGGGGGTATTACATTAGGATTCACACTTTGTGGCCTTGGAGAGGCATTACTTGGAGTCATATAAGCTTCTGGAACATCTCCTAAAGCTCTCATTTTTTCTCTTATATTGGTTGTAGTTGATGTATTTTGATTCAACACATAGTTATCCTCCTCTTGAAAGTTCATAAAACTGGTACCTTGGCTACTACCCTCTCCATGAGTATCTCTTTGCATTAGATATTCTTCTTCTGATGTGATGCAAGGAGTATATCCTTCTTATGCCACTGAGGCTTGAATACCTTCTCCACCATCATACATAAATTGACCTTGATATTGTCCCCAATGATCCAAATGTTCCTCTCCTTAAACTAGATTAGTATGGATTGGAACAATAGCCCTTGTGGATGGAATGGAATTAAGATTATGGAAATTAGACTACCTATTGAAACCTTGTTGACCTTGTCCTCTTCCTTGGTAATTGTATTAGGGTGGAGGTCTATAAGTTTGTGAAGGATAATATTGGGGATTGGGTGGATCACTTGCATACAATTAAGCTTGTTTGAGCTAAGCTTTTAATGACCAAATAATTTCATCTTTGTATATAGCATTATCCACCTTCTTGGGGGTGGTTCTAGACTTGGTATTGGCATTGGGAACTTATGATACACTTGGAGTTTCAACTAAACTATGAGATAATAAATGCATGGAAACTCTTGAGGGTAATTTCCTAGCTTGTATCAAACTATTCTCAACTTCAAAAACTATCTCATATGCATTTGGTAGAGTAAATCATCCCATTGACTGTAACATTACTTCTATATCAGTGCCAATAGCCTTGAGATAAGTGGGGAATACAAATATTGGAGAAGGCCTCATGATAGGTGGCAATCTATACCATGTCCTTTGAAACCTTTCATTGAAATCCCCCATAGATTCATTAGGACCTCTTCTTATCACATTTAGCTGATGGATTAGTGAAGTGTGGTACTCTTATTCTCAAACCTATTCACCAATAACTCTCTAAAGTCATCCTAATTAGTAATGCAACCATCACCAATGTCCTATACCAATCAAGTGCCTTACCCTTTAAAGACATGGCAAGTAGTCTAATAACTATGTTAGCTTGAGTGATATTGTGGAAGTTTCAAAAATTTGAAATGTCCCTAATGTTCTCAGTTGGAGTAATAGGGCCTTCTCCATTGAAGTTAGGGAGACTTTTGGTAACATTGGGAGGAATAGGATCATATGTAACAATATTAATTGGATTTTAGCTATTGAAGGCTAAGAAAACATGTTGCCTAGCCATCTCTTCTTCCTCCTTTTGATCTCCTATCTCCTCAACTTCTTCTTCTTCCTCCTCAAAACATTCTTGTTTAGGATCTCTAAATTTTAAGAATGATTTAGAATGTTGTTCCTCAAGAGTAGCTTTAGATAGAGGGACTCGATTGAATGCTCTACTAGAAGATGATCTAGTGAAGACCATGAAGTATAATGTGAAGAACTTGATCTACAACTAGAAATTCTAACGTTTTGGAGTCGCCAAATGTTGGAATAAAAACACCTATACAGCCTTGGGCTTGTCAAGACAAACATTCACCTTGACAAAGAAAAAATTAGGACCAGTTGTCCCACCAAGCATGCCAATGGGTGCACTCTAGGACAATCTATTCAGCTCCTACAATTTGATGCAACATTGAATCATCTCTCAAGTTGTGGGGAACTTATAAGAGAGATGAATCTCTAGTTTATGAGGGCTAGATCCCTAGATTCTTCTTTAAATGCCTATCACCTAATCTAATGCTTGGTCATGAAAAGAGCTAGAAGTTTTGCATAAAATGAAAACTACACTAAATAGGTGATCCACCAAGACATATCCCATATACTATCAAACTCTTATTAAGCAACAAAGCTTTCCAAGACCAATTCTTCCCAACTCCACCTATACAATCCACACCAAGCACTTGAAAATGACCTTCCTTAACTTGTAAAGAGAAAATGGAAAAAAAGAATTTGAAGATGGGCTTTTTGACATCCTCCTTGAAAACCAAGCATGGAAAAGAGTATGGCGAGGTGAAGAGGCATTCCACCCATGTTTTTAGATAATGATAAACTCAAGGAGTCCATATAAGTGCCCAAAAGGGCCTAAAATTAAAGATAAACTACCTTTCTCTGAGCATAACTAATTCTTGGACTATCATATGACTATTTCTGACATTCTCTAACCTCCCCAAATTGAACTATAGCTGATGACAAGTTTGTCTCCTCAACCCATCTATATAATATTTTAGCTAAAAAGGTGGCCCCAAAAGCATATTTGACATATGAAACATGGTAAAGATAAATAAATGACTTAGAGAGATCTTAAAACATATACAAAACCATATTAATACCAAATCAACACAATTTAGACCTTTGACTAGGTTTGACCCTATTTGACTAGGGTTGACATTCATTGACTTGACTAGTAAAATGGGGCTAGACTTTAACAAGGACTAGGGGAAGGATAAGTGAGACATATAGGACAATAAGAGACCCCATAGGACACATGAAACCTTATTAAAAAGTTCAAAATAGTAGGGGTTAACCTAATTTGACTAGAAGTCAAATTTGCTCAATAACACCCTTGTGGGTTAGAAACATATTGATAAGTTGTCATGGGTACTTGTTGAGGGATGGATGTGGGTTGACTTAAAGCTAGGGTTGAGGTAGTGGGTTAAGGTTAAGTAAGTTGAGGTTGGGTGGTGACCCTAGTGCTAATGGGTAGAAGTGTTTGAGGTATAAAAAACACCAAGTTTTGAAATGGGGTAGAAGTTGGTGGATTGGTCATAATAAAGGGAAGCATGGAGGTAAAGGTAGAAGATAACCCCATGGTAGGTGGAGTATAGGTAACCAGAGGTAAAGTTAAACCTATATGTTAAGTGTGGGGTATGGTAGGAGGTGTTTGGTTAGAGGTTGGAATGTTGGATTGGGTTTGGGTAGTGGTAGTAGATGGGATGTTGGAAGAAGAAGAGGCTTGGGTCTGCAAGGGTTGGGTTGAGGTAATACCCACCATAAGATAGGGAGGCATACCATAAGGAAGGTTTGTAGGAGGAACTGAAGTAATAGAGATATGATGAGGTAAGTTTTCAAGATAATGTTGAAGGGCCACATTATTGTTGTCAAAGAAGGCAATGAAGTTTGCATCACCCTAAAAAAAAACCAAGATTCTAGTAGGAGGGGGAGAAAAATGAGGTGAACCCTCATCATTAGAATTATATTTCATGGAAGAAGAAGAAGAAGAAGGTGGTGGTTGATTGGTTTGGTTTCTCAATTGTTGTCTAGTAAAGACCATGTGAGAAAATAAAACATAATATGGTGAAACTCACACCTAAAACAAAGAGCAATCAAAAGAAAATAATTCAAGGCAAACAATACATACATTAAAAGTACATTAAATCTTAATATTCTTTTTAGATCACTTCTGTCTTATGCCTTAGAAAGTGTGAAGAGGGAATTTGGCTTGTAGATCAGGTACTAAAGAAGAAATATATGGTTGGTTTCAAGTTATTTAGGTGCTCAAGAGAGAAATCAATGTTGAACTTTAGTACTTGGCTTGGTATTAGGGCGTACCCCCTCACTTCACGATCCTACAGTGGTAAGAGTGGGTGCTTAGCCAAAATATACCGAGTCCAAAGTTTATACTCAACTAGAGAGCTAAGTTGGTTCTCCCTTTGGTGGTGAAATCCAAGTAGGATAGTTGGGAAGGGGTAAGGTTACCACTAGGTGATGAAATCCTAGTCGGGCCTTGTCTCAGGTATGTTTTGATGTGTTAATTGTTTTGTGGTTTGGCTTAAGTGTGTGATAACAAGTGTGAAATATATGTTTAATTACTTTACCTCTTAAGTTAATAGATGAACTAAGACAAGCAGGCAATCAATGTATGCAAGAGATTTATTTTAAGCCCAAAAAGAAAATTTTTAATTTCATTTGATGAGCAAACAATAAACGAGGAAAAAGGAAACTAGGTCCCATCGGGCATGCCAAAATATTTCGGTTAATTTTCAATCATTTATTAATTTTGAAAGTAAATAATGAAACTAGTAATAGGATGTGTAGAAGAACACCTAGTAAAGTACACGTGTGAATCCAGATGATGGTGGGAACTCCTTTTTAGCTAGGAAAGAATAACCTACAAATAATAAAGACACTAGAAAAGGGGGTTATTAGTAAATATATGAGTGGAATGCTTAGCGTGAGCTAGATCCAAGAAGCATATTGCTTTTTAGGAGGCCATCAATCCACTATTATAATACTTAAGTTGGAAATGATAAATTAAATATCTACATGCTTAATATAAATGAAGTGAAATTCAAATAAAGTAGAATGTTAGTCAATAAAAAAGTAATCAAAAATAGCAAATTTAATCAATAATTATGCTAAAATGGTCAAGGTCTAGTCAAAAAAATAAAAAAAGGTATCAGGTAGAAATATAGAAAGTTGGGTTTGACTAGGGTTATAGGGCTAAAAATAGATTATTGTATTTTTATTCCACAGTGATCATCATTAGTCAGGTGAACCATTGATGGTTTAGGTTGACCATTGACAGTTGGGTAACCATCAACAGTTGAGGTGACTATCAACGGTTGTGCTAACCATCATCTGTTACCTATGTAAATTTGAAATGATGAGCAAAAAGGTATAAATTAGGTATTTGGGAAAATAGAGGTCTATTATGGGGCTGAGGGGTGGAAAATAATATACTTATGGGTTTGATAGGGTATGAAGGTTAGAAATAAGATAAATCAATGAAAACAAGTGAAAGATACTGGAACTTGATGGTGGAAGATTGAAGTAATTTAGCCAGAGTGATAGTACTTCAGCTTTTAAAAGTGATTTTGACAAAGCTTTGGGTCTCTAATGATATTGATTTCTTGTTGAAATATGTTGGATATTTGTATGCAAGAGAGCTTGGATGCAAGATTATGGATTGTGGATTCTATTTCACTGCTTCCTCTTCTCCTTTTATAGGATGAAGTTGTTAATTGGGATGGAGGAAGTTACTAATTTGATAGGAGATAAAGTTTCTAATTCAAAATGTTTTAAAGATAGTTTTAAAAACAAGTTTTTATTTATGGAGATATGTATCTCAAACAACGCTGTCAATGCTTTAAAACTTTAAAGCAGGCTTGGAGACTTGACTATCGATGGTTAGGTTGATTGTCAGTGGTTAAGTGGCTAAAAGAAATTGAGTTAAAACAAGTCAAAATGGGTGAATTAAATTTTTTAACTAAATGTGTTAAGTTATGGGTTTGATGGGGTCAAGTTGGTAAATGAGTCTAATTGACTAGGTGGTCCACTAGACATGAGGTCAGACGAGGGTCAAAAGATAGTTTGACATCGAAAGCCATCATGTGCAATTTTTGAGTATCTACAACATGAAAAATTACATTCTAAAAAATATACAAAATTATTCATCTATTACATGTAAAAAATTTTACAAAATGCATGAATTATACTTTGCATCCTATTACGAACAAATTTTGTTAAAAAATCTTAAGAAAGAACATGTATATTTTAAAATATTCAAAGGTAATAAAAATGACATGTTTAACATTGGATAATATTTATCTATCTAGCGATTCATTTATGAGTCCTAATTCTTATAGCTAGAACTTAAAGACATTAGTGGATAATATTAGTAACTATTTTTAGGTAAATGAAAGTGGAGAGTTATTCAATTCAGTGCAGGGATATGAGATAACCTTGCATTATTTTTAAAATGTTGGATGTAAAACTAAACAACTATATATTGTAATAGAAGCATTCAATGATAGTTTTGACATCACCAATTATACCTTGAAGGATATTACAATATCTCTTTCCTCAAGGAAAAGAGAACATTTCTTTCGAGATGAATTATTGGAAGCCATGTCTATTTTATATCATTAGTATTAGAACCATTGTCAACCTATATATTTTCATTAAAAGGTGAATAATTTGTTAATCACTTATCTAATAATGTAGAATTAAATGGAGAACATTTATAAGGTGTATTATATTCTTTTAAGGTGAGGGAAAATGAAAGAGTTATCAAAACTCTTCAGCCAAGATCTCTCCAATGGCTCATTACCACAACCATTGATGCTTCAACATACACTCAAAAGGAGAAAACCAATTGTAAACAAATAATTGTTATACACATAATGATATCTAAAAAGGATTACAAAGCATTATAAATCATGTATATTACAAAGAAGAACACTTAATTATATAGGCAAGGCAAATAAATATGTAATCTAAATGAGGTAATGTGAGAGAAATATCCACATAAGACAAACCTAGAAATCATGAGTAATAAGGTACTCTAACACCCCCACCCTCAAGTGAAGGTAGGGGATAACAAAAGAGGATGCAGTGCGAAGTCACATGTCTCTATAGATGTCAATGCATCTTGCCAAAGTACACAGATGTTGAGTCATTATAACTACCAAGTTAAATTAAGAATGGTGTTGAATATGAAGATCACTAAATACAAACACTACACTCTAAAGTACTAGGTGTAATAATGAACCCAAGGGATTATTACTTGAATACCCTCTAATAAGATGGTGAGAAGTGAGCATAAATACTAGTGAGGATGCCACACTGGTGTTACTAGTGGGGATACTACATTGGTATCACTATAAAAATCACCAAGAAGGCCATGGAGTCAAGTACAAAATCCTCATATAGGTTCTAAAAAACAAAGTGCTTGAATAAGATACCCATGTACAAAATAAAAATCCAAAAGTACCCAAAAGTGCAAAATCCATATAACTCTCATATAGTGGAGAAAAGAGAGAAAATTTATATGAAAAAATCCCCCCCCCCCCCAAAAAAAAAAAAAAAAAGAGAGAGAAAATAATAAGAGAGAGCTAAAAATCGACCCAAAGATGATGCTAAAGAAATCCACACTCCAAATACTTGAAAGTCACAAAATAACTCAATCTACATGAGTTGTCTGAAACCACTACTCAATTGCAAAAATAACTACCACTAGGCTTCATCGAAATAGATTCAATCAAAAAGATTGTTAGTAGTGATGAAAGTAAAAAAGAGTACTGCATGTGCAAGGAATGCTCAACACCAATAAGTAGAGTGTACGTCACCCCCCATACTACTGACTATGTGGAGTAGACAAAATAGATTTGAACGAGTGGTCTTGAATCCACTAATTGAACACCAAACAAGTTGACAATGTATACACCAGGATAGTTCTATGTCACACTAAAATAGACTATCAACTTATTAAAAAAAAAAAAAGATGACATTGGGATGTACATAATAGCTATATTTCAAGCTATGGGAGACTATCAACTATTTGAAAAATGATGCTGAAAATATAAGAAAGGTCTCTCAAATATGATGGCCTATGGTGGTGCTAGAAGAGATAAGCAACTAAAAAAGTGAAAAGGTACCCAAAATAGAGCACACAAATGTATTAAGGTAGACAAGGCTGAATCAACAAACCCCACATGGCACTTATAAATTAGTGTGAGTACAATATAACCCATACATGAAAAAACACTAGATGGAAAGAAGGAAGACACTGGGATTCACTAGAATATATCCAAATGAGGAGACTGTTGACTTATCAAATAATCCATCAAGAGAGGTGCTCTAAAATCAAGGGAGCCAAAAAAGTGTCTCTATAAAAAAGGTGAGGCACTAAGAAAGGGGCCTTGAGGAGATATGACACAAACTACCAATGTGTGAAAGTACTAATGCATGTTGTTGGATGATGCAAGAGTGTGTAAAATGGTGAAAATAATCATAATTTATGTAAACACGTTAGAAAAGAATCAACACCCAAAAAATAATAGCATATCAAACACATACAAAAAATACATCAAGCTCAATCAAAAATACATCTGAGATAGTGTGTGCACAAAGTACAATACAAGGCCCATAACACATGAAGCCCCATAGTAGTGAAAATACACACTCAAGAATAGGATTTCATACTCAACCAAAAATGCATCCATGAGTGCAACAAATGATGATAATGCAATCCAGAAGAAGCAAGAAGGAAGTTTGTGTTGCATGTGAGGGGGTCTGACATCTTGCTAGACTGAACTTCACACTTCAAAATTAGACAAATAAAAGAGATAAATTATGTGAAAAATAAGGAATATTCTCTCAACAAATGCTCACAACATAGCAAAATGTGTCATCACTAAAACTGTCACCACAAACTGTAAGCATAAGACAACACAACCAAGGTGAAGAGATCCCCCATAATGCAACACTTTATAAATTTAGTGAATTTTACAATGTAAATAGGTCCAATGAATGGAAAATTGAAAAACGTGAACTTTTGCAAAAAAAGGTACCCAATTTTGAGCTACTGATCAAAAGTTATTAAAAAAATATGTTCTCGTTAATAAGGCCTATTTAAATAAAAATTTGCACTAATTTTTTAAAAAAAAATACTACGACTAAGGTTAACCTAGCCTTTCAACCACTCATTGGAACTAAGATAGAACCAAGAATCTCCTCAAGACAACTAAAGTTAAAAAATCATGCCATCGTTTTGACCTTTACAAAGATTTGTGCATCATAATATATTGTTTTTAAATAAAAACAATAAAAAAATTAATTCCTTTCAAGGGAAAGTGCCCTCCCATGGAGTAAGTCACCCCTATGTTACAATGTGAAAAATTCCCATGACCTCTTGGTAAAAAAAAAAGGCTCCTCACCAACTATTTGTCCCCTCACTTTAGAAAGGACACCACCATGTAGCAATCTAATGAAACCGAACACTATCAAGACAAGAAAATACCAATAGGCAAAGCTTATAAAAAATAACTTGTATTGATTCATATTGAATTCCTTGAATTAATTGCAACCCAAACCATACTTAAATAATCCTCAATTCATTATTAGATTTGACATGCAAAATTAAAAAAAAACTAAAATCTAGAAAAATAAACTTCTATTTTTAGTAGATGCTATTTTTAGTAAGTTTCACATGCAAGTGCGCACAACTCTAAAAATATCCCAAAATACCCTAAAAAATAAAATTAGCCTATTAGACAAATTTCAACTGAAGTTCACATTCGGTCATAAAAATATATAATTCTAAAAATAGAAAAATCTTGAAAAATTCAATAAATTACAATTTTGGACCCTCATATGGTCTCGTTTGGCCTCTATTTTTTTGAAAAATACCTCTAATCAAAAAGTGTGGCTTAGGGCAGAAAATATTTTTTGAGATGATCGTTTTAACATGTGGAAGAGCTTAAACAGAGTGACAGATCAAAAGTTGTGGCCTCTGGAAGTTGGCCTATTTTTTTGCATCACAATCCATGTGCTAATTGCAATAAACATGAATTAGTCAAAAAACATGGTTTGCATGGATAGTGAGAGAGTGGATTAACCAAGGAGAGTAGGTGGTTAGAAAACATGGAGAGGGAGTATACATTCATGTTGGAGGAAAGTTAAATACCTTTGGTGGAGGGATTTAACTGAGCCAAGAACCAAGTTTCCAAATGGCCAATGGAAATCATGGGCAGAAGTGGACAAAGATAATATGTTATAAAAAAAACATGAAGACTTACAACATTAGAAGATATTAAGTCTATATTTTCTTTAGGAAGATGGCATGCATGGAGGTGAATGGTAAAGGATAAGATCCCACCAAACCATTTAGAGAAGAAGCATAATCAACACCACCACCAAAGATTGCTAACATGGGACCTTCTAACTAATGGGCAAAATAGGTTGTTTCAACCACAGCATAGGGAGATTGGTTGGCCAAATGTGTAGGTTCACCACATCAAAAGGGGACAAGTCTCCCCTCTCATCAAGGGGAGGTTCCCTATAAATATGAGGCGCTATATATATTAATAAGCGGAAAATAACACTTAGAGGTAGGATAACACCATCCATCTCTATTTTTTTAGAGATGATGTTCACAGACAAAGGAGAAATCCTAGGTGATTTCTGAATTCATTTCTCTTCTTTCAGAAATAATGTTTAGAAAACTAGAGGAAGACTTCTTGGTAGTAAAAGTAACCACAAGAAACCCATGAAAGCACAAAGTTTTTCATTGCTTCCCTCACTAAAACAAGGCACTGTAACACAACAAGATGAAGTGTAGCACAAAGTCTCCACCTCAACTGCCAAAGAGTGAAATACAAAGGATAATGGGGGCACAAATTCATCCCAAGATCCTTTACACAGAAATAGAAAAAAACACACTAAAGACAATTGTGGCAGCACAAAGTCTCTCCATAGTCAGCTTTAGGACACTTTCTTGGTTACTTACACTAGTTTAGCTTATTTAATTAAATGAACAAGACTGCATCTAGGAAACAGACATAAGAACAATCCCATAAATAACATAAGTTATTACAACACAAAGTCTGAAAGTAACCTACTTTCTCATTTATATAACAAAATATGATTAACAATCTAAGCTCAAAGTCTCAGTAAATGCCTTTCATCTTGGGCAGAGTTTTGCTTCTGATAACAAAGAGATCCCCTTTACATAAAATAAGAGATTAAAATATATAGCAGCCAAGAAAGATTTGGCACTTTATTTCAAAAATGGCCCATGCCACATTCAATACCTTGAATGCATTTTTAGTTCTGTCAAGGGGCCACACTGGAATAGAGCATTGGCCTTAACTGTGGCATGTCAATTCATATCAAATGTCTCCTTTTGAAGCATGGGCTACTTGGACCTCTTCCTGATATGTGCGCAGCTATCCATTTCTCCTTTACTTGATGGAGAAAAATAGGCCACATCCTTGAGTGCTCGCACTCTCTGATGTCCTCCTGGTGGACTGTTTCACCAACTAGAAATAACTCCTGCGTAGATATTTCTAGTCTTTCCCTCTTTCCTTTCCACATATTTTTGTATTTTGTCCTTTTCTCATGATTTGAATTCTCAGGCTATATCTTCAGTTGTTCACTAAGTTTTGTTCTCAAGTCCACACAATATTTGAAAATAAACAGGAATTTCATTACCCTAAATTTGATGTCTACAGGGACATCAGCTCCTTGGTTCAATCACTTGGTTTAATCGCTTCTTTGGTTTAATCACTTCCTTGGACCTTTGAACTTCTTAAACTGGTTGAAATCTTTGAACCATTTGAACTTATGAACCATTTTGGTTCAAATTTCAATAGTTCAATCAGTTCATCCTCTTTCATTGAATCCTTTTATTCTCTAAGTCTCTTGAACTTTATTGAACTCGTTAAACCTTTGAACTTTGAACTCTTTTGGTTCAAGATTCAATGGTTCAACGGTTCAATCTTTCTTCTTCGAAGTCTTCTTTTGTTTAAGTCTTTTGTTCTTATTAAACTTGTTGAACCTTTAAACTTTGAACTCTTTTGGTTCAAGGTTCAACGGTTTAACAGTTCAACCTTTTTCTTTGAAGCCTTCTTTTCTTTAAGTCCTTCAAAGCCATTGAACTTTCCGAAGCAGTTGAACTTTGAACTTGCCGAAGCACTTATCTCTTTGGAGTCTGCCGATGTCATTGAACCTTTGAACCTATTGAACCTTTGAACCTTTGGAGGTGGGGTTCAATGGTTTAATGGTTCATTCCATTTATTTGAAGCCTACTGATAGACCTTTTGGTTGAACCTTGGCGTTGAACTAGCCTTGAAAATGCCTAAGTGTTGGAACTTCTTTCTGAGAAAGCTTACCTATTGAACCTACAAGTTATTTAGCTGGGAAGTCTTGAATAATTGTAAGAATTTGAATACTTAGAACATTTTTAAAAAAGGAAAGGAATAAATTTGGCCTGTAGGACCAAAATCGTTGATATGTTGTCCCCAAAAATGAGTGATAGATTTTGGGAACAATAACTAGCTCCAGTTGGCGAACTTACATCAATTGTAAAAATAATCAAAGGGAGTAGAATCTAGAATCTCCAAAGCCTTTAAGTATGCCATTGGGCTATAGAGTCATGCTACCCAAAAAATAAAGGCACCAAAAAGAAATGAAAATGAAAAGCACCAAACAGAACTAAAGACTATACAAAAATTATACATATGTACAAGCTGATCTTATCTGATACTTCAAGGATGAAAGTGCTTCAGATGCTACCCACTATGAGACAATGAAAATTGTGTTCCATCTTGATAAACTAGCAAGAAACCATTTTCTCCCCAAAATCAATGATGGGTGAATGGAACTCTCCACTAGGAATCACATTTTTTGTGCACTCCTTTTGGTTCTCTCTTCTTGCCCCATGGCAAGACGTGGTCTCCAATCTAAAAACCATAAATCCTTACTCTCTTGTCAGAGAGTTTATTTACCTAATTTGGGTGCACAACAATATGGTCCACTACCATAGCTTGTTGCTCTTCTAATCTAGTGAAGCACGTGATTTGATTGTTAGCATCAAACAACTACCAATGGTTAGCTTCATCAGGTGCACTTGGTTGAAAGACCAATTTGATATTGTACCTATTATCTTTGAAATTAGGGTGAGGAACCATGAAGGTTGCAGGGACATCCAATGAATTGACATGATTGTGAAGCTCTCTGGGCACTACAGATATATTGAAAGCATCAAAACTTTCAAGGCAGTTTCATACCAAATTATGGTAATAGCACAATCTTTTGTTCTTGGTTTGACATAGGTTCCTCACCTAACAAAATATCAATGCAACATCTCCTTTGGTGTGAAGGAGTTTGACACCTCTGTCTCAAGCAGCCTTCAATCCAAGCAACAGTGATTCATACTTGGTAGTGTTGTTGGTGTTGCTAAACTGCAACTTATATGAAAAAGGAAAAATATCTCCTTAAAGAGATATCAACACAATCCCAGCTCCAACACCGGTAGAAGAATTTATACCATCAAATTCTAGGATCCAAAGATCATAAGAAACTGATCTTTTATTAGATTTTTCTTCATTAGAGAGGGAAGATCCTTTTTCATCTGTACTACACTCTACCAATTTTTTTGATGTCTTATTTGAATCAATTTTTGGATCACCATCTACAAGACTTTTTTATAATATAACATGAACATCTTCAGTAGACAAAAAATAATTACCCTTACCTGAAGACTCAAATAGAATTTGAGCTTCAGGTGTTGATGTTTGAGTGACAACATATTTTGCATCCTTTTCAGGGAACAACCTCTACATGATGCCCTTCACAGGGATCTTTACCTCAGACAGGTCCATGCTCAACTCACTGCCAACATCCTTGCAAAAATTTTGTCCAAGTAGAATGCCATAAGAGGCTAGGACGTTGACCATCAAGACAATCATCTGAATCCTCTTTTTTAGAAATGCTGCAAATGCAAATTGGGCATCCTTGATTTGTCCCAGTAATGGCACTTATTTGTTCTCCATGGAGAAACATCTCCCAAATGTCTTGGTTAGTGTGAGACCAAGGGATTTAGCTACTTTAGTGGGCATAATGTTGTCTAAAGCTCCAGAATCAATGATGTAGTTGCTCAGCTTGTGACTGTTTATCAACAGGGAAACATAAAAAGGCTCTATTTTCCCAAGGGCAGTAGGAGGATTAATGACAAGATTGTTTGGGATAGACATGTTCCTTGGGGGATCATGAGTTACCTTTTTAACATCTTGTCCTATAGGGATAGATTTATTCTTCACACACTCAACCAACCTGTCCAACTGCTCAGGGTTAGCTTGTAAATATTCAAATTTAGATATTTGAATTTTGGTCTTCTTGAAATGGTCGACTATGTCAAATGTCTGAAATGAATTAGGAATAGGAGAAGGTGGTTCATTTTTTTGGTTTTTAGGGGAGGTAAGACTGATCTATGAAATTGAAGTTGAAGGTGAAGGCGTACTTGAGGTACTTACTTTTTCATTACTCACTGGGTCCTTTGGCTGAAAAGGCAGAGAAGTTCCTCATTTGGTAATTAAAATTATAGGCTGAGATCCTTCTCCTATTTTTCTCTTATCAAATTTTTAGGATAAATAGTTATGGGACTAGGTGAATACAATGTATGATCCATCAAATGCTTCACCTTTACTTCTGGATTCACCCTGGTAATTCAGGAAACCAATGTTAGAGTTGCCAACTGATTCTTCTTAGTCTGCTGCAAAGAGATCAACATCATCTTCCAAGTTCAATTCAGGTTGGAAAGAAAAATTTGATTCTATTTCAAGGTATCCAGTTGTTAAGTTGGTTGGAGCTACCTTAATGGCAAGTTTCCCCTATGGGGGAGGAAGACAATTTGGCTGCCCTTGATTCCTGGCAGCATTGCCTTGGTATAATGAATTGGGGAATGTCCTCCTTGGTATATCTCTGTACGAAGGAGCAGAAGACATCCTTTGTGCCATTTTCTTTTTGAAAGCTAGCAACTCATTTTCTAGTTTCTGCACCATTGGATCAGTGGTGCCTGTAGATGAATATTCAAAGGATGAAGAAGATCTACCTCTGTTAGGATCTCTCCTTATCTTTCCCACCAAGATGAGATCATCTTCCATCTCAGTAGCCAAATACTATGCTATAGAAAGGTTTATGTGGCCAGCACATCTCATTTGAAAACTCACTTCAGGTAGCTAAGAGTTGATGAAGAACCATTTGAGATTGTTAGCTATTGGCTGAGCAATGGTAGGAATCCTGTTCCTCAGCTTGTCAAACTTTGCTATGAAATCCCTCATAGGGTCATGAGGCTCCTTCTTCATCTGTATGAGCTGGGCCATCAGGGCATGCACATCTTCTATAGGCTTGAAACTAGCTTCAAATTTGGCTTTGAGGGTGTTCCAGTTAGTCACAGTTTGGGCCTACAGATGATAGAACCTTTCTGCAGCAGCACCTTGTAATGTCTCCATAAACAACCTGAATGCTATGTCCTCATACTCCATGCCTATCACACCATAGGCTATGCTAAAGGCTAAAATATGTTCATTAGGATGAACTCTCCCATCACCAAAAAACTTGGGAAAATTCTTCCTTGAACTGCGTGATAGCTTATGTAGAGGTGGAGTTAAGTTGAGTGGGCCAAAAGAGTTTCCCCAGGGACCTTAAACTACCATTGTACGACTATGGAAAGGGGAGATAACAAATCTAGGTAGTGTATGTATGGGCAAAGCTTTGCTAGTAGAGGAAAAAGAAGCTTTGCCTTGTGTTGGTGACTTGGTGTTGGTAGGAGGAAGACTCCTAGTTCATTGAAGGTGAGGTTGTGGAGGAAAAAAATCAAAATTGCTTTGTTATACCAACTCAAAAATAGGGTCAACAACACCTTTGGATCTCTGGTTTCTCATATATCATGGAGCTGCTAGATTTTAAAGCTAAAATGGATAAGGATAGGGACTGCTTCAATTTGAAGCTTGAGGCTTCAAACTGCACAAAATGATCCCCAACAGAGTCACCAAAAACTATTGGATGAATATTTTGTCACCAGCTAACTGATGGGCAAAATAGGTTATTTCAACCACAACATAGGGAGATTGGTCGGCCAAATGTGCAAGTTGACCACATCAAAAGGGGACATATATATATATATATATATATATATATATAAGCAAAAAATAACACTCAAGGGTAGGATAACACCATCCATCTCTCTTTTTTCAGAGATGATGTTCATAGACAAAGGAGAAATCATGGGTGATTACTGAAGGCATTTATCTTCTTTCAAAAATGATGTTCAAAAAATTAGAGGAAGACTTCCTGGTAGTAAAAGTAACCACAAGAAACCCACAAAAGCACAAAGTCTTTCGTTGCTTCCCTCACTGAAACAGGGTGTTGTAACACAACAAGATGAATTGCAGCACAAAGTCTTCACCTCAACTACCAAAGAGTGAAATAAGAAGGATAATGGGGGCACAAAGTCGTCCCAAGATCCTTTACATAGAAATAGAAAAAAAACACACTAAAGACAATTGTGGCAGCACAAAGTCTCTCCACAGTCAGCTTCAGGACATATTCTTGGTTACTTCCACTAATCTACTTATTTAATTAAATGAACAAGACTACATCTAGGAAATAGACATAAGAATAATCCCATAAATAACATAAGTTATTACAACACAATGTTTGAAAGTAACTTACTTTCTCATTCATATAACAAAATATGATTAACAATCTGAGCTCAAAGTCTCAATAAATGACTTTCAATTTGGGTAGAGTTTCACTTCTAATAACACAGAGATCCCCTTTGAATAGAATAAGAGATTACAATATATAGCAGCCAAGAAAGACTTGGCACTTTGTTTCACAAAATGGCCCATGCCGCATTCAATGCCTTGAATGTATTTTTAGTTCTGTCAAGGGGCCACGTTGGAACAGGGAATCGGCCTTAACTGTGGCATGTCAATTCATCTCAAATGTCTCCTTTTGAATCATGAGCTGATTGGTCCTCTTCCTGATATATGCACAATTGTCCATTTCTCCTTTACTCAATGGAGAAAAATAGGCCACATTCTTGAGTGCTCATGCTCTTTGATGTCCACTTGGTGGACTGTTTCACCAACTAGAAATAACTCTTGTGTAGATATTTCTAGTATTTTCCTCTTTCCTTGCCACATATTTTTGTATTTTGTCATTTTCTCATGATTTGAGCTCTTGAGCTATCTCTTTAGCTATTCGCTAAGTTTTGTTCTCAGGTCTGTGCCATATTTGAAAATAAATGGGCATTTCATTACCCTAAATTTGACATCTACAGGGATGTCAGCTCCTTGGTTTAATTGCTTCCTTGGTTCAATCACTTATTTGGTTCAATTACTTCCTACGACCTTTGAACTTCTTGAACTGGTTGAATTCTTTGAACCATTTGAACCTATGAACCATTTATGTTCAAAGTTCAATGGTTTAATCAGTTCATCCTCTTTCTTTGAATCTTTTTATTCTCTAAGTCTCTCAAAATTTATTGAACTCTTTGAACCTTTGAACTCTTTTGGTTCAAGATTCAATGGTTCAACGGTTCAATCTTTCTTCTTCAAAGTCTTCTTTGGTTTAAGTCTTTTGTTCTTATTAAACTCGTTGAACCTTTGAACTCTTTTGGTTTAAGGTTCAATAGTTCAATATTTCAATAGCTCAACCTTTTTCTTTGAAGCCTTCTTTTCTTTAAGTCCTTTGAATTCGTTGAACTTTCCAAAGCGGTTGAACTTTAAACTTGCTGAAGTGCTTAACTCTTTGGAGCCTGCCGATGTCATTGAACCTTTGAACCTGTTGAACCTTTGAACCTTTGGAGGTGGGGTTCAATGGTTCAATGGTTCATTCCATTTTTTTAAATCCTACCGATGGACCTTTTGGTTGAACCTTGGTGTTGAACTAGCCTTGAAAATGCCTAAGTGTTGGAACTTCTTTCTCAGAAAGCCTGCCTGTTGAACCTGCGAGTTATTTAGCTAAGAAGACTCAAATAATTTAAGAATTTGAATACTCAAAACATTTTTGAAAAAGGAAAGGAAAACATTTGGCCAATAGGACCAAAATAGTTGATATGTTGTCGCCAAAAATGAGTGATGGATTTTGGGAAAAACAACTGGCTCTAGTTGGGGAACTTCCGTCGATTGTAAAAATAATCAAAGGGAGTAGAATCCAAAATATCTAGTGCCTTTAAGTATGCCATTGGGCTACAGAGTCATGCTACCCAAAAAATAAGGTGGCAAAAAGAAATGAAAATGAAAAGCACCAAATAGAACTAAAGACTATACATAAATTATACATATGTACAAGCTGATCTTATCTAATACTTCAAGGATTAAAGTGTTTTAGATGCCACCCACTGTGATATAATAAAATGGCATTCTATCTTGATAAACTAGCAAGAAACCATTTTCTCCCCAGAATTAAAGATGGGCAAATGGAACTCTCCACCAAGAATCACATTTTCTGTGCACTCATTTTGGTTCTCTCTTCTTGCCCCATGGTAAGATGTGGTCTCCAATCTGAAAACCATAAATCTTTGCTCTCTTGATAGAGAGTTTTTTTACCTGATTTTGGCACATAGTAGTATGGTCCACTACCATAGCTTGTTTCTCTTTTGATCCAGTGAAGCACATGATTTGATTGTCAGCATCAAACCCCTTCCAATGGTTAGCTTCATCAGGTGCACTTGGTCAAAAGACCAATTTGATAGTGTACCTATTATCTTTGAAATCAAGGTGAGGAACTAGGAACTATGAAGGTTGCAGGGATAGCTAATGAATTTGCATGATTATGAAGCTTTCTAGGCATTTTAGATATATTGAAAGCATAAAAACTTTCAAGGTAGTCCCATACCAAATTACAATAATGGCACAATCTTTTATTCTTGGTTTGACACAGGTTCCTCACCTGACAAACCATCAATACAACATCTCCTTTGGTGTGAAGGAGTTTGACACCTCTATCTCGAACAGCCTTCAATCTAAGCAGCAATGATTCATACTCGGTAGTATTGTTCATGTTGCTGAACTGTAACTTGTATGAAGATGGAAAAATATCTCCTTGAGGAGATATCAACACAATCCTAACTCCAGCACCGGTAGAACAATTACTACCATCAAATTCTAGGATCCAAACATCATCAAAAATTGATCTTCTATCAAATTTTTCTTCATTAGAGAGGGAAGATCCTTTTTCATCTGTACTGAACCCTACCATTTTTTTTGATGTCTTATTTGAATCAATTTTTGGATTGCCACCTACAGGACTTTCATTTGCTGTAATAAGAACATATTTAGTAGACAAAAAATAATTACCCCTACCTAAGACTCAAATAGAATTTGAGCTTCAGGCGCTGATGTTTGAGTGACAACATATTTTGCCTCCTTTTCAGGGAGCAGCCTTTGCATGATGCCCTCCATAGGGATCCTTGCCTCATATAGGTTCATGCTCAACTCACTGCCAACATTCTTGCAAAAAAAAATTCCAAGCAGAATGCGATAGGAGGCTGGGATGTTGGCCACCAGGATAGTCATCTTAATCCTCTTTCTGAAAATGCCGCAAATGCAAATTAGGCATCCTTGATTTGTCTTAGCAGTGGCACTTGTTTGTTCTCCATGGAGAAACATATCCCAAATGTCTTGGTCAGTGTGAGACCAAGGGATTCAGCTACTTTGGTGGGCATAAAATTGTTTGAAGCTTTGAAATCAATGATGCAGTTGCTCAGCGTGTGACCATTTATCAATAGGGAAACATAGAAAGGCTATATTTTCCCAGGAGAAGCAGGAGGAGTAATGACAAGATTGTTTGGGATGGACATGTTCCTTGGGGGATCATTAGTTACCTTTTTCACATCTTATCATGCAATAATGGCTTTATTCTTCACACACTCAACCAACTTGTCCAACTGCTCAGGGTTGGCTTGTAAATATTCAAATTCAGATATTTAAATTTTAGTCTTCTTGACATGGTCGACTATGTCAAATGTTTGAAATGAATTAGGAACAGGGGAAGGTGGTTAATCCTTTTGATTTTTAAGGGGGGTAGAACTAATCTATGAAATTGAAGTTGAAGGTGAAGGCATACTTGAGGTACTTACTTTTTCATTACTCACTAGGTTCTTTGGCTGGAAAGGTAAAGAAGTTCTTTGTTTAGAAATTGAAATTGTAGGCTGAGATCCTTCCCCTATTTTTCCCTTATCAGCTTGTTGGGCTGACTGGTTCTAGGACTAGGTGAATATAGTGTATGATCCATCAAACGCTTCACCTTTCCTTTTGGGTTCATCCTAGTAATTCAAGAAACTAATGTTGGAGTTGCCAGCTGATTCTTCTTGGTCTGCTGCAAAGAGATTAGCATCATCTTCCAAGTTCAACTTAGGTTGGAAAGAAAAATTTGATTCTATTTCAAGGTATCCAATTGTTGAGTTTGCTAAAGCTACCTCAATGGCAAGTTTCCCCTATGGGGGAGGAAGACGATTTAGCTACCCTTGATTCCTGGTAGCGTTGCCTTGGTATGACTAATTAGGGAATGTCTTCCTTGGTATATCTTTATACGAAGGAGAAAAATACATCCATTTCACCATTTGCTTTCTGAGAGCTAGCAACTCATTTTATAGCTTCTACACCATTAGATCAATGGTGCCTATAGATGAATATTTAGAGGATGAAGAAGATCTACATTTGTTAGGATCTCTCCTTATCTTCCCTACCAAGATGAGATCATCTTCCACCTCAGTAGACAAATCTTGCATTGTAGTAAGGTCTATGTAGCTAGCATGCCTCAGTAAAAATACTCACTTTAGGTAGCTGAGAGTTGATGAAGAAGCATTTGAGATTCTCAGTTGTTGGCTGAGAAATTATAGGAATCCTGTTCCTCAGCTTGTCAAAATTTTATATGAAATCTGTCATAGGCTCATGAGGCTCTTTCTTCATCTGTGTGAGCTGGACCAGCAGGGCATGTGCATCTTCTACAGGCTTGAACCTGGCTTCAAATTTGGCTTTGAGGGTATTCTAGTTAGTCACAATTTGGGCTTGCAGATGATATAACCATTTTGTAGCAGCACCTTGTAATGTTTCCAAAAATAGCCTAACTTGTACGTCCTCATACTCCATGCCTATCACGCCACAGGCTATGTTGAAGGCTGCAAAATGTTCATCAGGGTGAACTCTTCCATCATCAAAAAACTTGGGTAAATTCTTCCTTAAACTGCATGGTAGCTCATGTAGAGGTGGAGTTAAGTTGAGTGGGCCAAAAGAGTTACCCCAGGGTCCTTGAACTGCCATTGTATGACTATGGAAAGGGGAGATAACAATTTTGGGTGGTGTATGTATGGGCAAAGCTTTGCTAGCAGAGGAAAAAGAAGCTCTACCTTGTGTTGGTGACCTAGTGTTGGTAGGAGGAAGACTCCTAATTCATTGAAGGTGAGGTTGTGGAGGAAACAGATCAAAATTGTTTTGCTGTACCAACTCAAAAATAGGGTCAACAACACCTTTGTATCTCTAGTTTCTCATATACTATGGAGCTACCAGATTGTAAAGCTGAAATGGATAAGGATAGGGACTACTTCAATTTAAAGCTTGAGGCTTCAAACTGCACAAAATGATCCCCAACGGAGTCACCAAAAATTGTTGGGTGAATATTTTGTCACCAGCTAACTGATGGGCAAAATAGGTTGTTTCAACCACAACATAGGGAGATTGGTTGGCCAAATGTGCAGGTTTACCACATCAAAAGGGGAAAAATCTCTCCTCTCATCAAGGGGAGGTTCCCTATAAATATGAGGTGCTATATATATATATATATATATTAATAAGTAAAAAATAACACTCAGGTGTAGGATAACACCATCCATCTCTCTTTTTTTAGAGATGATGTTCACAGACAAAGGAGAAATCCTAGGTGATTACTGAAGGCATTTCTCTTCTTTCAGAAATGATGTTCAAAAAACTAGAGGAAGACTTCTTGGTAGTAAAAGTAACCACAAGAAATCCATGAAAGCACAAAGTCTTTTATTGCTTCCCTCACTGAAATAGGGTGCTGTAACACAGCATGATGAAGTGTAGCACAAAGTCTCCACCTCAACTACCAAAGAGTGAAATATGAAGGATAATGGGGGCACAAAGTTATCCCAAGATCTTTTACATAGAAATAGAAAAAAACACACTAAAGACAATTGTGGCAGCACAAAGTCTCTCCACAGTCGGCTTGAGGACACCTTCCTGGTTCTTCCACTAGTTCTGCTTATTTAATTAAATGAACAAGAATGCATCTAGGAAACATACATAAGAAAAATCCCCTAAATAACACAAGTTATTATAGCACAAAGTCTAAAAGTAACCTGCTTTCTCATTCATATAACAAAATATGATTAACAATATGAGCTCAAAGTCTCAGTAAATACCTTTCAATTTGGGTAGAGTTTCACTTATGATAATAGAGAGATCCCCTTTGCATAAAATAAGAGATTATAATATATATCAGCCAAGAAAGACTTGGCATTTTGTTTCACAAAATGGCCCATGCCGCATTCAATGCCTTGAATGCATTTTCAGTTTTGTCAAGGGGCCATGCTGAACAGGTCATCGGCCTTAACTGTGGTGTGTCAATTCATTTCAAATGTTTCCTTTTGAAGCATGGACCACCTGGTCCTCTTCCTAATATGTGTGCAAATATCCATTTCTCCTTTACTCGATGGAGAAAAATAGGCCACGTCCTTGAGTGCTTGTGCTCTCTGATGTCCACTTGGTGGACTATTTCACCAACTAGAAATAACTCTTGCACAAATATTTTTGGTCTTTCCCTCTTTCCTTGCCACATATTTTTGTATTTTGTCCTTTTCTCATGATCTGAGCTCTCGGGTTATCTCTTCAGCTGTTCACTAAGTTTTGTTCTCAGGTCTGTGCCATATTTAAAAATAAATGGGCATTTCATTACCCTAAATTTGATGTCCGTAGGGACGTCGGATCCTTGGTTCAATCGCTTCTTTGGAACTTTGAACTTCTTGAGCTGGTTGAACTCTTTAAACCATTTGAACCTATGAACCTTTTTGGTTCAAATTTCAACGGTTCAATCAGTTCATCCTCTTTCCTTTAAATCTTTTTATTCTCTAAGTCTCTTGAAATTTATTAAACTCGTTGAACCTTTGAACTTTGAACTCTTTTGGTTCAAGGTTAAATGGTTCAACGGTTCAATCTTTCTACTTCGACATCTTCTTTTATTTAAGTCCTTTATTCTTATTGAACTCGTTGAACCTTTGAACTTTGAACTCTTTTGGTTCAAGGTTCAATGGTTTAACAGTTCAAGCTTTTTCTTTGAATCCTTCTTTTCTTTAAGTCCTTCGAAGCTATTAAACTTTTTGAAGTGGTTAAACTTTGAACTTGCCAAAGTGCTTAACTCTTTGGAGTCTGCCAATGTCATTGAACCTTTGAACCCATTGAACCTTTGAACCTTTGGAGGTAGGGTTCAATGGTTCAATGGTTCGTTCCATTTGTTTGAAGCCTGCCGATGGACCTTTTGGTTGAACCTTGGCATTAAACCAGCCTTGAAAATGCCTGTGTTGGAACTTCTTTCTGAGAAAGGCTGGTTGTTGAACCTGTGAGTTCTTTAGCTGAGAAGACTTGAATAATTGAAGAATTTGAATACTTAGAACATTTTTAAAAAAGGAAAGGAAGAAATTTGGCCTGGAGGACCAAAATAGTTGATATGTTGTCCCCAAAATGAGTGACAGATTTTGGGAACAACAAATCGAGCCAAAAACCAAGTTTCCAAAACTATCACCAACCTCCTCCCAAACTACCACCCAGCCACCATCTAGCCACCCACGTCTCTACCTACTAAAATATCCTTCTACCACTGTGGCCTATCCATGGGCCACCCGTATTGCAATAGTCACCAGCACCTTCCCATAGCTTGACCACTCCCTAATCCTGTGGCTCCTCCCCTATGCAACCTAACCACCACTATAGTCTTCCACTCCCATGGCCTATGTTTTTTTACTACAAAATATGTGGCATATGGTGAAAATGATCTAAAACACCATTAACACTACCAATAAAAAACATAAAATAAAGACTAGTAATGATAAAAAACACTTTTTGAATGTAATATCGATCTATATCAAGATACAAATTTGAGCAAGGGAGGGGAATTGATCTCGCTATTTGAGAGGGGAGAAAAGGGTTGATATTTTCAAGCTAATGAAAGTCTTCAAATGATGTCAAAGGCTTCATGCATACTGAAAAACATAGATTACACCAGCTACAATAAATATGGATTCATCCTCATCCCTGCGACTAATATGGATGCATTTTTGATGAGTAGGAACATGTTGGTGATCACAAATCTATGATGTAGATTAGGATTCAATGAAATCAAAAAATATAGATCTAATTCAAATAATTCCAATGAACCATATTCTAGAATGACACCAACAAACCAATAATTCTTGTAAAATAAGATCCATAGACCCAAAACTGCCAATGCCACAAATACAAAAGCACAATATTATATTCAATGTAAAATTTTCAATGATAACCTCAATTCCAATGGAATGAAAAACAAACTCAACCAATAAATAAATAGGCCAAGGTCTTCAAAAAACTCATTCCATAAATGATAAACTAAGGAATAGGAAACTATGGATTGCATAAAAAATATAGATCTAAACTCTTGGAAGGGAACCTACAAGCTGAGTAATGGCTATTGGAGGGTGGCTCTGGTACCATGAAAAAGTTATCAAAACTCTTTAGCCAATATCTCTCCAATGGCACATTACCACAACTATTGATGCTTCAACATACACTCAAAAAGAGAAAACCAATTGTAAATAAAAAAATATTATACACACAATGATCTCTGAAAAGGATTACAAAGTATTGTAAATCATGTATATTATAAATAATAACACTTGCTTATATAGGCAAGGCAAAGCAATATGTAAGTTAAACTAGGTAATGTGGGACAAGTCCCCACATAGGTCAAACCTATTAAACATGAGTAATAAGATACTCTAACATAAAAATATACAAGGTTTGCCACAATGATGATGGATAAATTTAAAATCATGGATCATATTTATGAATATAAATCCATAACAAAGCTTTGGAGAAATATAAGTCTAAGTGAAATGTTGTGTGATTCAATATTAGAATATGTTAAACTAGATAATTTATTACAAACAAGGAATTTGGGGTTAGTGGAGGATGTGATAGTATTTAGTGCATTAAGATTATTGAAATCAAAGCTAAGAAACAAACTTGAAAAGAATTTAGAGAATATCTTAAGGTTGTATAAACCAAGTACAATATTATTAATTTTTATTTTTATAGGGAACTAGTAATATGAAGTTTTTCATGTGAAAGAAGAGGAATGGATATTTATTTTAATTAACAACAAGTCACTCCCTACATCTATTAGTTCTACTTCTAAATTAGAGGCTATGAATCTGAGTAAAAAAATTGAAACAAAAGTAGAAGAAGATGAAGATCAGATTGTATATATGTAAAATGTAAATGAACAAGCAATTTTTCAAGTGGAAAATTTAGATGCCTAATCATGTAGCTCTAATTGAGAATCTAGATCATAGTTGGTAAGTACTTACAACTTATGAGATTTGGTCAGAGTTTCTACACAATAAAATCTTATATATCATTCATATGACAAGGTTAGACATTTATAGCCTATTATTCTCCTTAAAATAAGGATTCAAGGTATTATCCAAATCCCTAGTATATCTTGTCTCACTCTTATTTATATTATTTGTTTCACAACTTATTATAACATAAAATATTCTAATAAATTAGCATATTTTCACCACACATAAAATATGTACGTACAAATAAATATCTCTTTAACAACATAGGGTTTACGTTCACTAAGTTCTAAAAGGATAAAATAGATACTTAAAACTTGGTTTCCTTTTTGGTCCTAGTAACTAACCTGTTAAAAATAATTATTTGTCCCTAAAGTGAAAGTCTACAATTATCAATATTTCCATACAACATGTTCTGAGATATTCAAATTCACTTTTGGTGAACATTTTTTTAAGTCTTTAGTTCAAATTTATTTACCATTTTTTTCCTTTTTAAATCATGCATCTTAAATCAATTTATGAAATATGAAAAACTTCTAATGTTGAGATATTCTACCTAAAAAATCAAGGTTTGTCATTGCACCAAAAATAAAATAATGAGAATCCTTTTTAATCACATTCAATATAAAAACAAGTTGAGCTAAATTTTAAACTATCAGTAATAAAAGAAATCACATTCATATTATCATATTCATTTTTTTTCAATTATAAGTAGTAAAACATAGTAAATTTATATATGGATGAATTCATCTTCATTTCCCTACATGATTTTGTGTGCACTTATGAGACAAATTGCATTAAAGAGAAAACATATTGTTGTGTGTGGATGATATAGGCTAAAAGAGTTTTTCACTATCAAAATTATTTGTTATTTTTTACAATCTCAATATTCACTATATTATCTACATATATTAATAATCTATTATCTTTAATTTTTTTTCACTTTCGAATTGGATGTTTTGGAATATTAAAAATAATGTCTTTACTTAACCCTTTGGTTTAATGTAGATAATCTCAAGGTGTCCAAGAATTTTACAAAACATGTTTCCTACCCCACAAGTCTAAAATGGAATTATAAAAATTACATATATGGCTAGTCAAATGCATATGAAACCATTCATATTTCCATATAAACCAATTGACGAGTTTGATTTTCATGTTTCATAACATTCCAAAATTGTAATAAATTAAATTGTTAATATCAAAGTCAATAAATAATGCATAAGGAGTCAAATCATTTTTTAGTATAGACACATTCAAATACGTTTCACTATTCTAAATCTTCATTCTCTATTTATGCTAATATTAATGATGTTAATAGGTATTAGGCTCAACGCACCTTTATTTCAATAAATGGGCACACAAGTTTTGGGGTTTATGGTTCAACCCACCTTTTTGGTGAATGCTAATGCTAGCATAAATTTTCTCAACCTTGAAATGCATCAATCATGGTCAACATCATTTACTGGGAAACGGTGAGAATAACTATTTATTTTTCTTATAATGTGTTTTTTATACTTATGAATATATGCATTTTACTAAACTTCTTCTTTTCCTTCTAAGATGCAATGTATCAAAGACTAAAGCTAGAGTTGTGGACTCAAGAATGTATGCATACAAATTTTTAATTCTAGTAACATAGTAAAATGGAGAAATAATACAATGAAATTGTTGCTCTAATTAGTGGCTCACTATGGTAAAATGATGAAACTCAATTTTTTTTGGTATGATTTAATACATTTTGTTGTTTGATTTAAATTTTAATGCAAATCATGAAAATCCAAGAAAAGAGGAAACTATGGTTTTTTATAACCCTATTTATAATATAAGGAGTTTACAAGGAAAGAAGACATGAATGGATCATGAAAATTAAATGTTAATGAAATATGTCTATTCACAAGTTAAATACAAGTAACAAGCCAACATTTGAATGGAGCCAACTTAGGGAACACATAAAATAATAATATATAAATTGAATCATATTTTATGAGGAAAGGAAGCTTAAAGATGATTTACATTCCCATATGTTTAATGGAGACGTTTCAAATTTGAAGATCAAATTTACAAAAATTTAACAAAAAATACCAAAAATGTTGATATCATTAACATTGAAAATCAACCTCAAAGGATGTTATTTTTTATAAGGTTAATCTCTAAGAACCTAAGCTCATACAAAATTTATTGTCACATAATTCACATAAATTTAGTCTGCAGTGTAGCACCATTGCCATCTTCATCCTCAAATTCTGATTTGCAAAATGGGGCAGTAGGTAGAGGAATGCTTAGACTTTTGGCCATTGTATCCAGTAAACAAAACCAAATAAACATAGTACTAAGCAAAGATAATAATTACCTTGAAATGTGAAAACCATGAAACTTGTACATTTCCACCTCTGACCTATTATAAAGCTTTCCAACAAAGGATAAACATTCATATTTTACCTCCATCATTGTTTTCTTCATCAACAAAAAATCAATCAACAAACAACAAACATATAAAATATAAGATGTATGTCAGTTTAGGATATTTATTATTCCATTAAATGGATTATCCCTACACATATAGATTTAAATTGCTAGGTGTAATAAATAGGTCAAGTATAAGTGGGTGAGATGGTGAGTTCCACCTATAGTTCCACCTAGAGTTCAAATGAGTACCATTGCGAGTTATATTATGAGTTTCACAATGAGTTCTTGTATGAGTTGTACAATGAGTTACACTCACCCCCACAGTGAGTTCTCCTATGAGTTCACTCTCCCCACTCCTATATATTCCTTTTCACAAGGCTATTGTAATAGAGTACGTAATTGGTAAGCAATATAGTTTGATACAATCCAAGCAATTATTGCACATCTTCTTGCATATTTATAAATTCATTAAATGGGCCATTAATGATGGGAAAAGTAATTTACTATAATTTTTGATTGGTAAATCAGAATTGAGCTCCAATTTTTTCAAAATTTCATGTTTTTCATCCTTTTTTCATTGGCCTCATTTGTTTTTTAAACACACTAAAGTTATAAAATGCTATATTCTAGGGGTTTCCTATGCTATGGGCCCTATTCTTTTTGCATTGTATCTCATGAACTAATTGATCACACGTGGATGCATTTTTGGATGTTCACAACATCCCGATTCTAAGCATGCACTATTTATATTGATTCATATATTAGTTTCTCACTTGGACACATTATTGACTATGTCTGACATTCCATTCATGAACATGCAGTATTCTATCATCATTATAAAGTATTGTACTTCTTTGGTGTCTTCTCTCAGTCATGATGACTCTATTTGAGAGACTCCATAGGAGAAAGGTTGAGTCTATACCTTTGGTCCTTCTTGGGAAGACCAAGTATGATTCATGGCATGTGTACATGGAAAGTTCACTTTCAGATCAAGAACTTATTCCATTATTATATGGACAAATACATGCTCATATTAACCTAGATCAATATGATGATTGGGCTAAATCTTGTGACATAGACTATGGTCACTTATTGTTTCATGTTTCATGGAATTTACACCACCATGTGGAGTACATAGAGTGTCCCTCCACTATTTAAAGCACTATTCATAGTCTTTTTGGGGATCATAATATGACTTATGTCACTCATCATCTTCATATTGTCTCATTGAATACTATTGTACTCTTTCCTCCTACTTCTATTTCTTGTGATGACACATTATAGGTGGACATTGATCTTCCTTTTATTGAGGCCCCACTATAGGATGAGATTCTACCTGACCTCAGCTATCCCATTACAAAATTTATATCCATTCCTATGAAAATTATTGCTCTTCTAGAGCTATCACAAACTTACATTTTAGAGGACTTTACTAATTCTAATAAGAGTATACACATTTAGAGCATCAATGACTCATTTGTTGTTATGGACATTCATCTTTCAGATCTGAGTGCTTCATTTACATACTGATCTCCAATTTCAATAGTTGTTGATCCTTGTTCTCCTCTTCTCATAGACATTATTTCAATGAATGTTCTATGCCACTCTTCTCTAGATGTGATGAGGGTAATTATGAACCGTGTTCTCTCCTCTTTATTATATGCTTCTTTATTTCCACCTTTTACAATTAGGCTTATGATTCTTGATTAGACTTTGGCACATTAAACACTAGCAAGGAGACTTTTGAGAATTTTATAGATATCTCTATCATGATTCCTACTTGTATTCCACTTGAGTGGGAATCCAATAGTTTAATAGCTCAGGGTTTCTTTCTTCCAAAAGGAAGAGACAACATTTATTGTTGAGGTACCTATTATAGCATTCACCATGTGACATTCTGCACTTACCTTCTCTCTCTTATTTATGGAGGCATACATCATATTTTATAGGATACTAGGATCATCACTACGTACTTGGGTACTTAGTTAGGCCTCATTGTCGAGACCCAATTCTCCAGCCCACTTAAGCTACAATTAAGGGGGTGTTGGTGAATACTTTTGTCCCATAGGATATCCATCAGATACTTGGTAGATTCATTCACCTTTTCATGGTGATTCACTCTTCACTACATCTACTTCTAATCCACAGTCACTCCAAGAGGCTACTTTGTAGGATATAGGGTGGTTATAGGTAGTTATATATTTGATTGGGGTTTTTTATTCCTACCTTCTCTTCTTTGTCTCTCTTTTAGGGGGATGTTTTTCCCATTGGGTTTTCTCCTTTTACTCCACTTTTTGAGAGTTGCATTGTATGTGGGTACCTCTTCAAGCCTTGTTAACGGGACTCATTTTTTATTTTACACCCACCTAAGCTACACTTAAGAGGGGGTGTTATTGTAGAATATTTATTATTCCATTAAATGGATAATCCCTACACATATAGCTTTAGCTTGCTTAGGTTTAATAAAAAGGTCAAGTATAAGTGGGTGAGAGAGGGTGAGTTGCACCTATAGTTTCACTTGGAGTTCAACTTAGTGCCACTATGAGTTCTATGGTGAGTTACACTTAGTCCCATGATGAGTTCTCTTGTGAGTTCACTCCCCCTTCTCCTTCTATATATTCCTCTTCATCAGGGTATTATAATAAAGTAGGCAATTGGTAAGAAATTTAATTTAATACAATAAGTTTGGGTGATGACACATCAGTTTTTATTGTAGGGAGAGGGTCAATTGA
The DNA here is from genome assembly GCA_037957365.1 of Torreya grandis. Taxonomy (NCBI): domain Eukaryota; kingdom Viridiplantae; phylum Streptophyta; class Pinopsida; order Cupressales; family Taxaceae; genus Torreya; species Torreya grandis. The sequence goes on along the minus strand of JARHVA010000118.1, from coordinate 7,137,033 downwards.
AATGGAAGAAGAAACATTCAATAATGTTTTAAGTGTTCCTTCTCTTTCAACCAATCTCCTATCAGTGTACCAAATCACTCACATTGGTTGGGGCATGAGAGTTGAGTTTTCACCTGATTCAGTGGCTATCAGGGAGTTGCATAGTGATACTATAGTGGTAGTGGGTAGGGCAGATCACCAAGCAAGGTTATACACCTCACATTTTGCATCAAATTCTTCTCCAACAACATTGTTGACTCATTCAGATGGAGTTAGCAAATTGTGTCATGAGCGGTTTGGCCACCTTAACTACCACTACTTTGAGCAACTTTGCAAACATGACATGGTCATTGGCTTGCCTCGTGTCTAATTCTCAAAAGGACTTTGCGAGGGGTGCTCCCCTGGGAAGCATCCCGAAGCAAAATTTGACAAAGGCAAAGCTTGGAGGGCTTCACAACCTTTGGAGTTAGTCCACAGTGATGTATCGGGACCCTTTCCCAAACCATCTTTCACAAGGGCCAAGTACATCCTCACTTTTATTGATGATTTCTCTAGGTACACTTGGATATATTTTCTCAAACAAAAGTCTGAAGTGTTTGAAAATTTTCTACTTGTTGAGAAATAGAGGGAGAAATACATCAAGGTTCTTCGCACTAATAATGAAGGGGAGTATGTTAGCATTAGATTTGAACAGTTTTACACCACAGAGGGGATTGATTTGTAGTGCATAGTCACTTACAATCCTTCACAAAATAGAGTTGCAGAATGCAAGAATAGGCTCTTGAAAGAGATGAGTAGCTGTATGATTCACTCCAAATCCTTAACACCACAGTACTAGGCCAAAGCCATCAATTGTGCTTGTTACATTCAAAACAGGGTTCCTCACAAAGCTTTGAGAGGGATAACACCCTTTAAATCTTGGCATAAAAGGAAACCTGATGTTGAGCACCTTAGGGTTTTCGGATCCCTAGCCATGGCCTGCATTTCGAAGAAGAAACACAAAGCTATGGAACATCAGTCCAAGCCTTGCATCTTTGTAAGATATCTAGATGGTATTAAGGGATATCACCTTATAGATCTAGTCACTCATGAGTTTTTCATCAGAGAGAAGTGTCCATTTTTAGGAGAGTTCTAGAGACTCAACACTTGACACTTATTCTCCCTCATCGGATCTACTTCTTCATGATGATTCCTCATCAGATTCAGATCAGCCACAATAGGTTCTTGAGCAAGAGACATCTTCTTCTTCTTCGAGTTTAGACATCAAGGATAGTGATGGAGAGTCATCCACCTCTATTCAGTCAGAGGATGAGGAGTTAGCACCTAACTCGCCCACTTTTGGGCCCATTTGGGCCAGACAGACACTTGAGAGTGCTGGCACTTGGGTAGGAGATCATGTAGATGACATACATACTAGGGGGGATATTTAGAGAGATTCACATGCCTGTTTTACTATAGTTTCAAATCCATAGACTTTTTAAGAGGCATCGGGGGTACCTAAGTGGGATAGTGCTATGGAGGAAGAATATTCTTTCTTAATCAAAAATCACACTTGAGACTTGAATTCACTTCCTAAGGGAAGAAAGATGGTTCAATGTAGGTGGATATATCAGACCAAGTTTGTAGTAGATGGGTCAATTGATAAGTACAAGGCACGATTGGTTGCCAAGGGTTTCTCACAGGTGGCAGGCATTGACTACTCAGAGACTTTTGCACCCGTTGCAAAGATGACTTCTATCTGACTCACCTTGGCTATTGCCATAGCACATCATTTGGATGTGCATCAGATGGATGTGAAGAGTGGCTTTCTTCATAGAGACCTAGAGGAGGAGATCTACATGGACAGCCACCATGATTTATTCAGGATTCTTCCTTAGTATGTAGACTTAGGAAATCTATCTATGGCCTCAAACAGGCCCCTCGAGCTTGGTATGCCAAGATGGATTCCTTCCTTCTCACAACGGGTTTCACTAGCTGCCATTCTAATCCCAATGTCTACTTCTTGCAGCAGGATGATTTGCTCTTGATTTTGGTTCTATATGTTGATGACCTTTTGATCACCAGGAGTTCTTCATCGGCTATTGCAGTGGTGAAGGAATCTCTACAAGATAGATTTGATATGATAGACTTGGGTTTGTTGCACTACTTCCTTGGCATCAAGATCTCATAGTCAGATTCAAGTATTTCTCTTGCACAACCGAAGTATGCTCTTGACTTATTGGCTCAATTTCACATCGCTGATTGCAAGCCATCTCTGGCTCCCTTTCTATCAGGAGTCAGGCTTGAGGCTGATTGTTCTTCACCATTGGTTGATGCCACTTGGTATCGACAACTTGTTGGTAGTCTCATCTACTTGACTCACACCAAGCCTGACATATTATATGCACTGGGACTTGTCTCCAAATTCATGTAGGAACCTCATGAGCTACATTGGAAAGCAGCTAAGAGGATCTTACATTACATACAGGGTTCACATAGATACAAGATTCATTACAGATTTGGCATAGAGGTTGAATTGGTTGGATATACAAATTTAGACTGGGCTGGTGATTCACAGACTCATAAGTCCACTTCTAGTTATAGTTTCTCTCTAGGTTCTAGTCTTATCAGTTGGTCTAGCAAGAAGCATAATGTTATTGCTATATCATCCATAGAGGTAGAGTACAGGGGAGCTGTTAATGTAGCTACTAAGTCTATTTGGCTTTAGGGGATACTTTTTGAGTTTGGCATTCCTATCAGGCAGCCTACCATCATTTATTGTGACAACCAAAGTACCATTCAAATTTGCAAGAATCCAGTTCAACACCAGCAGACCAAGCACATAGAGATTCACATGCATTTCATTCGGGAGCTTATTCATAGTCAGGTTATTGACTTGATATTTTGCCAATCTTCGGAGCAGATTGTAGACATCTTCACCAAACCTTTCACTGAGAGCAAGTTCATTCATCTATGATATCTTCTTGGGGTGCAGTCTACATCTGCAGCAACATCATCTTCAAGGGGGGCCTCTAGCCTCTTCTTTATTTTATGTCTCTTTTGGGGGGTGTTTTTTCCTACGGGTTTTCTCTTTTTCTCTATCTTATGGGAGATTGCATTTGTACATGGGTACCTCATCAAGCCTCATTATCAGGACCCATTTTATATTTCCACACTGCCCACCTAAGTTGTGCTTATGGGGGTATTAGAGTAGATTTTTATTTTTCCCTATTTTTTAATTAGGGAAATTGTATTTCTTGTGCATACATGGAGTTTCCTACATTTGTGAGATAGGTTAGCTTATGTGGAGGTGTGTGTCATAGATGTGTCATAAGAATGTCATAAGTAACTCCCTTGATGGGAGTTACTTCTCTATTCTTAGCACTTTGTCACCATCTTTCATGGAGGAGTTATAGTCTATTCTTGGGGTGCCTTGTCCACTTTTTATGGAGGAGTTACTTACGTACTCTCCTATATGTATTCCTCACTTTGGCCATCTCATGTTTATCAGATTTTGGTTTTCTCCATTTTGTCTTGTGCAATTTATCTTCTTGTGTTATGTTCAAATTGCTTTAGCATCTATGTGGTGTGCACTTGCTTCAACTCATGTGATCATGTCTCCATTGCACTCGCATTATCTAGATTCTAGCAACAACTCTGATAATTCCATCATTAGAAACAAAAAATTAATTTTTATAATGAATTTGAAGACATATAGACTATGAAAGATTGAAAATTTGATGAAGTTTCAATAGGGAAATTGGTTATGCTACAATATCGATAGGCAGTTGGACCATGACAAGAGAGTTATTGATAAAATGATGCTCAAGGTAGATGTCTTTGAACACCTAAAGGAAATACAAAGCAATAAACAAATAAAAAAACTATAGGAGTGGAATTATCTGGTAGACCTTATAATGCAAGATAGGTTTATGTACGTTGAATGCCTTATTAATCCCCAACTTTGCATTTTTTTTGCAACTTCATATTTTATTGAACAATGTATGGTCTTAGATATTAATTTCAAGGTGACGTAATAAACAATGGATGTAAGATCATATGAATATGTATATGAATGTCAATATGGATATGAGGAAGGCATTTGCAGGATGTGACCTTTGACATAAAGGGAGTAGTCTATTACTTATGTGTAATATAAAATTATAAATGAAGGTGAAAATGAACTTAGCCAAGTTATTTTTTCACCAACTATTAAAACTCTTAATTCATCACAAATATTTACTCGTAGTGAAGAATGGCTATGTAGAAATATTTTAAGAAGAAATGGAATAATTACCAATCATGGAAAGCATTATCTTGGATATCTCAACTCCAATATTGTGAATATGAAGAACTTTTGATGGTTCTGTCATTTCTAAAATCAGGCTAGAGAATAAATCTAATAGTAAGAACATAAAAACAAGACCAGGTTACTCTTTGTTCATGTCAGATAGGTTCATTTTTAATAAGATAATACTTAGTAACAATGGTCCATTGAAACCTCGCCTTTTTCTTTTTTTAAATTTTTATTTGAATTATAGCTATATCAACAAAAAGCTTATGATCACATAGAGTGGCCTTTTATTACTACCATGACTCAATCTCTTGGATTTGGCCCTTGATTTATGCAGGTGGTGAATATGTTTTTTCAAGATGTGGGGGCATGTATTACCATAAATATGGCCCAATCTAGTTGGTTTGATCTTCATAAATTTATTAGATAGGGTTATCTTTTAGCTCCTTCTCTATATGTTTTTGTGGCTAAAACTTTTATCTATCTCTTAACTAATTTTACCTCCATGGGTTTGATTAATGGCATCTCTCTCCCCAAATCTGATCATTAGATGTTTAGTGGTCACTTTGTTGATGATTCATTCATCACTCTTAAAGAAGAAGAAACCTTGATCAAGAATTCTGGGAAATGTCTTCAAATTTTTTGTTTGGCCTTTAGGTCATCTATATAATGGATCAAAATGTAGTGTTATTTTTAGTCTCTCTTGCCTAAAACTCCTTGGATAAAGGGATATTAATGGTAGTGACTTCTCCGTAGATTCTAATTAAATTTTTTGGGCATTCCATTTTCCTTTTGGGCCTCTCCTACTGATTTGTGAACTTATGTGGTTTAAAGGGTTGATTAAAAAAAACTATGTTTGGATCACCAAGCCCTAATCATTAGCAAGTAAATTTTAGATCCACTTTAAGGTGTTGGATACTACTCATGTATACTACTCTTCATGTTGGGCTACCTAAAATGTTGCCTATGCCAAGTTGGAAAAAATCCTACGAGATTTTATATGGGCTAATTTTGAGGGACACAAGGGTTTTCAAAAAGTTTCATGAGATATATGTTACCGACCTAAAGAGATTGGTGGTTTGGGTCTCATTGATATTAAGACTCAATAGCTTGCTCTTTGCATTAATTGGATCACTAGAGCATTGGAAGGTGATAAATCCTACAAATATTTTGTGAAGACATTGTATTTCTCAAGGGAACCCTTTTGGCAAAAAGGCCTTGGTTTGCATAGTCTAAGTTAGTGTTTGTTCTCATAAAACATTGACTTCACCACATAAACTTCCAAATTCTAGATTAAAAGAGAGAGACTTTGGCTAAACATTTAAAACATATATTTTATTTTTAAATTTAGTGAGTCATGTATATTTTTTATTGAATTAAAGATTTTGATGAGCCATTTAATTGCTTATTTTCCCTATGCAATGTTAAATTGTATGATTTTAAGACGTTTGTGTATTTATAGATGATTGGTATAAATTAATTGTTATTGGCATATATTATTGATATTTATAGTTTGTGATCCTTTTAGTATATTTTCCTTGTTATTTTCTATTTCATTATTTTAAAATCTTTATCTAAAACATTGAAAGGGTCTTAATAGTTTGTTTAGAACAACAAAAAAATACTAAAAATTTGTGTGGTCCTTTATTGTTAAGGTGGACTCCATTTCTTTGTCTTAATTTGTATACCTTTTGATCATTGTATATCGATTAACACACTAATTTGGTTCTTGATTTAAATTTCTTCAAGAATCTAGTGTTTCATTAAATAACTAAACACATTGAGGTCCAATGTCACTATATTTGATAAAAAATATTGAACCACCACATTCATCTTCAATACTTCCCAATAGATTCAAAGATAATAGATATAGTCATCAAGTCATTTGGAAAAGAGAAATTTGATCTATTTCATGGGTACATTTGTAAAAATAATGTAATAAATGGGGAAATATTAGTTTATTTATTAATTATTACATTGTTATGTTTATTTGGTTGTTATTTATTAGCTTATAATTACATAATGGTTGGGCATTTGGATAGTTACGATTATTTTAATCAGTTTTGTAATGTATATATTCCCCCGCTTGTTTATGAATAAATCATCGAAGCCATTTAGTTTTCATTTCATTTACAAAATATAGACCCTAACATGAATTTAACTTGGTACATGCACCATAATTTTATTTTCATGCAATAATTTAGTGATTCTTGAGCATATCCTAATTCATGTATCCATGTATTTTTCAAGGTTCCCTTAGATTGGCAATGAGAATTAGCTGGTGAAAACATGGAATAAGTGGAAGATATTTTGGAAAGGATAATATGTGATGGACATGTTTCTAAGTTAGAGCATGTGGGTGTTAAGTTATCATTGGCCCTAGTAAGAAAGGGTTATTTTTCTATAGAAAACTAGTTTTATCCAACATTATTCAAAACACAAGGATATAAATTAAGAGGTTGGAAATTGTAATAGCTAAGAAAAATAGGGTCATGTATAATTTGACCATGAAAAATGAGGATTTACATCATAAAAATTTGGCACTTAAATGGGAGAAGTTAGAACTTCAAAAAACTATGACACCATCAAAATTGTCAATGGCTACATAAAGTTAATTTGACTATAGGGGAGAGATAATCAAGGCCCTTAACATGAAGTACAATGGAATGAAAGATATTTATGAACAAGAGATGTTTCAATAGAAGTTAGAGTGTGAGAATATATGTGGCCAAGTCTGATGGTTTTTTCTAAGTAATATTGGCATTTCAAAAAAGAATAATGATGTTTAGTTGTATGGGTTTTCACTTGTTTACAATGGTCACAATAATTTACAACTTTTTGTATTTTTTTGCAATCCCTAAAATTTATTTACTTAATTTTTATTTTTGGATTACTAGTTGTAACATTTACTTCACTTGATTGTACACAGTTTTAATAGAAATGTAACGTTATAATTAATCATTATATGTTATGATTCTAATATTACAAGTTTTTGATATACTATATATTGATCTAGGAATATGCTTGTGATTTTATTTGTATTAATTGGTCAAGATATAATTATGGGGAACTGACACTGAATTTTTTTGAAATTTGTAATCTTAAAAGTGATTATGTAGTTTTTAAAGTTATTATGAAATATTTAGAACATATAAGTTTATTTTTAACCTTTTTTGTCTCAAAAAAATTCATAGATCATGTTAGAAGCATGATATAATAACCTTGTGGGGATGTGAAATAATATTTCCCTATTTTCTCTAATTGTGGTTGTGAGGATATATCCATCATGGGGTTGATATACTTTTATCTTGTCAAGTGCAGTGAATATTGTGAATTGACACCTTAGAGGGTTGGAAATATTTTTCATGAAACCCAGTGGTCACTGTTCTAGATTCATCATTTTCATATTACATTACATTTGAAGAAATAAATTTCATATCTCTATATTGATGAATGTAGAAATTGGTGGCATATAAATTTAGAGTAACTAGTTGGAAAAATAGATATAACTAAAATCAATATACTAATATACTTGATGAAGGACCTCATTGCAAGTATAATTAATTTTTCTACTTTAACCTAACAACTTGAAAAATTGATTCGTTACTAGAGTATGAAAAATTAACACTAGACCTCACCTTTAATGAAAAATTAGAACCAAATCTTACCTCCTTGTTGTGGTTGCATTAAGATAAAAAAAATAAAAGAGACCCTAATTTAGAAGTAAAAATGGTTATCATGGCATAGTTGATAATATATACACATTATTGGTGAAACATTTATGAGGGATACTGATCAATATTATGACATAAATGGTAGTCATCATTAGATACCAACCCTATATTTAAATAAATTGTGTGTGATGTGCTTCTTTTAAAGGTTCATAACAGATCAAGTTCTAATATTTTAATCTTTGATATTTTTAATTTATATCATAGGGGGTTCGAGAAACACCTTGTCCCATATAGTTATCCTAACATGGATAAAGGAAATCATTGTGAGATTTGGTCCCCTAAATCTCATTCAGTTGTGTTACTTAGAGGGATGACTTGGATGGTTGTGAATTTATATGGGGTCCTTCTTGGTTTTGTTGTTATGATTTTTTTTTGTTTGATCAGGCCCTGGTTCTTGTTTTCAAGCTCATCCTTGTGATTTTTATATAGATAATTACATTCAAGAAGCTAATAATGATTGATATTTTTAAGTGTGATGATCTTTGCAAGGTTCTTGATGGGGTTATTTTTTCTTGTCAAGATCAATTAAAATATTTGTTTACTAATGTTAACATGTCACAAATTGCCTTCCTTGCTTTAGGTTTTATATAGTGGTAAACATACATAAAGGTTTATTTAAATAGTGAATATTTTATATTTTAATCTTATCCTATTTCAAGTAGTATCTAATGTTGTTGATAATTCATGGAAGGATAACTTGATGTTTTAAGTTTGGTGTTGTAATATTGAAAGCTTATCTTAAATTTGTGTAATATGGGTAACTAAATAAATTTGGAAATACATAAATAAGTTTTTATCATTGAAAGGCCCACCATGGACTGCATTGATAAAGTACTGACAATACATGCAAGTAAATTTCAATTTATCAACCATGATGACTTTCTTAAGTCTATCATTTAATAATAATTTTTGAAATAAAGTGTACCTTATAAATTCACAACTTTTCACAACATTTATTGTGTATCTACTAATAATTAAGGTTCACCATGAGTTTTATATTCAATTAAAGAACCATTATAGAAAGAATTAAAATGTCTTCAAAATTAAAATAACCTATTTATTGATGAAGAAAAATCTACATGTTGAAATTTAGAATCATTTTTTTAATTTGATGTTTTAGTTTCATACCCAAGTTGAACATAGAAGCTATTGTCACACTTTATTAATCTCATAATCATAATCATATTCATTCTATATTAACAATTGAATCGGTCCATGAATCAAATGAATACAAGTTGGTCTTTGTCTTTAAATATTTATAATTTTATAAATTTTATAGGTATGACATAGTCTATATTATGAGGATGAGTGGTGAGATGATCATTAGAAACCAAAAACAAGAAAAAATTGAAATGTCTTTTAATACAACATATAATCTTAGGTTTGATTTATTGGGACATTTTATGACAAGGAATAACTACTTAAGTTGGATTAAATCAGATCAACTACTCATTTTTATAAATTTAGTATACATGAAATAACTACCCATGGTACAACATACACATGGGTGTAATATCATCAATATAAATGGTAAAAATATTCATTGGAATCACATCAAAACAAAAAATTCCAACATGTGCATTATTTCACAATATTTATACAATACCATCTTCACTCTAAAATTAATATTTATTATCAGACAAAATCAATTTAGTCAATCAACCATATAAATATGAATAAGGACAATAATAAGAAACACAAACAATATATAATGGTGAAGTTGAATGACAAAGGAGATGGCATTAGCAAAGGTAAATGCATGGAAGGAATCAAATATGGCAGAGGAAAATACATCAGTAGTGGGTAATGGTTTGGTGTTTATAGTCTTAAGGAGGTATGAAGATAGTTAGGGGTCATTACAAGAAGTGGTGAAAAATGCAAAAGGAGTGCTTATAATGAGATGACCCTAGAAGACATCACCATGGATGATAATTTGATAAATGTTTTTGGGGATGGAAATAATACTAGGATGGAAGGAGAAATGGTGGTTACTATGAGGGATTTAAAGAGTTTGGTATTTTCAAAATGAAATAATGTGGATAACTAATTTCACTCTTTTGGAGATTTATATTTCTCCTCTATCATTGACTCAAACCTTATTCTTTCACCACATTTGGTTGATAAATGTTCAATTTCTTTTCCCAAGGTTAATAAGAGTAGTGTGTGGAAGGATGAGGATATGAAAGTTGTTTGTACTAATTTTTTACGTATGATCCATCTTGAACTAGATCCAACCATCTTGGGGAGTGTCCCATTGGTTTCTTCCATTGATTATCCTATTTTAGAGTTTAACTATGAGTCTATCTCAACTATTAATGAGGTTGTGGGATGTAAACCCCTTATTTTTAGATGTTTAGGTAAATGTCCCTCTTTGGAAGAGATCTCTCACTAGTTCAAAGGTGTCTATCCTAAATTTTTAGATTTATCCCTTTATTTGCTTCAAAATTGTTTCTTTTTAATCCTTTTCTAAATAGTGGATGGTCAAAATTTCATGTGGAATAATAGTCCATGGTGTAATAAACCATGACATGTTAATGTGCCCTTAGGTCCCATTTTTAAACTAGACACTATAGTGATTTCTAAGGATCTAATATGGATTAGGTTATAAAATATTCCATTGGTAATGCATGATCCTAGGATGTTACAATAACTGACCAATCAGATAGGGGTTTTCATCAAATTCGATCAGGACATCATTATTCATCACAAATTGGTAAGGGTTTGTGTCATGGATGAATTATCAAAACCCTTCCATTGTCATGTTAATATATTATCCTCTCACAACTATTGGACATAATTCATCAATTATGAAGAGATACCTTTCAGATGCTTCAATTGTAATTAGGTCGGGCACAAAGTGGCGGCATGTCCAAATAAATTTAGTTTAAGATCTAGTTATCCCTTCTTAAGAAAAATGGGTAAGAAAGATTGGCTACCCCAACCTATATTTTGTAAATATATTTAATTTTTTTTTTGGTTTCTTATTTCCTTTCCACTAGCCAAGGTGTTGATATTCTACTTGGTTCTTCTAACATGGGCAAGGATTTTGTTGGTAAGTATGGTTTTCTTTTCCAATTATTGAAAAAGAATCTCTTTTTCATCTATTAGATGGTTTGAAGTCTTCTTTGGTGGACTTTTTGGCCAAAAAGGAATTATCTCAGGGGATTCTAGTAGTCAATTCATAATAGAGTTTTCATGATTTGGAACAAATTTCTTTGTGCAACAATAAATAGGTTTTAGATAGCTATTATGTGGAGGGTTTATTTGGTCAAAAAATGAAGTCTTTAGTTTGTTTAAGAGGGTAAGATAGGCTCCATCAATAAGTGCTTCTAGAATTTGAAGGATCTTTCCCTTAAGATGGTCTTGATGTGAGTGATACCTATCTTCAAGAGGAAGAAGGCAATAATATTTGCTCAAGAGAGATTTTGAGTCTTTCCCTATGTAGATATTTATTCTCAAGACCAAATTATGGTAAGAAAGGGAAAAGAGGAATAACTTATAAGGTGAAAAGACTACAATTATATGCCCAAAGTTCCATCAATGGTAGTATGCAGTGGTATTTTGAGGGACTACTAGTAAAGGGAGTTGCAATCTTGTGACCTGAGGATGTGTCTTTGAATTTATGGTTTGGTTTCTACTCTTTTTGGGTAACCATCATCTTCTACTTTTCTAAAAATTTGTTCCTTTTTTGTTCTCTATTATCAGATGGTTATTTTATCCTTGTAGGGTTCTTTGTCTCATAATTTTATTTATTTATTTATTGTACTCCTAATTATTTATTGTTTGTCTTGGGATATATATCATTCATACCTAGTTTTCTTGTTTATTTGATTTTCAATGATTGGCCCCCCTGTTGTGCCCTAGATATGATTTTAGGTCTGGCCAAAAGTGATTATCTATCACAAAAAAGATGAATAAACATTATACTATGTAAAATAGAGAATGGTTGCACAATATGTAAATTATTACACATTTTAGAATCAAACATTTTAAATTGTTTTTAATTCTAAACACTTTTTAGGTGTATCTTCTAAAGCATGCTTGTCAAAATCATCCAAAAACATTTTCCCTATTTACTTGTATTCATCATGTTTGGATTACTCATTTGTATAATTGATCTGAATATCATGGAAAAAGCACAAAAAATAAGTGCCCTATTTTAGTTTACTAAAGATTAATTCTAGGACATCCCTCTTCCCTTTCATTTTAACAACAATTATTTTGGAATTCACTTCCATAGAAATTCCTTTTTTCACATAAGTACAAACAAAAACCCTAGACCATTTATTGATGTAATATAACAAACACAATTTACATCACCCTCATGAAGTATAAGAATTTGGTATTGCATTATGATGTTGTTATTTTTACTTAGTAACATATTCTTGGTATTTTTAACTCACCCTTTCTATATGATAATAACCAATAGATGCATTTTTTTACTAGACATACTACAATGGTTAACTATGCACTATAAAAAACATCAAACAAGATAATTTAAATTATTTTATAATAATAATATTTTATGACAATATTTTATTGGTTATAAATCAATATTTCCCCTTCAAAATAATTCACAGAGATTTTCAAAAGTTTTAATCTTGCTAGGAAAATCCCTTTTCTTTCCCTTTTGTAGATAGAAAGAAACATCCCTATATTTGAATATATAATCCTGTACAACAAGTACCCAACATGCCCATAAAACAAATGAAGATATCCATTTTATAATAAGACCTAATATGAAATTGTTTTATTATTACAGAAGATCTAGATAGGTAAAAAAATACAATTTTTATAAGTGCATTTTTTTTAATGCAACCCTTATAAAATATAACTTTATGTTCAATCACTTAAGACTTATTTTTATTATTTATATTTATGAATATAATATGAAATAAATTTGAGTTGGTCAAAAAAAAATATAATGACTTAGCTAGGAAGGAACTTCAACCAAGTTGATTGCTTTCAAATTAGATGAAATCCATGCCCAATTTCTTTATGTAATGGTGTTCTATTATTGTTTGTCTAGGTTGCTCATGAATTTAGTTTAAGAGTATGGGTTGAAAAAATGGTCACAAATTTCACAAATGTTGGTAGGTCATGTGGGAGAGTAGTCCAAAGAAATATGTCACAACCATTTGCACCTTGATATCAAGGTTATTAACCAATTTCCTTTTCCTTGATATTTTTATCTTTAAGGCTTTTAGCTACATACCATTTCATGACACCAGTAAGTATTCACTTGTTTGACTTATGATTTTCACCATATTCCTAACTATGTTGAAACATTCTATTTATAGTTCTAATATACATATGATAGAGATGTTGGGTAATGATCAAATTCATTGTATATATGTTTTGATTCATTTATTTGTACATATATCTTGACTCATGAATTCCACATTCCAGGTTTATCATTATATAATATTTTTTTAGGAGTTTAACTAATACACCTCTTCATGTAGTGGATTTTAAAATTATTTTGGTTATCTATGGACTATCTAGATCAGGGGATTTTAACTAGAATATGGGATTTTGACCAAAAGGGGGATTTAAAAGTTTGGTTATCTATGAACTATTAAAATATAAAATAGGGATTTTTGGGGATATTTTATAAAAATCACACATAAATATTGTTAATATTGACATGACTATTGGAAAATTTTCCATGATCAACAAATTATAAGTCAAAATATTTCTCAAATCTTTAGGAATTTGAATATATGATTAAATCTAATATAAAACTTGGAACATGCCACCAAGGTTTAGGAAAGAATGCAAGAAACATACAAAAATGTTTTGAATATCTTGATGTACCTTTCAATGATAGGGATGACATACAACACATAAAGAATAAAATTTAAAATGTTTAGTTTAAATGGCTCACTCTTATGAAAAAAGAGGAGCACTAAAAACTATGTGATTTTATGGTAGTGGAGGTTTTCATTTGATGTATATTTTTTGAAGAATATTGTGATAATTAGATTCAAGCTAGGAATTTGACTATGATAAAATGTAATATACCTATCTCTCTTCCAAACCACTATATACAAAACATGGTTTAAAATTTTATATCTATAACATCAATAATTTTTTATGAGGAGGAAGATGATGTTTCCATTTTATATGTCTTGTAGATATTATAAAAAATAATCAACAATAGAGCTAGGCAAGCTTAAGTACCTAAGTGTTCTCAAATAGTAAAAAATGGTGATAAATTTTTTAATCTCCTTTTTTGAGTTGAAAGGATGCATAACATGAATTAATTTTCAAATTGAGAATTGACTTTCTAGCAGGGCATTCATCATGGCATTGAAAATAAAGTCTATGATGTGAACCTTTGTGATGTGGAACTAATGCCAAATGGAGGAAAGATATAGTTTAAAAGCCTACCATTAAGGAAAGTCAAGGTGTTGAAAATTACTTCTAACAACAAAACATACTACATTTATGCATGTTTATTATGCTTGCCTATTAGAAATAAAACCTTTATTTTTTAGAGGTGTAACTATCTTGGATGGATCCAAAGACATGTCTATGCCCAGAATAAAAATCTTATCCAATATTGAAATTAATACATACTATGAAATCTCTATGAAAGGAATTAGTGTGGATGGAACCATGGCCAATATTATAAATGTAAAATTTGACATTAGAGGAAATGGAAGCATAGGATTCATCATCAAATTGAGGCCCATGGATACATATTTGGCACTGATAAATTTGGATATAGTTATTGAGGCTTTGGATTTGACACTCAGATGGCTTGTGGTGGATGGTTTTGATCATGGCTATAGTTTGTGATATTATATTCCTTTCAGAGAAAGTATTAAGATTATCCTATATATTAAGCTTCATGTATTCATGGGTATATATTATATTGTGTAAGGAAAATATTACTTTAGATTGTTGAATGTTTAAACTCGTTTGCTGTGTCTGCTTATGGTGGAAATGAATGATGCTTCTGCAATAAAGTTACCTTCCATATATGAAACTTATTAATAGCATAACTATCATATTATGTATGACAATAATAATTTGAGGCTCTCTTTTGCTTTTAATAATTTCATAATTTATCTGAACCAATGTTTGATCAAAGATTTATGTGTTTAGGATAATATGTGCTTACTGCTTGTACTTACCATTATTTAACTTGATGTCTCTAATTTTATGGTTTATATTTCAATTTTATTAATTTTATTGTAATGCATAAGTATTCCCCATGCTATTGAATAAATGTCAATAATACTCTCCCAATATTTATCCATACAAGGAAATATGTTTCAGAATAATACTATATACAAAGGGATGAGAACTTACCGATATTTAATTACTTAGTGGTATTGAAGTGGGATGAATTTAGGGGTAGGTTTAAATGATGATACCCCTCAACACTTACATGATTTTTCAACCAAAAAAAATAATACCATCAATTTACCTTTACACAACTAAAGAAAATGAACTTACATATAATTTTTTGTTTTAACATACACACACACACACACACACACACACACACACACTTGGATTCTAATTTGAATAATGGAAATATTGGTCAATATTTGATATAATAAAATAGGTAAAATATAACAAAACAGGACCACACAAAAATGAAAATGGAGAAAAGGGCCCGAAAAGGAAAAAGAGACACAATCTCTTAATTAATGATTGTGACTAGGTTAGAATCCAAAAAGTAGAAGAAGAGGAGAAGTGTTTTTCATTATTTTTTATTAATGTGATCTAATATGATAAAAATTTAAATTAATTTAAATTGTATGATGTGTTACAATTACTCACTAGTCAAAATGTAAAAGGCATAAATTGATAGTGGAATTTTCAAATCAATTTATGCCTTTTACATTCTGACTAGTGAGTAATTGTAACACATCATACAATTTAAATTAATTTAAAGTTTTATCATATTAGATCACATTAATAAAAAATAATGAAAAACACTTCTCATCTTCTTCTACTTTTTGGATTCTAACCTAGTCACAATCATTAATTAAGAGATTGTGTCTCTTTTTCCTTTTCGGGCCCTTTTCTCCATTTTCATTTTTGTGTGGGTCTGTTTTGTTATATTTTACCTATTTTGTTATATCAAATATTGACCAATAATTCCATTATTCAAATTAGAATCCAAGTATATATATATATATATATATATATATATATATATATATATATGTATATATATATATATGTATATATATATATGTATATATATATATATATTTAAATATTAATATTACCCCTAATAATTTTCAAAATTTTAACTCCTCTCTCTCTCTCTCTCTCTCTCTCTCTCTATATATATATATATATATATATATATATATATATATACTTGGATTCTAATTTGAATAATGGAATTATTGGTCAATATTTGATATAACAAAATAGGTAAAATATAACAAAACAGACCCACACAAAAATGAAAATGGAGAAAAGGGCCCGAAAAGGAAAAAGAGACACAATCTCTTAATTAATGATTGTGACTAGGTTAGAATCCAAAAAGTAGAAGAAGATAAGTGTTTTTCATTATTTTTTATTAATGTGATCTAATATGATAAAACTTTAAATTAATTTAAATTGTATGATGTGTTACAATTACTCACTAGTCAGAATGTAAAATGCATAAATTGATTTGAAAATCCCACTTACTATTAATGGAAAGTACTAATAAGGTTATTATACTTAGAATTTCAATATTTTGTGAAATTATAACTATATAAAAGTGGTATAAAATAAATTAAACTAGACTATGAGTCTATTAGATCATGAACTATATCTCTGGGCATGCCCAGATAGAACTGCCAACCTCTGGTAGGTTTCAATCGACACTAGTAATTGGATTTGATGGTTTCATCTCTATAAATTTTACTTGTATGTTCTAGTATAATCCATTGTGCTTGTTTGATTTTTCTCTATGTGTAATATTTATAATCTAAATGTGCACTTAATCTAAAAATTGTGCATAAGAAAGACAATTACTTTATTGAAGTTGATCAAAATATTTTGAAACCAATGCATAACAAAATGACTGACTACCATTAAAGAAGACTATATTAAGAAATTTGGGATAGTTTCTTTCATAAATTTTATTATGATAGTCAAAGATGTCAAATATTTATTTCTTTGATGAGATTGATTAAGATGAGACCTACAATGTACACATTAAGACTAAGAACATATAACATGGATGATGAAAACAATGAAATTGTTAAAAATCTACATGATGCATATCATATTATAGGCCTAAAATCATGAAACAAATATTGTAATGTTGTATGGAGTATAACTACAACTTGTGTAGTAAGTGTTTGAATAGGGAAAAAAGTGATTCAAAAACTAGTCAAGCACATTATATAAATATAAAAAAGTTAATGAAATCAATTGAAAGATGTAAAAGACTTAATGAAACCAATGCCAATGAGATATGGGCATTATTTAGTAGAGTTCCATGAAAGAACAAGTTTATAGTCAATGCTCTCAAAGAGACACTTTCACAATTTTGGAAAAATAAATACAAGAGTTTCACCTAATGCAAGAGATGTAGTGAAAACAAGATTTGGTTCTCATAATTGTGAACTTCATATGAAACATTTATTAGATATGACTCAAACACAATTGCACTCTAAAATATATATTAATTAAATATTTTTTAATATTTCCAAACCTATTTATGTAAACATAAATCACACATGCACCACTTTTTGTTGTAGGCAAAATGTTGAATTTTTAATGCACTATGATTTTTTTGCCATATTTATTGTAATTTGCATACTGACAACATTTTTTTTGAGTGTGGCATAGAAGTTATGCCAAAATAATCCTGGGAATTTATTTCACATTTTTTTTGAATGATTAGATGGATATTTCTTTTATAATAAAGCATGTTTGGATGGAAATTGTAGCATTTGTGATAGATTGTCAAAATTACAAAAATTACATCCATGAAGAACATACAAGTAAAATTGGAAATGAATTAGTTTGTTTGATCAAATACAAATCTATGACTTATCAAGTAAAAGATGGAAGAGATTAAAAAAGGTATGAGATCATTAAAAAACAAATACCTGCTTTATAATTTATGCTCAAATTCAGGGAGAAATAGTTTATGAGTATGCAAGGCATGCACATAGGGATAGATGATTGGATGAAGATTTCAAGATAATCAAGGACACATTAACACTTGATTTGATTATTTTAGTAGTTGAATTTGTTTAAAATTACACATTAAAATCATAAATAGAAGTTCAATCATAGTATTACAACTCATCATAAGTTACCATATTTGTGTATATAGCATTCATGCATGTACTTCATAGTACAGAGTAAGATCAACACATATCAATGGATTAGCATTTATATATTAGTGATGATTGATCACATTGTATAGTGCATGGTTATTTTAAGAAGTTCTATGGATAGTTAACTCAACCAAACATGATTTTGAATCAACATTACATTTGGTTAGGAAATTACACATCATAATTCAAGAATGCACATATATTTTATTATTTGAGAAAAATTCACATTACCATTGGCTTAGAACATATTCAAAGTTTCACTGAGGTTGGTCGTGAAAAATGGGAGTATGATGGTGTTGGAGCAAGTGTAAAAAGAGTAATTATAAGGAAGGAGTTAAAATTTGAAGATGATTTTGGTTTGAATGATATAAAAACCATGGTTAAATGGTGTAATGATAACATATGCCATGGTGATCAAGAAATTTTCATTATTCATAGACATTTTTGGTTAATGGAGGAAGAACAATTGGAAAACTATGAATATTGTATGAATCTAATGGGTTCAAGTGAGCTCTACTCATTTTGTAGCTCAAATGCAGGTTCTTGGATTATTCATACTTTGGCATGTTTATATTTTGCATGCATAAAATCTTTTTGGATTGAGTTTGAGTCACAAGAGTGGGTGGATGACTGGATTTGCATAACTATAATTGTAATCAACACATATTAGGTTACACTAGCATTGCAACTTACATATATGACATCATCACATGACTTTGACCATGTATCTAATCTAGTGCCACTAGATAGAAGATTAATCATAAAGTAATATTATTCTCATTATCTATCTTGATAGTGTCGTTAAAATTTGTTTTTTGTGATATAGGGCATGTTTTTGTAGTGATTACAGATGAGGACAATGAAGATGGATAGATTACTAGTTATGCCATTATGTAGATAAAAATAAAAAATTGACTTCCCCAATCACAAATGGAGAAAACATTGACTATCTCATTAGATCTGTGGTAATCACTAGAACTTGGCTTTGATAATATCCTATCAAAAATTTAGATGTATGGTTGTTTGAATACTTTGAAATGCACATGAAGATATTAAAATATTTAAATTTGCTTATTACAAAAAATATTAAATTGAAAAAATTTCATAGGAGGCAATTAAATAGGCATCTATGGAAAATTATTGAGTTAGACCATGAATTTATTCTTAATACTATCAAGATTAGAGAAGATCCTCGTAGTTCGTTGGATTGAAATGTAGATGTAATCTATTTTACTAAATGTTTTTGATTTTGTAGGTAGTATGTGCATACATTTCATTTTTAGTTAATTACTAACATTTGTTTTTAGTTTAGTGGTTCTTAATAAGCTTCACCTTCATGCAGTTAGCACTGTTAGTAAATAATATAATATTATTGAAGCTAAGATAAGCTTACTAAAATAACTTGGTGTTTTTGCACTCTCGAACAATATTAAAAATATGATTTCAGGTGGACTTATATGTCATGGTCATTATATAATGTGTAATTCACCTATATAGATTTGCTCAGAGTGATGGATTTGCACCTAGGGGTCCCAAAGGTATAAATGCCAATTAGAACTCAAGAAGTTGTCTCTTCACTACCAAAACGTTGCATTTTAAGACCCATTACTACAACTTATACCATGGATTGATCTTGAATTTTATATCAAATTTATATAAGGTGAAACTATATTGATTTAACATGCATAATAAGGATATTATGGTTTGTCTATATGATTTATAGTTTCTATTTTATGCATGTCTGAAGTTAGGCAAAAAATCTACATTTTTTTGTGAGGGGAAGGGTGTTCTTGAGTTTGGAATGGGCGGTGAGTTTTTTCTACCAAGCATAATGGAAGGCTAAAAACCTAGTCTTGGACATTATCTTCCCCTTAATATGTGTTAGAAACACCATTTTTTAGTCAAGAAGCATAAAAATGGAGTTCTCCAACTACAGCTTCAACTTTAACAACATTTATTGTAAGTGTTTCAATGCTCCTAAACAATAGTGAAAATGTGATTCCGAGTGGAGTTAGACATCATGGTAATTTGAGAACATATAATTTTAATATATAGACATTATTGGAGTGATGTATTTTCACTTGGGGGTCCCATAGGTAGAAATGCTAGTTGGAGCTCAAGAAGTTATCTCTTTACTACCAAAAAGTTGTATTTTAGGACTTGTTACTACAACTTATACCACATATTTCTCTCAAATGTTATACTGACTTGATTTAGGGTGTAATTATAGGTATTTCACATTCATAGAATGGATCTTATGGTTCATCCATACAACTTACAATGTTTATTTTACATATGTCTAAAATTAAGCTAAAATTTTACATTTTTCTTATGCTGGGAAGGGTGTTCTTAAGCCCATAATGGGTGGGTTGTTTGGTGATAGGGCATTATGGGAGTAAAAAAACCTAGTATTGGATATTATCCACCCCTCAAAATGTGTTGATATTGCAATTTTTTATCCAATAGGAACCATAAATGGAGTTCTCCAACTGTAGCATCAACTTTGACAATATTTGTGGTCAGTGCTTCTGCACTCCTAAACATTAGTGAAAATGCACTTTCAAGTGGAATTAGATAACATGGTCATTGGATAACATGTAATTTTCATATATATTTTTTCGTAGAGTGATTTATTTTCACTTAGGGGTCCTAGAGGTAGAAATTCTTGTTAGAGATCAAGAAGTTGTCTCTTCACTGCCAAAAAGTTATATTTTAGGACCTGTTACTATAATTTATGCCACAAATTACTCTTGAATTTTATACTAACTTGATCTAGGGTAAAACTATGGGGATATCACATATATAAGATGGATTTCATATTTCATCCATATGAATTATAATTTTTGTTTTGCATATGTCTTGTTGGGTCATTTAATGATTCAACGATATTGTTATTAATTTATTTTATGTTTTTAGTTTTTGGGTATGTTTTACCTAATAGTTGGTTTCTCAACAAAATATTGTTTCTTGTAAGGCTTTTACAAGCCTCTTTGTAAAAAATAATTAAAAATATCATTTTCTCAAATATTTTTATCAATTATTTCTTTCATCCTAGCCCAACAATGGTATCAGAGCCATGGAGACATTTGTGAAGGATAAAAATAGTGAAAGAATTTGAGATTGCCAAAATATTCAACATATCTATGAAAATATAGAGCATGTATTATGGTGGAACACACAATTTTTTTTTTAAAAGACCCTAAAGACTTTGTACGGTGATGCAATTTTGAATAAGTTTTAACAAATCGAAAGGACAAGGAAGCCACTAGCAAAGGATGTGATAGAATATGTTTAAGATAATATTACTAGGAAAGATAAATGTTGTAGCGAATAAAAAAGTGGGTTTAGATATTGAAATATAGAAGATAATTTTTTTTGTGTACATCAACATCTTCTTCTCAAAACTGCATGGTTTGCATCAGTAAAAAAGGAGGATTAAATGTCTTTGGGTAGTGAAGAATTTGTTTCTTGTTTTCTTCAATATTATTGCTCCAACATTCATGGCTTTAGTAGTTGAGATAAATTTTGATAAATGATATCCATGGTCTGCATATAGTAAATTAGAAATCCCATGTAGGACATTGAAGGAGGACCATACCAGTGGTGATATGCCATTGAAACTTTAGCACTGAATTATGTTGATTTTTAGATATCATTTTCTACCTACAAATTCAACATAATCTATTGATATTTGGATTCCACAAATTGTAGTCATATGACATAGGGGAGCAGGTTTGATTTGAAATTTAATTGATTTTTTTAATTTTGTGGGCTCAACATTTCAAATGAAGAAGATGAGTAAAATATATGTGATGAAAACTTTTTCTCATACATATATTTTTTACTTTTCCGACTGCCAACTAAAAATATAATTAAATGTCTTTTTATTATATTCCATATGTAGTTGATGATAAGATGGTTATTTAAATTTTGTTAGTCTCTTAAAAAAAAGATCAGGGTTTCAAACTAATTGAGATCATTTTTGTAATGGAGTAATAAGGGTAAATTTGGAGAAATAAGTGTGTAAGTGGATTTATAAGGTGTAATTTTTTTTTTACAAGTCCCAAGAATTATTTGTAAATCAAAATCTATTTGGAATTAAGGCTAAACCTCAATAGCATTCTTCATTTTTTGTTTCTCCTACACCATGGCTAAAATTGTGAGCCTAATTTTTGAAAATGGATGTTTAACTCCTAGAAACTATAAGGAATGGTCAATTAACATGGAAAATATGTTAATTTTCAATGACTTATGGGACGTATTTGAAAAACAACCCACATTTCCCATAGAATCTACAAAGCTTGTTGAATTCTAAAAATGTGATAAGCGTGCTCTCACATTGTTAAAATCAACTTACAGTGTACAAGTCATAATTCACATTGAAGCCATCAAATTTGATGCATAAAAATAATGGAAAGCTCTAAAATAATTGTATGATAAACAACCTGCTTACAATAGAATTGATCTTCTTATGCAGTTGCTTAACACTAAACTCTCTAATAATGAAGATGTTTCAGAATATGTATCATTCATTAAGAATTTGAAACAAGAATATGGCACTACTGGTAGAAAAATTGATGATGAAATGCTTATTTATATTTCTTTAAATGGTCTTGTCCCTAGTTACAAGAATTTTTTGGAGATGTTACAACTTAGTGTAAGCTTAACAAATCTATTTTTGATTCCATTTATGAGTTGCTAACTCAACATGAGTGATAATTTGCAAATAAGAAATCTACTAAGGAGGCACACTATTCCAAAATAGGAAAAAGACATAAAAAGAAACAAAAACACTCTCAGAGGCAAAATTCTAGGCATAAGCATCATTATGAACATAGAGATCATATAGGCTCTTCAAAGCATAGACATCATTCTAGTTCTCCGAAGCATCACCACAAACATTCACATGGACACAAGCATAGGCATTATTATTCATGTGGTTATTCTTCCTCTAGTTCCAATGGACATGAAATATTATGCTACAATTATGGTGGCATAGGACATCTTTCTCTAGAGTGCCCCTCCCAAAAGAGGTTCTCTCAACATCGACAAAAGGCAGAAGCAAACATCATTGATCACTCTAGTCACTCTGGTCATTCTTCTAGTTCTTATTTTGGATATTCTTATGATGGATGGGATTACTATGAATTTTATTACTTCACGACTTATGACTATTTATTTTGAGATAGTGACTCACCCATCTTGTGCAATCTGCTAGGCTCAAGATTGGGATTTGAGTAGTAGCACTTTTTGGCTTGTGTACTTTGATTTCATAGATGTAGTGATGATATGATCTTTGATGTGGAACATTTTAGTGAGTTTTACTTGGTTTATTTGTTGCATGGCTTCTCACCTCTCACTTGATAGGGGAGAAGATATTGCATATTGGTTTTTTGATCAATCATCGGTGATATGTGGTATAAGTCAGTATTGTGTTGCTAGTGTTGTTAGTGATGAGCAAAGGCCTATGGGAGATGTTGGTAATTATTGGCCATTAGTTTGATATGTGTCATACATAGTACAAAGGGAAGTACCTTGTTAGATGAATTCTATGTGAGGATCGATGTATTCAAATAATGTGTGATCAAGTTCTATTACAGTGTGGGGATGTGTAATATCCCTTACTTAGGGGCTCCTTTTTTCGTCAAAAAGCTTTGATACCACTGTAATATCCATTACTTAGGGGATCCTTTTTCCATCAAAAAGCTCTGATACCACTATGATATCCCCTTCAAATAGGGAATATAGAAACACAAAAGCTCTGAACAAAGATACAATCTTGCAGAATAAATTTAGATAAATAATGAACCACAGTAAATTTGTTAACTACCAATCAAAGATCTTATTATTTATCCAGATGATTACAATAGTTGTCCTCTGTCATGCATATACAAAATATGAAAATACAGTCTTGAAACCCTGATTAACTTCCAACAATCTGGAAAATAACCTAAATCTGTGCGTCTCGGCCTGCTGTGTCAGACACACAGTCACCGGCGTTGGTCGATATACTACCGATGTCAGTCTCTGTAGGTCCTTCTCTGTCGACATCAGTCTTCAGTCGGCTGATGTCGGTCACTGGGGATCTCTGTTTGCTGAGGTCGATATTTGCGTGGATCTGCACGAACCTGTACGGACTTCGTACGGCCACCAATAAAGCACAACCTATCTATTTTCAACCCCTGATCTGAAGATATCTGGGTCTAATACAAGAGATTTCTATCTGTATAATTTATTGAATAAAAACTAATAAAATAAATACCTGAATTACTGTGATAACTTCTGTGTGAAGTTATCTCTCAAAATACCTAAAATACTGTGATAACTTTTGTATGAAGCTATCTCTCAAAATTGGAAATAAATCAGTTGATATCTCACAGCCTCTGAATTGCACACAATGAAGAGTTGACGTTCTCCACTGCAATGGAATCCTGGAACCCTTGGCTCAGTCTTCACAGAAGAATTTCTTAACAAGAATCAATATCAATAATCAAATCATAATCAATAATGGCCTCCATGAGAAACCCTTATACCCTCAAAAAGATATGCTTTCCCTAATTAGGGTTTCTTAAATTAGAATTAGGGTTTCTAATTAAAAATAGGCTAAATAATTAATATTTGATTAAATCAATCAAATATTAATATCTCCCTCTATACATGTCAGATCCTCAAACCGTCTGAAGCTGGTGAATCAGGGAATGATTCTGCACATGACCATACCAAAATAAGGGTGTTCCACTGCATGTAAAATATCCCTAAATAATAGGAGCTCATGCAAACATGTCCAAAAGAGCTCGAATGAAAGCCAACTATAGAAATTCTGCTAATCAAAGCCAAGCCAATCTCCATCATGACCCTCTATCCATCCTATTAGCCTATGAAGGTTGCATAATAGGCTAATCATCAAGTCTATCAATGTCCACAAAAAAGGGGACATGACAATCTGCCCCTTCAGAAATGCTTGTCCCCAAGCAATCTCGGAATAATGAACCACTCAATCCACCTGGATCCCAAATGTAGTTATGTTCTACACTGTTGTTAATCAATGCAAGTTGTTGCAATATCCTCTTAAATATAACCAAGAGGAATCCACAATCAAACTGGTGAATGCAACTCAACCAATTGCTAAAATCACAACTGCCCTGGATGTATCGATACCGCAGTCTGTGTAACTTGCTACTACCAATTCCATCTATAGAAGATGGTGCCAATCCATCCCATAATGGATGGTAAGAAACTAAATCTGATCCACACCTGTGTGAAATCAAATCATCTAACTCTAGATCAAAAGAAGAATAATGAGCATACCTCACCGTATAATGCCGATAAGAACCCCCAAACTCCGCTACTGGCTCACCATCACTGAACTGGGAATCAACAGATAGCTCCAATCATTGACTCTGAGTGGCTGTAGGCTGGATAGGACCCTGTGCAATCTACTCAACAAACCCCACCTCAACATCCCTGTAAGGTAGCATAGTAGAAAGGGTCACTAAAATCTCCCCACCCAATCTGCTAATAACACTAGTACCTCGGATGAGAACTCCTTTCGTCACCTTATGCGAGTCCAGATGAACACCTACAATATCTAGAAAATATTCCATGAATGATTTAGTGCAGTAAAAATTATATGAGGAAGCATCAACATACTCCCCCACACACCACAATTGATCTCTTTGTAAAGGTGGCACAATCAACTGTACCACACTGTCATCTGTGTGAGAAGAATCAATCTAAAAACTCAACTCTACTGGTATGCCAGACTCATCAGGACTAGGTACTCCCAAATCCTGAACATGCGTGTTAGTGCCAACAACATGTTCCTCAGCTACAACTGTAGGAACATACTCACCAACAACACTCAATGTACGATCCTCTGAACATACCTCCATACTCTGAATGCCAACGTCAGACTCATCCTCATTTAACTCTAAAGAAGCTGCTGTTGAAACTCTCATCATCACAATCTCCAGCTCCCTCATCCTCTGCAACTAATTGAGAGTCCACATCCCCATGACTAAGCTCATCCACATGTCTCTCAGAATCCTGGTGAGCCACCTTCATTGTCTCTACCTTAGGCTCTGAAGCCTTCACCTTTGACTCCTCAGAACTATCATGTTGTTCGAAATCTTTGGAATTTGAAACCTCATAATACTCCCATATTATATGATATGCATTTCCATTAGGCCTCAAATGGCAATTGTGATTGGCATCATATGGATCTTTGTAGTATAAGCAAAGCTTTCTCCTATTAACAGGAGCACACCTGTTATCTCCTATCTCATAAGAATCATGGGACATGTTGCAATCTTGTCCAACTAGTCTGTAGTGCTCTCTCCTCATCTTAACAAAGTGATCAAAAGACACCTTCTTTCGAGCCTCGGGTGATAATAAATCCCACTCATCATTCGCTGTCATATAGCGTGTGGATTTGTCTTTGAATGTAGGGTATGAAAAAATTTCATTCATCCTCCTCTGGGTTTCATCTAACTGTTTCAAACTTTGCTTCAGCGTCTCCATATCCTTGTCCCACTATTTTTGAGTATATGAAGTCATCATGAATACTTTGTTGATTCAACAAACTACAGAACAAGATGGCAGAACATTGGCTCTGATCTACCCAATAGGATGGTAGGAATTTGGCTCTGATACCACTGTAATATCCCTTACTTAGGGGCTCCTTTTTCTGTCAAAAAGCTCTGATACCACTGTAATATCCCTTACTTAGGGGCTCCTTTTTCCATCAAAAAGCTCTGATACCACTGTGATATCCCCTTCAAATAGGGAATATAGAAACACAAAAGCTCTGAACAAAGATACAATCTTGCAGAATAAATTCAGATAAACAATGAACCACAGTAAATCTCTTAACTGCCAATCAAAGATCTTATTATTTGTCCATATGATTAAAATAGTTGTCCTCTGTCATGCATATACAAAATATGAAAATACAGTCTTGAAACCCTGATTAACTTCCAACAATCTGGAAAATAACCTAAATCTGTGCATCTCGGCCTGCTGTGTCAGACACACAGTCGTCGGCATCGGTCGATATACTACCAACGTCGATCTCTGTAGGTCCTTCTCTGCTAATGTCAGTCTTCAGTCTGCCAATGTTGGTCACTGGGGATCTCTGTCTGCCAAGGTCGGTATCTGCGTGGATCTATACGGACCTATATAGACTTCGTATGGCCGCCAATAAAGCACAACCTGTCTGTTTTCAACCCCTGATCTGAAGATATCTGGGTCTAATACAAGAGATTTCTATCTATATAATTTATTGAATAAAAACTAATAAAATAAATACCTGAATTACTGTGATAACTTTTGTGTGAATTTATCTCTCAAAATACCTAAAATACTGTGATAACTTTTGTATGAAGCTATCTCTCAAAATTGGCAATAAATCAGTTGATATCTCACAGCCTCTGAATCGTACACAATGAAGAGTTGACGTTCTCCACTGCAATGGAATCCTAAAACCCTTGGCTCAGTCTTCACAGAAGAATTTCTTAACAAGAATCAATATCAATAATCAAATCATAATCAATAATGGCCTCCATGAGAAACCCTTATACCCTCAAAAAGATATGCTTTCCCTAATTAGGGTTTCTTAAATTAGAATTAGGGTTTCTAATTAAAAATAGGCTAAATAATTAATATTTGATTAAACCAATCAAATATTAATATCTCCCTCTATACATGTCAGATCCTCGAACCGTCTGAAGCTGGTGAATCAGGGAATGATTCTACACATGACCATACCAAAATAAGGGCGCTCCACTGCATGTCAAATATCCCTAAATAATAGGAGCTCATGCAAACATGTCCAAAAGAGCCCGAATGAAAGCCAACTATAGAAATTATACTAATCAAAGCCAAGCCAATCTCCATCATGACCCTCTATCCATCCTATTAGCCTACGAAGGTCGCATAATAGGCTAATCATCAAGTCTATCAATGTCCACGAAAAAGGGGACATGACAGGATGATCAGGGTTTAGATCAGTCCAAAATGCATAGTGTACCAATTATAGTTGTGGTAGAGTCTACTTAGATGAATCATAGTTATTTTTCCCAATATTTATATACCCCTTTCAATCAAGGAAGAGTTTTTGGGGTCATTTAATGATCCAAAGATATTGTTACTAGTTTATTTTATGTTTTTAGTTTTTAGGTAGTTGTTACTTGGTATTTGGTTTCTCAACCAATTTTTATTTCTCGTAAAGATTTTTAAAAGCCTCTTTGTAAAAAAATAATTAAAAATAACATTTTATTGAATATTTTTCTCAAT
Organism: Torreya grandis; assembly: GCA_037957365.1. Lineage (NCBI taxonomy): Eukaryota > Viridiplantae > Streptophyta > Pinopsida > Cupressales > Taxaceae > Torreya > Torreya grandis. The sequence continues at coordinate 7,108,441 of JARHVA010000118.1, read as the reverse complement.
TATTTATTTCATCTTAGCCCAATATGTTTGAAATTAGGCTAAAAATCTACATTTTTCTTGTGTTGGGAAGGGCATTCTTGAGCCTATAATGGGTGGTGGGTTTGTAAAATAGGCATGATGGGAGGTTAAAAACCTAGTACTATAAATTTTACTCCCTTTAAATGTGTTTTCAATGCTAATTTTCATCCAAGAAGCACTGGAAATGGAGTTCTCCAACTGCAGCTTCAACTTTGACAACTCATCTTGTTAGTGTTTTTGTGCCCCTCACCACTAGTGAAAATATGCTTCCACATGGATTTGAATGTCATGGTCATGTAAACACATGTAATTTACTATATGCATGTGTGTTTGTGTGTGTGTGTGTATGTGTGTGCATGTGTGCATGCACTCTCGAAGTGATATGATTTCACTTGGAGGTACTAGAGGCATAAATGTTTGTTGGAGATCAAAAAGTTATCTCTTCATTGTCATACAGTTTTATTTGTGGAGAAATCAAATTATTATATCCATAAAATTATATATGACTTGTATTCGTACATGAAGATGTTTAATTTTCTCATTTTTCACGTTGAACAGTGAATGTCTACCCTCTTTGACAACATCCTCATTATATCATTGTAATAATAATGAATTTTTATGATTTTTCCATGTTATGGAATGCTTTTACAAAAAAATAATGTTGAGATTATTTTAGAGATATTTGGTGTTGAAACAAGACCAAACTAAGTTTAGACATCTCTAGGAATATGATAAGGTTTGAAACATGAAAGGAGGATCCAAATAAAATAATGAAAATAAGGATAAAAGCAAGTTACAGGTTATTTTATGGAGGTTGGAGAGAGGTTGTAGGGGTTTGTACATGTATTTTTAGTATATATGAGTAAAACTATCCTTTGTATGATATTTTGATGAATCTCAGACATCATTGTACATGTAAGTTTACATTTTGACTATTTAATGATATGGTTTGGAATTTTTTTGAAGATATTCTCAGTATACAAAGGTAATAATAGAGTTTTGAGTGACACAATCAGGATAATAAGGTATCTTCCATGTATTTTTGGATTTTTCAAGACTAAAGGGTGATATATAGAGTGGGAGAAACATTAATAGGTATCCATATAATTAGAATTAACCTCAAACATCTAAAAATATTAAATTATGCACAAAACTTTGTAGGTGGGTGTATGCAAGTGTTTATTAATATATTTAATTGGTTTCATACCTTGGAGACCTCTATAGTTTAATTTATTGATGACTGAGTGCTAATAGGCCTACAAGTCTAAAATAAGGTTTTAGGTTACTAAAATTGTAATATTTCATGAAATAACCATCAAAATCTCTTGAAAATCGGTAAGTAGTGGCTAGAGACTATGCCATAAATGAATCACTATGTTTTAGGTCATGTAAATCTCTAAAGGATGAGATATGTCTTATTGCATGTTTGTAGACATAAAATAAACTTTAAAATGGGGCTAAAAGGGTGAATTATCAAATTTCCTTGAAACCTAATAGATGAAGGTGTTATGAGATCTTGTTACTTGAAATGAAGAATGAGGAATAAATTTTTAAAGTCATTGTATGAGGTTCTAGTCTGAGTTATAGTCATCAAAGTGATAGAAAACATAGGAGAACTAGTAGAAAGGCTAAAAGCCTATTAAGTGAAGGCAATTTATTGAGGGTTTGAAACATTTTGAGAAGGTAAGGTAGTCTATTTGTGAATTTTTAACTGTGTTCTCAAGAACTATTAACCTTTGTACCTCATGTTATAGTGAATACATCATTCTGTAGGTTATGTGTAAATCCTAAAAGGCATAATTATGAGTTCTTGCTAAAAGAGTGACAAAGCAAGAAGTTTGAAGTTGTGTATGGAGTAAGAAAACATTATAAAGTGTGGATAGATCCTTAATAGTTTGAGTTGAGGTTCAGATCTGTAGAAAGGACTAAGAATTATTGAATATAGTTACAAACCATAGTTATAATAGCAAATACCTAATATAATTATACTCCAATACTAAAAGGACAATGTGGAATGACCAAAATAAGCACTCAAATACTAAAAATTGGTTATCAATTCATAAATTTATAATTCACTCCAATGAAAAGTTTTGGAATAAAAAACTATATACTTACATAGCTTGAATAAATGGGTATAATTACTTTGAAACTAGATTAAATAATATTATCATGGATTCTAAACATAGTGTTATGTTTGGCACCATAAACATCTTGACATCCTCTAACACAAATTTGAAGTATAAATAATGTTCCTTTCTCAAATGTGGATAAACGGTCAAACATTAAACTTCATTGTTGATAATGGAATTTAAAAAAACCTCATTTTTCATAAATTAGTTTTAATATTCTACTTGTCATTGATGCCTCATATAAAACCATAATCCATTATATGATAATCTATGCAGTTTTATAATAATAATAAAAATCATAAATGCATACAAAATATGAACATAATAGAATGTTAGGTGAATCCAATAGAGGCATATAATGTCAATATTACATATATTTCAATATAGACATATAAAAAATTTCATCATCAAAAAAAATATTATCTAATGTTGGGTGAATGTCATATATGCATATAATTTTAAAAAAGTTTACATTGCCATATAGGCATACAAAATAGTACATCATCTAAGACATCCTAATTATCAAATAACCTCCCTCTCTTTGCCTTCCTTGAAGAAGACTCTCCCTGAGATGCCTTGCTTATAGATGAAGATCCCTCGAATACCTTGGATTACTCGAAGATCCAACTACAAGTCCTACACTCATAGTACACTTATAGCTAACCCTGTTCAAATATAAATATTATTAAAAAATTAACATACTATACATGAAACCAAGTTAAGAAATTAATTTTAAACTAGAATAAAAATAATAATTTAAACATGTACTTATTGCAAGCTCATTGTCGTTTTCAATATACTTTTGATGTTCAATTGGGTCTGTGAAAGGTTTAACTACATGAATAATCATGTGAAATGAGGAAGAAATATGAGGAGGTGTTGTAGTAATCATCTGAATTAGACTATCATATGCCATTTAACAACCCTACATACACAATACATTCACATAAGTTATATTTACCTAAGTATGTAGTAAAATATTTAAAACAAATTTATTATTATAATTTAAAATTAAAAGAACTAATATGTACCTTTATGAGTGCCTATGTGGATGACATTTTAGCAGTAATACCTATGTCTATCTCAGCTTGTAGTGATGGAGGAGTGTCTACTCTAGTCATCAACTAAATAAACATCATTTAGTTTTCTAGAAACTGTTGAATATATATGTCAAGTTTTTATCTATTATTAAACCAAGAGTGTATTTAATATAAATTTACTTGAATTTTGAGATCTTTGATAGATAAATTTAACTTAAGTATAGGACAAATATAGTTAGAGTAATCAGTACATAGAGTATAAGATTAACTCATAATTTTACCTCTGTATACATAAATGGTGTCGTACTAACAAAAACTAATGTAGTAGTTGATGGCCCACTAGCTAGATTTATAAATGTCAACATAGGCTAAGTAAGATCAAATAATGTAGCTATGGACTGTGATGATGAAGGTATCATCTCCTTGTAGAACATAAAACATTACATATATATTATTTAATTTATGTGTAAATTAATTGTTAGCTTATAAATTTATAAATTTAACTTAAATTTAACATGAAATTTATATAAAAGATACATGCGTGCATGTAGAGTTCGATATGTGCACACCAAATGTGCATGCCAAAAACTCATCACTCAAGAGTATATCATCTAAGCCCTCTAAATCACCAACATCATTGTTTGAAGGTTTAGTGCATATAACACCACAAGATCTACAGGGGTGGGGCCAAGTATGAATATTGGGTAGAGTATCTCTATCATCAATCTTTGAAAGCCTACTCGTATGCTAAATGAGTGTATCAATAAGCACACTAAGCACATGTAGAGTGTCAATCTTTATGACATCCTTTAGCACAGAGAGAAGCATGGGATGAAGTGGCTTTTGGGTAGGGAACCTTGCAAATGACATGCATCTGGTTGATCCTACACAAATCCTTTCCCTCAGCCCTAAAACTCACCATAGTCAAAATAGTTTAGAATCTCATTGAGGAAAAACTCATAGTAGAGTTTATTCAAAAAATACAATGGGACCTCATGGTTTTTACTTGATGAATAATGAAACACCATCCACCATAGATACTAGAAATTAGCTTTAATCAAATTGTGTTGGCATCGATGGATTGGGAAATGTTTAGCGGTTAGTGTAAATAGTGCATTGGTGGTTGTGTCGATGAATAAAGCACAGATTTATTCTTTTGATTTTTATTTATTCTTCACCTCATGTGTTGATAATTATTTATCATAGTAAGCCTTACACCTATCCCTATATGATTCCCATCTATTCATTTGACTCGTTATCAAGTCAACTTGACCTAACAATGACTCTAGAGTATTGGCTAGATAGGTGTAGTAGGTGTTGGTGGAAGTGGGGTCCCTCACTCTCCTATTTATTTTCTCAATTTCAATTTTGTTTTCCACTATGTGTGCAGCTAGATCCTCATGACTACTTGGGGGAGCTTGTCTAAATGTAAAAGGGATATTAGGGTTAGGTAGAGGGTTAGGAGAAAGGTTAGCATGTTGGTATCCTTCACTGGAGTGGGATTCTTAAAACACATAATTTACTAATTAAATTATGCAAATAAAAAAATGCCAAAATTTAAGGTTATCAACTTTATTTTAAATTATCATTTGCCTCCACTCCACAGTGGCATCATCAATTTGGCAAGGTTTTGGACTTTTCATAGGAAAAAGACGATTGTGTGATGGTAAAGAGAAGGAAAGGAAAGTGCAAATGAGATGGACTCGTGTTTTTTGGACTGAATGTTATGTTTTTTCATTATATAAAATGCATACACATTCCTAACACTAATAACGTGTACGCATTATTAGATTTGATGACACATATGCATTCTTGACACTAATAACACATACGTGTTATTATTGTTTATAAAGTGTACATGTTATGGTCATAACATATACATGTTATGGCTCAGATTTTCTAAGCCTTAATTCAAATTATGCATATGTATTATGGTCATGATGTGTATGAGTTGGGGGAAATGTCCACGGAGTTTTCCACCAACTTTGTGCACATACCCTATTGGTATGTGTAATTATAATAATATGTTTGGATGGTGACATGTACATCTACAATTTGAAGGTCATGTAACATCCCACATTGCATTTTATGATTATCCATATGAACATGAGAGATGTATAGAATACATGCCACGTGTGATTTAAAATGTGAAAGCAATGTTGTAAATTCATAATTGAATTAAAAAACAATAATAATGATAATGAAGGTTGTTTCAAGTTAACCAAATCACTAGATCATTATATACTTTGTCATTGCAAGTTGTTTTAAGAATGCACAACAATTTATTTTAGTTGTTCATAAGCTTTAAGAGTTTTTAGGTTGTGGAGCTAAAAGCTTCACTGATGCAGACATTGGAGGAGGTTGCTGAGTGTCACAGTCACCGGCGTCAATCAGGCCAACTGACATCAGTCAGGTGTAGACAGGAAGCTGTCGACATCAGTCAGGTATCGGCCGACGTCGGTCATCCCCAGACAGACAGGGACCGATTTCGGTTGCATGTGCGGTTTGGAATTGCGAGTTTCACAAACAGTTTGTTAACGAACCGATTGTTTGCATGTTAAAGACTAATTTTAGTCTTGGAGCCATGGATCTAATTATTGTAATTAGATGTCTAATTATTGTTTGCATGGGATCTATATAATAGACTCATGCGCTGTATTGTAAGGTGTGCTAGTTAGAGTTGAGCAAGGTTAGCTCCTTCAGAGGGAAGAGAGCAAGGTGTGTTCCTCCTAGTTCTATAGGGGTGCCGAGTGTGTATGATCAGGTAGAGCTACAGGTTGTGCAAGTTCTGGTAGAAGATCCACAGGGGTGCTGGTTTGGAGAATCAAAAGGGTTCTTCAGGTGTGTAGGATCTTGGTCAGCAGGTGTGCAAGGCCACGTTTAGAGATCTACACGTGGTAAGTAAGATCATTGATTTGTAGGTGTGTGTGTGTGCGAGGTCAAAGGAGATCTGCAGGGTAGCAAGATCAAAGGTGACAGCAACATATCAAAGAGCAAGATCAGGTGAGACCTACTTGGAGTACATTGTGTACTTGGAGTACGGTGTGTACTCAGTTGTGGAGTACGTGGAGTACTTGTGTACTGGCAGTAGTGATACTGACTGGTGGTACTGGCAATAGTGATACTGACTGGTTGGAGGTGAACACCAACTCTGTGTTTGAGTTGTGTGTTGGGACCGTAAGAGAGAGAGTGAGCTCTTGAAGAGATTTACTGTTTATGCCCTAGAGGTGTGGGAGCCCTAGAGGTGTGTAAGGAAGAAGACTGTGGCATCTTATTTGTTGTATTTCCTTCTGGAAGAGTATTAATACAATTAGGTATTGTCTCTCATATTCTGTATTATTTTTGAATTCTAGTTACTTGTTACTTCTGGTTAAATTCTGCATATTTAGTTGCTTGGTAATCAATTGTGCTTCCTCAGTCCTGACACGTGGTATCAGAGCTAAGGTTGCAGGGAGTAGGTTTGTGTTTGATTACAGGTCACTCTCAAGGGTTTTTGATTGAGTGGGAGTATAGCAATGGCAGAAGAAAGTACACTAAGAATCAAGGAATTCAAAGGCATGAATGGTCAATTACAGTGTTAAGGAAAGAAAGCGCAGGTAAAGAAAAATTGTTGGTTGATAGAAGATCAACATGAAGGAACTAAAGAAGTAAATGTTGTAGGTGTTGTTGCACAAGATGCTCTGGGATGTTCCTTGGATAAAGTAGAATCTTATTTTATAGATTTTGTTGCCTCTTTCCATGCAGCCCCAAATAGAGTATTTTTCCATGTTAAGGTCTTTGGAGACTTTGGAAAGATTTATTTAGGGCCTGGTGTGCCTTGTCAAAGTATTGGCAAAGGGGAAGTGTTGCTGAAATTGCAGACGACCAACACATGGGTGTTGAAAGAGGTCATGCATGTCCCAGTCTTGAAGATGCAGCTAATTTCTTCAAAAAAGTTGGGTGATGAGAGATGCACAGGAACTCTCACAGCGGATGCACTTGAATTAGCATGTGGTAAGAAAATAGGTACTCTTTGTCTACCTGCTTATATTACTGATTCTTCTTCTATTGCAAGGATGTGGCTTTGTAGGCTTGGTCACAAGAGCAAGAAAGAGATGCATGTTCTTAAGCGAAAGACAGATGTGTTTGACAAACTTAAAAACTGGAAAGCCTTGGTGTTCTTGGAGGAGATGATGGACATAGATCAGGGGATGGGGCTGGATACTTCTGAGCAAGGTAGTTTGGACATGGGTATGATTCAAAGAAAGCTCACAGGTAAAAAGTCATCACTCACAGGAGAACACAAGTACCGACATCGGTCAGGAGAAATCGACGTCGAACAGACAGGTACCGACGTTGGTCATGTGCAGACAGGCAAAGTCAGTGGTGTCGGGCAGGTGGCGACCGACGTCGATAGGATAACTGGTGTCGGTGACCAGAACAGTCACATGGAACAGACGCCAGTCGGATGCAGACTATGTGGTGACCGAGGTCGGTCATTGGAATAGATTTTGGGTGGAGAGCAAGCTGTCAAAGAGTCTCAAATGCCCATATGGAGGACTGAAAGGGTAAGTAAGCCTCAAATTCGTTATTCCTCTTCTTTATACTCGTTGCTCACTACAGAGCAGGAAGGATCCAGGAAACAGTGGGAGCATGGCATGAATGAAGAATTTGATTCCTAAGATGCAGAACCAAATGGGAGATTTGGTAGGGTTGCTAGCTAGTATGAAAGCACTAAAAGACGAATGGATTTCTTGGTTAAAGAATAGAGAGAATGGATATGTGAGATGGAAGGCCAGGTCATATGGTCTCTAGGAAGCTGCAAGCAGTGGTACAGGTTTGACAGGTGGATGACAAAGCATGGCTTTAGTCAGTGTCATTGTAACCATTGTGTTTGTCTTACTAGGTGGATGATGGTTGCGACATTATCCTGTTACTTTATGTGGATGGTATGCTTGTTATAGGTTTAGACATACAGGGTTTTCCTCAGCTAAAAGTAAGGTTAGTTTAGTGGTTTGCCATGAAGGATTTGGGAGCAGCAAAATTCTTTGGCATGAGTAATCCTAGAGACAGGGAAGATCACATGTTGATGTTGTCACAGGATGATTGTGTGAGGGTAGTACAGGATGTAGAATAGGGCAGCACACCTATGGATGGATAGTTCACAGAACAGGGTCCCCAATCACATGATGAGGTTGAGTACATGTGTACTCCCTGAGTTTGCCCAAGCAGTGGGTGCTGTCAGAAAGTTTGTAGTCAATCTAAAAAGGAAGCACTGGAAAGCGGTTCAGTGGGTTCTCAGGTATCTGAGAGGGACCAACAGCAGGGATTCATGCTATGCAAGGTCAAGTACTTCAGATTTGGCAGGTTACTTGGATGACAGGTGTTGCACCACAGGATGTGTGGTGGTTGGTCTTTAGGATTGAGCTTGAAGAGGGATACAAGCCAGAAAACAAATTAGATGGTGTACAGGTATAGGTATAGGTACAGGTACAGGTACAGTGCAGCTATTTATCTCCACGTGAGAGATTGTTAGGTTGTGGAGCTAAAAGCTTCATTGATGTAGACATTGGAGGAGGTTGCTGAGTGTCACAGTCACCGGCGTCGGTCAGGCCAACCAATGTCGGTCAGGTGTAGACAGGAAGCTACCGACATCGGTTAGGTATCGGTCGACGTCGGTCATCCCTAGACAGACAGGGACCGACGTCGGTCGCATGTGCGGTTCGAAACTGCGAGTTTCACAGATAGTTTGTTAACGAACCAGTTGTTTGCATGTTAAAGGCTAATTTTAGTCTTGGAGCTGTGGATCTAATTATTGTAATTAGATGTCTAATTATTGTTTGCATGGGATCTATATAATAGACTCATGGGCTATATTGTAAGGTGTGCTAATTAGAGTTGAGCAAGGTTAGCTCCTTCAGAGGGAAGAGAGCAAGGTGTGTTCCTCCTAGTTCCACAGGGGTGCCAAGTGTGTATGATCAGGTAGAGCTGCAGGTTGTGCAAGTTCTGGTAGAAGATCCACAGGAGTGCTGGTTTGGAGAATCAGAAGGGTTCTTTAGGTGTATAGGATCTTGGTCGGCAGGTGTGTAAGGCCACGTTTGGAGATCTACATGTGGTAAGTAAGATCATTGATTTGCAGGTGTGTGTGTGTGTGTGTGTGTGCGAGGTCAAAGGAGATCTGCAGGGTAGCAAGATCAAAGGTGACAACAACATATCAAGGAGCAAGATCAGGGGAGATCTACTTGGAGTATGTTGTGTACTTGGAGTATGGTGTGTACTCAGTCGTGGAGTACGTGGAGTACTTGTGTACTGGCAGTAGTGATACTAACTGGTGGTACTGGCAGTAGTGATACTGACTGATTGGAGGTGAACACCAACTCTGTGTTTGAGTTGTGTGTTGGGACCGTAAGAGAGAGAGTGAGCTCTTGAAGAGATTTACTGTTTATGCCCTAGAGGTGTGGGAGCCCTAGAGGTGTGTAAGGAAGAAGACTGTGGCATCTTCTTTGTTGTATTTCCTTCTGGAAGAGTATTAATACAATTGGGTATTGTCTCTCATATTTTGTGTTATTTCTGAATTCTAGTTACTTGTTACTTCTGGTTAAATTATGCATATTTAGTTGCTTGGTAATCAATTGTGCTTCCTTAGTGCTGACAAGAGTTTGGTATAATATTTTCACGTTGTGGTTAAGCTTCATCATTAAAAATTCTTAAGTATCAATGCAAGGGTGTTATAGAGTTTTTCACCTTAGTAGTCAATATAAATGAACACTGGTCTCAAGAGTTTTTTTCCTCCATTAAAATCATGACATCAATAAAAAAAATTTAATACTCTAATTATATATCATTTAATAATATACAAGTTGGATTTCCAAACCTTACCTTGTTATGGGCAAAGTGTTAAAAGGATATTTCTAATAAATTCCAAAGTGATTTCTAGATTCTTAATACCAATATAGTATAGATCTGTAGACTACTTGCAACTTGCAAATGAGACAAATTCGTTTCCAACAAGACAGAACACAGGACAAGGAACAAAAGGAATTCAACCATTGCAAGTAACAAAGGAGGTCAGAACTCATTCCGAGATCTTAAACTTCAGCATGCTTAGCCACACATTAAGAGCATACAAATCACTAATATATTGGGCAACGCTAACGGTAGCCGTAATTTATTTTCTTATGTTGGGCATGGAGGGAATGGGAAGAAAGTTAAAGAGAAGCACAGTCGGCAGGAGCAAAGGAGAGCTTCTGATTGGCATTGTCGTACACAATGTGGTAATTCTGCTGCTGAGTATTTCCAAGGGTGGACGTCCCCATTGAAGACTCGCCCTCGCCGCTATCCAGCATCAGAAGACATAATAAGTTGGCGTCCTCAAGTATACGAAAGGTATATTTCCCACTGATAACATAGTCCGCGCCCTTGCCGAAATGAAAAGTGATATCAGGAACAGTTACGCGGTTAGCCGATCCAGAAGGCAGTTGATAGCAGAGACTGAAGTCTGAATTATCGGCTCTAGGCAATCCAATGGCGGAGTCCAAACTATCCGCCACCGCTGTGAAGGCCGCGTGTGTCAAATATGTGAACTCGGCTCCTGAGTCGATGATGAACCCTCCTCTTCCATCTTCTTTTATATCGAATGTTCCCGCTGGAATGTTGGCCAACGAATTCCCCACGCTTATTCCTTCCAAAGACAGGTAATAGAACGTGTCCACGGCTGGGTTTGTTACCATCGGCGTAGACTTGGCTCCCTCGCCCACGCTCGCCGCGCTTCCAAACAAGAGAGGGCTTGTTTCTGACGCAGAGCTGTTCCCTGAGATTAGGCAGTAAGAGAATTTAGATTCGACGAGGGAACCGAGTTGCGATATTAGTGATAAGGCACCCCGTCCCAGGCCTACTAGACCGTCTGTATTAGGAAAGCCAGCTGCGTCATGGCTGCACCCAAACGCTACCCTTGGGATGGGATACTGGCCTCCGCTTGTGTCCGACAGGGTCAATGTCTCTGTCGATAACACGCCACTCGTCTTCGACCCGTCCACGTATCTATATGAATATTCAGTCTGGGGTACATGATGATTGGGGAAGGGAAGAGCAGAGGGACGTGGCAGTACAGGACACCTTGGTATAGGTGGTGGATTGGGAGGGGTCGAAGATGGGGTCGGGCTGAGAGAAGCAACTGGTGCAGGGTTGGCATTGCGTCCATATCAGATCGCTGCCTGTGTCCACGATTGCAACCATTTTTGCTGGCGGGCTTCCGATGCTCATTGTCACCACATATTCTCCGCTGCCAATGCTCACGGGAGCCTCGATCTCAGCTTGAGGGGATGCGGATGATGATGATGATGATGATGATGGTGATGTTGCAGAAGCGATTGAGCTTTCGATTTTTTTAATTCTTGCGATGCTTCTCTGGACGGCGCCACGAAGGTGCTGCTGGGTAGTGATGTTGGGAGAACGAGGATGGAGGCGCTTCATATGGGCTCGGAAGCCTGCTTTTCCAAGGCTGTCTGCATTTCACATGTACTGAATGTTGCCAAGGCAGCATAGCAGCAGGATTACAAACACCACAGCGTTGTAAGCCATTGCCATTGCTACGATTATGATTATGATGAAATTCCATACGAACATTCTACTTTTGCATCTACTTATCCAATCTGGGATATATGGTATACTTGGAACCAAAAAACATCTACTTTTGCAACCACACTTTTGTATGGACCACATTACAACATCTTAGCCTCAAGCTCAACCATCCTAGAAACCAATTTCCCACATGGCAAAATATAACTTTAACCAGAGCATTCGTTCTCAAGTCTTTTACGGTAGAACCACATGTATCTACTAGAAGCTGTCAATCTAAAATATTCAACCATCAAAATTTTTGGCTGAAAAGTAGACGACATAAACATTTTTTGTAGATGCATTTGCTAAAATACAAAGACTTCAATATAAGTTAGTGTCTCTTCTTTAAAAAAACATTGATTGAGTCTCGTTATTTATCCTTTCCACTAAATTTTAGTTAAAAATGGTATGGCCACAGATTGACAAGGTTTTTTTTTTTGCTTTGTTAGGGTGTCCTCTGTGCATGCTATTGAGTCGGTCCTTGTTTTTCTGCTTGCATAGCCTTGTGTCACATTGTGGCCTTAAGTCACATGTGGGACTTACATTTATTGTCATTTAGGGTTTCTCACCATTGAATGAGGCCAACCTTTATAATGACTTCTCCCCATTCTATCCCAGTTATTTCAGGTACAGAGAAGAATGACAGTGTCGAGCAATGTCCCCTTGTAAGTGCCATAGGAAGTTTGTCCTGAAAGTTTACCATGAGGTAATGCTTCAGACCCTGATGTTATATTATCTATTCTTAAATTTAATTTTGCATGTCAATGTTTAGAGCAATTTTGTTTGATAGGATATTTTGTTGGGAGAAGTCCCTCTGAAAGTATGCTACGGTCTTGGGTTCAAACTCACTAGGTAGCTCACAACATTAAGTTGGAGAGCATCCAAAACATGACTAAGGGTTTTTTTCTTTTCTGCTTTACCGATCCTTGCCATGCAAAAAGAATCCTCCATAGGTCTACCACTTAGTATGTCAAGAACTTGCTTATGGTTTTCTCCCTTGGACATGAGACATTGTGGTCTTGGAGCACTCTGCTCTTAAATTCTTGATTTGGGTTGAATTTTTAGGCCTTCCACTCCTCTGCTGAAAATTTATTCACCAGATAATGTCTTCCATAGGTTGTGTGGTTTGTCATGAACAAAATCGGTTCTACTTTGCTTGACCACAAAAAAGGGTTTGTGTAGAAGTAGACATTTCCCAGGACCTTAAGGAGTTTGTAGAAATTCAAGTTGGGGATGTGAGACACTCTTAGCGAGTCCTATATATTAAATTGCTTAACACTTGCTTTCGCTGCCAAGCCACAAATTACAAGATACAGGATTGTCCCTTTTAGTTGGCTTATAACAATGTGTCCAACCACTCGTCCTCTCCCCCCAAGCCCTCTCCTAAAGCTAGCAAAAACCCAATTGAGGATGGATTGACTACGGTAGAGAAGAAGAACAACCATTCCAAAGTCATAAGCTTAATTGCTACTCCCAAAGGAGGAAAGTCATCCTCAAGCAATGGGCCACAAGAGCAGGCTTCTACTGAAAAAGAGCCTCCTCAGGTTGAAACCCCAAAATTTGTAGAAAATCCTAGGGTATTTAACACCCCTATGGCTACTAACATCTTATCCCAAGGTTTTGAGACCTCTATGCCCAGTTCTTCTAGATTTTTAGACTCACAACCAGCCACACTTCCACTTCCTACTCAGTGGGATATGCCCAAATGCTCTTGTAACCCTCCTCATAGGGGTGACGAGGCAAAGGAAGGAGAAGAACAAGTTGATCCTGTTGTGAAGAAGTAATTTGATGATTTTTTAAGTACCAATAATGTGTACTTTCTACAGAATTGGTATGATGCCTTGGAAGGTCTGGACTCAAAGGACATATCCCTCGACACCTATCATCTATGAGTTATTTTTCATGAAATGTTTAGGGTCTCACAGACCTAAAACACAAATTTGTTGTGCATGATTTTAGAAGGAAGTGTCCTGAGATGGATATCTTTTGTTTGTAAGAAATTAAGGTGACAATTTTTTTATTGACGACTATCAGTTATTCCATCTAATAAGACATTATCATTCTACATAACAATCATGATGCAAGACATGGAGGGGTGATCACATTCATTTCTCTAAGGTGGTGGCTGCACTTAGTGCAATCTGGCATGGACCCCACTAACTAGCTAGTATAGTCCCTTTTTATCATTGAAAGCCACTCTTTTGGTTTTATTAACATTTATACTCTAAATGAAGTATTGGAGCATACCCATTTATGGTGGTGAATAGCGGATGATCTCCCTAATGCCCATTGGGTCTTATGTGATGACTTTAATATGGTGACATCTCCCAAGGGCAAAGAGGGCCACTTGCCTATGAGGTGGGAAATTGGTGAAATGGAGGCGTAGGTTTACATGTAAACTAAATAGGGATTTTATGACCCTAATTTAATTTGTTAGTTTGTAGATGGAGTTTGGTACACCTAGAGTAATCTCAGGGAAGGCCCTACCCAGATTTTGAAGCATCTAGATAGGGCAATGATGTCCACCCAACCATAATTATCCTTTGATAAAGGTTTTTCCCCTCTAGTATAGGTGTTGCTAGATTTTAGGATTTCCAACCACTCCCCTATTTGATTCAAAGTGACATGATAGTTTATGAAACCCAAAATCCACAAAACTTAATTCTTCTTTAACACTTTTTTGCTCAAACATGGGCCCTCAATGGTATACATAAGAGAGTTTGGAATTTGGATCCACGTCCTTCTCAAAAATATGGTTGGATTCTTTGGTGGGATAATTACATTAGAAAGACCTCTCGCTTTCTATGATCTATGGCCGAGCAACTTGCTAAAATTTGGAAACACTCTTACTCTACTACTTCCTCAGAGTTGAGTTGCACGACTTTAGCTCTAGAAAAGGATCCCTTCAATGAGATATTATAGATCAAATTACCCTCCTTGTAGTACCACATTCAAATTATAGACAACTACAATGCCTAGAAATCCCAAATTAAATGTAGGCTTCATTGGCTCAAGATAGGGGACAAAGCTTCAAAGGAGTTCTTCTCAATGCTACAAGCCAAGTACTCAAAGAAGCATATAAAAGTCATCTCTGAAGTTGGAAACAAACGCACAGAGACCCTACATATTTTCCAAGTATTTATCTACCATTATTATCAACATGTGTTCAAAGCTTAAGCATCCTTGAATAAGCGAGAAATTTCCCTTTAGTAATGTCTCGTAGTGGTGCCATGGAAACTCACTCTTGCCCAGTGGGTGCCTTGCAATAGGCCCCTCACTATTGATGATTTGCATGAGTCAATGTCTCACATGGCTAATGAGAAAACTCCTAGAATTGATTTCTTTCCTTATGAATTCTATAAAACCCTTTGGGACCTTGTGGATAGAGACTTGCATAAGGTTTATCAAGAGTCATTTTGATCACATTTATTGGGTTATAATATAAATAAAGGAAATATTAAATTCATACCTAAGTAGGAAGCTCCTAAGTTGATCTATAAGTGGTGGCCCATCACCCTCCTTAATGTCTCCTATAAAATCATTGCCAAGGCTTTGGTGATCTGGTTGTGCAATATGCTGCTTGTCATCATGCACCCTGAACAAATAGGTTTCATCAGAAGCTGTTATGTTTTGGATAACATTATAAAAGTCTAAGAAGGGATGGACTGGGCCAAAAGGTCTAAGCAAAAATCTATGTTCATTAAAATTAACTTTGAAAAAGCTTATAACCGTATTAAATGGGCATTCATACTAGCCATGCTTCGAGCACTAGGCTTCGGGCCCATCTTCATCCAAACAGTCCATATGCTATTTGCAAATGCCTCAACCATCCTTTTAATTAATGGAGTCACCTATGAGTAGTTTGGCTTGTTCTTCTCCATTCGTCAAGGGTGCCCTCTAGCTCCCACCTTGTATTACTTGCAGATGATGGTTTTAGATATCTTCTTAGAAATGCCCAAGCTAGGGGCCTTGTTAAAGGAATTTATCTCCCTCTAGATGTTATGAACCTACAAGAAGATATGCAAATTCTTAATGGTCACTTTGCCTGTGACTCCTTCCTTACTCTCATTGAGGAAGAGTCTAATGTAGGCAATGCTTTGCAGTATCTTGATACCTTCTGCCTAGCCTCTAGCTCTAGCAGCCAATGACAAAAACTCATTGTTAAAGACAATCTTACCTCCCTCCACTATCATGGGATGATAAATACATTTGGAAGTGAATCCAACATAATAAAATATTCAAATTTCTTGGCATCCCCTTTGATTTTGATGATTTTCCACCTTTGTTGTGGCAATATGTTGTTGATAGAGTTGATAAGAAGCTATAATATTAGATGACCAAGTCTCTTTTGTTAGTTAGAAAATTTCAAATCTGTCAAGAATTCTTATGACCACCCACGTGTACTACTCTTCTTATTGGGTTCCTTCTAAGAATTCTTACTAGAAATTAGAGAAATTGCTCAGAGATTTCTTTTGGGTTAATTCCCCCTGAGGTAAAAAAATTCCACAGGGTGGCATGGGAATATTGTTGCCTCACATGGGATGCCAAAGGGATGGGGCTCATTGACATAGCTCAGTAAGGAACTCCCTTATGTGTCAAATGGATTGTATAGGCCATTGAGGGCCAAGAATATTGGAAGGTGTTGTTCAGATAATGCATCTCCTCAGGCTTGCCTAAGGGCAAGAAAAATTGGAAAGGACTCAGCTTCCCCAATTTGCTCTTCATTAAGTCTCTCATCTAAATCACAGGGTCTTTTGTGGCTAAAAGCATCTAGAAGGCATGGAAAAAGATTAAACCATGCCTTCATTGGAATGGTTTAGGATTCTATGATGGGTTATTTGTTAACACCCACTCAATCTGGTGGTTTCCTAATATTAACTTTAATGAAGTGCCCCTAGCAGAGGTCCCTTGGATAAATATTCTCAAGTTTTTTTGAAGGGGAATTTATATTGTCCAGGATATCCACTGTAGGTGATCTTGCTCTTAGTTATATTGGGAAGATGTGAAATCCAAATTTTGGTTAGCCAATGCAGACCAAGAATCTTACCAAGATATAATTAAAATCGTGCCACCCTCCATGCTCCACAAAATCTTGGTCTACTCCACTTGTCCATGGTGGAAGGACTAAAAGTGGTATGTGGAGACCCCATTTTACACTCCTTGACTTGGCTATGGATGGCTCACCTCCATTTACCCATGGTGGATAAGCTTAATGCCTATTAGGAGATACATTCATTTGTTGATACGTGGAGCTTCTATTTCAATATTATTTGGAGGGTTTGTGTAGAGTCCAAGCTTGCTCATTTTGCTTGGTGTATACTACACAAAGACTTACCTATTGGAATAAGACTCATCCAACTAAGAGTTTACCTTCCTACTTGCCCTTTCTACAACCACCTTAAGACACTTCCTTATCTTTTCATGGTAATGTTCCAAAGCCCAAAGGGTATATACTTGGATCCATTATCTCTTTAGGCCTTTTCATCCCAAATTATTTATTTGGTGGCACATCCTCCTTGGAGATAAGCCCACGATGCCCTTTAAATACACACAAGTTTGACATACTTTTAGAGTGAAGATTCTCTTCTGGATTTGGAAAGAAAAAAATAATTTTGTGTTTAATAATGCTTCTATTGATTGTAATGCCTCTATTTTAAGCAAGTCCTCTATCATTTCTAATATTATTTTTTATATTCAAGTTCAAACTAATAAAGTGGCTATAGAGTTTAGGCACCTTTAAGATCTCTCTCACTGGGGAGATGCTCTTTGTGCAAAGGCTCAAGTTCTACCATCTCTGCTTGGAGATCACAGATTGAAGGATATAATTGCTCTACCACCTCATGGTGGATGTCATCAGAGTTTTTCTCAGTGTCCCTCTCATAACAACACCTCGTACTAGTGCATGACCCCTCCTGGGTAGTAGCGAGGGTGGAAGCTACCACCTCCTTCCCCAGCTAGGTAAGATTGCTGAGATGATCATCCTTGTCCTATGTGCCTAGATGCTTGGGGGTACCACCTAGAGGTCAATCAGATGTGTTAGAAAAGTTCCCCAATATTTCTCAAGACATTTCACCCACTCGGACATAGGAAGAAGAAGATGATGATAGGGACACTACTCAAGCTACTAGCTAGGAGCCTATTCCAGATTGTAATAACTTGCCAAGCTTGGGCTAGGGCCCTGATGATATAGATCCTCTACCTTATGGCCTTTCTCTTGCTACTTAAAGTTATCTTTTATTGTGACTTGTTCCTAGGATTTGCATAGTTGTTAGTGATGTTTTTATTTTTGGCTCCTAGGCTCTGCCTAATGTAATGTGGTGTGCTCTCATACCACCTATATTTTTTGTATATTTTTGTTTAGTTAATATATGGATATATTTCATTAAAAAAAACATTGATTTTTCCACATTGAGTTGGGAATAAGATTAAAAAAAAGAGACTTTATTAAAAAAAATTAGCACCTACATTTAGATTGTCAATTTAGTGGCCCTTCTAAAGTGTTCATGCAGTGTATTTTTTTATCAAATTAAAATTTTGTTGATTGTGTTGATTTATTTTATTTTATTTTTTAATTGCTTATTTTTAATTTATTTTTTGGTTTATGGTGATTAACTTTTGGAAGGACTTTCGTTCATTTTTTAAGAAAGGTATTGAAAAATACTTATAATAGTTTTTATATAATTATTGAATATTAAATTATATTATTTTAGGATGTTTGTATATTATTAATATAAACTAAATGTTATTGTTATGTTTTATTAATTTTTAATATTTTTTAATATTTTTTATTTGTTATGTTTTCTCATATTAATTTTTTATTATTTTAAATTTTTTGTTTAAAATATACAGACAGTCTTAAGAGTTTGTTCAGAACACTGAAACAATATTAAAAATTTTGAGTGGCTTTTATTGTTAATGTGGACTCCCTTTCTTTATCCTAATTTTTACATTGTTTGATCATTTGATATCTATTAGCACACTAATAAAGGTTTTGATTTAAATTCATGATGAAAAGAAAGACTAACTAAGAAAAATATCAATAGGTATAAAACTCAGAAATTGAATGAAAGCAATCTTCTCTGATAATTCTCATTGAATGAATAAAGTATTATATAAGAGTTTTGTAAATAAATCTCAACTCGAAATTGGATTTGACATCCATAATTTAAAAATTTAAGTAAATCAAAAGCTATCTAAAGTTAACTAACCCATGCTATTTTTAGTAACTTATCTTTTAGCAAGTTTTGTAACTGATATTTTTAGTAAGTTTCATATGCAAGTTTGAATGGGCCTAAAAATATCTACTTACCCTCTAAACATTAAAATTATCCTAATGAATGAATTTCAACTCAAGTTTATGTCTAATTGCAAAAAAATTCTATTTCTAAAATTGGAAAAATCTTAAAAAATATATTAAAATGCATTTTTGGAACTTTAGATGGTCATGTATGGCCTCCAAAAAGTTTTGAAAATGTTCTTAACTGGATAGAGTTGGTTATATCTAAATAAAACTTCTTGAACGTTTCGGTGTGAAAAAGAACTCAAATGGATCTATGGATCAAAAGTTATGGCCTCTAGAGGATAGGCCTCTACATCATTCTCCTCTAGTTGAAAATAACTCAGCTCTTGTGAGTTGCCTTAATATTAGGATAATGAGGATGGATGCACTTCATATGGGTTCAGAAGCCTACTTTTCCATGGTTGTTTGCATTTGACATGTACTAAATGTTGCCAAGGTAGTATAGCAGTAAGATTACAAACACCATAGCATTGTAATCCATTGTCATTACCATTACTACGATTATGATTATGATGAAATTCCATAATTGGAGATGGGTTTATATAATAATTAAATTCTCTAATCAAGTGTCAATGGTTGGTTGGTCATATAGAAAAACATAATTGTCACTATACCATTCCTTCTTATGTCAAAGTCTAGGTATGTCTTTTCCAATAGAAATTATTAACAAAGATAAAATAGTCGAAACTAGACGGCATGAAAGGCCCACATGCTTAAATACAAAGACTTGATTATAAGTCATTGTCTCTCCTCATAAAATATTGATTTCACCACATAAACTTCCAATTACTAGATTAAAAGAGAGAGATTTTGGTCACAGTCGAAACTAGATGGCATGAATACTTTGGAAGGGCATGGCCCACATGTTTAAATACAAAGACTTGACTATAAGTCACTCTCTCTTCTCATAAAACATTGATTTTGCTACATAAACTTCCAACTTCTAAATTAAAAGAGAGAGACTTTGGCCCTATTTTTAAAACATACATTTCACTTTTAAATTTAGTAGGCCTTCAAAAAAATTTCATGCCGTGTATATTTTTGTCCCCCTTTTTATACCTTTTAATCATTTCATATCAATTAACACACTAATAAGGGTTTTGATTTAAATTTATTTTTATATAAATATATACAGAACTTAAGTTGTTAGGGAGAAGCATTCAAAATCATATTGAATATTCTATAACTTTTTTTTCAAATATTTATAAGAAATCTAGAGGAAATTATTTATTTATTAGATCATCATTCAAGCTCAAATTTATCTTTAGACAAGCAACACAAGATATTGATTTACATGTTATTAGAGCTTCTTAAAATTATTAAGGTTTGTTGTTTTCTATATTGTTTCTATTTAAAGTCTAAAAAATATTAAGATAATTCGACTATTCTCCAATTTAATAAAATCTCCAAGATATATATTATTTTCATTAAATTTTTAGATATTTCTATTCAATTAAGAAAAGATTTATTTATTTATTTTAGAAATGATTGAAGAAAAAGATCAGGGAACTAAGTAAGGTGTTAAGAGGTTAGGGCTCGGTGAGCAAAGTCATCAAATTATTTTGAGTTTGTCTGCATTTTAAACCAAAATAATAGGATGGTTTGGATTTTCAAGAAAAGAACAATTCAAATAGATGTCTATAATGGTCACCAAAGTTTTGGGTTATCTTTTTGTCAATTTTGAGTCCACATTTCCACTATCATCTTTTAAAAAATTGTCCCCAAATCATTAAATAAAAATATATAAGCCTAAGTCGTATGTGTTTGCCCTATTTCTAGATTTGGAATTGATTAATTATACTTAAGTTATTATTTTGTGTAGTTATTTAACCTACTTAAAGATAATTGACTATTTATCTTACAATTTAGTGTAAATTTATGTATCCATATTATAATTACATAAACATTTTAAAATTTAAGAATGTGAAAAGCAAAGGTAATTCTCAATGTTAAAGTAAAAATAATTACAATAAATATTTATAAAAAAGAATAGTGTTATGATAATAATAATAATGATAACTTCTCATGTAGTTTAAAGGACACAATACAATATATTTTGTAATAAATTTCTTATTTTTCACCATATTAAACAAGGGCACCAATGCCAAGTCTATGTGGGAGTTTGGTAAGTGGAGAGAAGAGTGGGAAATAGAATAATGTAAAGTGTGTGATGTGAGTTAGCTTAGTCTATATTTGTGTTGATTAATCCAAAGGAAATTATATTTATATAGCTTAATGAGTAAGCCAAATATTTCTTAAATTTTCATTTGGGTATGGTGTTGAGTTCATCAAACATTATGGATCATTAGAAACAAAAAATTAATTTATAACGATTTTGAAGACATATAAACTATGAAAATTGAAAAATTGATAAAGTTTCAATAGGAGAACTGGTTATGCTATAATATTGATAGGTATTTATACCATTACAAGAGAGCTATTAATAACAATGACATCAGAGGCAAAGCCCTTTGAACACCTCAAGGAAATACAAAGCAATAAAAAAAAAAAAAAAAACTATAAGAGTGGAAGTATCTGGTAGACCATATCATGCAAGACAAGTTTCTGTATGTTGAAGACCCGATTAGACATTTTATGATGTAAATGCTAGGTAGGAAAGTTTTGGTAAAACACCCATTTACCAACACCAAAAAAAGCTCAGAAAAATTATAAAGTTAGTCTTCAATTTATAGATTTATCCCAAACTCAAAGAGGAAACAACACTAAATGCAATTATTTTCAATTTCTACAATGGTACTTGTTATGGCCTCCAATTAACATGGACATGCATGATGCAAAAACATACTTTATCTCAAAGGCTTTGATGGTTATGTAGATTTTCTCTCTTTTACCCATAGCAACAATACAAGCTGACTGATCCACTTTTGCATATCTTGCCTAGTTAATACATTGATTACTAAAAATGTAAGTAGCTAATCCTTGTAATTATTTAATTTATAAAATGGTAATTATTATATCTTCTGATAAAAATGGAGATGTACCATACACAACCAAACTTTGCTTCAAAGACTATGATGGTTATGTAGATTGTCTCTCTTTTACCCATAACAATAATTTAAGCTTGTTGATCCACTTTTGCATATCTTGCCCAATCAATACATTAATTACTAAAAACCTAAGTATTCAATCCTTACACTAGTAAAAATACAAATACAGGATGTAGGTACCTAGATCTAGAGAACTAGATACATGAAAAATTTACATAAGTTAATAGATCCCATAGAATAATTTCCTAGATGTTTGTTGCTCCATATGTAGACTTTTTTTTTTAATAAAATATTGTCCCTAATACCTTATATAAATGATAAGAACAAAAAAAATACATTTTGTCTATCCATGTGTTACAAGAAAAAAAAACAAAACAAACATATGTTATATCCTATGCAATGACACATGAGATAAAACTATTTACAAATTTCTCTCCTAATTGTTGTACATTTTACAATAGGAGCTCTTGAAATAGAATTTGCTAGTGAATAAAACATCTTTCATTACTTCTTTAGATAAAGGGAAATGCAATTTAGATTGCAGATTACCAATAGAATATCTAAATGGAAGCCCCTCAACTTCCTTTTTAAAAAGTAGCTCTGCACATTTGGATAATATTTTAGCAAACCATGATTTTGAAACAATGACAAATATGTAATATTATGCTAGTTTAAACTTATAAATAAAGTTTGAATTTTGATATTTGTTAAGTAGAAAGAT
Organism: Torreya grandis; assembly: GCA_037957365.1. Taxonomy (NCBI): domain Eukaryota; kingdom Viridiplantae; phylum Streptophyta; class Pinopsida; order Cupressales; family Taxaceae; genus Torreya; species Torreya grandis. The sequence goes on along the minus strand of JARHVA010000118.1, from coordinate 7,085,627 downwards.
ATTGAGAGGATCCTCTTGCAAAAAATTAATAAAAATGCATGAAATAACAAATTTATAAAATTAGCAGAAACACTAAAAGGATTATATTGATTGCAGGCCACTTTGAGAGGGAAACCTCTTTTAAGAAAGCTCAATACAATAAATTTGTGGATGCCTTCATTGGCCTCAACACTTACTTATATACCAAGTCTAATCTAAACAACTACTACTTCCCATGAATGCGGGATAAAACAAAATGCTCATAGGATGACTTACAAAGCATATGCATCCATAGAAACTATTATACTAAAAAAATAAAGAGAATGGGTATTATAGGTTCCTAACATCCCCTCCCTCTTAGAAATTTTTTTTTCCTCAAAGCTTTAGATGTGGGAATTGGTGTTGAATCTAAAATGGTGGTTTCCATGTTGCATCCTTTGGGTGTATTTCATGCCATTGAATTAAAACCTCTGTGATGGAGCGAGAGCACAGTTGGTATGTGCACCTGTCCAAGATTGCCTTTGGCTCGAGAAGGATGGATCCTTAATTATCAAGTTTTGGTAAAATAGTCTGCACTTTGATGTTTGTGTCAAGAACTTTATTTAGATAAGAGACATGAAATATTGGGTGAACTCAGGAAGAAGGTGAGATCTTCAACTTATAAGAAACTGACCCAATCTTTTGGAGAACCTTATAGGGCCCATAGAACTTGGGAGCTAGCTTATTATTCCCTTTCAATTTTAGGGAGAATTGTTTGTATGGATGCAGGTGAAGAAAAACCATATCACCTACTTGAAAAGTGCACTCAAAATGGTGTTAATCAGCCTGTTGTTTCATTTGATTTTATGCCATATGAAGATTGTCCCATAGGGTGCTAAAGATATGATATTGGGTTCAAAGAATCATGTCGACTACTTGAACTAATGAATTATTGGGGGTATATGGAAGGAACACTGGTGGTGTTTGACCATAGACAAGTTCATATGGAGTTATTTTGTTGAAGTGTGGTAAGGTATTTTACCACCATTCGATGAGGGGGAGCCACTTTGCCCACTGATGTTGTTATTCTGAGGTGAAGCAATGAAGTAAAGTCTCCAAGCATTTTTTGACAATTTCAATTTGCCCATCCATTTGGGGATGATACCCATAACTCATCTTCAATTGACTGCTGGTACAAGGAAATAGTTATATCCAAAAATGATCGATGAAGGTTGTATCATGATCTGAGACAATGGACAAAGGAATGCCATGAAGACAAAAAATCTAGGCCAAAAACATTTATTTGATTCTAGAGGCAATATAGGGATGGTTGAGGGCACAAAAATGATTATCTTTGGAGAGGCAATCAATCATAACTGAGATCAATATTTTCCCTCTAGATTTAGGGAGCCCCTCAATGAAATCCATAGATATATCAATCCAAATCTTGGTTAGGATGGAAAAGGGTTTGAGCAACCCAGGGATGAGTATTGTTTCACCCTTGTTGCATTGGTAGGTATCACATTCAGTGACCATTTATTGAATTGAATTTTTCATTCCCTTACAAAATAAGTTGCATCATACCTACTCATAAGTTTTGAGAAACCTTGAGTGCCCTGTAGATAGAGAAGTATGGAGCTCATATAATATATTCTACTAAAGATTTGTGCTCTAGGGAAGCACCAGACATCCTTTGTATCATAGAGAAGCACCATCCCAAGAATAATGTAGTACAATATAGGGGTTAGTGGCCAACTATTGAATGATTTGAGATAATGATGAGTCATTGACATACCCTTGCTGTATAACATTTAGCCAATTTGGAATAGGCATAGAAATAGCCAAAAGGGAAGCTTGGTTTACAAATGTGTGAGATAGAGCATTAGCCACAATATTGTCTATACCCTTCTTATAAATGATCTCGTAGTCATAAACCATGAGTTTACTGACCCATTTTTGTTGTGATAGGGTGAAGACCCATAATTTTAAGAAATATTTTAGACTCTGGTGATTAATTTTGATTCAAAAATAATTCCCCAATAGGCATGGCTACCACTTCTATACTACATGCAAAATGGGCATCATTTCTTTCTCATAAGTAGAGAGTATTAAATTCTTGCCAGAAAGGGCTTTGGTAGTGAATGCAATGAGGCATCCTTCCTAGAGGAGAACAACACCAAGTCTATTATCGCAAGCATCCCTCTCGATAGTGAAGGTCTTGGCAAAATCTGGCATAGCTAGAATGGGTGTATAATATATAGTTTGTTTTAGTTCTTCAAATGCATACTCAAAAACTTGTGTCCATGTAAAAGAATCCTTTCTCAACATAGCTCTCAGTGGAGATGCAATCTTCCCGTAATCCTTGACAAACTTATGATAGTATCTAGTCATCCCCAAAAAACCATGGAGGCTCTTGAGTGTTTGAGGATGAGACCAATTTGTCATGGTAGCTATTTTTTTAGGATCTATCTAAACCCCTTGGGATGAAATAATATGCCCAGGATACTCCACTTTGTCCTAGCCAAAAGAACATTTGGACTATTTTGCACAAAGATTATGTTCAGAGAGAAGTTACAATACAAGCTCTAGACATTGGAGATGCTCACACCATGTTTTACTATAGATGAGGATATCATCAAAGAAGACCAGAATGAATTTTTGTAGGTAAAGACAAAATATTTTATTCATCAATACCTGGAATATTGAAGGAGAATTAGTGAGGCCAAAGGGCATGACCCAAAATTTGTAGTGGCCATCATGCATGCAAAAATTTGTCTTAGGGATATCATCCTCATGAAGCTGGATCTGGTGATATCCAGAGTGGAGATCCAACTTGGAGAAAAAATGAGTGCCATAAAGCTCATCAATAATGGGGATCAAAAACTTATCCTTGATTATGATGTGATTAAGTGCATGAAATTCAATGTAGAGGTGCCATGACCCATCTTTTTTATAGACAAGGAGAATTAAGGAAGAATATGGATTAGTACTAGGATGAATAATGCCTTGCTTTAGTAAGTCTTGAATGAGCATATTGATCTCAGTCTTTTGATAAAATGGGTAGAAGTAAAGCCTGATGTTGGGAGGAACACTTCCAAGAAGGGGATGAATACAATGGTCCTATAGCCATGAAGGTGGTAATCCCACTAGTTTGAAAAAGACACATGTATACCTCTACAAAATGGTTTGTAAATCAAAAGGAGTAGTGAAGACCATTGATGGTTACATTTGAATGGAATGGAGTTGGATAATGACACCATGTAAATTATTATTAAAAATATTTTCCATGTAATGTGAACTTATGATGCTGAGAAACCCTGATTTTAAGCTTTTCGATGTGTGTTTTTGCCCATTGTCTGAAAACTACATCCAAAGTTTAGTAAAATATCATAAGATAGGTCCAAGTATGTGTAACCATTGGGATCTTAAAACAACATCACATCCACATAATGGAAATGCAAACATGTCTAAGCATAATTTATAATATCCAATAGAGATACAAACATTCTAACACCTCCCTTTGCAAGGTAATGTGACTGCATTGGTAATCATGACTTCAAAGTTGGAGCAAGGATGGATAAAATAATCAGATTGTTTAGCGATCTAAGGGTTAATGAAGTTATGAGTGCTACTTGAATATGAGATTATTGTGAGAGGTAACTTCTTGAAGTAACCCCTGACATGCATGGTTTATGGGGTGGTGACTCTTGCTAAGGCATGGAGAGATATCTCTGGTTGGTCTTCTTGAGAAGCAGGTTCCATAATCCGTTAATCTTCTTTTGTATCATCTACTATATGCTGAGTATCTTCAAAAACTTTAGTTTCAGGTAGAGAATCCACATCTAGTAAGTAGATCTTTTTTTCTACACATTAATGTCCCGAAGTGAATTTGTCATCACCATTATAACATAGTCTTTTTATCTACGAGCTTGCATCTTTTTTTCAGTCAAATGATTGATAGGAGTGATTATGGGGGCTAGCATTATTTGAGATCACTATGGAATTATATTTTTGAATGGAGGAAAATTGGATTTAAATCACTGCTAAGTTGTGATCTTGTCCTCTTCTAACTTAGCCAACCCTAGGGCTTCTATCATTGTGATGGGCCAGAACATTTTGTCCTCTGATTGAATTGTATAATTCAGTCTAATGACAAATCAACTCTTGAAGAATTCATCAGACAATCCCTCTATGTGATTGGCCATTTTTTCAAATTTTGTTTGATTTTCTCTCATGGTTCCTATTTGATGAAGTTTAATGAGTGTTTTATTGAATTCATCAAAATCACTAAGGCCAAAACGATGCAAAATGAGGGTGTAAAAATTAGTCCATATGGATTCATCATGAGTTTTGGTATACCAACAATACCATTGAATGGATTCATGTTCAAAGTGAAAGGATGTAAGTGAGATCTTGTTGGCATCAAAAGTATTATGAAAACTAAAATATTGTTCTACCTGATGGATCTATCCAATTGGATCTACACCATTGAATTGATAAAAATTAAGATTGACCTACAAAAATTGTAAAAAAAAGAAAACCTGATGTCTGAAGAAGAATATGGATGCCATTTGTCGTGCATGGTGGTATGTTGAAGACTGAGGTCAAGAATGTTTTCATCAAGATCTTTAATGTGGGTTTTGAGGATAGCAATTTCATCTTCCATGTTTTCGGCTCCTATTTGAGTTACTACCATGACTAGAATAAGAGATTTTTTCTTAGCAATGGGTGGGAAAACTAGAATTAAGACACATTTAGTATGGGAATTTTTTAATTTGGGTAAAATTAGAATGGGTAAAGGTAGTTTTACTAATTTTTTTGCAGTGGGAGTATGATTAACAAAGGTGAGGATAATTTCAGGAATGAAAATGGAAAAATTGGAAAATTTATCAAAGAGGGTCAAAGGAGTAGAAAAGGGAGATGAACATTGCGGAAATTTTTTGAAGCAAATGGACAAAAATAGAAGTTATGACAAAACCCAAAAAAAGGAAAAAATGAAATTTGTAGGAATTAAGAGTGGAACCAGGATATGGGACCTCAAGAAAGAAAATGTAGGGAATGGAATTTCAGGTGTCCAAATACCAAATAAATTTTGAGGATCAACAGGGCTAAAAATGGAGAGATATGGCAAAAAAACAAAAAAAAATTACTTAGAGTCTTCTGATAATCTGTGCATAATTTTCTGAAACTGATAGAATGAAGATTTCTTGATTTCTAGTTTCTATCAAATATCTAACTACAAGTCCTATGATAGTCTATGGATACTCTGTTGATTGATTTTTTTGATAGTCTACTATAAATATTTTGAAACTGATAAAAATGGGCCCCAAGTTTCAATGGATACATAAGGGTTTAAATATATCACTCTGACCACCAATGTCATTTAAGTGAGTACCACTCTCCATAATTTTTTCTTGACATGAATTACATCTAAGTGACAAATTTTTATTTTCCTTATAGATGAGAACTATTATATCTTGGAATTGCACCCCTTATGAGAGATTTCTTCAGGCTCCCTCACTTTCAGCTATAAACATGGGAACAACCTCAGGATGTGGGTATCCTATGGTGAGGTTGAACCTCTAAGCTTTTTTATGAGGCTAGTTCCTTAGGTGTTTCACTTCAGCTCTTGACCTCACACTAAAATCTACTATCAGCTAATGAAAATGGGTAAGACAATGATTGCAAAAGAAATCTAAGCTAAGGGAGGTGATGCACCAAAAATAAGTGATCCAATTGGTCTAGAAAAAGAGCCAATTACTAATGAACCCAAACAATACACAAGCTATTCTAGTTTTATCTCAAGGCCATAGGCATGGAGCTTTTGTATAGAGGTTGAAGGGAAGCCTTGCGCTTTGAAGGATAACAAAAAAATAGGTCTATAAGAGACACTATGAACTAGTAACACTTCAAGGAGAGTTCAAAACATAGACACTTAAGTAATCCTGCACAAAATTGAAAGGATCAAAAGCAAGGTGATGTAAGAAATTGTAGGTGATGAGTGACAATCATACATTCTAAAAATGAAACCAAATGTGTACACTTGTTTTAACCAAAAATAAAAAATTCTTCCTTGTATTACTTCAAAAGAGTCTTTTACAAAGGGATTTATATAGAGTAACTCTATCACCAATTCAAGGATGATTTGCTTGGCACAAAGGCCTCTCTCTCTCTCTCTCTCTCTCTCTCTCTATATATATATATATATATATATATATATATATATATATATATATATATATATATATATATATATATATATATAAAGGGGGGAGAGAGAAGAGGAAGAAATAAGAAGTCATTGATGGCTAGAACTCTGGCTTTGCACTTTATTATTTTCCCTAAATGTGCTTCTCAAGATCACTTAACAACCCTCTCGAACCCCTCCCATCTTTAAGTTTTTCTTTTGGTGTATCTAAGAAGCCATGTTGTGGGAAACTAGAATGTCTCTTCTTGGCATGAAACATTTAATTATCGAATGATGATTGCATGGAGTGAACTATGGTGGATGAGAGCCTTCATAATTTCTAGCTACTAGCTGTTTGGACTCTCCCATGTTTATTGGTCATCCTTGTGCCACTTGTCCTTTACTAATTGGCCCTTTTTGCTCCAATTTATGCCACATGGTAAACTTTCATTCATTGCATCATGATTCTCATGTTGATAGACCAAGATTAAGTAAAGAACTTAAAGAATCTCTATTTACTCTATGTAGATTAATTTAGGTTATTTGATCTCTCCAACTTTGATCTTTTCTAAATCCTTTACTTATAAAGCCCTTTAATTAAAGTACTTGGAGAAACCTAATTTACTCTATGCAGAGTAATTTAGGTTCTCTAAGCTTACTTAATTTGGACTTGTCTATCTTGAAGTCTTCTCACTTTTTTATTTCCAAGCCTTAAGACTTTAAGCTTTTCAAACCCAATTATTCCCAATGGCTAGTCTCTTATCTTGATTTTGATGTCCATTGGCCTATCATTTCCTTTGGACACTTGGTCTCAAGATTTTTTTGAAGGAATTCCTTTAGAGGAATTCCTTCGGCCTTTTCTTTTGAGCAAAACTCTTGAAGGAATTTATTTAGACAATTTGTCTGAAGGAATTCCTTCAAACTTTTTGTCCTCTTCCTTTGGAAAAAATGTTTCAGAACTTTTGCAATGGACTTTCCCAAAGCGTGAGATACCCTTCGAGCTTCTTGTGTTTCCCTTTGAACTTCCAAAAATGATCCTCTTGAAGGGAAAGATACCCTTTGATAATTTTGAAATGGTCCTTTCAAAGGGTAACATACCCTTCAAGAAAATTACAACTATCCACTTGGAGAAGGAAAATCCCTTCAGATTTATGAAGTGTACCCTCAAGTTCTTAAAAGACCCTTTCAAAACAGTTGATTGGTCCCTTTTTCCCTAAGAAAGGTCCTTTGACATTTTGAAAATGCCCTTCATATTTTTGAAAAAGACCCGTTCCTTGAAGAACTTGAGAAGCACTATTTTTCAAGACCAAATCAGGTCTGTCAAGCCCCTTTACTTATTTTAGGCTTTTTACTGCTCAAAAATTATGAATTAATCAAGTAGTGCTCTTTTTAAAACTTGAAATACACAACCCATGAGTAATTTGGGTTCATAAACCCAAATTAATTCTACTTATAAAACATTGAGAAGTTAAGCACTATTGGAAACCTAATTTGCACTATGCCCTCAAAAACTCGAATTTGTCATTACTAAAAAACTCAAAGTCCTCTCAAAGACTTGCCATTTCCTTGCCTGAAATATCCATTTTTTCATACTTAGGCAAATTTTGATATGTGGGCCAAAAATGGCCAGCATTTTTGGTGACTCACAGGGAAGCATGCATGCTATGCTTGAGAACCCAATTCACTTACTTCATTTGATCCATTAGGCATGGAGTCACTACTTTTATATGAAGCTGGCTCTATCTATAAATTTCCCTTAATGAAATAAGATTAATTTAAATGAAATAAAGTGTGCCCAAGGCACTTAGAGAAGGGAAAACACACAAGTTAAATGAATGTGCACAAGGCACTTAGAATAAAACATGAAAAACTATACAAAATATACAATATATATTCAATGACTACAAAATCCTTTAATAGCAAGTCTTTAGATGAATCCCATTGATTGGGATGGGTAATACCTCCCCATCTAGTTGGGTAAGCTAAAAAGCATTATGTTGTTTGTGTTCATGGATCACATAAGGGCCACTCCACAAGCTGTCAAACTTGGTATGGTTACCTAGTTTGGATTTATTTGAATCCCATTTGAGAACCAGGTCTCCCTCCTTGAAAGTCCTAGTTGTATCTCTCTTGTCAAAAGCCTTTTTGATTTGAGCTTGATGTGCCTCCAATGTCTTTATTGCAAGGTCCCATGTCTCCTTTCATTTTGTGAGTTCTGCTAATCTCACATTTATGGGTTCATCTTCTAGCATCTCTAGTTGATGGGCTGGTTCTAATGCAAACCATTCAAGAGAAATAGGTAACTTAGCCATGCTTCCATATACTAGAACATATGGAGAATTACCAATAGTAGCTTTAGGAATTACCTGGTCAGCCCACAAGGCTATCTTCAACTTGGTGTGCCACGTCCTCTGATTCTCCTCCATAATCCTCTATAAATTTTTATTTATGGACTTAGCCAACCCATTGCCTTAAGGATAATAGTTTGAGGATGTGTTGAGGTAGATGCCCATTTTGAGAACCCCTTCATTTGTTTTCAAACTAAGGAAAGCCAAAGCATTATTAGATACGATAGTGGATGAAATACCAAACCTAGTCACAATGTTGTCATAAAAATCTAAGACTGCACTTTCATTGGCTTCCTTCATGCAATGGATTCCACCCACCTAGTGAAGTAATTAGTTGCAGTAAGCATCCACTTATGCATTGCACTTGATGGGGGGTTGATTACTTTAATGAAGTCCAAACCCCACTACATGAATGATTTCTCTACTTGAATTAGGTTGAGAGGGAAAACTGCTAACCTTTGATTACCTATGAAGAAAGCAAAATCCTGACAAATCCTCACCCATACATAAGCATCATTAAAGAGTCTGGGCTAGTAATAGCTAGCCCTCATGATCTTTGTTGCAGTAGTTCTTGGAACAAAATGACCTCCTGCAAGCCCATCATGGAAATGCTCTAAAATTTTGGCTATTTGATCATCATCTACGCACCTCAGGAGCACTCTATTGAGGTTTATTCTAAACAAAACCCCATCAAATAAAGCATAAGGTATGGATTAAAGTCTGAAATACCTTATTTTTGCTGTGTCCATACCTTGAGGGCACTCACCCATTAGCATAAAGTACATCATATCATGGAGCTAACTAGTGTGAGGTGGAGGTGCATTTGCTTGTAGGTTATCTTGTTTTACCAAGATGACCTTTTTATCTTCATGAAGGTCATCGACCATATGCTCACATAATCCTTTACCTCTTACTAGCTTAGTGACCTTGATCTCCATGTCATACTTCATTACTTTAGTAATCCACCTAGCTCTTTTTTCGCTCAAATCCTTGTTAAGAAGGAAGTCTCTTACCCTAGGATGAGACACCATAAGGTGGATTTTGCTGTTGGATAACATTGACATGAACTTATTGAGGCTCCTTACTACTATAAAGACTTAATTTTCTATAAAGGCATACCTCACCTCATACTCTTCAAGCCCCTAACTGAAAATGCTAATGGCTACTCAAGTCCTTCGCCATTCCTTTGCATCATTATAGTTGATATATTATCAATGTTAGCAAAAGCATACAATATGAAATCCATTAAGAAATCAAGATTCATAAATGTGGGTGCTTGAGCGATGGCTTGCTTGATAGCCTCAAACGATGACTTGCTTTCATTTAACCAAGTGAACACTTGGTTCTTTTTTAGCATAGCAGTGATGGGTTTGACCAAACTTGTAAAATTAGGGATAAATCTTATCATGAAGGTTATCTTTCTAAGGAAACTTTGGAGTCCCTTCTTATGCTTGGGCAAGGATAAGGCCAAGGTGGCACTTGTTCTATCAGGATCAATGGACAACCCCTCCTTCGAGATGATGTGGCCCAGTAACTTACCTTCATACATGGAAAACATGCACTTCTTGGGATTCAAATAAATCCCATACTCTCTACACCTTTCAAAAATGAGCCTCATATGGTGTATATGCTTTTTGGCATTCTTGGAGAAAACTATGATATCATCTAAGTAAACCAACACCATTTAGTTTAGCAGCCCTTGGAAAGCCATGTCCATGGCTCTTTATAAAGTTATATCAGGGTTTAATAGACCAAAGGGTATATTTTCGTATGCATACATGCCCCATTTGGTGGTGAAGGTAGTCTTGTACCGATCTTCATCTTTCACCCAAACTTGGTTGTAGCCAGAAAATCCATCGAATAGAGAGAAGTGTTTTGATTCTACAACTGCTTGGAGAAGTTACTCCATAGATGACAGAGGGTAGTGATCTTTCAAGGAGACTTTGTTCACATCTTTGAAGTCTACACAAAGCGTAATCTCCCCACTCTTTTTGCTTATAGGCACCAAGTTGGTTACCCATGATGAATGTTTGATGGGAAAGATGATCTTAGACTCAATCAATTTTATTAACTCTTTCTTCATGAGCTCTTCAATCTTAGGGTTAACAGGCATTTACTTTTGCCTCACGTGCTTGACATTGGCCTCCAACTCTATGGTATGCTGAGCTTCCTTAGGATCAAAACCCTTTAGGTCACTATACTCCCAAGTAAAAATGTCTGCATACTCCTAGCAAAGTGCTATGAAAGCATGCCTCTCAGCCTTGCTACTTACCTTCCAAAGCTTGAAAAGTTTGTCTTTGAAGATGAGGCCTCTCTCATAGTTCTCTTCATTAGTAGACATTACTACCTTTTCTTTTCTCATATGGTCTCCTTCATGAAAAATTCCCTCAAGTGTAACCAATCCCTTAAGAAGTTTGTTCGACTTTAGCTGAACAATATAATCCTTATATTGATGCTATAATTTAGCTTGGTTGGAAGAGGAGAACTTAACTTAATACTGTAAGAAGCAATAAATTTGCTTGTCAGTTTCAAAAACCTACCAGTGAGCTTCATTATCTAGTACTGATGGCCTCGCCATCACCTTGACATGTGGTTGAACCTTATCTTCTTTTAGCTCACTTGGAATGTCAAACTGAGCTCCCACGACTGTCAGCCTGTCAACATGTTGGTTCTAATTTTTTGGGACAACTTGAATGTCAAAGGCCTCAACATATTCAATTAGGTCCCACACTCAATTTTTGTAAGACACCATCAAAGGGCTTTTTGTGATGTTTAAACCTCTAACTTGGTTTACTATGAGCTCGTTGTCCCCTTAAACTTATAGCAATTTGATTTATCTTTTGATGGCCTATTGAAGGCCATGGATCAAGCCTTCATATTCTACTACATTTGAAGAGAAACTAAAATAAAACCTAGAGGAAGATAAAATCTTATTATCTGAGGGTGAAATCAACATTGCCCCAGCACCTGCACCATTTTTTCTCCTTGAGCCATCAAAGAACAACTTCTATAAACCATTTAGGTCTTCTTTAGGTCCAAGGAGGGAAAGTATGGGTTGATTCTCTTCATGTAGCAAATAGACACCCGTGTCTCTTTCCTCAACACCTTCCAAAGGGTTGAAAATTGGTTATCTCCCCATAGCTCATCCAAGAATAAGTTTGGAACCTCTTCAGTATGAGTGTTTAGCTCCTATCCAATAGTAAACTCATCCTCATCAAGGATAGTATAATTGAGGTTTATGTTATCTAGTTGATGGGGTTCAATGTGCAATTATGCCATGGGTTCAACCTTGATCGAGACCTTAGTCCCATACCTTATTCTAAATGCCATGTAAGACCAACATTCTACAAGGTAACCCCAAATCTTGGTTGTGAACTATCTATAAAGACATAATGAAAAGTGAGAAGTGACATCTTAGATCAACACATCTTTCATCATGAACATGCTAGGACAATCATGTAAGGTTAGGCTCAATTTTTTGATGATACCTGATGGATTTGTGGAAGAATCATTAAGCTACAGGACTCCTTTGGTGTATGTCTCATACTTGAGATTTAGTTGGTCAGTAATAGATTTTGGCATGACTGAGGTGTTGGCCCCACTATACACCAAGAAGTTGTGCACCAAGGAGTCATTGATGATTAATAAGATGTAGAATGGGGGGGGGGGCACTTGGTCACACTACTTGACCTTTCTACCAAAGAACTCTTGGCTACATTAGTGAAGACTTCAATTTCTTTGCTTGGTTGCTTACTTATAGTTGTAGAAACACTCATCTTGGATAAACCTTCTTGAATAATGTATACTTGGTCAGGCATGAAAATCATGTCCCACATTGGTATGCTCATGCTATATTTATTTATTTGCTCCATAATGTTGATTGGTGTACCCCCAACCTTTGCCTGGGTTTTGGGAGCAACTACTGTTAGCTTTGTTAGTGAAGGAGTGATGACAAGAGGCTTTTTGAAAGCTTCCTGATTGTCACCTATATTCCTTCTCTTGAACCTTATGTTCACTGAGACTAGGGTGTGGGCCAAACTGGGAGTAGCTTATAGATTGGATGCATAGCATTCATCTTGCTCACTGATGACCATTAAGGCTTTTGACTAGTTTGACCCCTGATCTGAGCCTTGTTCTTATGGAGGCTACTCTTGCTTTGTTAGTGTGGGTACCTCTATGCTTTCATCCATAAGAGCCTAGTTATATCCATAAGTAATAGCCTACTACCATTGATCATTGAATGCTTGGTTGGATCCATAGTTGGGATAATGGATTGTCCAAAAGAATGATTCCAAGGCATTATCCCTTCAACCTCTTGAGCCACATTGTTCTAACTAAGACCAAGGAGTTGGAAGGGCTTGCAGTGTTTGAATTATAATTATGTTTCCTAGCATAGTTAGGCTACCCCTATCCTCAGAAACCTCCTTTGTAGGCTAGCCTGTTAGCTTGATAAGGTTGTTATTGAGGATAATACTAAGATTGATAAGGCTTCTTGTAAGCCTGATACCTCTTGACATTGACCACATTATTTCCCAAGGATTGGAGCATGCTTTTCAATTCTAAGTAATTCTTCTTCTCTTGGGAGTTGTTGGATCCACTAGTAAAGGCCTTCTCTTACTTAAGTTAAATCACAATAGCAATTGTTGGCATTGGAAGTATAACATCAAGTGGAGAAATGACTACAAGAGGTGGTCTAATATTTAGAAAAAGAGGCATTGGGGGTCTAGGAGTAAGCTTTCCAACCTAAACTAGGTAATTTTCTGCCTTGATGGCTACCTTGTAAGCATCGGGCAGTATGTCTCCTCCCATAGATTGAATCATTACAACTATGCCGTTATTAAGAGCCTTAAAGTAATTCAAGAAAGTAAAGTTCAGAGATGGTCTAAAATATTTTTAAATTCTATTATATGCCTTCTAAAATCTCGTATTGAAGTCTTTCATGACTTCATGATGATCTCTCTTAATTATGGTGAGCTTCTCTACAAGTGATAGATGATCACTCTTATCTACAAACCTTTTACATAGGGATGTTCCCAGCTCATCCCATGAGTAGATAAAATTCAGAGCTAGTCCCCTATACCATTCTAATGCCTTTCCTTTGAAAGATATAGTCAATATCCTAACAGTCACATTCTCCACTATGATATTGTGAATGTTGCAGAAGTTGGCTATGTCTGTTATGTGCTTATTAGGAGTCATAACTTGGTCTCTTATGTAATAAGGAACACTTTTGAGGGCTGATAATAGTATATGATCATACTATGGTATGTTCAAAGGGATTTGGCCATTGAAGCCCACAAAAGCTCTTTGGAGAATCATAGCAGTAAGAGGGGTACCAAAGGTCTCCTTATGTAAGTAAGCTTTATGACTGGTCTAGGAGGAGGGTGCCCTATGTAAGGGTGAGTATGGGTGAACCTTAAATTTCTTACTGAGTTTAAATGTAATTCAACAAACTCAGAATTAATAGCTATATAATTTGATCTTATAGTCACCTTTAGCATGAAAAATAGCTACTGCTCTACCACCAGATAGCTAGGTGTTCTTTAAAGTCACCAAATCCTGAAGGATGAATGCTACCACTACTGCGAAATGACCAACAACATCAAATTTGACCAATCTTTCATAAAAATAAAATGAAATGGTAGTTGTCACATCGGGCATGCCAAAACTATTATAGCTTGGAATTGCACTCTTATGAGAGAGTTCTTCAAGTTCCCTCACTTCCAGGTACAAGCATGGAGACAACCTCAAGATGTGGGTATCGTATGGTGAGGTTGAACCTCTAAGATTTTTTATGAGGCTAGTTCCCAGGTGCTTCACTTTAGCTCTTGAGATCATACTAAAATCTACTATCAGCTAATAAAAAGGGGTAAGAGGATGACTGAAAAAGAAATCTAAGCTAATGGAGGTGATGCACCAAAAAGAAGTAATCCACTTGGTCTGGGAAAAGAGCTAACTACTAATGAACCCAAATAGGACACAGGCTATTCTTGTTCTATCTCAAGGCCATAGGGATGGATATTTTGCATAGAGGTTGAAGGGAAGCCTTTCACTTTGAAGGATAACAAAAAAAAAAAGGTCTACAGAAGAAACTATGAACTGGTAACACTTCAAGGAGAGCTCAACACATAAATACTTCATGAAATCCTACACAAAATTGAAAGGATCAAAATCAAGGTGATAAAATAAATCATAGGTGATGAATGAAAATTATATATTCTATAAATGAAACCAAATGTACACACTTGTTTTAACAAAAAATAGAAAAGTCTTCCTTGTATTGCTTCAAAAGAGTCTTTTACAAATGGATTTCTGCAGAGTAACTCTATCACCAAGCTAGGGATGATTTGCTTAGCACAAAGGAATCTATTTATATATAAAAAGGGGGTGAGAGAAGAGGAATAAAGAATAAGTGGCTCATGGCTGGAACTCTAACATTGTACTTTATTATTTTCCCTAAATGTGTTGCTCAAGATCACTCGATAATCCTCTTGAGCCCCTCCTGTCTTTAAGTTTTTCTTTTGGTGTATCTGAAAAGCCATGTTGTGAGAAGTTGGAATGTCTCTTCTTAGCATGATGCATTTAAGCATTGAACATCGATTATAGGGAGCAAACTATGATAGATGAGAGCCTTCATAATTTCTAGCTACCAGCTGCTTGCACTATCCTATGCTTATTGGTCATCTTTATGCCACTTATCCTTTACTGATTGGCCCTTTCTACTCTAGTTTATGCTATGTGGTATCCTTCCATTCATTTCATCATGATTCTTTGTTGCTAGATCAAGCTTACATCAAGCACGTGAAGAATATTGATTTAATCTATGCAAAGTAATTTGAGTTTTTTGATCTCTACAACTTCAAGCTTTCACAGATCCTTTAATTATAAAGCCTTTTAAGTAAAGTACTTGTAGAAACCTGATTTACTCTATGCAGAGTAATTAAAGTTCTCTAAGCTTACTTACTTTAGACTTATCCATCTTGAAGTCTTCTCACTTTGTTGTTTCTAGGCCGTAAGACTTTGAGCTTTTCAAACCTGATTGCTCCCAATGGCTAGTCACTTATCTTGATTTTGACGTCCATTGGCCCATCATTTCCTTTGGACACTTGGTCTCAGGTTTTTATTTTGAAGGAATTTATTTGGAGGAATTCCTTTGACCTTTTCTTTTGGGTAAAACTCTCGAAGGAATTTCTTCGGACAATTTATCCAAAGGAATTACGTCAGACTTTTTGTCCTCTTCCTTCAAAAATTGCCTTTCAAACTTTTTGCAATGGACCTTCTCGAAGGGTGAGAGACCCTTCAGGCTTCTTGTGTGTCCCTTCAGACTTTCGTGAATGATCCTATCAAAGGGAAAGATACCCTTAAATTTTTTTGAAATGGTCCTTCCGAAGGGTAACATACCCTTCGAGGAAATTACAACTATCCACTTGGAGAAGGAAAAGCCCTTTAGATTTATGAATGTAACCTTAGGTTCTTGAAAGACCCTTTGAAAAAGTTGAAGAGGACCTTCATAAATCTTGACTAGTCCCTTTTTCCCTAAAAAAGGCCCTTTAGCATTTTGAAATTGCCCTTCAATTTTTTTAAAAAGACTCATCCCTTGAAGAACTCGAGAAACACTATTTTTCGAGACCAAATCGGGTCTGTCAAGCCCCTTTACTTATTTCAAGCTTCTGACTACTTAGAACTTATGAAGTAATCAAGTAGTGCTCCTTGGAAAACTTGAAATACACTGCCCATGAGTAATTCAGTTTCGTAAACTTGAATTAATTCTACTTATAAAACATTTAGAAGTTAAGCACTATTGGAAACCTCATTTTCACTATGCCCTCAAAAACTCAAAGTTGTCATTGATGGAAAAACTGAAGTCCTCCCAAAGACTTGCCATTTCCTTGCCTGAAATTTCCCTTTTTCATACTTAGGCAAATTTTGATATGTGGGCCAAAAATGGCCAACAAGAACTACTCAATCGAGAAGGGGCCATTGCTCGTTTCACTAGTAGGTCCTGTCAATGGGTCAACTACTTTGGGGTTCCTGTGGTAATCCTCACAATGAGTTTTAGGGCTTTTACCCAAGCACTTACCACAGTTATGTAGTCGAGTTTTTACCTTGATCCAAAATAGATTATTATACAAAAAATTATTTAAATGAATTATGTCATAGAACAAAGTTAAGATTTTCTAAAAATTTACTGAAAGGAATTATGCATGAAAATAGAGTTAAGAGTTTCCAAAGGAAAACAAAAAAATTGGTCCTAGAAAGCACTATTATACCAGTTGAGAGGATCCTCCTGCAACAAATTAATAAAAATGCATGAAATAACATATTTATAAAATTAACAAAAATACTGAAAGGATTATATTGATCGCATGCCACTTCAAGGGGGCAACCTCCTTTGAGCAAACTCAATAAAATAAATTCAAGGATGCCTTCATTGGCCTCAAAACTTATATGATAAGTCTAATCTAAGAAACTACTACTTTCCATGAATGTGGGATAAAACAAAATGCTCACGGGATGACTTACAAAGCATATGCATCCATAACAACTATTACACTAACAAAATAAATAGCAGGGGTAGCACAGGTTCCTAACAGATATTTTGTAATTCATGGGATACTTGATTAAAAATACTTACTCATTAGGCCTCAACAAGCAACAAACCCACTTGGCAAAGCATAAGAACCATCTAGATTGGCAACAACCATGCACTTTGAAGATCCCATTAGAGGTTTCATGTTTTTAATATCATAATTAAGATCATCATTTATTGGGCAATGTTGAATGAAGTGTCCTATATAAATAAATAACACATATAAGAATTATAATCTATATACAATCAACCCCCATGTATTTGAACATAATTTCAACTTAAGTGTATAAGTTAACGATATACAAGATACTATTGATCAGACTTGGAATCTTACATTTATGACACACATAACCTTGTGGTGTAGTTTTGTTTTCCATTATGTGACCTATATAATTTGCAAATTGATCATAAAATAAGACATGTGTAGCTAAAGAATCCCATAAACCTCAAATATGAGGAAGATGTGCATTAAAATGAATATGAACTTTGTACCACTACCTCGCATGTTTATGAAAATCCCTACATTTCTAGAAATATGCCAATGGTTATAGCCATAGTGAAAATATGAAGAAATTATAATGTCTTACCATTGGTTTAATCTAATGCAGTTACATGAACCAAAGTCCTAATTATGTTATTTTTATCGATTTTATTTGTAATAGTTGGTTGTGAACGTGTCTATGTTTGTAATACCTAGGGTACTTTAGGCAATTCATATTTTAAATTTAAGATAAGTAAAGCCTTATTCCTAGGTCTTAACTGCCAACCATGTTCTTATCACTAGTACAAAGATGCACATTGTTACAAAATTGAACTAAGATGAAGTAGGCATCATAAAACCATTCTTAGGTGGTAAAACTTGATCTTTGGGAATTTTAGTTTATTCAGACCTCCAAATAACATGTATGTTTCTAGTCTTAGGCCCTGCTTGCCTACTAAATGATGCTTAGCTACATGCAACATTTTTTGGATGATGATAACTAAACCCATAAACACTGTGTATAGAAAATAAAATTGTGTCCACTTGGATTGCATTATCTTGAGTAACATTGTAGATTCATAAATGAGCTAAATTATGGGATGCAAATGTCTATATTCTTTTTCTCTATCACAATTATCATTTGAGGCTTTCTTGGAACTCAATGCACTAAAAAAAATGAATTTGTTGGCATCATTAATGCACAATAATGATGTTCTAAAAATTTAAAAGTTGTAAGCTAGATCATAACGTACACTAACCAATGGAATTGAAATGCATTTTTAAGGTCTACCACTGGAATGGACATTGTGCTTTTAAGGCATTGTGAGTTTTTAAAGCATTACAGAGTAGAATATTCAATGAAATATGGGATATATATGGTATATTTGGAAACAAAAAAACCTACTTTTACAACCACACTTTTGTATGGACCAAATTATAACATATTAGCCTTGAGTTCAACCATCGTAGAAACTAATTTCCCACATGGCAAAGGCCATTACAACCACTAGTGCTTTAATTATTCTAAAAATTCTTTGTAATAATGTTGAAAATGGTGAGATATGCAATATAAATTGAACCTGACAAAGAATTCTAGATTTATATATTATCCAAATTCTTGATTTTCAAATCACATGTTCAAAATATAAACATATATGCGAGAAAAATCTAATCAAATTTTAACAAATCAAACCTATGCCAACTTAACACATATATTGTTCACATTTATCTGATATAATTTGTCTTGGCAAAGCACATTAGAACATCCCAAAAAATAAATTTGTCTCATATAATTTGACTGAACAAATTACATTAGAATTGTAAAAGAACCTATTGTCACTGTTTTATTTTACTAGTAAAATAATCATTATAACCTTTAGTTAATGACTACAACAAAATCAAATATCACCAAATCTTATTACTCTAGTTTCTCTTCATGATTGATAATATGTGCAACGGACCCATTATTACTCAAATACAATTTTAAGAAAAAAAAATAGAGCTTCATTTATTTGAGCATTAGACATCACAAGCTCAAAATCAACATGCCTTCCCAAACGATTGGAGTCATTTTTTTTGTGTTTCAAACTAGTAACGAATAACAAATGGCCTTTACTAGATACACAGTCATAATCTTTTGCACTGTTAAACTTATATCACTCACAAAACTATCAATTAGTTGATTATGGAATTATATCAAAAGATATGGATGATTGTAATCAGCCAAACACAAGAAAACACAAAAGAAAAAAATAGTGCTTCTGCACCAATTGTGGACACAAAAAAAGCTACTACTGCATCTTTCTGATTGATGTCTAAATGCTTACATTATGCCTCTATATGAGCAAGACTTAGATAGATTGCAGAATAACAACTTTACTATTTAAAGAAGTTTATACAACTTCCAAGAAGATACAATGTATAAACAAAAAATAATGCAAAATAGAATTACTAAAAATACATAGAAGAATTTACAAATACCAACACTCCCCCTTAAATTCTTTCACTAGCTATTACAACATCCATTACTCCTAAATTCTGTCTCAAATGCTCAAATGTCTCATTCGTTAGTGCCTTTGTAAATATCTCTGCTAATTGATCTTCAGATCTGCAAAATGCCAATTTGATTTCATCATCTTCAACCAATTCTCTTATGAAGTGATAACGAATTTGTATGTGCTTGTTTCGTCCATAGAACACTGGATTCTTTGTCAATGCTATTAAAGACATGTTATCACAAAATATGATTGTGCCATCTCTTTGTTTCTTCTTCAAATCAGTGAGTATTCTCCTTAGCCAAATTGCTTGACATGTTGCTGCATTTATTGCAATGTATTCAACTTCTGTTGTGGAAAGAGAAACTATGGATTGTTTCTTGAATGCCCAAGAAATGGCTCTTGAACCCATGTAAAACACATAACCAGATGTGTTTTCCCTGTCATCTACACCACTTTTCCAATTGCTATGTGTATAGCCAACTAGATCAAAATCACTTGATACAGTATAAAGAATGTCATAGTTCTTGGTTCTATTAACATATCTTAGAATTCTCTTTCCTGCTTGCCAATGTGTATCCTTAGGTGTTTCCATAAATATAGAAATCAAACTTACTGCATACATTATATCAGGGCTAAATGTTGTCAAATACATGAGGCTACCTACCATGTTCTTATATAAAGTTAAATTCGCCTCATTGTTGCAATCTTCCTTACTCAATTTGAGCCCTATAGTGATTGGTGTTGGCACAGGGTTACAGTTCAACATTTTGAACCTCTTCAAGATTTGTGAAGCATATTTTGACTGAGAGATGAATATGCCATGATCCATTTGTTGTACTTTTATACCAAGAAAATACTTTAACAAACTCAAGTCTGTCATTTCAAATTCCTTTTTCATTGCTTCTTTGAACTCACCAATAAAAACATCATCATTCTATGTGAAGATTAAATCATCTACATATAACACATCAATCAAAATCTTACCATAACTCTCCTTAATATAGTGTAGGCTCGTTACTGCCTTTGCTGAAACCATTGATGGTGAAGTATGAATCAATTCTACTATACCAATGCATCCTACAGAAAGCTGCCCTAATAGTTCTTGATGCAATAGAGCTGAATTAAATAAAGGTAAATAGATACCAATGCATCCTCAATCCCAAATTTCTTCTAACAATCTTTCCAATAATACAACATATCGTAGCAAATGTGACAATTAATTCGTTTTCAACAAGAGAGAACACAAGGCAAGGCAGAAAAGGAATTCAACCATTGCAAGTAACAAAGAAGGTCAGAACTCATTCCGAGATCTTAAACTTCAGCATGTTTAGGCACACATTAGAGCATACAAATCACTAATATATTGGGCAACGCTAACGGTAGCCGTAATTTATTTTCTTATGTTGGGCATGGAGGGAATGGGAAGAAAGTTAAAGGGAAGCACAGTCGGCAGGAGCAAAGGAGAGCTTCTGATTGGCATTGTCGTACACAATATGGTAATTCTGCTGCTGCTGAGTATTTCCAAGGGTGGACGTCCCCATTGAAGACTCGCCCTCGCCCCTATCCAGCATCAGAAAATTTCGGTCCAAAAGTAGACGGCATTAACGTTTTCGGACGGAGGCCCACACGCTGAAAATTCTGTGCTAAAAGACAGACTTGACTATAAATCAGCGTCTGTCCAATAAAAAACAGACTTCGGAATATGTTAACTTCTATATT
This sequence comes from Torreya grandis, assembly GCA_037957365.1. Lineage (NCBI taxonomy): Eukaryota > Viridiplantae > Streptophyta > Pinopsida > Cupressales > Taxaceae > Torreya > Torreya grandis. Next base: position 7,064,347 of record JARHVA010000118.1, on the reverse strand, counting down.
AAAAGACAGACTACATTTAATTTTTTAATTCAGCGGGCCTTCAAAAATGTTCATGCCCTGTATATTTTAACAGAATTGGAATTTTGATCAGCCACTTATTTTCTTTATCATGCTTAATATTTGTAGGGACTTGCCGTCATTTTTGGGAAAATTACTAGAGGACACCTAAAAATGGCCGTTATCCATTTCTTGGAAATGTTAAATTGTGTGATTTTAAATTGTTTTTAATATTTAATTTAAATCAAGTGTTATTGATGTCTTTTATTAGATTTTTATAAATTTTTATTTTTATTTTTAAAAATTATGTTATACTTTCTTTTCTTTAATTTATCACTCTTTAAATTTATCATCCAAAGCATTCAAATAGTCTTAGCGTTATCATATTTACAATGATTCACATCATAATGTAGGTTACAAGGTTGAAATTGTATTAGAATTTGACATGTTTTTTCTAGATTTTTTTTTTTTTTTTTTTCATTTATATCATTTTTGTAGCACATAGTTAACACAACTAAATATTTATATTGAGTCAAAATTGTACAAGATGTGTGTCACATTTATGTTGAGATTGTGCTAACAATTAACATCATATTGGTATTGTATTTGTACTGATAATTAATTATATATAATCATTTTATTTTATTTATTTATTTATATATAAATTATTTATTTTAAATTTGAATATTCATAAATAATTATTTTGATTTTTATCAAAAAAATTGTTACAATTATATCTAAAAATATTAGTTGTAATAAACAAAAAAATAAAAAATTGTGATAATTATATATAAATAATGTATAATGTTAAAAAAAGTCAAATTAATATAATCTCCCTTTAAAATATGTTAGTGCCCAAAATTGCATTAAAACAATTGAACCCTTATCAATTTTTAATGCCCAAGTCCTTCGCCTAATTTCTCTGTTCAAATATTCACTTTAAGGTCAAGTTCCATGTTAACTTGGCTAAGTGTTAAATTGGTCTTTACTTGGTGTATGTGTAAAGCCCTTAGATTTTTCTAGACTTTTTGCGCAAACACTTTGCCCAACGGAAATAGGTCTTTGGGCTTTTTGTCTCAGACAAAAAGTTCGAAGACTTATTTCCATGGGGCAAAGTGTTCACACAAAAAAGTCCAAAAAAAAATTCCATTGTTTCAGGCAAAGTGTAAGACTCTGTTGCATCGAACAAATTGTTTCGGACAAAATGTCTGAAATAATTGTCCCCACAAAATGATTCGCACAAAAACCTTGAAAGAATTGCATAAATTCGAGAAAAATGTAAAGTCCAAATATTTCAGGAAAAGTGTTCCGCAGAAAAGTCTGAAGGATCATTTCTATCGAGTAAATTGTCCACGGCAAAAAGCCCAAAGGAATTTCGTCAGACATTTTGTCTATGACAAAAATCTTGAATGTGCTCAATATTTAGGAAAGATTGTTGTGGGGGAATTACTCTGAAACAAAAGTCCTGATATAAAAACACCAAAGACCAGATTATTGTGGAACAAAAGTATTGAAAGACAAAAGGCCCGATGAGTAAAGCTCTGAAGAAATTTGCTTGAATTGCATAAGTGTCGAGCAAGTTCCTGTCGATCCATGGTTTGTGCTTGATCAGGTCAAGGCCCGATTGACGGTGTGAGATGGATAGAGGATTGTTTAGCACAACTCAAGGCAAACACAGAAATGGACTAATCAATATACTTATACATTTTTTAAGTTTGCCTAAAAAGCATCTCATTGTCAAAGGATCACATAGCATAAATATTTTGGATGCCATGAACATCTCCTACAAGTTTGGTGCCTTTATATTTTTTCTGACTCAATATGCAAGCTTTCAAAAAGTTGAACAAGCAATGTGACAGTCATGAGGATGTCTTTGATGGTCATGTGAATGTCAAAATAAAGCTAAACCATTATACATTAGAGCTTAAATTTGACAATTGAATGGACGTCATTGATGGTCACGAGAACATCAAATGACAGGGATGCAAATGTTAAATTTAATCCAGAATAATTATCTATTGGGGCTTAAATTTGACGGTCGTGCACCCATCAAAAACATTCATACAAACGTCAAATGACAGGCATGCAAATGTTAAAATTAAGCTCGGTGATTATCTATTGGGGCTTAAATTTGATAGTTGTGCACATGTCAAAGATGTTCCCATGGACATCAAATGACAATCACATGGATGTCAAATTTAATCCATAGTAAACAGCCAATGGAATTTTATCCTTTCGATCTAGATGAATGGTCTGCATTTGATCATGCTTCAAGATCAACAGTGTGAGTGAGAACTGACTTGTCAAAAGACTTGGACTCAATAGGAAGATGCCACGTGGTGAAGGGGCGTTGGTTTAGGCTAAGATTGACTATATAGAGCATAGAAAGTCTGTGGATTCACCAGGTGTCATGATTTGAAGAGGTCTTAATGGAGATCTAATGGCTTACAATAAAAGATAATGCTAAATGGACATTGAAATCTCGTAGAGCTACCATGTGGGCGTTCATCAGCATACAAGGATCTGATATTGCCATATAAGAAGGTGGACATTTCAATGGAACTCAAGGTAGATGTGGTAGCCAATGAATTCCTCTATTGATGAACAAGAAGCTCAACCGTATATGGGGACATGTAATGTTGAGGTTAGTTTAAAGTAGAGATATTGATGAACAAAGTGACATGGTGATGCCACATAGACATACATGTCATATTCAAGGACCATGTGTAATTTAGTTAGCAGAACTTCCACCATTGACAATAGCTTGGCAATTTACAAATTGCAAATTTGTGAGAGGGACCAAGATTTACCCAAATCAATCAAAGGTTGAAAATAATGCATTTATGCATTAAAAAGGGGAAAATATGTGGAAAGACAAATTTGCAAAATGAAAAAAAAAAAAAAGGCAAGTTGGAGCCAAAAGGGTAAATGGGTTGAGTAAACGTGGGTATTATATTTTCTCATGTTTAGCTTATCCAAGCTTCTCCATTGGGAGAGATATTGCAAGTTTTCAAGATAATGGTGGGCCACTCCAAGGAAGATCATTTAAGTGGCCATGGATCCAAAATATTCCTAGGAAATCATTGTAAGAGTAGGTTGTTCCATAGCGTGCATAAAAGGAAGGGCAACTATCCAGGAGGTTCTAGTTGTGTAAGTAAGTGGTCCAAGGCATCTTTAGGCAGTTCCACATAAAGACAAATGGTTTATTTTCCCTTCACCAGGAATATTCTCTTTCCATCTCATATGAATACATCTCAAGCTATGAAATCAAAAGTTTGTTACAAATCTTCATCATTCATTATAAAGGCAGTTAAAGCGATGATTTTTTTCTTGTAAATAGATGAATATATCAAGCGTGGCATGGAATATTTTCCATCTGGAAGCATCTTGGTGGACTTGAAGGCTTGTTTTACAATTTTAAAAAGTACAACCTATAGTCCCATGATTTGAGAAGGGATGAAAATTTATAAATAGAGGGATTCTCCTCTATTCAAGAGGTTGGTTGGCTATTATATTGGTCATTGTGTTGATTATTGTTGGTCTTTGTTTTTCCTAAGTATAGGCTCTTCCAATTTTTGGGATCATGGTTGTGTGTGTATTTTACCTTTCTTGCTAAGGTGGCTACAAATGTACAACCATTTGCAAGCTCTAAGAGCATCTCTATATGTCTCCCTATTTAACATGGATCAAATCCACCATACTTGTCCCCATGAAAACATTTTGAAACATTGATGTATGCAAGATTTTCTTTCAAGTTAATTGAAAATACATGTGGTTCTTTATTGTATACTATTGATGAAATTTAATGAGTTATTTTACATGCTATGTTGATTGGATATCTAGCTTTGTGCTTATGTATAGTTGTCATCTTGGGCATAGATCTAGGTTATAAACCCCTTTTTACATAGAGATTTGGAAATATTTTGTTGAATACCTCATTAGGTTACCTTCGATTCATGAATTTAGTAGGAGAAATTATTTGAGATTCTAGTTTCAGTGTATGTTCTAGGGTTTCAAGGATCATTTGGGAATTTTCATTCTATCAACACCAATGGATGCAAATTTCTCCTTATAGTCTTCATGGCTTGCATTTTAATTTTCCTACATCTTTATAATAGGTGATGTCATGTATGTTGAAATAAACCCTATTTTTTAAAAACCACTAGCACACCACCCCCTTTTTACTATTATCTAACTGTCCTACCTTATCCCACCTTACACATAACTCACCCTTTGCATACTATAAGTGTTATTTGCCCTACAAATACATAAAATCTTGCATACCTAACATGTGTCTGCATCTTGTGATTCAAAGACCCAACACTATAGTCTTCCTTTTAAGCCCCTTGTTCTTGAATTTTTTTGTAGAATGAAGGTTACATGCACATCCACATATGTATTTAGTAGCTTGTATGTGACTTAGTGCATTTATTCATTCTATGTGACAACCCTTCTTGGGTGGAATGAACAAGTTTGATTTTTGTTTTAATCATATTTATGTCTCTTTATGCCAATAATCTCCATGGAGGTTGGATTGTAAAATATATCCATGTGATCAAGCTACCTCATAGGTCCTCTCACCTTGGTTCAGGCAGAGCCAGAAGTAGCAGGGAGTTGACCATACCCTTTGTTGGTACCTCTCAGTCATTTTCTCTATTCTACTCATTCTTGGTGCTAAACCCTCCCCTGGCTATAATGACATACTATCAGGTTTTTCATATTTATTTATCATTTTATTCAAGTGTGCAAGGTCGAGTGAAAGAGGTGTAAATTAGGAACCAACACTCAATTGACACTATTGTCGGGGAATAAAAAGGTACCTATGGCACTCGTGTTATCGAGGACTCTTGCAAAGAGCTAGATCTATATGTATTTCAAGTTTAAAGGTTCTATTCTTGTTATTTGAGCTTACTTCAGACTATCTTGGCCATCAACATTACAATACTCCATTAAAGACATGCTAGGAATTAAGATATTTGACAATTTGACTTCTACTGCATTTATTGCAAAAAGCTATTAACATTGCATGTTGAAAGGTGTTTTTTCCCTTTTGAACATTATTATGAAAATTTTAGTGTCTTTGATTTTACTCTCATCATTAACTTCACAAAGTATGTTGTCAGCATGTATCACAAACAATTTGTCAACTGTTATATTCTAGAATTGTGATCCTAGTGGCAACTTCGATTCTTATGACCTGGTTTCAAAGACGACCAATGTCTGCTCTATATATTCTACTTAATTTCAACTTTGAGTATTTTCTTATTTGTAAAGATGGAATGATTGAGATCATCCTTCAAAGGTGACCCACCTAAGAAACTTGTCTCACTTTTAAGTTTATATCAAAGATGAAAGAGATAGGTTTGAAAGCCTACTGAAGGGTAGAGTTTAGCTGCTGAGGGCTATCAAGATTCTGATAATATTGAAATCTTTGTTGAACCTCCCATTATTGAGGACTATCATATCTCTCCTAATAATTTTAAGACATATAGTCCCATTTAGTATCTACCTCCTTCCCAACTAGTTGAATCCCCTCCCAAGTCTAACCCACCAAGTCCACACCATTCACCCCCTCATATCCCTTTGCCAATTGTTTGTGAGCTCACTATTGAACCAATCATGAGGTGTAAGGACCCAAATGAGAGTGAACGTCCTACATTTCATGTTCCCAGATTCAAGCCTATCAATTTTGATGAAATTTAAGGCTTCCTAATGAAGTCCCAAATGAAGTTAGGAAATGCCTTCTAAAATTCCAAGGGATCAATGCAGTAAGTGGTGATCAACACATGAGGGATTTTCACAATATTATTGAAGATTATGAGGTTGAGCATGAAGATGTGTGAATTAATTTGTTCATGCACATAATGGAGGAAGATGCTCATGAATGGTTTAATTCTCTTCCTAGTGGATGCATTTATTCATGGGAAGAAATGAGGAATGTTTTCAAAAATCAATATGATGATAGAATTGATCTAAGGTTTCTTTTGGCAGAATTTGAGAACATCAAAAAGAATCCTGATGAGTGTATGCAAGACTTAAATACAAGGTTCAACAAAGTTATGATGTGTCTACTCAAAAACATCAGGCCCAGTGATACAACATGCTTTATAAAATACTATGATGTCTTTGATAAGAAGGTTGTGTACTAATTGAGAGACAAAGCTCCCATGAACCTACAATTAACATTCAATATGGCTATCAAAATTAAAAACAACATAAAGGCTATGAGAAATCCTATGAACAAGCATGTTGATGTGAAATTAGTCAATCTAAAAAAGACACAGTCCACAAGATATCCAACCTTGAAGATATTGTTAAAACTTTGGCCTCTGTTGTCAAAACAATGTCATACAAGTTGGCTAGAGCTGAAAAGGGAATCTTGCATATGTCTACTAGTCAAGAAAGGGATCCAAATCTGAATCAAGCACAAGGAAGGTCTACTTTCCACCATCGAGATAATGATATAGGGAAGAGGCCTACACGTGAAGAGAGAACATAGAAAAATTAGAATAGAGGGGCTAAAAAAGAAGTACATGATCCTTTAAACACTAAGGTGAATACTGTAGATTATGACATTGATATTGATTGGTGTGACAAGTGTTTCCTTCCACATCCCCCATGTGATATAGCTGAACTGATTGATTAATATGTGGATGAACTTAAGTCTACATCATCTAGTGATGAGATTTTGATGTTCAATTGTCAAAACCCCTGAAGCGAATAGATTGTCTCCATGAAATTGCTAAGTGATATTACTTTTAATCAATTTTGGAGTGTAGTTGAAAAGGTAAGTGTCCCAAATCCTTAATTTTCTTGTGATGTTAATATGGAACAAGTATATGAATTTCCCATTCATGATTTTGATTTCTTACATTCTATGATGATTAAGAAATATGATGAGGGAATTTTGTCAATTGAGGATAGACAGTTGCTAATTAATGCAATAATCACCCAAGAAAAGGAATATCACTTGAAAATCAAATATCAAGTTTTTACACCTCAAGACATTACCCCTATAAATACAAAGACAAGGGATTCTAATAAGGATAATAAGAAAAATAAAATAGTCCCTAAAGATTCTAATCTAATACCTATTTCCCAATTGCTAATCCTGGAGGTGTTCCATCCAAGAATAGGGTACCCATATTGTCTTGTGTCCTTAAGGGTGCTAATGAGTTTAAACAAAATCCACCTTTGAAGGTTGATGTTAAAGATTCAAATCCATCCTAGCCTAATCCACTTCAGACCTTGAGTGATTGTATTCTAGTTGAAGGTGTTGTCACACTTCCACCCAATACTCCACTTCTTCAATATAGCATATGTGATATGTTTCAAGTGTTGAGCCAACTGAAAATCACTGTTTCACTTGTTGAATTATTAAAAATACCTAAACATAGGATGAAAGCATTCGAGTACTTGGAATTTGGTGAGATGTCTACTGTGAATGAAATTGAATTACCCCAAGCATCCCTAAAAGAAGATAAGGAATCAAAAGAGGTTACTAAACCTACTTTAGAGGTCTATTTGGGGACTGCATTAGTGGAGATCCATCTAAATGTGGATCCATTTTATACAACCCTACTGATCAATAGCCTGATTGTCCATAACTATATGTTTGATTTTAGGGATTTTTCCAATCAGAGTGAAAATTACATCAAATTTTGGCAAGTGTTATCCCATAGACTCATGAGAATTTCAAGTTGTTGGATAAGTCAAGGGATTGGTAGTGCAGTTAGCAATACATCCAGGTAAGTATTTTAATATGGACATGGTAGTTGTAGCTTCCCTTGAGTGGGGGATGCTACTATAACAAAAATGCACTATTAACATGGGTAGAAGTGTATAGATGGACTTATCTTATGCTACCATTCCACTGGAGGGTAATATGGTCAAGCTTTATAGAAAGCTAAAGATGTTACATGTAATTGAAGATTCGAAACATGCTTTGAATGAAGTATTATACATAGATGTGAAATTGGGAAACTTTGTTGGGAATTTTGATACTAATGAATAGCCTATTGTTCTTGATGTTAAACCTGACAAAGAAAGTTTAGTTTGAAAGATGTATTTTGATGGGGCTTGCTCCAATCTTGGAAATAGAGTTGGGGTTATCTTCTATGCATATAATGGTAAATGTTTTATGTTTTCTTTTTAGTTGTCCTTTGAGTGCATGAATAATATTGTTTAGTATGAAGTACTCTTGCTTGACTTGTGGATTTCCTATGAACATGGATTTAAAATTTTGATTATCAAGGTTGATTTCAAGCTAGTGGTTGAGTAGGTTCGTAATGTTTATGCCATCAAACATAAAAGGTTGAAATAATATTAAAATGCTTTTTAGGATTTGATTGAATTATTTGATGCATTAAATCCTTTTTATCATTATAGAATTTTCAATGAAGAGGATAACAGACTTACAGGGTTAGGTACTCAATTTGATATTGCAAATATGAGTCCTCATTGTCAGTACCAAGTGGAGGTGCTTATTCAGACTTCAATCCTAAATAATTTTCATCATTGGTAGGTGTTTTATGATGATGATGATGATGATGATGATGATGATGATGATGATGATGATGATGATGATGATGATGATGATGATGATGATGATGATGATGATGATGATTATGATCAAATTAGAAGGTTTCTAAATTATGAAGTTGAGTTCATGATCAGCTCATAAACTTGGAATCCATGGTTCAAGTTTATGAGGAAAAAAACCCCATTTGGGAAAGACATTATTCACCTAAAGACAAACACACTCCCAAGGGGATTGGTAAGTTTAGAATCATCTTTTGATGGAACTAATAGAATCAAATCAAGAGATTCATTTATCTCAAAAGATGTGAGTGCAACTTAGGTTCTCATGAAAATCCAAGAAAGGTTTTGTTTGGTACTCACCTAAGTGCAACTGAGAAGGAAGTTTACATGCAATTGCTGAAGAGGTACCAAGATTGCTTAGCATGGTTTTATTCTAAGCTAAAAGCATATAAGGAAGACTTGTTTCAACATGTCATCCCATTGCAGCTTGATAGCAAGCCTTTTAGGTAGAAACAGAAGCCTGTTAACCCCATCTTGGCCTCCAAGATGAGGGAAGAGTTAAAGAAGATAAGGGATGGTGGAATTATTCAGCCCATCAAGTACTCATCATGGGTTGAAAATTTAATCCCTATGTGGAAAAAGAATGGTGACATCATATTGTTTGTGTATTTCTAAAATTTGAACAAGGCTTTTTTAAAAGATAATGATCCCCTGCCTAATATGGATAACCTACTATAGAGTGTTATTATATCATAGATGTTTTCCACATTAGATAGTTTCTCTAGGTACAACCAATTTGTGGTAAGGGAATTTGAGAGACCCAAGACCATCTTCACAATGCCTTGGGGCATGTATGTATATATGAGGATGCCTTTCAGGTTAATGAATGTTGGTGAAACATTCTAGTGAGCTATGGATGTTACCTTTGTAGGGGTAATTAACAAGTTTATAGTTGTGTATCAAGATGATATCACTGTGTACTCCAAGACTAGATAAGAACATTTGGAGCATCTAGAGAAAGTGTTGATTAGATGCTGGGAGTTTGGCATTTTACTTAATCTTAAGAAGGGCCACTTTGGATTACAAAAGGCCAAGTTGATGGGACATATAATATCCAAATATGGTGTCATGATTGATTCTAAAAGGGTAGAAGCCATTGACAAAGTTCTTATCTCATAGTCCAAGAAGGGAATTCAATCTTTATTCGGGCAAATTAATTTTGTAAGGAGTTTGTGTCTAATTTCACAAAGATCAATCTACCTATTACTTCAATGTTGAAGAAGGACCAAATCATCAAGTGAGAGGAAAATGTCATGTATGCATTCAATGACATCAAAGGAGATTTAAATTCTACCCATATTTTGGCCATCCCTGATTACACTAAGCCATTTTAGATATTCTCTTTTGCATCATATAATATTGTTGATGTTGTCCTATTGCAAAAGAATGAAGAAGGTCATGAGCAGCCTATAATTTTCTTTATCAAAGCTATGCAAGGTCCTAAGTTGAATTATACCATTATGAAAAAACAAGATTTCACTCTCTTGAAAGCTATCAAGATGTTTAGGCCTTATATTCTGAGTTCAAAGATTGTTATTTATGTCCCACATACCATGGTGAAGGACATCTTGACTCAGACTGAAATATCTAGCAAGAGATGCAGGTGGGTCAACAAGTTACAAGAGTATGATGTGGATATTTATACTACCACATTAGTAAGAGGGATGGGTCTAGCCAAGCTTATGGCTAAGACCAATTTGCAATTTGTTGAGGAAAACACTAATGCTCTTAATGTTGATGATTATTTGAGTCAATTTAACATGTCTCCATGGTATGGAGATATTGCTTACTACTTGAAACATTAAATTGTCCCCTTAACTTGGATAAAAATCAAATAAATCTCAAAGTTCTCCCAAAAATATCCCTTGACTGAAAATGGACTAGTATGGAAGAATTCGGATGGGGTTCTCCTAAGATGCATAGTAGAAGAATAGATTGTTGACCTAATTGAATACTTCCATAGTGAAGTATGTGGTGGCCATTTTGCACCCAAGGTTACATCTCATAAAATTATGAGAGTTGGTTATTGATTTCCATCATTATTTCAAAGATGTTGATTAGAAAGTCAAAAAATACAAAAAAAATTAGCGCTTTGTTGGGAGGATGAAAGCTTTAGTTTCTCTTCCCTTACAACTTGTGATGATTGAAGGCCCATTAAGATAATGGGGGTTGGATTTCATTGGAGAAATTATTTATTCATTAAGTGTTGGACATATATAGATAATATTTTCAATAGATTACTTCATGAAATGGGTTGAAATGATCCCTACAAACACACCAAGTAGTCATGGATTTTTTGCTGAATCAGATCATTTGTAGATTTGGTGTGCCTATTAAGGTTATTGTTGAAAATACCATAAGCTTCAAATCCAAAACCTTGGTAGTAATGTGCAAAGAGTATGGGGTTGAATTGACCTATGCTTCTAATTACAACCCTCAAGGGAATGAGCAAGCAGAATCTAGTAATAAGAACTTGCTCAAAATCATTAGATGTACTTTGGAAGTAAACAAGAAGTGGGGTAAATAGCTAAAGTTTTCCTTATGGGATGATAGGATTATGTATAAGAGAGATACAGGAAAAATCACTTTTGATCTTATTTATGGATCTCAATCATTTTTACCTATGAATTTGTAATTTCCAACTTATCAGTTTATGCAACGAATAGAGGATGATGAGTAGATCAACCACTATGAAAGCAAGATTAACTAAATTATTGAGATTGATGAAATTAAAAGATAATCTCATGAAAGACACCTCAATTTCAAGGAAAAGATGAATAAAATATTTAATAGGAAGGTCACTCTAAGAACCTTCCAAGTAGGTGATCTAGTTTTACTTTGGGACAACAGGCATGAGGAAAAAGGCAAGCATGACAAATTTTATGCCTTGTAGATGGGTCACTATTCCTTTGACTATTGGATTATGTAAAATACTTTATTTTTGATAGATTTGGATGGTGAAATATTGGAGCAAATATTTAATGTTAGACATTTAAAACACTTCCTTGATTGAGTCCATAACCTACAATTGTGTATAAATTGTTGGGTCTTATTTGTATAGTTTCTTTTTGTGTTTTGTTGTGTGTTCATTCCTAGATCCTCCTAATCTAATTTTTTTAATTTTACCATGTTTTTTAAGCCTCCATGAGTGTTTGTTGATCAATTTATTAAGTCTTGAATATGTGTCCCATTAGATTAGCACTTGGTCTTACATTTTAGGGTTCTTTTCACACCCTCAAGGTGTATACATCCATAGGTGAGAGCTATTATTAGTGCCCAAAATTGCATTAAAGTAATTGAAACCTTGTCAAATTTTAATGCCCAAGTCCTTAGCCTAGTTTCTATCTTCAAATGTTCACTCCAAGGTCAAGTTCTATGTTAAATCGGTTAAGTGTTAAATTGGTCTTTATTTGGTGTCTGTGTAAAGCCCTTATATTTTTACAGAATTTTTGCACAAACACTTTTCCCAATGGAAATAGGTCTTCAAGATTTTTATCTCAGACAAAAATTTCAAAGACTTATTTCTGTTAGGTAAACTGTTCACACAAAAAAATTGAATAAATTCCATTGTTTTGAGCAAAGTGTAAAGCTCAATTGCATCGGATAAATTATTTTGAATAAAATTTTGAAAACTATTATTCTGACAAAATGATTCACACAAAAATCCTAAAATAATTTCATTATGTCAAGAAAAATGTAAAGTCAAAATATTTTAGGAAAAGTGTTCAATAGAAAAGTTTAAAGGATCATTTATATCAAGCAAATTGCCTGTGCAAAAAACCCTGAAGGAATTTTATCTACGAAAAAATCCCAAATATGCTCAATACTTCAAAAAGATTATTGTGGGGGAATTGTTGCGAAACAAAATTCCCAACACAAAAAGGCTAAAGACTAGATTGTTGTAGAATAAAAGTCTTGAAATACAAAAGGCCTGATGAGTAAAGATCTGAATAAATTTTCCCAAATTACATAAGTATCGAGCATGTTCTTGTTGATCAATGGTTTGTGCTTGATCTATATAAGTCCCAATCAACGATGCAAGATGGATGGAAGGTTGTTCAACATAGCTCAAGGCAAATGCAAAAATAGACTAGTCATTATACTTACACATTTTTTATTTTTTTTCTTGAAAATCATCTCATGGTCAAAGGATCACATAGCATAAATATTTTGGATGCCATGAACATCTCCTACAAGTTTGGTGCCTTTATGTTTTTTTCTAACTCAAAATGCAATCTTTCAAAATTTGAAGAAGTAATGTGATGGCTGCACAGATGTCTTTGACGGTTGTGCAGACATCAAAATTAAGCTTATCCATTATAAATTAGGGCTTAAATTTGATGATCATGTAGATGTCATTGACGATCATGCGAATGTCAAATGACAGATGTGTAGACATCAAATTTAATCCATAGTAATTATCTATTGGGGCTTAAATATGATGATCGCACATCCATCAAAAATATTCATGTGGACATCAAATGACTGGTGAAAAAACATCAAAATTAAGCTCAATTATTATTTATCAAGGCTTAAATTTGATGGTCACACACCCATCAAAGATGTTCCCATGGATGTTAAATGGTGGGTGTGTGGACGTCAAATTTAATCCATAGTAGACATCTAATGACATTTGATCCTTTGGATCTGGATTGATCGTTTTCATTTGATCATGCTTCAAGATCAATGGCATGAGTGAGAGCTAACTTGTCAAATGACTTGGGATGAATAGGAAACTACTACGTGGTAAAGGGGCACTAGTCTAGGCCGAGATTGATTGTATAGAGCATAGAAAGCTCATGGATTCTGCAGATGTCATGATCTCAGATGTCTTAATGGAGATATAAAAAATTGAAATAAAAAATAATGATAAATGGATGTTGAAAGACTGAAGAGATACCATGTGGAATGCTCATGTTCATCATGCATACAAGAATCTAGCATTGCCACATAAGAAGGTGGACATTTCAATGAAGCTCAAAGAATATGTGGTAGCTAGTGAAGTCCTCTATTGATGAATAAGAAGCTAAACTACATATGGGGAAATGTAAAATTGAGGTTAATTTAAAGTAGATATATTGATGAAAAAAGTGACATAGTGATGCCACATAGGCATACACATCATATTCAATAACTCTGTGTAATGCAGTTAGTGGAACTTCCACCACTAACAACAACTTGGTAATTTTCAAATTGAAAATTTGTGAGAGGGACTAGGATTTACCCAAAGAAGTCAAAGGTTGAAAATAATGCATTTATACATTAAAAAGGGTCAAATATGTGAAATGAATTTTTTTTTAAATGCAAAATATAAAAATTTAAGCTGGAGTTGAAAGGGTAAATGGGTCGAGTAAACTTGGGTATTGTATTTTCTCATGTTTTACTCATCCAAGATCCTCCATTGGGATAGATATTATAGATTTGTAAGATCATGTTGTGCCACTCCAAGGAATATTATTTAAGTGGCCATGGATCTAGAATATTCCCAAGAAATCATTGTAAGAGCAAGTTGTTCCATGGCATGCATAAAGGAAGGGTAGCTGTCCAGGAGGTTCCAACTATGCAAGCAAGTGGTCTAGGGCATCTTCAGGTAGTTCCACATAAATACAAATGGTTTTTTTTCCCTCTGCCATGAATATTCTCCTTCCATCTCATGTAAAGACATCTCCAGCCATGAAATCAAATTTTTGTTGTAAATATTCATCATTCATTGTAGAGGCAATTATAGCGATGATTCTTTTCTTCCAAATGGATGAATATATCAGGCATGGCATGGAATATTTTCTAGCTAGAATCATCTTGGCAGACTTGAAATATTGTTTTGAAATTTTGAAAATTGTAACCTATAGTCCCATGATTTGAGAAGGGTTGAAAATGTATAAATAGAGGGCTTTTCCTCTATTCAAGAGGTTGGTTGGTCATTGTGTTGGTTGTTGTTGGTCTTTATTTTTCCTAAGTATAGGCTCTTTAAAATTTTGGGATCATGGCTATGTGTGTATTTTTACTCTCTTGCTAAGGTGGTTTTAGTTGTACATCCATTATCAAGCTCTGAGAGCATTTCTTTATGTCTCCCCTATCCAACATGGAGCAAATCCACCATGCTTGTCCCCATGGTAGTATTTTGAAACATTGGTGTATTGTAAGATTTATTTTCAAATTAATGGAAAATACATGTGGTTCTTTATTTTATCCTAATAATAAAATGCAAGGAGATGTTTTACATGTTATGTTGATTGGATATCTAGATTTATGTTTATGTATGGTTGTCATCTTGGGCATAGATCTGGGTTATAAACCCCTTTTTGTATAGAGATTTGGAATCATTTTGTTGAATGCCTCATTAGGGAACCCTAGGTTCATGAATTTAGTAGGATAAAGTATTTGAGATTCTAGTTTCAGTGTATGTTCTAGTGTTTTAAGGATCATTTGGGCATTTGAATTCTATTGGCACCAATGGATGCAAATTTATCCTTGTAGTTTCCATGGCTTGCATTTTAGTTTTCCTAAATCTTTGCAATAGGTGATGTCATGTATGTTGAAAGAAACCTTGTTGTTTAAAAACCACCATCACACCACCCCCTTTTCATTATTATCTAACTATCCTACCTTGTCCTCCCCTGCATATAACACACCCTTTGTATACATAAGTGTTATTTACCCTATATATGTATAAAATCTTGCATACCTAACATGTTTCTACATATTTTGCTTTAAAGACCCAACAATATAGTCTTCCTTTCAGCCTCTTATTGTTGAAAATTTATTTAGAATGAAGGTTGCGTAGACATCCCCATCTATCTTTAGTAGCTTGTATGTGACTTAGTGCATTTATTTATTCCGTGTGAGAATCCTTCCCAAGTGGACTGAATGAGTTTGGTTATGTCTTGGTCACATTTTTGTCTCTTTGTACCAATAATCCCTATGGAGGTTGAATTGTATAATCTCTCCATGTGAGCAAGATGCCCCATAGGTCCTCTCACCTTGGTTCAAGCAGAGCTACAAGTAGCAAAGAGTTGACCATACCCTCTATCAGTGCCTCTCAATCATTTTATCCACTCAGTTCATTATTGGTGCTAAAACCTCTCCTAACTACAATGACATACTAGTGGGTTTTTATTCTTTATTTGTCATTTTCTTCAAGTGTGCAGGGTTGAGCGAAAGAGGTGTACAACTGGGAACCAAAAAGATATAATACATATAGTTGATATGTTTTAAATCTTAGTCATCCTCATCTTTATCTTCTATATGATCATTGGAGTCATGAGACATGTATAATAAAGTATCCTCATCATAAATGTATTTAGCGTTATCATGATCTTCATCATCATTCCCCTCAATATCACAACCTTCAACTAGGACATAGTGTGTATCTACCTATAAATTAGGCACATAATTTAATTTTCATATAAAAATTTAAGATTATAATTTTATATATTAAATTTATTACCAGCACATTTCCATTACGTGGCTCATATGTTGAAATCTTGTGTGCCCCATGCCAAAGCTTTCAACTACTTTTTCACTTCCTCAATGCCCCTATAATCATAGAATTTCCCCTGCAATATAAAATTAGGTGTAATATATTTTATAAAATAACTCATAAACTTATGTAAAATAAATTATTAAAAAACTAAAAAAAAATTGTGGAACATTTTTTCACTCATTCACCCTAAGCAATGAGTCACCGTGATCCTGTGAGCTACTTTCACTTATTGCATTCTATGTTGATTGCTCTTGATCTCCTACAACTAGCATATCAAAGCATATCATAACAAGAGTAATATAAATGAACACATCATGCAAAAATCAAAGAATATTAATAATCCATGTGCAACTAGCACTAAGCCAAAAATTAATGTCATATATATCTCTCAAAATCATGTTTATATACATTGTGAGAATATATACACATATCATAAGTATAAAAAATATTAGAGTTAGCACAATCAGCGCTCATCATCCTCATCCTTGGGAGGACTCTGTTAAAAACTTTGACCTATCCTAGATGTAGACGTTATTGGTGGATGTGGTGGTGGATACTCCATGACAACCTACTATGTATCTAGATATGTCACTAAACACTCTAACTCTATCCCATGTCTAAACCTAGAGGTCTATCTAGTCTACTGTGACCTTGTATACTCCCTTTATGAAGTCACTTTCTACTCTGTATGAACTGCCACCTCATAAACTAACCTATTTTAGGCTATCTTATCCTTGGCATGTAGGACATTATTCTTTGTGCACAAGGCATATTCCTTGGCCACAATCACATTATCCAAGGCTCTTAATGATCCTACCCCTATATCTATCTCAGATCTCTAATCCTCATCCCTCTCCTATGTGAGCCTCTCCATGAGCAAAATCTCGCTCACCAATCACTGTCATAAACTCCACATCTCATGTGGATAATTGGGCTTAAACCCCTACTAGTTATGTCAATTGTCCTTTGAGGCCAACAATATATACATCCTAGGATATGATGAAACCATATAGCCTAGTGGTCTCTCCCTATGCAGTATACAACTATGCCTATAACCCAACCATAGTGCTCTATAACCGTACAATCTCCATGAAGTGTGCATAAATCTCCCTCTAGAGCCTACCAATCAATGCCTAGTCTTTTGTGGACCTCTGTATGCCTAAGGGCCTTGGCCCTTATAATACTAATCCCAAAACTATACCTATCTTGGAGGGCCCTTCCTCTCCCAACCCTATCCTATTGTCACTTGGGGCATCCCCTATATCCACATCCTGGCCATCTAGTTTGGCCATCTCCACATCTTCTACAGGATCTTCTTTTCTCTAAGGTTGTACAACCCATAGTGGAATATCATATGGAATGTTAGGCCACACTATTACCTAACCCTATTATTGTGTTTGGGCATATCCCTAATCCCTCCTCATATGTACCCATCTCTATATCAAAATTGGTTGTTAAGGTAATGACCTAGTAAGATGGATGGATCTCACTTTGATCCACCATGAAACATATGCATCGATGAACCCTACATCTAGAACCCCTCCCATATAGTTCCATATAACATGAACAACCCTGTCATAGTCAATGATTGCCTTTACCCTGGGCATTTGTCACCCCTACTCCCTAATCTCCCTAGTCACATGTCAAAAGTAATGTGAACCCTATGAGACATCCTATTGTATGCCAAACTATTGCTAGACTTAATCTGGCCTATACCTCTCCACCACATAATCATGGATCCTTATAATGTATCATGGGGTGATCATATATCCAATCATAACTAAGTCCTCCACCCATGCAAATTGTGTCCCTAAGTAGGGATGCCAAAACAAGTCTCCATCTTCCATCTCATTAATGGCTCTCCTATAGTAAGGAAGGTACCCCAAGTGTCCTTGCATGCTTGGCCCTATTGGGTGACATCCCTAAGATATTATATCCTCTAGTCCCCTCTGATATCTTGACCCCACTAGTCATGCAATCACTATATTCTCCCAGGCTCATACCTGCAGTAATGTGTTGTGGCCTATGTTGTGCCCTTCCTTATAAGAAATCATATGAAGATCCTAGTAAAAATATGAAAGAATCATAGGTCCCCATGTGAACCATATCAGCTGATCAAACATCTATTTCATCAAAGTAATTAACCCCAAGGGAAAGAACCACCCACTTTTTCTAGGTAACAGAAGGCTACTGCGAATAGCTATCAAAACCACTACCTCTAGGGGAACTATCCCCTATCTTGATCCACCTTCTAGAGGCCAAGCCAAATTTTCCAATGTATCCATGTCTATGCACTCATCCATAATCTCTTGATCCACTACTCTCAGTAGGTCATCTCACATAGCCTACCATCCATCCCCCATCCAAGTAATCTTGGGTCTTTACATAGGCATCCATAAAATCTAGTGCACATCCTCCAGTGTCACTATAGCCTCCCTAGTTGGTAGATGGAATAATGAGGTCTCAGAATGCCATCTATTCATCAATGTTGATAGGTATGCTTTGTCTATCTAGATCACTGACAAGTGTGTCAGGTGATAAAGGTCTATTGCTACTAGGATGGCCATAAGCTCATCCATCATCAGCCCTTGTTACTACAATACTCAGGAATACTACTCTCATGATGTGATGACATTATTTGGAAGGTTTTATGGTATTCCTTATTTAAATAGCTCTTATAATTCATTTGCAACACCCCATGAGGGAGTGGAATTGATGTTTTAGTTTATATATGATTATTTATAGATATTTTATTGACTAATACATGGACTAATGCATCTTGTAATCCTACTCTACAATTTTGACAATATTTATGAAAGGAAAGTTTATGTAACTCAGATGTGAGCCCTCAAATTCATCAAATTTTTCCTAGGAGGTATGCTAGTATTTTTTTGCATGAAATATTTTGGAAGACAAACTATGAAAACATTTGAACAATGTAAAATAATGGTGTTGTAGGATTGAAAACTTCACCCAGAAATATTTAAAAATGTGAAACCTACATCTATGCTAAATAAGAAAGAAAACCACTTCAAAAATCAAACTAGTAAGATGAAAGGAGATTATAGTTGAGTCATTTTATTTGTGTACTCTACCAATTATTTAATCTATAATTCATATGTGCTACATGTTTTTCATTTATCATTTTATAATAATGACCCGGATCTATTTTTTGAAGCAAAAATTATAAGCCTTTGAAACTTTTCAAAAGTTTCACGTAATGGTTATAAATGAAACACAATCCCATATTACGACATCAAGGATTCATAATGGTGGTGAATTCACATAAAATGTGTTTGAATCTTATCTTAATAAAAATGGGATCAAGCATCATCCCACAGTCCCTTTCACTCCTCACTAAAATGAAGTAGTTAAGAGGATGAACAAAACTGTGATCAACATGATTTAGGCAATGTTGTATTTCAAAGGAGTAAATCTACATTTTTGGGTAGAAGTAACTCAAATGATAGTCTATCCCTAAAATAGGTCACCATAATTAGATCTTCAAATGAAGACTCCATATGAATTTTGTTGTGATCATCTTCCTTTAGTGAAACATCTTTGGGTTTTTGGATCCCCATGTTATGCAGTGATTCCCAAGGAGAAAAGGAATAGGTTGGACCACATGAGTTGAAAATACATATTTTTGGTATATTTAGAATCCTCAAAGGCTAGAAACCATTCAATGTTAAAAAAATAAGTTTCTCTTTGCAAGAGGTGTTATTTTGTATGAAACCACAGAGGAAAAAACCAACATTGATTGACAATTGAGTTAACTTGAGGAATTTTCAAAATGTTATGCTTTTAAGGAGAATGATATGGAGATTTAAAATAGTAGGGGACATGTCATTGAGAATTGATTGAATATATACTATCTATTTTAATTTAAAAATAAACTCCCATTGGAGAATGAATTGAAACTTCATCAAAAGATGAACACATGTTAGAAGATGAAGGAGCTTCAAATCAAGAAAATGAGGCACCAATTGTTCTGCAAGAAACATAGAAAAACATGCAAAAATGGGCCACAAAAAAATTTGAAGATACTAGACCTGATGACGTTTGAAAAACATGCACTTAAAGTACACACATATCTAGACAACAAACATACAAGTTCCTATAAGAGATTCGAGATAAGCTATAAAAGTTTACCTTGAAAGACCATCCAAAAGAAGAAATCAATATTAATTTTGATTTAGAACCAAAATCATTAAAATAAGTTGAAAATCTTAATGCATGGAGAAAAATAATGAAAATTGAATATGATGTCTTTTTAAAGAATGAAACTTCGGATTTAGATGATCCTCCACTCAATTTGAAGCCCATTGGTTTTAAGTGGGTCTTTCGAAACATATACAAAATAGATGGCTCACTTGACAAACACAAATAAATACTTATCATGAAAGGATATGCTAAAAGAAATGGATATAATATAAGGAAACCTTTCCACCAACAGTGAAATGGATTACTACTCGGTTATTTACAGCTTTTGAAGTACAAAATGAAGGGAAATTTCATTAGATGAATGTGAAAACTTATTTTCTAAAGGGCGATCTGAAAGAAATAGTTTAGATGAACTAGCCAAAAGTTTTTATAGTTGATGGCCAAGAACAAAAAGTGTGTAAGTTGTATAAATAATTATATAGATTGAAACATGCCTTAAGAGTGTGATGTGAAATATCACTGAGCAATTCTTGAACATGAACTTCAAGTGTTTCAAATTTTAAGATGCAACTCTTTTTTCCAAAATAACTAATAAAATAATTGTATATCTAGTTGTCTATGTGGATTATTTTTTCCTCATTGGAAATAATTAAAGGTACAATGGAAAATTCAAATAAGAATCGGTGAAAGGTTTGAAAGTTAGGCCATTTCAAAAATCCAAGAACATTTTCATCACATAACAAAAGTACATTAGTGAAAGTTTGAGAAAATTTATAATGATAGACTGTAAAACACTTAGTACATCCATGGATTAAAATTTGAAGTTGACATAAACTTTGAATATGTAACTAAGTATAGACAAATCATTAGCAGTTTGATATATGAACCACAACTCGACTATACATTTGTTTTATATTATTGATGTTCTTTCTAGATTCATGCAAAAACATAGATAAATTCACTAGATAGTAGCAAAGAAAGTTCTTCAATATCTAAAGGGAACAAACTTCAAACTAGTTGGATATACATATTCAAACTATGCAAGTAATTTTGATTATGGGAAATATACTTCAGGTTTCCTGATGAATTTAAGAGAAGCAGTCTTCACTATGAATTCAAAGAAGTAGTTAATATTAGTAATTTTCTCAATATAAGTAGAAAAATTGGTAGCTTTAGAGGAAACCAAGGAAATATTATGGCTCAGAAGTATTCTTGTAGATGTGAAAGAAAAATAGATTTCATCAACAACACTCATGATCAATAACACTTCTAATATCTAAATGGCATGAAATCTATTATTTCATGACTAGACCAAGTGCATGAACACCAAATTATATTTGACATTGAATTATGTGAAAGATGATATTATAAAATTGATGCATTGTCCAACTATAGAGCAAACAACAAATATTTTAAAAATAATGCTTGGAAGAGAGAAACTTGTAAAATTTAGAGGCATGCTTGGTCTCACTAAAACCCTGTGGGGATGTAATATTATTTTACATAATCTTAGGTGTAGTAATATTTGTCCTTGTGTGAAATTTGAACACTCATCTTGAAGATGAACTGAACAATCACATAATTTGTTATTTCTAAGTACTCTTTCATCTCATTTACTTGAATGAATCTAATTTTGGTCTCCCCCAATTTCATTTTTTAAATTTATGTGTCTATTCCTAGCCTAAAATGGCTCTTTTTTCATTAAGATATTTTTAAAATTATTTGGAGGCATGTTCACCATCTTTGAGCCAATTCAGATGAGCCTAGTTTTAAGCACCTCTAGTTGCATGACATTCCATAGGCTTGATTTTGTGTTTAAGTTTTGCAGACATAGTTTGTAAGTGAGAATCAAACATGATCTGCTCAAAATATTTAATAACCCTTTGTAACTCTTTCATAAATGTGTCATTGACCTATTTTTGAACTCTCGATATCTATTTGGTGTAGTGTGGTGATACTAAGATACTGTGTCATAATTTTTTACATTTAGTATACACAAATAAATTATTTAGCACCACTAAATTTTGAATTTAGATGTCTAAAATGAATAGATACATATTTTTATTAGATTATATATACAAAGACATATAGCATCCATATTTTTTAAAAAGATTCAAATTTTGTTAAGTATTTTTTAAGACCTATTTATTACTAATTTTAGAAAGATATTTTTGGCCACATAATAGAATGCAATATTATAATTTGTCCCACCTAAGAAAGGAGGTAGTGCGATTGATTGCATCATTCCACCACTTGATCCAACTAGCAACATGTTGACCATTTTTACCTCAAGCCAAAATTGGTAAAACCCATATAGTTAGAATCTTGTATAGGGGATTTTTATAATGTCAAAGGGTATGTTGTAGTTCATTTGATGTCATTTCATATGCCATTCTAGCTTTGGTCATAGTCTGGCTTAGTCCTCATGTCATTAGGTGTCTTAAGGGTCTTTTTAGAGTCATATATGCAAAGTGGTAGGTTTTCATGGTTTCGAAGAATAAAAAATCATGGAAAGGGTCCATACAAGCCTCAAGAAGTTCATTCAAAGCTGTAAAAGTTTAGGAACAAGCTTTATGAAGCTAGACTATCATCAGGATGTCACATGGAAACCAGACTAGACTAGTTCACTTGGGCATTTGATAAATATGGTCAAAAAGCCTCATGTGACCATCAAACCATGCATGATCAATGTCCCTAGTGCCAAGATAATTATCTACAAGTTTCATATCTCAATGAGTCTTCTATCTCAAGACCTAAGCCTTCAAATTTTAGCTTGTCGAGTCTAAAGAACTAGGTCATCTTGCACATCACATGAAAATGAGCTAGATAAATTTCTTGTGCATTTCTTATCTTCACTCAGGAAATCATGTGAGCAAAAATCATGCCAAGATCATATCATGAAAGTTCCATGTCTATGTGAGATTTCTAGCTCAAGTTATAAGCTTATAAAGTTAGACCTATAATATAAGATGTTTGAGCTAACATCAAGTTTGAGCTCTGTAAAGTAAGAATTTGGGTTCAAAAGGTCCTTAAAAAGTTTTAATTTGATCAAGATATAATAGTATGAATGATCTTACATACTAACACTTAATATTTAATGGTCTGTGTTAGGTTCAAATGAGTCAAAAGGTCCTTGGGTTAAATCCCTTTAAAGAGCTACAAGTTGGACAGGATTTGATGATACAAATCAACTGCACAGAGATCTAATGGTGCGAGCCCAACTGAAAAGGAGGTGTGTCTAATAAAGATATAATGGTCTATGTTGTATCGTACATCTTAATCCAAAGGTGCAAGATGAGTCAAAATGTCATGAAACTCGAGAGATCACCGCGTGCCATAAGCATGGAAGATGACAGATTGACAATAGGATCCTGAGATCAATGCACGATTGAAAAATGACATGAGCACATTCTTTGTGGTAAGAAATCAATGGACCACATTGGTTTGTACCAAAGAGATAAATGACATGTTAAGGTCAAAAGGTCAAGATTTTATAATGAGGATCTATGAGGCCAATGAGGGTAAAGATCAGTTGGATCATTTTAATTGGCCTAAGAAATTTTTGATAGGCACAGTCGAGCCAAGGACTAGTTTTTGATAGAAGAAAACAAGGTCTTATAGGGTCATCGATTCACCATTAGAGCTCAATCAAATGCCATGAAGCAGACATAGTGATACAACTAGGGTGATCAAGAATATAAAGCAATGCTATAAAGGCTAAATACAAACCTCTAGTTCATAGATGTGTGGTGTGTAGGGTTCACTCTGTGACTATGTTCACCATTCTTAAAGGGACCTATGAATATGGTGAATTTTCATCTCTTATAGAGATAAAATGGGTCTATTGTACCTATTTGGATCTAAAAAGGGACTATGCATTCTATAGGTTTGCATTAATATAAAGACTATAGGAAAACCAATAGTCTGAGATTGGTTTTCTATCTATAGTGGACCTATGAGTAAAGGGATGATTTTGATCATGATCTATCTTAAACAAGAGCTATCATTTCAAAGGATACCATGAAGGCATACATGTAGACCCAAATGGTTTCATCTCTAGGACAAACTGCATGAAAAGGACCATTCTCTCCACTTTTGCATGCCAAAGTTGAACCAAAAGAGAAGTTAGAATTAGGACAAAGTTCTAATAGATTGACCCAATTTTTATAAATGCATTGATGATAGGACCCAGTGTAGAACAACTTGATCCGACTATTGCAACCATTAGGGAGCATCAATGAGAGAATACTGTAACTGTGAAACCACTTGAAGTGACTTGGATCAATCAAAAGGCCTGAATGAGCATAACTTGCAGAGTCAGTTGTAACTATAGTTTAAATGGATTTAATCTCTTTGATTCCTCTTTGAGTGCCAAAGTCTCTCTATTTGAAGGCCCTTTCTTCTATAAATACATCTTTTAAGCTATTGATTGGTATCCCTCGAGATGGTATGACTAGACTCTACCAAAAATTGTATTATGCACCTTTTTGATAATGAATAGAGCATTTTGAAATCATTTACTAATATATGCTTAGTTTTTTATGTTTGTTTGAAATGCAAAAGTGGGTTTAATCTTCCCTTTGCAGGTCCAAGTCTAACCTAAATGATAATAAACTTTCTTACAGGGAATTTAGTGTGTCTTAAGGTTGATGTCTCAAGTATAGAGTGGATAGTTGACTATAAGTGATTTTAATCAATCCTTACCCTCATCTCCCTCTAACATAAGTCCATCAAATCAACCTTGTTGGTTGAATATTTTTTTGATCGGCATACTGATAAACAAAATAGGTCTGATCAGCCAAAGTAAGAAGATTGGTCATCCAAATGTGTAGGTTTACCACATCAAAAGGGGACTAATCTCTCCTCTCATCAAGGGGAGGTTCCCTATGGATATGATATATATATATATATATATATATATATATATATATATATATACACACACTCAAGAGTAGGACAAACCATCCATCTCTCTTTCTTCAGAGATGATGCATGCAAATCAAAGGAAAAACTCAAGGGAAATGACAGAAAGCACTCCTCTTCTTTCAGAAGTATTATTCAGCCAGCCACAAGAATACTCCTGGTAGTAAAAGCAAAATGTAACTAAGGACGTAGTAACTAGCAAATCAAGATGCAGCACAAAGTCTCCACCTGAATTGCCCAAGAGTAAGATACGAAGGGCAATGAGGGCACAAAGTCATCCCAAGGTCCTTTATACATAAATGAAAAGAAAACACACTAAATGAAATTATGGGGGCACAAAGTCTCTCCACAGTTGACTCTTTAGGACACCTTCCTGACTACTTTTACTAATTCTACTTGTTGAATTAAAGGAACAAAAAATATATCAAGGAAAAAGACATAAGAACAGTTTCCCCAACAACAAAGATATTACAGCACAAAGTTTAAAAAGTCACTTGCTTTCTTATTCCAATAACAAAATATGATCAACAATCTGAGCTTAAAGTCTCAATAATGCCTTTCAATTTGGGTAGAGTTTCATTTCTAATTATCAAAAAGAGATATCTTTACAATAAAAGAGAGTCCCCTATATAACCTCTTCAAGGACTCGGGAATAGTAACAGATCATGTTGCATTGACATTTGTTAAGAAGATAGGGTGGAATTTAGGGGCATCTACCCATTTTCTTTTCTCAATGTAGAGAAACAAGTCACGCTTATTGAAAGTTTGCATCTTTCAATGTCCACCTGGTGATCTAATCCTTCTTCATCATTCCTCCTTTTCTAGTTAATTGAATTGGGTCCTTGATTCAATTTGATACTCTATTCTTTAATCGCTTCCTGCTGATCTTGGCCTTAAATCCTGTGAATACATTTGGGTTTGTAGATTACAAGGATCAATGGCTATTTTATGAGCTTTGAAATTGACGTTCGCGCACCTGTCACTATGTTTTCAATGGCTAGTTCGTTGTTCTTGAATTTGACGTCTTCAGGTGCATCACCCCTTGGTCCATCTTTGAATTTCCTATTTTGCATCCTCCCAAAGGGAAGGTGACCCTTTGGCTTTGGGGAGGTGTCCTTTAAGTTGGCAGCTGAGAGTCACCCGCAATGGCACCTGCCCTTCGGGGTCCTTCGATGGCCTTTTCTTTGGAGTCTCTCGCAGACATTCTCGTGGACAATTCTCATGGATAAAAAGTTTTCAGACATTTCCTTGTGGATAAAAAGTTTGCGGACATTTTCCCTTGGCTTTCTCCATGGGCATTTTCCCATAGCTATTTCTTGTGGACAAAAAGTCTGCGGACATTTTTCTGTGGACAAAAGGTCTACGGAATTGTTCTGATCACTTGTCTCTTTGGAAATTTCTTCAGGATTTTTGCCCGCAGTGAAAGAATTATGCCTTTGTCTGCCTTAAACAAAATTTTGAAAGAATTTACCTTAACTGTTTCCTTGAAAACAACCCTTTCAAAGGGTGTTTTTGTCGACCAAGTGCCCTCCACAAGGGCACTTGTCCTTTGGGAGGCTCTTTTGAAATTTTGCATTGAACCACTCCTTTGAACCAAGGTGATGAACCAAGATGATGAAGCAAAAGAATTAAACCAATTGAATTGAACCAACCATTGAACCAAGCTTTGGTTCAACGGTTCAATGGTTCATTTCCTTTGATTTGGCTAAGTCTTCTTTGATCCTTGTTGAACCAAATGTGTTGAACCCATTGAACCTTGAACTCGTTGAACCTTTGAACCAAAGTGGTTCAATGGTTCAATGGTTCATTGGTTCAAGCCTTCTTCTCTTTTATAAGTGTTTTAAAGCCGTTGAACCTTGAAGTGGTTGAACTTTGAACCTTAATGAAGCACTTAACTCTTGCTGATGATGTTGAACCTTTGAACTTGTTGAACCAAAATGGTTCAAGGTTTAACAGTTCAATGGTTTAATGGTTGGATCTTTGCTCAAATGCTTGTCGATGGACATTTTTTATTGAACCAAGGCACTGAACCAATCTCGAAAATGACTAGGTGTTGGAAACTGATTCTTTTGATTGAACCCACCTACGGAAGCCTTTTGAACCTATAGAAATGAACCTGCCTGCAGAGTCCGTATATTTTCTCTTCCTGCAGAGTCTGTATATTTTCTCTTCCTGTAGAGTCTGTAGATTCTTGAGAAGCTTGAAAAATGAGGAATTTGAATGTCTAGGACAAATTTCGAAAAGGGAAGAGACAATTTTGGTTTGTAGGACCAAAATAGTTCAAATGTAGTCCCAAAAATGAGTGATATTTTTGGAGGACAACAAACCTCTAGGTGAAACACTATTGCTTGAAAACCATTGTAGACATTGCATTAGTTCTATTCATAGTTTATTAGTGTGCTAATGAGTTCAATATTGAGAGTGGATATTTGAATATTTGATGCATCACCTCCTTTAGAGTAGGTTCAATTCATGCATTCTCTAACTCTTTTCCCCATTAGTGATTAGTTTACATAGATACGACCATTTCAAGATACATTCAGGGAGCTAGCCCTTAACTCTAGAGGCTCATTTCCAATATAGGTACACCTGCATACCTGGAAATGTTCCCATGTTGCCCAAATTTAGAATAAGATTAAACAACTTCTTCTAAGATGAAATATTTGGTGATAATATTTCTGTCACACCCAATGGGACCCATTATCTTCAAGATAACATGTCAAGGTGAATGTTGGTCTTGACAAATATTAGCTACAAATTAGTGTGCTACTCGGCATTTAGAGACACCTTCATGGTAAATCTAGTTCAAGTCCATTCATTTTTTTATAAACATCTCCTCATAATTCATGGTTCTCACTAGGTCATCCTATGCTAGAACATTCAATCCCATTAACTCGCCCATTTATCTTGAAATTCCTCTTGAAGTTTAGTATCCACATCCTAATCTACCCTTTGAAGAATGAGTAGATTTTGCTAAAGAGGAAGAGGTTGAAGAGGCTGAAGAAGTTGAAGATATTGAAGAAGAAGACATGGCTAGACCTCATGATTTCCCTTCCTTCAATACTGATAATCCAATTCAACTTCACATATATGATGCCATTCCTACTAATGCCATGAAAGGTGTGCCCACATTCAATGGTGAGAGTCATGTCACACCTAGTGAGAACATTAGATATGTTTTTAAATTTTTTAGTTTCCACAATATTATTTGAGAGAACATTGCCAATAGACTCCTTTCCATGTCCCTTAAAGGGAAGGCTCTTGATTGGTATAGGACTCTAGAATGTGGATGCATCATAACATGGGATGAGTTTGGAGTGTTGTTGACTTCCAGATTTAGAAATGAAAGTGACCATGCCTCTCTCATACATCATATCAATGTGATAAAAAGGGGACCCAAAGAAATAATGCATGAATTCAATGAAATGTTTCATAAGTCTTGGCATAGATTGCCTCCCCCCATGATACCACCTACTAGCTTTGTGTTTCCTACTTACTTTAAACCCATGGGACTAAAATTGTTGTCATGCTTCAATCTGCGGGAGATTCCACTTTTTCCAAAGCATATGATCTTGCTATCAAAACTAAGAATAGTCTGATCGAAGATGGAAGATTGCCTCCTTTGTCTCATAATTATTCTAGCACTTCAGAAGTGGCTCAAGTTTCTAATGCCAATAATAGAACTAAGGTTTCTCCTAGCCATGCATAAAATAATGTTGATTGGAAAGCAAATTTCCTAGCTTTGGAGGCTCAAAATAGGAAAGTTAATATGCAACAAGGTGCCTATCAGAATATTTACCCCTATCAGTAATAGTATGGATAATGATATAAAAGAGGAAGAGTC
This sequence comes from Torreya grandis, assembly GCA_037957365.1. NCBI lineage: Eukaryota > Viridiplantae > Streptophyta > Pinopsida > Cupressales > Taxaceae > Torreya > Torreya grandis. The sequence goes on along the minus strand of JARHVA010000118.1, from coordinate 7,035,335 downwards.
TAATGTTAGACTAATCCCAATAGGCCCACCGATGTATACAGTCCTAACTCTAGCACCAATGTAAGGGAGATGGTACCAATTCATAAAAATTTAGTGCAAGCAAAAGATTGGAAATAGGACTAATTATTTGATGCCAATGAGAATAGAGATCAATATCTAGTGGCTCAAGGAGTATTTACCCCCTCCTCTCAAATAAGGATGAGGTGATGATGCAAGTTAATGAGGATTGGCAACCCCAAATAGAGATCTTCACCAATTTTCTAGTTGAAGACACTTTTGTGCTAAAATAAGGATCCTCTATCACAAAAAATACAAGGGCCAAGAGGAATCCTATAGGAGGTGGTGGTATTATATCCATAGGCTCATACAATCCTCTTACAAGGCAACAAGACATATATGCAAGTGTGATAGTTCCAAAAGCTTCTACATCTCCATCAAGTCAAAATATGGTAAGTTCTGCTCCTATTCCTAAAGTTTTAAGTAAATCTCTACCTATAAGAGCCTAAGATAAAGTAGGTATGGCTTATTTAAACATTTTATATTCTTTGAAGAACACTAAAACATCCATTTCCCTTTGGGATGTTCTTCATATGCTTGGGCAGAAAGAACTCTTGCAAAAGTAGTTAGTTGTTATCCCTACTAGTGTCTCACCCTCAAATAAAATTCATGGCCATGTTGCTCTTGTAAATTATCCTAGTACCATTGTCAAACCATCCACTAGGGCTGATAAACCTCCACCATTTTACTTCACCCTCATTATAGGTGACAAGTTGGTACACAATTACATAGTTGATAGTGGATCTTCTACTTCTGTCATGTCCAAAGTTGTCACTGACAAGCTGAGTCTAAAATATGAGACACATAACAAAGGGGTTATTAAAATATTTGGTATACCTACCAATATATTAGGACTAATAAAATTCTTGAAGGTTTTCTTTCATGATTGTCCTAGTTTTCTTATCTTGCAAGACATAGTTGTGATTGATCTCCTAGCCCATTTTGCAATCTGCCTATCAAGGGACTTCACAACCAAGATAGGTGGCTACCTCTCAACTGATTGGTATTTCTTGGTCTTTAAGCAAGGTATGGGTCTAAGGTGAAAATTAATATACAGCCCCTTATAAGGTTTCATAGTTAACCTTACATTGAGACAAGTTCCAATCTGAATTGTGTGGTCTGTGAAGAAAAGGACTCTATTGTAGATGATGGCACTTCTTCCAAGCTTGAGAGTATTTTAGATTTATTTCTTGATGAATATGGAACTAATAATTATGATCATGATCCTTATTCTCTCATAAAGGAAACTGATCTAGGAGTATATTGTATAGATTAAGGAGTACCAACACCTCTACTTACCAAGGAAGAGGGTGAAGATGATGAGTTGTGGAAGATTTTTTTGATGGTTTAAGAAGTAAACTTGATGTAGGGGCTAGTGTTATGTTGGTATCTCCTTATAAACAATAGTATTATGTTTCATACATATTTCATTTTAGTTGTACTGGTAATGTGGTTAAGCATGAAGGTTTAATTCATGGCCTTCAATGGGCAAAGAGAAAAGGAATCAAGAACTTACAGGTATATGGAGACAGTGAATTAGTTGTGCATCAAGTGAGGAGTATGGTTACTACCAAGAAACCTTTTTATTAATTCATACAATCATAGGGTATGGAATTCACTTGAAGACTTCAATGCATTCAATATTCAATCAATCCCAAGGGAGAAGAATAGTCATGTTGATGGACTAGCTGCCATAGGAGTTTAATTTGATACTCCAACTTCCATAAAAGAGGAGGAAAACAATATCATATTAAGGTCATTATCATACCTTTTGTACCTAATAATTAAGTGTCCTATCAAGTGTTTGATAGTGACAAGCACAATGTATGCTTCTTGCAAAATGACGTTGATTTTTCTTCAAGGAATTAAAGGAGGTTCCAAGCACAATTGGGTGATCAGATTATGAAACTAAGAACTAATAATATGCCTAAGGGTTTGGTGACCTTAGAAATTATCTTCAATGAGAATGATCAAAAGAATAAGGAGAATGTGATTATGTCTACAAAAGAGGATAATTATGAGAGTCTTGATCTTCAAGGACAAATTCTTCAAACTAGGCAAGGTATATTCTACATTAGAGAAGCAAGCATTCATTGAGTTGTGTTGAGAGTTTCATGATGTATTTGCTTAGAAATATAAGGACCTTAAAGGATTTGATCCTAGCATAGCACACCATACCATTGATTTGGAACTTGAAGTTAAACCGATTAGACAGAAGCAAAGACCCATCAACCCTAAGGTTGAGTAACTCATGAGGTTATAACTTACCAAACTCCTTGAATTTGAGATAATATTTCCCATCAATCATTCAACATGGGTATCTAAATTGTGCATATTAGAAATAATAATGGGAAGATAATGATTTGTGTATACTTTATGGATCTTGATAGAGTGTCACTCAAATATCACTATCCTCTACCCTCAATGGAGAAAATTTTGTAAATGGTTTCAGGTTCTTAATGTTTTTCTCTTCTAGATGGATATTCGGTGCCTATAATTTGATTTTATTTAGTGAATATGATTATTTTAAGACAACCTTCACTACTAAATGGAGGAATTTTTCTAATAGGAAGATACCCTTTGGTATATCTAATGTTGATGCCATATTTCAAAGAGCAATGGACATGAATTTCAAAGGTTTGATCAATGAGATTCTTTTGGTTTATCTAGATGATATAACAGTGTTTTCTAAAGATGTTAATGAATACATTCAACACTTGAGACAAGTGTTTGAAACATGTAGGCAATATGGAATATCTCTTAATCAATTAAAGTGCATCTTTACTATTCATGAAGGTAAGCTCTTATGACATATTATTTCTAAAGATGGTTTGACTATTGATCTTGAAATAATAGAGGCTATTCTAGGCTTATCATTTCCATTACATAAGAAAGGTCTTAAAAGTTTCTTAGGCAAGATAATTTTTTTAAGGAGGTTCATACCTAGCTTTGCATCTTTGGTGAAACCTATCACAACTATGCTCAAGAAGAACCAAGTCTTTTCTTGGACCAAAGAGTGTAAAATCAGTTTTGGAGCCATAAAGAAAGTAATTATGGAAGATCCTACTCTTGTGAATCCTGATTTTAATAAAGACTTCATGTTGTATTCATTTTATAACCTTGATACTATCCTAGCCATGCTGATGCAAAATAATAATGAGGGTGTGGAGTAACCAATTGCATTCGTTAGTCAAGTTTTAGAAGATTATGAAGTCAAATACACCTTTGTAGAGAAACAAGTCCTTGATGTTGTAAGGGGACTAACGAAGTTCAGACATATGGTTTCAAATAATAATATCCATGTTATGGTTCCTCATCCTAGCACCAAAGAGTTGCTTTTGAGCAAAGATTTTAGTGAAAAGAGGGCAGGGTGGATCACTAAGGTAATAGAATATAATGTTGATATCAAAGTAAAAAAATTGATAAGGGGTAAAGGCTTTTGTGAACATCTAGCTTCAGATCTTCATGAGTCAAAGGAAGAGGCTCTAGTCAATTATGATTGTTCCCAATCAGTTGGTTCATTGCCTCAACAAAGTTGGACACAAGATGTGATCAGATTTCTTCAAAATGGTGAGTATCCTAATACTACGAGTAGATCACAAAGGAGATATTTTAGATTGCAATATATTCCCTTTTTTCTTGTGGATGGTGTGATTTTGAGAAAGAAATCAATGGTGCGCTATTGAGATGCATTGATAATTATCATTTTGGGCTATTTCTTGAGAAGTTTCATGATGGTAGAACAGGAGGTCATTTCTATCCAAGAACCATAGCTACCAAGATCATGAGGGCAGACTATTATTGACCCAACCTCTTCAAGGATTTCCATTCTTGGGTGAGAAGGTGTGGACAATGTGATTTCTTTGTAGGAAAATAGAAGATTAAAACTCTTCCTTTAAAACCTATCTAAGTTGATCAACCTTTCATGTACTGGGGTCTTAATTTCATTGGCATGATAAATCCCCCATCAAGTTTTGGTAATAAATGGATACTCAAAACAACTAAATATTTTACAAGATGGGTTGAGGTAGTAGCATTGAATGAAGATAATGAGAATGCTATATTGGAGCTCTATGAAACCATCATAACAAGGTTTGTCACTCCTTTTACTATTATTTTAGATAATGCACTTGCTTTTATGGGTGATAAAACAACTAATTAGGTAAATAATAATGACATATTCTTGAGAACTTCATCTAACTATTACCCTCAAGGTAATGGGTTGGCTGAATCTACTAACAAGAATCTAATCATAGTCATCAAGAGAACCTTGGAGCATAACCAAAGGGCTTGGCACACTAAGTTAAAGAGAGCCTTATGGGATTATAGGATAACTCCCAAGAGGTCAATATGGAATTCTCCTTTTGTGCTTGTATATGGAAGGGAAGCTAGGTTGTCTACCTCTCATAAGTTTCTTGCCTTGGAGTTAGCACATCAACTAGATTTTCTTGAGAACACTCTAATAGAGGTGAGATTGACACAATTACTGGAGTTGCAAGAGACTAGAGATAAATCTCATCAAGCTATGGAGCATCACCAAGTACTAATGAAGAGGTATTTTGACAAGAAGAAAACTCCAAGATCATTTCAAGAAGGTGACATAGTATTGAAATGGAATGAAGATAGAGAAAAACTAGGGAGACATACCAAATTTGAAACCCTATGGAGCAGACCATATGTCATCATCAAGTGCAAGCAAAGAAAATATTTTTAGTTAGCAAGGATGAATGGAGAAGAGTTTCCTATCTTTCTGAATGGGATACATTTAAAACCCTACTATTGAGAGCTAAATATCAGTTTTATAAATATTATATTAGGTGTGTGTTTCCTTTCTTGTTGTGTTATGTTTCAATAAGTGCTCTCAATCACATGTGTGTTTCTTACTTTATGTTTTATTCTTGTTATTTTTAGTTTTTGGTGTATTATCAGGGCATTTTATATGTCAAAGGTAGTTTTTATGTCAAACCTATATACATGTGACTCTATAGCCCAATGGACAAGTTTAGGTAACTGATCATGGCATAACAAGCATGCCACCCTTGGGAAATCACTAGAGATGTTGAAAATTTTTACCTCGGACCAAAATGGGTCAACCCCCTATAGTCAAAATCTTGTATAAAGGCTTTTTATAATGTCATAGGGTATGTTGTAATTCATTTGATGTCATTTCATATGCCATTCTAGCTTTGGTCATAGGTTGGCTTAGTCCTTGTGTCATTTGGTGTCTTAAGGGTCTTTTTAGAGTCATATATGCAAAGTGGTAGGTTTTCATGGTGTCTAAGCAGTTAAGATCATGGAAAGGGTCTACATAGGGCTTATAGAGTTCATTTAGAGCTATAAAAGTTTAGGAACAAGCTTTGTGAAGCCAGACCATCATTAAAATGTCACATAGAGACTAGACTGGACTAGTTCACTTGGGCATTTTATAAATGTGATCAAAAATCCTCATATGACCATCAAACCATGTGCAATCAATGTCCCTAATACCAAGATCATTCTCTACAAGTTTCATATCTTGATGAGTCTTATATCTCAAGATCTAACACTTCAAAGTTTAGCTTGTCGAGTCTAAGGAACCAAGACATCCTGCATGTCACATGGAAATGAGTTGGAAAGCTTGTTTGTGTGTTTCTTATCTTCACTTAGGAAATTGTGTGAGCCAAAATCTTACAATGCCATGGGTTCTTTCATGCCAAGATCATATCTTGAAAGTTTCATGTCTTCACGAGCTTTCTAGCTCAAGTTATAAGCTTCCAAAGTTAGACCTACAACATAAGACGTTTGACCTATCATCAAATTTGATCTCCATAAAGTAATAATTTTGGTTCAAAAGGTCCTTAAAATGTTTAAAATTGATCAATATTTAATGGTCCACATGAGCTCGCATACTGACACTTGAGATCTAATGGTTGACACTGGGGTCAAACGAGTCAAAAGGTCCCTGAGTTAAATCCCATTAAAGAGATACAAGTTGGACAAGATTTGATAGTGTAGATCAACTGAACAAAGATCCAATGGTGTGAGCCTGATTGATAAGGAGGTGGGTCCAAGCAAAATTTGATGGTTCATGCTACATCATACATCTTAATCCAATGGTGCGAGATGAGTTAAAAGGTTAAAGAGCTTGAGAGACCACCACATGATACAAGTACATAAGCTAACAAACTAAAAATAGGATCTTAAGATTAATGCATGATTGATATGAGCACGTTCTTCATGGCAAAAAATCAATAGACCACATTGGTTCATGTCAAGGAGATCAATAACATATAGAAAGTCAAAAGGTCAAGATTTGTTGTTGAGGATTTATGAGGCCAATGAGATTAAAGACAAGTTGGAGCATTTTGATTGACCCAATCAATTTTTGATGAGAAAAATCAAGTCAAGGATCATTTTTTGATGGAAGCAAACAAGGTCTTGTGGGGTCATCGATTCTTCATTAGATCTTGATCAAATACCATGAAATGGACATAGTGTTGCAACCAAGGTGATCAAGAACATAAAGGGATGTCTTTAAGGCTAAATACGGACCTCTGTGATCTAGGTGACAATTCAGGTGGTATAACGAGCACCAAGATGCAGTGGTATAATGGACTGCAGCTGCCAAACCGGTTATTGTAAGGCCCCAGAGTGGGCGGCTAGTAGACCAGGTAGGGTTGCACGTAGCTTTGTATTGTTTTAAATCTTGGACACCGAATTGTCGAGTGACAATTAATTCCTTGAATTTTGTATTATTTTCATTCTTGGAAGTCACATTGTCGGTGACAGTTATTTCCTCGAGCCATTATGTCCTCGAGCACTGTATTGTTTTAATTCAAGGACATCAATTTGTCAGCGACAGTTATTTCTCTTGAGCCACTCAGTCTTAAATCATCACCCGTTAATTCCTTGAGCCACTCAATCCCCTGATGTTTTCAAAATATGTATAAATGCATTATAACCCAAAAAGGGAAAGCAGACATCTCTTCTAAGAGATAAGCTTATGTTTTGTATCTACAATTTTTTTGATTCAACAAAACATCTCTTTTCAAAGATAAGCCTATATTTGTATTGCGGTTGTTAAGTAATATGACGTCTCTTCTCAGAGAATCCATTGTTATTGTGTTAATTCTTTGCTATTGAAATATTCATCAACCAGAACTTTTGAGTTCTAGATTAGTGGTATCAAAGCAGTTTGTCTTGAGAGTGTATGATCTCGAGGATGAGGTCAGGATACAGGAAACTTGGGTGGGAAGCGATAGAGCTTCCAAACATTCCACCTGTGCACCCCAAATGACTTCAAATGGTGGACAACACTGAGACATCTGATCCTTTCAAGGAAATGGTGAATGAAGCCCTCCAGTGGCAACAAGCACAGATGCTCCAACAATTTGCTCAAATTCTTCAAACACTTCTGATGGGAAATTCTAGCTCTACGGCTACACATCCTGGGTCCTCATCGAGGGAACTTCCTTTCAGTTCCCCAACACCCTTCAAGGTTCAGGTAAATTTTGATATTCCCACATTTGAAGGCAAAATCAACGTTGATGCAGTGGAAAATTGGTTGGATCAACTGTCTTCCTACTTCTCTGTAAATAAGTTCACCGATGGAGAAAAGATCACTTTTGCTCTTTTGAAATCATCATTGCCCATGAAAAACTGGTGGGAAGTGTACAAAAAGAGGTTCAGTACCGATATCATTGGCCTTGGGGTGGAACCTACCTGGGATGATTTTATGGAAGTAGTAAAAGAAGAATACTATCCCATCGGAGCGTATGATGATCTATACATATAGTGGCAGCAACTTCGCCAAGGTAAGGAACAATCTATCCAAGATTACACTGACATTTTTTAGTCTCTATTTGCGATACTGGGCATCCAAGAAAGTGAGAAACACAAGGTTCTCAAATATCGTGGTGGATTACAATGGTACATACGGGGAGAAATAGAACTATTCAATTTGGAAACCATCAGTGAGGCATACAAGTTCACAATAAAGATTGAGTAGAAGCATGGAAGAATGGATATAAAGAATTAGTCTTCAAAATGGAAAAGTGATAAAGAAGGTCAAACACGAGGCCAAATTTGGAAGCAAAAGGAAGGAAAGACTGGGAAGTGGTGTGGTTATCACAAATCTGGAACTCACTCCAAAGAAGAATGTTGAGCTATCAAATCACTGATTTCTAAGTCACCATCATCAACATCTACTACTCTACCTCATACAGACCCTGCTGCCAAAGAGGTTGAAGAAGAAATCATAGATGTTGATCCTGAAGCCATTGTAGCTTCATCACAGACACACGATGAGATGTTAGTTGACAAGGAAAGGTTGTTTCACTCTAAGTTATGGGCGAAAGGTAAGCCTCTGCATTTCATTCTTAATAGCATAAGTCAAAAGAATTTAATCTCTACTAATGTTGTGAAAAGCCTAAATCTTTCCATGAAGCCTCACCCAAAACCATACAGTATTGGATGGTTGAGTCCAGGGAGAAACCTCTGTGTCACCCACCAATGTCTTCTCTCATATGCAATACAATCTTTCCAAGATGAGGTCTTATGTGATGTGGTCAATCTCGATGTTTGTGATGAACTCTTTGGTCAGCCATTTATGTATGATTGACATGGTATATACGAATCAAGAACTAGATAGATCACTCTCACTCTTGGAACACGATGCTACAGGGTACTAGAAGTACCACCTTCCACATCTATCTCTCTGCTTAGTGCCAAGAAATTTGTTTTCATGGTGGTCAAGCCATAGGAATCAAAAAGGGCCGATGTTACAGCCCTGACAACACAACAATAGAAGCAAATAGATACCACACTGAAGAAATTCACAGCCTTCCATCCACAGACTGATGGTCAGATAGAAATGGTGAACAATTGGGCCCTGCACAGTTCCATAAACCACAGTCCCTTCCAAGTGTGCATCGGGAATCAAATCAAGACACAACTACCACACCTGATGGGGAATAGTGACGCAATGGGGACCATTGCTTTTCAAGGAGGGAGGAATGATTCAGGTGACAATTCGAGTGGTATAATGAGTGCCAAGATGCGGTGGTACAATGGACCACAGTTGCCGAAGCGGTTGTTCTAAGGCCCTAGAGCGAGCGGCTGGTAGATCGGGTAGGGCTGTGCGTAGCTTTGTATTGTTTTTATTCTTGGATGCTGAATTGTCGGGTGATAGTTAATTCCTCAAATTTTATATTTTTTTAATTCTTGGAAGTCACATTGTCGGTGACAGTTATTTCCTCGAGCCATTATGTCCTCGAGCGCTGTATTGTTTTAATTCAAGGACGTCAATTTTTTGGCGATAGTTATTTCTCTCAAGCCACTCAGTCTTAAATCGTCACCCGTTAATTCCTCGAGCCACTCAATCCCCCAATGTTTTCAAAATATGTATAAATGCATTATAACCTAAAAAGGGAAAGCATACATCTCTTCTCAAAGATAAGCATATGTTTTGTATCTGCAATTTTTTTGATTCAACAAAACATCTCTTTTCAGAGATAAGCCTATATTTGTATTGTGGTTGTTAAGTAATACGACGTCTCTTCTCAGAGAATCCATTGTTATTGTGTTAATGTGCTATTGAAATATTCATCAACTAGAACTTCTGAGTTTTGGATCACTCTGGTTTGTAGATGTATGGTATGTAGGGTTCATTATATGACTATGTTTACCATTCTTAAAGGGACCTATGCATATGGTGAATTCTTGGCTCTTATAGAGATAGAATGGGTCTATTTGGACCTATTTGGATCCAAAAAGAGACTATGCATTCTATAGGTCTGCATTAATATAAAGACTATAGGAAAACCAATACTCTGAGATTGGTTTTCTATCTTAGTGGACATGTGAGCATGGGGACAAGTTCGATCATGATCCAACTTGAACAAGAACTAGCATTTTAAAGGATGCCATGAAGGCATACACGTAGACCCCAACGGTTTCATCTCTAGGACCAACTACATGAAAAGGACCCTTCTCTCCACTTTTGTATGCTAAAGTCAAACCAAAAGAGCAGTTATCACTAGGACAAATTTCTAACAGATTGATCCAATTGTTTTAACTACATTAATGGTAGGACCCAACTTGGAACAATTTGATCCCTTTGTTGCAACCATCAGGGAACATCAATGAGAGAATAATGTAACTATTCAACCAATTGATTGATCTTTAGATCAATCAAAAGATCTGAATTTAAATGAGCATAATTCACAAAGGCAGTTATAACTATGATTCAAATGGAGTTAAGATATTTCATTCCTCTTTGAGTACCAAAGTCTCTCTATCTAAAGGCCCTTTCTTTTATAAATATAGCCTTTGAGCTATTGATTGGCATCCCTCAGGTTGGTATGACTAGACTTTGCCAAAAATTATATTATACACCTTTTTGAGTAATGAATAGAGCATTTTATAGTTGTTTACTAATTTGTGCTTAGTGTTTTATGTTTATTTGATGTGTAAAAGTGGTTTTCATCTTCCCATTGCAGGTCCAAGTCCAAATTAAGTGATAATAAACTTTCTTTCAGGTCATCTTGTGTGTCTTAAGGTTGATGTCTCAGGTATAGAATGGATAGTTGATTGTACGTTCTTTCAATCAAGCCTTACCCTCATCGCCCTACAGCCTAAGTCCATCAAATCGACATCTAGGTGAAACACTATTGCTTGAAAACCATTGTAGACATTGCATTAGTTCTATTCATAGTCTATTAGAGTGTTAATGAGTTCAATCTTGAAAGTGGATCTTTGAATATTCGGTGCATCACCTCCTTTAGAGTAGGTTCAATTCATGCATCCTCTAACTCTTTTCCCCATAAGTGATCAATTGACATAGATAAGATCATTTCAAGATACATTCAGGGAGCTAGCCCTTAAATCTAGAGGCTCATTTCCAATATAGGTACACCCACATACCTAAAAATGTTCTCATGTTGCCCAAATCTGGAAGAAGCTTGAACAACTTCTTCTAGGGTGTGAGATTTGGTGATAGCACAACATAAGTCAAATGTTGTACAAAGTTCCACACTTTATAAAAGAGTCTAATAGTGCCTTCATAGAGGGAGTGATGTACTTAGATAGAATTGTGTACGTGGGATTTTTGAAAGCCACCTCTTCACTCTAACTGAAAAAATGATGGAATTGTGGTAAAAAAACACAAACTTCAGATGAACAATGAGATTTTTTTCGTCAGAAATGTGAAAGGAGAACACATGTTGTTCAATGAGCATGACTCGGTCAAGCTATTTAAGAACCCAATCAGTGTTGGCCTGGAAATTAGACCACATAAACCAAGGTTTGAGATTTAAAGAACATTGTTAAAAGTGAGGATCTGACAACCCTAAATGGTTTTTAAAATAAAAATGGGCTTCACATTCTCCCACACACCAATGCATAAGACACATGCCCCCTTTATCCTTGGGAGATTGCACTGTATTAAAGTCTCCGTAAATGAGCGAGTTGGATAAAGGTTTTTTTTTTTTTTGGCTAACCATCTCTATAATGACACTCATTTGGGGCCATCATTAGGTTCATAAATATTTATGATACTTAATGAATGACCATCAATATTAAGGATGACCCATATTACCCGATGTGATGGGTCTTTTCCCAATGTAACGATTAATGAAACAAACTTAGAGGAAGTCAAATTACTGGTGCCACCTTGTCTACCTTCATGCGACATTCTTAAATTTTAATATAAAGCAAGTTAAAAAATTATATATCACAAAGATCTATTTTATTAATAATAGTAAGACCTTTTTAGAAGTTTGTTATAATATATTTTTTTATTATATTTTTTATCATAAAAGAAAAAAAAAGACGAACAAACAAACATATTTATCTATAATCAATCAACTACTATATTAGTAAGATAACACTTATATTAAAAAAATAAAATAAAAAATAAAAAAAGGTGATTAAAGGTCAATGTCACTACAATTAACTGTTTCGTCACAACAAGATATACATAATGATGCTCTAATTTAGGTATATCTCGGTCACGTCGAATTTATGTTTTCAACAAATAATATCATCTTTACTATGAGATCAAACATATTTGATACCAAGTGAAATATTAATAGAGTCGACTGGTTATTTTTCAGGAGATATGTACAGCATTTTTAAATAATTAAGGCGTTCCACTTGTATAGATATTGCTCTTTTCAATCTCATGATTAACGAGCTCAGATTCGTTTGAGATTATTCTTTCGTACAGATCTCTGATTTTAAGGGCCATAATTGTCTGGAACAAACCCGTGCCATTGTTACTACCTGGGAAATCTGCATGTTTTAGCATTTCTTGCGTGATCTCGCCATAATATTTATTGGAAACCCCATTTAGATAACTTTCTACGTATATAAGTTCCTCCAATTTGTCAAATTGCCCATCCATTTCCACAACAGATACCTGCAACAATGTAACAACACTAACTTTGTGTTATATTTGTTCAAAAATAACATCAAATACCACAGCAATTAATAATATTCAAACCATATATACCTCGTTGTCATAATATATTTCAGGTCCATAATAAAATTTTATTCCAGGGTAATAGCAGGTGAGTTTTCTTCCACAAGGCACCCATGTTATGGTAGAGCCTTCGTCAAAAAGATAGACAGGCTCAAAATACTCCAACCCTTCTTTCATCACAATGCGTACGCGAAGAATTTTGGATTCTCTGTCGTCTGGAATAAGCTGCGTAGGCAGAACCTGAATTACCACATTGGCATACTTTTTCTGAGGATCTGCAATAACTTAGCCAAATTAATAATTGCGTGAGGTACGTAAAAAGCATGAAAATCAAAATTACAGACCAACATATGAGTCGAAGTCTGGCTTTCTGGCTGCAATGCTAGCTTGGATGCTTTCTATGCTGTGACCTCTTTCCGCCATATCTCGCTTTACTCCATCAAACATCGAGTTAATGTCTAATCTATGATCTCAATCATATCATATTGTCAATTAAATTTCATCCCAACTAGAGTTAATGCTGTAGGGCAAACCTGGATTTTCCATGCAAACTTGACTTCATCACTTATGTCCAGGTAAATGCTCAAGTCTAACAGACTTCGTACTCGAGCGTCATATCTGTAAAGCAAACAAAATTAGTAATGAAAGTCAAAATTAGTAACGAGAGTTTTTAGATAAATTGTATATAAGATTTTTGATCGATATTTTGGATCATATTTTATAATGCACCATCAAAAAGAAGTAGAAGAATGGATCTGAATTTCTTTTATAAAACAAACCATTATTTTAAGTGTGAAAATTTAAAATATAAAAATCAAACAATAATAATTGTAAGATTTATAATTAACCCTCATTATCTAAATTTGTTGAAATGATAATATGGAGTTTACAAGGGATGCAATCCTTCGATAATGAGAATTTTTGGCGGAACAATGCACTCAGGCGGATCTAAAAGTCCAGTGCAATGATTATAAACTGGTTTCATAACGGGAATGCCCTTTTTCAATGCTTTTAAGTGGGTGTAGATGAGATCAAAGTTATTGGCTCTCGGGTGAAGCGCAGTAATTCCTTTCTCTTTCCTCCCACTCCTGTCAAGCAAATGGTAATCGTCCAGGCATATGACCGTGGCGTCATTGCTAACAAGTGTATTTGAATGAAGATTAACAGGCCGGGGCGGAGGAGAAGGTGAAGGAGAGCCGCCAAGAACGCTTAGCAGGCGTCGCATGAAGGTGCTCTTCCCACAACCAGAATCCGCCGCTAAACCAACTACCACGGTTTTATTACAACTGTCTGCTGCTTCTCTGCATAAGACCGTGGCCCAGTGCCTGTTATGTCTCTTAAAACTACTGTGAGAGACTTTGGTTTTGTGCGTTGTATGGAGCCATTTTAAATCAAGAGAATGGGAATTGTATGCAGCAGAAGAATATGCTACTGCAGCAGAAGCCATGGAAGATGAAGCAGTTTTACAAAAAAATAAAAATGTTTTTAGAGAGAAATAATGAAGACGAAGAAGAGTTAAAAAGAGGGAAAGCTTGTGAAAGTAGACAAATTATTGTGGACGGTTGAGTCGAAGGAAAAAAGTGTGAGAGATGGAAATATATTAATATCTGGTTATCAACGGAGGTTTTGTTTGTCTGTGTAACGGTTCGTCTCGTGTGCTCAACTGACTGTTTTGTACATTTTCTGTTGGGCGGATTATTTTTAGATAAAAAGGAGATATCGATGGTGTTTTGATGTGCTTCCTCAGATTCATTTCACCGTGGGTTTGTTCTCTTTTATTTGTTAATTCAACTTTGGATTTTGCAGTCCGTGTAAAATTTGTTTTGTACGGTTTAATTAAGAGTTGTGCTTCGTACAAGATAAAGAAATGAACCCTGAAATAAGAGAGATCCTCAAACCTTCATGGAAGTATACATAGTTGCGCTCGTTGGTAATTTGTGTACTTATAAAACTCTCACTTTACAAATTACCATTACAAATTATGAGGAGGCGGCTTTTGTATAAGTATAAAATCCACAGTTTTTAAATTGAAACTTATATTTTTAATAATAAAATATAATATAAGAATGACTAAAAAAAGGGTATATCATGAATTCATTATAAATTATAGAATTTAGAAAACAATAACAATTACATCTAGGTGACATCAACAAAATTAGTAGTTGGTTTAAAGGTCAAAGTAATTCCGGATGGGATTGTTTAGTAGGATACATTTTGGTGAGACAACATGGGGACTAGTGTTAAAGACTAACAGTGAATCACACTTAAAGGTTGTAGATGGAAATCATATAAAACTAATGGACCTCAAGCACTCCACAAAGGCAACAATTTATAAGGTTTTTCAGGGTCTCTTGTACTCCTCCTGCTCATGGGAGAAGTTTCAATCTCATCCTTCCCTTCCCTATCCCTGTCCATATAACAGTCCTTTGAAGACCTAGTTATCATGTAATCCTCATGGTTGTTGCTCAAACCCTTTCCACTCTCTCTGGGTGGCAACACGAAGCTCAGTGCATCATTGTCCATAACCAAATCCTTTTTTACATTGAGATAGCCAAGTGCATTAAATATGAAAATGGGAAATTAGATGAAACAACAAAGGAAAACATCACAACAGGGACATTGATGATTATATTTTTCTTTTTTTATTGTTGCAGTTATCCTGTCATGAAGCCATGACCATCTCTGCAGCTGGCGCTCATTGATTTGGGCTACCCTCTCACTCTCAAGATTTTAGGCGACCTAATAAAAAAGCTCCCATTCAATCCATGACTAAGGGAAGGAGAATAAATGGAATGTTATGGTCTCAAGATATGCACTAGATGGTTTTCCTAACTAGACTTTAATGTTTTTGAACTAAATGTGTCAAGCAAATGTAATATCTTGGGGTGCCAAGGTTGCAAGATTATTGTCCCAGAGTAAGATGAGGGAAGGAACAATGTTTCTCTTCAAGATTTCATGCCCGTGAGCGTAACATCCAAGGAAACAATAGTTGTAGACCTTTCATGTCCCAGGAGCTTAACATGTGAGAAATTTGTAGACATGACACGTGCTTTATAGAAACAAAGAGGGATCTAATTTTACCACCTATGGCAGAGGAAAGATTTGTGAATGCCATGCCTTTACCACCTATGAGAGAGAAAAGATTTGTTGAAAGCCCACCTTTTCTACCTATGACAATAAATAGATTTGTGAAGGTGATGCCTTTGCCCCCATGGTAGAGGAAAGATTTGGGAAGGTGTCTTATCTATGTGGACTTAATGGAGAAAATGAGGATGCTCTGACATTTTTTGTCAAAGAGGAGGAAGTGATTTCATTGCAATCTATTGCCTCACAAGGGGAAGAGGTTTATTTATTAGGAGAGGAGGTGGCATCATCTAATGAAGTAGTGAGACCTCCTCTTCCACCAATAGTATTTTATAAATACATAAAATGGAATTCCAATTGATGTACATGGGCCACATCATCAACAAATTTCCTAGAGTCACGTTTTCCACCATAAAATTCCATCTGTTTGAATCATGAAGGCACCCACAGCTAGATGGGAAACAAGTCGATGCAACATCAAAAGATCTTGGAGGTCTCCATAAAGGTGAGCCTTCCCAGCATCCCAAGTAAGTCCTTTGGATGCTACCACTTAGCAACATCGTGACTTGCTTATAGCCTTCTTCGTACTTTGCATGTGGCATGATCACATTGAACATGGGCCTCTCAATTGCTTGGCCTATCTACCACTTCCTTTGGGCTTTAAATTCACAAGATGTCACCACATGGTGGCATCCTAGGCCTTCGAGTCTCATAGGATTTGGGGATAACTATTTTCTCCCTAGTGGGCTCAAGTTACTATTGATTGAAAGACACATGGTACCTCTATGTCTTATATGTCTTTAGGACTTAGACCATCATAGTTATCGGGGGTCTCTGTAGAGGTGAGGCCATCTGGGACACCTGGTGTCCACCATAGATTTCAATACATGCTAGGCTAGGCAACTAAATAGGTGTTGTTAAAGTAACTCAACAGATGTTTATAGTGTGGCATTTGGGCATTAACGTATTTTTGTGGGGCCATTATGATTCTTAGTACAAAAATGTATGGTTGACCTTCCTTTTTTCTACATGACTGATATTTTTTTTTAATTTCATTTTCTATATGTATATATATTTAATTTCCATGATTTTTTTGGGTAAGTTTTTTATTTTCATTTCTAGTTTAAATTCCCCTTTTAAGAATACGATGTGAGCACCCCCTAATGCTTGAGAATTAAACTTACCAGCCCTCCCTGCCACCTAGGACCAATTGTTAATCGACCACCTTTTCTTTCAAATGATGACTACTCTACCATGGAATTCAAATTGTATCATGAACGATGCCCCCTTATTCATCCATGTGGCATGCACTTTACAAAAGCTTCGATACTCACTTCAAGCATAACACAAGCAACAAGATAAAATCTATAACCTCAATGTGTTGCCCCCATATTAGTTTCATTGTGAAATATGTATGATATGAGCTCTCTAGTGTATGATATCACATGAAATATGTTATCATGTCCCCTCATCATCACCGCCCAGCTCACTTTGAAATATTTCACCACTTGTAAGTTTTGTATGGCCTTGTCATAATTTCTTTATGTGTCAATATTGGTAGCATAGATGAACATAAGTTACAATATAGACTTTGGAACCTCATTGTCTTGTCTCCATATCATTGGCATTGTAGTGCTAACTTGAGTCACACATCGAACATGAAGCCTTCTCACAATCAAATTAGCATCATTTTGTCCTCGTCAACCCTTCACAATAGTAAATGCCCAATCAAATAACCTACCACCTTGGAAGCTTTGTATACTTTAATGATGGATGTAGTCATTAAAATCCAATAATTGCCTTAAATTTGCACAATCCTAACAGACACACATGCAATCTATCATAAAATTTGGATGACACATTTTGCATGAAGGTTTGGAATTAGAATGCTAATGATTATTGGCACATATCATTCTTAAGTACATTATGGAAACACATTTTCATCAACCATATCACACTGTGTTTGATCACCCTAGTAGATGGTTGAGAAAAATAAACACAAATAATTACAGCGTTTACAAATTGGATCTTGATTGCATGTACCCATGTCCATTTCATTTTTTTATCCAAATTCCAAAGCCAAATCCCAAATTTCTCTTGGTTGCTTCTAATTTTTCCAGCACCATTGTAATAAAAATAATTTCTCCATTGTAATCACCAAGCCAAAATGCAATCACCCATAATTGGCCTGACCCCAACATGTTGGGCTCTTCAACCAACTAATATAGATGTCCCCTAATTGAAATTAAGGGTGTTTTAGTTTTGACATAGTGATCAGGAAAATAGGCTATCTATTTCCATGAAAAATATAAGCCATCGTAGATTAAAGCATTACATGGTGATTCAGATCTTAATCGATCTGCCCCCATAATTACTTTACATGAACTTATTTTGACATCTAAATACATTTTTGCATAGCATGAAAATAGTGAAATATTTAAAGGTGAGTTGGGCAATGATAGTGAGAAGCCATGGCAAGGAATTTAAGATGATGGACTCTAAAAACCCTAGGAACATATACTTGCAAAGTTTAATCACATGTCCACATTTCACACAAAGGTTTTGAATTAGAATGCTAATGATTGTTGGCATAAATCATGCTTAAGTATAACATGGCAACAATTTTTCATCAACCACATCACACCGTGTTTGATCACCTGGGCTCATGGTCAAGAAAAATAATCACAAGTGGTTGGAGTGTTTAAAACTTTGATCTTGATATTGATTATATGTACCCATGTTCACTTCAATTTTTTATCCAAATTCTAAATTGCTCTTGGTGGCAACATGATGCAGAAAAAATAGACCAGACCTGTAGCTCCGTTTGAGCTCTTCCATGAGCCAAAACGACCGTCTCAAAAAGTTTGATGTTATTATAAGTGGATATATCTTTTTAGAGTTGATTTTGATATTTTTTGGAGGCCATACTTGATCATCTAAGGGTCCAAAATTAATGTTTAATGATTTTTGTAAGAATTTTCTATTTTTAGAAATTATATATTTTTAGGACCGGATGTCAATTTCAATTAAATTTCATCCCATAGACTAATTATAGTGTTTAAATTATTTAAAGATATTTTTAGATCCATAAGTGCTTGCATGCGAAAACTTACTATAAATAACAGATGCTAAAAATAGACATTTTTTTTAGATTTTAATTTTTTCAAATTTTTGCATGTCAAATCTAAATTCTGAGTTGAGGCTTATTTAAGCATGGTTTGTATTTGTTGTTAGGTTGTGGAGCTAAAAGCTTCACTGATGCAGACACAGAGGAGGTTACAGGAGAGTTGCTGAGTGTCAGAGACACCGGCGTCGGTCAGGCCAACCGACATCGGCAGGATAGGGCAGGAAGGCAACCGACGTCGGTCAGAGATCGGCCGGCGTCAGTGACCCCCAGGCGGACAGGGACCGGTGTCGGTCACCTGTGTGGTTCGACTGCGAGTTAATTACGGGCAGTGGGTTGACGAACCAAGTGTTTGCATGATGAGTGCTAATTTTAGACTCATAGCTGCGGATCTAATTATTGTAATTAGATGTCTAAGTATTGTTTGGATGAGATCTATATAATAGACTCATGGTTGTATTGGAAAAGTGTGCTAGGGAGTAAGAGAGCATAATTATAAGCTCCTTCTGTGTGTGAGGTAGAGCAATGGTGCGTTCCTCCTAGTGCCTCAGTACCAGGTGTGTTGGTGCTGGATTGGAGAGCCAGCTGGGTTCTTCAGGAGTGTAGGATCTTGGTCACAGTTGCATGGCCTATATAGGAGATCTACATGGTAAGTAAGATCGTTGATCTGCAGGTGTATGTGTGTGCAAGGTCGAGGTTCACAGGTGAGCAGAACCGTTGTTTGATTTGCAGGTGTGCAAGGTCATATAGATAGCAACACAACAGGGAGCAGTATCAGGCAGGATCTACTTGGAGTACAAGTGTGTACTCGGATAGAGCAAGAGGAAGGCAAGGGAGTTCCTTCCATAAGTATGGTCTGTTGAAGTGCAGGTTATTGCAGGTTCATGGGAGATCTACTTGAAGTACCTTGAGTACTTGTGGAGCACGTGGAGTGCGTGGAGCACTTGTGTTGTGCGTGGAGCACGGGAGGTGAACACCAACTCTGTATTTGAGTTGGGTGTTGGGACCTGTGAGAGGGAGAGCTTTGGGGAGAAGATTTACTGTTCACTTGAGGTGTGGGAAACCTCTGTAAGGTGGTGGAGAAGAAGTGGCATCTTCTTTATTGTATTCTTTTCTATATAAAGTATTGATACAATTGGTGTATTGTCTCTCATATGCTGTGTTATTCTGAATTCTAGTTACTTGGTGAATCTGGTTATTTTCGCATATTAAGTTGCTTGAAGTTTGGTAATCAATTGTATGCTTCTAGTGTTTCGCATCCCTGACATTTGTAATTAATTTGAGTCATTCAATATGAATCAATTTTGAATTATTATTTCAGATATTAGCCTATTGGTAATTTATTTACATTGATAGTTTTTGGGTTCATTACAACATCTCGAGCCTTCAGGTCTCATAGGCTTTGGGGATAACTACTTGCTCCCTCACGTGCTCAAGTTAATTTTGATTGAAAGACATGTGGTTCCTTTACATCTGACTTGTCTTCAGGACTTAGACCATTGCAATCATTAGGGGTATCTGTAGAGGTGAGGTCATACTGGACACCCGGTGCCCACCATAGATTTCAATACGTGTCAGGCTAGGCAACTCAATAGGTGTTGTGTGAGTATCTCAATAGATTTTTACGATATGGCATTTGGGTATTAACATATTTTTATGGGGCCATTATGATTCTCAGTACAAAAATGTATGATTCACCTTCCTTTTTTCTACAGTCTTAGTTTTTTTTTAAAATTTCATTGTGTGTGTGTGTGTGTGTGTGTGTGTGTGTGTGTGTGTGTGAATATATTACATTTTCATGATTTTTTGGGTAAGTGTTTCATTTTCATTTATAGATTAAATTACTCTTTTAAGTGTACAATGTGGGCACCCCCTAATGCTTTATAATTAAACCCACCAATCCTCCCTACCACCTAGGACTAATCACTAATCAACCACCTTTTTTTTCAATTGGTGACTCCTCTACCATGGCATTCACATCTTATCACGAGTGATACCCTCTTATGTACCCATGTGTCATACACTTTGTAAAATCTTTGGTATGCAGTTCAACCACAAACAACAAGATAAACTCCATAACCTCAATGCATTGCCCCCACATTAGTGTCATTGTAGAATATGTATGATATGGGCCCTTTGGTGTATAATATCACATGAAATATGTTGTCATTACCCCTCATCATCACTGCCTAACTCACTTTGAAATCTTTCACCACTTGTAAGTTTTGTATGGCCTTGCCATAATTTATCTATGTGTCAATAAATTGGCAGCATAGATGAAAATAAGTTACAATATATACTTTGGAACCTCATTGTCTTATCTCCATATCATTGGCATTGCAACCCTAACTTGAGTCACACATTGAACATAGATCCTTCTCATAATTAAGTCAACATCATGTTGTCCTCGTCAATCCTTCATAATAGCAAACATCTAATCAAATAACTAGCCACCTTTGAAGCTCTATAACTCTTTCTGATGGATGTAAGTCATGTAAATCCAATAGTTTCCTTAAATATACACAATCCCAATAGACACAAACACAATCTATCATAAAATCTAGATGACACATTTCTCATGAAGGTTTGGAATTAGAATGCTAATAAATTTGGCACAGATCACACTTAAGTACAGTATGGAAATACTTTTTCATCAACCACATCACACTGTGTTTGATCAACTCGACAAATGGTCGAGAAAAATAATCATAAATACTTGTAGCATTTACAACTTGGATCTTGATTGTATGCATCCATGTCCAGTTCAATTTTTTATCCAAATTCCAAACTGAAAATCTTAAATTTCTCTTGGTTTTTTCTAATTTTTCTAGCACCATTACAATGAAAATATTTTTTCTATTGCAATCACCAAGACAAAATACAATCACCTATAATTGGGTCAACCCTAACATGTTGGGTTCTTTAACTAGATAATACATATGTCCCTTGATTGAAACCAAGGGAGTTATAGTTTTGATATAGTGATCAGGGAAAGAGACTATCTCTTTTCATGAAGAATGTAAGCCATCGTAGACTAAAGCATTGCATGGAAATTCCGATCCTGATCGGTCTACCCCATAATTAATTTACATGAACTTATTTTGACATCCAAATACATTCTTATAGAGAACGAAAATGGTGAAATATTTCAAGGTGAGTTTGGAAATGATGGTGAGAAGCCATGACAACGAATTTAAGGTGAAGGACTCAAAGAACCCTAAGAACATACACTTACAAAGTTTAATGACATGTCCACATTTTGCACAAAATTTTGGAATGGAATATTGATGATTGTTGGTAAAGTCATGCTTAAGTATAGTATGGAAATATTTTTTTGTCAACTACATCACACCGTGTTTGATCACCCCAATTGATGATCAAGAAAAATAATCAGAAATTATTGGAGCATTTACAATCTCGATCTTGATATTGATTGTATGTACCCATATCCACTTCAAATTTTTATCCAAATCCAAAATCTAAAATTCTAAATTGCTCTTGGTTGCTTCTAATTTTTGCAACACCATTGTAACCAAATCAATTTCTCCATTACAATCACCAAGACAAAATCAGATCACCCACAATTGGCCCGACCCCTACATGTTGAGCTCTTCAACTAGCCAATACAGATGTCACCTGATCAAAACCAAGGGAGTTTTAATTTTGACATAGAGATTGAAAAAAGAGGCTATTTCTTTCCACGAAAAATTCAAGCCATCATAGACTAAAACATTAAATGGAAATTAAAATATTGATTTGTCTAGCCCCATAATTACTTGACACAAAGTTATTTTGACATCAAAATACATTCTTACACAACATGAAAGAGGTGAAATATTTCAATGTGAGTTGGGTGATGATGTTGAGAATCAATAGAAAATTAATAATCATAGGTTTTGAGTGAAGTTTAACTATTGATTTACACTCTTTTACTTTATAAAACCCCTCTTACCTTTATATGTGTGTCTGTGTGTGTACATATATATACACATACATAGATATGTATATGTATGTATATATGTGTATAAATACATACATATTAATTATTATATAAATATTTTATACTATATATAAATATTATATATGTTATACGATATATATAAATCTTATCTTATATAATAATAGTATATTGTATTATATTATATGTGTTATAATATTTTTTTATGTTGTCTAGACATGTAGCTATGTTTACATGTAGCATATGTCTCTTGTAAGGACATGTAGTTAAGTTAATGAAGCAACACATTCCATCGATACTGAGCTTCCAAGAGGAGATGTCACAGAAATTAAAAAAAAGTAAAGAGTCAAGGGAGATCACCTCACTTATTTGTTCAACTAATTTGCAAGTCATCAACAAGAATATGATGCCCAATTTATTCAAAATTGAGAGTTATCCCTTACGAACATTAAAAAAACTTAATATTGTAAATATTTTATATATAAAAAAAATATTAAATATTATATAATATATATAAATCAAATCTTATATAATATATATAGATATTATATGTATTCTAATATTTTTTTATGTTGTCTAAACATGTAGCTATGTTTACATGCAGCATATTTGTCTTGCAACGACAAGTAGTTAAGCGAATGAAGCAACACACTCCACCGAAACTGAGCCTCCAAAAGGAGATGTCACAGAAATCAAAGAAAAGTAGAGAAGATCCAAAAGGAGATCACCTCACTTGTTCGTTCAACTAATTTGCAGGTCATCGACAAGAATATGATGCCAGGTTTGTCCAACATTGAGAGCTGTCCCGAATTGAAAACACTGAAAGGGCTTGGCATTGTAGATTTCCTGAAGGACGAAAAAAATGTGATTACTAGCGCAACAGGATTCTGTGCTATTTGCTTTTTTCTGTCAGGTTAGATACTCAGATTTTTTTAAGTGTATACAAGAAACATATGGCAATGAATGCGATTTTATGGTCTAAATAGCGGAACATTGTGGGATGCATAGATTGATTATAAAAGCTCGACTACAATGCTCGAAGTTTATCTTTCGAGTGGCTCCCATAGTTGGAAATCTCCCCAAAATTCCTTTTTTCACAATCTCTAAATTTATCTGTAAATTTAACTGAAAATATTGTGATAGGGTTTTCATCTGTAGTTGTGCCTTCAAGGCAGACGCACGAGATCTTTTCCTGGAGCTTCAGCAGCAGCTTGTATTCCAAAAATAGTACTTCCGATGGAAAAGGGCAGAAAAATCTAAGCACTTTCATAAAGATAATTACTAGTGTTAGATTTGGTGTTGTAGTTTGTATTGTAGTTGCGCTGTTGATCTGCGGCTACTTTTCTTTTCGTTAGAAGAAAGAGACTTGCATTCATCACTTGGACAAAAATTATCAGACATGCAGCTTGAAAATCTTTTACATGCCTTTCCATCTAATTTTTTTTTAATGAATAGCTGTACTTTATTGAATTAAAATAAGTGTTTTTCAATAATTTTTTTTTTTTTTTCATACATCGTATCCCGAAGGTTTAATTTGGATGATCTTATCGCTGGAACAAACAATTTCAGCGAATCTCGAAAGCTTGGACGGAGGAGTATACAAGAAACATATGGCAAGTACCTGTTCTGTGCACAATTTTCTAGGTGACAAAGGAGGCATTCCAGAAATGCAACATGACATTCACTGTTTGTAGTTGAACCCTCCCCACACGTGTCAACACAGGGGCGAACAACAAAACTTTATGTTTCTGGGTGTGACGTGAAACTAATCTTTGGGGTTTCGCCTCATTTAAGGTCCTTCACCTTCTTCCAATAGTCATAGTCTCAAGGCTTTTTGCCTTCTAAATCCAAACAATCTCCTCTTTTAGTTGAAACTCAATATGATCTTGGTGAAAATTTGAACAAGACTCCTATGCATATTTATATCCCAGATTTCTTGTGTACGTTAGAAGTTCACAAGACTATCTTACATGATCCTCTTCAATAATCCAAGGTTTCACATGACATTGATTTTGCCACCTTCAAGCACTTGTGGGGAATCTATCCCTATGTCAACAAATCACATATGACCAAAGTGACATGTCACCCTTTGGTCCCCTCCACAAAAATTAGTTTCATATTAAAGCTATCATTTCTTACCATAAAATTAAATGGGTTCTCATAGATAATGGTTCGAGTCTAAATATAGTCTCATTGAAATCGATAAAATATTTGGGGTATATTCAATGGATTTGTGGCTAAAAACCATTACTATTAAGGCATATGATAATGCATAGACACACAAGGCACTATTTACTTACTCGTCATTGTTGGGCCTATCACCCATGATACCCCCTGCCATGTCATCAGCATCAAACTACCTTACAAACCCTTAGATCCCAAAGTATGTGTAATTTCTTCCACACTTCATCAATGCCTAAAAATCCCCCATTCTAGAATGGAGGTCACTATTCCTAGTGACTTACAACCATACCAATATTACAAACATTTGGAAGCTAAGTATGGTCAATATAATTATTGTCTTAGCATCGAGTATGCACCTAAAAAGGACAAGGCCAAAGCTCATGAATCTTCCCAATCAAATTACATTGACCCAAGCAACGTTGCATCCACTTCCTTTGTTCTATCTCCCCAAATTTCCTCCCACTTCATTGTTGAAGATAATTTTATTGGTACCTACAATGTCAAGGATGCCTTCCACATTGCCAAGTTATCAAAATATCCCAAATCCTATGGTAGAACCAAGAATACTAAAACTCATGATAGGCCTAACATGGTATGGCACAAAAATACTAAGTCTTGTCCTACGAACCCTCTTCTATTTGTCAAAAAGAATTTGCTAGATCAAGAACATAATATTATAGCATCAAGATTACAAAGTGAAAGGTTTGGGTCCAAATCAATAAGTTATTATTGATCATGTTTCTATTACTAAACACAAAGGAACTTGAGGTATTGAATACAAACTGCTTAGGGGTGACCCCTCAGATCTCGAGAGTGATACAACTTTAACATCTAATGAAGATGATCCTAGCAATGATGTAGAGTCTTATTATAGTATATATGATGAGCTTTCTGACACTCACTATCACTTCCTCTTCTAAATTCCCCCTCTCCCTTCACTACCCTGAATTAATCAATTGGGATGATCAAGATCACACTATACCATTAGACAATTTTAAACATAAAGAAGCATTATCAAAATTCCTAGGTCTTAAAGTTGGACTGCTAATTAGAGATCACAAGCAAGGCTTTGAGATAACATTGAACCCTGCCACCTACATTGGAAAGCAAGTGAACTTCCTTGGTCAAAATAAAAAATAAAATCAAACATTGATGTCCTCTAATGAAAACCTCTCTGAGGTGATTTTGGACCAGGGAAAAAGTAAAGAAAATGACAAGTCCCTTGGTGAAACCCTGTTTCAGGAACCAATGGATGAGGAAGTTCATCATCCTCCTCGGGAAGCTCAAAGTCCTACATGTTCAAATCTTAACTTTGGATCAGATATATGTGTAAAAGAACAACATGATTTTTCTTAGTTAATTCAAGATTTCCTAGGAACATTTATTGAATGGACATTACCTAAGCTAGATGATTCAAATTATTCTTACATGGTTGAACCTGATGGTTCACAATCATATGAAGAAGAACACTTTCCCTTTGTACCAAATTTCTTAGAAGATGCTTCTACATTATTATTGGAAGACACCACCAAGCCCAATATTGGTAAAATAGATGACCCTAAAATGGTTAAGTTTGGTGCATCCCTCACTACAGAGGAACATGAATTCATCATTACTATTCTTTGTGAGTTGATTGACGTATTCGCATGGTTTTATGTAGATATGCATGGGTTAGATCCATCTCTAGTCATGCACCATGTTGGTGTACATTTGGATGTCAAGCCCATTGAACATAAATTGCATAAAATGCATCCATAGATTGTTATACTAGTTAAGAAATAATTGGAGAATTTATTAGGGGGTAGACTTAAGTGACCAATTGATAATTGTTATCCAATTTTGACCCTCTAGGTCAAACTAGGACCCCTATAGGTAAAAACTTGAACATTAGGTGATTTAGGAGGTCCTAGTTGAGTCCAAAATACCTTATTAGCATTTATTAACATAAATTTGGGAAATTTAAAGTAAGATCATATTTTGGTCATATAGTGATCTAGGGGTATCATGGGGAAATAAAATATGGTAAAATTGTGTAATGAGTGATTACGAGTTAATTAATGCAATTTTATGTCCTAAACATATTCTAATTACATTTCATGAAGTTTTGGAATGTATGAAGTTTATTTGCTAGGTTGAAGGGGATAAAAATACATGAAAAGTGATTTTTTGGCTAACTCTAATGTATGTCCAAGTTATCTAAAGGAAAAATTCATACCACACACATTTCAAGGAGTTGGAAGCAATTACTTAACTATCACACTTGTAAGAGGGATAAAAAAAAATTGGATTCTTGCATTTCAATGCCATATTGAGGAGTTAGAAGAAGTTGTACAGACTTTTGGCAGTCACTTGCAAGTGAAAAGAGTTTTAGAGTGTCTTTGATATTATATAGGTCAATAAAAATCTTGGTAATAAGTTTGTAGCTCCAAATTTTCATACATATCCTTCTCTCTCTCATCATCCCCTTCACAAGCTAGTGAAGGCCAACTTTGAGCAGATGCTATAGGCTGTATAAGTAGAATTGAGGGATAAAATTTTCTCTAAATTTTGGTACCTCTATGAGCTTCCAATGTATGACATTTTTAATTGGATTAGTGATGTTAGATTAATGAAAAATCACTAAGAACCCAGACTATTTTTTAAGATCTCAAAACCCCATAGGTTGAATTTGACATAACTCTAGTACAAGTGTAGATGAGTTGGATTATTCAAACTAGTTGAAATGAGTTATAATATGTCTATAGATTCCTCCCACTCATTCACCCATATTTTTGGCACATGTGAATGGTCCTTTGACAAGCAATTTTTCTTTTGTACATTGTCTATAAGTGATTGGTCATGTTTCTATGTTTTTTAGTTTTCCAGGCAGTAAAATATATTTGAATGAATATTCATGGTCTTAAAATATCTCCAAAATCCAATCATGGTCCTCTAATCAACTGATTATTCCATACAAGTCACAAGCAGGGTCACTTCTTCATTCACTCCTTGAGACCATTTTCTGTGTGTTTGCATAAGTAAGGTGTTTTGAGTGTTTGAACATGTGTTTCCAAGGATATTTAGGTTGTGTTTTTAATTTTATAATTTTGGTTAAATGGAGGTGATGATCTTTGATTCATAATAGTCATATTTTCCCCTTTTCAAGCTCCAACACACAAGTTGCAATCTCCATCACCTACAGGCCTGTAGGTCTGCAACTCAGGAAAATATAATGTTGTTAATGTCTCATGAATGTTTTTTAGGAAAGAAAACACTATGAAAAGTTCAATATGAGTTCATGGATCAATTAAATTTCTTCAAATATCTTAAATCCAAGTGGTGGCTAACAAAGACTACTCCTATAAAGACCTACAGGACTGTGACTGTAGGTGGAAGTAGAAAGTACTGAAGTTGTGATTTGAGGAGTCTATAGATTTAAAATTAAGTGAGAAGAAATCCATAATTTATTTTCAACACTAATACAACATGGTGTAATTAATATGGGCCTAAACATAAAAACTCCTAAAAACACAGTCAAAGCTGACCTAAAATTGATACCTACAGTTAGTTGGGGAAATGGGTATTGATAGTCATATTGATGAGAATTAGAGTCTCCAAGGCATTAATAATTATATAATACTTCAACCATTGATTAAAGCCAATAAATAGGTTTGAATATTGGAGTAAAATACTAATTCAAGGCCATGCACATGCTTAGTCTGCCCTTATTGCCACCTATAGCCTATTAAGTGAAGTTGCCTTAACAGTAATGACAGAGCTTAGAATTTAGAGCATTGAGAATGTTTCAAGACTCTCAATGATAGATCAAAGCTAAATAAGAGGTTTGAGAGTAGATGCTATCTTGGACAAGGGTAATGTTGATAAAAGCATAGGGCTCTAAATGAGGCATTGAGTCCATCAAAAGCATGACTAAGCTTAAGAATTCTAATGTTTCAATAAGGACTCTAAAAAAATCATCTTGTAGACCATTCCCAAATGCACATACACAAGTAGATAGTCTACCTAAGTAACAAAGGAAATATCAAAGCATGTGCAATGGTCATGTGAATGTTTGAATGGTATAAAGGAGATTAGATTTCCCAAATTATCAATACCATGAGAGTTCTTGAAAGCAGAGAAAGAGCTAAAATAAGGGTTATAAGTTCATCAAGGTTCCCAAGTAAGTTAAGATCACAATCATAATATGCACATAGGCCTGTAGGTCTATTTGAGTGACTTAAAGTCTCTCAATATCTTGAACAATGATTTATGTGAATGATTTAGGGGTAGAAAAGACATCAGGGTTCCCAAGTCAATGAGGTCATAATGGTTCTAATCAAAGAGCTATAGAAAAGGATCATAAGACCTTGCTCACACAGTCCTTGGAAATAAGCATAACCCTACCTGCCTAGTCAAGTTCAAGAATCTTTAGAATACTGAAAGAGAGAAAGGTAAGTGTTGGAAGTGTGATTTTATGTCAATAAAAATTCCATAAAAGTTAATTGATGGTGGTAAATACTCAAACCATGAGCACCATCCATTCTCAGTCCAATGTACATACACACAGTCATGTGTGATTTATCAGTAGGGAGTCTATGCATATTTTAGAAGGATTAAAAAGGATATTATGAGAACTAAGAGTAATGGAAGTGAATAATATTGATCTAATGTGAATTTAGGTTCATCAAACCCTCAGACTCAAATAACAAAGAGTGAAACAGACTCAGTCAAACCCTGCTTAACCTTTTACAGGCCTAGTCATGTACACAAGCCGATAGGCAATCTTGGAGATGGCTAGTGGAAAGGTAAAGTAAGATGATACATTGAAGACTTGAGATGATGGTAAATTTCCTAAATAAACATTTCATGAGCTCAAACCATCCAATAGAGAAGAAAATAGGGCATGACAGTTAATTAGGGTATGGTAGGTGGTTTGGCCTAAGAACCCTAAGTCTAAGTGGATTGGATGTAAGAGATACTTGATGAATTATTGTGATAATATAGAAATTTTCATAGATATAGGTGGACATCTCAGACCCAATTGAGGCCATTGGAACCCAAACCAAGCTCAAGAAATGTACCTACTAACTCAATTCTCTCCTAGACCTCACAAAATGCGTGTTCTTCAACCCGAGGGTCATCAAATTTTGCTCACACCTTTCATGATGAAATTCATGGGGTTTAATGGTAATTTAAGGTGTTATATGGGTCCCCTAACAATAATATTATGACATTAAGAAAGAGAGGGGCTATTCCTTATGAACAATCGTTAAAACCCCAAACAGGTCTTAAACCTGTTTTAAAACCCAACAATGATTATTTTTCATATATGGACTTATAAATCACACATAATTCCATATTTATATCCTAAAAACTCTTGGATATTGTTATATACTCCAAGTGGCTCATCCACATGTACTTGAGTTGTACGAATTGCCATAAATGCACTATTTTGTGTGTTTTTAGTGTTTTACAGGAATTTTGGAGAGATGGACACTTTCAAATAATTATAAGAGGTCCCATAATACTTATTTAATCTCATAAAATCAATAAATTTTCTCAATAACCCTTATAAGTGACTAAATATATTCCATTTTGTAAGGCAGTCCAAATAGGCTTGTGAAGGGCTTGTTTTTGGCTATTTCATGGTTTAGCTATAAGCACAATGTTATATAAGCCCAAAATTAACATGGAGGTTGGTATTTTAATGGGTAAATTTTATCACACACTTCCCATATGTTTCACACATTCATGAGGAGTTTAGATCCAAAATCCACTTTCTAGGCCTAGATGCCTAATTAGGCCTAATTGGCAAAAGAGAAAGGCAAAAAAATGGGCTTCCAATCAGATTCTAAAGATTAAATTTGGTATGGAGATTTAAGTCCATATAGGGTCCTATAATATTCCCTTATTTTATTAATATCTTCCATACAACTCCTACACAAGGAGGTTTATAGAAAAAAGGCTACAAGGAAACTAGGCCTAATGAAGGCTAAAGGAGCAAAATGAGTTCTTGGGAATTGGTCCAATAACCAAAATGGTTTTTTTAACCTGATAATATATTTTAATACCATTTATATAGTTTGTATGACTTTAAGAATATGCACTTGAGTTTTGGGCCACTTAAACCAAACTAGGTGTGGGAAATGAAGAGTTACAAGACACCTATGCACTTGAATGATGGAATGATAGGCCAAAAGAGTTTTTTAAAGCATGTAAGATGTTAAATGAGTGGTTTTATATTATTTAAAGGTTAATTCATGATTATAATGTATATTTATCACTCCTTTCATGCAAGAAGGGTAGTTTCAAAGGAGTTAGTCAAGGTGTCAAGCAAGTTTGTAACCCCCACACCATTTGGAAGGTTGAAGTTGCTTCAAGAGTGAGACACATGGCCTTGGAGGTCTATTATATTATATCATAACTTTGTTTCTAGTTTTAAATCTCATGGACACTTGTCACTCATCCTCTACAACACCTCTCTCTCTCTTCTCTCTCACATTCTCTATATATTGAACCACTTTTGGCTAAGTTTGTATCTTCCACCTTGGTGTCAGGATGCGAAACACTGGAAGCATACAATTGATTACCAAACTTCAAGCAACTTAATATGCAGAAATAACCAGAATCAACAAGTAACTAGAATTCAGAATAACACAGCATATGAGAGACAATACACAACTTGTATTAACACTTTATACAGAAAAGAATACAATAAAGAAGATGCCACTTCTTCTCCACCACCTCTTCAGAGGATCGCTACACCTCAAGTGAACAGTAATTCTTCTCCCCAAAGCTCTCCCTCTCACAGGTCCCAACACCCAACTCAAATACAGAGTTGGTGTTCACCTCCCATGCTCCACGCACACCACAAGTGCTCCACGCACTCCACAAGCACTCCACGTGCTCAAGTACTCAAGGTACTTCAAGTAGATCTCCCATGAATCTGCAACAACCTGCAATTCAACAGACCATACTTATGGAAGGAACTCCCTTGCCTTCCTGTCTTGTTCTATCCGAGTACACACCTGTACTCCAAGTAGATCCTGCCTGATACTGCTCCCTGTTGTGTTGCTGTCTATATGACCTTGCACACCTACAAATCAAACAACGGTTCTGCTCACCTGTGAACCTCGACCTTGCACACACATACACCTGCAGATCAATGATCTTACTTACCATGTAGATCTCCTATATAGGCCATGCAACTGTGACCAAGATCTTACATTCCTGAAGAATCCAGCTGACTCTCCAATCCAGCACCAACACACCTGGTACTGAGGCACTAGGAGGAACGCACCATTGCTCTACCTCACACACAGAAGGAGCTTATAATTATGCTCTCTTACTCCCTAGCACGCTTTTCCAATACAACCATGAGTCTATTATATAGATCTCATCCAAACAATAATTAGACATCTAATTACAATAATTAGATCCGCAGCTCTCAGTCTATAATTAGCCCTGATCATGCAAACACTTGGTTCGTTAGCTAACTGCCCGTAATTAACTCGCAGTCGAACCACACAGGTGACTGACACCGGTCCCTGTCCACCTGGGGGTCGCCGACGCCGGCCGATCTCTGACCGACGTCGGTTGCCTTCCTGCCCTATCCTGCCGACGTCGGTTGGCCTGACCGACGCCGGTGTCTCTGACACTCAGCAACTCTCCTGCAACCTCCTCCGTGTCTGCATCAGTGAAGCTTTTAGCTCCACAACCTAACACTTGGTATGGCAAAGCCCTATCCATTTGTATGCCTTTGATAAATGAGAATAAAATAATTTACCTCCTCTTGTTTATTTACTTAGTGTGCATATGAGAATAGTTGATCTTGTCAAGTGAATTGACTTGTCTTCCTCAACATGTTATCCTTTTCTAATACCTAGATACAGTTTGAAAGCTTCTTTTGAAGGTCATGTGAAGTGTATGAGTGTTTTTCACGAGTTAAGTGAGTTTATCTATCTTTTAGTTTCATTCAAGACTTCTTGGTTAGTCTTCCTAGCTTACACAACCATCACAACCTTCACATTGGAACACTCGTGTGAGAGATTCAAATTAAGAGTAGAGTATGTAAGGTTAGATTTATTGATTTACAAGTGCACATGCAACTGGTTAGTAGTGGTCAAAACCTATTTTTTGCATCACCTAATTAGATGAGGTTTCTCTCCCTTTTCCTATTAAGTGATATATTAGTGTGTAAGCCTAAGTGATTCATCAAGGGGAGCTAACCCTTCAATCTAGAGGTTTACCCCTATTATAGATAACCCACAGGTCTAAGGATAATCCCATGTTTTACCAAATTTAGAGAGGTTTGAATAACCTTCTCCTAGGGTAAAAAAATTAGTTATAATAGTTTGGGCATGCTTGATGGGACCAATATTCAAAGTTGTGAAAGAATTATTGGTGTGTTATTCTACTTATCATCCTTTAGAGGCACTCAACCAAACACCAATGGTGACTCTGAATACAATCAGTTGGTTCTAGTAGCTTAGGTACTTATTGTGAAAATTATTTGATAGTATCTTGTGTTTTCCTTTGGCTCATGAAGTTGAGATGGCTGGGTATGAAGAAAATTCTTACTATACAGCTCCTTATCAGCCTGGTCATGACTCATACCAGCCATATAGACTTAATTATCAACCTGGTTATGAACCCAAATATGTGATTAAACAACCTAATTAATCTTTTTTCCCTCCTTATGAGTCATATCATTCTTATGGTCAACCTATTTCTCCTCTACATGACCATGAAGTTGTATATGAGCAGCCTTCTCAAGCTCAATATGTCTCTAGTTTTCCCTTAAACCAATCCATTTAAAGTTTGAAGAAAACTCACTTTGGCTATGAGAATTACATTTTATACTTTCATACTCAAATATAACATGGTCAAGATATTTCTATCCATCTCATTCATGACATGAGAGACTCATTATACCTATTGAAAGGAGAATGGACACCTATTGAGAGAGCAAATTGGTAAAGCCTCTCAAGCAAAATGTTGGATGTAAGTGGTCTCATTCAAAGCATATAAGATATGTTGAAAGTTAATGAAGGATAGTAGGTCCAATTCTATCATCCCTATGTGTCTTCTTACACTCCATCATAGCTCTCATACATGCCCCACATTTTCCCCTAAAAGACCTTTCCAAGTGAATCTCCAAGTGTTCCAAGTCTTCCATGTTTTCCTCAAACCTTCCCTTCTTAGAATTCAATCCAAGAGAGTATTAAAAAAGAAAAGGATATTTTTGTAGAACAAGCTATTGATTCAAGCTAGCATCCCACTTCTCTTATTCAAATAACTCCCAAGGAGTCTTCCAAAATTCCAAGCTAGAATCAAGTAGTAAAGTCTTGAAGTGGGCAAGGTGAAATAAGTATAGATTGGGGAGTTGAAGGGAAAGAGAAATCTGAACCTATAAAAGTCTCTCCCACCCCTCCTCAGGAGATCTCTTATACTCTATATCAACCTTCTTATGATAATTATCCTCATGAGACCACTAATAATCTTCAATAAATGCTATTTCAAGAGGATATAGATAGTCAAATCAAAGAGTTGGAGTTGAATAAGGACTTGAAGAGAACCAAGATCAAGAGATGGAATACAAATAAAAATTTGTGCCTAATCAAGCCCCATTGCCTCTCTCTAATAACCTATAGCTTTTCCATCTTTGAGGTCTATCCAAGAGTGTATTCAAAACAATAATGAGATTCTAATTGAGAAGGTGGAAGATCAGCTTGCAGTTGTTGAAGAGCCTCAATAGGGCTATGAGGAAAATGAAGTTCTTATTAAAGAAGATGTCCCTTCCATTGCTCAATTTAACTTTGCATCCTCCAAGAGTTCCTACAAAAACCATCCATTCCCATGCCCATTCATGAGCAATCCACTACACCTCATACTCCCTCTCCAACCCATGAACTTGCTCATCACCCTCCCACCTCATCCCTTCTTGAAGGAGAACCCATCCTATGAGAGATAAGTGAAGAAGATCAAGCCAAATTTGTAGTTGGTCAAGAAGATGACTCAAGTGCTTATGATGAATAATTCACTATAGAGACTCCCCTTAGTGAAGACAATCATAAATCAATCTTATTAAGTGAAGAAAAATATGACCTTGATGATGTTGCAGTTGCTCACAAAGAGCTTGATCAAGATATGGAAGAGAAGGTGTTTGATGGAAGCATCACATCAGCTAATTTAGAGGAATCTTATGATCATGATCAAGAAGTTGGTTTTGAAAAACCAATATAAGATGGACTTGTTGATACTTCCATGAATCAAGATGACATGTGGCAAAATTTAAATGAAATTTGTAAAGAATTTGAAGGCGTTCAAAAGCCTACACCTCCTACTATCTCTTGAAGATGCTTTGCCTCTTGAGGGTGTGTTTCAAAAGGAAAATCCTATGCCACCCAAACTTGTGCAAGTTTCAACCAACCTTGAATTTGAATACTCTTCAAGTAAGCAAATTGAGTTTGATGAAGTGCTCAATGATTAAGAAGATGAAGTTGAATAAGTTGTGATTCTTGAAGAGAAAGAAAACAAAAATGATTGGCAGTGGCATATTAAACTTCTTCAAGAGCCTTAAGGTCTTTTCAAGGTTGAATATCATGTTAACCAAGAGATTGTTCAAGATGTCTTCATTGAGGACGATGATAAAGATTGGGTTGAGTATGATAAGCTCCTTGAAGAGATTGATGAGCTTACAACTGGTAAGAAATTTGAAGAAGTTCTTGAAGGTGATTTGCTTCTTGAAGGACAACATGGAAATATTCAAAAAACCAATATATATGTTGCCCCTATAAGTCAATAATTGATCATGATTGAGATAATCACAAACATCAAGAAAGTTCATGAGAAGGTTGTTGAAGTGAAAGAAGAGTTCACCTTCACAAGTGACATGTTTATAATTTTCATCATTATATTTGAAGTGTCTTGATTTGGATGTATTCAAATCTTTCATGAGAAGGTTGTTAAAGTGAAAGAAGAGTTCACCTTCATAGGTGACATGTTTACAATTGTCATCATTACATTTAAAGTCATACCAAGAAGATTGGCAAGCATGAAGGAGTTGAATACATCCAAATTAAGACTCAAAAGGCAACTTGCTTCATGCACTATAGCTCATGGAGTAATATATGGTACAATATTCCATTTTGATCTATGAGGAGAAATTTTGCTTTCAGTTAGTTTGTATATAGTCTAGTTTGCTTATGTTCTTGTTGTGTTCCCTATGTGCTTGATAGCACATGTGTGTGTCTTCCTTTATTTGATTTTGTGTGTGTATATTTGTTTTGTGTGTTGTTGAGTTAATCAATTTGTCTTGTTGGTAAAGTGTAAATGTATAATCTTTTCATCTCAGAGTGAAATTGACTCCATAGCCCAATGGAAGGATAAGGCTACTAGTCTAGTCAACATAACAAGCATGCTACCCCTATGAGTCACCAATTTGTTATACAATTTTGACCCTCCAGGTCAAAATAGGACCTCTATAGGTAAAAAATTAAACCTTAGGTGATTTAGGAGGTCCTATTTGAGTCTAAAATACCTTATTAGCATTTGTTAAGGTAAATTTGGAAAAGTTAAGGTAAAGTCATATTTTGGTCATATAGTGATCTAGGGGTGTCATGGGGAAATAAAACATGGTAAAATTATGTCATAGGTGATTAGGGGTTAATTAATGTCATTTTATGTCCTAAACATCTTTTAAACATATTTCATGAATTTTTGGAATGTATGAAGTTCATTTACTCGCTTAAAGAGGGTAAAATTGCATGAAAAAGTGATTTTTGGCTAACTCTAATGTGTGTCCATGTTACCTAAAGGAAAAATTAGTACCACACACATTAAAAGGATTTGGAAGTAGATACTTAACTGTCACACCTGTCAAAGGGATCAGTAAAATTTATATTCTTGCATTTCAACACTTAAGTAGTTAGAAGAAGTTGTATAGACTTTGGGAGTCACTTGCAAGTGAAAAGAGTTGAAGAGTGTATTTTGATATTATAGAGGCAAGGAAAAATATTGGGAAGAAGTTTTTAACTCAACATTTGCATACATATACTTCTCTCTCTCATCATCCCCTTTACAAGCTAGTGAAGTCCAACTTCAAGTAGATGGTACAGGTCATACAAGTAGAATTGGGGGATAAGATTTTGGTCAAATTTTGGAACCCATATGGGCTTCTAATTTGTGGAATTTTTCATTGGATTGGTGATCTTAGATTTATGAATAATTGATAAGAGCCCAAACTACTTTTTAAGAACTTAAAACCTCATTGGTTGAATTTGACATAAATCCAGTGCAAGTGTAGATGATTTTTGTTTTACCCAACACACCCCATTTATGTAAATGAGGACGCTTGTTCATTTTTTTTTGAAAATTTGTGTTATAATTAGACATTCAAACTGATCAAGAACTAGTATTGAATATCTTGTGTTGATCTAGTTTATAGTTTTTTTGTTAGCACATAATCTTCATTTAACTTTGATCTTATTTGCTAACATTAGATATCTATGTTTCAAGTTATAGGATCAATGGAGTCCATATGGAATGGATAATGTGTGATCTTCATGATTTAATGTTAAATTGACTCTTTACTTTGAGCAACCCTTGGTCTTTAATCATCTAATTAAATATATGGTTAAATAATGTTTAAAAAACCTTAGTCTAAATGTGTTAGCCTAGGTTTTTTTAGAATAAGATTCAAATTAATGTGAGAACCTTTTACATGGGAATCACTTTATTATATTATATACTTAGTTTAGAACTCTAGCCCAAGTCCAAGTTGTATTTATTAATACAACTCAGACCTTAGGCTAAAATATTTATGCTAAGTCATTTATGTCCAATGGTTCATGTGACTAATTAACGAGGAGATATTAATTATATTTTAGACTTAAACTGAATTTTTATCCTAAGTATCAATTGTATTTATTAATAAAACTAAAAACATTAGGCTAAACTTTTTTCTAAGTTCTTCATAGTCTCTAAAATACTTATGTATTTTGTGCTCGTAGAAATGGAAAAACTTGAAGGTGACAGGTGGTGAGATCATGTGGGATTCAAAAAAGATCAATGACCCACAAGTAAGGATAAAAAGTCAATAAGTCAAGCATTTGATCTATAGTGCACATTAACTCTAGCACCAAATATCTAACAAAGAGCAAATGGTTGAAAGGTTAAAAGGATCTAAGAGCACCATGAGAGTGACAAGTGTCACCATCTTGATAAGAAGCCTGAAGATCCAACAGAGAGCATAAGTTCAAAAATCAAGATCCCTGAGACAAGTGAGGATTTGTCAAGTGGCATGATCCTAGAGTTTAATGGAAAGATCCTACAGAGCACGTTCACTCAAGTGAACAAAATCTAATGGTACAAAGCAAGGGTTGACAATTTAAAAAAAATCAAAGCAAGCAAGAGGCTCCAACATGGCATGATAATGCACAAATGATGAAAAGAGCTTGGATATCATAAGATATAACCATGTGGCATAATATCGTGAGCTCGAAGATGAAGATCAATGGCTCATGATGAAAGCTAGTGCTAATAGACTCCAAAATAGATCAATAATGAAAAAATTGATCTGACCTGAGAGAGCATGAAGGACATGTTTCCAAAGGCAACATCAGTCACATTTTTTAATCAAATGAATAGCTCAGCATGGGCATTACCACATTGACATGGGGTATGTGCATGGATTTGGGGGACAATTCCATGGACACACCCAACAACACTACGTGTTATAACATAATGTGTATGCATTATTGTTATAACATGTACATGTTATGGATCATAATACCTGATCCATAATACATACATGTTATAATAGTAACATATATGTATTACCTTTATTTATAAGAATACGTATGCATTATGTTGATTTAATATTTTGGGAATATTGGGTTATTATTCCTAATTTAGTTAAAGTGTTTGAGTAGTAAAATCAGTAAATAAATAGACAATAATTAAGCTACTAATTTGTGTAAATTAATTACAATTCAAACTTTTTAAAAAATAGTAATAAAGAGAAGAAAATAAAACTTATCTAGAAACTGATTAATCTGACTAAGACAGAGGCTAGAATTTATTGTGCAGGACTGAGACACTATCATAAATTGAGATCTAAACTTAAATTTGTGATTGTACAAGAGCACCAAAAATGGACAGTAGTGGCATCAGTACTATAGTTCACCTTTTCCACTATTATCTTGAGGATTTGAGCTTTTTGGGTTTTGTTCGCTATGTCTATGTGACCCTATTTGCAAAGTTTTGGTAGTTGGAAGTCTATATAGATCCATATAGAGTAGATTTATTTTTTAACCGTATCTTGATTGACCAATTTTGAATAAGAAGGGGGGTTAAGTGTGTGTAAGATGTACTGAACATGATTCACACCCTATGTGTAGGCATACTGCCTACATACTAGTATTCTAAAGAGGGATCAATCCATATGTAGTCCTCCCACTTGATGTGCTTTGTGAAATTATGTATATGAAAGTTTAGAATGCTAAACTAGATGTGCTTGAGGTAGATAGGACTAGTGTAAGTATTTGAATGAGTTTGTAAGTGTGTTGGCTAGCTATATGCAGAGAATAGGGAAGATTATTGGAATAGTCTTGCTTGCTTAGTGATATTTGCCAACCCCCTTTCCAAATGATCTTTGAATGGGATTTTACAGGGATTTATCAGTCATAAGTTGATTTTACTCACATTAGGCCTACAAGGACCATTAGGGCCAAAAATAGACTTGGACAATAGCATCAAAAGTAGATAGGAGTGGTACTAGTGCTATAGTTCAAGTGTGGCACTACTATCTTGAGTAGACAAGACTTGGTGGGATTGATTTGTCTTGGAAACAGTAGTCTGGGTGAGCTAAGACAAATTTTGGAAGGTTATAGATGACTAGGAATCAATGAAAATAATATTAAGATGGTCATAAAAGTAAGCAAGAGGGTCCTATGGGTTGGGTGTCATTAGCCACACTCAAGTTACCAATTTTTTTCATTTTATATGATTACATTTGCCCCCCTTTATTATAGTGATGCAGCAAAGTGAAATACTAGAATAAAGGAAAAATAGAAAGCGTACCTAAATTTACCTACAAGGGTAAAGCTGATGAAGCTATATGATGTTGGGTTTGTATAGAGAGAGAACACTATGAAGTATGAATCTGAAATAAAAACAAAGAGTAGATCAGTTCTTACTAGATACGTTATATCTAAAATAAGAACTTACAAAACTCAGTAAGAGAGAGAGGAAGAGAAAGGAATGAATACACCTCACAAAGTACATGAACCAACACAAAACCTATTATGATTCTGAGTGATGCTGGATTATGTTGAGTAATGTTGGAAGGTGTTTTACCAAGAGTAATATCACGAATGGAGCTGAGTGCTCAATTCCCTAGAAATCGCTTAAGAATGCAAAGGATAGTCCTTTAGCTTCATCATCACTAACTAAGTGAAGCTAGGTGTTTATGCATGTGTTAATAAATTTTTTGACTCTGTGTCCAATCCTTATGAATAGGTGGCTCAAGAATACAAAGGCTAGTTAGTCCTTTGGCTCCATCATTTCCCCGTGAAGTGAATCTATGAACTAATACCAGTATGAAATGTATGTCATATGAGATGGATCATGGATCCTATAGATGTAATATGACCTAATAATGTTGGCATGGATATCTGAATGTATGCTAGAAACTAAGCCACTCTTGGCCACTCTAAAAGATGGAGATTAGGCTTGTATGAAATCCACTATGAACTGGTGCACTAGGCTTGTATGAAAGCCACTTGAGAACTCAAGAAGTTAGGCTCATATGAAAGCCATTCCAAAATTATGTCAACCATATATAGATGTAATAAGGCATTCAAATTTTAAGAATGTTTGGGTAATACTGAGCTTGGAAAGAAAAAAAACAAATGTGCCATGCACATTGCCCCCAATCACTGGTGTCTGAAACATGGATTTTGATTTGGAAGTTATATCAACTGTCTTATCTAAAAATGAAAGTGAGAGCCATCATATTGCACATGATTCCCCCTATAATTAGATTATCTAGGATAAATTGTACTAAATTATTGAATCTAGTCTGAACTATCATTGATAAAACTTTAACTGAACTTACCTTTCTATTTGTTTCTAGAAAATCTAGTTTTTTTTACTATTTAGATAGGACCACCAAAAGTGGACACTAATGGCATCAGTGTTATTGTCCAAATTGGGTGCTATTGTATAGGTCCAAATATACTAATTGTTATAGATTCTTGACTATTGTCTTATTCTATTATGACTATTTTGATGTCTAGTTATTGTTCTGGGTGTGCTGAATGCTACTTTTTCAACCGTTAAGAACTCTAACCTCTATGACAAAACCCATATTTATTGTTCCCTCTTTTGAGGGTAGGACTGAAGACCATGTAATGACTACCCTTAGAACAAATATCCCTACAAGTGTGTTATGTTGCAAAGATACATGGTATACCAATGATAATTGACAAGATATCTCAAGATATATCATGATTTATATTGAAAGATTGTTAGATCAACAAGGGTATGCCTAGATAGATATAAAAATGTAATAGCATGTGCAAAGTACTGAACTAGGATTATAAGTGTTAGTTTTTAGTTATTAGTTGGAAAGGAGGGATGGAGCATGATGTCTATCATGGCATCTAGGATAGGAAGATAATGCATGATGTGGATCATGGCATTGTAAACAATGAGAAGCAAATAAGAAACAAGAACATAAGGAAAGAAGCATAAAAAAATGGTGAAAGGGCCAAGAAAATAAGGGACATGGGCACATGTCACTCAAATTGGAAAGAAAGCATACAAGGCATGTTTAAATGACACACACACATACAATTGAAACAAACAAGGGTTGGCATGAGGGCCACAATCACATCGAAGAGTATAGACAAAGTACATTACCAAATGTCCTAAGGCACACACATGAATATAAGCAAATTAAATTGGAAAATGTCCTAAGGTATATATAGGAGACAAAATAGGAATTGAGAGATGTAAATAATCTAGCTATACTAAGCAAGAAAGGAAAGCATGTAACCATACTAAAATTCATTAGCATCAAACTAATCAAAGAAAGAGGGAAAGTATGCAAGAGATGTTAGTAAAGACTAGGTATATGCTAAGAAATACACAAGTTCTATATACTAGTGAGTGTTGATGGAGTAATTTGTGTAAGCTAGTAAGTAATGTACATCAACATGATAACTAGAGTGTGTGGTGTAAGAATGATATAACTTGGATGGTGTAGTAATGTAGAATATTCCCCCAATGGGTATGTCTATCGATGTATATCTCAATGTATAATTAGGATTCCCCCTCAATGGGTAGAGTGAAGCAATCAAAGAGATGGATGTCACTACACACACTCAAATAAGATCAAGTGAAGCATGGTAATGGAGATAAATTGATAAACAGTAAGCATAAAACAAAAATGTAAGTCTAGCATAGCAGTAGTAATGTAAAGCATGGATAATGCATACATTCAAAATATTTTTGGTGTTTTTGACATATTTGAATGTTTTTGTATTTTGAAATTTTGCATTATTTTTGAATTTTTGAAATTTTTTGAGCTATGTACAATCAGGCATAAGAAACTATGTATAGGTAAGTAGGAAAAGGATGATACTAATAGATGAGTCTCATGGGAGACTCCTTATCATGGTGTCTTGTTTCAAGGAGTGGAATCATGCATGATCATGAAGCAGATTGAAATGCTAAGACTGTGGCTCTGAAAGTGGTATATGTTGTAAATGCTCTAAAATCTCTGAAGTAGAAACCAATTATGGGGTCCCCCTATAACTCTAATAGGTTAATGCAATTATAAGGTTCTTAGGTACCCATCTGGTAGTAGGAAAAG
Organism: Torreya grandis; assembly: GCA_037957365.1. Taxonomy (NCBI): domain Eukaryota; kingdom Viridiplantae; phylum Streptophyta; class Pinopsida; order Cupressales; family Taxaceae; genus Torreya; species Torreya grandis. The sequence continues at coordinate 6,992,608 of JARHVA010000118.1, read as the reverse complement.
CTCTCTAAACATGTGCTATGTGATTATACACATGTGATCTCAATGATATTGTTCTAGGTGTGAACATTATAGCTAAAAGTTGTCTAAAATCCTAAAGCTGTGGAGGTGTATGAACTTTCGGTGATGGTGATGGATGCCTCAACTATGTTTGAATCAAAACTAGAGGAGGAACTATAACTGGTGGAGAAACTATAACTAGAGGTTGAACTAAAATTGATGACTGTACTGTAGAATATGTCTCTGAAGTAGGGAGTGGTAACTCATATAGAACTTCACCAACTATAATAACCTGATTAGCATGAATGAATTTCATGCATTTGTGAACTATAGAAGGTACTACTCAAAGTTTTTGAATCCATGGTTGACCAAGTAACATATCAAAAACTCCTACAATGAGAATAATAGTGAATGGTGTGGCCACATGTGTTGGACCCACCTCTAGAGTAAGTACAATCAAGCCTAATGAACTCTATATGTGTCCACTAAATTTACTAATAACTATGTATGTCAATGTAATACCCTGATTTGAATATCCCAAATGATGCAATAATGTCATAGTGTACATATTCACACTAGATCCATTGTCTATGAGAACACTATGAATAGGATGATTATAAATGTGAGCTCTAATAAAGAGTGCATGATAATCCTTATCATCCTCAATGATCTCCTACTCTGAGAAGGAGATGGAAGGTCTAGATGGAACTCTAAAATTATATACACTAATCATGTTGCTCAAAGGATGTGTCTTAACTGAAGGTGACCTATATATATCTGGTGGGGGATGTGCATAATATGCATGATGAACCCCTAATGTATCCCTTGTCTCCTATTTGGAATGCTATAGAAAAGGATATTAAAATATTTTCAATGCTTTATCTTGTGTTGGCTTGGCCTAAAGAGACTCAACTAAAGTTCCAAGATTAATATGATTTCCATCTATTAAATCATGTATCTTGTGTCTTAAACTAATACATCTATTTTTTGTATGGCCTAGTGTCCTATGAAACTTGTAAAATGCATGTTGATCATATCCCTGTGGAAGAGGTTTTATTGGGTCAACTTCCTAAATAAGAGGAAGAGATATGATGTTACATTCCAATAGCTATTGTAAAACTCTGGCTGGAGAAACTAGTAGATTGGTAAAGGTTCATCGAGGAGGTGTTGATAAAACCATTCATTGAGGGGGCTCAAAAGCCACACTAACTATAGGTTGATTATGACTCTTGTTATCATTGACCTTTACTTTGTATGTGACTTTACTATTACTCTTGTTTGTTGTGTCTAAGATACTTGTGTACTTGAGTTTGCCCATTGAAATTAACTTGAATTATCTTTCGTTTAGCATGTGACACAATTCAATGAAGGAAGAGAATCTTTTGAACATGATTTATTCATGCAAATCTAGTAGAAGACTCTATTTGAAGAGATCTTGTAACTCTTGATTAGCGATGAGACTAGTCATCTTAGCCAAAATAGTCTTATATCAAAGAACATAATCTGTGAGATGCTCATTTGACCTTTGTTTCTATTATGTAACATGAGCATATGAAACCTTATCACCAATGTTAATGCTAAAATGAGATAGGAACATGTCAGCTAAAGGATTGAATGCATTGACTGACTGATTCGGTAGACTATAAAACCATTGTAAAGCATAATCCTTTAGGTTTCATGGAAATAACTTGGTAAGTAGCCATTTATTGGGTACATAGTCCAAGCATACTACATGAAGGATCTCAAATGTGTCTCTAGATCACCCTTGCCATCATATAGAGCAAGCTTGGGTTAAAAAAAACCTTGTGGGTAGGGTATCAAAGCAATGTGATGTGCTAATGGTGTATGTAGAAGAACAAAAGAATCCAAATCCTGTGTAGGTCTAGAGGCACCTTGCTCAAGATGTATCACCTTGGATTGAAGAGATTTTATCTCTTGCATAAGAGCTGCCACATTAGGAGATAAAGATGTGCTAGCTACAGCTGGTGGCATAGAGGCAGGTTGGGTTATTATATGGGGTTGTTGAGACATAGTTGCCCTCGTAATGTCATTTGTAACTGATTTCTCTATGGTTTGAGAAGATTGACCATTTTCACTCTTTTTTATTCTTCTTATAGTATTTTAAGCATGTCATCTTGCATGTCAAGGTGTTTAGTTAATATATTTTGAGGCTGCCTTTTATCAGCTTAATCAAAACTAGTATATTGGGTCATTGGTAAAGGAGAAAAACAAGTTGAAATTTGATTGAATTTTTTGCAAAAAATTATAATAGGAAAAGTGCAATATAAATAAAATATTGAATATAGGAAATGTAAATTCTTAACAATAGTTGACTAAATATTGCATAAAAAGAATACAAAACTCACAAGCATGTAAGATGATACCTCAATAATAAAATAGGAACTAGTACATGCAACTAGGGTTTTGAAATATGATAATTTTGACAAATTTACTATGAAAATTTGAAATTGAAAGTGGATTTTTGAGTTATATATGAAAGTAAAAAATTAGAAATTTATTGAAAAATTAGTAATTTAACAGGACCTAGTAGATGCAACTAGGATTTTGAAAGATAAATGTTTTTGAGAATTAGTATTAAATTTTGAAATTTAAATGGATTTTCTAATTTAAATATGCTAGTAAAAATTTAGAAAATGATTGGAAAATTACTGGAAAAATAATGGGACCTAATATGGGCAACTAGGGTTTGAAATAAAATTATTTTAAAATTACTATGAAATTTTAAAATTTAATTCTAATTTTTTATTTTATTATGCAAGTAAAAAATTAAAAAAAAAATTAAAAATTAGTAGAAAAATACCCTAGGGTTTTTATACACAAACAAAGTAAGTTGGGTTCACCAAATGATTTAACAATTTTGGGAATATTGGGGTATTATTTCTAATTTAGTTAAAGGGTTTGAGTAGTAAAATTAGTAAATAAATAGAAAATAATTAAGCTACTGATTTGTGTAAATTAATTACAATTGAAACTTTTATAAAAATAGTAATAAGGAGAAGAAAACAAAACTTAGCTAGAAACTAATTGATTTGACTAAGATTGAGGTTGGAATTTACTATGCAGGACTAAGACACTATCACAAACTAAGATTTGAACTTTATTTTATGATTGGATAAGAGCACTAGAACTAGACAGTAGTGACACCAAGGCTATAGTTCACCTCTGTCATTGTTGTCTTGAGGATATGAGATTTTTGGGTTTTGTTCACTATGTCTGTGTGACCCTATTTGTGAAGTTTTGGAAGCTAGAAGTCTATATAACTCCCTATAGAGCAGCTTATGTCTTCAAACCCTATCTTGATTTAACCAATTTTGAGTAAGAGGGGGGGTAGAGTGTGTAAGATGTACTGGACATGATTCACACCCTATGTGTGGACACACTGCTACATATTAATACTCTAAAGAGGGATCAAGCCATATGTAGTTATTCCAATTGATATGCTTTGTGCAATTATGTATATGAAAGTATAGAATGCTAAACTAGATGTGCTTCAGGTGGCTAGGGACTGGTGTAAGGATTTGAATGAGCTTGTAAGTGTGTTGGTTAGATGTATATAGAGAATATAGAAGATTTCTTGAATAGTCTTGCTTGTAATCTTGATTACTTAGTGATATTTGCCAACCCCCTTTCTAAATAATCTTTGAATGGGATTTTATAGTGATCTATTGGTCATGGGTTGAATGTACTCCCATTAGGCTGACAAGGATAAGGATGAGGAACCAAAATAAATTGACCATTTTGGCTAGAAATGGACTTGGATAATAATGCCAAAAGCAGATAGGAGTGGCACTAGTGCTATAGTCCAAGTGTGTCACTATTATTCTAAGCAAACAAGACTTGAGGGGATTGATTTTTCTTGGAAAGAGTAGTCTAAGTGATCTGGGACCAAGTTTAAAAGGCTACATATGACTAGGAATTAGTGAAAATAAGCCTAATAAGGTCATAAAAGTAAGCAAGAGAGGCCTATGGGTTGGGTGTCATTAGCCACACTTATGTTACCAATTTTTTGCATTTTATATGACTACATATGTAAACTATAAAACAAAAAAAACCCCGAATTGTCATTTCCACTCTTTGCTTGACATTCATGTTTCTCCACTTGGCATTCACATTTTTTTATACCCTCCAGCTCATGTTTTACCCTCTAGCTCACATGGAAATCATTCCTTTTGCTCTTTCATTCATGAGATCAATAATTCCGCCATGAAGAAGAGGTAATTTTTGTAGATCAAATCAATTTTTTTGAGTTTTTTTTGAATGTTTTGCATAATTTGATTTTTTTATTTTTCTCCAATAGGTCAGCATGCTCTACCTAACCCTATGCCTAATCCTCTACCCAACCCTCCTAACCCTCCTATAGTTCCACTAGATCCCCCATGTAGTTAGGAGGATATAGTTGCTCACATAGTGGATAAAAAAATTGAAATTTAGTAGATAATTAGGAGAATGAGGAATCCCACTTCCATGAACACCCACCACACCTATTTGGCCAATAACCTAGAGTTAGTATTAGGTCAAATTGACTCAATAATGAGTTAAATTGATAGATGGAGGTCATATAGGGATAGCTATAGGTCTTATTATACTAAAAAAAAAATAACATGTGAGGTGAAGAAGAAATAAATAACAAAAGACCAAATTTGTGACTTATTTATTGACCCAGCCACCAATGCCCCATTTCCCATAATGACCAAAAATTTCCTAACCCACTGATGCCAACACAATTTTATTAAATCCAATTTTTGGGAGTGATCGTGGATGGTGTTTGATTATCCACCTTGTAATAACCATGAGGTCCCTTTATAATTTTTTAGAAAACTCTATTGTAAGTTTGTCCTCAATAAAATTCCAAACTACTTTGACTATGGTGAGTTTTAGGGCTGAGAGAAAGGCTCTGTATAGGATCAACTAGGTGTACATCATGCACCTAATCAGCCTACAAGGATCCCTACCTAAAAGCCACTTCATTTAGAGATTCCCTCTATGGTGAAGGAGGTTATGGAGATAGATGCTTTACATGCACTTAGTGTACTTACTGATACATTCATTCGTCATACAAGTAGACTTTTAGAGACAGATGCTCAAGACACTCCATCTAGTAGTCATACTCAACCCCATCCATGTAGATGTTGTGGTGTTATATACACTAGACCTTTAGATGATGGTGGTGGTGATTCAGGGATCTTAGAGGATATGGTCTTTACTAATGAGTTGTTGGCACACACATTGGGTTTGGATACGTTGGGAGTCTCTACACATATGCAAGTATATTTTATATAAATTTTTAATTTATATTTTCAAATTAAAAAATTAAAAATTAATTTACATGTTTAAATTGAAGAATATATATATATGTGTGTGTGTGTGTGTGTGTGTGTGTGTGTGTGTGTGTGTGTGTGTGTGTTTTATGTTTCAAGAGGAGACGATGCCTTCAAAATCACAACTAGGTAGTGGTACAACTCTTACTACATCTATTTGTGTCAGTACGACACCATATACATTTACAAAGGTAAAATTTCAAGTTAATCTTATATACTCTAGATGTGCATTCATACACCTTAATTGCATCATTGGTAGATTTTATGTAAGAAAATATAAAATACCTAATATAATTTTTTTGGACTTTTTATTATTTGATGTATTAACATGGATTGGCATAGTGTTAGAAACTCATCCTCCATCTCAACTTTTTTGCTTTTATTTTGAATTTTAAACTATGTTTTCAATAACCAAATAGTGAGTTAAACATTTGCTTGATATCCCATTATATGTAGTTCCCATAGGAGTCAATCCCAATCAGTAGGATTGGATGTATATATATATATATATATATATATATATATATATATATATATATATATATATATAATTCATTTGATAAAAGTTATTTGGTAAAATACATTTCTATCAATTTCCCAATAGAGCATAACATGTATTCATCAATATGCATAACACTCATTTATTTTAAATACTAGCCTCATAGCTAACCACTTGATTCCTTGTTATCCTAATCACATATAACAGTTCAATCTCTATGATTGATATCCAAAATGGTCATAGCAAGCAATTCAATTCCAACCAAGCATAATAATTTCATCTCTATTTATGGAGTTATAAATTTAGATGGAATAGCCTCTTGATCCCATTATACCTAGTAAATTCCAATTTCCAACCAAAATATTTTAGTAGAGTTATATAGAGGAGGCCATTAGATCCCATTAGTTTGTTGGGAGAGTGTCAACTATAAAATATAACCTATATGTATATGGCATAGGCCTTACAACCATATACAAATAGGGGACCTCAACCCCATATAGATATACAAGGTTGAGTAGTTTATTACCACTACCTACTTGAGGGCCCCAAATACTTACTATATCTAGTTAGGGGAGATGGCCTATCTATATCCATGCACTTTCATCACTCGAGTGACATGCTAACTCTTTAAGACTATAACAACTTTCATTAGGAAAGTCCCCCTAAAATGAATATTGAGTGTCAACAAGACTATAACACCCTTTATTGACCTCAACCTACTTTCATTATATACATATAGACCTTCCCTTGAAAAAATTGAGGGAAATCTAAGGATAGATATTCAACCTAATGTCACATATAGGGAAACCAAAATCATGCACTTGTAAAGAAAAATATCCACTCACTCTTATCTCTACAATATTCAGTTCTATTTTCTATATGTTTATTTAGATTTTGATAATACCTATTTTATAAATTTCTAGACACTCTTAAAAGGATCAAGTATAGATGTCCCCCATAAAATCAACCTATCACTCTATGTGTCTTAACCTAATTAAAATTTAGTTTACAAAATTCTCAACAAACAGCTATATAGGTTATTTGTCTTATCACAATGACTATTTTAAGGGATTTTTTATCACACCAACACTCAGTTAGAGTAAAAAGTAATGAATTTATGTAAGAAAATTATTCAAGGTGTTAACATGATCAAAATTTAAAAACAAATCATTTTAGACACCATAGCTCATAGGACTATCCTCAACTATACCAAGTCACTGCCTTAAGACAATTCAGACTAATGACCAAGTAATCAAGTTAAAACTTGAAATACACCTCAAAAAATATTTACAAGCATCCAAACTAATTTATATAGGTGTATCAAGGATGTTTCAACATCGAACTTGCATTAAATGACTCAATTTCACAAAATTCACTCATAAATCCTCCCTCATTATCTTGTCATCCTCCCTCATGAAACTGACATTTCTTGGCTTCAGTGTGGTGTTATAAGTCACATGTTGCACATACCCACTTGTCACATTCATGCTTCCCATGACCTCATTATATTTTTTCATATCTTATGCAATATTAAGTTTGCTAGCAACTTGTTTAATTAATGAATAGCCCAAGTTATTAATTATTAGGTTGTTTATTTAGCTGATGATTAGGGTGGACACTCCTCCAACATTGTGATTCAAGATAGACTCAGGCATTGATGCTACAATATCATCTACATAGGCACTCAATGAGGTATGTATATTCACTTTTAATTTTGAATTATAATTTATTACTTTTGTTTTAATAATTTTACTATACAATTTGGCAAATATAACTTATATGCATGAATGTATTGTGTATGCAAGGCTATAATATGACATTTGATAATCTAATTTAGATGACTACTATGATAGCTCCTCATGTTTCTTCATAATTTGACACACTTGTTTGTGGAACTAATCTTGGCACTGACCCAATCGAGCGTCAATGACAAATTAAGGACCATGAGATTATGGTAAGTGCATGTTTAAATGATTTTTTATTATAGTTTAAAACTTGAGTTTCTTAACTTGGTTTGATGTATAATTTTTAATTTTATAATAGTTTTTTTATTTAAATATGTTTGGCTAAAATTGAGATATGAGCATAGTATCCATAGTCAAACCTTGGAGCAATCCAAGGCATTCGGGATATCTCCATCTACAAGCAGGGCATCCCAAGGAGAGTCTTCTTTGAAGAAGGCAAAGAGAGGGAGACTATTTGATGATTAGGATTTTGTAGATGATGTACTTTTTTGTATGCCTATACGGTAATGTACACATTTTTGGCATTGTACATGCATATATGATGTATTCACCTGACATTAGATATTATGTTGTTAGACATGATGTAATTTTGTGTATGCCTATATGGTAATACATGGATTATTGAAATTGTATGCCTATATATGGTATTTTTACATGGCATTATTATTTTTTATATGAATATTTAAGAAAACTAATGAATTAAATATTGTTTGAATCACTTGTGTTCAAATTATTATGAATGATTGGTTTTGAAGTATTCTTAAGGATTACAAATGTTATGAGATTGAGAATAGCCTGTTAAGATAATGTTGCAAATTAGATACTTATATTAAATAAAGAATATTAGTGATTTAATTTGAATTATGTTTGTATGCTAATGTAGAGGTGTGGAGGAGAAGTCTACAAAAACATCATTAGCTAGTTCTAAACCCAACTGATCACATTAACTTGGTATGGTTTGATTTGAATCTTCTTTCACAAGCTAGCTCCTATTTTGACTCTTTTGTATTAATTTAGATTCTTACACCTATTAATTATTCCTTTTACTCTTAGTATCACCTCCTTGATTTAATTGACCTCTGTCCATACATTTACAACACATCCTTTACCTCATTCCATTCATCTCATTCATAAAATTCCTCTCAATCTCTTTCTAGTTTCTTACTAGGCACCTTCTTTAGGTCTCAAGGACCAAATCTTGGTATATGTTTCAAGAGCTCAACCTATTGTCACATATGGTCTTATATGATCATAACATACCTGGCATAACCCACTTCAAGTACTCAAAAAAAAATTGACTCTCATTCCACACCTTATGGACACAATGTTCTCGCAAGATTTGTACCTTTTTTTACTATATTTTACCTTATACAAAAATTTATGATTGATAAATAGATTATAATGTAATTTATAGGTACACTCTATCCTTTTCCATGTCAATGTCAAATTTCATAGCCCAACTCCACCTCTAACTATCACTTCCTTCATTAACCTACCCTCATTTAGGCTTAATTAGCCCTATTCCAAACCCTTAGTCCTATAATCCATAAACATAAATATATTATTAGGTTAAAACCTTTTGATTCACATTTTACATGTATAGTGGAGAAATATTACAAAGTTTCATTAAATTCCCATGGTTAAATCTTTAAAAAATGCCCAAATCTTAATCTAGGGTTTCCCATGCCCTGTACATACTCTAAAAAGGACCAATTTGACCTTACCACTGATATTATTTTCTTGGAAACATCCTCATGACATCTAAAACATCTCATAACACTTTTCCAATGATAAAAAACCAACTTTGCCTTTATGCCTTTGAGACTACCTATGGGGATTTGAGCCTACCTATGGGGATTGCATGAAGTTTAGAGTGTGAAAACCCTTGAAAGGTGTTTAATAGGTTTAAAAACATATTAAAATACTTATTAAATAATTTCATAATCTTATAACCCTCAAACACACCTTAAAACTCCAAAAAGTATCCCTTCATGAATAGTGACCATTATGAGACATGAAGGGGACTGTGATAAAATAGTGAGAAAATTCACTTGTCATATGACCTTACCAATATTATTTATGGTTTTATTAGGTCATTAATACAAATCATACCAATTTTAAATTAATTTGGATATGTAATTTTTCCTGTAGACCCTTTTTACCACAATTTACCTTGCGATGTCTGCATGCTTCCTTCATGCCAAAACTTGTCTTTCTTCATAAAAATTCATGAAAACCCTAAATTTTATAAATTATATAGTACAATATAGGTTTCCAACATCATATTATACAATTTTTTTACCTCTCCAAGGCCTAAACTACTTCTTGGCATCTAGAACTGATAAAACTTTTGTAAATCTCCAATGGTTGCCTTCTTGACTACAAGAGGACTATGTCAAAATAGTTAGAATTTTCACTCTTATAAAAAATTTAATATGACATGGAATTTTATTTTTATGTCATGGATACCATTATTACCAAATTTTGTGTTTTGACTCAACATATAGATTCCCAAACCAACCAATTTCTCTAAGGCAGGCTCCAATGTTGACCATGATTTGACATAGGGTTGACTATACTAAAAGAGTGAATATTTACCACTGTAAAAAATCCTAAAAAATATATTTAATGGGCATCTTAGGTCATAATTATCCTCTCCACCAAATTTTATGATTAGATCCAACATATTTTGGCCTGTAGGCCATTTTGGCAAAAGCTAGTGACACATATCTGCTTGGTCAAATTTCACAAATGAGTCATCATCCTATTTTACCTTGGTTTTTATCTTAGTATGATTATTTTTCATATAAAATATCATGTAACCTCTCCTTTTATTATTGCACCCTTCATTTTCTATCTCGTAATCTTCCATGTCACCTTATATCTTCTAAAAATACCTTATATGATTGCATGTCAATAATACCTAGAGATTTATACTATGATAAAAGGGAGTATTTGGTATAATTCACACCCATTTATCCCCATTAGTAATTAAACTTAAGTATAAAGCACCCTTCAACCTTTTTCTAACATGTTTTGACCACTTAGAAAGGCATTTTGGCCTCACACAGTCAACTTCCGTACAAAGGCCTATACTACATCTTCATGTTCAATCCCTATGATGGCTGTAGGTACATGTTTTAAAAATCTTGGTTTGTCCAAGAAACTTTTCCATTGACAATTTTGACTTCATGACTGTGTTTCCCTAGTTGTAAGTGCATGTTTTAAGGGTATGACTATAGGTGTTCTTTGGAAACCTCTCCTAGCATGCTTGACTTTGTAGAAACCCACCTCTCACCTTGGACACCACCATCCCACCATGGAATTATTCAAGATGACCCATTATCCTATCTATTCACACTAACCTGAAGGATGGACTATAGGTTAAAGATTTTGATTATGACTGAAGCATTAGGTGTTTAGAAACATTTCTCAAATGATCCAAGACGCCACTAATCTTGAATGCTCATGGAACCTCAATGAAACACCATAATTGGTAAGGAAACCTTCATTTAATCTTTCTCCTTAGTTTGGAAACTAATGGAAACCTAAAAGGTCTCTTTGATTCTTATATAACATGATGGTCTCTTTGATAACTTCAATAATCTCCTAAAATCTTCCACACCCTTTGAAAACACATCAAAGCCTTGCTATGCCTTCTTGACTATAGGTATTTGTTGAAGCTTGCTATAGGTCTCCATTAGGTGGAAAACCAATCCTCTTATTTGTTTTCCATTAATATCCTACTCATTAAAATCTAAGAAGCATTTGTCTCACTCTATTTACCATACAACCCTTTCACTAGTCTTCCACTAGGAAATTCACTTAGGTGATCTCATTACACTTCCCTTAACCCCTTTCAAGTTATTCAACTCACTCTAGCATCCCATTTCACATACAAGACTCATCTTGGGTTTCTAAGGCTTGTAGCCCCTTTTTTTGGACATTTCTCCTTGGTTTGACCAGTCTATGAACTCTCTTGAAAATATGAGACCATTTATAGATTTTTGAACCTTGAAACACTTTGACAAGATTCAAATAAACCTTTAAAAGGTATTAAAACCCAATTCCAATGGCACTAGCTTCTAGCCATGTGTATATGGTTCACTTGGACTATTAGGCCTATTAGAACTTTTTAGCTTCTTAATGGCCTCCAACTAGAAAATTGGCACTACCAACACATATAGAGGGATGGATAATGTCTAGGACTAGGTTATTGTCCTCCCATATAGCTTAATCAACAAACCCACCACCCATTTTAGGCTCAAGAATGCCCTTCCCAATACAATAAAGATGTTGACTTTTAGCCTAACTTTAGGCATGCATAAAACCAAAACTATAAGTCATATGAGTAACCTTAAGATCCATTTCTTGCATGGGAAAGGCATCTAATTTCACCTTGAATATATTTTGAATCACTTTTAAGATTAATCCATGGCAAAGTTATAGTAATGGGTCCTAAAATGTAGCTTTTTGGTAGTGAAGAGACAACTTGTTAACCTCCAACTAGCAATTTTGCCTCTAGGATTGGAAAGTGCAAATCCACCACTTTAAGAACATCTATATAGGTAAATTACATGTGATCCAATTACCATTACATCCAAGTCTACCCACAAGTGCATTTTCACTACTGTTCCAGAGCATGGAAACATTGACATCAAATATTATCAAAGTTGAAGCTATGGTCTAAGAACTCAATTTATAGTTCCTATTGGCTAAAAAATGGCACTACCAACATGTAATTAGGGGCATATAACATCTAAGACCAAGTTTTCATCCTCCCATCTATCCCTATCAACAAACCCACCACCCATTTCAAGCTTAAGAATGCCCTTCCCAATACAAGAAAGATGTTAATTTTTAGCCTAACTTCAGACATGCATAAAACCAAAATTGTAAGTCATATGGAAGAACCGTAAGATCCTTTGTGTGCATGTTAAATCCATATAATTTCACCCCAAATATAGTCTAATTCACCTCTAAGAGAAATCTATGGTAGAAGTTGTAGTAACGGATCCTAAAATGTAACTTTTTGGTAGTGAAGAGACAACTTATTGACCTTCAACTAGCAATTTTGCCTCCAAGACTAGTAGGTTCAAGTCCATCACTTAGATAAAATTTGTATAAGAAAATTACACATGTTCCAATGACTGTGACATACAATTCCTCTTGCAAGTGCATTTTCACTACTGTTCTGGAGCATGGAAACACTGACAACAAATATTGTCAAAGTTGAAGCTATGGTCCAAGAACTCAATTTTTGATGCTTATTAGCTAAAAATTAGAATTGATAACATGTACAAAGGGGTGGATAACATCCAAAAATAGGTTATTGGCCTCCTATCTGGCTCAGTCAACAAGCCCACCACCCATTTTGGGCTCAAGAATACCCTTCCCAATATAAGAAAGATGCTAATTTTTATCCTAGCTTCAGACATGCATAAAACTAAAATTATAAGTCATATGAAGGAACCATAAGATCCCTCTTGTGTATGGTAAATCCCTCTAATTGGACCCTAAATATAGTTTAAATCACCTCTAATATTAATCCATGGTAGAAGTTATAGTAACAGGTCCTAAAATGCAACTTTTTGGCAGTGAAGAGACAACTTCTTGACCTCCAACTAGCAATTTTGCCTCTGGGATTAGTAGGTGTAAATCCACCACTTCGAGCACATCTATCTAGGAAAATTGCATGTGATCTAATGATTATGACATCAAATTCCACTCACAAGTGCTTTTTCACTATTGTTCCAAAGCACAGAAACACTGACAATAAATGTGTTTAGAAGGCTACAAGGAGAAATAAACTTGTCATGAGCAATTGTTCAAGAGTGCAAAAATGCCATGTAATTTTAGTAAGCTTCTCTTAACTTCAATAATATGAAATTATTTACTAACGGTTCCAACCACATGAAGGTGGAAGATGATTTGGCACCACTAACCTCTAAAAAATGTTAGTAAGTAATTAAAGATAAAATTTATGCACGTACTACCTACAAAATCAAAAACATTTAGTAAAATTGATTACATCTACATTTTACATGTCAACATACCTATGCATTTCAATCTAATGAACCACTTGGATCTTCTCTAATCTTGATAGTATCAATAATAGCTTCATGTTTTGACTCATGAACTTTTCATAGATTCTTGTTTCTTTTTCTTAGTCCTAATGTGTACATTGTAGGTCTCATCTTAACCAATTTCATCAATGAAATAAATAATTGACATCTTTGACTATCATATTGTAATTTATGAAATAAATTATCCCAAATTTATTGAGCTAATCTTCTGGAATGGTGGTTAGACATTTTTTTATCCATTGGTTTTAAAATATTTTCATCAACTTTAATTAAGTGCTTATCTTTTCTACACACAATTCGTGAAGGTGTTGTTATTGGTGAAATCCGTTCAGAGGGTATTTCAAAATCATTATATGTTTCCATGAAGTTTTCTTCATTGTTTGTTTCTTCATTATATGTTTTCATGAAATATTCTTCATTGTTAATTTCATCATTATTTGAGTCCATTAAATTTTCTTCATTATTGGTGGTTAAATTATCATGCATAGGCTATTCATCAACAAAATCAAAAAATTTAAAATTTGAATGTGAATTTCCAACATCATCTAATTTTATTATCAATTTCATCATAATTCAATTCATTATTGTGAATTTCATCATAATTCAATTTATTATTATCATTTTCATCATTATTCAATTCATTATTGCCAATTGCCTCATTATCTAGGGCATTTGGCTCATCATGGTTAGTGTTTGTACCTTATCTAGAATGAAATGCTTTCAATCGTACCTTGTTTTTTTCTTTCAACTCTTCTAATTTCTCTGGTGTTTTGTTCTTGAACTTCTTCCTCTTCCCTGAGTGCAAACCAAAGCCCATTTTGACAAAAGCAACCAAGAATTTACTTCAAAATGTGGGGTCTAAAAAAAATTGCAAAAAAAGTATGTAGAGAAAACGTAGAATTCGTAGGGAATGTCTATGGGGATAACAATCTCGATTTGAGATAAAAATAGATGTTGAAAAGTAAGTTTTTATTTTTACTTCAATAACACCTACATGTTATAGAAACACATATTGCCTTGAAGTATAGGCATATACTACAAAAAACAAGCACAAAGACTCATATTCAATGCATAAAATCCCCTATAATACTATAATATGATGTAATAAGACTCAATAAAACTATAATATGATGCATAAATCCCTAATATGATGCATTAAGGCTTAATATGATGCATTAAGGCTATCATACGATGTAATAATACTATCATATGATGTAATAATAATATCATATGATGTAATAAGACTCTCATACAATGCAATAAATATCCAATATGATGTAATAAGGCTATTATATGATGTAATAAGGCTCAATATGATGCATAAATCACCAATATGATGAATAAATCTCCAATACATGATATAATAAGACTCTTGATAATACTATGAAGCAATAAGACTATCATATGATGTAATAAGGCTCAATATGTAAGATGAAATGAGATAATTTTTCCCAAAATCCCATCATAGTTCCTTATAAAACTAGGTGAATAATGGGTACACAAATTGGCACTAATTGCATTCATCAATTTATGAATTTATGATGAAACTATGGAACTTAAGGGTTGTGTTTTTTATAAAATTAGGATTAAGGGTTAGGGGTTTAGTGTAATGTGTTTGTACATGTGTATATGTCATGAAATTAGGGATTAAGGGAACTGTACATGTTCAAGTGATAAAATTATGGTTTACGATTAACATGTCATAGAATGTGACCTAATTTAGCCCCTTTTATCACATTGTAGACTCCAATTTAAGTTTAATGGGTTAAAATTGGCCACATTTACATTTTTTATTAAATTAGGGCCAGTTAAGCCATGCATATTACATCTAGATTATACAATCAATTAGGCCATAAATTTGGTTTAGGGGCTTAATTTTGCCCAAATCATGTCCTTAATTGAACCAATCAACTAATTAGTTCAATTCATGATAGATATAATCATACTTAATTTTATCCCAAATCATATATCATGCTCTTATTGGTATGTTAAGAAGGGGTTCAAATTGGCCTCCCATGCCCCCTTGGTTGAATTATCCATATAATTGAACCTTGTTGTGCCATGTGTGTACCTCATACATCCAAAAGTGTTAAATCTATTAGAGATGCATCAAGTCCTGGGAGTTTTAGAGTTGACAATGCCCCAAGAGGCCAAATCCAATTACATATCACCATGTGTACCTCGTATGTGTTCAGAAGTGTTCGCATTGTTAGAGGTGTTAGGTCTTAGAAGCATTAAAGAGATATTAGATCCTTGTGAGGCCCAATACAATTAGTTACATAACCATCTATGTATCTTGTACACACATATACTTGCATTAGAGATATAATTGTCACTTGTCCTAGAAGCATTAGATTTGTTAGAGCCTCAAGATGCCTAATCCAATAAAATATTTCAACATGTGTAGGTCTAGTACACATAAAGAAGTGTTAGAGATGTCAAATATACACATATTTGATACCTATACATGTCTTGTCACCTCCAACCAATCCAAATAAGGACTATTCACAAATTTATCATACATACATATAAGCTAATAATGTTTAAAGATTGACATTGATCCAATCAACTCATGTCTAGTAAATAATTCACATGATGCAAGCCTTTGACTTACCATTAAAATACAAAAATTATCATGTAGATCCCTTTAAGGTCCTATTCAAATTGAGCAAGCACTGAATGTTATTAGTTTTGTATGCATGTATTAAAATTATTTATATCCCTCTACCTTAAATTACCTCTAGATCTTAAAGTACATTCATATTAAGTCCTACACACATGATATAACACAATTCAATAATAGACTCCTCAACCTCAAATCCCAAGCTAGAGTAAAAATTCTAAGTTGTACTACTTTCTTGCAATCTACATCATAATTTTTAAGCTCATTATAATGAAATATGAACAAGATGATTGAATATATATCTATAAAATATATAATATTAGAACCTTTAATGAGGGGGTGCACACTGGTATTCAATTATGATCAACCATCTATATGAGGTGAGTAGTTTATCATCCACATGAACAATTATTGGGTCCCTCTTCTCAGCATCATCCTTGAGGGGAAGTAGGTCTCAGATTTAGGGGACATTTCCACCTTTAATGTATCTTAAATAAGCTCAATAGAGTTTGAGTTGGGCTAACTTATACATATGTCATACTTGGTCAATGTTAGGTATATGCTATCCTATATTTATAAATCATAACCATCCCTTAATGGTTTCAAACAAAGTTCCTAGTGCATTTAGATGTTTTCTAAGCTATACATTCATCACTACATACACCACATTTAAAAAACACATCATCACTAATGGATACATTTCACCATTTCAAGTTTATTGAGCTCAAAACCACATCTTATACAAAACAAAATGCATACCCAAGTTGACAAAATATTTAATAAAATCATGTATATACCTTATACCCATCATCTTACTTTCCTATCTTACCATCCTAATTACATAGTAAGGTATATAACTCTATAGTATTGATAAGCACCAAGTGTTGTGTAGCTTATTTTTTAGCTTGTAATTATTGCATCCATGGTGTGGATAGGACTAGTCCCATGTCAAAGACACATTCTTGAGATGAGGTGGGAATGGATGGAGTGGTTGATGGTTGTCCCATGTGTGATGGAGGGGTAGATGAAGGAGTTGCATAGAATGAAGGATTAACCATATGTTCACAAGAGATCTTAATTTTAGGCAAAATTTGAATAATGTATTTGAATACATTAGGGGAATATTGAATAATTATAACAATAGAAGACTCTTGTTAGACTTTCAATTGGGACCTCAAAATGTACCTATTGAATTAGATGTACTAAGTGACCTTGGATGAAATTTAAGGGACTTTATTCAACACATTTTAGGAATGTTTTTGGGACAATCCAAAGCATGATTCATAGGTATTGAGTTTCATTGGATAGAATTCTTGAAATAGATATCTAAGAGATGCACTATTACACCAAGTGCTCAATTCTTATCTCTACTTACACAAGATTATCTATAATACATAGTCCAATTCAATGGGTTTACCACTTAAATAAATTAGTTTAATTTTATAAATAAAGGGGTCTATTCAAAGATATCAAAGAAACAACAAAAGGGTAAGATATGATTTTAGGCAAGCAAGGTAGTAAGGTATCTCCTTGACCTACTAGGGGAAAGGTCTAAATAGTTTTTCATGTTCCAATTGTTGAATAAGGCTTTTGTTAACATGTGTTCTATTGACAAAACATATTAGTGTATATAAATATTAAAGTGCATCAGATGTTGAATATGTAATATCTAATACTTTTTCAAAATTTATTTTAAAAAATTAAAAGTAACCAATCACATCTTGACAAGTAAGAGTCAAGTATTGATACTCTAATGCATAGCGATTGGTACTCTAAAGGTTAAGTTTTGATCATAGGTTTAAAAAATGCATTTTATGAAATCTTGTGATAAAATTTGATATGTTTTAAAATGTATAATATGTTAGACCTTGAAACCTTAGTTATAATTAGTTAAAATGACATATTAAAATGGGGAAATTTTTCGAAGTCTAATGCGATGTTATGGCACCTTAATTCACTGTCCAAAGCTAGGATGCATGGCTAATGGGACCTTTCCCCTATAAGAAACATGAAATTTGTTTGTTTTGTGTTATTTCAAAATAATGTGTATGCATTTTATAACATGTTATATATTCTGTACACATTATTTAAATTTAAATTAAAAATTGAGCCTCTAGGCTCAAAAATGGCTTGGATTTTTGAGCCAGAGGCTTTTGACTATGCATTTATAGTCGAGACTAAGAGTTTTGAAAAAAACCAAAAAATTTAAATTTTAATAGCCAAATACACTATGGATTTCAACATCAAAATTCAAAAAATTATTAGTCATGATGATCACGTTGTCCTCTTTTCAAATATATGTCTTTTATAATTTTTAGGCTATTTTAAGGGTTCAAACTATATTTATTTCTAACTAAACCTTTTTTAGGCCACTACATGCCACATATATACATGCCTATTCATGTTAAAATAATTTTTTTTTAGTTGATACAAATGCAAAACAAATTATATGGTAACAAACTAGGCCTAATTCTAGACACATTAAAAAAAAAAAATCAATCTTCATTTTTTTTAAAGGTAGTTAGGGGGGACCACACGACCAGCTATCCATTTTTTTATCAGTTTTAAGGATCTACTTAATTTCAAAATTAATAAAAAAATGTATTCATTGAAAAAAATTGTAACACACTAGAAGATCTTATCTAAATATTTACCAAAAGGTTTCAAAGAATATGTAACGATGTTTTCTCAAAAAATGGTGGGTTGCATGACCATATTTCTTCTATGTTTTCTTAAAAAAAAAAAGGAGTTCCTCTTCAAATTTTAGATGTTTGACCTATTTATACTTAACCATTTTTAGAAATGAATAGTTTTTTTGGAAGCTAGACTCAAAATGCTACAATTCATGATTTTATACCATCTTTAAATTTTGAGTGTAGTCATCTCAAATTACCCATAAAAGTTCATATTTCTAAAATTTTAGAAAAATCATGTCCATGGGTAGGCCCTTTTTTGTCCCCCAAATGTGTGCACTTACCCCATGACATGTTAGACTACTGAACCAATGAAGATTAGGAATGTAAACACATGTGTTTTAGACTTAATTTGGTTAGTGAATATGAAAATGCAGATCTGGTAACAAAAAAAGAGAAGGTTGCAATTACAAAATCATGTCAAAGGTCAATTAAGTTGACATGGTATATTATTTTGAGTTAAAGACCTTGTAAACCCTTTCAAAGGAATATTCTATTCTATAAAGGTAGGGGCAACATGTAACACATAGTTATGTTAGGTTATTCATAGTTAAATAGTGTTATTGGTTCTACGGCATTTGTAAAGGGCCACTTATCCTTCACATGTGTCTGAGTTCCATTTGAAATGACTAACTTAAATTATCTGACAAGTTGTTCTCACAACTTATAAAAGAAGGTGTTATCATTTAATACATATATTTTTAGTTTTCATGTAGTTCAAGCTATAATTATAAAATTTACCCTTCTTTATACACATGTACATATTACATAGCTTTTGCTTGCAAAGTTTAACTTAAACTAATAACTATAAGTAGACTCTTATATGATTTTGACCACAATTAGAATGTAAGTTATGACTATCACATGTAACGACTTTGCATAGACTTGGAGGATTAGGCAACCCCTTCCTTGAGCCTATTTAAACAATTGTAATCCACTAGTTGGAAGAGTTATACACACACACACACACACACACACACACACACACACACACACACACACACACACACACACACACACACACACACACACACACACACACACACATATAGGAGCAACATCAATTTTGATTGTTAGAAAATGTGTTTGTGTATTCTCTCTCCAATTTCTATATAATTAGGCTTATCTTTTTTTGATTGTATGATTCAATCATTCTTAGTGTGCAACAAATGTAATGAATTATTTCTTGTCTTGATTGATATATTAGTCTTGAATGTGAAATAACTATTGAAGGATTAATAAATTACATTGATTATTGGAAATTAAGTTGATTGATTCATGTTCTTAAGTGTGTATTAGTTCTTTCTTTTGATATAGTTTTTTTTGTGTGTGCAAACACTGCCTCAAATACCTCATTAGCCTAAGCCATAATCTCCTAATTAAGGGTGTATAATACCTGATCTAAAAGGGGAAACCTTTGACTAAGGCTTGTGATTTTTCTATATCAGTATCCCCATAGACTTCTAAACCATGTATGATTGTTAGTATGTAATAGTTATTTGCAATAGGCATAGGTTTTGAAATCACTTGTCCATTTAGAAACTAACTAGAGAGGTGATTCCTAAAAATATAGGATCTTATTTTTTACCTCACCCTCCCCTCTTTTTTTGAGTTTGTTTTGAGATCTACTCACTTTAGATTAGCAACCAGCCATCTATCCAATTCACATAGAGATTCACTACTTTTAAAAAGACCACACTTCCATCTAAAAAACCTTGTCAACAACTTCCATGCTCTACTAGCTATTCTATTAATAGGTTATTCAGACCATATACCTTCAACTCGTGCCTTGGAGTGGAATTTACCTCCATTGAGATCCTAAAATGCTAGAGGCTACCTCGTTGACTATGGTGTGCATAAAGACATCATCAATAGTTTCATTAGTGTTAGAAGGAGGGACCTAACCTTCAATAATAATAGTTATTTTGTGCATAAAATTACATTAGAGTCACCCAAGACCAGATCTAATTCCCAGGTTATTTTTCTAGTCTCACGATTGTCAAATCATAGGAGACCTAAAATTGTACCAATAGCCCTAGTTCATAATAATCCAACTCCTCTAATTAGAAACCCTTTACCCATAAGGAAACCTTTACTAGTTAATCAAACAATGGATCAACTACATTGGTTAGTTGGATCTTCTATTTCCATCTTAGGAGATGTGCATGATTTACCTAAGAATCTTGAGAAGTATCTACCATCTTTTTCTCCTTCAGGAGTAAGGACAACAGAAAAACATATCAAATATTTCAAATCTACTTTGAGATTAATGAATGTTGTTAATGAAAATGTTACATGTAGATTATTTTCTTTTAAATTAATGGATGTTTCATATGATTGGTATTTAAATCTAACAAAGAACTCCATCACTTCTTAGGATGGATGTCAAGCTACTTTTCTTGCATAATTTGGATAGGTCACCAACCTTGGTTTGGTATACCGGCATGAAGAGAGAGCCTAATGAGCCTATTCAGGATTTCAATATGTGGTTTCAAAATATATACAACTGGTTAACCCTGAGGTATAAACCAAATGTTGCATTAGCATTGGAGATGTACAAAAATGCCCTGGACCCCATCACTATCATGTTCTTGAGAAGGGTAGATGCTACCAATAATTTGGCATTATCATATGAGTAAGCCATCAACATAGACATCCAACTCAATCCCCAGATGCTTGTCATAACTTATGTCAATAATGGCTTCCTAACATTGAACATGATACCACATGTAAAACATAACATTTTGGCATTCAATCAAAACTAGCTCTACACACTCCCTCTATTAACACTGATAACATAGTCAAACTATAGCTTATTTAATAATCATGCACTAGGTAATGATTACTAATAGAGTCAACAACTAGCTATACTTCCTACTAATGTTTTAAGAGGCACTGACTCTACAAAGGCAAAACTAGATTCTATTCAGAAGATGGTTCAAAATTAGAGCAACGAATTCTTAAATATGCAACAAAGGATAGGAAATGCTAATGACCCAACTAGTAATCATAACACTAGATTCTAGAGATATAATAGACCATTTAGTAAGCTTAAAAATAATATAGAGCAACCCAACAAGCTCCCAAAGATCAACATGGTAGAAATAGCTCTTCTCGATTGGTGTAGAATTCACAATACTTTTGAGCATGGTGAGCTTGACTGCATTGAATTTTACGTATAATTCAAAATATTTCAAAGAGAGGTAGTTAGGCAAGACCAGATACATAATATACCTAAATATCATCTAGATCTCAACCCTTCTAGCATTACCATGTTCTTTAAAACTCACAATTTTCCCTTTCCAAGTGAGGATGATAATGAGTTAAAGGACAACATGGATGAATGTCATGCTTTCTAGCAATTTTAAAAGGTGGATACAATTTAAGGAATATGTATCCACTCACAACATTAACTCCTCTAAATACTACTATAATTCTATGTAATCTTAAAGCTGATAGCAATCCACCTCCTCCAAGAGGGAGTGATCAGCCTCAAACCAAGGAATAACCTAAGAAGGGAGGATACAACATTATCAAAGATATGAAATACATCAAATCATATATAACTCTTCATTAGTTAGATCATGTTATCAAACAAAAGGAGTTGCTTTATAAATCTATTATGGGGAAGACACTTATGGAGAAAACAAAAGCATCTACAAAAAAATTGAAAGCATCTAACACCAATGTTATCTAGAAGAGCAAGACAAAAATTCCACCCTTTTTGTTGACTATCAAGGCATTTGGACAGAATATTCATAATTATTTAGTTGATTCTAAAGCTTTTACAACTATCATGCCTACTTCCATATGTTAAAAGCTTGGTTTGACACCAAGCCCTTCAAAAAGGATAGTTTCATAGTTGGATAAGATAGTAGTGCCTATATTTGGTGAAGTGAGGGATGTGCATATCCAAGTAGCATCTAAACCACATATTTAGATGATCATTGACATCCCAGTGGTGGACATACCTGAAGGGTGCAGTTTGTTTCTAAGTAAAGGCTATTCTAAGATACTCAATGGGTATCTTTCTATAGACTTATCTCATATATGGATGCCATGGAGAGGAATTACAAATCACATCAGAATTGATAAAGAGCTAAGAATGAAGTATCCCATCATGTAATATAATGTTAAGAATGAAGAGTTAAAGTATAAGTATTCTAGCCTTGGTATTTGTACTTTTACTACTCAAAATGAAGTATGGAAGCCAGAACCTAAAGGTTTTAAATAATGATGGACTTTACACTTTGATGGTGCTAGATCCAAGTAAATATTAAGTGTGGGAATTGAGTTGATTGATCCACAAGGTAAAAAGTCTTTAGAATCATACAAATTGAAATTTCCATGCATGAATAATAGAGTTGAGTATGAGGCTTTAATTTTGGGATTACAATTTTCACTTAAGAACAAGATAAAATACATATTAGTATTTGGTGACTTAGAACTGGTAGTTAACTAAGTTAAAAATAAATACCAATGCAAGTTGTCTTATTTGAGAAGATACAAGCATAGAGAAAGGGGCCTAATTGAAAGCTTTGAAGATTTCAACATAGTATCCCTTCCCAGAGAGCAAAATCAAGCTACTAATTCACTATCTACTACCACTACTGAACTAGATCCCCTTCAAGAATCTACGGTAAAAAGGTTCTCCATTGAATTGGTGCTTTGTCCCTTTATTCTTAATAACATAGAAAATTTCTAAATTTTTGATAATGACCAACAAATTATTTAGTTTCTAACCAATTCAGAGGAATTTGAGTCCCAAATCATAGATGTCAAGGATATTAATCACCTCTATTAATAAGACTCAAATAAGGAATGTATTCCCCAACTCAAAGAAAATCACATCCCAACTGGGTTGGTCTCTTTGGAAAGGTCATTTTAAATATACCTCCAAGATAAGCAGCACAGGAAACTCAAGGGCAATGAATCAGATTTCAAAAGAGAAAATCTAGGAGATGAGCATAGCCCATGATATGTTAATATCAATCTCAACTGCACCCCAAAAGAGAGACAATAAATGAAGGACTTAATCACTCCATATAGGGGCATCATTGCTTGGACATATGAAGATTTACAAGTATATGATCCACAAATCATTACTCATATGAATCCCTTGAAGCTAAATCACAAGTCATTTAGATAGAGGTAGAGACCAGTCAATCCTATTTTCGATCCTCTCATCCAGAGAGAGGTGGAGAAGCTATTAAGCATAAAAATCATCTTTCTAATAAGACATTCTACTTCGGTGGCCAATTTGGTCCTAGTAAGAAAGAATAATAATGAGATAAGACTATGTGTGGATTTCAAGAATCTAAATAAGGATTATAAAAAAGATAATAAGGATTTCTCTGGATGAGGTGATATAGATAGTAAGTAGTTCTAAAATGATGTCCTTCTTGGATGGATTCTTATACTATAATCAGGTACTGGTGCAATCTAAGGATAGAATGAAGATAGTGTTTACAATGAAATAGGGAACTTATGTATATAAGAGGATGACATTTGGCCTAATAAATATAGGATCAACCTTTCAGCTTGTTATGGATCATGCTTTCAAATGATTGATAGGAAAATGCATAATCATTTACATGGATGATCTTATGGTGTTTTCAAAGAATAGGGATGATCATATAAGCCACCTCTAATCCATATTTGAGAGATGCAAAAGGTTTGGTATTTAATTAAACCCAAAAAAGAGCATATTTAGATTCACTAAAGGCAAGCTCTTGGGACACATCATCACCAAGGATGGAATCACCATTGATCTCGATAGAAGTCAAGAATTACACCACCAAATATCAAGAAGGATCTCAAATCATTCTTTGAAAAGATTAACTTTGTAAGGAAGTTCATCTTAGGATTTGTAGAGATCATTAGGCCTCTTGAATGTCATGTTCAAGTAAGATGCCAAAATAGAGTGTATAGTTGAATCCTAAAAGTATTTCTAGGACATTAATTATGTAATATCATAGGCTCTAGTATTAATCAATTTAGATCTCATGAAAGATTTCTACTTGTATTCATTGTCTTCAAAAAATACAATTGTTATTGTCATAACACAAAAGACAGATGATATTGAGCATCCAATCATGTTCATGAGCACCAATTTGAAGGATAAAAAACTCAAGTACTCTATGATTGAAAAATATATATTTTCCCCTTGTCAGATTATTAAAGAAAATTTGACATTACATATTGAGGAATAAAATCATGGCCATTATGCTTGATCTTGTTATCAAGCTCACCCTACAACAAAATGAATTAGGAGAACACCAAGGTAAGTAGATGGAGAAATTACAAGAATTTAATATAGAAATCAATCCTACAAAAATCATCCAAGGTCAAGGCATCATTCAGCTCATGATTGTACCTGATCCATGCATCACCATTGAAGAGATATGTAAGGCTCAAATATCCAAAGGATAATGGTATACTGATGTCATATAATATTTGCTTACATGTACTTATTCCCTGGAACTTAACAAAGAATGAAGGATAAATTTGAGGCTTAAAGCTACTCATTACATGATCAAGAAGGGATTTCTCTATAGAATAAATTATGAAGGCATTTACGTTAGGTGTGTGTCTACAAAAAAAATCTAAAGAAATTTTATAAAACTTGCATCAAAAATAAGGTAATGGTCATCCCTTTGGGAATACCATAGCCCATATGATTTTAATAATGGGCTAATATTGGCCAACAGTTTTCAAGGATGCTCATGCTCATGTGAGGACATGACATAAATGCCAATCTTTAGCTAAAAAGGAAGTACACAGTAATGCCTTTACATCTGAGTGTTGAAAGATGACCATTTGCCCAATGAGGTTTATAATTCATTGGCATCATCAACCCAAATTTATTAGTATGCCATAAATTCATTCTTACTGATAATGACTACTATACTAGATGGACTAAAGCCATAGCCATAAAGAATTTTAGAACAAAAGATGTGATTCATTTCTCAGAGGAACACATAACAACCAAATTTGGCATGTCTATTTATTTGGTTTATGATAATGGACTAGGTTTGATATCAACATAATTTATTGAATGAGTACATAACAACTAGATTATTATTAGGTTAACCTCTAACCAATACCCCCAGGGAAATAGACTGATAGAATCAATGAATAAGAATCTGACAGACACAATTAAGAAATTAACAAGGGACAAGCCCAGGGATTGGCACAACTTGTTGAATTATGATCTTTGGGTAGACCAAATGAGATACAAATAAGCCCTTAATGCTTCACCTTATTTATTGGTGTATGGATGAAATCTTATATTCCAAATTATGTTGAAGTTATCCACTTATTAGTTCATGTAAGACTATACAGAACCATGTAATGAAGCAGAGTCAAGATTGATGGACATAATATAAATGGAAGATTCAAAGACTAAGGCCTTATAGACATTTAAAAAACACCAGGATGTGGTCAAGAGGTGGTTTTATAAGAGAGAAAAGGTCAAAGCATTTAGTATTTTGGATCTAGTGTTACTTTGGGATTAAACCCATGAGAAGAAAGGATAGCAAGATAAGTTTTTCCCACTATGGATTGGACCATACAAAATTTTGGATATCATGGGCAATAATGCATTTTGTTTAAAGGACCTAAAAGGCAATGAGCTTACATATCCAATCAACAGATAGTTATTGAAGCACTACTTCAGGGTTGTGCAATCTGTAGATATTACTAATTGATGAAGGATAGACAAATGTAGCTATAGGATTAGTTTAGTTTCCTAATTTCTTAGATTAGTTTCTTAATTTTTCAATTTA
This sequence comes from Torreya grandis, assembly GCA_037957365.1. Taxonomy (NCBI): domain Eukaryota; kingdom Viridiplantae; phylum Streptophyta; class Pinopsida; order Cupressales; family Taxaceae; genus Torreya; species Torreya grandis. The sequence continues at coordinate 6,965,839 of JARHVA010000118.1, read as the reverse complement.
GTTTCCTACTTTCTTAGTTTAGTTTCCTGATTTCTTAGATTAGTTATTTTTTTGGCAATTTGAATTATGTCTACTTTGACTGTAACCAAGCTAAAATCCACACCAACTGAGCTTATGACTTGTAGAAAAGTGGAAAATTAAAAATTTGGCAATTTGGGACTAGTTTACAGTTTGGGCATATTTATGTGTTTTGAGTCTTCAGGATAAAGGTATGTAATCATGAACCATTTTGGATATTGTCACAATTGAATAATTTTACCATGTAGGTGGAAGTTACTCTCAGATTACTTCGTGTAAATTTAGAAAGTTTTTTTATTTTTTGGATCAAATACACTTATCACATTAAATACCTATTAGAAATGATAATGATGGGTATAGGTATGGCTGGTAGGGATGTTATGGTAATTATTTGTTTTATAATTCTACCAACTCATTGGGGTTCTAACTCTTCTCTTTATATTCAATAACAAAAGAAAGATAAAATAAAAAAATAATTAATGGGTTCAAAAGAGCAGAAGAAAATCTAAATAAAATCAAAAGGCTCACATGATGAAATAAGGTCAATATACCATGCATCATGATTAAGAGGAAACAATGGAAAGAGAAAAAAATGAGCCTAAGGCATATCTATTAGGGCTATGGATGTTTGGCTAGCAGTAGACTAATGCCTAATCTTCCCTTGATTTAATGAGCTTTAAGAGATACTAGAATGAAAACTACAACTTTAACAAGCCTTTGAAAAACTCATCACAATAGGGTTTAAATGAATTACATGTTTGCAACACACAAATCCAAAAAATTGAAAGGTAAGTATGTTGTGTGAATAAGCTTAGGAGTCTCTTTCATATTTATGATTTAAGTATTCTTTTGTGACACACTTCATGATTGATTTAAGGGTTGCTAACCAAAGTTTTGGGTTATTAAATATTCAGGAGTATTCCCCCTATGAGTCATCATTTGTTATACCCAACATGACCCATTTCTAAAAATGAGGACCCTTATTCAAAATGCTATAAATTTGTGTTATAAATTGGGCATTCAACTTGATCAGGAACTAGTATTGAATATATTGTGTTGATCTAGTTTACAGTTGTCTTGTTAGCACATAATCTTCATTTGACTTTGATCTTATGTACTAACATTAGATCTCTATGTTTTAGGTTATAGGATCAATGGAGTCCATCTAAAATGGACAATGTCTAATATTCATGATTTAATGTTAAATTGACTCTTTACCTTGAGTAACCCTTGGTTTTTAATCATCTAATTGAATTTATGGTTAAACAATGTTTAAAAAACCTTAGTATAAATGTGTTATCCTAGGTTTTTTTTAAATTAGACTAAAATTAACATGGGAACCTTTTACACAAGAAGAACTTTATTATATTATAGACGTAGTTTATAACTCTAACCCAAGTCCAATTCATATTTATTAATACAACTCAAACCTTAGGCTAAAATCTTTATGCTAAGTCATTTATGTCTGATGGTTCACAGGACTAATTAGCAAGGAGATATTTATTATATTTTAGACTTAAACTAAAGTTCTATCCTAAGTCCCAAATTTATTTATTAATATAACTAAAAATATTAGGCTAAACTTTATTCTAAGTTCTTCATAGTCTCTGAAATGCTTATGTATTTCATGCCCATAGAAATGGACAAACCTGAAGGTGATAGATGGCAAGATCATAGGGGATTCAAAAGAGATCAATTCCTCATAGGTAAGGATAGAAAGTCAATAAGTCAAGCATTTGATCTATAGTACATGTTAACTTGAGCACCTAAGATCTAATAAAGATCAAAGGGTTGAAAGGTCAAAAGGATTTAAGATCACCACAAGAGTGACAAGTGTCACCATCTCAACAGGGAACCTGAAGATCCATTAGAGAGTGTAAGTTCAAAATTCAGGAACCCTAAGACAAGTGAGGATTCACCAAGTGGTATGATCCTGGAGGTCAATGGTAAGATCTATAGACACCTAAAACTAGTTGCCGATAACCTCCAACTGGGCTTTTGGCTAATTTCCATCTAAAATGCACAATTTGGCCTAAAAACACTAAAACATGAAAAATGATATATTTAAGTGCAAATTTTGGCCAGGGTATCCCTAAATGAGGTAATGCAATTTATGGGCTAGCTAACTTTGATCAGTTCATTTTGAGTCAAAATGCCAATTTTGCACCTATGCTCTAGACTGTTCTTTCCTATCAAATATTTTGCACAAGACTCATGCCTTTGTTATTTATTTTTAGTAACATCCTAAATGGGAATATGGTTCCAACACATTTGACAGTGCCCTTCAATTCCAATCTAGTCAAATTTAGGACCAATAACAAGGCATTTTGATCAATTTGAGTAATTTGTGCATAATGTGCTTAACAATGCCTAAGAGATAATTAACCCAAATCAAGGCCTAATTAAAAATTCTATGGAAACTTGTTGAATATTTTTTTTTAGAAATGAATATTGAATATTTTCATCATCAAGTGACCTCATTTCTTGGGAAAACATCCCTAGGCCATAAATGCCACAAATATCTAGATTCATGCCCTCCATGTCTCATCAATGCCTTCCATAATGCCCTCCATGCCTCTTAATTACCCCTTCTTCCAATGCCATGATGAGGGTAATTACAAATTTCAATTGAAAAATTGAATTAATCTTCAACTACACATCTTAATCTTGAGGTGGATGGTAGAGGTTGATTCTGATCAAATCCAAAAAAATCTATAAATAGGAGTCCTCACAACATCATTTCTAAGCTTAATTTTTGCAAAGTTATAATGCAGGATTAGTTACAAAAGCTTCAAGTAACTAGTGTTATAATTCCAAATTAATTATAAGCAAAGTCAAGAGCAAAGTCAAGCCATAAGCCAAGGTGCCAAGAGGAGATGAAGGTAGTACACTCCATTGAAGAAGACCACTTGGAGCACAAGCCAAGAAAGCCACCACTACAAAGGCATTTGGAGCATCCAAGGAAGGTGAAAGGAATTATTGTGTTATCATTCCTTGTTTTTTAGTTTTGCTTGTCATTTTTTTTGTTAATTAATCTCTCCCTAGTGTCTAGGCCTATAGATGTTATGTTATTAGTGTATTTACTTCATCTTAATTTCATTTTATAACTAACACCATACTAACCATCCTCTCTTGAGTCAATTCCTAGATCACATATGGCACGCTCGGTGGGACTAGATGCATCTTACACCTAAAAGAGATCCTTTTGCAACTTTAAAAAATCTATTTGAGCCTTTAAAACTCTTGTAAATTGATTTTCTAACTTTATTTTGCAATTTTTGGTTACCACAGTTTTTACATAGTAACTGATGTTGACATATATATAGACATCAGCTACTTGTCTTAACCAATGTCGGTCTACAAAACTGACATCGGTTAAATCTCAGTTTCTTGTAATCGACGTTGGTGCTATTGATCAATGTCGGTCACTGTGTTTTTCCATAAACATAGACTCGAGACCTAATTTTCCAAAGTTTCTTGTTTCAAACTTAAAATGGATTCAAATCTAAGGGACACGCTAACAATTTTACTATAGGACCAAGTGGGATATTTACTCAAAACAGGTTTAAATCACTTTTTCATGCTTAAAATTTGATTAGGAACTTTGTTTTGGTGTTTAACAAGGAATTTTTAGATGATTTTGGTGAATGTTTTTCAAAATTTACAACTAAGACCAAGGGGTCAAATGAACACCACCAAACACTTTATTTGGGTTTAAAATTGAACACACTTGTCAATTTTTGTTTGCAATAGTTTATTAGATTAATTTTGTTTGGAAAAGAGAGGAATGTTGCATGTATGCTCTTCCATTTGTCCCTTATAGGAAACCCTTAGAATCAAAAGTGCCATTCCTATTACAAGTAGCATAGTCCAAGGCTTAGAAAGAAAGTCATCTAAAGTACTCCCTTAAAACTCATCAAAGTTTTGTTGACCTTGAAAATGACCTTAAAGTCTTTCTATTTTCATGCTTTATTTATTTATGCATCTTGGCTTGAGAGGGGGACTTCATCACCTCCCACAAGTTCTTTAAGGAAGCTTTGACCCAAGGTTTCATCTTCCAGTATTAACTTCATTTGGATCTTTTAGAGTTACACACAGGATGTAGTGGCACTTTGGACATCACACTAAACTGAATGAACAATAGGATGTAGTGGTTTCAAAAAGGACTAGACCTTTTTTCCAATAAGCCAAGTGATACAGACCCAAAATCTATGTTTTTATTCTACATTATTTGGCATGAAAGTCATTATGCAATTGATTCCCCTAGAATGATCTAAACATTGATATTTTATTCAACCCCACATGCCATACCCTTGCTAGGATTTCAATGATTATACTTACTATATTTTGGTCATTTTTAATTGACATGTTTTGAGACTATAACTTATTTATTTTTTCATAAGCCATGTCAAAATAATGAATTTGAGTTTTGAAGGGTAGTTTTATGCTACTGAAATCATGCCAAACCATTTGTGCCTTTTATTCTTTTGAAACATAACATTGACCACATCATTCAAGTATGCTTATGCCGTTAGGCTGCTCAATTTATTTTAAGACTAGTTTACCACTGTATCAAAACCATTTGTTTCAAACCACTTTGTGTATACCATTTAGACCTTTGTCTTGTGCTATCATGTTGTCCAATATTGTTTAACTTGTTTGGTCCAATCCTATTTTTCAACATTGAGTTTTCAATTAGCCTTGTCAAGTTTGGATTCGAACATTGATTGATTTTTATTTAGGCTTTAAATCATGGGGTTGATACATAGATCTTTCTCTTTTAGGTTGCATAACTTTGGTTCATCGATTACCCAAATTTGAAAACTATTGATGGTTTATTTGTTTAATGCCTATCCTCATTATTATTTATGCCTTTATTTGGGAGAACATAGCCTTTTTCAAAGAGCCTTTCATCTTATGCCGTATGCCAATTGATCATGCTTATGTTTGATTCTATGTGTCAGGTCTATGTTAAAGATGTTTCCAAACTTGTTAGATTAAATCAAATCATATCATGCCTATTTTTTTGAGCCTGGAAAAAATACCTAGCAACTCAACTTTTCCCTTTCCTAGTTTAGACCTTGTTTGGAACACTTTGACCTAGACCTTTGGCATGTCAGTTTTATTCAAATGTTTGACTTTTTATGCATATGAAATTTGACATTAGACATTTAATGTTAGATTATTTTATGCCAATTCTTAGCAAAAATCATTTTGGAGATACAACTCCACTTTCAAACCACATTGGAGATATAGCTCCACCCCTTCAACCAAGTTTGAACCATTTATCTTTTGGACATAGTTTTTCAGAGTTTGTAAAACTCTAAGTCTTTTTGTTTTCAGAGCTTTCATCATTTATGTGGATATGTCTCGCTACACTTATGGTGGAGTCACTTAAAATCTAACTTATGATAGAATGGCTGCACAAAATGACTATTATGGCTTTTGTCAAGACCCCAATGATGCTAATATGGTTTGTGAGATAGATTTTTATCCACCTCATATTAATCATTCATAGGAACAAAGTCATGAAGAAAATTAGGATCCAACTCGAGACCTTGATTGGTATGAAGAGGCTTGTGAATAGGAATTTGAAGACCCAACTATAGATAATGTTGTTTGGGATATAAATAAATACTCTCTTTAAAATAATCTGTACATGGAACACAACCAAGAACCAGATTATGATCTAAATCATGACTGGGATGATATGGTTTATGAGGAAGACTTGGATGCTTTTGCTTATGCAAGAAATCAATTTTCATGATGTCTTTTTGTTATCTGATCATAGACTACCCCTAACCCTCTTCTAGATTATATGAGCTATCGAGCTCTACAATATCCAAGGAATACCATTACCATTCCTAGACCTAGTCTTTTGGCTTGTGTGAGCAACCAAGCTCCATAATGTCATATCATTACCATCTCAAAACTTTTCCCTTTGGCTTGTGCAAGAAATCATACTCCCCAATTCCTTACCATTATCCAACCATAAGTCATTCCTCATCTAGTACCAATCCAAACCAAACCTCAACCCATCCAATCATTCGAAGACCAAGCTATGTTTGAAATTGGTATTTTCTAACTCATTAGAAACCAAGGCCAAGAAAACCAACCAATCTAAGATGTTTTTTTTTAACCAACCATTTTTGATAAGTCAAACTATGATGAATCACCTATTGATCCTATACCAATTATCAAGGAGTCTTACTCTAATAAGCCAGTCTTTGTTGAGTCACTTCTTAATGATTACAATTGGCTTTAGGCAAATCATTACCTTGACCATGTGCCTATTTGTCAAGATCCTCCTATTGAAAATCTAGTCTTTGAGGAGTTGTCTCTTGACCTATTTCCCATCTTAGAGGAGTCTTAATTTGACAAACTAGCCTTTGAGGAGCCCATTATGCCATCACAGGCCGTTACTTATCCAAAACCAAATATTCAACAAGGCATCATTATAATAGAGTACCCATCAGATGAAGAATCAAAGTTAGGGTCAGGTTCTATTTTTGAATCGACATTGGATTTATCATCAAAAAAAGAATCAACATCAGTTGTGACATTGGATTCAGAGTCCCTTACTTTAGAATTAGATTCAGAATAAGAATATGTTTATGGATATTACAACATTGGTTATGGATGTCTTATATATCAATTTGAATACATTTGTGATCCTTTTATGGTTTTTGAGGATGAGTAATTCAGCATCAACATAAGTTCTCCTAGTATCTTCTATGAGTATTGGGTAGCCTCTCCCCATTTCATTACCATTCCACAAGCCATTACCATCAACCAAGATAGCCATATTATTGACATTCCATCTCCCACAAGTGTCGATTGGTACTAATAGAATCACTTTGTTGAACTGTATCCATGGTGACATAGTAGTTGAAGAAGAGCAAGGAGGCCAAGACAACATTCGTGTAGTAGAAGAACACTCTCCTAGTGGGAATTTTTCAAAGGTGCTAGGGGATAATCTAAGTCAGAACTCAACATCTTCTAGTGACACTTTTTTGAAAGTGCTAGAAGACAATCAAAGTCAAAAGCCAATGTTCATTAGTGAAACCTTCTCAAAGGTGCTATGGGATAATCAAGACAACTTCATTGGTGAAAAACTCATTGAGGCACCAATAGCTAAGCACAAAAGTTATTCACTACTTGATGAAGACAAAATCAAAGATCAAATCAAAATAGCTTCTTATATATAGCCTAATCAGATGGTAGCTACTCTCAAGATCAAATAATAGAAAAATATGGTGATCCTATTGAGATAAAAAGTCTTTAGCCCCACCACAGCTAAAAATATGTCAAATATGGAATCAACAACATTACGTATGACTAAAAGTCCTGATCTTCATGTATTTCCCCACCATTCCACATTCCATTATCATTTGCCATTCCATTTCACAATCAAACCTACCATCCATTATTTATCCTTATTTACCATCCATAACCACATTTTCCTTTTCAGAGACTACAAAGATACCTTTTTTCATTGCTTAAAAGAATCAGAATTAACAACCAAGGAAGAACACAACAATATTCTTGACAACTAGATCTACATCAAGTTTTTGATAGAGTAGTTATTTTGATAAGGTGTAGGATATCAATTAACATGATCAAGTATTTTATTTGTAGCATTTTTTTATTAGGATGTGCATCTCCCCATAAGTAGGAACAATATAATCAAAAACCACACCCAAGCCAAAAACATGTACCATACCATTACATTGCCATACCATTGCCATTGTTACATATCCATTTACCATTGTTAACGTACCCAGCCATTTACCCCATCACTTCAGGGAAATCCTCTTACCATTTTATCTAATCTATCAAAAACCATCAATATCCTAAGTAAGACCATACAATCCTATCATTCCATTCCTATCTAGACCAAATCCTATTTTTAGTCATCCTACCCAATCTTATTTTGATCATGGTTTATTTAGTTCTTCCCACACTTTTTATGAGGGGATTTCAATGAAGTTTCAATAATCAATCTAATTCATGTTTACAATGATAGTATATGAAAGTAGTGTGATAGTTGATCTAGCAAGATACCTTTCATCCTATCAAATTTGTTTATGTAAACATGCTTATAACTGCCTATGGGCAAATCAGTGTTTCACCAGTCTTGCTACTAATTATAACTACCTATGGGCAAATTAGTATCATTGACCTATGCCATTGTATCTTAGTTATAATCACCTATGGGAAAATTAGGGGCAACACTTGTTTATCATGCATTACTGCATCACTTTACCATCATTGTTTTCATTTGACTGGCCATTTGCCAGATTTGAGAACTTGTTAAGACCTAGTTGGTTTTTCCTCACCTTTTATGTGGATGGAATTACTATGACTTGAGGTCATTTTAGGACTATGTGGGTCACGCTCAATTCATGTTGAGGTCACCTCAGTCCCACTTTCCAAATTATCTCACCATTTTGTGAGCAACCTAAGCCCAATGCTCTCACCATTTTATGAGCAGGTATCTTGTCATTCTCTAACAAGTTAAGATACCTCAAATTTCCAAAAACATTCGTAACATTTCAAAAAATCCAAAAATATTTGTCTTATTTGAGCCTAATTAGTTATCCTTGATCCACCTTATTGGGGAATTGTCATTGTTAGGATGCTTTCTTTTGATTTAGTTTTTAGGCTTTTTATTTGTTTGCTTATTTTAGATTGTTTATTTGTTTGCTTGTTTGCCTGTTTGTTTGCTTTCATCACTGTTGCCTTGACTTAGTCTATATGTGTTCATTAGGTGATTCCTTGTGCACATTATTCTTGAGTCCATCCATATTCATCCATTAACATTAGTATTATGGTTTTTATCATTGGTACATTATTTTTTGAGTGTTTATTAGATCAAGAGTCAATCCTTATGTATATATTGGCCAAGTCTTCATGATGCCTACCATCACATGCTACAACAACAATCACCTTCAAGAAGGTTTAAAATCAATGGAGATATAAAATTTTCTCCTTGGCACCTTGGTAGATCCTCCCATCCCACCCTTGATCAAATTAACTCATTTGACCATTCTAGTTCTATCATTGTTAATCAGGATGAGCATCTCCTCATTAGCAGGTACAACTGAATCATTCTATTGATAAATAGTATTCTTCTATTCATTTATTTCATTACTTTACACCTGCTCATCTTTAATCTATATTTTAGGTTATATCCTTGAGTTATGCTTGCTAATTAGCCCTAATTGGGGCACAAACATTTTTATTCAATCCAGGTCTCTTAATGATTATAACCGCTTATGGACAAATCATTATTTTGACTTTTATTCCTAATTATAACCACCTTTGGGCAAATTAATATCCCTTTTACATCAATGCATGCAATCATTTTCTCATTTGTATTAATCTCAACCACAAGTTAATTCCACCTTTCTTCTTGTTTCTTTTCGAGGGACCATCCATCAATAATTGTGGTGGCCACTCCCTCAAGGGGGCATCATCATAGGCTTCCCAAAACCATTTAGAGCTTTGTTCTTTGGCTATCATCTTCTTTTTGGCATATAGGTTGTTTCTCATTATTTGAGAAGATGTTACTGTGCTTCTAGCTTAAAATGCCTTCCCAAATAGGGGCAAACTGTGGACACCTAAAACTAGTTGTCGATAACCTCCAACCATGCTTTTGGCTAATTTCCATCTAAAATACATAATTTGGCCTAAAAAAACTAAAACACACAAAATGATGTGAATTCAAGTGCTGATTTTGGCTAGGGTATCCCTAAATGGGGTAATGTAATTTATGAGCCAGCTAACTTTGATCAGTTCATTTCGAGTCAAAATGCCAATTGTGCACCTACATGCTTTGGACTGTTCTTTCCTATCAAATATTTTGCATAAGACTTATGGATTTTTTATTTTTTGTTGGAAACATCCTAAATGGGAATATGGTTTCAATGCATCTGACAACACCCTCCAATTCCAATATAGTCAAATTTAGGATGAATAACAAGGCATTTTGATCAATTTGGGTAATTTGTGCACAATATGCTTAATCATGACTAAGATCCAATTAACCCAAATCAAGGCTTAATAAAAAATTCCATGAAAACTTGTTGAATATTTGTTTTTAGAAATGAATATTAAATATTTACATCGTAAAGTGACCTCATTTCTTGAAGACATCCCTAGGCCATAAATGCCACAAATATCTAGATTTATGCCCTTCATGCCTCATCAATGCCTTCCATAATTCCCTCCATGCCTCTTAATTTCCCCTTATTCCAATGCCATGATGAGGATAATTACAAATTTTAACTATAAAATTGAATTAATCATCAACCACACATCTCAATCTTGAGATGGATGACTGAGGTTAATTCTAATCAAATCTAATCAAATCTATAAATAAGAGGCCTCACAACATCATTTCTAAGCTTAATTTGTGCAAAGTTATAATGCAAGATTGGTTCCAAAAGCTTCAAGCAAATAGTGTTATAATGTCAAATTGATTCCAATCCAATATAAGCCACAAGCCAAAGGTGTCAAGAGGAGATGAAGGAAGCCACACATGATTGAAGAAGACCTCTTGAAGCACAAGCCAAGCAAGCCACTATTACAAAGGCATTTGAAGCATCCAAAGAAGGTGCAAAGAATTCTTGTGTTTTCATTCCTTGCTTTTTAGTTGTGATTGTCATTTGCTTTTATTAACTAAGCTCTCCCTAATGTCTAGGCCCAGAGATGTTATGCTATTAGTGTGTTTATTTTATATTATTTTCATTTTGGAACTAACACCATACTAATCATCCTCTCTTAAGTCAAATTCCTAGATCACAAGATCCTATAGAGGACATTCACTTAGGTAGATAAGATCGAATGGACTGCATCAAGTTGAATGAGGATGATCTAACAACATGAAATGAGAGTTGATAATTCAAAAGAGCTTAGATCAAGTGAGAGGCTTCCACGTGGCATGATGGCACCCAAATGCTGAAGAGATCTTGGATATCATGAGATGTTACCACATGACATAATCTCATGATATTGGATATGAATATCAATGGCTTGTGATGAAAGTTAATTCTAATGGACTCCAAAATAGATCAGCAATGCAAAAATTGATTCAGCCTAAGAGAGCACGAAGTAAGGACACATGTCTAAAGGCAAAAATGATCACATTTTTTAATCAAATTGATAGATCAACATGTGCATTACCACATTGACATGACACATTATATTCTCAAACTAGTGAAGATCAAGAATGTGAACACACATGTCTTAGACTTAATCTAGTTAGTGAATATGAAAATGAAGATCTGACAATAGAAAAAGATAAGGCTATAGTTATAAAGGCATCTCAAATGTCAATTAAGCTGACATAGTATATTATTTTGAGTTAAAGACCTTGTAAACCCTTTCAAAGTAATATTCTATTCTATAAAGGTAGTGGTAACATGTAACTCACTGTTATGTTAGGTTAGTCATAGTTAATTAGTGTTATTGGTTCTAAGGCATTTGTAAAGGGCCACTTGTCCTTCACATGTGTCTGAGTTCCATTTGAAATGACTAACTTAAATTATATGATAGGTTATTCTCATAAATTATAAAATAAGGTATTGTCATTTAATTCATATATTTTTAGTTTTCATGTAATTCAAGCTATAATTTTAAAAGCTACCCTTTTTTCTACACATGCACATGTTGCATAGATTTTACAAAGGCTAACTTAAACTAATAACTGTAAGTAGACTCTTATATGGTTTTGACCATAGTTATAACTCAATTTATGACTATCACATGTAATGACTTTTCATGGACTTGGAGGATGAGGAAACCCCTTCCCCAAGCCTATTTAAACAATTATAATCCACTAGTTAGAAGAGTTAAAAAAATCAATATACAGGAGTAGCATCAATTTTGATTATCAGTGAATGTGTTTGTGTATTATCTCTCTAATTTTTGTGTAATTAAGCTTATATTCTTTTATTTTTATGATTTAATGATTCTTAGTGTGCAACAAATGTAATGAATTCTTTCTTGTCTTGATTGATATACTAGTCTTAGATGTGTAATAGTTATTGAAGGATTAGTAAATTACATAGGTTATTAGTAATTAAGTTGATTGATTCATATTATTAATTGTGTAGAAGTGATTTATTTTTATATATTTATCTATGTGTGTGCAAAGCTACCTTGGATACCTCATTAGCCAGAGCCATAATCTCCTGATTAAGGGTGTGCAATAGCTACTCTAAAAAGGGAAACCTTTGACTAAGGCTTGTGAGTTTCCTATATTAGTATCCCCTTAGACTTTTAAACCATGTCTAACTATTAGTGTGTAATATTTTCTTGTAATAGGCATAGGTTTTGAAATCACTTGTCCATTTAGAAACTAAGTAGAGAAGTGATCCTAAAAACATAAAATCTTCTTTTCTACCTTACCCTCCCCTCTTTTTTTTTAGTTTGTTTTGAGATCTACTCACTTTAGATTAACAACCGACCATCCATCCAATTCACATAGAGATTCACTTCTTTTTAAGATACCACACCTCTATCCAAAAAACCCTGCCCATAACCTACATGCTCTACCAACTATTCCATCAATAGGTTATTTAGACCACATACCTGTAATTTGTGCCCTAGAGTGGAGTTTACCTCCATTGAGATCCTAAAACATTAGAGGTTGCCTTGTTGACTGTGGTGTGCATAAAACCAAATCAACAATTTAGATTCTTGAAACCATTTTTAATGAGTTTTAATATGTCTATATATTCCTCACACTCATTCACCCATATTTTTGGCATGTGTGAATGGTCTTTTGGCAAATAATTTCTCTTTTATGTATTGTCTACAAGTGACTGGTCATGTTTATATGTTTTTAATTTTTTAAGGTATTCAAATGAATTTGAATTACTCTTCATGGTCTTCTAATCCACTATGTATTTTGTACAAATCACAAGCAAGGTCACTTCTTCATTCACTCCTTGAGACTATTTTCTATGTGTTTGCATAAGCAGGGTGTTTGGAGTGTTTGAAAATGTGTTTCTAAGGATATTGAGGTTTTTTTTAATGTTAACATGTTGGTGCAATGTATTTAATTATATTTGAGTTAGAATAGTCATATTTTCCACTTTTCAAGCTCTAACACATAAGTTGCAATCTCCATCACCTACATGCCTGCAGGTCTGTAAATCAGGAAACTCTAATGTTGTCAATGCCTCATGAATCTTGTATAGGCATAGAAACACTGTGGAAAATTAAATATGAGGTCATGGATCAATTTAAGGTCTCAAAATGTCTTACATCTAAGTGGTGGATAATAAATACTATTCCTATAAAGACCTACAAGACTGTGACTGTAGGTGGAAGTATAAAATAGAAAAGTTGTGATTTATGAGTATTCTACAGATTTAAAATGAAGTGAGAAAGACTCCATAAATGATTTTGAACAATAAAACACCATGGTTTAATTGATATGGTCCTAAACATAGAAACTCCTAAAAACACAGTTAAAGTTGCCCTAAAATTGACACCTACAGTCAGTTGGGGAAATGGGTCTTAACAGTCATATTGATGAGAATTCAAGTCTTCAAGGTATTAATAATTATATAAGACTTCAACCACTGAGAAAATCCAATTAAGAGGTTTGATTATTGGAGGAAAAACCTAATTCAAGGCCTTACACACATTCAGACTGCCCTAATTACCACCTATAACATGTTAAGTGAAGTTGTCGTAACAGTGATGATGGAGCTTGGAATTTAGAAAATTGAAAATGTTTCAAGACTCTCAATGACAATTTTAAGCTAATTAATATGTTTAAGATTGGTTTTGAAGTTTGGAAATTGATCTAGAAAACCTAAAACATGGTTAAGACCCTTCAACAAACACCTATAGCCTATTTGAAAAGTTGCCTAAAATAATGGATTTGTGGGAGTGTTATAAGGTTTCAAAGTGTTGGGAATGTCCATATTTATGATAAGAAATTAATGAGTTTTGGTGTTGCAAAAATGGCTTCTAAAGAACCCAAGTTGGTAGACTATCTCAAATAAACACACATATGTCTACCACTTGAGAAGAGAATTTGTCTTGAACTTGGGCAATATTGATATAAACACAGGGATCTAAATGAGGTTTTGAGTCGATCAAAAGCATGACTGAGCTTAAGAGTTACAATGTTTCAATAAGGAATCTAAAAACATCATATTTTAGACCATTCACAAATGCACATACATAGGTAGGTAGTCTACCTAAGTAACAAAGGAACTCTCAAAACCTGAGCAATGGTTGTGTGAATGTTTAAATGGTATAAATGATATTATATTTCCCAACTTATCAAGATAAATGGATTTATTTAAATCATAAAAAGAGAGCCAATAGGGGTTATAAGTTCATCAAGGTTTCCAAGTCAGTTAAGATCATAGTCCTAATATGCACACAGTCTTGTAGGTCTATTTGAGTGACTTAAGGTCTCTCAATATCTTGAACATTAGTTTGTAGCATTCCCAAGTTATTGAGGTCACAATGGTTCTAAGCAAAGATTTCTAGACAAGGATTATAAGACCTTGCACACACAATCCTTGGAAACAAGCATACCATGCCTACCTAATCAACTTCAAGAATATTTAGAGGATTTAAAGAGAGAAAGGTAATTGTGATTATATGTCAATAAAAATTCCATTAGAATCACATAATTATTGAAAACAATCAAACCCTGAGCACCATGCCTACTCAGTCCAATGCATATACACATAATCAGGTGTGTTTTATCATTAGGAAGTATGTGCCTATTTGAGAAGGATTAAAAAGTAATGTATGAAAATTAAGAGTAAATTCAATGAATATGATTTACATAATGTGAATTTAGGCTCATCAAACCCTTAGACTCAAATAGCAAGGAGTGAAATAGACTCAATCAAACCCTGCTTAACCTTGTACAAGCTTAGTCATGTACATGGGCCTATAGGCAATCTTGGAGATGGCCAATGGAAAGGTGAATTAATATGAGACATTGAAGACTTGAGAGGATGGTAAAGTTCCAACATAAACATTTCATGAGCTCAAACCATCCAATAGAGAAGAGAATAGGGCATGATAGTCAGTTAGGGTATGATAGGTGGTTTGGCCTAAGAACCCTAAGTCTGAGTAGTAGGACATAATAAGTACTTGATGAATTATTATGATAATATATAAATTTTTATAGGTATATGTGGACATCTCATACCCCATTGAGGCCATTTTAACCCAAACCAAGCTTAATAAATGCACCTACTAACTCAATTCTATCCCAGACCTCACAAAATGCTTGTTCTTCAACTTGAGGGTCATCAACTTTTGCTCACAAATTTCATGAGGATATTCATGTGGTTGAATGGTTATTTTAGGTGTTATATGGTCCCCTAACAAAAATATTGTGGCATTAGGAGAGAGAGAGGGGTTGTTCTTTATGAACAATTATTAATACCCCAAACAAGTTGTAAACCTCTTTTAAAACCCTACAGTGACCAGTTTACAAATATGGACTTCTAAATCACACCTAATTAAATATTTTATCTTAAAAACTCTTTTATATTATTCTATACTTAAATTTATCATCCACATATACTTGAGTTGTACAAATTGCTAGATGGATTACAATAAATACATTATTTTATGTGTTTTTATTATTTTACAGGTATTTTGGAGAGATGGAAACTTTAAAATAATTGTAATATGTCCCCTAAGACTTATTTAATCTCCTAAAATCAAAAAAATATCTCAAGAACCCCTAAAAGTGACTAAACAAACTCTATTTTTCAAGGCAATCCAAACAGGCTTGTGAAGGGCTTTTTTTTGCCTTTTCATGATTTTGATATAAGCACAATATTAAAAAACAGAAAAATTGACATGTATTTTGGTATTTTAATGTGTAAATTGTATCACACACTTCTAATAGGTTTCAAATGTTCATGATTATTTTATATCCAAAATCCACTTTGTAGGCCTAGAGGCCTAATTAGGCCTAATTGGCAGAAGAGAAAGGCAGAAAAATGGGCTTATACTTAGATTCTAAAGATTAAATTTGGTATGGATATTTAATAACATATAAGTTCCTATAATATTACCTTATTTTGTCAATATCATCCTTATAACTAACACACAATGAGGTTTATAGGGAAAAAAAGGCTACAAGGAAACTAGGCCTAGTGAAGGCTTAAAGAGAAAAATAAGTTCTTGGGAGTTGTTCCAAGAACCAAAGTGGTTTATTTCAGACCTGATAAAATATTTTAAGACCATTAATCTATTTTTGACAAATTTAAGAAGATTAACTTGAGTTTTGGGCCACTTGGACTAAACTAGGTGTGTGAAATGAAGAGTTACAAAACACCTGTGCATTTGAATGATGGAATGGCAGGCTAGAGGAGTTTTTTAAGGAATTCCAAATGTTAAATGATTGGTTTCAGATAATTTAAAGGTTAAATCATTATTTTAAGTTCCATTTGTCACTCCTTTCTTGCAAATAAAGGTAGTTTCTAAGGAGCTAGTCAAGGTATCAAGCAAGTTTGTAACCCCCACACCACTTGGAAGGTTGAAGCTGATTCAAGAGTGAGATACATGGCCTTGGAGGTTTTTTAGACTGTCTCATAACTAATTTTATAGTTTTAACTCTCATGGACACTTTTCACTCATCTTCTACCACACCTCTTTCTCTTTTCTCTCACATTCTCTATATATTGAGCCACTTTTGGCTAAGTTTGTATCCTCCACCTGGGTATGAAGAAGCCCTACCCATTTGTATGCCTTTGATAAATTATAATCAACTAGTTTACATCCTCTTGTGACTATACTTAATGTAAATATGAAAATAGTTAATCTTTTCAAGTGAATTGACTTGTCTTTCTTGGCATGTTATCCTTTTCTAACACCTAGATGCAGTTTGAAAGCTTCTTTTACATGTCATGTGAAGTGTATGAGTTTAGTGAAATATTTGTGTGAGTTTTGGTATCTTCTAGTGTCATTCAATACCTATTGGTTATTCCTCCTAGCTTAAGAAACCATCAGAACCTTCACATTGAAACACTCATGTGAGAGATTCAAATTAAGAGTAGTGTATGTAAGGTTAGTTTTCTTGATTTACAAGTGCACATAAAACTAGTTGGTAGTGGTAAAAAGATATTGGGTACATCACCTCATTAGATTAAGTTTATCTCCCTTTTCCTATCAAATGATAGATTAGTGTGTGAGCCTAAGTGATTCATCAAGGGGAGCTATCACTTCAATCTATAGGTTTACCACTATTATAGACAACCCACAGGAAGGGTAATCTCATGTTTTACCAAATTTGGAGAGGTATGAACAACCTTATCCTAAGGTGAAAATTTTGGTTATAACAATAAATTTGAATGGATATCTAATATTTTTATAGTTATTAAGAAGCCTGAAGATGTTCACATATGTACCGACTTTAGAGATCTCAATAAATCATGTCCAAAAGATAATTTTACATAACCTAACATCAACATGATTATAGATTAAATGGTAGGTTATGAAATGATATCTCTCATGGAAGGATTTTATAGGATACAACCAGAATAATATTACACCAAAAGATCAAAAAAATTGATGTTCACCACTCTATGGGAAATATTTTATTATCAGGTCATTCCATTTGGCTTGAAAAATGTTAGTTCCACATACCAATGTGCCATGATTGTCATCTTACATGACATGATGCACAACATTATTGAAGACTATTTTTATGGCATTATAGGAAAGTTAAGAACATGGGAGACACATCCATAATTTATATGGAGGATCTTTGAGAGACTTCATAAATATAAGGTGTGTCTAAATCCAAATAAATGTGTCTTCAGAGACACATCCAAAAAATTGCTAAGCTTTATTGTTTCCCACTATGAAATTGAATTTGATCCATCCAAGGTGAGGCCCATCATAAAAATTCCACCTTCTAATTTGAAAAAAAATCATAATTTTTAGGGCAAAATCCATTCTATTTATTGCTTCATTTCATATTTTGTTGATCATTACCACCCTTTCATTCATATATTAAAGAAGGGAAGAACTTTTCAATGGAATTTTGACTATCAAGAGGCATTTGAATAATTAAAAATGTATTTGGAAAACCTACCAATGTTGGTCCTACCAACATCAATTAAGCCTCTATCACTTTATATCTCAACAATTGAATGTGCCTTAGGGGAACTTTTGGCCCAACATGATGACTAGGGAAAATAACATGTAGTATATTATCTAATCAAGACATTGGTTGCCTATGAACATAACTATACAAAAATTTATAAGGCATGTTTAGCATTAGACTTTCCAACACAAAATTTGTGCTAATGTATAGTAAATAACAAGACCATTATCATTGCAAAGGTGAATCCCCTCAAGTATCTCATTTTTTAGGTAGCATTGATAGGTCGTATAGCCAATTAGATTATGCTTCTCAATGAGTTAGACATTTAATACACTAATAATAAGGCTATAAAATGGAAATTAATTGTATATCAACTTGTTATGCTACCTTTTTTAGATGTGCATCCTTTAACCATGAGTTTCCATGATGAATTTATCTTCACTCTTGAGGAGTCACATTAATGGAAGCTATATTTTTATGGTTCCTTTAAAACTTGTGGTTATATTTAGGCATATTATTCATCATTCCATGAGGGGATATCATTCCCAATGCTTTCCAATTAATTTTCCATGTACCAATAATATTTCATAATATGAGGCACTTGTGAAAGGCCTTTACCTAGCATTATAGTGGAACATTAAACAATTGGTTGTTTATGGAGATTCATAATTGATCATCAATTAGGTTATAAACCACTACAAAACCAAATATCAAAAGCTTCTATCCTAAAAATTCATGGTTGATAATCTCAATTAATAATTTGAATGTATTCAGTTTGATAAAATACCAAGAGCCAACAACAGACTTATTGATGCCATGGCTACCATTGGTTCATTACTATATACATCTTCTAATGTCTAATAATATTAGTTTCTTATTTAAAACCTTCTCATGCCAATGTATAGTCATCTAGACACTAAAATGGTATGTGACATTGTTGGTCTCGATTCCCATTGGTACCAATATGTATATACCCACCTCTAAGACCATATTTTACCTGCTAATCTATCAGGTAACCAACAAATGTCCTCCATTCACAATGCTTAATGTTACATTTTACTTGGTGCTATGCTATATCATAGAGGCTATGATGAAATGTTACTTTGATGTTTAAACTTAGGTGAATTTTAATTATCACTTAAAGAAATACATGAATGGATTTTTGGGGCCGATACAAGAGGAATGGTCCTTTACAAGAAACTCCTTAGGATAGGATATTATTAGCCCACAATGGAAGCATATGTGTGTGATCATGTCAAGAAATTCCTCACTTTCCAAAATCATGGTTATTTAATTCATGCTCTTTCATGAGCACTACATCCTATTACTTCTCCTTGGCCATTTTATACATGGGGACTCAATCTCATAGGAAAGATAAATCCACTTTTTTATATGGCCATAGGTATATCCTAACTGCCATCAAATATTTCACAAAGTGGGTTGAGACAATATCTCTCACTTACATAATGAACAATAAAATATATAAATTCATCTTGAACCACCTCATATGTTGTTATGGCATTCCCTCTTCCATCATATTTGATAATGTAAATTCATTTAAGAATAAGGATGTGAAAACCCTCTGTAAAAAGTTCCATATTAAACACATATGTTCTATGTGATATTACCCTCAAGTAAATGGCCAAATTGAGGCATATAATAAGACCATTGTCAAAATTATTACGAAGATTATCAATAAATTTGGTCATGATTGACACTTACAATTTTTTTTTTCCTTATGGGCCTACCATACCAATGTTTACAAACCTATAGGTGTAACACCCTACTCCTTAGTTTTTGGATTTGAATCCATTTAGTTGATTGAGATCAAGTTGCCCTCTCTGCATATGTAATTACAAGGTATCATTGATGATGAAGACAATAGAGTAGTCAATCTATAGAGTTGTAACTCTTGGATGAGAAATGGTTAGCCACTTTGAATCAGCTCAAAGCATATCAGTATTGGTTACGTCATAGTTATAATAAGTGCATCATCCCAATATAATTTAAAGTGGATGAGCTTGTATTAAAAAATAAAAAATAAATAAATAAAAAATAAAAAATAAAACTGATATAGAACAAGAGAAGAAAGGAAAATTTAAGCCAAATTGGTTGGGTCCTTTCATTGTTATAACAAATTATTGTTCTATGGCATACATGTTGGCTACCCTCAAATATTATGAGATATATGAGCCTATGAACACTATGCATCTCAATCATTTTTATGCTTGACATGATTGAACATTATTTATGAGAGCCCTTGCTTGGGGACATTTCCTTCATGTCCTTTCCTATTCCCATTTATTTATTTATTTCATTCCTAGGTCAAGCTTTCTCTTTCCCCTTTTTCTTATTACCATCTTGATATTTTATTATGACCTACATGTCTTATAGGTGACTTCAGATAATAATTCAACAATTAGTCCATATTTTTTCATCATAAACACGTCTTTAAAATCATAATTTTAGAATATCATAATGTTTTGGCATGGTTTCCCTACTTGGTAATCCTTGGAACCACATAGTTTAGCTATTATTTGATCCCATACCCAAGGTTGTTTTTTCTTTGCTAGATGGTTCTTTGTATATTTATTTATAATCCCCTATACATTATACTTGTCAAATAATCATGTCTGTTATTCCAAAAAACCCAAAACATTCATAAATTCAAAAAATTCAAACAATTCAAAAAAGTTAGATAATCCCAAAAAGGTATCTAAATCCACAAAAACCTTTTCACAATTTGTCATTCTTATGAACATTGGCTTTCTCTATTAGTTATATTTTTAGTGGACCTATTAGATTATCATGTGGATAATCCCCCACTTTGTGTTTAACATCTCATAGGTGGATGGCCTTTTATCCCAATCATGACTTCTCTACTCCATTTAGTCACATCCAATTATTCAAATACAATTTTATTGTCCTATTACCATAGGTGTTTACCTATGTCTTGGGTGGGTATCTTTACTTTCAGAATGATTATTGTGAATCAACATTTTCATTCATTACACTCCCATTTATGAGATAACTACATCATCTTGAGATCCACATGGACTATGTAGGTAGTGTTTGGCTACTTGGGGTAGCTTGGATTAGTTTGGCCACTATCGTTTCCTTTCACATTTTCCCATTATTCTCATTTATTCTCTCACCATTTTTTGAGTTATTCTCAATTTTACTCTCTTAATTTTTTAAACTAACCAATCTTATGCTCTTGTTGTTTTACTAGTCACTCCTATCTTCCTCTCTAACATGTCATCCTTTTTATTTTTTCCCAATTCTTGGGAGAACTACTACATTTGGCCTAAAAACCATAATGGACTATGTAGGTAGAATCCAATTTCATGGGAAAATTAGAGATAGCTCGACCACCACTTCCTTCTTATTATATTCCCCCTTCATCTAGTGTATCACATTATCCTACTTGGTGTTCCCTATACTTGGGGGCAGAACAAAAGAGTAACATCTTATTATCATTCACGTAACACTAGTCAATTGTTTGTTTATTGATTTTAGTTATGTTTTTATATGTCATTTATTTATTTGTTTGTTTGCTTATTTGTTTATTTTATTGAATTGTTTATTTTTATTTAAATACATTATGTTTTACACTTAGGTCTTGATTACCCATATCTTGATCTCAAGTTGTTAACATTTGTATATGAACTGCTTTTGGTCTGTCTTTTCTTTATTACATTATGCTTTACATTAGGTATAGATTTTTCATATCTTGATTTGAAGTTGTTAGTATTCGTATTTGAACTAGTCCCCACACAAGTGGTTAAAATTATTATCATGAATATTTTCCGATTATGATGTTTACTATCATTTGTAAAATTAAAAATCAAGTGCTTAGGAGACTCATATATCAATGTCATATGAAAATAAAGCATCCCCTTATGAGATAATTCACATATGCTCATAAGCAAAACAAAAATTAAAACATCATCACATTTTCCATAATTAGAAACAAAACAACTAAAAAAATGGCTACATATATACTACTCATGATACACATCTAAAAATGAGATTATGAACAATGTCATAATCATTTTACATCATGATCAAATGTTAAAACATCATCAAAATCAATCACGTTTGATATATATATCAAGTAAAACATTATCATAGAAATTAAAAACAATAAAATTGAGTCAAAAAAATATACATCCACATCGATATCCAATCTCTAATCTATAACACGCATTAACATCCATGAAATCAAAAGTAACATCATATATATCGAAAGAATATGAGAGCCCATATACATCACATGATCAAAATTGAATATATGTATACCTCTCAAAAACATTGTCTATACATTAATATATACATATATACATCATAAAAATACAAAAATGTAAAGCTATAATAAAAAAAATTAGCTTTGACTTTGATCATGTCTAGGAGGACTACTATAAGGGGTATATTTTTGTAAACTCTCCCCTATCACATGTGGTGGTCATTGTTATAAGGGACCCATCACTCTCTATTGTGGGGAGGTTATACCAGTAATATCTTTAACCCTAAGTTTGATGTGACCTATAAGTATGGTTGGACATCTGACTTTGGGTATGCTCCCCAAAGATTGATTCCCTAGCCCCTATTAGTATTATAAACTCATATAAACTCTGATATTATTTGTCTTCATTCTTATCTCATATCACATCATCCTTGGCTTGAGCCATATGTGTTAATTCCCTAGACAACCCTTAATTAGAAACTAGTTTTTTGGTTATATCTCACTCCTCATGGAACCTTTAAACATCTACATGATACCTCTATGCACCCCCATAAGCCCTGTCTCACATTGTGTATAACTCATTATCCCTCAGAGTAAGTTGTCCTTGAATAATGGTCATCTAGGCAACCTTACCCCTTAATGTGTCAATCTCAGTGTCTCTCTTTGAAATGAGGCCATGTCTCTTGGTAATGTCATATTGAGCTCCTACCAACTACCTTCAAAACCAAGTCACCTCCTCCTCTAACCCTGAGATATCTATGATCTTGGTTGTTATCTCTCTCTCTAGAAAATCTATGATAGCTTAGTCAGCCTCTAATATCCTAGTTGTGATGGCCCTACCTAGCCTGATGACTATCCTCTATCATGTCCTAACCCTCTTTTTATAGTAAGGGTAATTGTGGTATTTTTCACATCAGTCTAACTTTCCCCTCCATATGGACCTAGGACCTCTCCCATCTCCACATCTCACTTTGATTACCTCTCAGTATTGTTATCATTATTGTTATTACTCTTAGAGCTTAATTCTGACACCATACACATAACTTATTATAAAGGAACTTGTTTTAGTGGTGCATATATATGTATGGTCACCTAAACTAGCCCCTACCCCTATACCTATCTAGGTAATGGCCTAGTCTATCTTATTATCTTTTTTGATGTGGCCGCATCTACTTACCCCTTAGAGAGCTAGATCTGGTAATTCATACTAGTATCAATTATGACCACCACATTGTGTATGTGTTATTTACCCCTGCATATGATATACCTACCTCATATGCCCATGTTACAATTTGTAATGTCAGGAGGCTGCCAACTATTACCACTCTAGGAACATGGGGTTCCCACTTGTTAATGTATTGAGTCACATGGGCAAAGTATTGAGGCCCCTCAAACACATATTTTTGTAGCCCAAACTACCTTTATATATAGTCTAATTAGTATCACTCTATTATGAAGTCATAGTGCCCTATAATGTACTAAGGAGTGGTCATGTACTGTGTTGTATGGCCATCCTCTAGCTAGCCAAAATGAATCTACATGTATGATCACCAAATAAAATCTCTATCAACCATATCATCAATCACCCATATGTAAAATTATACATCTTCATGGTGGCCTTATCGGCCCCCTCCTATCAAGTACCAATCATAACCTAGTGGATCCTCTAGCTACCAATGTTTTCTATCCCCCAATGGTAGCTATATAACAATATACTCCTAGGCCTAGATATGGAGCAATGTGTAAGGCCTGATGTTCCTAACCCAATGATAGGCCATCATGTGTAAATCCCTATATAGTTGGGCTAATACTACCAAGCCCTAGGAAAATCATGTCTTCAGGTCTATCATATATTGAATTACCCCTATCATGCCCACATGAAAGAATCAAATGCTCTCATCATGTAAGAGTATGTCATTGATAAGATCCATCAAAATTAAAACCTACCTATCAATTAATGACTAAGCTCCATTACAAGTAAAGCTAGATCCTTTAATGCATCTATATAAATCACATTTTCTTTAGTTTTGATATTAATGATGCCAATTAGGTCTTCTAACACTACTAACCACCCCTATTACATCTATAGAATTATAGATTCGTAGATAGTAAGGTGGAGTATCCACCACACATCTTCTAAAGTAATGATCGCCTCTCTAGTATGAAATTGGAATGTATTTATCTTCTAGTTACACCACTTAGCTAATGCTAACAAGAAGGCTTTGTCTATTTAGATCATTGACATCTATGAAATATACCTCAATCTAACTACCTTGAGGAATGCCAAAATCTCTTTTTTTATAGTCTTGGTTGTTTTAGGATGCACAACCACTTCTTATGAACAATCAACATAGAAGCTCACTCCTACCAATCATAAACATGTCATCATGCTTAAATCAATATATCTATCTATACCACTATAACTAATTCTTATTTATCACAATACATTAACATCAAAAGAGACTGTCATTATATTTATTTAAAACACAAATTTGTGTTCAAATTTAGCCTAACACTTGTTCTAATTTCATGAAGATGTGTATCTTCAAGACCCAATAACTCCTGAATCTAGAGAGGGAAGTGTTGGAGGAAGTAGTCAAGATAAGAAATATCATAGTGAGGAAGAGATCGAGCTGGGAAAAATATTGTCCCATACTAGAAGAGTATGAAGGGAAGAAGGATAAAGATGTGCCTTCAAAAGAAGGTTTGGAGGAGAAGGATCAATATTTACCTTCATCTAAAGGCTTGGGGGAGAAATTTTTAGAGGAAGAGGACCATGATTTGCTTTCATCTAAAGGATTGGTGGAAAAGGATCACCTTCAACTAGATTTGTAGATTCTATGGAAGGACAGAGAATTAGAAAGATCTATTGTGGAGGAGAAAGTAGACCCTTTACCCTGGAATCAGATTCCTTGTGCCCAAGTGGTTGTGTTTGAACATTTTTGATGGAATCTTGATAGGTCAATTTGAGAGTTAATCTTTTCGTAGATCAGGGATCTTAATCTGTTGAGAGTTTTCCTTCACTTTGAATATGGGAATTAGGTATTTATTTAGGACCCTAGCATTATTTTTTGGCTAGGCTCATTTGGAATATTCTATTTACTTCTGAGTTACAAATTGGAGGATTGGTACTTTATTTTTTTAATTCTTTACACCTTTAGTAGAAAGGGACAAAACTAGAGCTACTCAATAGAATTCCAGTTTTCATCCTTGTTAGTATTAACACACACAATTATTGATCTATAAAGTCTCTAACTTGTGAGCCTCAAGAACCTATCTTGGCCATCTTTTAGCCTTCATTAAAACTTGAATGCTTGGTATGAGTTCACCTGAGTGCCCTTTGTGTTTGGACCTTGTATGTTGGTCCCAAGATGATGTTCAAGTTTTGTGGGCAAATTGGACATGGATCTATTTTTCAAGATGATGGCCAATATTTTTGGAAGGTCTTGAGTCTGAGTGGGGGTTCAAATCATTGGAAGGGTGTTTTATATTTTTAATAACATGGATCTCATTAGACTTTCACATTTATAGGATGGAATTGATGAAATAAATTTATAGTTTGAAACTTGATTTTGTTTTTTTCTTAATTGAGATAGTTTTTATGACTACTACAGAGGGAGATGATAATTTATCCTTAAGGGGAGACTAGATCCCTATCAATGTGAACCTTTTTGTTCAGTGTTCTATTATGAAATAGATAAGTGGGAAATGGTTAGCTAGTCTAGACCCTTGATTTGATGAGATTATTGGTCATGGATTTTTTATTCTAATATCTACCACAAAGATAAGTTCTTCCTCTGGTTGCAATCTGATTACCTCACCAAGATTCAAACGTAGAGGCTTGGATAATGGATGACATGGATGTCTTGGGGGTTCTCAATTGGGTCATTGGCTAAGAGGATTGTTGATTTGTCATGCTAGCTAGAGTCATTTCTATCCATTGTTTGTGGAAAGTGGAGGAATCACTTTGGTGGTTTATTGATCATTGGGTTTTTTGAAATGTGTAATTTCAATCCATTGGGCAGTCTCCAAGTGGAAACTAATTTTGTTTCTAAGGTTTTGATGACACATGTCTTAATTTTTATCCCTAATTTTGAAATTGTCTACCTTTTTTTGAAAATGATATTGCCTTCTAATTGTTGTATTATTTATGTGGTTATTGGTAGGCTTGAATTGGCTTGTTCATTGGCTAAAGTTAAACTATTTTTTTTAAATTTTGAAATTACTGCTAGTGGATGGACCACATTGTTACCATTTTTTTGTCTCAACATGGGTTGACCATGGTGGATCTTATAGGGGCTTTGGGTTATGTAGAGGACCCAAAGGGGTTCTATATAGACCCTCATGGCTTATCGAGTTCTATGGATTCATTTTATACAAGGCTTTATTAAATTTAGATCTCATAGGGGACCTAGAAAGGGATTTTCCCTAGCTATTATTTCTAGAGATCTAGACCTTTGGTTGTGTCTAGGTTGGTTTTTGATCCAGTCAAAATGGTATACAAGCTTGTTGTAGCCTTACTGGTTCTTTAACAAGGGCTAAAAAGTTTGGTCTTTTTGAGTCCTAGACCTCTCACTCCATCAGCCTAGGCTAGTTTTTGGTTTAGCCAAAACCATATCTTATCAAAATTATGGCATGTTGGGTCCCTTGGGGATCAAAAAGGAGTGTTTAGGAGGCTTGGGCCTCATGCTTTTTTAGACTAGAATGGTTTTTAGACCAGTTAAAACTTATGGAATCCTTTCTTTTGTTGGGTTCCAATAGGGACTTCATAGGGATTCCTTCTCTACATTTAGCTTTGACATGGATACCTAGACCTCCTTTTGTCTCCAGGTTGGTTATTGATCCAAAAAAAATCAATTTACCAGTCCCTTAGGGACCCTAATGTCATCCCAAGATTTGGGCCTCATTTTATCCCAGGATGGTTTTTGGTCCAATCAAAATTGGTTGGTTGCCATACTAGTTAAATGCAATATTGGCTATTTTTTAATAACTTTTTTTGGTTAGATTCATTTGTGAAGACTTGAACCTCCTTTTGTGTTCAAGCTAGTTCTTGATCTATCTCAAATAGATTCACTAGTCCCTTGAGGACTTGGATGGTATCTCGATACTTGGGCCTCATTTTTGCTCAAGCTAGTTTTTGGTCTAGCTAAAACTAGTTGGTTACCACACCAATCAATTATGGTATTAGTTATTCCTATGATGGTTTTCAATCTCTTTAAAATTAGTGATTACTTCTCTAGGGTGGTTTCTCATTGTGATCCTAATCAAATTTTTTTTATCAAGAGGAGACATATCCCTTCTTTGGTATCTTTTGTTGGGGTTCTTTTGTAATCATGGTATGTTATCTCTATCTTATTTCAGACTAGGGGAAACTTAAACCTCTTGATGTTTCTAGGGATAGTATCCACACCAATTATAAAATGTGGGGTTAATCTAATTACAACACTTCTAATTTTAATCTATCTTCCACTTGGGCATTTTCTACCACTTTGGTGATATCATCGTTACACAGGGTGTTATCACTATTTCCCATAGCAATCTTGTCATTTCATAGGGTGTTCCTAACATTCATAAATCTTTAGCTATTTTAAGTGTTATATTTTTTTTCAAAGAGATATCATCATTTCATAGTATGATATTGTTACTTTGCCAAGCATTATCATTATTTCATGACTCTTAAGTCATTTTGATGATCTTGTCATTTAGCATGGCAATATTATCAATTAACATGGTGTTATCATTATTCAAGTCACATTCCCATAATTTAGGCATTTCCTATTTAATTAAGCATTCTTGTCATTTTGGTTTTTCCTATTTATTTTGAAGATATCATTGATATCATCAATTTGAGCATGATATCATCATTTTATTGGCAATATCATTGTTTATGTGGATGATACTAACATTTCAAAAATAATTATATTACTTAAATTCCTAATTATAATGTTCATTAAATGTATTAAATGAGACAATTTTCCAAAAATGAAAGTACTTACCAAGGCCTCACTACCTGATGGTTGTTTGTGCTCATGGACTCATTTCCCAAGGTGTCTTTGTCATGGGATGTTGTCATTTCACTCAAATGTATCACATCCAAATCTATAGCTAAATTTTCCAATAAGGGAGGGTGAAAATGATCCATTTACACCCCCTAGGGGTAGTTTATAACTTTAAAATGCAAATTTTTACCCCCCACCATCCCATTGCATTCTTTTTCATTCGTAGAGGCTTGTACATGGCTTTGTGGTCTATTTTTCTCACAGTTTATTCTAATTTGTTTGTTTCTCCACCTATTATACCATGTAATGACTCATTTTATTATTTTCAATGGTTCATCTATTCCAATTTTTTTTGGACAATCCCTCTAGGGGGAATCCTATGTATCCCAAATAATGTTTGGGGCATTGATGTGAACTAATTTTCATAAAATGAACAAAAATCAACAAAATGTGAAAACATCATTCTTCAATCATTTAAAAAATATATATTCTTAAAAAATTCATTACCTCATATAGTGTCTTACAACACCCTTTCAAATAGGGATAAAATGTAGACACTCTAATTTCATCGCTTTCATGTCACATTTGTAATCAGAACGACTTTCTTTAACAATACATAAATCAGACTAGAAATCACTAAAGCACCCAAATTTACTCATGAACTTCATGCAAATATTTTGAAACACATTTAAGAATTCCTAATCAGGTAAATGCACCATAACCAACTATCAACTTCATGTAATTTACCTTGAGTCAAATTGTTGTTTTGAAAGCAACATTCTGGGGAAATTAACTAAGATAGATATTTAAATTATCATGTTGCATAAATAACATGGAATATAATATGGATTTAATTATCCTATCAAATAAATCAAATGGATAAGCATAAAACCATAGAAATTGGCTAAATTTCTAATTGTGCAATATTTAAATATTCAACAAAAATTTGAATTATGACATAATCATGACATCACATAGAAATTTGTCAAGCATTATCATATATACAAGAAAAAATCAATATAAATGTATAAATTCAATCGATGCCTAATAAATTCATACTCAAACCCCAAATATTAATGACATTTATATCAAAATTGGACTAAATTCTAGCCCTTCATTGTGATCTTGATCTAATGGTTGGAATCGATCTAACAAGTCTATAAATACAGGGCCTATTTGATGTTACAAACATGATTTTTAGTGTAATATTATTATGCATAAATAAATAAAACAGCTTCAACATTATTCACATTGATCAATCAAACCAATCAAAATGAACAAGTGATATTGATAAATACTTTTAGCTCTACAATCTAAGCACAAACATGTTTACAATCTGGATTGGAGATCAAATCCATTAGAAAGGTATAACTTTCAATTTATGTCTTTCTATTTGTTTATATTCTTCTTGACCTTTCCCAATCCAAGGGATCATGCTTGAGATGTCATGTTTGTTAATTTTTTTGGTTTTGAATCACTAATAATGAACTAACCTTTCTTGTACTTATGATTTACAAATATAGCATGAGATATGGACCAATGTCCATGCGAGAATCATGTAGAATAGATAATAATATAGTATGTTCAAAAGTTGAATGCATCCTCTAATGAGGATTATAGATGCCCAAGATAATAATATATATCCATATATCACAAGGTAATATTAATCATGTGTCTATGTATATGTAATATAATACCATATATGTATGAATAATAAATGTAAGAATTATGCATAAGGGTGTGATGTAAACATATATGTCAATATAAGGATCATGGAGAGATATATGTGGGTATCATTCCCCTATGGGTAAATATATGTATATATGTGATCAATTAAACTCATAATGTAAGTAATGATTATTATAATATCTTCATATGTACAAGACATGTCAAATGGATAACTCATAAGGACCTTTTAGGTATAATGTCCCTGTTGGAAATATATAATTCATGTATACAAATGTGTTAAATTTAAGTATTTATTTAGAAAGTATGGAAATCACAATGTGCCAAGATGTAAATATTTTGAAGGGTCAAAGGTTCCCACTAGTTTAGTAATGCATGGCACATAGGTAATGTGGCTTTAAAATTGTATATAGGATAAGTGATTCTCAATTATAGGTAATGTGATGCAATCCACCTTCAATAATGATTATATGTGTATATGTGTATTCTCAAGTAATACTCAATTCGGTATCATTTTGAAATTGTCATACTTCTCCCACAATGGCAAGATATAAATGAGAGGCTCAAAGGTGAGAGGGACACATAATGTGTCTCAATAAATGATCTAAATGCATAATATATATAAATAAATCTTAAGCAAACATATAATCATGTTTTACCTAATATTTAAGAAAAATATATCCCAAATATAGGTGATGCCCTTCTAAAAAGGCTATGTATAGCAATGAATTACAGCTATATCAGTCATAATGATTTGGTACCAAGGTGAAATATATATATATATATATATATATATATATATATATATATATATATATATATATATATATATATATATATATATATGTAAATATCGATCAATATAACTATCCATGTAAGAACTACATGTATAACCCATGTACACACTCCAAATATAAATTATATCAAAATATTTATAATCTATGTAAATTAGTTTTATATAGAAAATGATAGGCTAGAAAGATGTCACCATGTAAAATTGGCTTGTACGAAGATGCCCCAATAGCATCTTATGTGTCCATTAAACATATGTAACCTATATATCTTTCATCTCATCCACTCAACATATACCATAAGAAACATGTGTAAAAAACATGAATATATAATCCCCTAGCATGTGTAGATAAGCATGATATGTATTATATGACCAAGATAAAAGCAAAGATTTTTTTTAATTTTTTATATTTTTTTTAATTTTAAATTCATATCACTTTATAATATATGTAATATGTCACAATAATGATGTATCAATGAATCAATGGAAGTAGTGGAGCATGACTAGTGATAGCTCAAAACATAATTTCATGTCATGAATATTAGGATGTGACACACTAAGTGTTGATTATAGTAGTTATAAGAGAGGAAAACCTAAATCATCAAATGAGATATTTACCATGGAGATAGGAAAATAAAAGTTTATATAACTTCCAAATAAGTGAGGGTTGCAATCCAAATATATCACATGTAGTGGATCACTAAATATGTAGCAATAATTTTAGGTAGAAGATGATAAGGTATCAAGAGTCATAACATGTGTAGAAAGCAAAAAAAGAAAGGGCAATAATATAAAAATAAGAACATGTAATGTTAAAAAAATAAGAAAAAATATCCTAAGAATGGAAATTCCAAAAGATCTATATGATAAATCCCATGTTATGCTACTTGTAATGTTAGCCCATATAATTGGGGTTATAAGGATTCCACAAGTATGTATTATCATACATCTGATCATCATTTTCACCATTGAAGTCTCGAGTGCATTGGTATTTTTCATTGTTCTTAAATTTTTTTTATTGTGAAACATCCTTAGGAGGTTGATTTTATTTGTTAATGGTACCCTTTCCTAAGTACATTAGGTAGTCTATTATAATCTCATTTTGGTCAATGAGCTCTTTAATTTTTTACCTTAAAACAAAGCTTTGATTTGTTGAATGACCTTGAATATTATGATAAACAAAAAATATATATATTCATTATAAGATCTTAATTTAGATGTTGTGTTGTCTTTATGAATGTGAGGTAGTTCAATCAAATTATTAGCCAACAAACCTTTTGATATGTCATATTGATTTTTTTAAAACTTCTTGGGTTGACTTGAAGTATGCCCCTTTATAGATTTTTATTATTTATTAATCTCAATAGGAGATTTGTGTAGCAACCCTTTAGGGTTAACTAGAACTAGGTTAATTTTTTTTAACTCATTAACAAAGTATCTTAAATGATTAAAAGTATTAATGATCTTTAACCAAATGCATCATTTATGAAAACTAATATATTAAAGTGGAGATAATAACAATAAAAAATGAATAAGGAAATTAAAGCTCCAGAATGTTTCTCTATATTGTATTCAAATAAGAAGAAGTAAGTCCCCCAAAGAGATCAAGTAATCATGAGCATGGTAATGTAAATTGTTAGTTAGAATGTAAGGGGGTTTGAATCCCTAGAAAGTAAACCTATTATCACGAAATCGAGATATGCTCGAGCTAAAATTGATTTTATCCTTCTTTAGGATATCAAATCAACCCACATAATTCTTTCCTTCACTTTAAGATATATTTGGCCTAATGTGGTCCATTTCTCAACTAACCAGGACATAGGTAAAGGGAGTGCCTCTATTTTGGTTAACCCAATTTGGGGAGATTATATTATGGAAGATGGTGTCTCTCCCTGTAATAGGGTGGTTTGGTTTATTATCAACAAGTAGGGCAAAATGTATGGAATTTGTAATATATATACACCTGGTGACTATAGGGAAAGAATAGAACTATGAAATTGGCTAGCATCTAATATGGACATTTTATGGTTGTTTGGGGGATATTTTAATTTGATTGAAAGGGAGGATAAAATGGGAGTAGACACTCACATATGGAAAGGAAATGATCTATTTTTATGGTCCAAATTCAAAAGACTTCACAAATTGTTGGACCCTTTGAATAAAGGGAAAACACAAAGTAAAATATTCTGGTTCACTTGGTGTAATAACCAAGCTAGATCTAGAAGGCTTTACTCAAGACTTGATATATTTTATTTGAGCAAATATGCCTTTGAGATCTGTTTGAAAAGTGATGTTAATATGGTTAAGGTTTATCATTTTACTATATTATACCATCACCCCGTTAAACTCAATTTCACTCTTAGAAATGATAAAAAAATTAAATGAGGCCACCATGAAAGGACTGTATAAATTCAATGTGTCCCATCTTGAAGAAAGAGAGTTCTTGGATGATGTCCAATCAGTTTAGAATGTCAAAAAATTTACTTTAGAATTAAACTCTAAAATAATTTATTGGGATAATTCAATGGACCTGTCAAAAAAATTACCAGATCATATAGACAAATTAAGGCCAATAGATAAAGCAAATCTTTCAAAATTACCTAAGAATAACTTATTAGGTTAGAAGCTGACCTATAATGTGACCTAAATAATGAATAATTGATAAACATGTTTTCCTCTATTAATCATGAGTTGAGGTATCACCAGATGTACTGCACCAAGGATGTCCAAGTCAAATCCAAACTTAATTGGCTCAAGCTGGGTGATAAAAGTAGAAAATTTTTCTTTCAGTTCCTAAAAACTAAGCATCAAAAATAAAAAATCTCAAGAATTGAGGAGGATGGTAAAGTATTATAGGATCAAGAATCTATCAAAAAATCATTCTTTGAATTCTACTCAAGCCTATTCTTAACTGAGGGGTTGAATGATCAGATTGAACAGAGTAAGGTATTATGTGAAAATATTATTCCAAGAAAGATTTCCCCCACCCAAGCAGCATTTTTGGATAGATATATATCATTAGATGAGATCAGATGTGTAATTTACTCTCCTTTGATAAGGCCCCTGGTATTGATGGATTCTTGATAGAATGTTATAAATTAAATAAATACTGGATCTCTACATATTGCCTAGAAGTGTAGAAAGAAGCAATTATGTTGGGATCTCTAGGTTTGGAAATCAATAAAGGGATTATAAAACTCTTTATAAAGTAAGGTGATCCCTCCCTTGTAAAAAACTAGAGACCAATTACTCTACTCAATGTCTCTTATAAAATCCTGGCTAATATTTTGGAAAAAAAATTATACCCATTATTACCCCCAGTGGTGTCAAAAACCCAGACTAAGTTTGTGGAAGGTAGATATATATTAGATAATCTCATTGCAATTTGTGAAGGTATGTATTGGGATAGATATTATTACTAATTATTGGGATGATTCTTGTGGATTTTCAAAAATCTTATGATAGAATAAAGTGGCCTTTTATTGAAAGAATGCTTAGGGAATTTTGTTGTTAGGAAAGATTCTGTAGAATGATCTCAATTTTATTCAAAGACATTTTTTTAGTTGTTGAGGTAAATGGGGAAATCACAAAATCTTTCCCCTTAAAAATATATATTAGATAAGGTTTCCCTCCTACTCCGTTCCTTTTTGTCATAGTGGTTGATGAATTACATTATCTACTAAGGATGGATGCTACATGCCCCCCAATAAGAGGTATCCAACTTCCAAATCAAATAGAGATGATTGATGTACTATTTGATGATGAATTAAAATTATTCACTAAGATCTCCAAAGATAATTTGATACAAGTGAGATCCATACTAAATATATATTATCTTACCTCGAGATCCAAAATTTCCTATCATAAGTCTTGTATGATAGGATGGAAGGAGAATCGACTAGACTCAGTGAATTTGGGTGGAACTAGAAAGGACCCAACCAATTGGTTAGATATTTGGTAATTCCATTTTATCTTATTCCCTCTCTCAAATAGATGTGGGAATAGGTGTACACCAAAATTAAAAAGAAAATTGAAAAGTGGCAAAGTCACTGTTTAAGTAGTTTTTCATTTTTTTTTAAAAATTGAATATTACTTACTAAAATTGCAAATGAAAATAGGGTTTATGGTGAATACCTGTGGATTATAATATGTTGTGCACTGATTTGATTTCAATGATTGTGAGAGATTTTTGGCTGGGAAGAATAACCTACACACATGTAAACACTTGACAAAAATAGATTAATAGATAATTTGGTGAGTTGCTTGGTCATAAATTAGTCTTAGGAAGTTGTGAGCTTCCTAAAATGGATGTTAGCTCATTTGTTTACATAATCAAGTGGATAAAGAACATATGAAATTATAATAGATAAAAAAATATGATAATTAATATTTAGTCCTCAATTAAGATATCAATATAGGCATAATATTCATCCCAATAAACCATAGTGAAGTCTGTATTATCCTATATGACACCTAGTTAGTCTTTAGTGGCTCTAAAAAAGGGAAAATAATCAATAGTGAAGAGAGCTAGCTTAAAAAATATATCACTCTGATAAGAAAAATAGGGGTTGGGATACTATAGGGAGATATGTGATATTGATTATGTCATGTATTATGCCTGATAGAGTCACCTATATTCAAATGCCATATCCAAATGATAGGAAATTAGCAAAAGATTAAAGATAGTGGTCTAATATTAAGGTCTTAGGTTTTGCAAATTAAACAAAATGGATCGATGTCAATCCTAATAGTATCAGTGTCAATTCAAAATGAATTGACATCAATCCTCTCTATGAAAGCTTAATTAATATAGATCATAAATGAGATAGATTGGATAATAGAGGCTAAAATATTAATGATAAAGGATTTGAATGGTATTTTAGAGATTGTACAAATAGATAATAGCAAACAAATTGATATAAAATGAAAGAATAAAACATGATGACTTAACTTGGATGTGATTATAAATAGAATGAAATTTCTCCATAAACATAGGCAATCTTTTGAGCTTGTAGTAGAAGATGTAGATTGAATGTAGTGAAATTTTAACATAGTGTCATTAAGGACTCTCTAATTCTCTAATAAATCTAGTAGTAATTTGAGGTTTTGAGTTTTTGGGTCCCAAATGAAAAGTTTGGCTAGGTATTTATGGATTGATTTTGATCCAAATAATCGACACTGATCATGGGTGAATCAACACTGATTCACCCAAATTGGCACCTTTATTTCAATCATAGGTAAAATAGGATTTGATATACATGGAGTTGTTGGTAATGACACTATATGGAGGTAATGTGGCTAGGGGGTAGATTCCTTATGTTTTTAATGGATTTAGGAGGTTAGGGGAGTAAAAAGGTAATAGTAAAAGCCACTTACTAAGTTATAAATGGTAAATATACTAAACCTTGGGATAGGGATTATTTAAGAGATCAAATAAAAAATAAGGACTTACAACACCTAATTAATCATATATTAGGGTATGAAATTATAGTATCTACATTTTTCCCTATTTGTAGAGTGGTGTGGAATATGTGTTATGAGAAAAAACCATGAGATGTTCACTGCCCTAGGTTTATGTGAGGAGGAATCCCCCCTCAAACCAAGAGTCAACAGAAGATAAAGAGTGGGTGATGGGTTTGAAAAAATGGAATAATGGATGGGATGGGTAGATAATAGATGAGCTCTAATAAACACGGATGCATAATATGAAGTATATGTTTTGCATTAACAAAATGTAAGATAATATAGGTAGAGATGCCCCAAGGAAAATCCCATAATAAAATTCCATAACTATGAATAGGTTGGCTTAAATGAAGGCTAAACAAGAAGATAAACAATAGGGTTTGGATGATCAAATCATTTAGTGTGTTATATGATGTATGTGCTACATATAAACAACTATTCTCAAGGGAAAATATACTCCCAGGACCCACTAAGGGGAGATGCCCAAAAGATTATATGCCTTATGTAGGTTGTAAGACTAACAGGGGGTCAAAATACACAAACCTAAAATGGAATAGGATAAATAATAAGGTGGATGTCAAAAGGTATTTGGATAAAGCTAAGGAGAAGGGTTAGATGTACATAAAATTACAAGTAATGAAAAAGAGGGCCAATTAACACTGATCCAAAATGAATCAATGATGATTTATCAAATTGGCATCGATCCAAAATAGATCATCACTTATCCAAAGTCGAGTATATAAGCAAGTCTGACATGGAAAAAGGCTCATTTGTTATTTGTGAAAACCAAATGATGCTTAAGAGCTCAAACAATGAGTGCACTACAAAATGAGATAGAGGCCAACAATAGTAGATTGAGGTGATGACGATGCTCACATGATGAGGTAGGTCTATTATTTTATTAATTTTTCAAATTTTTGAATTTTTTGAAGTTTTTAGGCTTTTTTGAAACTAGGATAGGACTAGGATTATGGTAATATGGAATTGGAAAATTGACATAGATTACCCAGTGAATCAGTGATGATTCATAGGGAATTGATGTCATTTCATTGAACGATGTTGATCTATAAGGGATTGATGTTAATTTACACAAAAAATGTGAAAGGCTTAAATTAGAGTCTAGAGTTAGGCTAAGTTAGTGTTTTTAGGATATTTTAGGCTTATAAGGGATACTAGTGATAGGCACGAATTCTACTATGAATGTGAGATTGACTACCACCCTCATTAAAGTGACTATGAGTTTAGCTTGATGATGATGATTGGGTTCATCTATAGGACATAAGCCTAGGAGGGGTACATCATTATAGATGCATCCATCAAGGTATGGGATTTTTGGTTGGTTTGGTAGAGTTTTGGGATGTTATAATTAGGATCTTCTAGATTTTGATCAAGGATATGACCATCATGGAGGAGGACATCTACCAAATTTTATGACTTCTATTATAGGGAGCACTGATAGTACCTATGGATGAGTAGGGATGAGGAATAATGTTGACATGTCTATATGGTAATGATATGAATGATATCATATATTTTTTTGGTGGTTTCATTTTTGAGCCTCTATATAGATCTGATATAATAAGGAGAGGTATACTCAACATGATGATGTTGGTGATATCCTGCTATACACTCCCAGAGTTAGGGGGAGGTTGATTTCCATGGATCTTGATAGGAGTAGTTACAGACATTTTAGAGCATCATACATTTTTTACATGGGCATCTACTTTGTTGGAATAGATTTACAAGGAGCTCAAGGGTTAGAGGACCCAAAGAAGATATGGATTATATGTCATTGTCATTATATAGTGTTAGGATTATGAACACAATAGGATAATGCATCCCATTAGTACCCCATGGATATGGTGGTATGATACAGAATATAGTGTGGCCTTCTTTCGATGGAAGGTTGATATTGCATGATGTTTTATAGATGGTATCATCTTGTACCTTGATTACTATAGAGGGGTCCTAGAGGAACTAAGGGAGACAAACATCATTTGGAGACCCTATCTGAGATTTCTTGCATGGCTTGGGGTGGAAGAAAAGCTCAAAAATATATGAAGGGAGAGGTGGGTGATGAGGAGATGGATGGATTACCTAGAGTACCTTTATTTTTCATGAGTGTAGAGGTAGTTGATGCTAGTACAGTACATTCCATGGGCCTTACATGTATATAGGTGAGATGAGATAAAGAAAGAACTTTCAGGACCAGTCACTGGAGATTTACCTATAAAGGATGATTTGGTTCTAGTAAGAGAGGATGTGGAGGATATGGGGTACACTCTTGCATATACAACATGGTGGGTCAAGCAGTGAGCAACAAGGTAGGATAGGGTGGTGAATCTAAGCCAGGGGGAAGGTAGTAGGAGATGGAAAAGGCTAAGGATAATATGGGAGATGAGAAGGATGGGGGAGAGTATGGGGGAGAGGAAGAGATAGAGGAGGAGGATATAGATGTAGCTGATTTTATCATAGAGAGGGATACACTGAGGTCTTAATGTATCACCTTACAGGGACAACTAGTTGTAGTGAAAGAGGTTTTGATCATAGTGTGAATAGAGATGGACATAGTGAAAACTTGATTGGATACAATATAGGTGGTATTTGACTCATTATAGCAGAGTCATGATATGGTGGTGGAGGAATGAGATCATTATAGGGTAGAGCAAGACACTCTAAGGAAGAGGGAGGGGAGAGAGCCATCAGTGCATATTATTGGAGATGTGGTGGGGCTGAGCACTGGATAGGTAGGTACGATGAGCATTGAGTGATACAGGGAGTTAGTTATGGATATGAGATACTATGAGTAGATATTTTTAGATCAACTCCTAGAGATTCCTCACTATGCTTCCCATATATAGCCACACAGGGTAGGTCTTCTAGGTGCACACACATAGGGTCAATGATCATGGGGAGTGTATCTTAGAGGAGAGATAGGGATAGGGATAGAGGTGGAGATGGGGGTGGAGCCTTGGTGAGCATCCACCTAAGTAGTCTATATTTTACATAGTATCCCATGCATGTATATTCATATTAGCTAGAGAGCTATATACATGTATATAGATATTTTGAATTACACTGATCATTATATATGTGATTCATGATTATGGATTATGTTATTATTATAGATTTTATTATGGTTTATGGATGTTCATGGATTACTCTTACATATTATTGTTGTTCTTGGATTATGCTTATGTATTATGGATTTTAGATGCTGATGTAGTTAGATGATATGATTTATTATGGTTTTTACATGTGATGGATTTATATTTAAAATGTTTATGGTTTATGGACACTATGGATTTGAGTTAGGTCATGTGTTTATGGATTTTTATGTGATGTGATTAGATTATTTTATTATAGATTTAAATGTTATAAAATGTTTTATGGATCATGATTATATTACAGTGGATGTGCTTTTGATATATGGATTAATGCATAAAAAATTTATGATTAAATTAATATGGATGTGACTTTGATTATGTGATTAGGGATTTAATGAGTTGATTATGTTATGGATTATGGGATTTTATGTAAAAATGTTTATGGAATATGGATGTATATTTGATTATTTGATTATGGATTATAGATTTTATGTGATGTGTTTATGGATTATGGATTTAAAACTTTCAAATGTATTAAATTATGATTTGGATTTATGATTATAGACTTTAGATCACATTATGGATTACAATTAATGTTTATGGATTATGATTATCACTTATGCAAACTATAACTTACTGATTTTATGTTTATAGATTTGTGAATTACTAGATTAGGATATTTGTTAATATAGGTAGAAAAATATATAATTAATTTAATTGGCAAAGGGCTTATTTCTTATTATTGGCTCATACTATGACCCAAGAAAACCACTATAAAGGAATGCATGTGTGTCCTTAACCAATTGTTAATACCAATCCTAACAACTTTAGGTCAACTAATTAAGGATCTAAGGATTTCCTTTTAGGATTTGATAGAAATAAAATTCTAAGAAGAAGATGTTTCCATATTACATACCCAAAATTAAGGTCACCCTTGAAATCCTTTTGTGCCAATCCACGTAGACGAATCAATGCAGCAAGTCTACTAAATTAAAGAAAGTTGATCAATACATGAAGCTTTCTAGGGATATTTTTATACATGACATCCATCCTTTGAAGGAGTGGTCTATATTTTGAGATATATTTTTTAAAACATCTATCCTTCGAGGGAGCAGTCTGCGCTTTTGATATTTCATATATGTTTTGCAAATTTTATGGATTTACATAGCTGTCCTTCTAGGGAGCAGTCCATTTATTTTGCTTTCTCTTTTGTATATGATTTTTTTTGAATTTTAATCCTAGTATTATTATTATTTAATGGATTGGCCTCATGTATCCTAAGATAATTTCTCAAAGCTTTGGCATACAAGATAAAACACTTATTCTCAAAATGAATTAATGATAGGAAGGGATTTTAGGGAATAATGATTTGGAGATCCTTCCCATTATAGCAAATCTAATCCAATTAAATCATGCTATGAATAGATCTAGGGTATTCATATTCAAGGTTAAAAATGGGTAATGTTTTCAGATAATCATATGTCTCTATATATCATTATTTGGTATAAGAAAAATAGGGATATGAAACCTAGAAATTAAACTAGGTAGGGTAAGTGATTAATATTTATTAACAGTAGAAAGGATGTAGATACAATGCATTAAGAGGTTCTCATTCTAATTTTCCATCAAGAGAGGCCAAGTGATATGCCCCAAATCTATACTTATGGGTGATGATATATGGTTCAAGCCAATTCAGAGTAAATTTTCCCCTTTTGATTTTTTCCATATTAGTTAC
Source organism: Torreya grandis (assembly GCA_037957365.1). Classification (NCBI taxonomy): domain Eukaryota; kingdom Viridiplantae; phylum Streptophyta; class Pinopsida; order Cupressales; family Taxaceae; genus Torreya; species Torreya grandis. The sequence continues at coordinate 6,924,680 of JARHVA010000118.1, read as the reverse complement.
ATGTTGATTTTCCTTTAAGACAAAGTAACCATTATTATATTTGTGTTCTTTTATATGTTTATTATAGGTGTGTTTTATTCATTCTTAATATTCTATAGATGGTCAAGGGAAACCGAACAATGCTCATCCAAGAGTTCAAGCTAGGCTAATAGTTCTTGATGGAAATCATCCTCAAAAATGATATCTTTATGGGAGATGTGAAGGGAAGGAATTTTAAATTCAAGTGGAAGTATAGCTTTAGTACCATAGACTAAAGAGAAAAGAGTATCACCTGTAGGGGTTTGAAAACTATTTCAATAAGCCCATAAGGCAAAGGGAACACAAGATGCCAATTCTTACATGTTTCATTAATAACTTTAGTTAAGATCTTGACAAGAATTTTATTGGATGCCTCAACCTATCTGTTAGCTTAAGGGAAGTAAGGTGAGGATAATTTGAGCTTAATGCTAAAATAATCACAAAGTTCTTGAACCTTTTTATTCTTAAATATTTTCCATTATCTGTGATGATCTAATGAGGGATGACAAAGTAAGAAATAATATGTTGACTATTAAATTCAACAATTTTATCTGCTTTGGTCAAGATAAGGGGGATAGCCTCTACCTACTTAGTAAAATACTTAGTGGTGATAATGATAAATCCATGATGTTAAGAAGATCTAGGATTGATTTGACATATAAGATTGAGCTCACTAGGAAAAAGGCCAAAAGTCTTGAGTTGCCTATAATGCTTGGCTAGGGATATGAGATATATTGGCATGTTATTGACATTTAACACATTTCTTAATATATTCACAATAGTCATAATTTAAGGTGGGATAATAATATCCCAATTGTAAGATTTTCTTAGCGATGGTGTAGCCACTAAAATGTCCTTAAAATGACCCATCATGAGTTTCTTTGATAGTGAGGGTAGCTTCATGATTCTAAAGATAATGAAGAAGGATTTCATCAAAACCACACTTATAAATAACACCCCCCATTATGAAAAAATCATGGCATGATGTTGAAAGGTTTGTTTTCCACTTTTAGATAGATCCAGAGGAGTAATCCCCCTAGATAGGTAATCAAATATCTATGTATATCAAAGATCTGATGGATTTTCCTCCATGTTATAGATGGAAGGGAAATAGGTTTTGGTAAAGGAGGTTTTATTTATCATGTGAATGAGTACAAACAACTTAAACTCTAGAGATAAATATGGGATAAAGGATGCCAAGGAAGCCATAGTATCTACAAACTTGTTAATTAATCGAGGAGTGGCTTAGATATCATAATGCTCAAAAGTGGCTAGTAACTGATCAACCAAGGTTTCATACTTCTGAAGGGTATCATTTTTACACTAATATATGCCCTTAATTTTATTTACCACAAATTGGGAATCACCATAGATCAAAGCTAAAGCAATTTGGAGACCTATGATTAAAGCCTCATACTCTACCATATTATTAGTGCAGTTAAAATCAAGTTTAAAAGATAGAGGGATAGGTGTCCCCCAAGAGGGATTAGGATAATTTCAATTCCCAAACCATGCTCACATTTGGATCCATCAAATAACAAATTCATTTGATATTGTAGATATATTTGAGATGTGGAGGCTATACATTCATCTGGAAATTCATAATTAACTAGTTGATTATCAGATAGAGGTGCCTTAGCAAGTTGATCAATAATGATTTTACCTTTAACTAAATTTTTATGGATAAACTCTAGATCAAATTATGCCACAAAATCATAAGCCATTTGTCCATTTTCTAATTTTGATAAGGCTTAAAGTGCATAAACTTTATGGGATTGATGCTTGTCATGACAGGTTTTATGATTGAGCAGACAATGTCATAGCTTAGTAGCTAAAAAGACCAAAACTAGGCATAACTTCTCTAGATGAGAATAATGCATCTCATACTCAATAAATGTGTGACTGATATAGTAAACTACTTACTTTTTGTGATGATCATCATGATGGGCAAGCATGTCTTCAAGGGCATGATCAATACTAGAAATATACAATAAGAATGGTGGTCCTTATTTTGGAGGAGTGAGAACTCATGGTGAGAGAAGGTAGTTCTTAATTTCTTTGAAAGCCTCTTAACAACCAAAGTCCCACTTAAAATTTATATCCTTCCTTAGGATGTGATGGAATGGTTAACATTGATCAAATAACAGGGAGATAAAATGATGGATATACTATAATTTACCTTGTAAACTATAGATCTACTTAAGATTAGATGGGGGTGGAATTTCTAAGATGGATTTGATTTTGTTAAGGTTAAATTCTATCCCACAAATTGAGATAATAAATCCTAAAATCTTGCCTGTTAATACTCCAAAAATGCATTTCTTAGAATTTAGATGAACACAAAATTAGATTAAATAAGCAAAGATAACCTTTAGGATAGAAATGTGGTCTTTTCATAATTTTAATTTACCAGGGAGATCATCCACATAATCCTCAACAATTTTATGGATGATATCATGGAATATGTAATTCATGGCTCTTTGACAGGTGGTCCCTACATTATTCAAGCCAGAAGGCATAACTCAATAGTAGAAGGTCCCCTAGGGAGTAATAAATGAAGTCTTATGTTGGTCTTTTGGTGTGATAAGGATCTGATTATATCCATAAAACCCATTGATAAGCGATAATATTTCATGCCTAGTGGTTAAATCTACTAACAGGTCAATATTAGGGAGAGAGAAATCATCCTTCAAAAAAGTGAGATTAAGGTCTTGAAAGTCAGTACAAAAGGGAAGACCCCCTGAAGGCTTGGTGATAGGGATGATGTTAGATACCCATTATAAAAATCAATAGGTTGGATAAAGTTAATAGATAAGAGGCATTGTAACTCTTCTTTGATGAAGAGCATAACATTAGGATGCATTTTTTGGATTTTTTCCTTTATATGTTTAGCATTAGGGAATGTGAAAATGTTATGGATGATGACAATAAGATCAATACCAAGCATATCACTATAGAACCAAGTGAATACTTCACTGTGATATATTATAAATGTAGTGAAATCCTAGTACTCTTGGGGATCTAAAGATTTACTAACCTTAACTATTTGCAGAGTCTCATGTGATCTTATGTAATGTCAATGGTGACCTCATTTAATAGATTAAAGGTTTTAGATGTAAAGGATTTATAGATATGGGAGTTCTTTGTGCCCAAATGAGTTAAGATCGACTCATCATCCTAGCACTAAAGAATAGGGATGGTAGGAAAATCCTGACCTATCATGTCTAGGTAGGATATAGGAATGGTTCAGACCTCTCCATCGTAGTGATAGACAAGAGGTTCTATAGTGATGGCATTGACTAAAAATAAATTTTGGGGGAATGGATACAACATCATTAGTTGAATAAAGGGTACTAGATGGTGAGGATGGTGTGTCCTCTTCAAAGATGGGAAGGAGAGTAACCTCTAAGGTGGATTTGGGATTTTTTCTGAAACCAAGTCTATGATTTTCATGCACTTTCCTAAAATCTCCAAACTCAACCTCATGTGGGCCTTGCTTATAATGTCCTATGCTAAAACCTTTCCAAGCACACTATTGTAGGTATGTCTTTATGAAGTGGGGTTTATTGAGGAACAAAATTTTGATGTAAATGGTTTAGCAAAGATTTGGTTATAAAGGCTTGAAGAAGGTTGATCGAGTCCCCCATATATCAAATGGGTGTGGAGGAAAGATGGACCAAAGGGAATAATTTCCCCTAAATTTGGATAATAAGCTCATTATTTTTTTGGACGTACATATTCTTATGGATTAGGGAGAGTATTGAGTGTCAATAACTAATACTCTCTAATTAAAAGTTGCTAAAATATTAAATCAATAGACTCTTTACTAATTCTTGACATAGGGATTATTTTACTAGTGGATGCTTTATTGGATGATGATGTGGTAACACTTTGAAATGGAATTAGGACCTTGTTGGGTTTAAATGTGAGGTTACAAGTTTTGAATGGATGAGGATCAGTTGGGACATTATGTATTTTATTTTTGTGTTTGAATTTAATACATTGATGCAAGGTATGTTAGCATAATTATATGTTTATCTTGGGTTATTGACTAAGGTAATTAGTCTTTGGTTAATTTCCTTAACCACTTGGGTTAAGAGGTTAGTTTTTTTAACAAGCTTAGCTATTTTCATGCTAGCTGACGTTGGTTGTTATACCCACCTTTTTCACATGTTTCTCAAGTGGCTCATTTCTTTGCCTATTTAATAGGCCTTCTTGTATTGTTCAGATATGGAATGTATGCTATGAATAAAATATAGTTATTTCTCACTCTCTATGTTTTATCTAATATGGTAATCAAAGCTTGTAGTTTAGGAAGCTTGGGAAGAAGCCTGTGAAGTAAGAGAGGATGGTCTTGTCAGGGAGGAGCATGAAGCGCTTGGTGGAGAGCTGTGAGAGGAAAAAAAATTTGTGACCAACCATTTAGCTTGGAGGAAAATATCAAAAATTCATTTGATCATTATTTTTATGATTATTATTTCTATAAAATTTTCTAGCTTGATATTCATCTACTTGATCAGACATAATTAAATTACATTGAGTATTTTCTCTTAAAACTGCATTTGAAGTTTTGTGGTTGGTCATTTCCATACAGTTTAGGGAAGAGACCAGATTTTCATTCAAGAACTATTTTTGGTGAGTGAGGGGCCTAAATAAATTTATTTTTCAAGAGGAGATGATAGGAACTAATGGAATTTAATTTGGCTAAGTATTTCTCTTAAAATTTGCATCTGAAGTTTTACAGGTAGGCCAATTTTCTGATTGGTTGATTATTTTTATGAAAGTTTTAATCTAAAGTTTTATAATTTCAATTAATTTTAATTTTTTAAATGAAATAATTTAAAACTTTAGCTTATAAGAGTTATTGGGGACCTACTAGTGACTAATTATCTTGAAAAAGTTCTAGAAGGTGAAAATTTCACCATTTTTTGGGTTTTTAATCTAAATGTTTTTTTGAAATTGAAATTGTAGATCTCTAGATAAAATTGTTTTTGTCTATTTTTTGGTGTTTTTAAAGATGGAAAATTTAAAATTTCCCAAACAGTGTTGAGTTTTTTGATGAAAACTAGAGGTATTGACTAGTTTATGATTTGAATCAGTGGGTAGGAGGAATTTTGTGTAAAGTCATTATAGTTTTTATGATATTTCCAAAAAAAATTGGAAAAACTAGGTTAAAATGGATATTTTACAACACCTCTTATTTCCAAATTCATAAAAATTGACAAGTAAAAATTTTAGTTTCTAGAGTCACAAGATTTTGACAATATGTGAATATCATAATCTTGATCAAATAGTACTTGATAAAGAGAAAAGGCCTACCATAGGTACCGATGACTATGATAAACATCATTTTGAGGCTCTTATATTGTTAAAACTATCAATAGTAGATTATCTAATCTTAGAGGTCAGAAATACAACCATTGCATTAGTTTTGTAGACTAGTCTTACTTCTAAATACTAGGCATCTAAAGATAGTAGGATATTGCATTTGAAGAATTTGTTATTTTATAATAAGATGAAGAAATGTGGCTCCATTTTTGAGTTTTTATTATAGATCAAGGACATCAATGATTAGTTGAACGTTGTGCAAAATTTTCTTGATGAGCAAAATTTGATTGCTCTAGTTGTGCAGAATCTTCCACCTTCATTTAAGTCCTTTATGGAGTCCTTGCACATGATTACTGAGATGTAGACTTTGGACTTTGAAAATTTATCCACATTTCTATTGCAGAAGGAGAGATGGTAGGAGCAGACAATGTTGTCTACAGCTACTTCTCTAGAGATTGCATTTTTCATTAAGGGAAAGGGTAAGTAGTTTGGTAAAACTAATCATTCTATGATAGAAAATTTACAAGTGGTTCTAATAAGAGATCTAAGTGGAAATGTTTTTATTATAAGAAACTTGGTCACCTTAAAAAATATTTTAGGAAAAGACAACAAGATATGGCTAACCCTAGAAAGAAAGCTCATAATGCAAATGTAGTTGAAGGTGAAGGGGACGAATCATCACCTAATTTTTCTTTCATGGCTTCTAGTGGTAATTTTATGGTGGATTGAGGTTGTTACTTTGATTCAAGGGCATCTCATCATTATACATGCCATAATGACTAGTATGTGGATTTTGTTAAAAATGCCAGTAGTGATGAATCTATATCTTTGGGAGATGGTAGGACTCATTTTGTGAAAGGATATGGTAATATCTAGATCAATTTTAATGGTGTAGTTTGGTATACATTTAAGAATGTTAGGTATGTGCCTAATATGAACAAAAAAAATCCATTAGTGAGATCACTTAAAAACTTGATTTTGTTGTAAAGTTTCAAGGACAACAATGTTTAGTCACTACCAGAGATAACAAGAGTATTTTTGTTGAGATTGGTGAGAAAGGCTTGTATGAGCTTGTCGATCCACAGAGGGCAAAGGAAAATGCACTTGTAGCGGTTAATAGCACAAGTTCACTATGGCATGAAAGGTATGGGCATTTGAATTTCTATTATTTGACTACATTGAGCAAGACTAAAATGATTAAGGGGATTCCTTCTATTTGAGATAGTCATCATATATATACTAGATGTCAATTGGGGAAGCAAGTTAGACATTCATTTGATGTTGGTAAAGCTTAAAGAGTTAAGGGAGTATTAGATTTGGTACATGTAGATTTACATGGTCCAATGCAGACACCTACCCCTTCTGGAGCCTATTATTTTTTGTTGTTGGTTAATGATTTCTCTAGGAAAAAATGGGTATACTTTCTAGTGAATAAATCTAATTATTTTTCTAACATCCTTACTTGGAGAGTTACGATTGAAAAATAGGCAGGAAGGTCTATGAAATCTCTTAAAACAAATAATAGGGGTGAGTTCATCTCAAAATAGTTCAAGGATTTTTATGCCACTAAAGGCATACATAGATAGTACACTACCCCTTACATTCCATAACAAAATGGAGTTGTGGAAAGGCAAAATAGAATGGTGATGGACATGGCTCGCTATATGGTCCAAAGCAAAAATGTCCCATATAGATATTGAGCAGAAGCAATGAATATGGTAGTGTACATCCTCAATAGAAGTCCTAAAAAAACATTGGAAAATATGAATCCAGAGGAGGCTTGGTCAAGTCAAACTCTAGATGCAAGCGCTTTTCAAATTTTTGGCTATGTAGCTTTTGCAATTATTCCTAGTCAAAAGAGAAGTAACTTGGATGCAAAAAGTAAAGCATACATGTTTTTTGGGTACAGTGAGAAGTTAAAGGCCTAAAGATTACCTTCTATTTCTACTAATAAATTTATGGTAAATACAGATGTCATAGTAAATGAATAGATGCCATACTTCATAGTAACTGGTACAATTTCAAATATTGAGTCATCATTTACTTCTAATATTTATATTATAAGTTGTGGTGTGAAAGTTGAATAGGATTCTAGTTCATTAGTGGAATCACATTCCAAGGAGGGAATTGATGTAGGTCATTGTGAGGTTCTATCAGAACAACCAATGAAGCCAAAGTGGTATTCTGCCACTATGGATAACTAAGGGAGGGAGACTTGCCATAGGGTGTGGAAGGATGAAGATTGAGATCAGGAAAGTAGTTTGGTAATAAAGGTGAGCATGATCATTTTACTCTGACAACTATTGTTTCACATGTATTTCAGCCTAATTAATTCTTAGATGCCAAATGGAAGCATAAGTGGTAATCAACCATGCAATTGGAATATGATTCCTTGATGAAAAAAAGACTTGGGAGCTCATGGAGCTACCACCAAGAAATAAATCCATTGGTTGTAAATGAATTTACAAGGTAAAATGCAAAGCAGATGTTTCTTTGGATAAATAACAAGCCAAACTTGTTGCAAAAGGTTACGCATAAGAAGAAGGGGTTGATTATGAGGATACTTTTGATCCTACTATAAAGATGGTAACTTTTCATTTGATTGTTGCTATTACTTCTTGGTTTGGATGGTAGGTGCATCAAATGGATGTCAAGAGTGCTTTCTTGAATGGAGATTTGGAGGAGGAAGTCTACATGGTTTAGCCATAATGATTTCAGGTTCTTGGTAAGTAACATCTTATTTATAGGTTGATCAAGTCCTTGTATGGGCTTAATTAGGATCCTCGAGCCTAGTATATGAAGATAGATACATACCTTAGGAAGTCTACTTTCAAAAGGTGTAACTATGAACCAACTCTCTATGTAAATGTGTCTAGTGATGATATCTTGATTCTCATTGTATATGTTGATGATATATCCATCACTAGTAGTATTTATAGTCTCATTCAACAAATGAAGCTGATATTTGTTGTAATTTTGACATGATAGAATTAAGAATACTAAAATATTATTTAGGTGTTGAGTTTTGGCAAGGTGATTATTTTGTATTCATGTCATAGAGTAAGTATGCCAAATTCTTGTTGGAAAGGTTTAGAATGATGGATTTTAATCTAACTCACACACCTATGGAATTTGGAGCTAAAATTTCAACTGACACTACTTCACCTCCAGTCAATGAAACAATGTATTGGTAACTAGTCGGTAGTCTCATTTACCTCACTACCACTAGACTGGATATTTGTTTTATAGTGAATTTCCTATCTCAATTCATGTCTAAAGCACATGAAGTACATTGGTTAGCTAAATAATTGGTATTAAGATATGTTAAATGTACTCTTGACTTTGGCATACTATAGATAAGTCTATAGATTTTCAGCTTTCAAGATATTCTGACTCTAATTGGGTAGGATCAGTAGATTCAAGAAAATCTACAACAATTTATTTATTCACTCTTCGTTCAAAAGTTTTTTCATGGTAGAGAAAATTACAAACTATAGTGGAATTATCTTCAATAAAAGTAGAGTATAAATCTATGGTTAGTGTAGGTTGTGAAACTATGTTGATAAAGAAAATCTTGGAGGATTTTTAGTTTGAGTCATCAAAGCCTACTCTAATTTTTTGTGATAACTAGAGTGTTCTGAAGACAGTGAAGAATCTAGTATTCCATGCCAAGACCAAACAAATTGAGGTCAACCATCATTACATCCAATAATTGGTTAAAAATGAATATATTAGTCTCTTCTACTACCCCATTGTAGAGCTGCTAGTTGATATAATGACAAAACCACTTGGTGTAGATAAGTTCATAAAATTCAGATATAAACTTGGTCTTATTTCTGGTTTTGTCATTAAGGGAAGGTGTTATAATAATTATGTATTTACCTTGGGTTATTGAATAAGGTAATTAGTCTTTGGTTAGTTGCCTTAATCGCTTGGGTTAAGAGGTTAATTTGTTTAACAGGCTTAGTTATTTTCATACTATCTGACATTGGTTGTTTTACCCACCCTTTTGACATGTTTCTTGGGTGGCTCATTTCTTTGCCTATTTAATTAGCATTATTGTATTATTTAGACATAGAATGTATACTATGAATATAATTTGGTTATTTCTCACTCTCTATGTTTTATCTAATAAGGTAGAGGGGATGCAATGCTTAGCATGTATCTAGGGACATCCGAAGAGAATGTTGTATTGAAACTCCCTTTTGATGACATAAAATAGTTTGGGGAAAATATGCATGCCTACTTGAATGTGAAAGACTACCATTCCTAATGCAAGGGTGATTATATCATTGAAGGCTCATAAGATACTGTGGGACTAGGCTATAACTATCTTAGGTAGATGTAGTTGTTTAAACATGTGAGAGGAGATGATGTTTATACTTGCACCATTATCAATCATAACTCATTTGACTTGAGTTTGATTAATCTAGATAGTGATAAATAGTGTGGGATCCTAGTTGTTAGGCTGTAAGAGTGGTATTTTTGAATCATGAAAGGTTATGCATAAGGGATTTTGAAGCAATGCAATGAAAGTTGATAAATGTTGGGGTTCATCAGATTGTATCTTGATGGCCCACAAGGATTCTATCATGGTGTTGTGGAGAATTTTGGACAAGTTCATATAAGGACATCTTGACTAGAAGCTGATGAAGTTGATTTAGAATAGATATCTGTATGATTTTTGAAGCATTCTTATTTTGCACTTTTCTTAAAATAGCAATGTTATGTGTAGGAGCAGGCATTATCAAACTATTTGTGGAAAGAGTTGGTGATTTGGAAATAGTCACTTTGGCTTTTTCATGATTGGGGTTGTTATTACCCTGGGCTTGGGATCGCATAGCTATGTGAACTACCCTATCTAAAATAAAGGGGGATTTACTATGTTATTAGAATCATTCACATCTAGAGGGAGAGATTGATATTGAACCTTATTAGAGGTTTTATCCTCTTTTATAGCTCATTCTGATATTATGGGTAATGTGTTACTTCTTAAGGTGGATGTAACCCTAGTATTTTGACTATGGGGATGGTCCTAATCTAATTATTTTGTTAAAATATTATCTTCTTTTAATAAATTTTAGACTATGACCTTTAATACATTACAAATTTCTATGTCATGACCTGCTATTTGATGGTATGTACATGTCATGTTTTCTCTATACCATGTTGGTTTTTTAATATGAGGGTTGATAGGCCTAATGGGTGGTAGAGTGATAAGGGTGGTCTAAATAAGCTAATTGAGGATCTTAGAATAAAACGCCTTCAATGGATCTTGACTAGGCTTTTCAATCCTCTAAGGCATTGGTATAGAAGAGGTATGTGACTTCAAACCTTGACTTTTTGAACTAGTTGTTTGAATGTTCCCTACAGTTGGTACCTTATAATTCAAATAAGTCCTTACACCTAAATCTTGTGAATAATATGGGTTTAATGAGTTATGTATTGGAATTATCATGGTGCAAAGATCTTATTGTGAGGGTACATGTACTTTAGTATAGGATTCTATGATAGTATATTTTAGTCTTGCTGAAGGATGGGGTCCTAATATAGACACTCTTGTCTAAATAGGTGGTAGTGGTGCTTTCCCTTTTTGAATTTGCTCAGGTGTAGTGGGGATATCATTTTTAATAAGTTCAATCATAATAGGAGGATGCTATAAATATTTCCCTCTTGGGTCTCTGAGGTTTTTGTTCTTGACATCTATAGCTTTTGCCTTGATTTCTATAAGATTTAGTGCCTCCCACGTAATGGGGGGAACTGGTCTTGAGGTAGTCTAAGGTAGCATGCTAGTTTCCTCAGGGGTAATAAGATAGAAGGAACAAGTATGCTAGATACAAGTATTGAAATGATTCAAGGAATGGTATGTGTATCTTGTGGAATGTCTAAGCAAACCTTTTCCTTGATAGTATTCTTTTCTTTTAGTTCTTAAGTGATTTTAGATATGGTTTCCTAGAGTGGATCCCAAATAATAAGATTTGGAAAACTTGAAGAAGTTTTTGAGATGTTTTCACTTAGTTTGGATGGTTCAAAAGTGTCTCCTATAAGGAGGTCGGGGATAGGAGTACTATCAACTTCTTTGGGAAAAATTTGGTCATGGATTGTATTAATTACATGAGTTTTGTGTTCTAAGGTGGATCCCAAATTAAATTCCATAGATTTTTTATGTGGAAACATGATTAGGGAATGGTTGTCTGAATATATCTATAGTCTGATTGGGGGTGTATTAGGGTTATCTAGTTATAACTCACCCTGATCAATAAGATTTTGTATTAGGCCCTTGAAATAGTGACATCTACTAACATCATGGCCTATTGCATGGTAAAAGTTACCAAAGTCATTTTCCTAAACCAACTAGGTTTAGGATGAGAATTATAGAGAGGTTTTAGTGGAGGAAAATTGATATATATCTTTAAGAGTTTATCTAAAATAGATGCATAGGATTATCTTAAAGGTGTATATTATCATAGAGGAAAATGGGTCAATGGATTTTAAGATTATGCTTGTGAGGTAGAGGGCTTATATTGGTTTTAGTTTGTGGTGGGGCTAATTTTACAACTACAGCATTAGTAGCTCCTTTGGTCTTATTGTTGTTGTTATTTTCCCCTTTAGAGGGATCAGGTTTAAAATTTTATTACACAATTTAACCTTCCCTTCTTCTATGGCTCTAATTTCTAGTTTGCAAGCCATCAAAAAGGCCTCATTAATGTTTTAAGAGATTCCACCTATAACATTGATGATATGTGTTTAGCACATGCTCTCATGAATAATTTGATTATCTCGAGTTGTGTGAAGGAGAATGTGAGTTGATTGATGAGACTTCTCCATCTAACCACAAAGTCAGTGACATATAAACTATCAGATGGTATAAAGGTCAGTGATAGTGAATTTTCTTGCAATATTAATAGAAAAGTTCTCTAAAAATATTTGAGCTAGCTGCCCAAATGAGAAGAGGGAATGTTGTGGAATTGATTTGTACCAATCTAGAGTAGGTCTAGATAATAACATAGGAAAGGTCCTAAGAAGAAGTGCATCATCATGCACTGTAAGTTAGTAAGCATGTCTAAATGATTGAAGGTAATGTTGAAGATCCTCTTTATTTTGAAACTTCATAAACTTAAGATGTTCCCGCTATAGAGGATAAGGACTAATAGTAACTACTATGTTGATAAGCTCATTACATATTTGCTCATAAGTGAGCATGTTCTTCTACACAGAGGCAGAGGATTCCAAATTAGCCATCCTATTCATAAGTATGTTCATGAGATATGGTTGGGCATTGTATTAAGGGATTCCTCCTAAAACATTATGTTTTGGGAGTTGATACATAGGAAGTTGAATGGAAAAATATTGGGATAAAGGATAACAAATTGATGTGGTTATGATTGGCTAAAAGGCCACCACATACTGTGGGGATTATAAGGGGATATAAGTATACCCAATAGCTTACATAGGTGCTATGTATTGGGTGGTCAATGGGAAATATTATTGAGGTGGTTGACTTACAAGGGCTTATGTCTAAGTTTGGGTACTTAAGGGTACACTAATTTAGATAGGTGGAGGGGTTGTTGGGACTTAGATGACTAGGTTTTGAAGTGATGTGGAAATAGGTTAAGGAATGGTAGGCTAACACATGGTGACATTATGATTTTGGGTAGTGGTTAGGGGTGGAACACTAGACATCACTAGAGGCAGATTGCCTAAGGGTTATGTAGTAGTAGTGTTAGAACTAGTCAAAGGATGATTGTTATGGGAAGACACCATAGCAGTGGTAAACCCTTCACCTTACTCTAAAATAATGCCATATGGGTTTTTAGAGAACTATATATGGGTATAAAGTTGGATGCATATGGATCAAGAGCTAAGATAATGGTTAACTGTGATGGGGTTGCTATCTAATATAATGGATAATTTAGGATTGCCCTAGGTATAATAATGAAGAATACCTTCCCTCATAGACTCAAGGGAAGTAGGAGGGCTAGGATAATTCTCCAGGGATGAAGATGAAGTTGGGGGTTCAATTTTCTTTTACAACTACTATCACATCAAAACCATGTAGTGATAAATGAAAAATCAATAAATAAAGATAAAAATCACACAAAATTTCTTTTTTATTATCTCATATTTATTGAAGATGAAAAGATACACATGCTAAAGACGTACCTAAAAAGTTTTTAATTTTTAACTTTAAAGTGTGATAAAAGAAAAATAAAAGGTTATCGAGGGTCCTAAGAAGCAATAATCTAAGGATAGTTTCAAGTCTTTTTATGCTCACAGATATTTCTATACTAGGATCAATACTTGGCCTAGTATTGAGGCCTACCCCTTCACTTCACACACTGAAGCATAAGGGTGTCAGGTACTTAGCCAATAAATATCAAAAGACTAGGTTTTATACTCAGTCAGAGTACTGATTTGATTCTCCCCTTGGTGGTGAAATCCAAGTGGGATTATTAAGAAGAAGGTTACCACTAGGTGATGAAATCACAGTCGGTTCCCTTATGTCAATGTTTTGATGAGTTCATTATATATGTGATTTGGTCTATGTGTGAGAGAAGTGATAACTATGCTAAATTAACTACCTAGATTGTTTTATATGAACTACCTAAATAAGCAAAATGGATGCAAATTATTTTTAACTTTTATAAAGGAAAAAAGCAATTTTGGAGTTTATTTGAATGAAAATAATCAAACAATAGAAAGGGAGAGAAAGATATACAAATTCAAAATGAATTTTAATAAGAAAAGTGAGACCATAGGGGTCCCATCAGGTGTGCTAAAATGTTTAAGTAGTTTTTCATTTTTCTTTAAATTAAATATTACGTACTAAAAACTCAAATAAAAATAGGGTTTATGGTAAATACTTGTGGATTATAAGATGTTGTGCATTGCTTTGAATCCAGCAACTATGAGATCTTCTTTTTGGCTTGGAAGAATAACCTACACACATGTAAACACTTGACAAAAATAGATTAATATATAAGTGGGTGAGCTTCCTGGTCAGAAACCAGTCCTAGGAAGTTGTGCACTTCCATAAATGGATGTCATCTCACTTGTTTACACAATCAAGTGGATAAACAACATATGAAATTATAATAGATAAAACATATGATAATAATGATAATTAAGATTCAATCCTCAATTAAGCTATCAATATAAGTGTAATATTCATCCCAATAAGTTGTAATGAAGTCTATATCATCATGTATGGTAGCTAGTTGGTATTCAATGGCTTTGAGAGAGGGAGAATAAATAATAGTGTAGAGAGATAGCTTGAAATCTATGTCACTTTGATCATCAAATAAGGGTTGGGATACTATAGGGAGATCTGTGATATTGATTATGTCATGTATTATGCCTGGTAGAGTCACCTTCATTCAAAGGCCATATTAAAATGACATTAAATCAATAAAGGATTGAAGATAGTGGTCTAAGATTAAGCTCTTAGGTTATGCAAATTAAATACAGTGGATTGATATCGATCCTAATAGGATCAGTGCCAATCTGTAGAATTAGTGCTAATTTAGAATGAATCAATGTTGATTCTCTTTGTGACTGAGCTTAATTAAAATAGAGAATAAATGAGATAGATTGGAAAAAAGAGGATAAAATATGAATGATAAAGGATCTAAATGGTATTCTAGAGATTATATAAACAAATAATAATAGATGAATTGATATAAAATGAAAGAATAAATATGATGACTTACCTTGGATGTGATAGCAAATGGAATGAAAATTCTCCTCAAATGTAGGCAATCTTTCAGGCTTGTGACAAAGGATGTAGATTGAATGCGGAAATTTTTTGGTAGAGTATCGTTAAGGACATCTCTAATTCTCTAAAAAATCTAATAATAATTTGAGGTTCTGAGTTTTTAGGTCCTGAATGCAAATGTTTATTGGGTATTTATGGATCAATGTTGATCTAGAGAATTGGCACCAATTGTAGGCAAATCATCATCAATTCACCCAAATTGGCACCTTTGTTTTAACTATGGGTGAAATTAGCTTTGATACGTGTGTATTTGTCATGACACTATATAGGGGTAAAGTGGTTTGGGGGGTAGATTCCTTAGGTTATTAATGGATTTAGTAGATGGGGGGAGGGGGGGTAGAAAGGTAATAGTAAAAACCACTTATCGAGTTATAAATGGTAAATATACTAAACCTTAGGATAAGGATTATTTATCATATTAAATAAAAATAAGGATGTATGACACCTAATTAATCATATATTAGGGTATGAAATTATATTGCCTATAGTCAGCTTCTTTCACTCCCTAGTATAGTTCAATTTTTCAAAAAATTATTTCATCATATAGCTTATACTATGATTCATGTGCCTATTTAACAAAACCCATATTAACTTGATGCATAAAATTATTAGAGACTTCCTATGGTCAGATGGAAAGGGGAATAGGAAAAGACATATAGTTGCTTGGAAGTTAGAACATTTAATTCTAAGTGAGTTTATTGTACTTTAGCCTTGGTAAAATAATTAAATAATAATTATATATTATTTATTAACATGAGGTAAAAAACTCATGAAAATAAATAATAATGTTATGTTTATTTAATAATTACCAAATTTAATTAAATGGGTTATCAGGATGAATGGGCCCGTTATTTCATAACGGTCAACTCCCTTATTAAATATTATAAATAGGGTCTTACCCCTATTAAAAATTCATTCCAACTCGATATATTTTGGGTGAACAAGGTTTTTGTGAAGGCCATTCTATGAAGAAGTAAGATTGAGAAGATTTTATGTATTGGAGGAATAATTTCAACATTGAATAATCAATGTGGGTTTTTCACCTCCATTGGAGTTTTTCACACATAATTTCTATGTTGTGTATAATTGACATGTGTGTTTTTGTTTTATCAATTCACTCTAGATCTACTATGTTTATATGAAATTTATCATGGTACCAGAGCCAATGGAGAGGATTTGATCAACAAGTATATTGTGTTGAAAAAAATATCAATAATTGATATTTTAATTTATTCAAAATATTTTTTAATCATAACCTGAGCACTTGCATGGCCTAGGTACATGAATAAAGTTGATACAAGATTATCTTATTCATATCTAAGCTCTCTCAAATATTTTTTAAAATATAAGAAGCACTCATTAAGTCCCTAGAATTTTTCCAAGCAACTAGGGATGCCATAGTTGGCATGGGTAGGTGAAAAATATGAATTCATCACCAAAGATTGAATTTTGAAGATCCTACTGGCTAATTTTTAGAATTTTAGGAGCAATGGAAAATTTTCAAGGTGTTTGGTGGTTTGGTTTGAGTACCTGTGAACTTTTAAAATGTTCCCTGAGTGATACCATATAATAATGGATTTTTTCTTAAAAAAATCATTTCTCACTCAAAAATGGATTTTGAAGACATCTTTGACATCAAGAGGCAAAAACTAAGAAGATTACAATTTTTTTAGGCTTCTAGTGATATGTATAATTTAATGTGAAATCCAAAAACTCTATAGGGGCACCATTATATAGCCTGACAAGCTAAAAAATTAGTTTTGGGGTTCAAAAATTCTTTTGTGAAGCATTGGTTGCATTGTATTGGCATTTCAAGAAGAATCACAATTTTTTAGGGCCTCTAGTGGCCTCTTTCAACCTATTTACTGCTCCTATGTTCTCTTCTAGTACCATACCTACTACATGAATATTATAAGGTGAGTATACAGTTTGTTAATATATTTAATAAATACTATATTTACTTATTTCAATTATTCCATGTAATAGACAAGGTGGCCCCTACTTTTATTTAAAACTTTTTAAACCAAAAATTAAAAAAATATAAGATTTATTTACAAATCAGAATTTACATAAACACACACACATTATTTCAAAATTAGAAAAAAAAAAGTTTATATATAATTTTGTGAGTATAATCTCTTAAAATCTAGTATAGAAGAGTTGGCTACCATCTTTTTGTTAGAATCTTGTAAGAAAAGGGTCTAGTGTTCGAAACCCACTAGCTTTTTTCTTTTTTGGTCTATTTTATTTTATTTTATTTTCTTGGTGTGTGTGTGTGTGTGTGTGTGTGTGTGTGTGTGTGTGTGTGTGTGTGTGTGTGTGTGTGTGTGTGTGTGTGTGTGTGTGTGTGTGTGTGTGTGTGTGTGTGTGTGTGTGTGTGTAAATAATTCACAAAAAATTGATGGCATTATGGAAGCACGCCATCAAGTCACACTAGGCATAGCCTAAGAACCAAAACCAGAAGCACCATAAAAAACTAGGTGCCACCTAGAGACAAGTTATAATGTCATCATGAAATAAAATATTAAGCAGTTAATGAAAGGCCAGAAGGTGGAGGATCCATATCATTAGTACCCCAGCGTGAGCTTAGCAAGTCACTACCATCTAGAATTGGCTCCCAACTAGTAGCTTGTGAAATGTCCTTGTCATCTTCTTCTTCTTCTTCTTATATTCAAGTGGGATAAATGGCTAGAGAGAGCCTAGGGAACTTATTCAACACATCCGACCAACCTCCAGGTGGCACCCCCCAAGCATCCATGCATAGAGGAGGAGGATTATCCCAACCATCCTACCCCGTAGGGGAAGGAGGTAGAAGCTTCCACCTTATCTACTATCCAGGAGGGGTCATGCACTAGTACAAGATCCCACTATGAGAGTAGAATTGAGATTACCTATTATAGTGCCCATCATGAGATGACAAAGCAATTTTATCCTCCGGTCTATGTTCCCTAGGTGGAGATGGTAGAACCCAAGCCATGACACAAGGAGCATTACCCTAATGGGAGAGAAGATCTTGAAGGTGACCAAGCTCTATGGAAAATTTGTTGTCTTGAAATTGAATCTACAAGAGAACATTTGAGATGATAGAAGACTTGCTCAAAGTAGAAATATTGAAATATGAAGAATCATCATTAAACACAACATTATTTATTTTTTTCCAAAGCCAAAAGAGAATCTCCACTTTGAAAGTATGCTAGACTTGGGTGTATTTAAAGGGAAACATGGGTTTATCTCTAAGGAGGAGGTGTTGTCAATGAAAAAATTTGGGTTGAAAACACCTGAAGAGGTCATGAATCCACGTCCAAACCCTTTGAGCTTTGGAAAAAAATTATAAAATATGAGGGAGAGTCTCTAGATGGCCATAAAAAGGGCAAGTGGGGAGGGAAACTCCTAACTAGACAAGTCTTCTACCAATAGGTAAGCCCTAGTACAGTATACACTAAAAAATGAGCTAGCTTGGGATATACGTAAGCCCCCCAAATAGTGATAAAATAGAAGCTCCATGTATTAACTAAAGAATTCAAACCCTAATAGGAATTGAGCTTATCCACCATCGGGAAGTGGCAAGTGAGCCATCCATAGCCAACCTTAGGGGTGTATTTGTGAAAGGTAGTTTTAACATACCACTTCCAATCCTTTCACCAAAGATGAGTGGAATGTACTAAACATTTTTAGAGCATGGTGGGTGGAACAGTTTTAAGAATCTCCTAGTAGGATTCTTGATCAGAATTGGCTAATCAAAATTTGGTTTTTACCTCTTCCAGGATAGCCAAGGGAGAGACTGCCTGCAATAAATATCCTAGATAGTATGAATGCCTCTACAAAACAAATTGAAAGCATTGAACTATGGGACCTCATCCAGGGGAACTTTGTTTAAATTAATAATAGGTGACCACCATAGTGAGTGGGTGTCAATAGACAACCCATCTCAAAACCCTGAGCCATTCCAGAGAAGCCATGGCTTGATATTTTCCCATGCCTTCTAGATGCTTTTTGCCATAAAGGACCCTGTGATTTGAATAGGATATTTAATGATAAACAAATTGGAGAAGTCAAACCCTTTATATGATTTCTTGTCTTTAGGCAAACTGGAAGAGATGTAGTGTCAGAACAACACCTTCTAAGATTCTTTGCCCTCAATGACCTGCATAATCCATTGGCACATAAGGCATATCATTCTCAAGCTATGTCAATGAGCCCCATCCCTTTGGCATAACTATTCCCAAGCCACCCTATGGAATCCTTTACCATGAGGGGAATTATCCTAAAGAAAGTCTCTGAGTAATTTCTCCAACTTCTAGTAAGATTTCTTAGAAGGCACCCCACATGAAGAGTAATACACGTGGGTGGTCACAAGTAATTTCAAGCAAATTTGAAATTTTATTGCTAACAAATGGGATTTGGTCACCTAATATTCTAGTTTTTTAGTAATTTTGTCTACAACATATTACCACAATAAAGGTGGTAAATTATTAAAAATAAAGGGGATGCCAACAAATTTGAATATTTCATCATGTTGGATCCACTTCCAACTATACTTATCAGCCCACATTAGTGGAGCGAGGTATGATTTCCTATAACAACACTATTTTGCCATTAGATGTTGGAGCTAGAGGCTAGGTAGAAGGTGTTGAGACACTACAAGGTGTTCTCCACATTGGCCTCATCCTCAATGAGAGTAAAGAAATAATCATCTACAAATTAACCTTTAAGTAATTGCATATCTTTGTGCAAATTCACTACATCTAGAGGGAGATAAATTCCCTTAACAACGCCCCTAGCTTGGGCATTGCTAAGAAGATATCCAAAACCCTCAGCTGCAAGCACATATAGGGTGGGAGATAAAGGGCACCCTTGATGAATAGAGTAAAACAAACCAAATTACTTAGATGTGACTTCATTAATGGAGAGGATGGCTGAGGCATTTGTAAAAAGCATTTGGATAGTTTGAATGAAGATGGGATCAAAGCCCAGGGCTCTAAGCATGGCCAAAATGAATGGCCATTTGATATGGTCATAAGAGTTTTCAAAGTCAAATTTAATGAACATAGCTTGTTGTTTATACCTTCTGACCTAGTCTATGCCTTCCTAGATTGTTATAATGTTTTCCAATATATATCAACTTCTGATGAAACCTATTTATTCAGGGTGCATGATGTGAGGTAGTAGATTACATAATTAGAGCACTAGAGCCTTAGAAATGATTTTGTAAGAAACATTCAGGAGGGTGATGGGCTACCAATTATAGATCAACTCTAGATCCCCCTACTTATGTATGAATTTGATGTTTCCTTTATTTATATTTATTCCCAAAGAATGAGTGCAAAAGGATTCTTGGTAAACCTTATACAAATCACTGCCCATAAGATCCTAAAGGTTTTTATAGAATTCACAAGGGAAACCATCAATGCCTAAAGCTTTGTCATTTTTCATGTGAATCACTACCTCATGTAAATCATAAATAGTGAAGAGCCTATTGCAAGCCACCCACTAGGCAAGAGTGATTTTGCAAGGCACCATTGTAAGAAATTGTTGAAGGGTAATTTCATGCATAGTCGAGGATGCTTTAGCTTTGAACACTTGTTGATATTGGTAAACAAAGGCTTGAACAATATGTGGGGTCTCTAAGAGTCTTTTTCTAGACTTAGAGATGACCTAGATTTATTGCTTTAAGCTCTTGGTTTATAGCATTTGAAAAAAATCTTTTGAAGTTGTCCCTAATCTTGAGCCAATGGATCTTGGCTTTGACTTGAGCTCCTTGGGCATTGTAGTTGTCTGCAATATAGATGTGATGCCATAAGGAAGATAATCTGACCTACAAGATCTCATTAAAGGGATCCTTTTCTAGTGTTAAATTCATGTGGCTCAGCTCTGAGGAAGTAGTAGAGTAAGAGTGTCTCTAAATTTTACCAAGTTGGTAGCCATAAATTCTCAAAAAGTGAGAGGTCCTTCTGATGGTGTTATCCCACCAATGAATCCAACCATAATCTTGGTATGGACATGGATCCAAATTCCATACTCTTCAAATGTGTGCCACTATGGGCCCATCCTTGAGTAGAGAGATGTTAAGAAAGAATTATGTTTTATGGACTTTGGGTTTCATGAACTTCCATGTCACTGGGAACCATATATGGGAGTGGTCAAAAAGCCCAAAATCTAGTAGTGCCTACACCAAAGGAGAAAAAACATTATTAAATTAGAAGTAAAATTGAATGGACATCATTTCCTTATCTAGGCACTTCAAAATCTGAGTAGGTCCCTCCTTGAGATTACTCCAAGTGTACCATACACTATCTACAAGTTAGTGGATTAAATTAGAGTCATAAAAGCCCCATTTAGTCCACATATAATACCATGCCTCCCTTTCACCAACTACCCAATGCATTGGCTAGTGGACCACTTTGTCATTAGGAGATGCCACCATATTAAAGTCACCACATAAGACCCAATGGGCATCGAGGAGATCATTCATAATCTATCACCATAAATGGGTATGCTCAAAAGCATCATTTGAGGCATAAATGTTAATAAAACAAAAAGAGTGGTTTTCAATGCTAAAAAGGGCCCATACTAACTAGTTGGTGGGTTCCACACCAAATCTCACTAAGTGTAACCACCACCTTAGAGAAATTAATGTGATCACCCCTCCACATCCTGCTTCATGATTGTTATGCAAAATAATCTACCATGTTAGATGGAATTACTAACAACTATCAATAAAAAATCTACCACCTTGACTTATTGTAGACAAATAATATCCATCTCAGGAAACTTCCTTCTGAAATCATGCACAATGAACTAATGTTTTGGTTTTGTAAGACCCCAAACATTTCATGAAAATAAATTCATAGATGACAAGTGTCGAGGGACATGTCCTCTAAGTACAAACCTTCCAAGGAATAGTACCAATTCTATAGAAAATGCCCACTATTGGCATTTAAAAATCATCAAATTACTTCTTCATAGTAGGGTCAATATTATACTCTCCTTCCTCCAGCTCACCACTCCTTAGAGGAGGATTGCGAGATCATTTGGGCACATCTTGTCAAGCAGGAAGTGGAAGAGCGGTTTGTTGTGAGTCTAGAAATCTAGAGGAATTGGGCAAAAGAGCCTCAAGACCCTAGGACAAGATATTGGAAACTAGAGGGGTGTTGAATACCCTAGGATTTTTAAATAATTTTAGAGATTTATCCTAAGAAGGCTCTTTCTCAGCATGAACCTATTCTTGTGAGCCATTGCTTAATGATGTCTTACCTAATTTGGGAGTAGTATTGGAACTTACAGCTTTGGTACAACTATTCTTATTTCCTAATGTAATCCATCCATCCTTATATTTTTTCCAGCTTCTAGAGAGGGATTGGAGGGAGAGGATGAGTGGTTGGACACATTGTTATGGACCAACTAGAAGGGACAATCTCAAACCTTATGGTCTGTGGCTTGAAAGTGAAAGCAAGTGTTAGGTAAATTGATATACAGGACTCATTTTGAGTGTCTTACATCCCCAACTTGAATTTCCACAAACTCCTTGAGGTCCTAAGAAAGTTATACTTCTACACAAACCCATATTTGTAGTCTAGTAAAGTATAACCTATTTTGTTCATGGCAAACCACTTGACCTATAAAGGACATTATTTGGTGAATAAAGTACCAGTAAGAGAGTGGAAGGCTTGAAAATTTAACCTAGATTAGGAATTTAAGAGTAGTGTGCTCTGAGACCATAAAGTCTCATGTCTATGGGGAGAGAACCATGAGTGAGTTCTTGACATACCAAGTGGCAGACCTATGGAGGAATCCTCCTGCATGGGAGGGGTTGGCAAAGTGAAACATGAAAAAACCCTTGGTCATTATTTGGATGCTCTCTAGATTAATATCATGAGCTACCCAATGGGTTTTTACTCATGATCAAAGCATACTTTTAGAGGGAATTCTCCCAACAAAATATCCTATCAAACAAAATTTCTCTAACCATTGACACATAATTAAATTTAGGAATAGCCAATATAACATCAAGTTCTAAAGAATTACCTCATGGTAAACCTTTGAGACAAACTTCTTTGGGTGCTTAAAGGGGGTTATTTCTTGATGCTCTACCATTATTATCCATATCTAAAATAGTCATGATAAAATGGGGAGAAGTCATTATAAAGACTGGTCTTGCTTGAAGATGAGAAACCCTAAAAGGTAATAAATGTAAGTCCTATAGGTAATTAAAATTCATGGTATGATACAAGCTAGATAGATAAAAAATCAAGGTCTAACTAAATGATGCACATCCTTGGTCAAAATATTTAAATTTAGAATCTTTTTTATTTGCGTGCTAAGTATCACACATTTAAAACCTAGTTAAATTGTTGACTTTATTTCGACATTTGACATAGTCAAAACTTAGACAAGTATAGTCATGTAACCAATCAATACTTAGGTTTTGGCACCTTTAAAACACATATACATAGTCTATTTTGTGTTTTTAAACCTCCTACTATTAATTTTATAACTTTTTTAATAGTAGTGTCTAGGTGGTCTTTTAGAGTGTAATTATTTTGACACCTGGTTTTGTACAATTCTAAATTAGTTTTTTGTATTATTCAGAATCCAAATTATGTGATTAATTATATTTACACTTGTAATCTAATTTATTTTACAATTAAAGTATAAAAACTCATTAAAAAGGTTATTTTTCTTAAAATTATTCTTACATTAGTATATTTTTGTGACACTTATGACACCCTATTTTTTCATAATCTTTCATATTTTTTTTACTTTATTTAGCATCAAAATAAATAATTATTGTGTGTTTACACTTTCAAATTTTTTTTACTATTAAATTAAGTCCAAATTCACACTAAAGGGTTTCATTTTAAGCAACAATTATTATGTGTTTACAATTTCAATTTTTTTTACTATCAAATTAAGTCTAAATTCACACTAAAGGGTTTCATTTTAAGCATTTATTTACTATCCTGTATAAAGGGAAGATATGGCTTCACCTCATTTTTCCTTACATAAATCTCAAATTCTTAATGGAAATAACTATAATATATGGAAAATTCATGTTAAATCCAAATTTATGGCCCACAAGTTGTGGAATGTTATCATTGGAACTAAAAAAGCACTTTCAAAATGACATGTGACCCTTGAGCTTACCAATGCATTTTAATAGAAATCATAATAAGTTATGTCCATTATCTTGTGGAGTGTTAAGGATTAATTCCATCTCCATATTGGTAATCAAGAGTCTCCTAGTGATGCTTGGAAACTCTTTGAATCCATCTATGAGGGCACTCATCTCTCAAATATTATTAAGTTAATCCTTGAATTACTAACACACCTATGAAAGGTGATAAGAAAGTTATGAATTTTCTTGATAAAATAAAAAATATTAAAGTTCAGTTATATGGATGTAATTATAATTTGATTCAGGATCAATTACTTTATTTTATCATTCAGTTAAATATTAAATGAAAATTTTAGAAATTTCATTTCAATTTTGAATTCTAAGTATCAAATTGAATAATATATCCCTAGCCTTAATGTAGACATCCAATTCTAATTGTTAGTGTGATAAAATTATCAATCTAAGC
Source organism: Torreya grandis (assembly GCA_037957365.1). Lineage (NCBI taxonomy): Eukaryota > Viridiplantae > Streptophyta > Pinopsida > Cupressales > Taxaceae > Torreya > Torreya grandis. The sequence continues at coordinate 6,899,978 of JARHVA010000118.1, read as the reverse complement.
AACATTCTATGATAACACACAATCTAGGCTAAAATCACTAAAATGTGCTAAATGATTTGAGCTTGTCACATACAAGTGCCGATTTAGGAAAATGTATCTCCGAATGGGGTAATGCATTTTATATGATTATTATCTTTTCTCAAACCACTTTGAGTCAAATTCTAACCATGTAAAATGATGCTCTAGACCACTAAATTCTTCTAATTTGATAGCACACATCATGTGCATGTGTTATTTTGCATCCATAATGATCTAAATTGTTTTGTACACAACTGACACCTTCTTCTAATTATACTTTAGTCAAATTATGACTCGATAAATTAATATTTTGACTAGTTTGATTAAGTGAACCAATTTCCAAAGAATTACAAAAATTTAATTAAACCCACTTAAGCAAATTAAACCAAATCAAGAGCTTACGTGAAAAATCCATGGAAGTTAGTTAAAATCTATTAATTAGAAATTCATTGTTCAATTCTACATCACCTTGTGACATCATTAGTGGGGTTGCATCTACAAGCCATTAATGGAACACATATCTAATTTAAGCCCTCCCATGCCTCATTACTACCCCTTTCTTCCAAATATTAATGAGGATATTTATGGATTGAGCCTCCTAAATTGAATTAATTCAAGGTCACACATTTTGATCTCAAGATGGACAGTTATGGTTGATTCTTATCATTTATAAAAATATATAAATTCAAGGGTCCTCATTCATTCCTTCAAGCTATTTTTGTGTAATGTTATTATGCAAAATTATCTTCACAAGCTTCATCCATGCAAACTTATTATGTGTTGACGCGGTGGATTGCACCCTTGACAGGAGGCTGAGCTCCTACCTTCCACACGTGACAATGGAAAATCCCCTCTTGCCTATGGGCCTGGAAAAATTGGGGGGAGAGTCTCTAAATAAGGGCTAGCTCCATTTGATGCATCTGAGTTATTCCAGTAAGTTTCTAATGCATATATATATATATATATATATATATATATATATATATATATATATATATATATATATATATATATATATATAATGTGGGGGTGAAAAGAGAGAAGGATGCTAAAAAATAGAACCTAACCTAATAGTGTGATGCACCAAACAAGTTTGATCTACTCACACTCACACTCTGAACCATAATAACACATACATACACTTTAACTGGTAAAAGGACCAGACTACAGGGAGCTTGACAGGGAGGCTTTAATGGAAACACATAGAAAAAAGACTTACCATAGGTGATGTAGGAAGAGCATACTATCTAGTAACCTCCTTCTACCTCTGCACTCTAGGAATAGCTCTTCTTGTCACCTATAGGAATGGTGCCTTGTAGATACCAGATGCATTGGTGTCAACCTTGTGAAAGCATTAGGAAGCAATGACTGAACACAAGACTAATACTCAGACACACTCAGAGATATATCCAACTAGAATAGAGGTAAAAAATGAATATCCTATTGATTCCAGGTGAAAAATGGCAGGGCTTCACCTTACAATATGAGAGATTATTTTCTCAAAATGAGAAGTTACAATATATATATATATATATAGAGAAGAGAGAACAAAAGGTGCCTCTTTTGGAAAAGACTTTTAGCGCCCTTTGACAAGTTGGCCCATGTGCATTGAGAGCATTGAGCAGAGGAGGCCGCTGAAAGATAATGTTGTGTCGACTCTGATTTTGACTTTAGGCATTTGAGATATATTTAAACGTCATATGTGAAATTATGGGCCACACCATTTGTCTGTAAACAAGACTACTCCTTCAAGATATTCACACAGTTTGTCTACTCATTAATGCAAAATGGAGAAAAAATGGGTCGTACCATTCACTATTTGCACCCCTTGATGACCATTTGGCAGGCACTATTCTAACCACTAGAGTAACTCCTTGAGTCGACACCTTCCTTCACCACTTGGACTATTTTGTCTGTTTCTACACTTGGCTCTTTTGTCTCTTCCTTGCTTTGCCTTTTATGTCTCCTTCGGCCCTCGAGGCTATCTTCTGCTACTTTTTTGGCTCTTTGGGCTCTCTTTCAACAGTTCTTCCTTTTGGCCTTAAGGCCTTTGAATGTATTCAGGTCTGCACTCAAGCTTTTGAAGATCAAATGGCTATTTCCTTGCCATAAAATTGATGTTCACAGGCCCGTCACCCTTTGAAAGCCAACAGCTAGTTTATTACCTTGAATTTGATAGTTTTAGGCCCGTCACTCCCCTTGGTAATTACTTCAGATTTTTTCTTGTTTGATCATTCCCAAAGGGGAAGTGTCCCTTCGACTTTGGAGAAGTGTCCCTTCATTTTTGGCTGAGAGTCCCCCACAAGGGTACCTGCCCTTTGGGGTCCTTCGGGCTCCTTTTGATAGTCACATCCTTCAAAAAAAATGTCTGAAGGATTTCTTCCTTTGTTTTTTCACTTATTTCGTCAAGTCTTTTCTCTTCAATTGAGCTTTTATTTTTTGGCAATTTTCTCGCAGACAAAATGTCCACAAGAATTGTCTCGATCACTTCCTTTCCTTCAGAATTCTTCTTCGGGTTTTTTCCTGTGACTTTTCTCGAATTTCTTTAGACTTTTTGTTCGAAGGAATTCCTTTAGACAAAAGTCCGAAAGAAATCATTTCTTTCCTTTGCCTTGTCCCCTTTTTTATTTCACAGGATTTTCTTCTGAAGGATTTCTTCGAAAAAAATGTCTAAAGGAATTCCTTTGGACATTTTGTCTAAAGAAATTCTCATCCTTTGCCTTAAACAAATTTTTGAAGAAAACTTACCCTTTCGGCCTTGTTCACTTTTTGATCTTTTTTCAAGTTTTCCCTACCCTTCGTAAGGGCACTTGGGTCTAGAACTACCCTCTGCAAGGGCACTGGTCCTTCAGGAGACTCTCTTGAACCTTCTAATTGAACCGTTCCTTTGAACCAAGCCATTGAACCAACTCTTTGAACCACTTCTTTGAACCAAGCTGATTGAACCAAGCTGATGAATCAAGCCGACTGAACCAAGTCGTTGAATCAATCCTTTGAACCAAACTGATGAACCATTTGATTTAATCTTGCTGTTGAACTTTTTTGATGAACTTTATCGTTGAACCATAGTGATGAACCAAAGTTAATGGAAACACATATAAAAAAGACTTACCATAGGTGATGTAGGAAGAGCATAATGTCTAGTAACCTCCTTCTACCTCTGCACTCTAGGAATAGCTCTTCTTGTCACCTGCAATAATGGTGCCTTGTAGATACCAAGTGCATTGGCATCAACCCTGTGAAAGCATTAGGAAGCAATGATTGAACACAAGACTAATACTCAGATACACTCAGAGATATATCCAACTAGAATAGAGGTAAAAAATGCATATCTTATTGATTCCAGGTGAAAAATGGTAAGGCTTCATCTTACAATATGAGAGATGATTTTCTCAAAATGAGAAGTTACAATATATATAGAGAAGAGAGAACAAAAGGTGCCTCTTTTGGAAAAGACTTTTAGCGCCCTTTGACAAGTTGGCCCATGTGCATTGAGAGCATTGAGAAGAGGAGGCCGCTGAAAGATAATGTTGTGTCGACTCTGATTTTGACTTTAGGCATTTGAGATATATTTAAATGTCATATGTGAAATTATGGGCCACACCATTTGTTTGTAAATAAGACTACTCCTTCAAGATATTCACACAATTTGTCTGCTCATTAATGCAAAATGGAGAAAAAATGGGTCACACCATTCACTATTTGCACCCCATGATGACCACTTGGTAGGCACTATTCTAACCACTGGAGTAAGTCCTTGAGTCAACACCTTCCTTCACCACTTGGACTTTTTTGTCTATTTCTACACTTGGCTCTTTTGTCTCTTCCTTGCTTTGTCATTTTTGTCTCCTTCGGCCCTCGAGGGCTATCTTCTGCTACTTTTTTGCCTCTTTAGGCTCTCTTTCAGCAGTTCTTCCTTTTGGCATTAAGGCCTTTGAATGTATTCAGGTCTACACTCAAGATTTTAAAGATCAAACGGCTATTTCCTTGCCATAAAATTGATGTTCATGGGCCCGTCACCATTTGAAAGCCAACAACTAGTTTATCACCTTGGATTTGACAGTTTTGGGCCCATTACCCTCCTTGGAAATTACTTCAATTTTTTTCTTGTTTGATCATTCCCAAAGGGGAAGTGTCCCTTCGACTTTGGAGAAGTGTCCCTTCATTTTTGGCTGAGAGTCCCCCACAAGGGTACCTACCCTTTGGGGTCCTTCGGGCTCCTTTTGATAGTCACATCCTTCAGACAAAATGTCTGAAGGATTTCTTCCTTTGTTTTTTCACTTATTTCCTCATGTCTTTTCTCTTCACTCGAGCTTTTATTTTTTGGCCATTTTATCATGGACAAAATGTCCACAAGAATTGTCTCGATCACTTCCTTTCCTTCAGAATTCTTCTTCAGGTTTTTTCCTGCAGCTTTTCCCGAATTTCTTTAGACTTTTTGTCTGAAGGAATTCCTTCGGACAAAAGTCTGAAAGAAATCATTTCTTTCCTTTGCCTTGTCCCATTTTTTATTTCACAGGATTTTCTTCTGAAGGATTTCTTCGAACAAAATGTCTGAAGGAATTCCTTCGGACATTTTGTCTAAAGAAATTCTCATCCTTTGCCTTAAACAAATTTTTGAAGAAAACTTACCCTTTCAGCCTTGTTCACTTTTTGATCTTTTTTCAAGTGTTCCCTACCCTTCACAAGGGCACTTGGGTCTAAAACTGCCCTCTACAAGGTCACTGGTCCTTTGAGAGACTCTCTTGAACCTTTTGATTGAACCGTTCCTTTGAACCAAACGTTGAACCAAGCCATTGAACCACTTCTTTGAACCAAGCTGATTAAACCAAGCTGATGAACCAAGCCAACTGAACCAAGTCATTGAACCAAGCCTTTGAACCAAGCTGATGAACCATTTGATTTAATCTTGCCATTGAACTTTGTTGATGAACTTTGTCGTTGAACCATAATGATGAACCAAAGTGATGAACTTAACCTTTGAACCAAAGCGATGAACCAAAGCGCTGAACTAAAGCGTTGAACCAAACCTTTGAACCAAAGTGTTGAACCAAACCTTTGAACTAAAGTAATGAACCAAAGTGTTGAACCAAAACATTGAACCAATCTATTGAACCAGTTTAATGGTTCAATGGTTGAAAGTTGCTAACTCTTGGAAAGATCATGTCGTTGAACCCCGACGTTGAACCACTTTCCAACCTTAAGGAAAAGTGTCCTGAACCATTTTAGCTCTCTTTCCTTGTGAATTTTTTCAAACAAGAGTATGAAGAAGCTTTGTAAAACCTTGCACTCTTTGAACTACTTCTTCATTTGCTGAAAGACTTGTGCAACCAAAATTGTACTAGCTCAGAATAACAAGGGAAGAAGGGGATTGATTTTGGCCTACTGGACCAAAAATGGTCAATAAATTGGTGACTTCCAAGGGAAGCATGCCTATTATGCTTAGAAGCTAGTTGCCTTATAGTCCATTAGGCACAAATACAGAACATAACTTGAACAAAGTTAGCAACAGCCCCAATAGATTCAAGAATCAATCATGAAACCTTTACCCCCAAAAGGAAATGAAAACACCCACAAGACTAAGAAAACCACTAACATGTGCAAAATCACTTATGGAAAATAGAAAAAGAGCAAGGAAAATATATACATTATGGGAGAAGGGCTCAATGATAATGCTTAAGATGTATCCCATTAATTGGGATATACAGTTCTTCACCATCCAACTTAGAGAGTTAGAATGCATTGTGCTGCTTGCACTGAGTGATGATGTATGGACCACTTCGTAGGGAATCTAACTTCACATGCTTTCTAGGCTTAACTCAGTCTACATCCCATTTCAAGATGATGTCTCCTTCAGAGAAACCTTTTGATGAAGATTTCTTGTTGAAGTGTTTCTTCATCTACTATTGGCGATTGGTCATAGAAGCCATAGCCTGGTCCCTTGTCTCTTGGAGCTCCATCAGCTCGCATAATCTAACCTCCATGTTTTTGCCTTCTTCTAACTATATCTGGTGAGCAAGGTCCAAGGCTGGCAATTTAAGTGAAAGGGGAAGCCTAGCTTCCCTTCCATATACGAGCGTGTATGGTGAGTTACCAATTTCCCTCTTTAGAGTGACCCTATCTGCCCACAGGGATATTTTCAACTTGGCATGCCAAGTTCTCTGATTTTCTTCCATTGTTCTCTTGATGATCCTGATTAGATTCTTATTGGTGGACTCAGCTAGCCCATTCCCCTATGGGTAGTAATTGGATGAAGTGATAAGATAGATACCATATCTCAATGCCCATTCACTTGTTTTAGTTCCCAAAAAAGCTAAAGCATTATCTGAGATTATGGTAGCTGGAACCCCAAACCTTGCCACCAAGTCTTCATAAAAATTCAAGACTGCACTTTCATTAGCTTCTTTCAAAGCGACAACATCTACCCATCTTGTGAAATAATCTATGGTGGTCAGGACCCACTTGTGTCTAGGACTGGAGGGAGGGTTGATCATCCCTATAAAGTTAAGGCCCCATTACATGAATGGATGCTCCACCTAAATTGGTTATAAATGCATGACAGTGAGTTGTTGCTTCCCATCAAAGAGTGCACACTTTTGGCACTTTCATACCTAGGCATGGGTGTCCCTGAATAGAGTAGGCTAGAAGTAACTAGCTCTCATTATTCTTGTAGCTGTAGGCCTAGGAGTAAAGTGACCACCATCTGGCCCATCATGGAACTCAGACAACACCCTATTAGCCTAACTTGGTTCTATGCACCTTAAAAGGACTCCTAAGAGATCCCTTCTGAATAGTACTCCATCAATCAGGACATAAGGGAGAGACTAGAGTCTAAAATATCTCCTCTTGGTCCTATCAAGGCCCTACAGGCACTCACCAGTGAGAAAGAAATGCCTCAAGTCTGATGTCTAATCCTTCATGATAGCTAGTTTTTCTATTGTAGATGCATCATGAATTAGTAGACTATCCTCTTTTTGTTGTTTAAAGTCTACAGCAAGGTGTTCACATAGGCCTATCCCTCTTACCAGCTTGGTGATCTTGATATCCACATCATATTCCATCACCTTAGTGATCCACCCCACTCTCTTTTCATTAAGGTCACAATTGGTCAATAAATCCTTGATGCCAGGATGTGGAACCATGAGGTGAATTCTACTATTGGACAACATATCTCTAAATTTCTTTAGACTCTATATGACTTCAAGGACTTATTTTTCCACATATGTGTACTTGACCTTAAAACCCTCTAGGCCTTGGCTAAAAAATGCAAGTGGTTACTCAAGGTTATCACGATTCACTTGGGTAAGAATGGTGAAGATTACCTCTTCATTTTCAAAGGTGTAGAGGCTAAAATCCTTGGTGAAGTCAGGACTGATCAAAGTAGGAGCCTGGGCTATAGCCTACTTGATTTCTTCAAAACTATCCTTTCTTTGTGCTGTCCACACGAACTTCTCATCCTTCTTCAGCATAGAGGTCAATGGCTTGACTATCTCTATAAAATTCAAAATAAATCTCTGGATGAAATTTATTTTGCCAAAGCTCTGCAGGCCTTTTTTGTGCTTAGGCAAGGACAGCTCCAAGATGGAGTGAACTCTCTCTGGATCAATAGTTAAGCCTTCCTTGGAAACAACGTGGCTAAGGAGTTTACCCTCATGGACATCAAACACACATTTCTTCGGGTTAATAGAGATACCTAACTCTCTACACCTCTCAAAGATTTGTCTGAAGTGTTTCATGTGTTAGCCCACCTCCTTAGAGAATACTGCCACATCATCAAGATATACCAGCACAGTGTTATTTATCAGGCCTCAAAAAGCCATGTCCATGGCTTGCTGAAAGGTGGCACCAGCATTGGATGGTCCAAATGACATTTTCCTATAAGCAAACATCCCCCATTTGGTAGTGAAGGCTGTCTTGTATTGGTCATAGTCTTGCACCAAAATTTGATTATATCTTGAATACCCATCTAGGAGGGAGAAATGTTCACTGCCTGTCACCATTTGAAGGATATGTTCCATGCTTGGGAGAGGATAATGGTCTTTCAAAGAGACTCTATTAAGGTCTCTAAAATCAATGCATAGTCTGATCTCCCCATTCCTTTTTTGGACACAAAAAATATTGGCTAGCCAAGAGGAGTATTTGATTGGAAATATTATCCTGGACTCAATCAACTTGGTTAGTTCCTTTTGCATGAGAGGCTCAATCTTTGGGTTGACAGGCCTTTGATTCTACTTGATCAGCCTAGTGCCTTCTTCCATCTCAATGGTATGTTGATCCAAACTTGGGTTGAAAACCTTCAAATCACTATATTCCCAAGCGAAGACATCAACAAACTCTCGGCACAATAAGGTGAAGGCCCGCCTTTCACAGTCTGTGCACATTTTCCCAAGTGCAAGCATCTTATCTTTAAATATTTCAATCTTCTCATAGTTCTCTTCCTTCGTTGTGATGATTGCCTTGTCACTTTTCAACTGGTCATCTTCATTGAAGATAATCTCTAGAGTAACCAATTCTTTAGGGAGTTTATTGTTCTTCAGCTAAACAATTTGGCTGCCATATTGTTGTTGTAGCTTTGCTTGGTTTTTAGCAGCAAACTCAGTTTCTTCTTGCAAGAAGAGTGTTATTTATCGATTGTTATCAAAGACCTACCAGTTAATGACATTATCAGGTATAGAAGGCCAGATTACTACCTTTAAGGGGCATGAACTACAGCCTCAGCTTATTTCCCTAGGGATATCAAATTGGGCACCAACTACCGCCAGCCTATCTGCTTGCTTGTTATGCTCTTTAGGAATGGAGGTGACATTAAAAGCAAGAAAATTCTCCATTAAGTCCCATACCCCATGTTTATAGGATTTCAGTAAAGAATTATTTGTCAAATTTTGGCCTCTTACATGATTGTCAATCAACTCACTGTCACCAAAAACTTGCAGCTTTTTGATTCCTCTTTTCCTTGCCCACTCCAAACCATGGATGAGGTATTCATACTCTGCAACATTTCTCATGCAAGAAAATTGAAACCAAAAAGCTAAAAATTATTTCTCCTTTGAAGGAGAAACTAGCACCACTCCACCATCAGCTCCCAACTTACTTCTTGAGCCATCAAAGAATAGTTGCCATAGACCTGAGCTTTCTTGGCTTGATTTCATCAGATTTGGTACAAAAGTACCCTCTTTGTGTATGTAATAAATTCCAAGGCTTGCCTCTTCTATTAATTTATAAGGATCATGCATGAAGTTGTCACTTCCCCATTCATCTAAGAGTAGGTCAACAACTCCTTCAAGGGTAGAGGATGGAGATCGATCCACTTGGAACTCTTCCTAGTCAATAATGGTAGAGCTTACATTTGCCAGCTTGAGCAAGTATGGTTCTAGATGATCTCTGTGGAGTGGCTCTAATTCAATCTTAACTTTAGTCCCATACTTGGTTCTAAAAACTAGATAAGACCAGTTTGTTGCTAGGTAGTTGCCTATCTTAGATGTGAAATCCCTAGACCATCAAATGGCAAAGTAAGGAGGGGCATCCACCACTACCACATCATGAGGAACTAAGAAGGTCAGGCAAGCATGTAGCATCAAGCTCAAACCTTTCACCACCCCAACTATCTTTGTTGGTGTTCCATCTAGCTACAAGACTCCCTTACTCATTTCTTCATATTTTAAACCCAACTTATTAGCTATGCATTTAGGCATCACCGAGGTGCTTGATCCACTGTCAATGATGTAATTGTGCACCAATAAATCTCCTATGACCAAGGATAAATAAAAGGGGGGAACCTTTTCCTCTCTCTTAACTTGGCTTGATGTGGAAGGCTGCCCATTCATCATCAGAATGTTATCAGCTTTTGTTGAGACAGCTTGTTCATTCAGCTCATGTAATTCTTTTTATAGGATGTCCTTTTACCTTGGTATTGATAATGAATCCCACAAGGAGATGTTCATGTGTAGCTTCTTCATCTAGTCTACCACATTGACTTGAGGGTTTCCTTCTTTCAAATTTTCTTTGGGATTACTTACGACCTGAGGCTTAGGCTGAGGCGCTAAAGGTACAATCAATAGTCTGAAGTTTGGAACCCTTTAATTTACATGTGATGAAGAAGGTATTGCTGACATTTGGGAAGTACCCTGAGCTTCTTCCATTGCTCTCCTTTTAGACCTTGTGTTGGCTACGACATATTCACCCTAATTTTTTGCACTACCCACATAATTGACTGTATATAAATCACCCTCCAGGTGATTCATGAGAGTAGAATCAAGCTGAGTCTAATTGTTGCTCATGTCAGGTTGTATTGAAGCCTCAAAGCTTGGGAATTGGGTGGCTGCCTGATTGTCTTGTATATTTGTGTAATGACTTGGTATTTCATTTGTATAAATAGCCTAATCCTGACCATATCCCATGGTTGAGCAACTAGGTTGTTTTTGTACTAGACTGTTTTGAGCAGGCACGATGGCTTTGGATGATGAAGGGGTGCATGGATTGTTGCCTTGAAAAGGTCTAGCCTGTGCAAACTGACCCTGCCCTTGGTTTTAATTTTGGAAAGGGGGTCTATTTGCTTGACCATACTACTAATATCCTTGATTTGGTTTATTGTTTTGAGCTTGCTACCTTTTAATAGCCACTAGTTCATTTGTTACGCTTTGTAACAAGCTTTTGACTTCGTGGAGGTCATTGGATGAAGTAGCAGCTAGATTTTCTATGCTGGGTAGAAGAGCTAAGGTGGGAGTAGTAGTCTCGATTGGAGGCAGCAATTCAAGAAAGAGCAGCATATGGGCCTAGGAGCTATCTTTCCAGCCTGCACCAGGCAATTCTCAGCTGTTATAACTATGTCATAAGTGGTAGGCAGCACATGTCCTCCCATGGATTGTATCATAACAATAATGTCATTTTTCAATGCTTTCAAGTAATAGAGGAAATCATAGCTCAGAGTTGGCCTTACTAGAATGGGGATTCTATCACATGTCTTCTAGAACTGAGTGTTGAAATCTTGCATGAATTCATGTGGAACTCTTTTCATTGTAGTCAGCTGCTCGGCAAGTGAGAGGTGGTCGCTCTTCTCCCCAAATTAGTTCATCAAGAGGGTGCCCAATTAATTCTAGGAATCAACTAAATTCATGGGTAAAGTCCCATACCAGTCCAGAACTTTGCCCTTGAAATACAATGCTAGCAATTTGATCACAATGTTTTCCTCGGTGACATTATGAATATTGCAGAGATTAGTAATATTTTTGATGTGTTTAATAGTGGTAATGGGCCCCTCTCCATTAAAGGGAGGCACACTTTTAAGGACTGCTCCTAGAATTGGGTCATAATGTTGGAGATTCAAAGGACTTTGACCATGAAAAGTCACAAAAGGTAAGGCCATAGCTATGATAGGATGCAACTAAGGCCTTCTTGCATAGGTGTATTTTATAGTAGGTCTGGGAAAGTGATTTTATAAATAAGGATGAGTCCTCTCAAACCTTAGTCGCTTTATTGAGTTCAAAGGCAATTTAATGAATTTGAAAGGGACACCCTTAGTAGTAGATCATGTGGTGATTTTAGGCATAGGAGGTCAGATTGCTCTTTGATCAAAAACTGAAGCTCTTACCAGTGGAGTCACTAGATGCTAAAATGGTTGATTTTGCTGTAACAAGACCATCATCAATCTTGAAACTTTACTAAGTGTAAAAAATTAAGTCCCATCAAGCATTCCAAAAAAATTTGACATGGTGGATTGCACCCTTGATAGGAGGCTGAGCTCCTGCCTTCCACATGTCACAATGGAAACTCCCCTCTTACTTGTGGACCTAGCAAAACTGGGGGGAGAGTCTCTAGATAAAGGCTAGCTCCCTTTGATGCATTTGATTTATTCTAGTAAGTTGTTAATGCACACACACACACACACACACACACACACACACACACACACACACACACACACACACATATATATATATATAATGGGGGGTTGAAAAGAGAGGACACTAAAAAATAGAACCTAACCTAATAGGGTGATGCACCAAACAAGTTTGATCTACTCACACTCACACTCTGAACCATGAGAACACATACATACACTTTAACTGGTAAAAGGACCAGACTGTAGGGAGCTTGATAGGGAGGCTTTAATGGAAACCCATAAAAAAGGACTTACCATAGGTGTTGTAGGAAGAGCATATTGTCTAGTAACCTCCTTCTACCTCTGCACTCTAAGAACAACTCTTCTTATCACCTGTAGGAATGGCACCTTGTAGATTCTAGGTGCATTGGTGTCAACCATGTGAAAGCATTAGGAAGCAATGACTGAACACAAGACTAACACTCAGACACACTCAGAGATATATCCAACCAGAATAGAGGTAAAAAATGTGTATCCTATTGATTCTAGGTGAAAAATGTCAGGGCTTCACCTTACAATATGAGAGATGATTTTCTCAAAATGAGAAGTTATAATATATAGAGAGAAGAGAGAACAAAAGGTGCCTCTTTTGGAAAAGACTTTTGGTGCCCTTTGACAAGTTGGCCCATGTGTGTTGAGAGCATTGGGAAGAGGAGGCCGCTAAAAGATAATGTTATGTCGGCTCCAATTTTGACTTCAGGCATTTGAGATATATTTAAATATCATATGTGAAATTATGGGCCACATCATTTGTCTATAAACAAGACTGCTCCTTCAAGATATTCACGTAGTTTGTCTACTCATTAATGCAAAATGGAGAAAAAATGGGTCACTCCATTCACTGTTTGTGCCCCTTGATGACCACTTGGTAGGCATTATTCCAACCGCTGGAATAACTCTTTGAGTCGATACCTTCCGTTGCCACTTGGACTATTTTATCCATTTTTGCACTTGGCTCTTTTGTCTCTTCCTTGCTTTGTCTTTTTTGTCTCCTTTGGCCCTTGAGGGCTATCTTCTGCTACTTCTTTGGCTCTTTGGGCTCTCTTTCAGCAGTTCTTCCTTTTGGCCTTAAGGCTTCAAATGTATTCAGGTTTGCGCTCAAGATTTTAAAGATCAAATGGTTATTTCCTTGTTGTAAAATTGATGTTCACAGGCCTGTCACCATTTGAAAGCCAACGGCTAGTTTATTGCCCTAAATTTGACGGTTTTGGGCCTGTCACCCTCCTTGGCAATTCCTTTAGCTTTTTTCTTGTTTGATCATTCCCAAAAGGGAAGTGTCCCTTTGGCTTTGGAGAAGTGTCCCTTCATTTTTAGCTGAGAGTCCCCCGCAAGGGTACCTGCCCTTCGGGATCCTTCGGGCTCCTTTTGATAGTCTCATCCTTTGGATAAAATGTCTGAAGGAATTCCTTCAGACATTTTGTCTGAAGGATTTCTTCCTTTGTTTTTTTGCTTATTTCCTCAGGTCTTTTCTCTTTGGTCGAGCTTTTGTTTTTTGGCCATTTTCCCATGAACAAAATGTCCACAAGAATTGTCTTGATCACTTCCTTTCCTTCGGTATTCTTCTTTGGGTTTTTTCCCATGGCTTTTCTTGAATTTCTTCAGACTTTTTGTCCGAAGGAATTTCTTTGGACAAAAGTCTGAAAGAAATCATTTCTTTCCTTTGCCTTGTCCCATTTTTTATTTCACAAGATTTTCTTTCAAAAGATTTCTTCAAACAAAATGTCTGAAGGAAGTCCTTCAAACATTTTGTCTGAAGAAATTCTCGTCCTTTGCCTTAAACAAATTTTTGAAGAAAACTTACCCTTTTAGCCTTGTTCACTTTTTGATCTTTTTTCAAGTGTTCCCTACCCTTTGCAATGGCACTTCGGTCTGGAACTACCCTCTACAAGGGCACTGGTCCTTCAGGAGACTCTCTTGAACCTTCTAATTGAACCGTTCCTTTGAACCAAACATTGAACCAAGCCATTGAACCAACTCTATGAACCAAGCCAACTGAACCAAGCTGATGAACCAAGCCAACTGAACCAAGTCATTAAACCAAACCAATTGAACCAAGCCAATGAACCATTTGATTGAACCTCACCGTTGAACTTTGCCATTGAACCAAAGTGATGAACTTAACCTTTGAACCAAAGTGCTGAACTAAAGTGTTGAACCAAACCTTTGAACCAAAGCGATGAACCAAAGCATTGAACCAAACCTTTGTACCAAAGTTATGAACCAAAGTGTTGAACTAAAATGTTGAACCAATTGATTGAACCAGTTTAATGGTTCAACAGTTCAAAGTTACTAACTCTTGGAAAGATCATATCGTTGAACCCTGACGTTGAACCACTTTCCAACCTTAAGGAAAAGTGTCTTGAACCATTTTAGCACTCTTTCTTTGTGAATTTCTTTAGATAAGAGTCTGAAGAAGCTTTGTAAAACCTTGCACTCTTTTAATTGGTTCTTCATTTGCCAAAAGAGTTATGCAACCAAAATTGTACTGGCTCAGAACAACAAGGGAAGAAGGGGACCAATTTTGGCCTGCTGGACCAAAAATGGTCAACATTATGCATAAATTGTAATATTAAAATTTTAACTATTTGCACACATTGATCAAATTCATGAGCCTAATTTGTTGGAGTATTGACAGATGATGGAGGATCAAGCCACTTATCATTGATAAAGACATAGAGCACCAAATCAGGAAAAATCATGTTTTTAGGTCTCTCTTAGAGGAAGGACACTCTTGGGAAGGTTTGATGGTAGTATTCCTTCTTTTAATAGATCTTATAATTCATTTACAAAACCCTATGAGGTATTTGGATTAATATGTTATGTTATTTATGCTTATTTGCGTTTTACTCTACTAATGCATGGAATAACTTGCTTTGGATTTCTACTCTACATTTTGGCACACCATTTTTTTATTTTTTTATGTTTTTTTCTTATCATGGATCATTTCTTCAATCATTTCCTTTCAAATTATTCTTAATAAATATTTTATTATTTGAAAATATGTTGCTTCAACCGAATGTATTGTAATGCCTTCTCAAATAGGGGTAAAATGTAGACATATAATTCCTATCATATTGTGCTAAAATTGTCAATCTAAGCAACATTCTGCAATAATGCACAATCTAGGCCAAAATCACTAAAGTGTGCTGAATAGTTCAATCATGTCACGTACAAGTGTCAATTTAGGAAAATGTATCCCTAAATGGGGCAATGCATTTTATGTGATTATTATCTTTTCTCAAATCAATTCAATTCAAATTATGATCACATAAAATGACGGTCTGAACCACTAAAGTCTTCTAATTCGGTAGCACACATCATGTGTATGTGTTATTTTGCATCTATAATGCTCTAATTGGGGTATTATTTTTTACACAACTGACACCTTATTCTAATTATACTCCAGTCTAATTATGACTTAGTAAATTGATATTTTGACCAATTTGATTAAGTGAACAACTAATTTCCAAAGAATTATATAAAATTAATTAAATTTACTTAAGCAAATTAAATTGAGTTAAGAGCTTAAGTGAAAAATCCATGGAAGTTATTGAAAATATATTAATTTGTTCATTATTCAATTATGCATCACCTTGTAACATCATCAGTGGGGTGGCATCCACAATCCATTAATGGAACAAATATTTGGTTTAAGCCCTCCCATGTCTCATAAAATGCCCTTTTATTCTAAATATTAATGGGGATATTTATGGGTTGAGCCTCTAAAATTAAATTGATTCATGGCCACACATATTTATCTCAAGATGGATGGTTATGGTTGATTTTGATCATTTCCAAAAATTTATAAATACAAGGGTCCTCACTCATTCCTTCAAGCTATTTTTGTGTAATATTATTATGCAGAATTATCTTCACAAGCTTCATTCATGCAAACTTATTATGTAAAAATTGTAATAGAAAAGCTTCAACTATTTTCACACATTGATAAAATTCATGAGCCTAATTTTTTGGTACATTGAGATATGATGGCGGAGAAAGCCACTCATCATTGACAAAGACTTATAACACAAAATTAGTGGAAAATCATGTTTTTGGGCTGCTCTTAAAGGAGGGATGCTCTTGGGAAGGTTTGATGGTAGTATTCCTTATTTTAATAGCTCTGATAATTCATTTTCAAAACCCCATGAGAGAGTAGGCTTAGTATGTTACGTTCTTTATGCTTATTTGGGTTTTACTCTACTAATGCATGGACTAACTTACTTTGGATTTTTACTCTACATTTTAGCATGCCTGGTGGGACCATGCATCCTATACGAGTACGAATATTTATATACAACTCTTATATATTCTAATGAATGCTTAAAGGTCTTTTAAATTTAAGTGTTTTCTTCATTTTTCACATATTTTGGTTTTTTAAGTGACATATAGTTTACATGGAGATCGGCATCGATTCTATTTGATCGACGTTGATCCCTGGAACTAGCATCAATTACTATGTGAATGATAGAACATAGTATAATACATTATTTATAGGTTTTTATTTCAATTTTTTGGTTTTTATTCTAGGTTTTGGAACTTGCATATTCTATGTTTGACATTTGTTTTGCAGGATCCAAAGAATTTTTGGGTTTTCATGTTTGTTTTTATAATAAATGTTTTTATGAAAAAGTGTTTTTTTCTATGTTTTTATAGGAACCTACATTGATTATAATCAAATATCATTGACCTCTCTATAAGTATACTAACACTAATTTCTATGAACTGGCATCAATCCCTATATAGATCAATATCAGTCTCTAAGATAGAAATACAAAAACTCGAGAGCTTACTTCTGAAATCTTATTTTCTCATATATCTTTGGGATTCTAAGTAGGTATAAACCCTATAAAAATTATAGGTCATAAGTTGGAAAAAGGCACAAGTTTGAAATTGGGTAAATCTTGAACATTTTATTTGGTGCCTAAAAAGAATTTAGTTGTTTTATGCTTAGTTATTTATGAAAGTTTTTCAACTAAGGCAAAGGGGCCAAAATTTCATGAACATATCACTTTGGTGCAATAAAATAAACACTCACACTTAGATTACAAATTCTTAAGAGTGTTTTATTTTATGCGTATTCTTTCAAAGTTGTTTATTTTCATAATATGATTGATGTATGTATGCTCTCCTCCCACCCATTTTATGGAACTCTAGTGACCAAGAGCATTTTTATAGGGGCAACTCGAACATCACACTACACTAAGAAAATGATGGATGTAGTGCTTGTGAAAAGGACAAGACCTTTTCAGAACAATATGATTGATCTGATCCAAATGATGTGATAATCCTTTTTATTACCCACACTTGAGACCATCTAGAAATGCATGAAAATTTAGTTTTAGAATAACCCCACTTGTTGTAGACATACTATTGATGTAAGGTGAGTAGCCCAAAGTTCCATATCTCCATACAATCTCTTAAGAGAAATGGGGTGTAAAAACCCTACTTATTCATGCACTTTTATTTTTGGATTAACACTTAAAATCCT
This sequence comes from Torreya grandis, assembly GCA_037957365.1. NCBI lineage: Eukaryota > Viridiplantae > Streptophyta > Pinopsida > Cupressales > Taxaceae > Torreya > Torreya grandis. The sequence continues at coordinate 6,882,594 of JARHVA010000118.1, read as the reverse complement.
CTCAAGAGAATATATATAAATAGAATTTGATAGTACCATGCAACCTTATTAGTTTTAGGACTTTGGACATTACACTTAGGTGTATTTTGTCATTTTATCCTTTACTTTCTTGGTCTTTTTGAATTTAAAAATGCTTGAAAACCAAAACACATCATAAAACCAAAAACTTTTGCACCACTCTATTTGAACAATGAGGCATTACACTGACCAAATTTAAATCATTTCTTGCCTTGTTAAAATCATCATTTATAATATTATGTTTATATCTTCTAAACAATGTTTTTATGCTACCCATTTGAGTCTAGACCATTTTCCCAATTTTTAAAATCTCAAAGTCCTTTATTTTTAATCTAAATTCAAAATCTCACCTTTCTAATTGATATACCAATGTGTAATCAATTTTCCATTTGCACTTGGTTTGAGTAAACTTGGGTATGATTTTCCATTTGGATTGAAAACTATTATATAGACTCATCATCTTTTTATTCTCATTATAGACTTAGATTATCTTGCATTCGCTCATGCTCTAAGTTATTTAACCATTATACATTCTATTACCATGTGGTGGTTATGTGCTACCCATTTGGTTTTAGATTTTATACTTAGGAGTTCTTGTTTTAATTCACATTTTGAGCTTCTCAGTTTGCATTGTTATCTTCTTAATTAGAAAGACCTTCTAATTTTCCATTCATAAATCATCATAGTTGTATCTATATTTTATGAACTTGACATATCTTTGATCTAAGTTTATTGTGCTAGCTTGCACTTTAGGTTTCAAAGTTATCATACCCTCTTCTAATTTGATGATTTTAACCCACCAAAGTTGAGTAAATTCATGACCATTTCTTCTAATTATGTGGTACTATGCCACTTCTTTTATTATAGGCTCATCTTACCTTGTCACTTTTTAAAAAAAATCAAAACACACCTTTTAACATTTGTAAAACACATTTCACATCTTGGAAAATGTAGAAAATAATCTTCTATGCATGATGTAAAGGTATACTCATAGCAAGATCTCTTATGGCCCTAGTTATGAGGAAGAGAATTTTTATGATAGACAAGAGCACTTCATTGTGTTTAAGGATATCACCTTTTTTGGGATTATTTTTTAAATAAAAAAACAATCCATGTTGATTTTCATATGTCAACCCCATTATCTTCCATCAATTTTCATGAGCAACCAAGCTCCATAGTGCTTGAAGGTTACCATTATAGGTTATCCTCCTTTAGTTTGTGTAAGCAAATAAGTTCCATAGCACTTGAAGGTTATCATTATAGGTTATCCTCTTTTATTTTATGTGAGAAACCAAGCTCTATAGCACTTTAAGGTTACCATTCTAGGTTATCCTCCTTCAGTTTACATGATCAACCAAGCTCCATAATGCTTGAAGGTTACCATTCTACGTTATCTTCCTTTAGTTTTTGCAAGCAACCAAGCTCTGCAATGCTCAAAGGTTACCATTATAGGTTTCTCTCCTTTAGCTTGTGTGAGCAACCAAGTTCCATAATGCTTGAAGGTTACCAGTTTAGTCCCTCCTCATTTGGATTGCACAAGAAACCATGCTCCATAATGCTCAAAGGTTACCATTTTAGGCCCATCACCAGTATTTATTAAACCCATTATTTAGGAAGGTCAATTTGACAATCCAGTCTTTATTGATCCCTTATTTGATAGTCTAATTTTTAGAGAGGCCATTATTAAACCACAAACCATTATTCACTCCGTTCCAACTATCCCCCACTTTATAAAATCCATGCTAGTCTTCGAGCCACAACAGAACCAACCATTACCTCTTCAATAACCATCTTTTGAGGACAAAAATGTGTTCAAAGTTGATGTTTTGAAACCAATTATAAACCAAAGACATGATGTTTTTGTTGAAACACCCATTTGGGATAAATCAACCTATGATGAATCACCCTTTGATACTATAACTATTATTAATCAATCTCACTCTGATGAGCCAATATTTTTGGAGTCACTTCTTAATGATTATAACTACCTTTAGGCAAATCATTATCTCAACCATTATCCTATCTTTAAAGATCCCCACCCCTTTGACAAGCCAATCTCTGTGGAATTATCTCTTGACCTTTTCCCCCTTGTTGAGGAGTCTTACTTTGATAGGCTAGTCTCTAGGGAGTCACCCCTCAATTTGTTCCATCTCTTTGATGTGCTTCACCTAGACGAGCCAATCTATATTGAACCCTTCTTAGATGAATCTATTATGCCATCATAAGCCATTATTTATCTAATACCAAACATTCAACAAGGCATTATTGTAGTAGCATCCATACTAGATGAAGAATTAACAGTGAAGTTAGGTTTTATTTATGAAACAATATCAAATTTAGCATTGAAAGTAGAATCAACACCAATATCAACATTAGATTTAGAGTCCTTTGAGTTAGAACCAGAATATAGTCATGGTTTTTACAACATTGGTTACACTTACCTTAAAAATCAATTTGAATATATTTGTGATCCTTCTACAACTTTTGAGGATGATTACTTCAACATCACAATAAGTTCTCCTAGTATCTTCTATGAGAATTGTGCTACCTTTCATCATTCCATTATCACCACCCAACATAACCATTATATTGACATTCCACTTCCCACAAGTGTTCATTAGGACTAAAAGAATCACACTTTGTTGAATTGTATTTAAGGTGACATATCAGTTGAAGAATATCAAGGGGATCAAGACCACATTCATATAGATGAATAATAATATCCTAGTGAAACATTTTTGGAGGCGCTAGGAGAAATTAAATTCCAAACTCAACATCTTCTAGTGAAACTTTATTTAATGTGATAGAAGACAAACAAATTCAAAATTCAATGTTCCTTAGTAAAACCTTCTCAGAGGTATTATGGGACAATCAAGATAATTTTAATGGTGAAAACCTCTCTGAGGTGCCAATAGTTGAGCACAATAGTTCTTTACTATTTGACGAATACATTATCAAAGATAACATCAATACAACTTCTCATCTATAGCCTAATTAGGTGGTAGATACTCTCAATCTCAAATAATATAATGATCTGGTAGTCCTATTGAGATCATATTTAGAATTTTTTGGCCTTGCCACAACCAAAATTATGTTAAATCTAGAATTAGTAACATTGTGTGTGCCTGAAAATACTGATCTTCATTTGTTACCTAATCATTATACATTCCATTATCATCCACATTTTAATTTCCCACTTATACCATTTATCCTATGCCTAACATCATTTACCATCCCTAATTGTACTTTCCTTCATAAAGGATGCAAAGACATCTTATCTAGACATTTTAAGGAAATAGAATCAATGACCAACGAAGATCATAATAACATTTTTAAAGTCCAAATTTGTAGTAGGTTCTTGACAGAACACTATTCAAAAAGGGTATGGGATAGAAATTTTTATGATTGATTATTCTAGTTATCTCATATGTTTGCTAGGATGTGTATCTCCACATTAGCAAGAGTAGCAAAACCATTTTCCATTTTCCATTTACCATACCATTTACCTTATTTTATCACTTGGGGGTAACCCTATTACCATTATAGACATTTTTCATCCTCTCATTTTCTTTATGCCACATCTTATACCATTTTATCATAACATGCCTTTACCATTTATCAAAGCTTATCTTGACCTACCCTACCTACCCCTTTTTGATCTTGGTTCCTTTGGTTTTTCCTACACCTTTTGCGAGGGGATTCTGATCCAATTTCAGTAGTTTTAGAATTTTTTGTTTAAATGATAGCTTATGAAAGTAGTGTGATAGTGAATCTAGCAAGTTATCTTTCATTTGCGTTTTATTGGTGCCACCAATAATAATCGCCTATGGTCAAATCAATATTTCACTTGGTGTCACTGATTATAACTGTCTATAGGAAAATTAGTATCTTACCTTGTGTTACTAATTATAACCGCCTATGGGAAAATAAGTAGCATAAAATTATATTTTTATTCCCTAATTATAACTGTTTATTGGAAAATATGCATTACCTTATCACCTTGCCATTACTATTTTTATTTGCCTAGTAGTTGTCTTTATTTGCAAACTTGTTACCTGGTTGGATCTCATCACCTTTTATGTTTGCAAAACTATTGTGACTTAAGGTTTTAATGGGACTATGTAGGTTATGTTCAATTCACATTGAATTTAGCTTAGTCCCCCTTTTCCATACACTCTCATCATTTTACGATCATTCATTTAAATACACTCATCATTTTTTTTGCGTGTTTCTTTATTTCCTCTACAACATTAATTATGTTTCCTTATCATCATTTTTCTTCTATCCCATTTCTAGGAGAACTATATTTGGCCTAAATTTCATGTTGGATCTTTCATCCATAGAACTATGTAGGCAACATCCACTTGTCTTAAACATCTAGAGTCAGCTCAGCCATCCCTTTCTTTTCTTCTCCCCCCCCCATTTTGTTTTGTGTTATTTCCATACCACTTGGGGGTCACTTTGTCTCTTTTGTCCTTGTTATATTGTGCTAGTCTTATTATTTCTTAGATTAAGGGTTACCCTACCATAGAGAGTAATGCCTCTATTACACATGCATGAATGATTATTTTATATTTTCACTAGCATTATGACTGGCTCTTATTTGTGTGTATTTATTTGATTTTTATTTTTGTTTTATTGTTCTTTATTGTCTATTTATTTTGTTAGTATTTTATTTATCATTCATTTGTATTTATATTTTGTTGTCTTTATTATGTTTTTATTGTTGTTGAGTTGTTATTTTATTTATTTATTTTGTTTTATTTTTTGTTCATTTTTATTCTTTTGTTTTTAGATCTTAGTGTTTTGGTATTTTGTGTTCCTATTTTATCTTGTATTGTATTATATTGCTTTTTTATTTTGATTTCAAATACATTCTATAACTATTTTTAATCTAGTTTTTAGTTAAGCTTGATGTGTTTAGAGTTGTGTTTCACTTGTTTTTTTTGTTTTGTTTTCCAAGTACATTTTGTTCATGCACATGAATCTTAATTATTCATATCTTGATTTCATGTTTTTTATTAATTTATTCTTGATTTAATTTATAAATTCTTGTTCTTACTTAAATCTTGATTATTCATATCTTGATTTTAAGTTAGGTTACATTTATGTATTATTTGTATCGTTGTTGTTTGTTTTTATTTAAATGTAAATAGTTATAACTCTAGTATTGGTAGATTTTATCATTATCCTTAGTTATAAATATTCACATTTAAACTAGTTAATCACAATCAAAATATGATGTCATTATAAGTCATTCATACTTATGATGCATAATTTCATTTTGCTATAGTAAACACCAAGTGCTCTAAGTCCAAAAGTCAATGATGTTTTGAAGATCATTTTTCAATGCACCATACCATCTATGATTAGTTTGGTACATGCATCTCCTAAATTATATTATATCATTTTCTCATATTCAATTGAATAATGTTCCAAATTTATTCTATTCTTCATTCCTCATTCCATTTTCTCTTAATTCGAGGGGAACTACATTGGCCTAAGGTTCATCTAGATTATGTAAGCAACACTTGGATATATGATGTATCTCGAGTCAGCTTGACCACCCTCATTCTTCTAATCATCTCTTTCATCACTTTATGCATCCTTGCATTGCCTAATTTTTTTTGGCTTCTTCAGTCATCAGACCCTCACATATACATTTGCACTTGCTCATATTTAATCTATGTAATAGGTTATATCCTTAAGCTGTGCTTGAAAATTTTCCCTACTGAAACATAATATTTAGATCAATCACCGATCCAATAAGCCCTATTGGGACAAAATTAATTATTAGTGATCAAAATTAGCCCTACTCGGGCATGATAAATTTATCAACCGATCAAATCCACCCTACTGAGGCACATTATCAATTCATTGACATCTTTTATCTAGAGCAATACTCTAACTTTTATTCTAATTCTAAGCTCTATGGCTTTTTCCCTCATTTTGGTAATTTCAAAGTGTGCAACTTGTCTTAGGATTGATCATTCTTTAAGCTTAAAACTTTTACCCTCTTTTGGGTATGTCAAAGTGTGTTTCTTATATTTTAGGATTGCATCCTTCCTACTTCTCCCCACCTTAGGTTCCATTATATTCTATTCTATTTTTTGTCATTGGGAATCAATGCATGAAAGCATTAGCTCATATGGATATACTCTTCTCCATGGTTTAATTTCACTCTTACTCTCTTTTTTGAGAGTCCATCCCTCTCTTTCATCCTTTTATGCCCTCTTGATGGGGCATCATGGGTCATTTCTTAAATCATTACCTTCTAATTTTTTATTGATAACTCTTTCATTATTTGAAAAGATATTGCTTCAACTGAATGTATCGCCATGCCTTCTCAAACATGGGAAAAATGTAGACATCCAATTCCTATCACTATTGTGCTAAAATTGTCAATCTAAGCAACATTCTATGATAATGCATAATCTAAGCCAAAATCACTAAAGTGCACTAAATGGTTTGAGGTTGTCATGTATAAGTGCAAATTTAGGCAAATGTATTTCTAAATGGGGTAATGCATTTTATGTTATTATTGTCTTTTCTCAAATCACTTTTATTCAAATTATGACCACATAAAATGATACTCTAAACCATTGAATTCTTCTAATTTGGTAACACATGTCACGTGCATGTCTTATTTTGCATCCACAATACTCTAATTAGGGTATTTTTCTGTATACAACTGATACCTCTTTCTAATTATATTCTAGTCAAATTATGACCAGTAAATTGAAATTTTGACTAGTTTGATTAAGTGAACAACTAATTTTCAAAGAATTACAAAAATAATTAAACCCACTTAAATAAATTAAACCAAATCAAGAACTTAAATGAAAAATTCATGGAAGTTATTGAAAATTTATTAATTGGAAATTCATTGTTCAATTTTGTATCAACTTATGACATCATCAGTGAGATGGCATCTACAAGCCATTAATGAAACAAATATCTATTTTAAGCCCTCCCATGCCTTATTAATGCCCCTTTATTCTAAATATTAGTGGTGATATTTATGGATTGAGACTCCAAAATTAAATTAATTCATGGCCACACATCTTAATCTCAAGATGGACAGTCATGGTTGATTCTGATTATCTTCAAAAATTTATAAATACAAGGGTCCTCGCTCATTCTTTCAAGTTATTTTTGTGTAATGTTATTATGTAGAATTATCTACACAAGATTCATTCATGCAAACTTATTATGCATAAATTGTAATAAAAAATCTTCAACTATTTACACACATTAATCAAATTCATGAGCCTAATTCATTGGTGCATTAAGAGATGATGGAGGATAAATCCACTCATCATTGACAAAGACTTGAAGAACCAAATTAGGGGAAAATCATGTTTTTGGGCTTCTCTTAGAAGGATGATCTTGGGAAAGTTTGTTGGTAGTATTCCTTCTTTCAATATCTCTTACAATTCATTTAAAAAATCTCATGAGGGAGTAGGTTTAGTAATTTATGTTATTTATGCTTATTTGGTTTTTACTCTACTAATTCATGGACTAACATGCTTTAGATTCCTAATCTAAACTTACCATCTTGTCTGCTCTCCTGATTCAAGAAAAGCAAGTTATGACCAATTTTGATTCTAAAGAGAATGCCACTTAGACACTTTTCAATGTAAATAATGTTTTTGATAGTACTAAAACCATAAATCTAACCCTAATTCTACTTCTACCTCAAACAAAAACAAGAAATCTAAGAATAATAATCATAAGCTTAAGTTTAATGAAAATTACAATCTGCATGGTAAATTTGGTCATAGAAGGAAAATTTGTTATATAAATAAAGATATAAATAATAATCAATCTTCTAAAAATAATAAAAGGAATAAATCTAATAAAAATAAGTAGAATAATCAAAATCTTAATTATATTAACAATTAGGATTAGAATGGTATTGCTTTATACATTGCTTTATTTACTTCAAATGAAAATGAATAGATTTTAGATAGCTGTGCATCACACTATGTGACTTGATTATCTAATATTTTTTTTGATTATATATATATATATATATATATGAAATAATTTACTTAGGAGATAATTCATTTTTATAAGCAACTAAATAGAGAAAAGTAAATTTTTTAAATGTTACTATAGTTAATGTTTTCTATGTACCTAACCTTAAAAAAAAATTCTATCTTATCCCCAACTTATAAATGATAATTTAATTTTAACATTACTTAAATATATATATTCCATTAAAAATCAATCTAGTTCCTTGATTGTTGAAAGTGTTCATAAGAATGGCTTATATATCTTTTCTTCTTCTACATGTTTTTTTTATCACATAATAAGAATGAATCTCAATTATGACATGAAAGATTAGGACATGTTAATTTTATAAGTTTACATGATATTTCTACAAATAATATTATTTTAGACTTCCTTCTATCTCCTCTTATCATGAAATTTGTGAGGGTTTTTTTTGGTAAGTAACATACTAACCCCTTTCACAAGAATCATGATGTGAATTTCTCACATCCTTTAGAATTTATTCATAGTGATGTTGTAGGATCCATTGAAGTTATATCTATTGATATTTTTTTGTATTTTATTAATTTTATTAATGATTATACTATAATGATTTGTCTTTTTTATTAAAAATAAATCTGATGTGTTGTCTAAATTCAATGAATTTAAAGTTAGTGTTGAAAATGCATCTAATTTTTGTATTAAGAATTAAGAACTGATAATGATGGTGAATATGTTAGTAAATAATTTTATTATTTTGCGTTAATTATGTTATTTGAATGGAATTAACAAATCACTATTCCCCTTAGCAAATTAGTGTTGCTAAAAAAAATGCACCATTATTAAGATGGATAAAACAACATTGCATTCTACAAATGTTCTTCCTAGTTCTTATGGTCTAAATCTATGAATACTACTTTGCATATTTCGAATAAAATATTTGCTTAATTTTTTTATTTTTATATATCAAAAATACATATATGCACATAGCATTTCATTTATTTTGATAAAACTATTTTGTTGTTACTTTAGAGATACTAACTATATTGATAATGTCTCATCTACATTGTATTTGTTAGTAAAATGATATGATATTGATTCTTGAAAATAACATAACACAATTATATTATAAGAGATATATTTGTCTTAAATGATAAATCAAATAAAATATATAAATACTATGATTATTTTCAATTTAGTTAGCATTGAAATACATTATATGCATAACATCATGCTTAATTTGACAAAATGATCATGTTTTGGTTATGTATTTGGTAACAAGATCATGCTCAATCAATTTGGATATTTTGTGTTCCAATTTCTTAGATACTCTCATTTGATTATTTATGTTAACATACCTATATGTTTTATTTGATAATAAGATATGTTATGAAATGTGAAGTGTAAATAGAGATTGTATTATTGGTTCTTCATCATTTACTTTTATAAGCATTCTATTCATACATATCTAAAACATATTTATTTTAGTCTTATATCTATTTGATTGGATGATGGCATTTCATTCTAAAGTTACCCATATTTCATTTATGAGAGGTCATACCTTAATATTTTGTTTAAACATATTAAACTTGAATTTTTTTATAAAACTCAAATGATAAAATGAGTTATTACTAATAGGATATATAATGTTTGGTTAAAATTAGTATCATATTATTAGTAAAATATTGTATGTGCATCGCATGACAATTGGGGGTGCTCATCTTGTCAATATTGGAGACATCCAATAATGAATTGCATACAATAATTTATATTTTTTCACTAACTTTGTAATCAAAGTAGTGAACTTGTTTGCCTAAAATATAACATGATTATTTTAAAATGTGTCTTTCCATGAAAAAATATAAGTTGTATTTTTATGTATTTGGTTATTGTGATGTTAACCATATTATGCTATCATGAATCTATTTTTGGATATGTTTCTAAGTTTTGTATAGGTGCACAACACCAATAATATAAGCATATTGATTTTCATGTGCACTTTATCCAAGAGAAAGTCCTCAATGGTGATATTGATCTATAATTCTATCTTACAGATGAACAAGTGGAAAATATCTTCACAAAAACACTTGATGCTATCAAGTTTTGTCAGTTTTATGCAATGTCGGGCCTTTTGAAAATGACATTGAGGGGGAGTGTGCATGATAATTCCACTTCTTAATGGCCATGTGTTTCTTATCTTTCTATATAATACTTCTCACTATAAAGCATTGTAAACTTCATGTGAAAGTTATAGGATTTAAGTAAATTTCATGTGGAAGTTTTAATTTTATACTCTAATACATTAAAAACATATTTTTTAATGGATGTCATTATGTTTTAAAAGGCTTCAAATATTCTTAGTGATTATTCATGAGAAACTATGATATGTAGTCTTATGATCATGCGAGCCTAAACTTACTTTCAAGTAATCTATGGATTATAATTTATTTTATTTCAAAAGGTGGTGTTTGGCATGTTGAAGGTTTTTAAATCCTTCAATTGAGTGCATAATATAATTCTTTTATAAGGTGATTATGACATGTATCTCCACTTAGCATTAAGGGAGAGTGTTAAAACATTTAATTCTAAGTGGGTTTATTATACCTTAGCCTTAATAAAATAATTAAATAATAATAATAATAATATATTATTTATTAACATGAGGTAAAAACTTCATGAAAATAAATAATAAAATTATGTTTATTTAATAATTACCAAATTTAAGTAAACGGGTTATAGGGATGGATGGACTTGTTATTTCACAATGGTCACATTTTTTCTTAAATATTATAAATAAGGTCTTATCCCTATTGAAAATTCATTCCAACTTGATATATTTTTAGGTGAGCAAGGTTTTTGTGTAGGGCATTATGTGAAAAAGTGAGATTGAGAAGATTTTATATATTGGGGGAATACTTTCAACATTAAATAATCACTATGATTTTTTTACCTCCATTGGAAGTTTTTTCACATAATTTTTGTGTTGTGTATAATTGACTTGTGTTCTTTGCTTTATCAAATTACTCTAGATCTATTGTGTTCATATGTTTATATGGAATTTATCACTATTGTAAACCAATAGATATTGGTGGCCTTAGTCTTAAGGACCTATGTATTTAATTTATCACCTTAGCAGTTAAGTGGATCATCAAGGCTTTCAAGGGGGATGAGCCTTGGAAAGTTTTGGTAAGAAATACATGTTAAGAGGGTTTCCTAAAGGTAAATTAGTTTGGAAAGGCTTGCACATTGTCAACATTCTTCTCGACCCATATTATTTTAAAGTAGTTGGTTCCCCTATTTTTACATCTATTTGGAAGGCTTGGGACCTTGTGAAACACCTTGTCACTAAAAATCATGTATTTAGTTGCATGGGATCTTATTGTCAAGGGTATATATTTATATGGTGTAACCTTTTCCTCAATAATCACCCAGTGGCCCTTATCAGAGGATGTTTTGCCTTAGAATGGTTCAAAAAAGGTTTGAGGGATTTTAAGGATTTATTTGGACCTGAGGGTTGGGCCTCCTAAGACATCATTAAACCTAGGTATCATATTCCTAATACACAATGTAGGACTTATTCCATGGTGATAAAATCACTTAGGGATAATAGCTTAGTGAATCATCTTGATAATGATAGTGAATTATGGGACAATATCAGGTGGATCAAAGGGCCTCCCCTTCATGAGTTTTCAACCAAAATTATTTATCTTAAATTGTCCTTCACTCATCCACATTACCTAACACTTAACCATGTGTGGTGTGTCTATGACTCATACCATAGTTGGGCATTTAAATTTCAAGTGGTTTGGGCTTCTTGTTTGGAACCTAAAAAATCATGTTGTAGATGGTTGTTGCTTTATAATAAGTTAGTTTTTGGTGAAGTGCTTATTAAATATGGTGATTTATCCATTTTTATCTTGTGTGTAGTGATGTGGAGTCAATTTAACATCTTTTCTTTACTTACCAATATGTTTCTAAGATTTGGAAATGTTGTCTCTATAGTTGATATATTATTTTTTACTATAAAATTAATTTGTTTAGTATTATTTTAGGATATGTTTGTTCTAAAAATAAAATACATATATTTTTTCACAAAATCTAGTTGGTGTTTTCTACTGAGATTCCTTGGTTTATATAGAAGCAAAGGAACCAATATATTTTTCAAAGTAGAATTAGAGTACTTATTTTCTTCATAGTTGAGTTCATTATTAACATTGTGTGTTTGTGAAGATTTATCTACAGTTGAAGATTTCATAGAGTCAGTTAGAATGGTTCATATAGATAAGACTATTAAAAGTGATTGTAGACTATATTTTGGATATTGGTGGATACCCCAAACTCAACCCTCACCCTGATTGGAGCCTCTCCCATCCCACTATTATGGAGGTGACTATTTCAGAATATGATTGGTTGTGTATCAATAAATCTTAGTTTGAATAGGCTAAATACCCCATTCATTCTTGGATGTATTCTTTTGATTTGGATAAGAATGGTACCAAATGTTGGGTGGATGTGACAAAGGATTGTATGGAACTCAGAAGATGCTCCAACCCATCCAAACCTAACTCTAGAGGCAATTTGACAATTGGGGAAGAAATGGATTTAGATACAATTGCACTAATGGTGTATACTACTCTCCCTTAGTATACGTCTATAAAATGTTTAGGGCCTTGTTTGATCCCATTTGAGGAGAAAAAATAGACAAGGAAAATACTTCATAATAATTTTCATGAATTGACTAATAAACTAGAAAGGATGGCTGAATCAAGAGGTATGCAGGAGGTAGTTGAGGTCATGAAGTTTGTCAAAGAAAATAGTTATATCCCTTTATTGGATAAAGTTGATAGATACTTTCTATCAAAGGATATGGTTAGGATATCATATGGAAGGGACCTAAGGATACTTGGCAGCCAAGATCTGGTTTTGAGAATCTAAATTCTAATGCTAAAAATACTAAGACATTGGATGGATAACTCACCTTGAGAGTGACATTCTCATACCTATTTTTATACTTTTTTTTGTTTCTATCAGTGACCCCTACATGAGGCTTTTAATATTAGTATATCATAAACTTTGGAAACTTTGGTGTTTGTTTGGTTGTTTACATTTGTCTACCTATATGGTAGAACCTCTACTATTCACCCCTAGGTGATTTAATGTTTTATTCATGATATTTCAATATTTTAAAAAAACTAATCCATTAACCAATAGGTTAATCATATGATTCATTTATCTAATGATCACTCTATAAAAATACTTATTTTTTTTCACAAGTAGAACATAAAATATTACTAAATTACCCAAATTAATAAATTAGCCATTATTGGTTTAAATATCACAATAGGTACATATATAAACAATGAATTATTGTTGTTATAAAATTAACATCAAATAGTATAAGTATACAATATTACATATCTAAATATCATATTATTATATAATATTCCATAGAATATACAAGTCTAAATGAACTCATTAATATCCACAGGTAATCATGAGTAAAGCCTCTATCAATTATCTAATAGAAGGGGAGGGAGAGCATCATTTGAGTGATTTTACATACCAACCATGGACCATTGATCCCCTGCTCAATCTCCCAACAAGCAAATGGCCCTCCTTTTATAGATTGGTAGATAATGATAGTGCAAAAATCAATAATGTCAACTAGAACCCATGAGTTGTAAGATAATTATCACATGAAGCATGTCATAAAGAAATATGTTCTAACATGATATTTTGAAATACATATAAACTAAATAAAGTAAGTGAATTGACAATGTTCAAATTGTAAACATTACTTTGGATAAAGTTTTGATATAGTTTTTTAGATCTCAAGATCAATCAAATTCACACACACAACTCATTTGGGTATCCTCTATCTATCTATTAATGGCATTAAGTAAGTACGTGAATTTTGTTTCACTGACTTATTTAATGTCATTATTATCAAATAAATATATTAATACTAAAATCCATATATTTAAAACATATACAGATTCCCATAAAGAATGTCACACCATGTATGAATATAAAAAAATCATATATTCCATTATATGCATCATAATATTGTAAAATAACTAACTAATTAAAATCATAGAATGATTTTATTCAGCTAATCATTATCAACATAAGCATAATTGTATCAATCTAATATTCTTTCATGATAATAATGGTCTCACACTAATTCTCAAATATGCACAATACTTAGCATAACCCTGAAATGTCATTAATGCATATATTGAGTTTCTTTTCATGTATTGACCGTAAAATAGTCTATTATCATTTCACAAAATATTTATAAAATTCATATGTAATGAATAGTCCCTTTTCATTATAAATCCTCAACTGTAACTTCTATTTAAAAACCCATACAATAATTACCAAGACAAGTATTTATGCAAAATACATCAAACAAAAGTTCAATTCTAGGTAAGACTCATATACAAATATAAGAGTATATAAACCCCAAAAAATAATTGATAATATACAACTTTAAATTTATATATAACAACTACACACACACACACACACACACACACACACACACACACACACACACACACACACACATACATTAGAGGTAAATGGATTAATTCTAAGACTCTAGTGTGTGTGTGTGTGTATATATACACACACACACTAGAGTCTTAGAAGTAATCCATTTACCTCTAGTGTGTGTGTGTGTGTGTGTGTGTGTGTGTGTGTGTGTGTGTGTGTGTGTGTGTGTGTGTGTGTGTGTGTGTGTGTGTGTGTGTGTGTGTATCAAATTACATAATTTAAGTTTAAAAAATTAGATAATCAATTCATTCAAAACTATAGGTTTTAACAATAATCAAAATATTTATGAACATATAGTCACAAATTTAATTTTCCTATATAACTCTCCATTAAAAAGACATAATACCAAATGTCTCACAAAAACCTCATAATATCTATAGGCCCAACCCCATATTAACTAAGTTGATCCTCTAACTGCTCTAAAAATCAAATAATACTAATTCAAGAAAACATTTTATATTAACAAAAATGCAGTCATATATTTATTATGAACATATTCGAACTATAACCCATAATGTTCATATATGACTTTATATAAAAACCAATATAATCAAATTCCTCAATCAAGAATCAGTCCAAACTTGTTTTCAAAAATTATATTATAATATAACTATTAAACATTTATGTATACAAAATTCACCAGTACACGGCTACAAGTTTGACCCCTTCTTTATATAGTATACAAGATTCAAAAATGCAGCTACAGATATTAACAAAAGTAATTTTAAACAATATAATCATAAAACCCAATATATAATTCATTCTCAGCTACTCAATCATGCACAACCATTAAAAGGCAGGGTTCGAAGCTCATTTGTACTTGGCCCTATGGATGGGTCAAACCCATCCCCAGGGTCATTTACAAATGACCCACTTATATTTTGTATAAATGATAATTAATTTACAAATAATTCAAAATGCTAATTCAAACTAATTAAAATCTTAATCAAATAGAAATACCCCATAACATCGAAACCCATATAGTGAACTCAAAAAGAGTATAATAACTACAAAGTATAATTTAATGATTCTAACAACTAACAACCAGTCCCATAGCTAGTTGTAGTCTAGATATTTAAAATAAACAAAATGCTAACCCTAGTTCTATCAATAATTTCCTAAATGTAATAGAATACACGATCACATATAAAAAGAGGTAGGGTTTTGTATATATTTGGCCCTATGGATGGGTCATACCCATCTTCAGGGTCATCTACATATATTTTTCATTTATTTATTTTTTTAAATATCTATACAAAAAATAAAAGAACCCAAATCAATAAATAAATAAATGGCATACCAGTGCATTCCATATCACATTCCAAAATAGTAAAACTAGAAGTAAATTTTAATAAGCCCTACTTGTATACGCAATCCAAGTAGTGTAAAAACTAAGTTATTTCTTTGCCTAGTTCTCCTCATCCACCATATCTCTTCTCCAAACTCTGTTCATCCATATATCTCCATTTGCTTCACAATTTGCATGCTAAAACCCCTTAAAACTCCCACAAAATTAGGTCTTTGAAAAACAAATCACTAGTTCCATAATTATTTTCCACATTTTTGGCATGGAAACTAGCCATAACCCCTCTATAGTCTAGTTAATCTAAAAAAAAATTAAATCATAGAAAAAACATGCAACTCTCAAAAGTCTATGGTGATTCCCAAAATATGGCTTCAAAGAGTCTAGAAACCCAATAGTTTGAAACCCTAGATTCCCTTCAAATATGCCAATCAAATAATCATGTTAACATTATAGTTTAAAAGATTACCTTTGACCAAAAACAAATCATTCCTTGTTTTATAAACTATGGCCTTAATAATTAAAACATAGCCTAGGGTTAGCCATCGACCCCTTACAAATAAATCATGCCTTAAGTTAATAAATCAAACATTTTAAATAATTGTGTGTGTGTGTGTGTGTGTGTGTGTGTGTGTGTGTGTGTGTGTGTGTGTGTGTGTGTGTGTGTGTGTGTGTGTGTGTGTGTGTGTGTGTGTGTGTGTGTGTGTGTGTGTGTGTGTGTGTGTGTGTGTGTGTGTGTGTGTGTGTGTGTGTGTGTGTGTGTGTGTGTGTGTGTGTGTGTGTGTGTGTGTGTGTGTGTAGATGTAACACATTTACCATTTATGATCAAAATATCCAATGCTAAAAATATCAAAGATTTAAAACATCAAACATGCCATCTAAAACATCAAACATTTTAATTACCACTACATAAACATGCCACACATTCAACCCACATGGTGTTCAACATCTAAATTCTATAATGATTTTTTAATCAATGCCAAGATGATGGAGTAAGACAATCATACAAGCATCTTAGCCATTCATAAGATCTTAAGAATGTAAGTACAGTGACATAAATGCAATACATAATTTACAACCTATAAAATATGCAATCACATCCTAAACACTTCACAAAATAATTAAATCAATATGCATAATCAATAATCAAACATTCACAATCAAGGAAACATGTTTAGTAACATGTTACATGTTGTAAACCATAAATATTAACCAATCAAAAAATGCATGCAGAATGTTAGCTAAGTGGTGTGTGCAGGGTTTTAGCATCATTCTCTCATTCACCACTCATCTCCATCTACTTTATCCTCTCTAATGATACCCTCCCTCTATCATTTTCAAGAGGTTGGAATCCATCTTGCATCCACCTCAGTGCAATAAACAACAGTTAGATCATATCACAAAATATCATAGTAAACTATTGTAAGTAAATAAACTAAATAATCATGATCATAATATACCATAACAGAATATGAATAATTGATAATATGTTAATGATCATGATCATAAGTAATAAATAACTATCCATAAATCAACATATTACTAATCCATCCACTTAACATAATAATTTAACCAATCATTAACCATAAAATCTAGAAATTAACATTTTAATGAGTCTAGAGTAAAATTAGGATGTAACAATTTGTTCATGATAGGCACATGGGTGTTATAAATATTACAATCCCTAAGAGGTGAGGTATGGACCTTTTCTATAAAATTAATACTATTGCAAGTGAGATAATTAAATGACTTCCAAGTTATGCCAAATAAATTTTCCTTAATAGGTTCTATATTGCTATAGAAAAATATTTTTTTCTTTTTAAGATCACTTGGTTGATAAATCGAGTGTGAATAAAAAAATTTAAAGGTGTAATCATGCATCTCATCCCTTTGGTCTTCTTTAAAATGTTTAACTCTCATATGTTTTTCTAGGTCCATTATTAATAATGTATTTATATAGGAATGCCTCTTATAAGCATAAAAATTAATGTAGGGACCGAATAGGTAAATTGAATAACCAATCTAAAGTTTCACCACTCAATGTACTAAGAAACAACTTAAGTAAAACTGCACCATATTTTTTTAATCTATAGATAAAATCATGGCATGAAGGTGCACTTGGGGGTCTCTATGACCATCAAACAATTAGAATTTTGGTATCATTAGTGTCTCTATGACCATCAAACAATTAGAATTTTGGTATCATTATGTCGTTAGGAAAAGGCATGTCAATCACATCCTTAGGAATAAGACTGGAATATATTGTATTATCCCAAACCCTAGTATGGGAACCCTTTAGATGAAGAGAAATATTATGCACTTGCATTTGTAAGATTATATAATATGCATCATAGTGACTATTTCATGTATATGAATCATGGTATTCTCAACATATTATTTAAAAATTTTAGTCATGGGAACACTAGTGATCATGGGTGTAAAATTCAAAAACACATTACAAGGCATAGGCGATGTAGGAACACAAGTACAATCCCTAGGATTATCTACATGAGAAACAATTACATTATTTAATTTCTTATCCATATGTAAAATTTCATCAACAATATTATGGTTTGAAATAAGATGTAATCTAATAGTTTTCAACATTAATTGATTATTTTTTTCCATCATTTGAAACCTTTGCATTTTACAGTCTAACATTAAATAAATATAAATTAATTTCCTTAATTTTGTTAATATAAACCTGATTAGTGTCAATCAAATCCACACACAAAGGAAATAAAATCCTAAGGGTGGATAATCTCTAAAATTATAATCTTATATGAATCTAGAATTACAAACCCTAATGGGAAAAACTATGTAAGTTGTAGGTTAAATGTAATAGTGTGAAGTTCACCAATATGATTCATATTATGTTTGGAAATGGTGTAATACCATAAAAAAACTAGGTAAAACTAATGCACTAAAAATGTATTATTCAACAATGAAAAATATTATTTTCAAATCTTCCCTAGTGGCTAAAAATAGTAAACAAGATATTTTGGAATTTTTAAATAAGTAATTGAAAATATGGAAATAAAATGATTAAAACAAACACACCTTGGAGAGATTAGTGATTTTGATGATCGTGCCCTAGGAAAGATTATCAATTTACATGTTTGATCTCTCTTGCATTATTTCTAGATTATAAATTCATCTATGCCTATGTGCTAGAGGATGTCATGCCTTCTTATACCTTCACTTCACTAAAATGGGGAACAAAATCTATATAATTTACTCTTTCAATTTATTTGACCTAGATTAAGACTTGTTAAATAAAAAGAGAAGGGATGAAGTAGTTGGGTTTAGAAGCCACCAAGGTTGGGTTGTAACTATATATCTTGCATGCTAAAATAAAAACTCTCATAGTTCATGCATAGAGTGACTAAAATATTTGAGATAGTAATTTCCACCTTAATTACCTAAGTATGACATGCAACTACATGCATACTTTCCTGATTTAATTTTGGTACAATATATAAGTCCTCGAGCAAATATAAATCAATGTAAAATGTGCCTAGACTTGAAAATGACCAAATAGATTGGAAAATTGTATGTAATCTCAATGATAATTATTCTAATGAATTTTTAGATATTTTAATGGATTATAAGATTGCATATAATTCTCATAGATGATTTTTATATATAAGTTTATCATGGTTAGAATTAAAGAACCATTAGAACATAAAACCTAATAAAATAAAATGGAAAAAACCAAAAAAATGAATCCAAACACTAAAAATATGTGACCATGGGTAGAAAGACCCAAAAAATTAAAGAGGGAAATATTGGTAGGCTCATCAATCCCACTCAAGGGAGGATTTGTGAATCGTTGATCTTATACTAGAGGAAGAAATGAACATAGACAAAAAGGGAGAGAAAAAATAGGCTCATGAGCATAACATAATGAAAAATAGAAGAAAAAAAGACCATAAGATCACACAAAAAAGAAAAATAAAGAAAAATAAGATTCAATAAGTCCCTAATTCCAGGTGATGACTCATATACCCAAAATAATGATAAAATTATTAAATAAGAAGGCTTGCATAAAAATTGATTGTCTATATTTTTGTGTGGTGTTTGTCAATTTGTTACTTTATTTGTTTTTGTACCATTTCTTAATTCCTTATAATATTATAGGGCACCTCCTTCTAGCATTGAATGTTATTTTCAACAATCAAACCTTTGACTAAACCCTAAAAATGTAGGAATGGATGGTGGTTGAAACACATACAATGCCAAAAATGAGGAAATTTTGGATGAAGTATGGAAATAAAAGTTATACCACCATTCTAATAGTGGTATCCATTAAACCCAACACTCTTGTTTATCTGAAGAAACCCATTAAAGATAAATATCCAAAAACTTATTGACCAGCTCAAATTTTCCATTGGATTAGGGGTGATATGATGGGTTATGAGTTGGTTGAGTACTTGTTGTCACCAAATCTCATACCCTATAAGAGGGTGTTCAAGCCTCTTCCAAATTTAGCTAACATGGGAACATTTCCAAGTATGTGATTGTACCTATTGTGGAAATGGGCCTCTAGATTTAGAGGGCTAGATCCCTGAATGTATCATGCAATGCTTATCACCTAAACTACTACTCTCTTAAGGGAAAAAGAGTTATAAATAACATGAATGAAACCTATTCTATAGAGGTGATACACTGAGATTATCTCCACATGACCATCATATTCCAATCACTATGAAATGAGGCATACAAAGTAGTCTCAAAGTCCTAAAGGATTCTAACATGAGTATTTCAATATAGAGGTAGGATTTGTGAAACAACACAAGGAAAATGAACCAAAAGGTATATTGCACATTACAAAGACAATTATACACTTGAAAGAGTTTGACACACTTAACTACACTCTATATGACCTATTAGACTAAGAAATCTTGATTAGATATGGAAAGATAAAGGAAAGAAGGATATAGGATTACCACTTATTATCACTATAAATCACTTACACACTTAGACAATTATTCAAGAACTCAAAAATAGACTTGAATTAATGTTCAAAGGTAAAATATGACATGAATCTAGTAGGGCTTCACCATACATGGTGTGGTATCTCCTTATAAAGGCTAAAATGGTAGCTACTTATAGAACTTCATAGAGAGGAGAAAATAAAGAAGTTCAAGAGTCACTAGAACACATGTCCAGGCATGAGAACCAATTACGTTGTAGGTGTAACTGAGTGTGAAATAGAACATGAATGATTCTTAAAACAGATGTCCCTATACGTCATGAAAAACTTTTCTAAAGTGGTGTAGAGATTAGTCATCTAGCCTTTGTGAAACTTCTTTCATCATGAACCATCTCTTGAGCATTTGAAATTGAACCAGAAGAGCTGACACATATGCAGTATTTGAGGGAGTTTGAAACATGATATAATAGTCATAAAATGTTCACCTAGCTACTAGTTATATTCTAGACACCTGTATTCACAATTTATAGTCATTCATTGCTTTTTTAGACATCATTCTTCACATTAGGTAGTCGATGTTCATCTCAAACCTCGACTAAGATCTCATGGTAGCACATGAGTCTAAAGATCTCACTCTACTTTAGAATCCTTAATCCTACATATTTGTCCATGTGGCATTCCTTCGTCATGTTGCTCATTCCATTCTCAACCATGCCTACAATAGTTTCTTACTTTAGTAAAAAATGGCCCTTTGATTTGAAATTTGTCCATCAAAAATTGACTCAGACCAATCACATTGCTCCAAGACTACCTTTGCTCTTATTGGTTGTTGAGATCTAACTCAGCTTGTTGACATATTTATCTTTGATCACACTATCGATCTTGATCTTTATAATCAAGTTCTAGCCATCAATCTTATCTTTTGGCTTATCAACTTTGTCCAAGATTATGCCACATGTCAAATACACATTATTTCTTAGGATTCATTATTAGTTTGTAGCCTTGCATGTTTACACCATGTGTCAACCCCTCAAGCTCCTTGACTATTTGACCCATCTCACACCAT
Source organism: Torreya grandis (assembly GCA_037957365.1). Classification (NCBI taxonomy): domain Eukaryota; kingdom Viridiplantae; phylum Streptophyta; class Pinopsida; order Cupressales; family Taxaceae; genus Torreya; species Torreya grandis. The sequence continues at coordinate 6,860,718 of JARHVA010000118.1, read as the reverse complement.
TAGATCAAGATGTACGATGTAACACATATCATTAGATCAACTAGGATCCACTATTTGAAACCTAATGGCTACTTCATGATCTTAAAATTAAAATCCTCACTCCCATCATTTGGCACTCATGTGATCATCATCGATGTCCCATAGACCATCAAATTTAAGATCCAATGGATTTTCTTTACTTTATGTAAAACTTGAAATTTGCATGACTATAATTTGACATCTACATGAATGTATTTGACATCCCACAAACCATTAAATTTAGGCTCATATGGATTTTTACAGTGGCATAAAGTCAATTTTTGTGTAAATGTATCATGTTATTTGACTAACTTTGAGGATTTATATCTTGAAGCATATAAATCATAAAGGGGCCAAATTTGTTGATGTTCTTAAGACCAAAAACATTATGCCCACTCAATCCACTAGCTCTAATAATTTATAATTTAATTTAAAAAATGTTTAAGTGAGCTCACATATGAAATTTTACATGACACTTTGATGATGGTCCAGTTAAAAATGGCTAAGTATGGAAATTTAGCAAATTATGTCTGAGGAGCCAACTTTGCTTATGCATAGCTTTTCTCTCACTTCATCATGAGATTTTAAACTTAGAACATATTAACTTGGTAAAAATATGAATAGACCCATATGATCATCTTCTCCTAAAACTACCACATGTGTAAGATATAGTGTCATCAAGCTACCCACATGGCTCTGTTTGAGCTCCTTTGCAAATTGGCTAAGTATGGAAACTTAGCAAGAAATGTTTGAGAGGCCAAATTTAAACCCCAATAACTTTTATTGCATTTAGATTCATCTCCTAAAATTTGGTGCATAGTAACTTGGGACTAATGTGATCACAACCATATTACCAATTCGTCCTGACTCATCCATATGTGGCAATGATGATGTCAGTAAATTTCCTACTCAAAATTTCTACCACTAGACCCAAATGTCTAGATGAACACCATGAATACCTACCACTTTCATAAATGACTTCAAAAATTACCCCTAAGATATAAAATGGCACAATAATTAAACTAGATAATGACCAAAACTATAATGGCATATAAAATGACCTCAGATGAACTATGACACACCCTATGATGTTATAATAATCCCCTGTTTAATATTTTAACTATAGGGGGGTTGGTCCATTTTAATTTGTGGTAAAAATGTTCAACATCTTTGGTGATTTCCCAAGGGTGGCATGTTTTCTATGCCATGACCAGTTGCCTAATCCTATCCATTGGGCTATGGAGTCACATGTCTAGCAAATTTCACACACAAATGCCTTTGACAACACACAACAATAGAAAATAAAAAGGACAAAACATAAATCAAAACAAACATATTTTCAACTAGAAAATTTAGGGAACACAATAAACACAATTGAAACAAAACACACATTTAATCTATTATTTACAAAACCTCATTTTGATGTGAAAAATCTGATCATATCTCAACTAGGGTCAAAAATGGTTCCCTTCGTATCTTCATCACTCCATGAAGTTAGCTTAGCATGAGGAGCATCCTCATTACCAATCATTTGCATATGTAGGTGATCAAGAAACATATCACCTTTGAACCTTCTTATGTCTACTAGTGAACTATTTGTAACCTTCATGGATGATCCTTCTTATTCTCTAAGAAGTAACATATCCATTATACCCATCATATCCATTGAATATTCTCCAAAAAAGTGTAGATTGGAGTGTATGATAGTATTTTTCACCTTATATTATTTTAGGATAGAAAGTGATGCATGTTTGAAAACCTCAAGACCTTATTATTCATGATTTAATAAATTTGAATATAGCTCGACATCAGGTGGGTTTATTGGATGTTCTTGAGGCATCACAATTTCTTCCTTGACCTCATGATCCGTATCTACAACCTCTTGGAGGCTAGCATTATCAAATTTCTTTGTGATAGAAAATTATTGATCAGTAGGATGAACTTCACCTTCATATATTATGGGAGACTTGACAACATGATCATTATTCTCCTTGACAATCTCAACATTAGATATGGAATATCTTGGAGAAAAAGGAGACTTACCCAGCTTGTCAAACTTTCTGCATATGGCATTGAGTTTTTGCCATAGTTCTTCTTCATTCACAACATGAGACCTTTCTCCATGTTTATTAAGATAATCACCTACATGTTTTTTAGAGGCATTAATCAAATCATATGTAGACTTCTTGAAAGGAGAATTGATATTACCAAGATGATCAAACTCGTGACATATGACATCAAATTTTTGCCACAAGTCATTCTCATCCACCTCATGAATGTCACCATTCAAAGCATACTCATAAATAATATGAATAAAGACATAATATTTTTCATCATGTTATTCAATCATATTCATCCACTTATGATCATCATACTCATGGATCATATAGTTACCTACAATAGCATGAGAATGTCTAACACTTACCTCAGCTTCTTTAAGTGGCTCTGCATGCATGATGTAAGTCCCAAGATCATTTTTATCAATATACATATAAGGATAGTGTCCATATGCATCTACACCATACTCATACAAAATAAAAATAAAAATTCCTTCAAGCTTAGAAGCTCCTTCATCCACATTAGGTTCCTCCTTCTCATTGACATCACAATTCAAATTAGAACTTGTCTCAATGTAAGGTTCTATATGAAACCTTGCAAGAGGATGTGTCCTAATTGTCACCTTGGTCACATACCTCATCCTAAAGGCCAAGAAAGACCAATTAGATAAAAGGTAGCCACCAATATTAGAAATGAAATCCCTTGATAGGCAGATTGCAAAATGAGTTGGGAGATTAACAACAACTATGTCTTGTAAGATAGGAAAACTAGAACAATCATGTAGGAAACTTTCAAGTTTTTGATCATTCCTATGGTTTTGGTAAGGGTGACATCTATTTGTAGAACTCCTTTAATATGAGGCTCATAATTTAGACCTAATTTATCAGCTACCACCTTGGGCATGACTAAATTTGAAGCTCCACTATCCACTATATAGTTATGGATCAACTTGTCGCCCACTATGAGAGTGAGATAGAATGGTGGAGGTTTCTCAACTCTAATTGAAGGTTCAACAATGGTATTAAGAAAAATTTTAAGGACAACATGACTCCAAATTTAATTTTAAAGATGGACATTAGTAGGGATAGCAGATAACTACTTTTTCAGGAGCTCTTTTTGGCTAGGCAAATGCAGAACATCCTAGAGAGAAATGGATGTTTTAGTACTTTTCAAATAATATAAAATATTTAAATAAGCCATAACTAATTTTTCTTATATTTTTGGAGGCAAAGAAGTGCTTGGATCTTGAGGAGTTAGATTGCCTTGCAAATTTCTTCTAGAATTTTGATTTGATGGAAGTATAGGAGCCTTTATGACTTTCACACTTGCAGTTATGCCTTAATGCCTTGTAGGAGGATTGGATGAGCTAGTGAGAATGTTAATACCACCTCCTAAAGCCTTTTTTTTGGATCTAGTGTTGTTTGTAATAGAGGTTTCCTTAATTAAGCATATAAGTGTCCTCGACCAAGAAGTTAGTGAAGATATCTTCTTGAGGTTGTCCACCTTCACTTATCTACATCATATCCTCATCCTCAGTAGATAAGAAAGGATTAAATTCATATTTAACAACAAGATCCCACTCTCCACCTTCATTAGTATCCATAAATTAGCCTTGTTGCCAATTTTCACCTTGCACCAAATTACTATGAATTATCACCTTCTCTCTTGCATTGGTGGTAGATTTGGGATTATATACATTGGTAGTCCTATTGGGATTAGGTTGCCATTAGCCTTTTCCTCTTCCAAATTTTATACCAGACTATTGATGATAAGGATATGAATTTTGATAGGCACCTAGTTGTATGTTGGCTTGCCTAAGCTGATCTCTTAGCATCTAAATTTTTACATCTTTGTCCATGACATTGTCCTCCTTCTTAGGAGTATCTCTAGGCTTGGTATTGACATTGGGAGTTTGAGCCACATTCAAAGCATCAGTAGAATCATGAGATAATGGATGCATAGACACTATGGGTGGAAATGTTATAGCTTGGATGAGATTATTTTTAGCCTTGATAGTGAGCTTATATGCTTCAGGGAGGGTGGAACCACCCATTTATCAAAGCATGATAGAAATTTCAATGCCAATAGCTCTCAAATAGGTTGAGAACACAAAGTTGGGAGGTGGCCTCATAGGAGGAGGTAGTCTATTCCAAGTCTTCTAAAACTTCATTAAAAACATGTTTCTTTGGCTCCTCTTTTGATTACATTAAGCTAGTGTATAATAGAGGTATGGTCACTCTCATTTCCAAATATTGCGAGCAACAACACTCCAAATTCATCACATGACATGATTCATCCACCTTCTAAAGTCATATACTAGTAGAGAGCCTTCCTTCTAAGGGACATGGAAAGGATTTTGATATAAATTTTCTCTTGAGTGATATTATGGAAGATATATAAGTTGGAAACATCTCTAATGTGTTCACTGGGTGTAACATGACTCTCACCATTGAATAGGGGTATACCTTTTGTGGCATTGGGAAGAATAACATCATATGCTTGAAGGCAAATTAGATTTTATTTATTGAAATTAGGTAAAGCATGAGGTCTATCCATTTATTCTTCAAAATATTTAATATCTTCAATTTCCTCAATTTTGTCAACCTCTTCCTCTCTAGCAAAATCTACTGGTTCTCCAAAGGGCAGATTAGTTCAAGGATATTAAACTTCAAGGGGAAGTTTAGGTTGAAATACTAGGTCAATGGGATTGAGAAATCTTCTAGAGGATAACCTAGTGAGAACCATGAATTATGTGAGCAACTTTCTAATAATACAATGGCCTTGAACCATATTTACCATGATGGAGTCACCAAATGCTGAAAAGTAGCACACCAATTTGTAGATGATATTGGTAAAACCAGCATTAACCTTGATAAATTATCTTAAAGACAACATCCCACTAGGCATGCCAAAACTATTGTCACCAAATATTACACCCTAGAAGAGGGTGTTCAATCCTCTTTCAGATTTAGGCAACATGGGAACATTTCCAGGTATGTGGGTGTACCTATTGTGGAAATGAGCATCTAGATTTAAAGGGCTAGTTCCCTAAATGTATCATGCAATGCTTATCACCTAAAGTACTACTCACTTATGGGGAAAATATTTATAAATAATATGAATGGAACCTATTCTATAGATGTGATACATTATATTATCTCCACATGACCATCATATTCCAAGCACTATGAAACAAGGCATACAAACTAGTCTCAAAGTCCTAAAGGATTCTAACATGAGTATTTCAATATAGAGGTGGGATGTGTGAAACAACATAATGAAAATGAACTAAAAGGTAGATTGCACATTTTAAGGATAATTATACACTTTAAATATTTTGACATAATTAACTACACTCTATATGACCTATTAGAATAAGAACTCTGACTCAGATATGGAAGGATAAAGGAAAGAAGGATAGAGCATTATCACTTCTTATCACTATAAATCACTTACACACTTAGATAATTGTTAGAGAACTAAAAAATAGACTTGAAATAATGTTCAAAGGAAAAATATGACATGAATTTAGTAGAGCTTCACCATACATGGTGTGGTATCCCCTTACAAAGGCCAAAATGGCAGCTACTTATAAAACTTCAAAGAGAGGAGAAAAGAAAAAAATTCAAGAGTCACTGGAACACATTTCCAAGCATGAGAACTAGTTATGTTGTAGGTGAAATTGAGTGGGAAATAGACCATGAATTCTTCTTAAGATAGATATCATTATAATTCATGACAAACTTTTCCAAAATGGTGTAGAGATTCTTCGGCTTGCCTTTATGAAATTGCTTTCATTATGAACCATCTCTCAAGTATTTGAAACTGAACCAAGAGAGTTGACATATATGGACTATTTGATGGAGTTTTAAACATGCTATAATAGTCATAACATGTTCCCCTAATTACTAGCTATATTATAGACACTTGTATTCACCATCTATAGTCATTCATTGCTTTCCTAGACCTTGTTCTTCACATTTGGTAGTCACTATTCATCTCAGACCTCAACTAAGATCTCATGATATTACATGAGTCTAAAGAGCTCACTCTACTTAAAAATCCTTGATCCTACATATTTATCCATGTGGCATTCCTTTGTCACATTGATCATTCCATTCTCAGCCATGCCTCTAATATTTGCTTGTTTTGATCAAAAAGGGCCCTTTAATTCAACATTTATCTGTCAAAAATCAATTTGAACCAATCACATTGATCCAATACTACATTTTCTCTTGGTTGTTGAGATCTAACTTAGCTTGTTGACATATTGACCTTTGCTCACACCATCAATCTTGATCTATATGATCAAGTACCAACCATTGATCTTGCCCCTTGACTTGTCAACTTTATCCAAGATTATGCCATGTGTCAAACACACATTAGTTCTTAGGATTCACTATCATTTTATAGCCTCACACACTTATGCCATGTGTCAACCCCTCAAGCTCCTTGACTGTTTGACCTCTCTCACATTGTTGGATAAAGATGTATGATATATTACAAACCATTAGATCAACTAGGACCCATTATTTGAAATCTAATGGTTACTCCATGATCTTAAAATTGATGTCCTCACTCCCATAATTTTATGTTTTCATGACCATCATTGACTTCTTGTAGACCATCAAATTTAAGATCCAATGGATTTCTTTTGCTCTGTTTAAAACTTGACATCTACACGACTGTCATTTAACATCCTCATAAACATATTTAACATCCCTTAAACCATCAAATTTAGGCTTGTATGGATTTTTTTAATGGTTTAAATTTGACGTCTATGTGAACATATCATGTTATTTAACCAACTTTGAGGAGTTATATCTTGAAGCATAAAAATCATGGAGGGACCAAATTTGTTGGAGATGTTCCTAAGACCAAAAACATTATGCCCACTCAATTTTTTGGCTCTAAGAGTTTTCTAAGTGAATTTACAAAAAATTTAAGTTATTTCACTTGTGTCATTATGCATGACACTTTGAGAATGGTCTAGTTCAAAATGGCTATGGAAATTTAGTGAATTTTATCTAAGGAGCCAACTTTGCATATGCATAACTTTTATCTCACTTCATTACATGACTTGAAATTTAGCACAAAATAACTTGGTACAATTATGAATAGACCCATATGATCATCTAATCTTGAAACTACCACATGTGTGAGATATAACATCATCAAATTGCCCATTTGGTTTTATTTGAGTTCCTTTACAAATTGGCTAAGTATGGAAACTTAGCAAGAAATGTCTAAGAGGCCAACTTTGAACCCAAATAATTTTTTTTGTGTTTAGATGCATGTCCTAAAATTTAGTGTTTATTAATTTGGGACTAATGTGATCACAACCATATGACCGATTCTCCCTAACTCATCCACATGTGGTAATGATGATGTCAGAAAATTGCCTACTTAGAATTTTTGCCACTAGACCCAAATGTCTAGATGAACACCATGAAGACTTTCCACTTTCATATATGACTTCAAAAATGACCCTTAAGATATAAAATTGCATAAATATTAAACTAGACAATGACTAAAACTATAATGGCATATAAAATGACATCAGATGAACTACAACATGCCCTATGATGTTATAATCAGCCCCCTATTTAAGATTTTGACTATAGGGGGTTGATCCATTTTAACTTGTGGTAAAAATTGTCAAAAATACCCAAGTAAGAAAATAAATTAGTCCAAAAATTACTAGTAAATATAGGATCACAATCACCTATTATAATATTTGGGGGTCCCATTTTAGCTTGTGAACTATATCCATAAAATTTGATGTTACTATACTTGATACAAAAGGATGTGACAAGGCATTAAATTGAACATATTTGGTAGTATATCCATGAAAACCATGATGAAATTTTTCCCTTCTAACTTAGGCAACCCTGTGATGAAAACCAATGACACTTCATCCCACCTTTGGCTAGGAATAGACACTAATTATAAAAGACTTGGGTTCTTAATTGTCTCACCCTTATTATACTAATACATCATGCATTATGTCATAGATTTATAAACTTCCCATGTTAGGCTTTCCAAAAACAATTCTTATTTAACTCTATGTGATAATGTATAGAAGTGTCTGATTTAAATGTTGCCTACACTTTAGGCACAACATGGGAAGTTCTACGAGTGTGGGACTATGAAATTAAAACAACCTCCAAATAAGGTTAGCTCCTCTCTATTATAATTCATAAAATAAAATATTTACAAGGAAAATGGGAAGAGAGTTAAAAAAAGAGGTTATGTACCAAAATAGAAGGATTTCTCCCTCTCTAAATATGACACAACACATATGAAATAAATAGACTAATATATATTAGCACAATATATTAGCTAAAAAATAGGTAAGATCTAACCTGAATATGGGAATGTAACTAGAGAATCAAGAAAAAAGTTGACGGTTAGATAAATGACCCACAAGTCCTTTAACCAATTGCAGGAAAATTTACAAAGTTGTTATTTAATATAGAATAACACTAATAAAAATCTTGTATAAAACATACGTTGAGTCTAAATTATTTCATAAATTAAAGTAAGGATTTAAACAGATTTAAGGAAGGATTCTCTTCTTAAAAATATATGATTGCATATATATAAAATAAAAAGAGGATGAATAAATTAATTCCCAACTATAAAAGATTAGAAGTAGAAGAAAATTCAATATAAAAGCTTTAATTTTGTCCATGCTCTATCTAGCTCGTGTAGATTTTAATAGGTGTAGCTTCTTTTCAAATCTTTAGCCCATATTTTTTTTATTCCTTTGAAATATTTAACTTCAAAATGTTTTATTATTAAAATAATAGGAATCTTAGTTTATGAAAATTTAAATAAAAGCTTAGTAGGTCACTTCTACCCATGGATTTATTTTTAAATAAAAAATATTCTATTAAAGTTAGTTTTTTATGTCTTCTCTTCTAGAGAGAAGCTTTTATTAAAGTTAGCTTGTTTATGTCTTCTCTTATAGAGAGAAGCTTTTAATTAATTCATCCACCAATAGATTTTATTTTCTTACCTCTTTTTAATGCATAACCTTATTATTTGAATTATTGGACGATCCCACTATTTAAATAAATCTTTAGCTCTAAAAAGGCCTTTTATATCTATTTTCACTTGGATTTTCACCCTTTTAGGCGATACCTTAGACATCCTCATCCAAGTGACACAATTGAAACACCTCTAGGTTGTGGGTGAGCCTAAGAATGAGGTGAATCTCTAGATAGAGCTAGCTCCCTTGATGTACCACTTGTAGACCACTACTACACTAATGCTTGTGAGGGAAAAGGGAGAGAGAAAACTAAAATCAAACTATCCTAAAGGATTTGATACACCAAAATATTTGATGACTACCAACCAACTACATGTTACACATGAGAACAAGGGACTAACCAAACATACACTTCTCCAATCTGCATCTTCTCACATCAATATTTCATTATGAGGTTATGGTGAATGTTTAGGCTAGGAGGACTAGAAAAGAGTCTATAATGACACTATTTAATAGGCTAACTCACTCAACCTTGACACTTCCTATAACACTTCACATGAAATGTAAGAAGAAGCTTTCTAACTATAAATAGTTGAGAGAATGAGACAACATGTTAAGGAAGCAAGAGTCATCTCTAAGCACGATCAATCATCAAAGTAAAACACACTATGAATAGTCATGGAAGAAGTAAAAATTATTAGTATTTATTGATCCATGGTATGCAAATGAGTAGGGTTTCACCTTACTTAGGTAGAACATGATTTACAAAGGCCAAAATGGTCATTTCTTATAGAACTTGAGAGAGAGAGGAGAAGAGAGAAGCCGAAAGGTCATGAAGATACTTGTCAAGATGATAAAATTAGTTACATACGCATGATAAGAGGATATGAAATGGACCATGCAAGGTTAGAAGATACAAGTGGCTTCCCAAGTCATGAAACTCATGAAAAGTGGCATGAAATTCCCTTTGCTAGCTCAAAAAATTACCTTCATGATTTAGCCATGTTTGAATGTCCTAAAACTAACAATAGATAAGTCTAATTATTGGAATTATAGGTAAGGCTTTCAAACATGCCTCTCCATGTATTGGTTGTAGTCTTACTCATATAGAATCTCCTAAAAGTGAGCCATCACTACCTATAGTCTAAAAAAATCCTTTTTCAATCACCCTTCACACTTGGCCTTGAAATTGGCTTCAATTTCTCATGAAAATATATTAAATTGAGTGGATGACACTTTTCAATACCCTCCATTGTCTTAAACTACTCATGTAAACATTAAAAATCCATCCACTTGAAGTTGTCACACTTCTCACCATCATATTCACTATGCCAGTTTTGAATGGCTAAGATGAGAGCTCTAGTATGCACACACTGAGTTTTTCCAAGGCATTAAATATACATGAGGAGTTATTTTAATTCTCAATATTCCTTCCAAAGTTGATTTCATCTCTTGAAACCTCCTAGAACCTGCATAATGCACAAAATAGTAAAAAATACCCTATTTTGTACCCCACATGTACAATTTTGTATAGTAAAAAAGCATGAGTAGCAGCCTGATTAAGTATTTTACAAAATCCAATCACTTTCATGGTAAAATTATTCCATTATAATAACTTTCCATCTCCATTTCCTCAAACTGGTCACTAGCAAGGGTTTTGGTGAGTCTAGGCATGTTTTACCCTCTTAAGCTTCGTTCATAAATATGGGACATTGAAGTTGTAAAAAATTTCCATAAGATAAAATTTAAAGGCCTCCATCAACCTCCTTAAACTCCTTATATCTCCATGTAAGGTGCCAAGGGAGATATGAGCATTCAAATTTACCCTATCAAGCTCTTACCATTCATCTACACAAGCCTAATGTTGCCTTTGGGCCAAAAATGGATTCCTTGTGATTTTTCATGCACTCCAAAATATTTAACACATATTTTATGATCCCATAAACATTTATTGGTCTATTTTAATCCACTCCTAGAGCTACAATTGAAGTTGATTTCACATTTGGTCTTTAGGCCTAAACATGCCTAATAGGCCTGACTGTAACCCTTGTAAGTTTAGACTACTCTTATTATTTTCATCCCTTTGTGTAAAGTATATAATTTTTTATTAGACATTATTCAACTTCCCAAGTTAACCTACAACCCTACAAATTCTCCTCATTTCTTCTTCTCATTTACCAACTAGGCCTAATTGGATCTTGTCTGGTTGGGCTGTGTGTAAGAAATTTTTGACCATTCCAAGAAGAATGGACTTGTATAAGTGTTTTTTGGCACCTATTAACCTTTCATACAGCTCATAATATGTTCCTTTAAATCCCTCTAGCCTTCTATCAAGTTTTTTACCCATTTTGGCTTCATTTGCTTGACTTGTCAAAGTTATAATTTTCATGATTAGCTGACCTCTGAGACAAAATAGTGAGGTATATTCCTCCTTTCCAAAAAAAATGAATGTTTGATAATTTTTATTAGGTCTTAATGACCCTCTGCACCAAATGGATAAGTTATACTCATCCATTTTGGCACTTAACTATCTCAATCTCTCCAAAGACCTCTAAAATAGGATTGTTTTTGTAATCTCTCACCTTCACCTAAGAATGACTTCTCGAGGTTAAAACCTATGTGCTTAGGTTCCCTTAACATGTTATCCATATTCAGTTCATTCTCAATATTTTTTACATTTTCTAAACCATACCTTTCTCCACTTCTAGCTCTTCCTTCAAGCTACAAGCAACATGGGGCTATCCAAGTATGACTGTATAGACTATCTCACTATAAAGTATGAGATTGAGGTGTCAATTCAACATTTTATGTTGGATTAGAGTGTGTGTACACTCTCAAAAAAATTATGAGACATTTCAAAACTATTTTCACGCCTCCTTGAAACCTTCCTATCACTTTCATCCTTCAACCCTCATCAAGATTAAACACTCAATTGTAGGTGCTTATAAGACCTTAAGAAGTCTGTGTAGATTGTTTTACATTATCAAGAGCTTATAGAGGCTGATCTGATCATTATGGAGGATTTATAATATTTATAATCATTTTAACCCTCTATTTACTCTTTCCCATTCCTTGACTGGTTAGGACTGTATACACCTTTCCTAACTATGTTTCATGTATTAGAGGGGGGCACCTATAGGTGGAACTACATGATTTAGACCTTGTTTACATTCATAATGTACTCCTTAAAGTTTTCCATACCATTTTATATCTAAATTCATTAATTATATTCCTATATTAAGGTCCATCACCAATGTATCTAGCCTACTCTCCATAGTGACCCTACAGCCAGCCTATAGGTGTACATTTTGTGATGAAAGAGACTTATCGGTGGTACTGTGTGATCTTATCTTGCATCCTAAGTTATGTAGGTAACCATTTGAAAATAATTAAGATCCTCTTAAATATTTAATTCAACCTATATTGAATTCATTATGTACACTACCACCTTGGGAAACAATGACACTCAATCATTCAAGTCTTGTAGATAACAATGAGAAAAATCAATGTTCAAATAACAACTTTGGGTCTCTTAATAGTTGTCTTCCATTAGTCCTCTATCCTCTATATTTTTTAAATATTACCTCATATGATAGGGATATATAATGATTTCATTAGGAGTGGTCAATACTCTCATATCATTTTCATAAAGCAATCTCCTAAAAGAGCTAGGTGTTCTATTTGGCACTTTTGGGGTTTTGATCCTTGAAACAGTCATTGAGTCTTTGAACATGATCTCCCACCCCCATTTGTCAATCTCACACTTAAAATAGGTCTAAAATGTTATAACCACATTATATGACTTTAATAAGAGTTTCAACATGTGATTCATCACTCCATATGACTGCTCAACTCTTAGTTAAGGCCACCTGTAGGTAGACACTCCACTGTGCAGGCAATGAGGATGAAATTTGTAGGAAGTATGCAAGATTTACATGCTTGTGATAAAATATAAACTTCCTCAAGGTTTCCAAGTGTACTATTATAATTATAAAATACCGATACACCTATCAAAGCTCCCATTACACCATGACTTCATCCTAAGAGGTTCCTATAGATGCACTTTGGGTTGCATATAGGCAGCAAGCATGAAATGTTCCACATACTCAAAAACTATACCTGTATATTCCATTAATATAATATTGATGTGTTCAAATGAATAATTATGATATTATAAATATTGATACAAACTCTCACACTTCCTTTTCAATGTTGAACTACTCCTTCATGGCACTTGTACACATTCATTAATGGTGGAAGATTGTATATGTTGCATATGACTACAAACTCATGGAAATTACTTTGTAGAATTAATTTGGAAGGTAAATGGAATCAATAGATAATTTAAAACATGTAAATTAACCTAACACAACCCCTTGAAGCCATTGTCAAAGCATGAAGATTTGAAAATGGTGGAAAATTGGCCTATCATCCCAAATGAGAACAGTCTACAAACTTGAGATGATTTTCTCATAAAAACACCTTATAAAATGAAACCAAGAATGGAAAACATTATATTATGGAATAAAAATCCTATGTAATCAAACTCAACAACTATATTATATGAAATCATCCAAACAAGATCAAAACCTATAGGGTGCACAGATTAGTAAGTAGAAAAACATAGCTAACTTGTTAAAGATGGTTCATAAAACATGGTTGACCAATATTCAAAATCTTATTAATGAAATGGATCTATCTGAGTTAAATTTCACCTCCCAGAGGTGTTTAAACTTAAACCTCTTCAACTATCTATACCAAACACAAACCTGTTGACTAGTTTCGTGTGTCTAGAAGGGCAAAAAAGGAGCACAATGGTTTTAGCTCAAAAATGACACTTCCAAAGTATTTAAATTGTTTAACATAGTTTTAATAAGATAAATATTTATCTCAAAACCTTCCCCCACATGTCACACTCCCTCATGGGTTGCATAAGTTCCAAACTCTTCTTTTTTTAGTTGATTTCCTAATTTTTAGCTAGATAACCTGCAAGTTTCAAATGGGACTAACATTCCTGACAGGTAATCTGACCTATTAGATGTTTGTAAGGAAAAATATGACACTTAATAAAATTTAAAACTGTGCCACTTGCATTTATGACCCTTGAAAGCCTTTTTAATGACTCAAAGTGACATATTGATTAAAATGACTAAGACCAAGGCTAATAGAGCATTAAATGACATCAAAATATCTATATTACAACCTATGGCATAATAATATACCTCCTAAAACATCTAAAAATCAATTTATTACCTATAGGGTCCCAATTTGACCTAGAGGGTCAAATTTGGTCAACAATATCCTTAGAGAAACATTTTTTGCTAGGAAATTAAAGATGATAATTAAATGTAACTTAGTATAGAATTTTACTCACATTTTATAAAATATTGGAGAAATATTTCCTACTAGGTGTAAGACCTAAAATTGTCGACACCTATTGGGCATAAGATTCATAAAAATAACACCTTTTATTTACATGGTTTCTCCTACCATTCACTTTTTTATCTTTAGAATTCAGAAGTGAGGGTCTAGGAGCAATTACACCCAAGGAGGTTGAGATCAACTCCTTCATGGAGTCCGTAGGAAAATTCCCAAGTGGTATAGGGTGATGTCAAGGGGTATAGACCCAGAAACCAAGCATAATTTCCTTCTTCTGTGGCCTTTACATTCTTCCTCACACAAGGATTTGTATCTATTTTCATCTAAAAAAGTCCTATAAAACATTGTATTTTGCATCACTTTCACCCAATAATTTTGTCTACAACTCATGCTCTATATTTCCATGTAATGGCTTTGAAAATTCATGGGTTTACCAAGTTATAAGCTAGTTGTGTGTTCATTACTTATTATAATCTTATTTTTTCATTGGATGGTGGGAGGGGCTTCTTAGAATGTAGATCTAACATCATGAAAAAAATTTAAGATGTAACACAAGATTAATATCCCAAAAATAGCTCTTACCATAGTATCTAAATCAAATCTATAGTATGAATAGCTTCTTGTCTCTTTGAATTTTATATTTAGCTAGGTGGGCCCATTTCTCATGAACCTTTGTGCTTTGAGCATTGTTATTGAAGATCTAAAGTGGTAGATCATCCATTTTAGTATGATGGTGAGTTGTTTCTTACATACTAAATCAACTAAATTTATCATAAACAACACCTACCATTAAATCTAAATTAGATCAATGGTAGTAGGGATCTATTAGTAAAAACATTTATTGAAGATCTCCTAACTACCAAGTGTCCCTAAATTGTTAAAATCATGGACGATAAATTTTATAAGGCATTTTTAGGTCTTTATAAAATATTTTTTCTTTGTGTTAAAAATTAAATGACTAAATGGGACTCTTTTTAGTATAAAGGTTAGAGGGTATTTTAAGATATGATGTTAGCTTAAGTTCCTCAAAACAACTCTTATTGTTTAGTCTAAATAAGATCAATGATAGAAGGGATATTTGAATTTATCCTTGTTAGGACTTACTCCAAAGTCTTAACATTAGCATAGGTTTAAATAATTAATATAGTTTGTAAAATAAGCATGCTTATTTCTATAAAAGACACCCCATTCAAAATAAATTAAATTTACTTAGGTTGATTAAGTAAATAGGTAGTTAGATGTCCAGCTTGTATTCCCATAAGAAGTTGAAGGTTTTATAGTAGTTGTATTTAGTTATATTTTTATCAATCACAATAAAACTATAAATAAATTTTATTTTATATGTCGAGGGTCAATAAAGTAAAGGCACCCTCTTGTACTTGTTTTGCTTACATTACTAAAATGCTTGTTACCCACCATAATGGGAACAAGATTCAACTTACATGATTTTTATGAATGATTTTATTTTCAATCAATGGTATTAGAGCATGGTTTTGAATATATCTTGGTGAAATTGGTGGACCCCTATGTAAAAGAAGAAGGCTTGGCAAGGAGGGTAATTTTTTTTAACTTTACATTTACAATACAATTTTCAAAATTGTTGTAAAGCTTGTTTGTGAATAATTTTGTCATAGTCTTAAAAGAAAGATTAAATATCCATTTTTTTTTATTAAGGTTAAAGGGGGAGATTTTTTTGACTAGGCTCCCCAAACCTTATAAGCAGTACAAATAAAAAGAGAACAAAGGACCCACTATAACAACCCCACTAGGTTTGACTTAGGAAAAACATTATTTTTTTAATTTAATCAATGTATTCTTTCATTAGATTTCACCATGAGAATATAATTAGTGATTGAGATAAAACACACTAAGTATCTTAACTATAAAATAAGCATGTAACAACTACTTGTTACTAATCACTAACATCATATGAAACAAAACATAACTGAATATAAAAAGTAATTACAGATGTCCAGTCACAACTGGTATAAACATGTAGCCACTAATGTCATGGTATGATAAGTAATAATTAAATCTCATAAAAATAAAATATCAATAATAATAAATACAATATAATGTACAAGATATAAGATAAAAACTCCATGAGTCATGAGTTCCCCAAACTCTAGTATCTACAACAATCTCAAGTGTCATCTCCAAGTAAGTACTATTTTGGGGAGGGAAAGCATCATTTGAGAACTTTTCCACACCAACCATAGACCATCGATACCATTCACAATCGCCCATTAGGGAATGTCCCTCCCTTCATAGATGAGTAGATAGTGATAGTGCAAGAATCCAGAGAGAAGCTAGTACCCGTGTGCTATATGATTTTGAAGAACATGCAATGTACCATAAAGAAATTTGTTCTAACATGATTTCACACAAACATGTAAATCATACATATGAAATGAAAATGTCTAACTAACATTACTTTGGCCAAATTTTTCAATAGTTATTGATCTCTAGGATCAATCAATTTCAAACACACCACTTGATTGGATTACCTTCACCTAGCATTGATGATTCTAATAAGTTAGTGAAGTCCATCTCACTACTTACTTAGTACCAACAATTTAAGATTTGGTAACCATAAATATAACCAAAACATTCATATAGATTACTTATTACTAGCAATCATAAAACATGTTAGACATAGGAATAATCAAAATGCATATATTTAATCTGTCAAACATATGAATAAATATTCACAATATTATTTATCACATAAATAATAAACAAACAAGTATATTTTATACCAACTGGGTATAACATATATTAAGTTGCATATGACAATCAATAACACTATAGTCCATCACTTTTAAGTACACACTACTCAATCTCAATAGCTAGTCATAAATTTTTCAAAGAATCAGATAACTCATAAACCAATTTATACCTTGTATGAACATAATCTTTCACTTAATCAACTTATTACATTTCTAGGAGACTGTATTCATATGGTTATGGTTTCTTGTCCCTCAGAATCCTTATGATTTATTTTAACCATCTATTTAGCTAAAGGTATGGGTTTATGACCCAATACACCTATATATGTTATATTTTGATGAATACTAAAGTCCATATATAGATATGTTTCTTTTATATGAGTATTTGTACAACATAATTTGTACCGTATATAATCACACAAATGATATGTAAATATTATATCAATGGCCATTTATATTTTTTAATCAAGAACTCCATATGATTTCAACAATCATTATAGCTTTCCTCTTCATAAAATATATTAACGATCTTTATAAGATAAGGGATTTAACAATGTAATTTTCCTTCATGGTTTTTATCCCTAGCTAAATAGATTTTTATCATGATATATTCAAAACATATATAACATAAGTTCTCAAGGCAACATAGTCCTTTGTATTATGGTTTACATATAATTATTTGAAAATATACAAATTGCTCTTATATGATACACAAAATTTCCATCAAGTATATAAATATACAAATCACTATAGTTGTGATAAAATACTAGTCATAATTTTTTCTTATAAGCACGCATCCCAATGTGTCTGTCTGTGTGTGTGTGTGTGTAAGTTTGTGTAAGTTATATATGTATACACCCTTGTACATATTAGCATACTAATGGTACATATCATACATAAGTTTACAATGGAACAATATACAATACACAAACCAATAATTCTCAATAAGTATTTGTGGTTTATGCTACGGTATACTAATCATTTATAGTACACATAGTCTATAGATATACTAACCATTAATGAAACAAGCATAGCATATACCAACCGCTAACCACTAGATCAATATTTAATAATATATTTTGAGTTACATTATCTAGTCATACAAGTATACATATGAGTGAAGAGTTTTATATTCAGCATATCAAGCTGAGAGGATACAATTAATATAGTATTTTATATAGTCCTTGTACTAAATAAAATCATACCTATATGTAATTGATTTGGAGTATAATTACACGCACTATCTAAAAATACATAACTAAATATATGGATGTACTTGATATGGTTTTTTAGTTTACTCTCTCAGTCAAACCCTTTTTTACAGTATACTGTTTATAAACATTATTGTTCAAAATATATCGATTCACTTATAATTCATTATAAACTCTATTAATGTCCATGTTGGTTATAATGTGGATTCATGGTTTCATAATAGGTCACATTCCCATATATTATAAAATTACTATTACTATTCATAGTAAATGGGAGTAATAACATATAATTACATATGATTGGGTAAAGTAAAATCTGTAAAGTTAAGGTAGATCTTATGGTCTAGGTTACATATGTGGCAAATTACTATTGATATAAATTTGTATATCAATTTTATGTCCATTAGTAATCAATTATATAATAACCTACATGCTTGCATAAATACTCCAAACTACACAC
The DNA here is from genome assembly GCA_037957365.1 of Torreya grandis. NCBI lineage: Eukaryota > Viridiplantae > Streptophyta > Pinopsida > Cupressales > Taxaceae > Torreya > Torreya grandis. Next base: position 6,841,869 of record JARHVA010000118.1, on the reverse strand, counting down.
ACACACACACACACACACAACATAGAAGTCATTGAATTTTGACTATACTTCACAAATACTTCAGGTATAAATATATATAAATAAACATATATACCGCTATATAGTATATCATATTTCAATAATGGTATAATCCTATCAATTTGTTGGATCATACATACAAAGTTAACTATACATTCAAGATCATTGTTCATATATATGTTAATTCTGAATTATATATATGTTAATTTTGAATTTACTATAATTTTTTGTTTGGATACATTCAAGATTATGGTTCATTTATACAAAATTATGGAGCAATATAATTATATAGATATTGCTTATTTCACAAATCAGTACCTTATATAGATATCATTATAATTTGTATTTATATATATGTACAGATATATATACCTTATCTATTATAGTAATTTACAGTGATCAATACCTAGTTTCATTGTGAACTATTATAGAAATTATATCCATGGAGAATCAATAGATTGCATAACTATAAGGACATTTTACTCATTATATAACTTATGTGCAGTCCATCTCACTTAGTACCTGCATAGATACTTCTACTTGTATTTGTATTAGCTGAGTATTTATTATAAAGTTTTTAATTATATAATGTCTCCATTTATAAAACAAAATACATAGTTTGTTTTCTATATATTGGTAGCTTGATATAAATATCTACCTAAATCTATTTTTTGTATAATCATTCGGTGTATACAGATCATCAAAGATATTCATATTGTTGTTGAAGCCTGCTTCAGCTGGGATAGATATTACTTATATATATAGGCCACTGCATATTTATACATATGTCATTATTATTAAGTATTTATATATATAATATTGTGTATTTTTATTTTGCTAAACTCCAAACTTAAATTTCCCTATACATGAAATTGGCTAATTATATATGTCATCATTTTTAATGTGAACAAAACATACAGTCCATCTATAATTATCTAATTTTATTATTGTATAATATATATTTGTGTTTGTACATTAAACTTACCCAGTAAAGACTAAGAGCCACAAATTTAAAGATTGTCAAACTCCTACTGTGTTTTGCCTTCTCTTTCTCTCCACTTATTCCCTTTTGTGATGCTCTTTCTCCTACATTGCCCGCTCTCTTCTCTTTTCTAATAAAACTTCTAAGTTGCCATCTTTTATTTGCCTTAAAGCTCTCTAACATTATTTGTATGTTTTAATTTCTTTTAAAGCCATTATTTTTTTATTTATTTTATAACTTTCCTTTTTTTTCTTTTTGTATTTCTTCTTTTTTTCTAAAATCTCCACAACCCTTGCTTTATTCACTTTTCCTAAATATATTCATTATTTTATTCATTTTATTTGTTCTATTTATTTTATTTTCAAATTATAATTTAATATAATACATTTACTAATTATAACAAAATCATTTTATTTATTACCAAATTAGTTTAGGTAAAAAATAATTTTGACTTAATGATAATGCAAAAATTATAAAGTCAATTATGTTCCTTTATTGAAATGGCAAGTCACACACTAATACACCAATCATAAGTATAACAATGTATGGTTGTGTTATTATTACATTATACAGAATATCCATGTCTTTTGTTATCTATACCTATTAAGGCATTAAATTGAAATAATGATATTCCCAAATATCATAAAGATAACTAGTTACAATTTTAGAGACATGGGGGTTGGTCTAAATATGAATATTAAACTAAACTAACGCACATATATACAATTATCTAAATGTAGATAACATAAAGAATGTACTAATGTAACCATTCAAACTATGAATATAATGATTTCTATTAATGTGGTGTGCGTAAGGGTTCTATCCATTCCTCTATCATCCCCCAACAACTCCATCTACATCACCCTCTCTGATGATGTTCTCCCTCCATATTGCTTTGAGGGATGAATCTCTCTTACATCCAACTCATGACAAGTAGGTAGTTAGTCCATAATATCATGACATGTATATCATAAAATACTGTTAATATAATAAATCAACATGATCACAATGTAAAAAATATAAACTACAGCTAACTCATAGCGATGTCAATATGAAATCAAAACAACATACAACGGCCCATAACAACATATGACTTATAGCTTAATCAAATAATAATCAAATCAAATTACCAACTATAATTATCCATAGATAATCAAGTAAATTTTCATAGTGAGAAATTAGGATGTAACACCCACTAAGTCCTCAAAAGAAACAAAAAAATATATAGATATAAACAGCTATAAAACTACCAAAATACATCCTAAAATTAGTAAGAGAAATTCCAAAAGCAAAAAGTAGCTAGAAGAGAACTAGAAACCTACTCCATATCTAATTTTAAGTCAACATCTTCCCAACAGCTCTTCATACATTTAAGATTTAAGTCAATTTGAAGGAGTATATTTTTCTTGTCAATATCTTGGAAACATTCACTACATTGAATGTGTTTACCTTTTCTCTTAGAAGATGTCCTTGTATCAAATAGTTATCCCATATGAGATCTTAAGTTTTACACATTTTGGATCTCTATGTGCATAGTTGCCTTATTGTAGTTAACCAATAAAGTGATGTTTTTAATGTTATCATTTTCATATTCAAGAATACTAACCCTCTTTCTAATTCCTTGAATTTGTAGATTGAGATCATTGTTAGGATCTTTTTGTGCCAGTCTATCATTATCCTATTGCAGAATTTTTACTTTAACTTTAAGATCAAACATCTCCCTCATGAACCATCTCATTATCAACTTTTACAAATCAAGTTCTTCCTTAATATTATCATTACTTTGTTTTCCTTTCATAAAATCAACCAAAACATTGAAATTTTCATTCATTTCATGAGCCTAACTACCTGAAAATTCCCTCTCTTTCTCCTTAGGACCATCCCTTGTTTTCCTCTTACCTAAATATATTTTCTTAGTAGATACAAGAATATTTTCCCTTTCCAACCCCTTCTGAGTGTTGATGTCTTATTTGCCAACAATCTCTTCCCCAACCAAAATAGAATTCCTAGCTATTTGCCCTATTTATCTAGTGTTATCATGTTTCTTACTTGAATTAGGTGGCTCTTTGGTAGCACTTCTCAAATGAGTCTTAATGCCAATATCTTGAGGTTTCATAGTATTATTAGTTGCATTGAGTTCTTTTTCCTTTGAAGAATTATTTCATGGATACTTAATCCAGATCTTCTTCACTTTCCTAAAATCAATAAGACTCCCATCATCTTTATTTTTATGGTGATTAGGAATTTTAGGGGTAATCTAGTTCATCCCTGTAAAATATTTATCAATAATAAAGATCACTCTTTCATGCCTAAGGAATAAATATTTATCTTTTTTTATTTTTTCAATGGAAGACTCCATTAAAAGTAGAATATAAAATGGGAGACTTGTGGGTATGGCATGTCTAAAGTAATTTAAAAAATAAATAAAAACCAATGAACAAAAATGAATCTACATTAAAGAGTAATGTATTTCATGATATGGAAAGCCATATCCCCAAAAGGTCTCACCAAGGATTCACGATTGAAAGCATTGTGCAAAACCTCTAATGTTTTTCCTTTTAGCAAGAAACTACTTTTCTCCTTCTTGAAGTCTTTGCCCATTTTATAAACTTTAGTCACCTCTAACTTCAGACCAGTGATGTGTACTATTATTTCTTTAGACACTTCTATGAAAACACCATTGATGTTCAAGGTTCTGTTGTCCCATGATTCCAAAATTAAGATTGAAACATGTCTATCATGACCTTCAATTCTTTCATTGAAGCTCACCAATCTCCTTATTTGAATAACATCCCAAACTTCCTCATTGTTTTTAACCTCCTTGAGTATTTTAGGTCCAATCCTATTAGGCATCCCCATGTGGAAATTATTGGGCTGACTGTATCCATTCATTTTGAACCAAGGGGTTTTTGGGCTCTCCAAACTCTAAAATATATTTCTCCTAAAATTTCTTGAGACAAACCACTCAAACCCATTAAAATGTTAAATTTGAATTTGCATTCTACTCCATGTATCTAGAAGATTCTCCTTAGGAACATTGGAGAGGTCAAAATAAGTTAACAAAGAAAATATCTAACCAAATAAACATATCCATAAAATTCTAATGAACTTTATAAATGTAATTAGGGAATACTCCCACATAATCAAACATTTTGATCATTAAAAACCACTTCCTCATTAATCCTCTGGCCAATATCCTAAGGTAAATCTTCTTTCATAATCCAACTAGACAAACTTGAAGAGCTAACACCCCTATTAATGAACCAATCAGCAACCTTGTTGTCTTCCCAATAGACATGTTGAATGACCACTTCTTTTATAGAGTCTATGACTGAAATAGCCTCATCCACCATCTGTTTGATTGTCTAATTAACTATATTTTTTTTGGAAAAATAATTCACTATATTCAATGAATCCTCTTATGTGTTGAAAAGTTGAACACCAAGTTGTTTGGACAATTTTAAACCCCATAAGGCAATAAGGGCTTCTACCCAGTGATTTGATTTGATCCTTATATCCCCAGCATGAGTAGCCAAAAACCTTCCTTGATGATCCCTTAAAATCCTTCATCCTCCTGAAGGACCTAGATTCCCTTTAGATGCCCCATCAAAATAAGATTTAACCATACAATAGGTGGAAGTTTCCATTTGGACCTCTTTCTTATTTCATCTCGAGGATCATTCTTACCAAAGCATGAAGGATCAATTTTCCAAGTTAATGCTGGTTATTTTCATACATTAGCAGGCTTTTGCCTTTTTCATTGGAAAAATATTGAAATTTTTCACAATAGCCTAAAAAATCCTATTAGCAAAATCACACTTGTGCACTTTTTATTCCTATATATATTTTTATTTATTTCTCCCCAAATTACCCAAATTATATGAGGGAATGTAAGCTTCCATATTTTCTTTAGAAGGTCATTTTGAAAAGGACACTCTCAGGCCTGCCATAATTCAAACATAGAACTAGCGAATACCTAGAGGACATTTAATTCAATAATAAATAAGTTCCAAACCTCATGAGCATAAGGACAATCCATAATCAAATGAAAGACAGTTTCATTATCACTTTCACACAAGGGACGGTTATTGACCAAAATGAAACTTATTTTTCTTACATGATTTCTTGGGGCTCAAAGGGTGGGGGGTGCGGGGGTAAATTAGTCTTTATAAATTTACATTAAATTGCACTTAATCGACATAAACCATTCTAACAAGCATGTACATCTTAGCAAGCATAAGCATCAAATCATAAGAGCATGAAACACATGGACACAACATATATGTGGAAAACCATAAAGGGTAATAAAACCCACTGATGAATCAAATGGACTACAATCCTATAATACAAACATCAATATTTAGTGAAGCACCCACTTTACATAGAGCACCAACCCCAACTAGCTCAACACCAACTCAACTAGGCTTTTAGCAAGCACCCACTTGCAAGGAGGCACTAACCCCCTAGATGACTTAGCACCAAATCATCCACATAAAAAACTTGATCACCTTTCAAAAACTTTATTTCTCACATAATATATTATGATCTTCTCCTTCAAGTTTTTGCTCACTTATCTCCCTCTCAAACTGGCTTCTTGCCTTCTTCACTCAACTAGCCCTCTTCATAGCTTGATTAGGTATTTTGATCTTGATCCTCATATACAAAAACTCTATTAGATATTCATGACACTTATCTTATTTTTTTCATGACCTCATTCTAATCACCAATGATCTATATCATTCTCTTATCTTTTTCTTCTCTCACTCATTAAGCACACACCAATAGGCCTAAATTGTCTTGCTTTTATACAAGTCACTTGATCATATCCTTCTTAGTCAGCAATATATTTAAATCACTTATATCAGACATGAATAATTCTAATAATATTAAATTAACATGGATTAATCATAAATCAATCAATACATTATGTTAGTCATGGCTTAATTCACCCTTACTCCTCTTTAAGGCGTAATGGAAACCTAATAGGTCTTCTTAACACATTACCCTTTGATCTTTCTTGAAGCATATCCAAACACATAACATGGAAGTAAAACATCATATGCCAATCCATTATACCTTATCCAAATCTAATTTAGGTCCATAACCCTTTTTAGTTCCAACTACCACTTGAACCCTTTCTTAAAACACTGTTCATAAAAGGCTTGTGCATATACAGAAACTCTATCTTGAATAACTAAGGCATACACTTAATTTTTATAAATAAACATGGAAAATATTACATTTTAATAAATATATCATGACCTTATGGTAATCACAAACTTCATCTTATGCTTTAACTTAGGGTATACAAGCTCAAACTTTTCTCTATAAGATGTTCACTTAGAACTGCCAATTGACTCCAACACACAATCAAGGAAACATGAAATTATGACACATGATTAAACATACTCAAGGTAATTAAATCCATGAAAAATATATTATATAATCCTTATATAAACCTCTATTAATTATATCATAATCTCTAATGGAAACTATTGGTCTTACAAACAAATATGTTGATCTACTCTCTCACAGACTCTACTCAATCAGACAAGCCATTTTGTCTTCAATGTTATAACCTCTAACACTAAATTTAAATATTATAAAAATAATGTATATATTATTCAATTCCCAAATAATATCACCATTCACTTAAATTCATCACTCTTACATGAAAACACATTAGGAATCATCTTCTCACTTTTGCTTTATTTTCTTACTATCTACACTATTAGGTTTGTTAGTGATTGGCCAAATTGGATCACCAACTATTCACACCTAAGTTATGTAACATATCCATAAACATTAATGGAAAATAAATATAAGTCCCACACTTTAATCTTCATTTACTTATCAACTTTGACTCGATCAACTTTGTGTTCTACAGTAAATCTTTGAAAGATAAGCACTTTTTTGTAGGGTCTGTTCACTTCACCTAAGAAACTAATCACACCTAGAGATGCTTAGGAGACTTTAATAAAACATCCAATCACTTTTTTGTATATACAAAACCATTCTGAGCTCTTTATAATAATATCTTCAACATCAGGTTTTTGTTAGGGTTTTATGAGGGATTAGACCATCTTCAAGTCTTAATAATCATTCATAAAAATTAGCTCCTCTTTCTAGAAACCAATAATTAGAAATTTTAGCTATAAACATTACTAATCTACCATGAATATTATATATTCTAATGAATATGATGTGCATGCCAATGAACACTCTAAAAACCTTCTCACATAGACAAATCTTCATTTTATGCACTTAAGAAACCTTGAAACACTTTTTCAAGCTTTTATTGTAAACCATGACCTAAAAATTCATGCACATACTTAAAATAACTTAAATAACCTCTATTAATGATAATATACTCATCCATGTCATGGTAATTGATCCTAATACCCTATTTGGCCACCATCTCTCTTTTGTTTTTTATACCTTAACCTACAAGTCTCATTAGGCCTTGAATTTGACCATTTAGCCACCCTGTAGGCTTCACCTTAAAAAATTAATATGTTTTAATTCCTGTTGTGTATGCTCAAGTAATATCATACACTCACTCTTCTTTATAGCTTCAATAAATCATCTTCGATGTTAAGTATGGAGCCCTTTGGGGCTATCACATGACCATAGGAATAAATTTTAATTGCCTAAAGAGCAAAATTTTCCATAATTTGACTTTTGTGGAACCTTACTTCACATGTGAGTGGAATATTCCTAGTATATTATAATTTCTATGTTTCCATGTTTTATGGAGTTAGTTGTTAGATGCCTTTTTCCATGTTGGCTTCTTTGTTTTGAGGGATCTAGTTGTTTTTTAGAAAAGGGGATTTCTTCCTTATTATAAGGAGTTGGTTGTGATCACACGATGTTGGTAAATGTGCCCTTGAAAGGTGGAGACCCTAAGTTGGGTGTGTTCCTTCTTGGATGGACTTGTGGATGAGATTGGTATGTGAAACTAAGTTGTCTTGAGTGGATAATGCTTATCTTGGATAAGCATGATGCATTTTCTCCTCCTTTTTTGGATTTGCATTCATTTTCTATATATACAAGGTGTGGTGTGGCCTTTAGAGCTTAATGGTTTATTTATAGGGTGTGACTTTGAGGATCAGATTCAAAGTGTAGGTGTTTCTTAAAGTGAAAGTATTCATTACAGGGTGTGGTTTAGCAACTTGTGAGATACAACATTGTGCAAGTGCAGGTGAAAGTGCAGTTATTTGTGTAACATTTTTTATAGGATATTTTTATATCTCTATGATTGTTCATTGTAGTCTTGGTATTTAGATTAATATCTTTATTTGATAACTTTCATTGGTGGATGTAGCCCACATTGGATGAACCATGTTAAATCTATGTTATCTATGTTATTATCTTATTCTCTCATTTATGTTTTCATAATAATGGTGAATTAAGGAATATTTTCATGATGCATATTATTGCATAGCTTTTGATATGGTTTATGGTAATAATAAATCTGGTTTAAAAGTGTTTTATTCCTAACAACTGGTATCAGAGCCATTAGTTGTGTGTTTTACTGAAGTGATAAATCATAGGAAGGCTATTAGCTTGAGTGGGAGCTATGGGAGAAGAGATCAAATTTAGAGTAGAGAAGTTTGATGGGAATAATTTTGGTTTGTGGAAAATATAGATGAAAGATTACCTATATCAGAAGAAGCTACATTTCATTTTGGAGGGGAAAGTAGAACAACATGTAAGTATGAGTGATGCAGATTGGTCATTACTTGATAGGAAGGCATTGGAAGTCATTTGGCTATTCCTTGAATCCTCTATTGCATTTAATATTTTTATGAGAAAACCACAAAATATCTCATCGATAAACTTGGAAAGTTGTATGAGAAACCTTCAGCTTCTAATAAAAGTTTTCTTATGAAAATATTGTTTAACATGAAAATGTCTAAAAATGGTTCAATATCTAATCATCTAATTGATTTTAATATGGTTTTAAGTATGATCACTTTATTTATAATTAAGTTTTATGATGAAGTTATTGTCAGGAATCTAGAACAAAAAACATGCTCTGACTCCACTATTAGGATCTAGGAAGCACCATTGATTACCACGTACTAGCAACTTAAATATGTGGAATTTAACCAGAAGTAACAAGTAACTAGAATTCAGAAATAACACAGAACATGAGAGACAATACCCAATTGTATTAATACTCTTCCAGAAGGAAATACAACAAAGAAGATGTCACAGTCTTCTTCCTTACACACCTATAGGGCTCCCACACCTCTAGGGCATAAACAGTAAATCTCTTCAAGAGCTCACTCTCTCTCTTACGGTCCCAACACACAACTCAAACACAGAGTTGGTGTTCACCTCCAACCAATCAGTATCACTACTACAAGTACCACCAGTCAATATCACTACTACCAGTACACAAGTGCTCCATGCACTCCAAATCTGAGTACTCCATGCACTCCAAGTAGATCTCTCTTGATCTTGCTACCTATTGTGTTGTTATCACCTTTGATCCTGCTGCCCCGAAGATCACCTTTGACCTCACACACACACACACACACCTGCAAATCAATGATCTTATTTACCCATGTAGATCTCTCTACACCCTGAAGAACCCTTGTCATTGCCTCACCAAGTCCTTATGATTCTCTAAACTAGTACCCCGGTGGATCTTCTCCCTGATCTTGCACACCTGTAGACCAACCTGATCATACACACTCGGCACCCCTGTGGAACTAGTAGGAGCTACCCTTGCTCTCTTCACTCTAAGAAGGAGCTAACCAAGCTCAACTCTAAACTAGAACAAATTACAATACAACCCATGAGTCTATTATATAGATCTCATGCAAACAATAATTAGACATCCAATTACAATAATTAGATCCACAGCTCCAAGGCTAAAATTAGACTTCTTCATGCAAACAATTGGTTCATTAACGAACTATCTGTAGAACTCACAGTTCAAAACCACACAGGTGATCGATGTCAGTCCCTATCTGCCTGGAGATAACCGATGTCAGCCGAATACTGCTGATGTCAGTTGCATTCCTGTCTACCCTTGATCGACGTCAATTGGCTTGACCGATGCTGGTGACTATGACACTCTTCAACCTCCTCCCCTATTTGCATCAGTGAAGCTTTTAGCTCCATAACCTAATAATCTCCCACTTGGAGATAAATAGCTGCATTGTACCTGTACCTATACACCGTCTAATTTGTTTCCTGGATTGTATCCCTCTTTAAGCTCAATCTTGAAGACCAACCACCACACAACCTATGGTGCAACACCTGTCATCCAAGTAACCTGCCAAATCTAAAGTACTTGACCCTGCATAGCATGAATCCCTACTGCTGGTCCCTCTCAGATACTTGAGAACCCACTGAACTACTTTCCAGTGCTTCCTTCCTATATTGACTACAAACTTTTTGACATCACCCACTTCTTGGGCAAACTCAGGGAGTACACATGTACTCAACCTCATCATGTGATTGGGGACCCTATTCTGTGAACTATCCATCCATAAGTGCACTTGTCATTCTGCATCCTGCACTACCTTCACACAATCATCCTGTGACAACATCACCTTGTGATCTTCCCTATCTCTAGGATTACTCATGCCAAAGAATTTTGTTGCTCCCAAATCCTTCATGGCAAACCACTGAACTAACCTTACCTTTAGCTCAGCAAAACCCTGTATGTCTGAGCCTGCAACAAGCTCATCCTCCACATACAGTAACAAGATAATGTCGTGACCATCATCCACCTGGTAAGACAAACACAATGGTTACAATGACACTGAATAAAACCATGCATTGTCATCCACCTGTCAAACTTGTACCACTATCCTACAGCTTCCTCAAGACCATATGACCTAGCCTTCTGTCTCACATATCCATTCTCTCTATTCTTTAACCAAGGAATCCATTCATCTCTCAGTGCTTTTATCTCGGCTGGCAACTCTACCAAATCTCCCATTTGGTTCTTTTCCAAATAAATCATGCCATGCTCCCACTGTTTCTTGGATCCTTCCTACTCTGCAGTGAGCAACTAGTATAAAGAAGAGGAATAACAAATTTGAGGCTTAATTACCCTTTTAGTCCTCCACATGGGCATTTGAGACTACTTGACAGCTTGTTGTCCACCCAAAATCCATTCTAGTGACCTACCTCAGTCACCACATAGTCTGCATCCTACCGACGTCAGTTCCATGCAACTATCCAGGTCACCGACGTCGGTTATCTTATCGACGTCAGTCTCCACCTACCCGACACCACCGACTTTGCCTGTCTGCACATGACCGACGTCGGTTCCTATCTGTTCGATGCTGGTTTTTCTTGACCAACATTGGTCCCTATATTCTCCTATGAGTGATGACTTTTTACCCGTGAGCTTACTTTGAATCAAACCCATGTCCAAATTGCCCTGCTCAGAGTTACTCAACCTTCTCCACTAATCTCTATCTGTCATCTCCTTCATGAACACTAAGGCTTTCCAGTTCTTAAGTCTGTAAAATATATTTGACTTCCTCTTAAGAACATGCATCTCCTTCTTGCTCATGTGACCAAGCCTACAAAGCCACGTCTTTACAACAGAAGAAGAATCAGTAATATAAGTAGATAGATAAAGGATACCTACTTTTTTACCACCTGCTAATTCAAGTGCATCTACTGTGAGAGTTTATGTGCATCTCTCATCACCCAACCTTCCTAAAGAAATTAGTTGCATCTTCAAGACTGGGACCTGCATGACCTTCAACACCCATGTGTTGGCTACCTACAATATTAGCAACACTTCCCCTTTGCCAAAACTTTGACAAGGCTCACCAACCCCTCTATTTGGGGCTGCATGGAAAGAGGCAATAGAATCTATAAACCAAGATTCTACTTTATCCAAGGAACACCCTAGAGCATCCTATGCAACAACACTTGCAACATCTGCTTCTTCAGTTCCTTCATGCTGATCTTTTACCAACCAACAATTTTCCTTTACCTGCTCTTTCTTTCCTTAACACCGTAATTGACCATTCATGCTTTTCAATTCCTCCATTCTTAGTGTACTTTCTTCTGCCATTGCTATACTCCCACTTAATCAAAAACCCCTGAGAGTGACCTATAATCAAACACAAACTTGCTCCCTGCAACCTTAGCTCTGATACCACTTGTCAGGAATCTAGAACAACAAACATGCTGTAACTCCACTGTTAGGATCTAGGAAGCACCATTGATTACCATGTACTAGCAACTTAAATATGCAAAATTTAACTAGAAGTAACAAGTAACTAGAATTCAGAAATAACAAAAAATATGAGAGACAATACCCAATTGCATTAATACTATTCCAGAAGGAAATACAACAAAGAAGATGCCACAATCTTCTTCCTTACACACCTCTAGGGCATAAACAGTAAATCTCTTCAAGAGCTCACTCTCTCTATTACGGTCCCAACACACAACTCAAACACAGAGTTGGTGTTTACCTCCAACCAGTCAGTATCACTACTGCCAATACCACCAGTCAGTATCACTACTGTCAGTACACAAGTGTTCCACGCACTCCAAATCTGAGTACTCCATGCACTCTAAGTAGATCTCTCCTAATCTTGCTACTTGTTGTGTTTCTATCACCTTTGATCCTGCTGCCCCACAGATCACCTTTGACCTCACACACACACACACACACACCTACAAATCAATGATCTTATTTACCCATGTAGATCTCTCTACACCCTGAAGAACCCTTGTCATTGCCTCACCAAGTCCTCATGATTCTCTAGACCAGTACCCTGGTGGATCTTCTCCCTGATCTTGCACACCTATAGACCAACTTGATCATACACACTCGGCACCCCTGTGGAACTAGGAGGAGCTACCCTTGCTCTCTTCACTCTGAGAAGGAGCTAACCAAGCTCAACTCTAAACTAAAACAAATTACAATACATCCCATGAGTCTATTAAATAAATCTCATGCAAACAATAATTAGACATCCAATTATAATAATTAGATCCATAGCTCCAAGGCTAAAATTAGCCTTCTTCATGCAAACAATCAGTTCATTAACGAATTGTCCGTGGAACTCACAGTTCAAAACTGCACAGGCGATCGATGTCAGTCCCTATCTTCCTAGAGATGACCGATGTCAGCCGAATACTGTCGATGTCAGTTGCATTCTTGTCTACCCCTAATTGACGTTGGTTGGCCTGACCGACGCCGGTGACTATGACACTCAACAACCTCCTCCCCTATTTGCATCAGTGAAGCTTTTAGCTCCACAACCTAATAATCTCCCACTTGGAGATAAATAGCTACACTGTACCTGTACTTATACACCATTTAATTTGTTTCCTAGCATATATCCCTCTTCAAGCTCAATCTTGAAGACCAACCACCACACAACCTATGGTGTAACACATGTCATCCAAGTAACCTACCAAATCCGAAGTACTTGACCCTGCATAACATGAATCCCTACTGCTGGTCCCTCTCAGATACCTGAGAACCCACTGAACTGCTTTCCAGTGCTTTCTTCCCAAATTGACTACAAACTTTCTGACAGCACCCACTTCTTGGGCAAACTAAAGGAGTACACACGTACTCAACCTCATCATGTGATTGGGGACCCTGTTATGTGAACTATCCATCCATAGGTGCGCTTGTCGTTCTGCATCCTGCACTACCTTCACACAATCATCCTGTGACAACATCACCTTGTGATCTTCCCTGTCTCTAGGATTACTCATGCCAAAGAATTTTGTTGCTCCCAAATCCTTCATGGCAAACCACTAAACTAACCTTACCTTTAGCTCAGCAAAACCCTGTATGTCTAAACTTGCAACAAGCTCATCCTCCACATACAGTAACAGGATAATGTCATGACCATCATCCACCTGGTAAGACAAACACAATGGTTACAATGACACTGACTAAAGCCATGCTTTGTCATCCACCTGTCAAACCTGTACCATTGTCCTGCAGCTTCCTCAAGACCATATGACCTGGCCCTCCATCTAATGTATCCATTCTCTCTATTCTTTAACCAAGGAATCCATTCATCTCTCAGTGCTTTTATCCCGGCTACCAACTCTACCAAATCTCCTGTTTGGTTCTTCACCAAAGAAATCATGCCATGCTCCCACTGTTTACTGGATCCTTCCTGCTCTACAATGATCAACTAGTATAAAGAAGAGGAATAACAAATTTGAGGCTTACTTACCCTTTCAGTCCTTGACATAGGCATTTGAGACTCCTTGATAGCTTGTTGTCCACCCAAAATTCATTTTAGTGACCGACCTTGGTCACCACATAGTCTGCATCCGACCGACATCGGTTCCATGCGATTGTCTAAGTCACTGACGTCGATTATCTTACCGACGTCAGTCTCCACCTGCCTGACACCACTAACTTTTCCTGTCTACACATGACTAATGTCAGTTCTTGTCTGTTCGATGCCAATTTTCCTTGACTGATGTTGGTACCTATGTTCTCCTGTGAGTGATGACTTTTTACCCGCGAGCTTACTTTGAATCAAACCCATGTCCAAACTGCCCTGCTCAGAGTTACTCAACCTTCTCCACTGATCTCTGTCTGTCATCTCCTCTATGAATACCAAGGCTTTCCAGTTTTTAAGTCTGTCAAATACATCTGACTTCCTCTTAAGAACATGCATCTCCTTCTTGCTCATGTGACCAAGCCTACAAAGCCATGTCTTCGCAAGAGAAGAAGAATCAGTAATATAAGTAGATAGATAAAGGATACCTACTTTCTTACCACCTGTTAATTCAAGTGCATCCACTGTGAGATTTTTTGTGCATCTCTCATCACCCAACCTTCCTAAATAAATTAGCTGCATCTTCAAGACTGGGACCTGCATGACCTTCTTCAACACCCATGTGTTGGTTGCCTGTAATTTCAGCAACACTTCCCCTTTGCTAAAACTTTGACAAGGCTCACCAACACCTCTATTTGGGGCTTCATGGAAAGAGGCAATAGAATCTATAAACCAAGATTCTAATTTATCCAAGGAACATCTTAGAGCCTCCTGTGCAATAACACCTACAACATCTACTTTTTCAGTTCCTTCATACTGATCTTTTACCAACCAACAATTTTTCTTTACCTGCTCTTTCTTTCCATAACACCATAATTGACCATTCATGCTTTTCAATTCTTCCATTCTTAGTGTACTTTCTTCTACCATTGTTAAACTCCCACTTAATTAGAAACCCCTAAGAGTGACCTATAATCAAACACAAACCTGCTCCTTGCAACCTTAGCTCTGATACCACTTGTCAGGAATCTAGAACAACGAACATGCTCTGACTCCACTATTAGGATCTAGGAAGCACCGTTGATTACCATGTACTAACAACTTAAATATGCAAAATTTAACCAGAAGTAACAAGTAACTAAAATTCATAAATAACACAGAATATGAGATACAATACCCAATTGTATTAATACTTTTCTAGAAGGAAATACAACAAAGAAGATGCCACAGTCTTCTTCCTTACACACCTCTAGGGCTCCCACACCTCTAGGGCATAAAGATTAAATCTCTTCAAGAGCTCACTCTCTCTCTTACGGTCCCAACACACAACTCAAACACAGAGTTGGTGTTCACCTCCAACCAATCAGTATCACTACTGCCAATACCACCAGTCAGTATCACTACTGCCAGTACACAAGTGTTCCACACACTCCAAATTTGAGTACTCCACGCACTCCAAGTAGATCTCTCCTGATCTTGCTACCTATTATGTTGTTGTCACCTTTGATTCTACTACCCCACAGATCACCTTTGACCTTGCACACACACACACACACCTGCAAATCAATGATCTTACTTACCCATGTAGATCTCTCTACACCCTAAAGAACCCTTATCCTTGCCTCACCAAGTCCTTATGATTCTCCAAACCAGTACCCCAGTGGATCTTCTCCCTGATCTTGCACACCTGCAGACCAACTTGATCATACACACTCGACACCCCTGTGGAACTAGGAGGAGCTACCCTTGCTCTCTTCACTCTCAGAAGGAGCTAACCAAGCTCAACTCTAAACTAGAACAAATTACAATACAGCCCATGAGTCTGTTATATAGATCTCATGCAAACAATAATTAAACATCCAATTACAATAATTAGATTCACAGCTCCAAGGCTAAAATTAGCCTTCTTCATGTAAACAACTGGTTCATTAACAAACTGTCTGTGGAACTCACAGTTTGGAACTGCACAGGCGATCGACGTCGATCCCTATCTACCTGGAGATGACCGACGTTGGCCGAATACTGCTGATGTTGGTTGCATTCCTGTCTACCCCTGACCGATGTCAGTTGGCCTGACCGACGCTGGTGACTGTGACACTCAGCAACCTCCTCCTCTATTTGCGTTAGTGAAGCTTTTAGCTCCACAACCTAGCAATCTCCCACTTGGAGATAAATAGCTGCACTGTACCTATACTTGTACACCATCTAATTTGTTTCCTAGATTTTATCCCTCTTCAAGCTCAATCTTGAAGACCAACCACCACACAACCTGTGGTGCAACACCTGCCATCTAAGTAACCTGCCAAATCCAAATTACTTGACCCTGCATAACATGAATCCTTGCTGCTAGTCCCTCTAATATACCTGAGAACCCACTGAACCACTTTTTAGTGCTTCCTTCCTAGATTGACTACAAACTTTCTGACAGCACCCACTGCTTGGGCAAACTTAAGGAGTACACACGTACTCAACCTCATCATGTGATTGGGGACCCTATTTTATGAACTGTCCATTGATAGGTGTGCTTGTCATTCTGCATCTTGCACTACCTTCACACAATCATCCTTTGACAACATCACCTTGTGATCTTCCCTGTCTCTATGATTACTCATGCCAATGAATTTTGCTGCTCCTAAATCCTTCATGGAAAACCACTAAACTAACCTTACATTTAGCTTAGAAAAACTATATATGTCTGAACCTACAACAAGCTCATCCTCCACATACAGTAACAGGATAATGTCACGACCATCATCCACATGGTAAGACAAACACAATGGTTACAATGACACTGACTAAAGCCATGCTTTGTCATCCACTTGTCAAACCTATACCACTATCCTGCAACTTCTTCAAGACCATATGACTTGGCCTTCCATCTCACGTATCCATTCTCTCTATTCTTTAACCAAGGAATCCATTCGTCTCTCAGTGTTTTTATCCCATCTGCCAACTCTACCAAATCTCCCATTTGGTTCTTGTCCAAAGAAATCATGCCATGCTCCTACTATTTCCTGGATCCTTCCTGCTCTGTAGTGAGAAACTAGTATAAAGAAGAGGAATAACAAATTTGAGGCTTACTTACCCTTTCAGTCCTCCACATGGGCATTTGAGACTCCTTGACAGCTTGCTGTCCACCCAAAATCCATTTCAGTAACTGACCTCGGTCACCACACAGTCTGCATCCGACTGACGTCAGTTCCATGCGACCGTCCAGGTCACCAATGCCAGTTATCTTACCAACGTTGGCCTCCACCTACCCAACACCACCAACTTTGCCTATCTGCACATGATCGATGTTGGTTCCTATCTGTTCGATGCCAGTTTTCCCTGACCGATGCCAATACCTATGTTCTCTTATGAGTGCGGACTTTTTACCCATGAGCTTACTTTGAATCAAACCCATGTCCAAACTGCCCTGCTCAGAGTTACTCAACCTTCTCCACTGATCTCTGTCTGTCATCTCCTCCATGAACACCAAGGCTTTCCAGTTCTTAAGTCTGTCAAATACATCTGACTTCCTCTTAAGAACATGCATCTCCTTCTTGCTCATGTGACCAAGCCTACAAAGCCACATCTTCATAATAGAAAAAGAATCAGTAATATAAGTAGATAGATAAAGGATACCTACTTTATTACCACCTGTTAATTCAAGTGCATCCACTGTGAGAGTTTTTGTGCATCTCTCATCACCCAACCTTTCTAAATAAATTAGCCGCATCTTCAAGACTGAGACCTGCATGACCTTCTTCAACACCCATGTGTTGGCCACCTGCAATTTCAGCAACACTTTCCCTTTGCTAAAACTTTGACAAGGCTCACCAACCCCTCTATTTGGGGCTGCATGGAAAGAGGCAATAGAATCTATAAACCAAGATTCTACTTTATCCAAGGAACATCCCAGAGCCTCCTATGCAATAACACCTACAACATCTGCTTTTTCAGTTCCTTCATGCTGATCTTTTACCAACCAACAATTTTCCTTTACCTACTCTTTCTTTCCATAACACCGTAATTGACCATTCATGCTTTTCAATTCCTCCATTCTTAGTGTACTTTCTTCTACCATTGCTATACTCCCACTCAATCAAAAACCCCTGAGAGTGACCTATAATCAAACACAAACCTACTCCCTACAACCTTAGCTTTGATACCACTTGTCAGGAATCTAGAACAACAAACATGCTCTGACTCCACTGTTAGGATCTAGGAAGCACCATTGGTTACCATGTACTAGCAACTTAAATATGCAAAATTTAACTAGAAGTAACAAGTAACTAGAATTCAAAAATAACACAGAATATAAGAGAAAATACCCAATTGTATTAATACTCTTCCAGAAGGAAATACAACAAAGAAGATGCCACAGTATTCTTCCTTACACACCTCTAGGGCTCCCACACCTCTAGGGCATAAATAGTAAATCTCTTCAAGAGCTCACTCTCTCTCTCTTATGGTCCCAACACACAACTCAAACATAGAGTTGGTGTTTACCTCTAACCAGTCAGTATCACTACTGCCAGTACCACTAGTCAGTATCACTACTACCAGTACACAAGTGCTCCACACACTCTAAATTTGAGTACTCCACGTACTCCAAGTAGATCTCTCTTGATCTTGCTACCTATTGTTTTGCTATCACCTTTGATCATGTTTCCCCATAGATCACCTTTGACCTCGCACACACACACACCTGCAAATCAATGACCTTACTTACCCATGTAGATCTCTCTACACACTGAAGAACCCTTGTCATTGCCTCACCAAGTCCTTATGATTCTCCAAACCAGTACCCCATTAGATCTTCTCCTTGATCTTGCACACCTGAAAACCAACCTGATCATACACACTTAGCACCCCTATGGAACTAGGAGGAGCTACCCTTGTTCTCTTCACTCTCAAAAGGAGCTAACCAAGCTCAACTCTAAAGTAGAACAAATTACAATACAGCCCATGAGTCTATTATATAGATCTCATGCAAACAATAATTAGACATCTAATTACAATAATTAGATCCACAGCTCCAAGGCTAAAATTAGCCTTCTTCATGCAAACAACTGGTTCGTTAAGGAACTGTCCATGGAACTCACAGTTTAGAACTACACAGGTGACTGACGTCAGTCCCTGTCTGCCTGGAGGTGACCGATGTTGACTGAATACTACCGATGTCGATTGCATTCTTGTCTACCCCTAATCGACGTCAGTTGGCCTGACCGACATCGGTGACTGTGACACTCAGCAACCTCCTCCCCTATTTTCATCAGTGAAGCTTTTAGCTCCACAACCTAATAGTTATAGCTTTTTTAATATTATGTTCTTTTCCTGATAGTTGGGATAGTTTGGTTATGGTTGTGACTAATGCAGTCCCTACTAAGGGAAGCTTGAATTTTGAGGATGTTATAGGTGTGATCCCTAGTGAGGAGATGTGAAGGAAAAGCATTGCTAAATCATCTTCAGGTAATGTTTTATCCATCGATACTAGAGGGAGGCAAAAGGATAAGAGCAAAAGCAACTGTGGAAAGTTAAAAGGTAGATCTAAGTCTAGATTTAGATCCAAGATGATATGTTGGCATTGTGGGAAGAGTGGACACTCAAAGAAGGATTTTTGATCACTTTGGGATAAAAATTCCAACAAGGAGGAAATGAATGAGGTAAATGTGACATTTATTAAATCATGTCAGGATGCCTTAATTCTTTCTATGGATAGTTTTTTTGAGTCTTGGGTATTAGATTTAGGGATTTATTTTCATGTCACCCCACATAGGCATTATTTTATTGATTATGTTCAAGAGAATATAGAACATGTTTATCTTGGTGATGATGAACCATGTGAGATAGTAGGAAAAGGTTATGTTGAATTTAAAATTCAAAATGGTAACACATGGATCCTTAAGGATGTTATAGATGTGCCTATGTTGAGATAGAATTTGGTTTTAGTGGGGCAATTAGGTAGTAAGGGATGTTTAGTATTATTTACTATAGATTCTTGGAAAGTTACCAAAGGTGATCTTGTGATTTAGAGAGGTAAGAAAGTTGGTACTTTATATTTGACTAATAGTGTTGATTCTATTTATTTAGTTGTTACAGATGGAGATGCAACTATGTGGCACTATAGGCTCAGTCATATGAGCCATAAGGGCATGTAGATCTTAAAAGATAAGTTGCCTAGATTAAAAGATCTATATCTAGACTTCTATGAGAATTATGTGTATGGGAAATAGAAGTGGGTTAAGTTCCCAAAGGTTAGACCCACAAAGAAAGAACACAAGTTAGATCTGGTACACTCAGATATATGGGGATCAACTTAGGTATATTATAATGGTGGATATAATTATTATGTTACTTTTATAGATGATGTAACTAGGAAAGTTTGGGTTTATTGCATTAAAAATAAATATGATGTATTTGACACTTTTAAGAAGTGGAAAGCCTTGGTTGAGAATGAAATAGGTTTCAAGATGAAATGTCTCAGATCAAATAATGGAGGTGATTATTGTAGTAATTCTTTCATTGATTATTGTTCTAACAATGGAATCCATAGACAAAGGATGGTTTTATGAACTCCACAATAGAATGTGGTATTTGAAAGGATGAACAAAACAATAATGCAATGTGATAGGAGTAAGAGGTTACATGTAGGGTTGATTTTATAGTTTTGGGTAGAAGTAGTTAGTATAGAAGTATATCTGATTAACAGAGGAGCTTATATTCCTTTGGATGGAAGAATTCCTAAACAAGCTTGGTTTGGTAAGAATGTTGATTATTCTTTTCTTAGAGTATTTGGATGTGAGGTTTTTGCTCTCATTAAGAAAGAGGATAGGACCAAGCTAGAGGCTAAATCAGATAAATGAACATTTGTTGGTTATGGATCACTAAAGATAGGAAAATATTTTGGTCTATAAATGTAGTATTTAATGAAAAAGTCATGCATAAGGATCGGTTACAAGAACAAGATCAAGAATAGAAAGAGTACATAGTATTGGATGACATTATGTATGGAAAAGTATCCAAAGATTTAGTTTAAGAACCTTCTACACAAGGAGCCCAAAATCCTATGGTAAGAAGATCTTCTATGGTAATAAGAGCACCTAAACATTTTTCTCCTTTGATTTATTTATTACTCACTAACAATGGAGAACCAAAGTGTTATCAAGAAGCAATACAGGTAGATGCCAAGTTGAAGTGGGAGCAAGCCATGGATGAAGAGCATAGATCTCTCATGGAAAACCAAATGTAGGATTTGGTAAGGCTACCCAAGGGAAAGAGTGCATTTCTAAACAAGTGGATCTTTAGGATAAAAGAAGAGGATGAAGGGAGAAAAAAGTATAAGGATAGGATGGTGGTTAAGGGGTTTGTACAAAAATATTGATTTTGATGAAATTTTCTCTCCTATTATAAAAATGACTTCTATTAGGACTGTTTTTGGTTTAGTTACAGTTGAGAATTTGCACTTAAAATAGTTAGATGTGAAAACTACTTTTCTTCATGATGATTTAGATGAAGAGTTGTATATGAAGTAACCATAGGGTTATGAGGTCAAAGGGAAGGATAACTATGTGTGCAAACTAAAGAAGATCTTGTATGGCTTGAAATAAGCTCCATGGAAATGGTACAAGAAATTTGATTGTTTTAAGTTGGAACAAGAATATCAAAGGTATCATTCTAACCATTATGTGTACATCAAACATTTTGATGATGGTTCCTTTATTATTTTATGCTTGTATATCGATGACATGTTAGTTTCAAGAAAGAACATACAACATATTCATATTCTCAATAAATAGCTTAATGACTCCTTTTTTATGAAGGATTTGGGTGCTGCAAGCAAATCCTTGGTATGAGGATTTATCATGATAAGAAGGAGAGGAAGTTAATTTTATCCTAATTAGAGTATGTGAAGAAAGTCTTAGAAAGGTTTATCATGTTGGATGCTAAATATATTGGTACTCCTTTGGTAGGCCACTTTAGATTATCAAAGGAGTAGTGTCCCAAGATAGAAGCTAAAAAGCTTAGGATGTCCAAAGTACCTTACTCATCAGTAGTTGGTAGCTTGATGTATGCCATAGTTTGTACTAGGTTAGATATTGCCCATGCAGTGGGAGTTATGAGCAGGTATATGAGTGATCTAGGTTATGAGTATTGGCAAGTAGTGAAATGGATTTTCTGGTATTTGAGAGGAACCATTGATTCTGATTTATGTTATGGTGGATTAGATACCACTTTTCATGGTTATGTGGACTCAGATATGGTAGGGGATATTGATAGCAGGAGAATTATGCCAAGATATATATTTACTGTTGGAGATATAGCAGTTAGTTAGATTTCTAGGATATAAAAGGTTGTGGCTTTGTCAACCACAAAAGAAGAGTATATTGTTACCACAGAGTCTAACAAGGAGATAATTTGTTTATAGGATTTATTTTGAGAGTTGGGGCATGATCAGGAAGTTGGGAGATGATATGGTGATAGTCAGAGTGTTATTCATTGGGCAAAGAACTCTACTTTCCACTCGAGAATAAAACATATTCAGTTACATTATCACTTCATCAAGATAGCTTTGGAGGAGAACTTGGTGAAGCTAGAGAAGATTCATACTAGTCAAAATCATGTTGATATGATGACCAAAGTGGTCACATTGGACAAGTTAAGACTATGTTTAGATTTGGTTGGCCTTAGTGGTCATGAAACAATGATAGATTCTGTTCAAGAGAAATGGTCTCCAAGTGGGATATTATTGAGTGTAGAGCCCTTTGGGGCTATCAAATGACCATAGGAATTAATTTTGGGGGCATAAAGATCTCCAAGGATGTGGGGAATGTAGTTTTCCCTACTTTACCTTTTGTGGAACCTTGTTCCACATGTGAGTGGAAAATTCCTAGTATATTTCTGATTTCTATGTTTCTATGTTTTATGGAGTTAGTTGTTAGATGACTTTTCCCATGTTGAATTCCTTGTTTTGAGGGAGCTAGTTGTTTTTTGGAAAATGGGATGCCTTCCTTGTTGAATTAATTGGTTGTGATCACATGGTGTTGGTAAATGTGCCCTTAAAAGGTGAAGACCTTAAGTTTGGAATGTTTCTTCTTGGATGGACTTGTGGATGAGCTTGGTGATGTGAAACTGAGTTGTCTTGAGTGGATAATGCTTATCTTGGATAAGCATGATGTATTTTATCCTCCTTTCATGTATTTACCTTCATTTTCTATATATACAGGGTGTGGTGTGGCCTTTAGAGGTTGATGGTTTATTTGTAGGGTGTGGCTTTGAGGATCAAAGTCAAAGTGCAGGTGTTTTAAAAAGTGTAGGTGTTCATTACAAGGTGTGGTTTAGCAACTTGTGAGATACAACATTGTGTAGGTGTAGGTAAAAGTATAACTATTTATGTAGCATTTTCTAAAGGATATTTTTATATCTCTGTAAAAGTTCATTGTAGTCTTGGTATTTAGATTATTATTTTTATTTGAGAATTTTCATTGGTGGATGTAGCCCACAATGGATAAACCACAATAGATCTGTGTTATCTATGTTATTATCTTGTTCTCTCATTTATGTTTTCATAATAATGGTGAATTAAGGAATGTTTTCATGATGCATGTTATTACATAGCTTTAGATTTAGTTTATGGTAATAGTAAATCTAGTTTAAAAGTGTTTTAGTCCTAATATTCCAAGCTTTTTACAAATCTTCAGAGATCAAATGAGGATTTTTGTAGCATCTTCAGAGCTACATACATAGATCTTAAAAGTTGACCTTCTAATTATTTACAAAGGCCTCAATACCTCATATACAACCTCAAACTAACTCTCTCATACTCAAACATTGTCAAGTATTCTTCAGAGCATTCACATCTTCATAGATCATTCAGATCATCTTCAAAAATGCTTACACACATCTTTAGATAAAATAGTTTCTTCTTCAAAGCTCACTCATTTCATCATGCTACCTTAAGGCTTACTTGATCATGTCAATGATATTAATTTAACATAAATGATAACACTTATTCCAATAACTCAAAAATAAATGATAGTTCTCCATAATCTCCTCCTTAATCAATGAAAATGTTCAACAATCTCTCCCTTTGTCATTGATGGGAAACACACTCAAAAAATTATGTCAACCACTCTTGATGACAATCATCTCTTAGACGTAGTTTTTACCCATTCTTATCCTTTATGATCTTTCTTGGTCTTTTTCCCTCTTCGACATTAATGATAAATATATTTCATAACTATCATTTATTTTAGAATAAACTCAAATTACAAGACCATTTTAACATAGATCAAGTTTAGTCAATAACCCTAAATAGCTCCCCCTAAAACCATGCATACCTTCTTGAAATAACTCACCTATTATTTAATGTAATGAGCATGATTAGCTCCCCCTCAGTACTTGACTATTTCAAGGATTGATAGGGGTAGGAATTACACCTAATTCCTATCTTAGGTGTTCAAAAGTTACCTTTGGTATTTATTTGGTCAAGATGTTTGTAATTTGATCCTATGTAGAAACATATTCAAGTTTGACACTTTGTTCACTTACCTACTCTCTTAGAAAATGATATATGATGGGAATGTGTTTGGTTCTTGAATGCATGACAGGGTTCTTTGAGAAACTTATAACACTCATATTGTCACAGTAGTTAGGGATTGGACCACCATACTCCACCTTGTAGTCTTTTAGGGTCTATCTCATCCATAGGACCTATGTGCAACATGATGCTTCTAAAATTTACTCAACCTCACAAGTGGAAAAACATACTAATGGTTGTTTATTGCTTATCCATGACATTAGGCATCTTCCTAGGAAGAAATCTCCTCCACTTGTACTCTTTTTATCATCTCTACTTCCTGCCCAATCTGTATTTATGTAGGCTATCAAATTGAGCTCCTTCATTTTTGGATACCATAATCCATATTATATAGTCCCTTTGAGATACTTGAGTATCCTTTTGATCACTTGTAGATGATTCTCCTTTGGATATACTTGAAATATTCACAAAATACCTACTTCTTATATGATGTCAGGTCTAGAGGTAGTGGTATCTATCATTAACCTACATGACGTATAATTGACCTTTGAAAACTCATCTTTCTTACTCAACTTACATCTTATGATCATGGGTGTACTAACTACCTTGTAATCTTCCATCTCAAACTTTTTCAACATCTCTCTTATATACTTGGCTTGTGATATGAATATACCTTTTTCAGATTGAGTGATTTACAACCTAATAAAGAATGATAGTTCTCCTAGCATAGACATCTCAAATTCTGTCTTCATCACCTCTATAAATGCCTTTGTCATGTTCTCATTATTTCCATAAAATATGATGTCATCCACATAAACAACTACTATCAAATGATGATCATATTTTATTTTTATGTATAGATTATTAACTACAACTCCTCTTTTGAATCCTCGATTTAGTAGATACTTGTCTAACCTAGCATACCAAGCTCTAGGAGCCTGATTTTGACCATAGAGAGACTTTTTCAATCTAAAAACATACTATTTGTTATATCTTAGATAAAACCCTTTAGGTTTCTTAATGTGCACTTCTTCTTCTAAATTCCCATTCAAAAACGTAGATTTGACATTCATCTGGTATGCTTGAATCTTTTGAATCCTAGATAAGCTAAAAATAATCTAATTGTTCCAATCTATCTACTAGTGCAAAGGTATCCTCAAAATCTACCCCTTTAACTTGCACATATCCCTTACATACCAATCTATCCTTATTCCTAATGACTTCTCCATCTTCATTAAATCTACTTATAAACACCCATTTTGTGCCAATGATATTCTTTTCTTTAGGTCGAGGAACTAATTTCCAAGTCTCATTCTTCTCTATTTGATCTAAGTCCTCATTCATAGAATATATCCAAAAAAATTATTTTCTTTCTTCTATAAGATTCTTAGGTTCAATATTGGATAATAGAGCAACATTCTCTTGATTTAAATTACTTACCAATCTTCTCCTTGTTTACATACCTGCATTTTTATTGCCAATGATTAGAGATTGGGGATGATCTCTTAGAATTTATCTTAAAGGTCCTTTTGAGTCTTATCTTTCTTCAATTTATTCTTCGTCTTCATCAATTTATATATTTTCCTCATCATTATTGAATTCTAAATTCTCTAAAGTATTCTTTGACTATGAGTGAGATTTCCTTATCTCATCAATTTTTACATTGGTACTTTCTACTATCTTTTGTAGTCTCTTGTTATAACATATATAGGTTGAGATCATTGATGAGTATCCTAAAAATATGCCTTCATCAGATCTAGAATCAAACTTACCCATGTTTATATTATCTCTTTTGATGAAACATTTTCTTCCAAACACTCTAAAGTGTTCTAAATTTATAGGTCTGCCCTTCTATAGTTCATAAGGAGTCTTGTTACCATTGATCCTTATCTATTCTCTATTAACAATGCAAATAACAGTATTAACTACCTCTCTCCAATATCCATCAGATAATATAGACTCATGAAACATATTTATATCCATCTCTTGAACTATTCTATTCTTCCTTTCCACTACCCCATTCTATTAATGTTGGAACATAACTAGATATTAAAAGGGGAGTAAATAAGTATATCAATAAAAACTAGCTATTTAAAAACTTTGAAAGTAGATTAAAATATATATGTAGATCAAATAAAATATGTATATATCACCCACACACAAATACACATGACATCAGATGTATACATGGAAAACTCAAAGGGAAAAACTATGGTGAGAATAGCTACTAGAATATATTATTCTAATCCAGCCTCACTAGAAAACCTCACTAGTTAAAATGTTTAAGGACACCAATCCTAAGGAGACACCAATCCCTTGATTTAAGAGCACTAACTCTAAGGAAACACCCACTCCCTAATCTAATCACCCACTCAGCTTATCTGATGGCACGAACCTATCAAACTTTTCTATGGAGATACAACTCCAATTTACAAATTAAATTCATACATGAATCCAAATCTCTATTCTTTGTTACAATTATAATCTACAACTTATCATACTCTACACATTCTATTTGTGCCTTTCTTCCTCTCTGCACTTCTCTTCCCCCTCTAGTTATGTGTCTTTATGATTTTCTATTTGACACACTTCATTGTCTTTTGCTCTCTACCTCTATTTGTATTCAACTTGGATTAATAGCAAATGCAATTTTACCAAAATTATTTTATTTTTCCTAGATATCATCTATATATAAATAAATTATCTAGGGTTCTATATCTTCTATGTGTTCACACTCAAACTGCAACACATCGTGCCAATTCTGGACTCTAGTTCATTAATATTTGGACTGTAAGTTTCTTACATCTTGATTCCATGCATCACACCATAATTATAGGTCTATTTGATATATATATCATCTATTAGACTTATTTTTTGATGCATAGGCTCTTTAATATGGATTTTATTGATTAGATTGATCAATCTCATTATCTGTGTTGAGATATAGAGCTTATACAAAAGTTCCTGCATGTTTTTCCAACTAACCATTTGTCTAGATATGACTTTAAATTTTGGTCATTGATCTTGCCTTTAGTTCCATGATTCAAAGGTCCATATTTAAATATCTTAACTTTAAAATGCATCTATTCAATCATTCTTTGACAGGCTCGTATTCTCCATTAGATCTTTGTACACTTCCAAATTTTAGATTTGTTATATTTAAACCATGTTTATTGATCTCCCTGATCTGAGCTCTCACATGTCATCTAATCTTTAAAATTACATGAACTTTACCTTAACTTGGTCATTAAACTTTGACACTTTGACCTCATCTCATTTCTTCTAATATCTTTGGATCGCTTTCACTTCATCGATCTTCTTGAACCTGCTCAGTCTTTAACATGCCACTATGATGATAAAGATCAAGTACTTTATAGCATTTAATTCCATTCATTCCATTGGATCTCCTTTGCATAATCACCCATGCACCATTATATATTATGATAATTTTGATATTTATCTTTGATAGGCTCACTCTCATTGGTACTTTATCTGACAAACTCATGTGCTCATGACACTTAACATTAACGCATTCACTTGGAGGGACCTTTGACATTCTAACTTCATCACACTCTATTAGATCTCTAATGTCTAATTAAGTGCTAACTATTGGATCTTTTAATTATCTCAAATTTTACCTCTGACAAGATTACACTCATTAGGTCTCTATCTGACAAGTTTCGTGAATGTGACACTAGTCACTTACGCACTCACTCAAAGATCCTTTTAATAATTTGACTTCACTTCACTTCATTATATCATCTACATATGATTAAGTATAGGTCATTGATCAGTTTGGGACATATATTAAGTCTTAAACTTAGGAAAATATTAAGTCCTTTGATCATTGCTCAAAGCTGGTGATTGTTAGGTCAAGGGGCCAGTTTCACAACAATCATAAAGGCTTAAGTTATAACTTAAGCTACCAGGTCCAGGCTATAATCAATCACCATCAAAATAGTAAGTGTTTGTTGATGCCATGACATAAACCCTTAGGGTTTTACTAAGAAACCCTATCCAATTTGAGAGAAAAGATAATTCAATTTTGAGCTCATTCCTTCTCCTTTGAACCTACAGTCCATATATTCAAGATGTTCATGAAAAACCCATAACATATCTACCATCTATTTATTTTGTAAATGTCCATAGATGAGCTTTGTAAAATCATGACAACTTTGCATGACCTTGTCCATATTTTGTCTAAGTATGGAGACCATTTCAGTATGCCTGGAAGGCTAACTTTGTACCTACATAACTCTTGTCACACTTAGTCATATGACCTATAATTTAGAACATAAGATCCTCTTACATAAGGGATTCCATCTATATATATGATTTCTCATGAAGCCTTCATAGGTGAAAGATATGTCTTCATGAAAATGCCTTTGAGATTTTTCTTACAACCTACAAATTTGACTAAGTGTTGGAAAACACTACCAAAATGACTTGGAGCCCTAATTTTCTCAAGCATATGTTTTTTCACGCCACATCGCATTACCTGAGATTTAGTGTATATAAACTAGGCATAAAAATGAATAAACCCATGTGATTATTCTATATTAACATCTCCATATGCAAAAATTCTAAACTCATCAATATGCTTAGTTGGCTTTGTTTAGCCCTTTTCGCAAATTTGGCTAAGTATATAAACTTAGTGGATTTTATTTAAGTATCCAACTTTGCATCCCTATATCTTGAAATGTGCTTCATCTCATGGATTCAAATCTGGTACACAACTACTAGGGACTAATGTGATCATAACCTTATGACCAACTCCCCCATACTCATTCACACATGGCAATGGTAACATCAACAAAATGCCTTCTCATCTTTTTTGTCATAGACCCAAAATATCTAGATGATCAATGTGAAGAACCGAATGAATTCCAATCATGCACACAAGCATTCCAATCATTCTTTACCTCTAATAATATCCTTTGAATATCCTTTAATCACCATATACAATATTGAAAAGTAATGGCATGCTCATAATATCCCTTTTGACATCAATGACAATCATATTTCCAATAATCTCCCCCTTTGTCATTGATGGAAAACTAAATGCTTTGATCTTTGAATACTTTGTTTTATCTAGCATTACTTGTATTGGCTTCTGATCAGTATGAATTGAAATTGTTCATATCAAACTTGTTCCCCCTTAGGAAATGACACATTTTATTAATACTCAACTTGAACACTTGCTCTTCTTTTTTGACATTTGCACTTTTGTAGAGAACATTTTGCTCTTTCTCCTATAGAGAGCATTTGCACCTTTTTCTCCCCCTTTGTCATCAATGGAAAACAGACTATAGCTAACTATTTATACAAATATTTCTCCCCCTTTATCAAATAAAGGATTTTGTCCAAAATTACAAATTTCAACTTATTAGTAATTTTTAAAAGTATACATACCTGAGTTGACTTTTCTCTCTTCTAGGGATTAATAAAGCATCCATGAGACTCCCCCTGGACTCATTCACTATCACTAGTGATTTAGTGACGTGGTGTAGGATCCACCACTCCCAAATTCTATCTTATTTATTCAAATTATTCTTTGGGAATAGGTTTGGTAAATATGTCTGCAATCTGGTCCTTAGTTGGCACATATTCCATTGTGACCTCTTTATTTTCAACCCTCTCTCTTAAGAAGTGATACTTGATTGATATGTGTTTAGTTCTAAAATGCATCATTAGATTCTTTGATATATTTATTACAATTGAATTATCACAAATAATAGAAATAGGTGACTTATACTCAACCTTGATGTCCTTGAGTGTTTACTTCATCTATAGGACTTGAGTGCAACATGCCATTACTACTATATCCTCTGCTTCTGTTGTAGAAAGAGTAACTAACTCTTGATTTTTGCTCAGCCATGAAATAAGTCTATTTTTAAGGAAAAATGCACCACTACTAGTGTTTCATATATTATACACACTTCCTTCCCAATCAACATCTGTATATGTTATTAAAGTGAAATATTTCTTTGTAGGGTACCATAGGCCATAGTCAATTGTGCTCTTGAGGTATCTAAATATTATTTTCACTACATTGACATGTGACTCTTTAAGAGCAGCCTAAAATCTAGCAACCATTCACACTACTTGTATGATATTTGGTCTTGATGCAATTAGGTATAGTAAGCTACCAATCATTGATCTCTACATAGTCTTATTTACATCAAGGGACTCATCTTCTTTGCTCAACTTGCATTTAGTTATCATGAGAGTACTAACTAGTTTGATATCTTCCATTCCAAATTTATTGAGAATCTTCTTTGCATATTTAGTTTTGGATATGAATATTCTTTCATTAGATTATGCTATTTGTAGACCAAGGAAGAAGGAAAGCTCTCCTAGCATAGACATCTCAAATTCACTTTGCCTTTGTTTAGTAAATTCTTTGCACATTTTGTTATTGATACCACCAAAGATGATATTATTTATAGAAACAAAAATAATCAACATAATCTCACCTTTTGATTTGAAGTACAACTATCTGTACATCCTTTGTTGAAACCTTGTTTTTGTAGGTATTGGTTCAATCTTGAATACCATGCTCTATGTGCATGTTTTATACAATATAATGATTTATTCAATTTTCATACATAATATTCTTCATCTAACAACTAAAAACCTTCTAGTTTTTCAATATAGACTTCCTCTTCTAGGTTCCCATTAAAGAAAGTAGACATACATCCATTTGATAGACTTTCAACTTTTTGTAAATAGAAAATGATAGAAACATTTTTATAGCTTCCAATCTAGAAATTGGAGAAAATGTTTCCTCAAATTCTATGCCTTCTACTTGTGCATATCCCTTACATACCAATCTCACTTTATTGCTTATAACTGCTCCATCCTCATTGAGCTTGTTTCTATAAACCCATTTTATTCTTATCACATTTTTTTTAGGGTTTTGGAACTAATTACCAAATTTTGTTCTTTTCTATTTGACTCAATTTGTATTGCATGTATTTTATCCAATTCTCATCCTTGTTGGCTTCAACATATCTTAGGACATTTGAGTAAAACTTACTTACTCCTTGTTCATTATAGCTCTTTTCCTTGTCTGAAATCCTTCATTATTATTGCCAATTATCTACTCTTTAGGATGATCCTTTTGAACAAATCTTAGAGGTGATTTTTCATTCTTTTCCTTAGCATTTTCACTATCTGCTTCTTCAAGATCTACCTCTTTATTACTAGTTTCCTTGTTAGGTTCAACATGTTGTATGCCTTCTTCAACCTTGACATTTATGCTCTCCACCATCTTGTGTATCCTCTTATTGTAACATAGATAGGATTTTCTTTGAGTGTAATAACCAAGAAATATTCCTTCATCACATCTTGATTCAAAGCTTCCCAGTTTGTCCTCCTTTTTCTGATGTAGCATTTGCTTCCAAACACTTTGTAGTACTTGACAGAGGTAGGTTTTTCATACTATATCTCATAGGGATTTTTTTCACTATTTACCCTCAGTTGAACTCTATCTAAGATGTATACTATTGTTTGGAATACTTCTCTCTAATATCCACAAAGTAACTTGGCCTCCTTTAGCATTATTCTAGTCATTTCCTTTATTATTCTATTATTTCTCTCAACAACTCCATTTTGCTAAGGAATCCTTGCTGCAGAGTAGTGCCTTTTGATCCCATACTTCTCACAATACTCTATGAATTTATTTTAGGTGAATTCTTCGCCTTTATAAAATCTTAAGCATTTGATTTTTCTTCCAATTTCATTTTCAACCATGGCTCTAAAGATCTTAAATCTCTCAAAAGCTTGAGATTTGTCCTTTAAAAAGGTTAGCCATGTCATTATTGAGTAGTCGTCTACAAATAACATGAAGTACCACTCTCCTTTAGATTCTCTTGTCTTGGTAAGACCACAAAGATCAGTATGAACTAATTGTAGAGGCTTTGTAGTTGCATACTCTTTTGTTTGAAATTTGACCCTTGTTTGCTTGCCTAGTTGACATTCCTTGAAAGCGGTATCTGTAGGTTTGGTTATCTTGGGCATGTGTCTTACACATTAATTTGAGCTCACTTTGAATATATTATCAAAGTTGACATGACCCATTCTCCTATGCCACAACCAAATCTCATCAATATTTCCCATCAAATAACTATTATCATTGACTTCAACAAGATTGTATATATTGCTCTGTCATTTTCCCTTCTGCAACTATTTTGCTAGATCTCTTTAGCTTACAACCTTATACATCAAATGTGAC
This sequence comes from Torreya grandis, assembly GCA_037957365.1. NCBI lineage: Eukaryota > Viridiplantae > Streptophyta > Pinopsida > Cupressales > Taxaceae > Torreya > Torreya grandis. The sequence goes on along the minus strand of JARHVA010000118.1, from coordinate 6,808,858 downwards.
CTTATATCCATTTTCACACATTTGGATGACACTTATCAGATTATGCTTTAATGATTTAACATAAAGGACATCATGTGTCAGCAATTTACCATCTATGTTCAAGGTTCCTTTACCTTTGATCTTTACTATTGTGTTGTCTCCCAAGCTGATATATCTTTCCTTAAATTTGATCAATTTGGTGAGCTTTCTCTTATCACTATTCATATGCTTTGAGCAGCCATTGTCTATCACCCATAAATTTTGTTCTTTTTCATGGAGTGTAGTTTGAGCAATCATTGATCGATTTTTCACTTTCTACACTTCATTGGGTTTATTATATGTCATCTTCTTCTTTTTATCAAAGACTTTTGAACCTTTATTCACACTCAGAGGTGTGTCTTCTTTACATTGTGTACTTTTGATCTTACAAAGCTAGTTCTACAATGTTTAACTATGTGACCAAATTTATTACAATTATAACACATTAGATTTGTATCTACCAAGGGTGCAAATGAATTTCGGCTTACAAAATTTATTCTCCTTGTAGTTTAAACTCTACAATTACTAGCCTTATGACCAAAATGATTACAGATATAACAAAAACCATAAAAAGATGAGGAATACCTGGTCATAGCATTTCTTAGTGAAGCATGAAGAATTCTTCTAAGTTATGGCTTCTTCAGGTTTCTCACCTTGGTGTATCCATCAACATCAGCTACCTTTGTCTTCTTTTTCTCTTCAATATTCTTTTCAGGTTCAAATTTATTCACATCAGTTGTGTTTGATTTTCTCTTTGTATCCGTGTAAGATTTTTATTTCTTTGCCCCTGATGTTCCTTCTTATTTGAAGTTTTCATATAGGTTAGCATATGTACTAGTTGAAGAACTTTTTCCCTTCGCATAACCAAGACTTGATCTCTCTTTTGAGGGCTTTTGAGAGTTGATCATTTCATTAATAATGTTTGATCCTCCTATCAACTTTAGATTTTTATTTAGTTGACCTTTGGAATTTTCAAGTTCTTTTCTCAAAGCCACTATTTCTACCTCAAGCTTCACACATCCATTATATTTAGATTGTAGTTATATTTTGACTACATCTTATATTATTTTAGCCTTTTCAACCTATGTCTTTAGGATAATTATCATCTAATAAGATTTATCAAGACTTTTAGACATTTTCTTAATTTCCTTTTGTCTAAGATTCTTTTTTTTTTTAGTTCTCTTTTTTTAGATTGTCAATCTCATTTAGAGCACATATGATCTCACATTCTAGATCCCCTTCTCCTTCTTCTTCTTCATCTAAGTCTTGAAATTCATCTTGATCTAGATTTATATAATTTTATCCTAATGTCATGAACAGGGATTCATTTCCCTTAGCCATTAAATCATAGTCATGATCATCATTTAAACTATCATTGTCTTCCATTAAGTCACTATCTTTTTTTGTGTATAAGCCTCTTTTGTTTTTGAAGAAGTTTTTCTTCTTGGGATAGTAGGGTTTCACCCTTTTTCTACTCTCTACTTGCTCATAGTTATCCTTTTTATTATGAGGGAATTTAGACGCAAAATGTCCTACTTTACCATAGTTAAATCATTTGAAAGGTAACTTAACTATGTGCTTTCCAGATCCTCTCTTTATTCTTATGACAAAGTTAGCTTCTTCTTCATTGGTCTCTTTAGATTCAGATGTTGATGTTTCTTTCTTTACTTATTTGGCCTGCTTTACCTTGTCATCTTCTTCATAGATGCTCTTTAGTTTGTTTCATATATCTTGAGCATTTTTACACTGCATCACTTTGACAAAATCTAAGTTTGATAGTCCATAAATAATAACATTCTTTGCCTTAGCATTGCTCTCATATGCCTTCTTGGCAGCCTAATCAGTAGGAGTTATATCAGGGGTTGTATATTTATTTACTACAAACATCTATACATCAAAACCTAATGAAGATAAATAAGCTTCCATTTTTATTCTCTAGAATGCATAGTTAGATCCATCAAAGAGAGGTGCTTTGTTTGATGAAGATCCTTCTTGACTAGCCATTATGTTCACTATTCCAAGATATACTTGAGTTGATTAATCTTCTTTCAAGGAACCCTAGGCTATGATACCAATTATTGGAATATAACTAGATACTAAGAGGGGGTGAATTAGTATATCAATTAAAACTAGTTCTTTAAATACTTTGAATGTAGATTAAAATATATATGTAGATCAAATCAAATATTCAGAGATCACACACACACAAATACACATGACACTAGATGTATACATGGAAAACCCAAGGGAAAAACCATGGTGAGAATAGCTGCTAGAATCTATTATTTTAATCTAGCCTCATAGTTCAAAGTCTCACTAGAAAACCTCACTAGTTACAATGTTTAAAGACACCAATCCTAAAGAGACTCCAATCCCCTAATTTAAGAGCACCAACTCTAAGGAATCACCCACTCCCTAATTTGAGCACCCACTTAGCTTATATGATGGCACCAACCTATCAAAATTTTCTATGGATCTACAACTCCAATTTACAAATTAGATTCATACATGAATACAGATCTTTGTTTTTTATTATGGGTCTAATCTACAACTGATCATACTCTATACATTCTCTTTATGTCTTTCTTCCTCTCTGTGCTTCTTTTCCCCCTCTGGTTTTATGTCTTTATTATTTTCTATTTGACACACTTCATTGGCTTTTGCTCTCTGCCTCTATCTATATTTGACTTGGCTTAATAGTAAATGCAATTGTACCAACATTCTTTTATTTGTCCTATATATCATATATATATATAAATAAATGATCTAGGGCTCCATATCTTCTATGTTTACACTTGGACTACAACACTTCATGCCAATTTTGGACTCTAGTTCATTAATACTTGGATTTTAATTTTCTTGCATCTTGATTCCATGCATCACACGATAATTATAGGTATCTTTACTATCTATAGCATTTGTTAGACATAGGTTTTGATGCACATACTCTTTAATGTATTTTTAATTGGTTAGATTGATCAATCTCATTGTTTATGTCAAGATACAGAGCTTATATACAAGTTCCTACATATTTCTCCAACTAAACTTTTATCTAGACATGACTTTAAATGTTGGTCATTGATCTTGCCTTTGGCACTATGATCTAATGCTCCATATTTAAATAGATCAACTTTAAAATGCATCCATTCAATCATTATCTGATAGGATCACACTCTTCTTTAGATCTTTGTATGATTTCAAACTTTAGTTTTTTCATCTTTAAACTGTATTCATTGATCTCCCTGATTTGAGCTCTTGCGTGTCATTTGATCTTTGAACTTGCACAAACTTTACCTTAACTTAGTCATTAAACTTTCACACTTTGACCTCATCTCACTACTTCCTATATCTTTGGATCACCTTCACTCCATCTATCTTATAGAACCTATTCAGTCCTTAACTTATCATTGTGTCAATAAAAATTAAGCACTTTATAACATTTGAGTCCATTCACTTTGTTATATCTCATTTACAAAATCACCCATACATCATCAAATATTTTGACTAGTTTGATATTTATCTTTGATATGATCACTCTCGTTGGTCCTCTATCTAAAAAAATCATGTACTCATGACACTTGGCATTAATGCATTCACTCAGAGGGACCTTTGACACTTTAACTTCATTATTCTCTATTAGATCTCCAATGTCTAATTAAGTGTTAATCATTGGATCTTTGAATTAGCTAAACAAACTTTACCTTTGACAAGTTTACACTCATTGGGTCTCTATCTGACAAGCTTCATGAATGTGACACTTGCCACTTATGTTCTCACTTAGAGATCCTTTTGATAATTTGACTTCACTTCACTTCATTAGATCATCCATGTATGATGAAGTGTGATCCATTGATCAATCTAGGACATATATTAAGTCTTAGACTTAGGAAAATATAAATTCTTTTGATCATTCCTCAGAGCCGATAATTGTTAGGTCAAGGGGATAATTTTACAATGATGACAAAGGCTTAATTTATAACTTAAACTACTGGGTCTAGGCTATAGCCAATCACCATCAAAATAAAATGTGCCTGTTAACACCATGACATAAACCCTTAGGGTTTTACTAAGAAACCCTATCCAATTTGAAAGAAAAGATAATTCAATTCTAATTTCATTCCTTCTCTTTTGAACCTGCAGTCCATATATTCAAGATGCTCATGAAAAACCCATAACAGATCTACCATCTATTTATTTTAAAAATGTCCATAGATGAGCTTTGTAAAATCATGACAACTTTACATGACCTTGTGAAAATTTTGTCTAGGAATGGACACCATTTCATTCTACCTGGAAGGCTAACTTTTCACCTACATAACTCTTATCACACTTAGTTATATGACATATAATTTAGCACATAAGATCCTCTTACATAGGGAATTTTATCCATATATCTAATTTCTCCTGAAGCCTTCATAGGTGCAAGATATGTCTTCATAAAAATGCCTTTAAGCTTTTTCTTGTAACCTAAAAATTTGACTGTGTTGGAAAACACTATCAAAATTACTTGGAGCCATACTTTTCTCAAGCATATCTTTTGTCACACCATGTCACGTTACCTAATATTTAGCACATATAAACTAGGCACAAAAATGAATAGACCCATGTGATTATTTTGTCTTAACACCTCCATGTGTGAAAAATTTTAACTCATAAATATGCTTAGTTGGCTTGTTTAGCCCTTTTTGCAAATTTGGCTAAGTATATAAACTTAGTGGATTTTGTCCAAGTAGCCAACTTTACATCCCCATATCTTAAAATGCACTTCACGTCATGGATTCAAATATAGCACACAACTACTAAGGACTAATGTGATCACAACCATGTGACCAGCTCCCCCATACTCATTCACATGTGGCAATGGTGACATCAATAAAATGCCTTCTCATTTTTTCTATCATAGACCTAAAATGTCTAGATGATCAATGTGAAGAATTGAATGAATTTTAATCATGCACACAAGAATTCCCATCATTATTGACCTCTAATAGGATATTTTACATATCCTCTAATCACCATATGCAATCCTAAACATTACTGGCATGCTCATAATATAAGTTTTGACATCAATGACAATCATATTTCCAATAATTGAGGTGTCATAGCCACTAAGCATTATCCTTTATTTTGTGAACCTCACAAAAGTCATCAAACTCATTAGACCAAACATATCCTCTATCAAATCTTAGGGACTTGATCTTCCTATTTTTATCATTCTCAATAAGGGCCTTGAATACCTTGAACCTGTCAAGAGCTTTTGATTTCTCTTTTAGGAATGCAACCCAAGTCATTCTTGTGTAATCATCAATGAGTAACATGAAGTATTTATCTCTTTGAATGATTTTAATTCTCATAGGTCCAAAAATATCAGTGTGGATTAGATCTAAGGGTTTTTTGGTAGAGTACTCCTTGGACTTGAACCTTATTTTAGTTTGCTTACAATGTTGACATGTCTTGCAAAGAATGTTTGTAGGTTTGATGATCTTGGTCATGTTCTTCACAGACTTATTAATGATAATCATTACCATATTGTCAAAGTTTAGTTATCCTAACCCTTTGTTCCATAGCCAAATTTCATCTATTTTTCTCATAAAACATCTCTCCTTCTTGATCTCATTCAGTACATATAAGTTATTCTTAGTTATCTTGGCATTGGTAATTAGCCTTCTTGATTTGGCTCTTCTTATCTCACATCTTCTATCATGAAATTTTAGTGTGTGTCCATGACTGCACATTTTACTTACACTAAGTAGGTTATGCTTCAAACCTTTCACATACAACACATTTTGGGTCTTTGTCTTTCCATAATCTAAACTCAATATACCCTTACCAACTCTATTAGCAGTTTTATTGTCTCCACACCTCACTGTTCCTACAACATTCTTATTTAATGTTATAAAATTATTTATATCTCCTATCATGTGGCTTGATAAACCACTATCTATATACTATTTCATGCCTTCATCTTAAATGTGAAAGGCAGTCTAAGCTAGTATAGAATCCTCTTTGGTTTTCTATTCTTCCTTGGTAAATGGTCCATCTTGAATTTTGAGCTCAATATGACCCATCCTATCTTGCTTTGGCATCCATACTAATGTTTGATCCTTTTTTTTCATTATATGATCTTCATGTGTCTTGTTGAATCTTTTAGGCCTTTCAACTTTATTAAAGCAGAATCTTGTAATTTGTCTTGTATTGTGACAGATGTAGCAAACAACATTCATGTACTTATCATGGTTCCAAGATGACTTATCCTTTATTGCATTGGGATACCTAATTGGGTTTTTTATATTCTTAAATTATTCTAACTTTTCATGCTCTCTCTCAAAATTGATCATTTTTCCCTTCAACTGGTTATACTCAAATTCCTTTGATTTGAACTTTGTGTTGATATCTTCTAACTGACTATTGAGATCATGGATAGTCTTCTTTTGACTTTTAAAATCATCAAGGGATATTATGAGCTCAATTTAAAGGTTAATTTCATATTATCCTTCTTTACTATCATAAAATACTTCTTCATCATACATGTTTTCTTCTTATTATTAATCACAAGACATCTTATGTTTCTTAGAATCTCTTTCAAGCTATTAAGATTCATCACAAAGTACTAGGATCTGATACCAATTATTGGAAATAAGATGTTTGGGGGTGTATGAATCAGTATTTAAATTTTTTTATTCAATTCCACTTAATAATACATGAACCATTCTAACAAGCATGTACATCTTACCAAGCATAAGCATCAAATCATAAGAGCATGAAACACATGGATACAACATATACGTGGGAAACTCTCAAGGGTAATAAAACCCATTGATGAATAAACTAGACTAAATTCCTATAATACAAACATAAATATTTAGTGAAGCACCCACTTTAAATGGAGCAGCAACCCCAACTAGCTCGGCACCAACTCAGCTAGGCTTTTATCAAGCACCCACTTGCAAGGAGGCACCAATCCCCTAGATGACTTAGCACCAACTCAGCTACCTGATACACTTGATCACTTTAAAAAACCCTTATTTCTCACATAATATATGGTGATATTCTCCATCTCATCGCTCACTTCTATCCCTTTCAAATTGGCTTCTTGCCTTCTTCGCTCAACTAACTCTCTTCATGGATTGATTAGATATTATGATCCTAACACTCATATGAAAAACCTCTATTAGATATTCATGACACTTATTTTATGGTTTTCATGACCTTCTTCTATTCACCAATGATTTATATCCTTTGCTTATCATTTTCTACTCTCACTCATTAAGCACACACAAATAGGCTTAAACTGCCTTGCTTTTATACAAGTCACTTGATCATATCCTACTTAGTTGTCCATAAATTAAAATAACTTAGGTCATACATTAATATGTCTCTATATATTAACATAACATGGCTTAATCATATATCAATTAATACATTATGTTGGCCATGGCTCAATTAGCCCATACTCCTCTTTTAGGCTTAATAGAGACCTAATAGGTTTTATTAACAACACATTACCCTTTGATCTTTATTAAAGCATATCCAAACTCCTCACGTGGAATTAACACATCATATTCCACTAAAATAGACATTATATAACTCTATTTTAGGTCCATAACACCTTTTAGGTCTAACTACCACTTGAACTTTTTCTTAAAACAATGTTCATAAAAGGCATGTGCATATACAAAAACTCTATCTTAAACAACTGAGGCATATACTAAATTTTTCCAAACAAACATGGAAAAATATTAAATATTTAATCCTCATAAACTCAAGTTCATCACAAACTTCATTTAATGCCTCAACTCAAGGTATACAAGCTCAAACTCTTCTCTATAAGATGTTCACTCTAAACAGCCAACTGACTCCGAAACACAGTCAAGGAAACATGAACTTTTGAAACATGATTAGACATACTCAGGGGATTTAAATTTATAAAAAATATATTATATTATACTTATAAAAAATTTCATTAATCATATCATAATATCTAATGGAAACTATTGGTCTTACAAACTAATATTTGATCTACTCTCTCACAAACTCTACTCAGTCAGATAAGCCATTTTGGCTTCAATGTTCAAACCTCTTACATTGATTTTAAAGCTTCTAAAAAGCATATATATATATATAATTAAATTACCAAATAACATCATCATGTACTTAAATTCATCACTTTTACATGAAAACACATCAGGAATCATCTTCTCACTTATGCTTGATTTTCTTATTATCTCCACTACTAGGTCTGTTAGCAACTGGCCAACTTGAATTACTAAATTTACACACCTAAGTTATGGAACCTATCTATAAAACTTGATGTAAAACTATTATAAGTCTCATAATTTAATCTTCATCCACTTAGCAAATATGACTCAGTCAATTATATCTTCTACAACAAATCTCTAAAAGATAAGCACTTTCATATAGGGTTTGTTCACTTCACCTAAGAAACCCATCACACTTATAAATTCTTGGGAGAGTTGAATACAACCTCTAATCACTTTTTTATACATACCAAACCATTTTTATCTCTTTATAATAATATCTTCAACATCAAGTCTTTGTTAGGGTTTTATGAGGGTTTAGACCATCTTCTAGTCTTAACAATCATTCATAAAATGTAGCTCCTCTTTCCAAAAACAAATGCTTGGAAATTTGAGATAAAACCCTTCCTAATATACCATGAATACAATAGATTATCATATAGATAATTCATGTGCCAATGACCACTATAAAAAACTTCTTGGGTAGACAACTCTTCATTCTGTGCACTTGAGAAACCTTGAAACACTTTTTCAAGATTTTCCTACAAACTATGACCTAAAACTTCATGAATATACTTAAAATAACTTGAATGACCTATATTAATTATCACCTACTCACCCATGTCATGGTAACTGATCCTGATACCTCATCTTTCTAGCATCTATCTTTTATTTTCTATGCCTTGACCTATAAGTCTCATTAGGCCTTGAATCTGACCTTATAGCCACCCTGCAGGCTTCACCTTAAAACTTTCCTATGTTATAATGCATCTTTTGTATGCTCAATAAATATCATACAATCACTCTTCTTCAGAGATTCAATAGAGCATCTTCAAATATTATTTCAAATCTTCAGAGCTCGACTGAGGATCTTCATAGCATCTTTAGATTTGCATACATAGATATTTAGAGATAACCTTCTAATTATTTAAAATCCCTCAACACCTTATGTACAACCTCAAATTACCTCTTCATTCTCAAATACTATTACACGAATCTCATTTGAAGCATCTTCAGAACTACTTACACAGATCTTTGGAGCATACAATTTATTCTTCAGAGCTCACTCATTTCATCATGATACCTCAAGGCTTTCTTGATCATGCACCTTCACAAGAACCTTTGACATAAATTATATTGTATTGACATCAATGACAGCATTTATTCCAACAACTCAATAATCAATGACAGTGCTCAACAATCTCCTCTTTAATCAATGACAATGTTCAATAATTATACCCAGGTTTTACTTGATAGTGACCATAAATATATTCTTTCCAAACCATCTAGTCTCCATTCATGGTTTTTGGTAAGTGATAATTTCTCAAAAAATAATTCAAATTTGACAAAAATATATTGTCTTCATGATTAAAATTGTGAATACACATTCATTCTCAGCTTGTAAAACCTTCAGTAATTTGTTAGTACTCATGAACCTTATTGCCATATTTGTTTTGAATGAGTTCTTGTAAACACTTCCAAGTTTCTAAAAAATTTAGAGGATAATCTAAAATCCAAGAATATTTCCAAAAATTGACCTGCATGCCATTTCTAAGCTACCATTTTGAGACTGGGGAGATCAGATCCTTGTTTGAATTTAGGAAATTCCATATGTGAGAAACCATAAAAAATTGTTCATCTTCAAATATAAATAAGATTTTTGACTTATAAGTATTTGAATCTTAAAATATTGACTCAAGTACTATTACATTTGAGAAATATCCAGATAAATTTGGAGAGAATAACTTTATTAATCTAGTTTAATCTATGAATGCCTAGACCTCCATACTTTTTTTCTATGCAAACTTTATCCCAAACCACCAAATGAACTAGATTTATCTCTTTTGTTCATGTCCATAAAAATTTACTTTGAATTTTATTAAGCTTTTATTCAATGCTCTTTGAAAGGCTGAAAATTGAAAGAAGGTAGACTGGGAGACTCTTAAAAATGTTTTTGATAAACAATAATTTTTCTGCCTAAGATAGAAGCTTCCCTTTCCAACTAGCCAATTTTATTTGAAATCTTTTAACCAATGGATTCCAAGGAGTAATTGGTATATTATTGCTAAATAGAGGCATGCCCAGGTATGACAAAGGCATAAGCTTTATTTAGCAACCCAATATTTGAGAAATTCTAATTTGTCTACCTAAAAGTGTGTTAAAAAAATTAAACAAAAATCTTATTAAAATTTATCTTTTAATTTGATGCTTATTCATACATAACTAGAATTTGTTTTAGAACTCTTACTTCCTGAATGGACACCTCTATCATAGTATCATCAGTGAATTATTGATGAGATACTAGATCAACATTTTTATCTAGATTAAAACCTTTTATCTCTCTTATTATCATTGCATTAAAATAAATATACTCGAAGATTCAGCCATAATGATGAAAATGAAGGGGGTCAGGGGATCCCCTTGTCTCACTCCTTTGCGACTCCTGAAATTTTTTTGGGAAACTCCATTAACAAGAACCAAAAACATGCAAGAGGAAGTACAAGACCTAATAATTTTCTTATATTTATCCTAGAATCTAAATTGGCTCATGACTCCATCTAAAAAGTTCCAATCTAGTCTATAATAATCTTTAGCCATGTCTAATTTTGTCAACATTCCAACACTATTACTTTTATCCATAGAGTGAATCAATTCATGAAAAACAATAATCTCATCTTGAATTTATCTTCTCAGGATAAAACTCCCTTACTGATCCTTGATAATAGTTTCTATAAGTGGTTGTAACCTTATAAAAAACAACTTAGTAATAATGTTATAGATGGAGTTGCATAAGTTGATTGGATAGAAATCAAAAAAGTTCACCACTCCCTCCTTGGGAATTAAAACAAAGAATGTGTGATTGAATTCATTTAGCATATAAGAAGAATCAATGAATTAATTGATCATGTCAACTGCATAATATCCAATAATATCTCATAATTTATGAAAAAGGGCTATTGGAAAACCATCAACTCCAGGAGCTTTATCTGGATTCATTTTGGAGATAACAAATTTGAGGTCTTCATTAGATGTGGTTTTAATAAGAATGGTATTATCTTCTTGGGTTACCAGTTCCAGAATAACATGAATAAATTCTTATTCAAATATAATATTTCTTGTGAAATCATTCTTAAATAATTTTTTACAGAAATTTACACTCTCTCAATTGGTGAGATCTCTATCAGAGGTGATTTGTCCTTCATCATCTAAAATTTCCTTGATGGAGTTGTGAGCTTTATGTTTCAATGTGGACATATGAAAGAATTGGGTTTTCCTATCCTTGCCCTTGAGCCATATATTTCTTGATTTTTATCTCCATATACTCTCTTCCCTTGAAAATATAGTGTGATACTCACAAATAAGTTGTTTTTCCTTATTCTGAATGTCTAAATCATACCCATTTCCTTCTATCTCATATTCTAACATAAAAATTTCTAATTTTAAATATTTTTTCTAAATATTAAAATTTCCAAATACTTGTTTATTCTATTGTTTGATTTTTAATTTGACATTCTTCATTTCAGCCAACCTGAATATGGCTAAGCCATTCACACTTGATGACCACCATCCAACACCCTGTCATGAATTTTCAAATGTGAAAACCATATATGCTCCATTATAAGTGGATATTTGTCGTCTTTCATAGAATTTTCCACTATACTTAGCTCAATTGGGTTATGATCAAAACCTACCTAAGGAAGATCCTTTAACATAAAGTCCTTCTACACCAACCAATCCATAGAAATGAAACTTTTGTCCAATTTGTATTGAATAAGGTTTTTTCCCAACCTCATATTATTCCAAGTATATTTAGAGAATTTTAATTCCACATTTATCATACTAATATTAGAAATTAGAGAGTGAAAATCCTCCATACTATCTGAAACCATTTGATTTCCACTTTTTTATCCCCTAGATGTAATGGATAATTGAAATCTCTAGCCATGATCCAAGAGAAAAAATTTTAAGTATTTCTAAATACTCTTATATCTTCTCATAATTTTCTATAATCATAAATTTAATTAGGTGCCTATATGAATCAAAATATCCATGTTTACTATCCATTGAATCTGTGAATAGAACCACTAAATGATTAGGAGATTTGAAGCCTAGTTCGCCAACTAAAATGTTGTTATCTCAGAAAGTAATGAGACCCCTTGAAGCACCTACCAAACTAGAACAAACTGCTCTAACTTACTTTCAATAAGCATTTTTATGGTTTTCAAAGTAAGCTTCTTCTATTTTTACTCTTGAATTGCCAAAATTGAAGGTTTGTGACTTCTTCTAAAATATTTAAACATTTTTTTCAGAGGAACTATGTATTCTTCTAATATTCCAATAAAAAATCAGCATAATTAACTAAAAGGCAATGGATTGCCTCCCTTGAACAAAAGAGTTGATTGAAGTCCATCTGTAATTTCCACATCAGTTAATTTTTTGAAAATTTATTTTCTGTCTGATTTCTCAACTTTTGGAGGCATCTTGTAAGTAGGCCCTTTATTTCCCTTTTGGTGGTGATAGAAGAAGAAAACTTCTTGAGAATATTTTGGTGATGAATCAATTGGTCAATGTAAAACTTCAACTCTATGCATTTCCCCTGAAATCTTATTAATTAATTCATTGAGATCCTAGGAGATATCCTAATCTTCTTAAAGCTACTACACTAGAATTTTAGAAAATCTCATTTCTACCCAATATCTACCATGTGTTCTATATTTTAAATAATTAAATATATCTCCTTACTTATAAATAACTGATTAAATAGATTATGCATTTGGGTTAGCTCTTTTGCATCAATTTCCTTTATTTATTTCTCCATTTCTACCTTGACCTTCTTACTTTCTTCTAGAACTACTTATTCTAAGGTAATTTCTATATCTAGCATTACCTATTTGCCTTTCCACTTTTCTATATCTATTGAAACTTCTAAATTCAAAGGATTTTTAGTTTTTTTGAATGAAACACCTCATTTTCTATGCTAAGAGGGATTGAACTGAGTTGGTTTGTGTTGAGGTGTTGTTGGACAAAAATTTGAAGAATGTCCCAACTTGTGGCATTTCTCACAAAGAAAGGCTAATTTTTCAAACTCTATTTTCTGATTACAGACTCCAAAAGGTGTATGTAGAAACATTGATGAAGGAATTTCTTAATTTAAAAAGGTGTTTACACTAAAATGAACATGAACCAGTCTAGATGTAGCTATTGCTAAATCAAAAGCAATCAAGTAACCAAATGTCTTAGCAATGTTAATGAAGATATATTCCTCCAAAAATTCCACCAAGAGCCTAGGTAGATGCACCCAAATGGGCACTAAGTCATTTTTTTGTTTTTGTATCAATCACTGAGTGTCATTTTTATAAAAAGTCTCAATTTTCTATAAAAAATAGGGAACCCCCACTAAAATATGAGCACAATCCTCTAGGTTATTAAGTCTAATCATAAAAAACCAATTCACAATTTCCAAGATTGTTATATGTCCTTTGGGATTCCATTTTTCCCTGGCCCAAGATCTGAAAGTATTAATATTTGGTCTGGCACCCATGAATTTACCCACCAATGCATGTTCCATTCTAGAAGAGGCTTGGTTTATGAGTGAGGATGAGACTTTAATGTGAAAGTTATTTCCATCCTAAATGGTCTCAATATGTTTTTAAGGTAGTATCTCATTCTTATCTAGTATCCCTTTTAGTTTAGATCTCCAAGAAATCTTACATGGCACTTCATTATTGTCCTCTTTGTTAGACCTGCTAGGACCTCCTTCCAAGATTCCTTTTATCTAACCCTTATCTCTATCCTTTATTTTTTCCCTAATCCCCTATGCCTTAAACCCCTCCCATTTCCATTTCCTTTTTCTCTTTCTGAATCAATTTTTAAACTTTCCCTTTCCCACCCATCATCGCTCCTTCATTTCTTTGTCACCATTTGTTCACTAAATATCCATTTTATTTTAGTGCTTGAATTGGTGTTTGAAAAAAATACATTTTTATATTGGTGTTTGAAATAAATATAGTTATTTTTTAAAAGTTTAAAATCTTGCTACAAACCAACCATGTATTGAAATCACAATCTAGAGGCTTGTATTCTAGAGTATGACATAACTAGATCATTGAAAGTGAAGGAAAATAATCTAAGTAATAGAGATCAGCCATTGTAAAACTTTAAGGTTTTAAAATTAGTTAGAATGCTTTATATAACATTGTATATCTATTGAACTAGTGTAAATACCATTATAAATTTTAATGAAGGTCATCTAAATCAAATAAAATCAAAATAGAGATCAAAATTTGGCATTGGAGTTCAAAATAAGGATTGGGATCTCCTACTAATCATTGGAAGGAATTCAAAACGCAACAAAAAGGCATTGGAATGCCAAATTTAACTTTAAAGGCCTTCAAAACTTAACAAAAACAAATTGATTTATTCATAAATTTGTTTTGAAGTAGCATGGAAATGGGCCTCTCTAACATACCTTCTTTTTTTACTTGGGCGGTTGCATTTGTACATGCACAATAATTATTTTTCTTATAAACATAGAAAAATGGAAGTTTAAATAGCATATCTTCCTTTCATATCTTGTAAATACTTATAGATCAAGTGGTGAATATTATTTTTTGATTCTCTTAACAAGTGGGAGGTCCAAGGTTCAAACCCCTCCGAAGCTACTTTTTAGTCAAATTACTTTTTTCAAGTAGAGTTTTTTTTTTAAAATCTGTATGTATTTTTTAAGGTGAATTTAATATTGGATATATAAGGGTGTATTTTTTTTACATTATTTTTGGTTGTGGTTAAGTGCAAATCCTATTAAAAACTTCTAACATGATTTATACAAAGGTTAAGTGTAAAACCTTGTAGATGCATTTTTTCATGTGTAAGATATTTTTTTGGATTATGTGAATCTTTTTCATTTTGAGCATTTATTAATTTGAAAATGCCTAAAATTCAAACTTTATTTTTTGATAAATATCATTTGACAATCACTCTTTATGATTAATGGAAGTGCCACTCATGTTTAATGAATTATGAGATGTCATTAAAATTTAAAAACCCCATGTTACATACTACACAAGAAAAACTTGATATGTTCAATCTAAAATACTCTCAGGCCCTAAATCTAATAAATTTTGTTGCACTAGGGATACCTATATCCATATTGAGAATTCTCCTCACAACTATACCACATGGAAAACACTTTCTGACTTGTATGATAAAAATCCAAGACATAAGAAGATAGACATTCATATTTAGTTGTTCACATTATCCTTAGTTGATGATAGGGATACATAAGAATATATGTCAAAGTTAGAAAACATTACAACAAAATATGTTGAGGTAGGTTTCGGTAACCTTAATAATGATTTAATATTGATAGATACATTTAAAGGACTTCTTGGTTTTTAAAGAAACTTTGTTGAAATGCTTCATGTTTTTTATAAGATCACTAGGATCATGTTGACATAAAATTTATGTTAAATTGTGAGTTAATAGTTTGAATATATTATTTAGTGCTAATATCCCAAGATAAGCATCCTTGTTATATTAATATAATATATCTTCTAAGTAAAATGTAAATGAATAGAATATTGATAATGTATAACACAAATAATGATACATAACTCAACTCTTTATTAATTCATAAATTTGAAATACAAGTACATATATCTTGATATAACTTCATGTCAAGATATTGATATATTCACCCTCCAATTTAATTCTAAATATAGATATAGTATTACACCCAATGTGTTAAAATACACATCTCTTCATCATGACTATTCTTCTTTGTTTTGTTCTATATGTGTTGTGAATCATTACTGATACCATGAAGGATGTTTGTGTATATTTGATTTTGCAGTATGACTTGAGGCTTCTATGGTTTTATTTATGTTAAATAAATTAATGAAGAATCTTATCAGCATCATCCCCAGACTTGAACTTTTCCTCATCTTTAATACAATCAAAATAAATAATCTTGCATAATATTAAAAATCTTATCATTTTATAAAATTGGCTAATACTTGGTAGTCAACTTTGTCTCAAAATATGTGCACTTTGTTATTGTTTGGTTGCCCATTGGGCTTTCTGCTCCAACAAAATATTCTCCTAAATAAATTTTGTAATGTCATTCTAATGTAAGATCATCCATGGTATAAGGGTAATCTTGCATCACCCAAATAAAGGAAATAATATTTTATGTTGCCTTGAATTTTGTTTTGTAGGCTTCTTAGTTCAATTGGATCACAAGTTGAAGTTTCTAGTGGTTTAAGACTATCAGAATATTCTAAAAGCTAAAAATAATAACCTTTTATTTTTAGTAAGATGGTATTTGGTCATGTATGGACATGAATTTTTACACACAATATGTCATAGAACACCTCACAAGCTTTCTGATGTAATAAACAGTGTGTTAATTGGAAGCCCAGTTCAAAATTTATACCTCCCAGAAGTTATGGGTGACTTTAAGAGGGAAATTAATGTTGTTATTCTTAAAATTATAAATGAATCTAGTGGGATTTTCATTCACCATGCATTAAATTCCAAAAATTATAAATGAATCTAGTGGGGTTTACATGCCTCATGCATGCAAATCCATATTAGAAAGTTGCCTAAGGGTATACTTGCATTCTAATTCATGGAACTTGCTAAAAAATACTTGTTCTTTTTAGAAAGTTTTTTTAGTAAATATTCTCATGGAGGATAGTGGAGAAGGGAGTGGGAGTTATTGGTTCATATATAACAAGGTGAAGGAGAGGTTATAGAGGATAAATCCATGAGTGCAGATTGTGGCTCTAGCTTATTGGTTAATTTTTATTTTTAGTCGAATAGTCCATGTTGTTGTGGTATGGTATTTTTATAATAATAAAAATTATTTGATTTATTTCCTTGCATTTTTATGTGAGAATCTATGTTATTCTATTATGTGTGGATTAGCATCTTCATCAAGTGGTATCAGAGTAGTAATTCCTAAGTATGTAGATAGATAATCGATCATGAGGTAGTTTACACTAGGACTTGAGGTTGAAAGTTTGATATAGAGATCAAAATGCCTCTATAAAGGAACCATGGTGATGATAAAAGAAATGTTATGACACGAGAGGGTTTTAAATCCCTACAAAGACAAATCAATGCTTTACAAAAGGAGATGTGAAGAGGATTTAAACCAATTAAAAGAGAGGAAAGTTAAGATGAAGCAGAAGAAGAAGAGAATTATAAAGAATAACAAGATGTTGTAGGAAATCCTGAGCAAGTTAGGCTGTTGAGGGCCATTTCCAAGATTAGAAAAAGGCTAAAGATTTAATTTTTTATATATTACGTAAATATGAACCCAAAAGCTTTGATTGATTAGATCAATGAAATGGAGGAGTAATTTGAATATAAAGATGTGGAAGATCCTAAAAGAGTCAAATTTGCAAAGACCAAGCTAAAAGGCTGTGCCAATTTTTGATGGAAGGAAGTTCAGTTAAAGAGAAATTAGAGAGGAAAAGAGAAGATTAACAAATGGGATAGAATGGTGTAAAATTGAAGAGGCATTTTATTCTTGTAGATTATGAGTTGAAGTTGTTGAAATTTTTTCAAGGTTTGAAATAATGTAACATGATTGTTAAGGAGTATGTGGAAGAGTTTTATAAGATCATTATCATAATAGGCCATTTAGAGGCCAACAAGGAAAAGGTAGCTCATTACATTAATGGGTTAAGGCCAAACATTCAAGAGGAATTGAGTCTAGTCAGAATGACTACCATAGAAGATGCATACTAGTTTTCCATGAAGGTAGAGGAGAAGATGAATAAAATATTTGAAATCAAACAAAGAGAAAAATTTTGTGGTGGAAAGATTGGTAAAAGATCTTGTGGAGGATGAAATTAATATCAAAATAAGAATGAATAAGGAAGTGCCAGCCAAAATTAAAGAGAAGGTAATGCCTACCACCCTCAATACCAAAATAAAGGTGAAAAAAAAAGGAGAGGAAGACTTGGATGAGGACCTAGAAGAGGAAGCTTCATATGAACCTGTTTCCAATGTGGAGATGAACCTGTCGATAAATAGAAGACCTAAAGGTAATACACAAGTTACACATGTAGATAAATACACTCAATTTGAAGATTCTAAAGATGTTGAAAGAGGGGTAGGTCTTGTCATAAGTAGAGTCTTGTTGAATGAAGATAAAGAACTAGTCCATAGGAAGAGTCTATTCTGAATAAGATATAAATCTAGAGGTAAATGTTTTGAAATTATTATTGATAGTGGTAGTAATAATAACCTAATTTTATAGGAGATGGTTAGAAAGTTTAAATTGGAGAGGAGAAATCATCCACATCTATATTAGATTACATGGTTATATAAGGACTATAAAGCTTTGGTCAATAAGCAATGTTTTGTCAAGTTCAATATTGGAGACTACCATGATGAGGTACTCTATGATATCAACCCAATGGATGCATATAATTTCCTATTGGGGAGGTTGTGGTAGTATGATAGTTGTACTACCCATGACGGTCATGCAAACACCTACTCCCTGATAAAAGATAGAGTTCATCACAGATTGAAAGCCTTAAAGGAGGTAGAAGAGAAAGTATGTATTAGTGCTCAAATTTTTTTGGTGGGTGATAGGAAATTTTTAGATGATATGATGCATGAGAATATGTGCTTTACATTGATTCCTAAGATCAACAAAGAGGAATGTGGTGATGTACCAGTAGAAGTATCAGATCTATTGAAGGAATTTTGAAATATTATATCTAATAATGTACTGGAAGGTTTTCCATCAGTGAGGAAGATAAGTCATCAAATGGATTTTATACTAGGAGCTAGTTTGCCAAATAAGGCAACCCATAGAATGAATCCTATAGAGAATAAGGAGATAAACAAATAGTTTTTAAGTGTTTTTAAATAAAGGACTAATAAGGGAGATCCTAAGTCCATGCATGGTACCTATAGTACTAGCACCAAATAAGGATGGAGAGTGAAAACTATGTACAAACTCGAGATCCATCAATAAGATCATGATCAAGTATTAGTTCTCATTGCTAAGGATAGATGACATAATGGATTGTTTGAGTGGATCCAATTACTTCACAAAGATAGATTTGAAGAGCAAATATCACTAAATCTAGATCTAGGAAGGAAATGAGTGGAAAATAAGCTTCAAGATAATGGAAGATTTGTATGAGTGGTTAGTCATGTCATTTGGGCTAACCAATGCACTAAGCACATGTATGTGGCTCATGAACAAGGTATTGAAAGATTTTTTTGAAAAGTTTATTATTTTTTATTTAGATGATATTTTGATTTTATTAAGACTGAGGGAGATCATTTGATGCATATCAGAAGAGTTTTTGAGAAGCTGAGGGAGGAGAAGTTGTTGATTAACCTAAAGAAATATAATTTTGAAAATAAAGAGTTGGTATACCTAGGATTTGTTGTCTCAAATGATGGTCTTAAGATGGATGTAGAGAAAGTAAGGGATATCATTGAATGGCCTACACCAAGGAATGCTAAAAAGGTAAAGATATTTTCATGGTTTGGAAAGTTTTTATAAGAATTTTATCAAAAATTTCATTAGTATTTGTGCACCCCTAATGCAAATAATGAGAGGGGATATAAAGGAGTTTAAGTAGACTATAGGAGCGAATGAGAATCTTGAATGTTGAAGAATAAACTCATAGAGCAACCTATTCTAGCACTTTTCGATTTCAACAAGGCATTTTAGGTAGATTGTGATGCTAATGGTAGTGTTATAGGCATTGTATTGAGCCAAAAATGTAAGCACATTGCCTATTTTAGTGAGAAACTTAGTGATGCCAAGAAAAAGTATTTTTTATATGATCAGGAGTTTTATGCTATTGTTTAGGCTTTGAATAAATTAAGACATTATTTTTTATTAAAGGAATTTATTTTATATATTGATCATCAAGCTTTGTATTATCTTAATAGCCAAGTCAAGTTGAATCAAAAGCAGTTAAACTAGGTTGAGTTTCTACATAGTTAAAATTTTGTTTTGAATCACAAGAGTAGGAAGTCAAATAGAGTTGTAGATGCCTTAAACAAAAGGCAAAATTTGTTGACAAAGATAAAGATGGAAGTTTTTGGGTTCGATGAACTCAAAAGTTTATATCCTAAAGATCTAGACTTTACAGATTAGAAATCTTTTTTGAAACCTATTACTTTGGATAGGACAAGATAATTGGATTTCATGATTCAAAATGGTATGTTGTTTAGGGGAAACTAGTTGTGTATCCCAAAGAGTTATATAAGAGATAACGTGATTAAGGAGAAGCATAATAGAGGGTTGGCAGGACACTTTGGTTGAGATAAGACCCTTACTTTTGTTATTGATAATTACTATTAGCCACAATTACACTAGGGTGTGATTAAATTTATGCAAAGTTGCAGAGTATGCTCGATGGCCAAAGAAGTAAGAATACTAGGCTATATTAGTCATTCCCTGTACTAGAGTAACCATGGGAAGATATCAGTATGGACTTTGTTCTTTTACCAAGGACACAGAGAGGACATAATTCAATATTTGTGGTGATTGATTGATTTTCAAAGATGGCACATTTCATTCCATGTTATAAGACTCATGATGTTGTTCACATTGCAATTTTTTTTTTGAGAGGTGTTAAGACTACATGGTCTACCAAAGAGTATAATTTTAGATCAAGATACCAAATTTATTGGGCAATTCTGGAGGACCTTGTGGATTAAATTAAAGAATGATTTAAAGTTAAATTTTCCACGCCATCTATAGATTGATGGACAAATAGATGTGGTGAATAGGAGTTTGGCCAACTTGTTGACATGCTTAGTAGGAGATAAGCCTAAGGGATGAGATTTGATTTTACCATAGGTAGAATTTTCTTAAAATAATTATGCCAATAGAAGTATTGGTAAATCCTCATTCTATATTGTATATGGGAGTAGTCTGAGGAATGATTCTAAGTTGAGGAAGATGGACAAAAGAGAAAAGTGTAGTGCTGATGTTGAAAACTTTGCAAAACACCTGAATAAATTTCGCAGAGAGGTAAGAAGGCATATTAATAAGATGAATACTCAATATAAGGCAAAGGTAGACTAGAAGAAAAAGTTTAAGGAATTCAAGGTTGGAAATGAAGTTATGGTTTACCTAAGAAAAAATATTTCTTTTTGTAAAATATAACAAGTTAAAAAGGAAGAAGTTTGGCCTTTGCAAGATTCTAAAGAGATCTAATTTAGGAAATACCTATGAGGTGGAATTAATAAAAGGAGTTAACATTTCACCTATGTTTGACATTGTTGATTTAATAGAATATCATGAAGGAGATAGTGAGGTTAGAGTAGTAGAATAATCATGAAAAAAATTGGCAACTACTCCAGAGAAGGAAGAGATAAAAGAAATGGTGGATAGCTATGTGGGTAGAAGTACAATAAATAGGTAGTATGAATAATACTTGGTTAAGTATAAAATAAGGCCTATTGAAGATTCATCATGGTTGTCCAAGGTAGAGGTTGACCATCTTGGTTTTCCTCAAACACCTAATATGTGACTATATCACCTCTCAAATTACCCCAAGTGTCTGATGCAAAAGTATCTAGGGTGTAAGGGAAATCTTGCATCACCCAAATAAAGGAAATAATATTTTATGTCGCTTTGAATTTTATTTTGTAGATTTTTTAGTTTAGTTGGAGCATAGGTTGAAGTTTCTAGTGGTTTAGGACTGTCAAAATCTTCTGAAGGCTAAAAATAGTATCCTAATATTTTTAGTAATCTAGTATTTATGCATGTATGGACATGAAATTTTACATAGAATATGTCATATATCACCTCATAATATTTCTTACTCAATAAACAATTAATCAATCAAATGCCTAGTTTAAAAGTTATGCCTCCTAGAAGTTGTGGGTGACTCTAAGAGGAAAGGAATGTTGTTATTATGAAAATTATAAAGGAACATAGTGGGGTTTGCATGCACCATGCATGAAAGTCCATAATATAAAGTTGCCTAAGGGTAGACTTGCATGTTAATTCATGGAACTTGCTAAAAAAATGCTTGTTATTTTTAGAAGTTTGTTTAGGAAAGATTCTCATGGAGGATAATAGAGAAGGGTGTGAGAGTTATTGGTGCCTATATAAATATGTGAAGGGGAGGTTATGAAGGATAGATATTTGAGTGAAAATTGTGGTTCTAGCTTGTAGGTTAATTTTTCTTTGTAGTGAAATAGTTCATGTTATTGTGGTATGGTATTTTTTCTGATAATAAAAGCTGTTTGATTTCTTTTCTCACATTTTTTTGAGAGAATATATGTTATTGTGTTGTGTAGGGAGTAGCCTCTACATCACATTCAATGGGGTATGACATTTTAAGGACTTGTAAAAATTATCAATATCCAAAATCACTTTATCCAATTTATGCATTTGTTGATTGACCAAAATACCATATTCATATAGCTATGTAATGAATTGAGCCCTTTATACTTGTTTTAAATGGTATTGATCTCCCAAGTCTAAAATTTAATTTTTCTCTATGATGGTAAGATCCTTGGTGATGTTATATATTGTTGAGGCTTGATTAAGTTCATCCTCCAAGGCATCTAAAGATTTATTTTCTTCTTGTGTTGTCAATAGCCACCCAAGAGTGTATGAAAAATAGGTGGCGATAATTGAGATCACTTTCAGAAGGGGAGTGATGTGTATCTTGAGATTTTAGCATTGTTGAGTATTGTCCACTAGTGGTTTTTGGTTCTATTGAAACTTATACTCTTCAATAGTGGTTTCCTTGATTGTCTTCTTTTCTACCTATGAGATTTTTCAATGTCAATTCAAGTTATGGACTGCTCCATGAAGGCATCATTCAATCAACCATTGTGTGTTTGGGTGAAATTGTGGTTGTGCTTTAGATATGTTCTAGATAGTTTTCTATATCACTTCTTCTAACATGACATATTTCTCCATCCACTCTAGAACTATTATAAATAATGGTGCTCAAATGTTTTTTGTAAAATGAACATAACTATTGTAAGTGTATTATGGTTCCTTGCGGTTTGGATTATGACATGCTTGTTTATAATTGGATTGTGCTTAGAATTTATCTTGTGGCCAATAAATATTTAATTTAGGTGAGTCACATGAAATGAGAATTTTATTAGTCAAGGTGGATTGTGAGGTGGATGGTACAGATTAGTGTGGGGGGATGGAAGGTAGAGTTTGGGAGTTGAGAGTAGGGTGTTTGTATGTAGCATGTTGGATTTCCATATTCTTATGTGTGGCTTATATTGTGGATTGTTATTTTTTTTCCTTTCTTTGTGGATTCTATTACTGCTATTTTTTGTTTTCCTTTTTGTATGGATTTTATTGCCGTTATTTTTTGTTTTCCCTCTATTTTTTCTTTTTTTAATTTCTCTTTCTTAGCTTTTTCCTTTTCCATTTTTTCTTGTTCAACCTTTTATTTTTCCAATATTTCTTTCTCAATTTTCTCTTTCTCTATTCTTTCTTTCTCAATTCTTTCTTTTTCAATCCATTTTTATTCGTACTCTCTAGTGCCTCTTTTACTTTGTATTGTTTCCTAGCCTTTTCTCTTTGATGGGCCTCCTTTTTCTACTGCTCAATTTTTTATTTTTTACTTATTTATTTTTCTTCTTTTTGTTTTCTTTCTATTCTTTCTTGATGCTTTTGTTCTGCTTATAGTCTCTACACTTCTTCAAGTGTCACAATTGCCTCATGTTGTGTCTTGGGTAAAGACATGGTCGCAGTTGCCTCTGTAATTATTTTGTCACTTTCTTGTTCTTGTTCTTCTTGTTTTATTTGATTTGTTTCCTGTGTGTTATGTTTCCACATCAATATATCCTCTACAATTTTTAATTTGTATATGGTTGTTCTTCCTCCATTATCTCTCATTCTGAAAAAAATTCCATAATTGTTTCCAATTTGTAGCCATTGAATTTTACTCTTCTTCCTTTTATTCCATCTTTTACAAGGTGGCATTGCTAGTGGTTATTCTTGGTGATGTGTGCATTATATTTTTTGTCTTTTCATATTTTTTAAATAATTGTCTATTGTGTCTCCTCCTATTTATTATTGATTTCTTTCCTTTTTTACTTAACAGGGATAATTGAATGTCTTGCATTTGTTCAATGCTAAGTACTTATCTTATTTTTTAAGATTGTACCTCAAAATGGAATGGGGCAATGGGGATCACCAAACTTATAATGTCTAGATTGGGTACTTCTACTTACTCCAAAAAATATTATGCTTCCTCTATGTTGATGTTTCCTTGGGGTTAACCCTATGAATCTACAAAAAGTTATTGTATTTTTAAATTGATATTAGATAGTATTTGCTTCTCAAATACTTTAGGGATTAAATGATGGAAATGACTTGATCTAATTATTCATCTAAACTTTGTATAGAATTGGAGGGATGATGTTAGAATGTGGATCAAATGGGTAGATATAAATCAAATCGGTATTGACAGCAAATAATAACTCATCGGTGTGTTTTTTAACCATGTCTATAGAGATACGAGTTATGGTAACTAATTATTGTCTTAATATATCCCCACATTGGAGTATAAGTGATACTTGGTCTTCAAGCCTAATGGAATCCATATGGGTTTTAATATTTTTTCCTATACTCAAAGAGGGTATTTGTAAAATACATTGTTAAGCATATAAGTAATGAACCATAACAGAAATCATGCTTACTTCATTTGATTTTTGACATTGGCATTGATTTGGTTGAGAAAACCTTAATATACTTGATTTTTAAAGAGATCATATTGAAAGAAACCACCATGATTTCAAGGCTCATGGCATCCTCTTTATTGGTGAATTATACTTTCCATATAACTACCTTTACCATGTAATGGAAAACTATGTTTATGATGGAAGCAATGGTGATGCCCCTTTTATTTGTGATAACCCCCAAGCATTGGATGACTTACTTTAATTTTGTAGACACTTTCTTATCATATGTTTGAATGCTCTACACCTCTCTCATCAATACATTCATGTGATCAATGTCTAATGTGGTAATGTGATGCAGTTTATCTAAGAATAAAATGCCATTTTGAAGGTGAACTATGAGGATTTTGATGGTGTATGTGTTCAAGTATAAATATGGGAATTCGATCCATGCATCTATTTTCATCTAAGGTATCATGTGAGCTTGGTTGGTCCATTCCCATGTATTTTTTTGACACATTCTAGATGAGGTCAATCTGATATACCTCCATATTTGTGTGGCCTATTTCAAAAAAAATTACATGGATGTATATAAATGGGTCCTTTAAGTGCCTTATTCAATATGGAATTATTAATAATGTTTCATGTGGTCCTAGTCTAAGAGATTTGAGTAGGACATGTTTAGACTTTGGAATCAATATTTCTACATTGTGAACCATTTATGGAGCTTCCATTTTCACTTGTTATATCTTCTGAGTCACAGAATGATATTGTCACAGTCTCAATATGCTTGAAGTTTGTTTGTGAATTTGGGTAAGTGAGAACCACTATTTATAGAATGTAGGTTCATCCTTCAGTTGTGTCTTTCTTTGAATGTGGCTTGTTATGAAATATCACCATAACTTACTGTGAATCATGATTTTTATGATTTTCTTAGTGGGAATACACTTGTAGTTTATTAACTTCCACTTCTCATTTAATGTCATAGACATTTTTACCATTTGTCATTATTTCTATTGAATTCATTTAATGCCTCATTTTTTCCATTGATTATTTTCCTCTCCATGATGTTTATTTAATATTTTATGTTTATTCATAATTCCTTATTTTTCCTATGGATTTGTAACATGGTAAACCTACCTAAAACTTAGATGTCTGGCATAAGATGCTTGACTTGCCTGATAGGATTTACAGGAGAAATTTTATTCCTCCCACCTATACTAATTTATTTCATGTATTTTATCTATCCTCAAGTTGTCCTTTATTTTTTTTCACCCTGGTATTTTCACGTTTCTTTATTTCCTCAAGCTATCATTTGTCTATTTTCAACTTGGGATTTTTTCATGTTTCTCTCTTTCCTCAAACCATCATTTATCAATTTTCAACTTGGGATTATTTATTTATTTTTTAATTTGTATAGCTTCACCTTTTATTCACAACATTATTTCATGTTATGTTATATGATATATTTTTAGGTGGGCTCTGTTGATGAACCCTTTCTACTCTACTCCTGCCAATGTTGTAATTTTTACTATGCTGATCATTAATATTTATGTGATAATGTATGGTGCCAACCATATAATTTTTAATTTTTATGGATTATTATACTTACTATCATAAATTAAGACATATTTTCCTTCATTAAATTATTTATTGTTGCAATTTTTGTTGTGCCATGCTTTTTGGCATTTCTTTTCCTAAGTCTAGTTGTATGTGGCCAGAAATGTTTTTTCATCTCATTGTTCTAGTTGTATTAATCATTCATGAAGTTATGTATTTTAATTAATTAAAAATTATACTTCCATTCTTTTATTTGGTATAAAAAAATCCATTGGTACCGTGACTTCTAACCTATACACTAATTAGAACGGGCAGTACTTTTTTAGTTATTTGTATGTTGTGTGATATACATAGAATATTGTAGGTACTTTTAGGTCCCAATATGTGGCATTGAGATTACATGTCTTCATCAACACCTTCTCAAAGATTTTTTTAAATTTTTACACCATTTTGTTTGCCTATGGATGGTAGGGTATGCTTTTTGCTATGGTTGATCACAAAAAGTTTTAGTATTTTGATAATTATTACATTGACAAAATGTTTTCCTTGATCACTTGTTATTCTTAAAGGACATCCAAATAGTGTAATGATATTTTCATAGAATTTTACTGTGGTTATTTTTTATTTTGTCTTTGGTTGGCATAACATCAACCCATCACATCAAATGTTTGGTTCCTATGATGAATTGATCTTGGGATATTCTTACCATAGGTTTATTAGGTCCAATAAATTTAATTGCCCATTTTTTAAAGGGTTCCAAAATAATTTTTGGTCTTAACAGCATCTCATCTATTGCATTTGGGTTTCCTAATATTTTATAGAAATTGCATTACCATGCTTATATTTGATTATATTTAAAGAGGGTATACCACCATAATTCTGCCAATAATATTTTTCATGCCATCTCATATCTTGCATTGTGTCAACTTGCAATTCCTTCATGAGCTTTGTATATTCTATCAAACATGTTTTAGCATCATCAATATCAATATTTAAATATGTCCTTTTTTATATAATACACCTTTAATTAATGTAAAAGGAAATGCCTAGATGATTAGTCTTTACTTATCCATTTTTTAATATTTTTCTATGAATTCCCCTATTGTCAAAAATTATGGGATTGTCTCCATATCCTTTAGGATTAATTCTACATGGATTAGGTGAGATACTTGTAATTAATATTTTATTGGTCCTTGATCTTCTCCATTTTTTATGTGGGATAGATAATTTGGCCCATTGTTAAGTTTTTCTAGTTTGACAGTTACAGTAAATTCAAACTCTTGGAACAACATTAACCATTTGCATATTCTCCCCTAAAGTATAATTTTATTTAAGATATATCTTAATGGCTAATGATTAGTAAAAAAAACAATTAGTGTAATGAATAAGTAATTTCTAAATTTATGAAGAGCATAAACCATTGTCAATGCTTCTATCTATGGCAGAATAGTTGTGTTTTGATTTAGATAATTTCTTACTTGTAAAGGATATCAGATGATCCATGTTTCTTTGTAGTTGTGTCAATACCATACCTATCAATATTCATGATGTGTAAATGTGTATATGGAAAGGGACCCTCCAATTTAGAAATATAAATAATGGTGCATTGAGGATTTTAGTTTTCAAAGTTTCAAATGTGTCTTGACATTTTTTATTCTGATAAATCACTTTATTATTTTTATTTTTTAGTAATTCCTCTATTAGTGCACTAATGGTGGCATAATATCTAATAAATTTACATTAATATCCTTTATATCCTAGTAATGTGCAAACATCTTTTTGTATTTCTAGTGGTGGCAAGTTTACAATTTTTTTTTTTTTTAAAGTTAATCATCAAGCCTTTTTTAAAAATTATGTGACCTAACAGTGTCCCAAATGACATAAAAAATATACATTTATTTATATTTAAATGGATTAGTAGCATGAAATATCTTTAAAACATAAGCCTCAATGCTTGGATGTGGTCTTTTAGTAATCATAGACAGTCCATCCATCCAAGTATACTTTTAGAAATTTGTGGAGAAAATATTTAAAGGCATCGATCATGATTTGACTAAATATAAATTGGGTGTTTTTTACACCAAATGACATGATTGTATACATGAATTAACCCCATTCTATGGTCAATGTTTTCTTGGGCCGCTGGTCTTATTTATTAATATGAATTTGATGATATCCCAAGAATCTATCCATAAATGAATATACCGCTCTTCTTGTGATATTTTCCAAGACTTCT
Organism: Torreya grandis; assembly: GCA_037957365.1. NCBI lineage: Eukaryota > Viridiplantae > Streptophyta > Pinopsida > Cupressales > Taxaceae > Torreya > Torreya grandis. Next base: position 6,780,130 of record JARHVA010000118.1, on the reverse strand, counting down.
TCAGTGAATGGTGTTGGAAATGGGTCATGAATACAAGTTTTATTCAATTCTCTAAAATTAGCACATATTATTATTTCTCCTTTTTTTTTATCAACCATTGAACTAATCCATTCGTCTTCATCTATTGGTTCTATAATGCATGTGGCTAACATTTTATCAATTTTTATCTTTACTTGATATTCATATTAAGATTTAGTCTATAATATCTCTTTATAATTGTTTTTTCTTCTATATTAAACTAAATTCTAATTATTACTAACTTAGGTTTGATGATGTGGAGTTATTTAATTTTTTTGGGAGACACGTCTTCATATTATTTTATTAGCTCTATTATTTTTAAGATTGTTGATTCTTCCCAGTAATATACAATTTCAACCAATTTAGGATTGCCTTTGTGTGTTATGTCTTATTCATGGATTTTTAATAGCTGATAAAAATATCTCTTTATCATTTTCGACTAGTTCTCTTTCCCCTTCTTTGATTTTATAGTTTATGTGATATGGATTTTTTTGGGGGTCCTTGTTTCTCTATCTTATAACATCTTAGGGGAATTGTTTCATACACCTCATCTAGAAACTTTGTTCCTTTTTAATTTTTTTTTTTTTTTTTTTTTTTTATGTTTTTAAAATCATGTTATGGCCTCTTAATCTAGTGATATCTAAAATTGTTTATTTTTTCTCAATTTGTGGCATACTTTTTGTTCTAGATCCTAGAAATTAAATGGGTATTAAAAATCCTTAATGATCTAGTCCCAACTTGGGTTTCTTCACATGTTTCCTAGTGCATATACCATGATCTTAGTATCTACCCTCATTTATAATAAAAATATTGGGCCCAACATTTTGGAGTAGTTTCTCCAATCTGCCACCAGTAATTAACCCATTTATTTATGTGTTAACACAAACTTCCTCAACCTATATATTATGTAATATCCTTGAACTTCCCCTCATCTTGAATGTATCATATCTCAAGGAGTATTACCTAGATATTCCAATTATTTATGTGTTCCTTATGTGTTTCCCACCATATTACAACATTTATAATGAGTGTACCATCTAAAGCTTCCATTCTTATTTTTTCATTAGGGAATGCTCTCTCCATCTGGGCCAAGTATTCTCTTACATTGATAGTTCCTAAAAATTTAGGTAAATTATTATGGGATTCTTCACATCCTAATAAAAATACCCTTTTTTCTCTTTTTTGATTATTTTATTGTAGTCTTATTTTTTATTGTTCCCAGATATAGCTTTTCCTTATTTCTTATGGGATTTTTTCTTCCCTTTACGGCATTCATTATAACTTTAATGGTGACATTGATCCTTATTGTGATGGGTATTGTTACTATGTATTATTTTCTTTCATTTTCTATTGTTATAATGTATTTATTTTATTTTTAATTTTCTTTCATCACTTCCTTGTGCACAGAATAATCTCCTTGGTATGTTGTATGTTAAGTGTTTATTTCTTTTGTGGTATTATTACTTCATGTTATGGTATTTATTACTTTGCTTTGTTCCATAGAATTTTTATTTTGACTTATTTCTATGGTATGAATTATACTTCTTGTAATATAATTTACTTGATTTGTAATATTATTTATTCATTTTGTGGCATAGTTGATCTGTTATGCATTATGTTGTATGTGCTTCACGATATGCCTTATTTGGTCTGTGATATTTTCAATCATTTATCTTGCCATGGTATTACATAATATGTTTTTGTAATCTCTATAACTCTTTTTATTATCATAAAATGTTTCTTATTCATTTATTATTAAGTGATACTCAGATCTAGTTTCATCTTCATCAACTAAGTGGTAATTTTCTTCTTGTATTCTTTCTATTGGGTTTGAGATGTTTATTTGTTTTAGTTAAATTTTTATTAAAGATAAACATTTGTGAAATATTTTTTTGAGTGTCCCATACAACCAAGATTTGATATATTCTTTAGTATTGTACTTGAGTTCTTCATTCTCTAAGACTATTTACCCCGTCATCATTGGGTTTGAAGTCCCTATCAAAATGGGGTACTTTCCCTATAGCACATATCCCTTGAAGATCATCAAAATCCTTGTCCTCATCCTTATTATCCCATACATATCCAGTATAGGCTACATTCATACCTTTTTCTATTGGGATACAAGCCATGATGCCATTCCCTTCAAGAGTGATTTCCTCATCTTCGTAATTAAAAATTCCACTGCAATTTGAGAACCATCCTAGTGCTAAAAGTATGCAATATGATGGGGTTTTATAAAAACACTCCATAACTTCAAATTATTCTCTTTCATTTATTCCCATAAATTTCACCTCGATGCCTTTTAATACTTTAAGTGGTGCTTTCAAACTCCCATCTGCCATGACAATATCATAATCTATTGGTTGTAGTTTGGGTTTTCCTAATGCTTCCCATGTTTGTTCTGACATAACATTAACATATACTTCCAAATATAATAAAGCTTTTTTAAATTCATTTCCTTTTATTTTAACATCTAAGTATATGGCTGAGTTCTTCCATTATCTTTTTATGTGAAACACAATCATATTTTTACTTCTAGTCATTTATTTTCTTTATATGCAGTATGCATGTTCCTCCTTGTTCTAATACTTGTAAAATTATGAAGTTTTTCTAATAATGATTATTCATTGATCATTTTTTTATACTCTTCCTCTTCACCTTTGTCTTCTTTTTTTATTGTATACTCTTCCTCTTCGCCTTTATCTTCCATTGGTGCCAAACAAATCACCTCAACCTACTACCATAAAAACTCATCAAGCACTTTAAATTATGCTTCCTCTTCCTTTTCTACTACTTCACCTTTACCTGTGTCAAACACCTCATTTGGTACTATTGTACCTTTCTTTCCTTTCACCAATACATTCATTAGTATCATTGTACATGCATATAATTCATCTTCAACAATGTTCTCATTAACATACTCATCAAATACAATATGAAAATCATTACCTTGATCTTCTTGTTTCAATCCTTCTTGCAACTCTTCAACTATATTCAAACACTCAAATAAATCATTAGTCAATTTTTTGTGTGGCTTGTTTGCCTCCTTGCATCTTCCTCTAGGCTACCTTGCTTTCATCTTCATCACTTATCTTATTTTTTTCTCCATCAATTACTTGATTGGCCACTTGAGTGGCTTCTTTCTCATGACCCATCCAAGATGTGGGTTCACAATCTCTTTTAGCTACTCTATCTTGGTCATCATCTCATCCATTTGTTACCTCATCTTTGCCATCTCTTTTTCCATCTCAATCCTCTTCTTGGTGTCTTCTTGAACCTTATCTTTGTGGTGGCTCTTCTCAACCTTGCCCCTTTTCCTCTTTTATCTCTCTTTCCTCATTTGGACCTATTCTTCTTTCTAAAAAGCCTTATCTTACTTGCCACATCATGACCTCACTTGGGTCTTCTCTTGTCCTGCGTATAGGACTTTCTCAAGCTCACATATGAGCTTCCTTCTTGAGCTTCTCAACAGATCTTTTCTTTTTCTTTAATCCTTCTTGGATAAGGGCTTTTCCACCTCTCACTTTCACTTTATCATATATTTATACCTCTGACATACCTATAGCCTCTTCACTTTATACATCTAAAATCTTCATTAGCTTTACAATAGCATCTTCTCAAAACAACATTCAACATGCATTTAACAAAAGTTTTATGTACACGAACTCAACAATCTCAACACAAAACATACCTTGCCACAAAATCTTCCCACTTTGATACCATATGATACAGAGGATTTAAATCATTATTTCTTAATTAATGAAATAATAAAACATTCCCACACTAATTCTTACCTCTGCTCGGTAACCTAGCTCTAACTTTGGTTTGCTTTAGTCTAATCCTTGATCTTGACCTTGTCAATTTATCTAAGACTTTAGATTACATAAAAAAAAAATAAGTTCTACCTTCAAATACTCTATCTTAATATGATAATATTTGTGCATAATCACTTGGTTAATCTCAATCAGCATCATATTCTTAACAATTTGACAATTTTTCATATCTTGTTCTTGTTTGCACAAATCCAAAACTTGCATGACTTAAACCAAGTAATTATGTCTTAAGCATGTTCCTCTTAGACTTTTAGGACCTTTTTTCACAATCACAAACTTATCCCTTTACCATACTTACCCCTTCTGCTCTATCAACAGACTCTTGTTAGTAGCTTTTATCCAAGTAATTTCCTCTTGTATGGATAGTACAGATTGTTTAATGGAAATTTACCTTCATTTATAAATATATTTTAAGATATTATTGTTTTTCAAAAAGTTCAAATGAATTATACTGGTTCAATCTTCTACCAACTCTAATTTTGTTTATGAAACCTGAGACATAGGGTTGTAGGCTGTCAATGTGGCCCGATAGGATTTAATTTCAATATGGTGACTTCAATAATGGATTTCAAGGTGATTTCATTTTTATAAAATATATATCTATATCCAATATAACTTCACCAATCATGATATTTCACATTAATATTACTAATCTCTCAACTTCTTCAAGTTTTTGTTAAACTGAGTATTCAAGTACATGTTCATACTAACCTGAGGGAAGATATTTTTGTTCTCTTTCATTCAAAATGAGGTTTTAGACCATTGTAAGGGTTGAATATTCTATATTTAGTGTTTACACATTTTATACAATCCACACCTTCTATCTACAATTCCCCAGTATAGTAGTTCTTCCAAGATATCACTTTGACTACATTAGATTTCCATGCTAACTTACAGGTATGTATTGTTAATACAAAATGTCCTTAACAATTTAACTAAATTAAAATGCATGAAGGTGCTTTAAGAAGTGGTTATAAAAATTTATCAATATATATGATTGAATATCAACCCTAGTGTTTCTATGCAATTTCGCTTTCACATTCAAAGGAGAGAAAATGAGAAACTAAAAGGAATGGTCAAGGCGTGTATGTACCTGGATGTAGTCTGCGCACCGTAATCCAGACGTTGTGAGAACTCCTCTTTTGCTATGGAGGAATGACACCTGAAAGAGATAAACACTAAAACATGAAGAATGTTAGTTGATAAGAGGGTGGATTGCCAAGCAAAAGCTTGGTCCTAGAAGCGCTAAGGCTTTTTGGAGGATGACAATCCACTGTTTAAGACAGAATATGCCAGAGACAGAAAAGAGAAATAATAAAAGATGTGAAAAGAAAGAACTAAAAACAAATGAGTACCTGATAATCTGCAATTTGCTAAACACAGTCGCTGACGTCGGTGATATTGTCGACGTTGGTCAGGGAGGTCGCCGACGACGGTTAGACTGTCGGCGTCGGTAGGGGAAGTGGATGAGGTCGGTCAGGGCAATTGGCCAGGGGTAGGCTACAGGTCTAATTTTTGGTCTGCAGAATGGATTTGGTCTCGTTTGAGGGTCTGAGGGTCTATGAGGGATTCAGAAGGACTGTTTAGGACCTAAGGGACTGAGAATCTTGTCAGGAAAAGGGGTGAGAAATAGGAAAAAGGCCTTTCAGCCTTTTCGTAAAGCAATTTAGTCAGGTTGATTAGATGGGTCTTAAGATGGTCTATAGATCTCTGATAACTTATGCTGAGTTGATTAGACAAAGGGTGTTGCCTAAAGAGAGACTAAGGGAGTGTCAAAGGCAAAGAAAAGGGAATAAGGGGTGAGAGAAGGCTTTTCAGCCTCTCCGAGAAGAACAGGGAAGGTTGGGTCAAGGATGCTTGGAATAGACAGTAGATAGAATACTAATATATTTGAAATGATATTAGAATGAAAATAGTACAAATACTTAGCTGTGATATGAATTGGCAAAGGTGCAGAAGCTGTGTTTTGGTTGTTGCTGGTGATGGAGATATCGTGCAATCCCTGTGCAGAATGTTTGATGCAAGACCTTAGTGCCTAGAAAGTGCTGCCAAGAATGCTGATCCCTGTAAGAACACCAAGAAGCCCAGAACACTGAAAAGCAAAAGCACGAGAACTTTGTTTCACCAGAAGAAGATTCGAGACTCGTGATTAGCTTCAGAGATTAGCCGATTTGTGATTGGGATCGTCAAAGGGTCAGAAAATTTGGTTAAGTATAACCGACGTCGGTGATTCCGTCAGCGTTGACTGACATTTGACCGACGTCGGCAGGTGCAGAACGGGTAAAAGAGCCACCAAGCCCGTTCTTCATCTGCCAAGTGCACTATCCGTTGGAGAATGTCAAAAGGTTGGGCTAAATACGCACGAGAGTTGGTTAGGCGGTTAGAGAGAAGTAAGAATAGGTCTTGGGTGAGTCATAGGATGGGAATTAGTCTAAGGCGAGGTGTCCTAGGCGAGGTGTCATGGGTGATGTGTCCAAGGAGGGGGGGTTAATTCAAAATAAGTTTATTATTTTAAATTAGTAATTGAATGTTTTAGGAATGGGTTAGGAATGGACCAAGGGGGAAGGTGACCAAGGGTTAGACACTATTTAGGTGTCTACACCTAGTTCAATAAGATCCATCTCTCAATATTATTTACTTTGAATCCAAGTAGACACTGAGTGCAGGTTACAGATTTTACAAAGGAAGTTTTACATAGAACTTGTACATAACAAATAAATTCTTTCACAAGTTTCCTCATACACATACTCAATCTTAAAAACTTGCAAAAGATTTTAGGCATATCAAATTTATGGCTTTATTTGCTATGTATCTTGCTCACTCATCTTAATACACTTATATAGGGTAGGGATTGTGTTCTTTAATCATCTCAAAGATATTTGACATAAGAAAGCTTAACATTTGTTATCAACACATGAAAGGCAATATCCATTCATTATAATTATGGAGACCATCATAAACTTATTGAAATCAAATATTTTACTTCTAAAACATACTCTCAATCTTTCAAACATAAGGACATCAATGTTTGTCTTGAATTTCTTAAGCATAGGTCTATAAATAATTTCATAGAACTAAAATAACCTCACAACACAAGAAATACACTCACCATTATTTTAAGACTAACAAACACCTTTATTTATCAAAGTTTTATTTTCATTTGTTGTTGGCTCATTCATTACATATACAGGAAGTGTAGAGTTTTCCAATACCCTTCTTTCAAATAAGAACTTTATATTTAATTTTTGGGGTTTTTTTGCCATTATACATTTGAATCAACCCCATAAAACTACTCTCATTCATTTAATGATTTTAAATATAGACACCATCCTTTCATAAATACTCTCCAAATACCTATAACTAAATTGTAACCAATTTTTTCTAATGCCCATGTGCACGTAGGGATTGTTGTTTCCAAACTAGCTCAGCGCATTTTTGAAACAACCCCCTACGAAACTTGTCTGTTTCACCCTTTGTCTCTCTAAGTCCATTTTTGAGATGGGTTTTTCTCGTTCTCGTATTGGCTCAACTAGCACCGTTCAAAATTTGTGATGTCTTTTCATTTTGTTTTCCCCAAAACGTGAAATTTGTTACGGTCTTGATACGACCAGGGGACCAATTTTGGCTTTTTCTAAGTTAGCCATTTTCTTCTGTTTTCATGCACGAGCAGTAATTTTTGCTGTCAGTGCATTTTTCTTTTTTGCATGCAGGAGCAGCAATTTTTACCACCCCTGCATCTGGGCCTACATGTGTGGCAATTTTTGCCACCCCTACATTTTTATTCTCTTACATGCAGGAGCGGTGAATTTTGCCACCCCTGCATGTCCCTTCCCTTTTCTAGTGCAAGGGCGATGATTTTTGTGGCCCCTGCACCATCTCGATTTTCATGCATGGCATTTATTGCCATACGTGCTAGGTGGTTGGGGTCAATTTTCACCCCATTTAATCTGATTTAACCTCATTTTGATTCATTCTTTCCTCTCCTCCTCCTGCCCTCTACCTCTAGACGATCCAGCAAATGAGTGAAAGTGTGTTTTGGCATATTTGAGCTCGCAGCACATGTGGTTTTCCAGGTAGGTCTTGTTTATTAGCGTTATTTCTTTTTCTTTTCTCTTTTAGTTTGTTTTCTAGTTGTTGGGTTTTGTGTTTATTTCTTCCCCCCAAACTTGTTGGCCCGCTCCCTCTTATTCCCCTGTCACACGCTCTCTCCCTATGCATCAGCTAACTTTGTCTTTCCCCATGTTTGGATGGCGAAGTTCACCGCCCTCCTCTCCTTCCTTTCCCACAGTCCTGGTCTTACCTAGAAAGGGTGGCAAAATTTGCCACCCTAATTGTGCCTACCCATCACCTGCATCGATGGTGAATTTCACTACTGATGTAATTTCACCCTCATTGACTTGCACAGGTAGTGAAATTTTCCACCAACACAGGCCAAAAGGGCACAGGCAGCAAATTTTTCTACCCTTGCACTTTCCCACTTAACCTACATAGGTGGCAAAATTCACTGCTCATGCCCCTTTTTGTTCCTCCCCTTCATGCAAGGGCAGCAAAATTCGCCGCCCGAGCATGCAAATCCATCCCACGTGCTTGGGCGGTGAAATTTGCCGCCCTTGCATTTTTCCTCCAAATTTCTCCAACTCTGGAGAGATTTTATTTTTTTTCATTTTTTCCACTCCCTCCCCTTTTTTCCCTCACTTTCTGACTCAGCCTCGTTGAGTGTCTTTCCTTGATCAATATCACCCGACGTGTGAATTCCCTAATTTTCCCACTATTCCCTAATTGCATGATCATGATTGCAGTACCCCTTGAAGACTCTTGTTCATTGGCACCCACTCAACTGAGACTAGTTCCAATGATTGAGGCTTCTCTGAAGAAGTCAAAGGCCATGAAGTACCGGTACCATTGCATTTTTTTGATCACTTCAGTCACCTCTAATGTTGATGACGTTAGAGATATAGACATTGGCCACGTGGATATGGACGAGTTCATGAACAAAACCAAAGCAGTGAACCTGAGCTCTAAAATGAAGAGAATCATTGAGAATAACATTCATCTAGTTGCTTCTTTCCTAGTAGTTGCACATCATATGGAGTTTGTCCTCCAGTGCACCCAGTTTTACAAAAAGGAGACCAGATCGGTCTCTGATGCTAGCAACAATGTAATAATTTGGCTAGACCCCAAATTCATTGATAAAGTCTTCATGTGCCCTCCTGCTACTGAAGTGCTAAGAATTGACTTCGTAGAAGCACAGAAAGAGTATGACAAGGACCCCGAAAGGGCAAAGAAAGTAATGAATAATAGGTGGCTGAAGACCCCTAGAAATAATTTATCTAGATGGTCGTAGAACTTCCCAAGGAGTGATTTCATCAAAGAGGTTGGTGACTTGATCACCCTTCTCAGCAAAGTGCAAGGCCTCTCATCTTCCTCACAGTTCCACGAGTGGATGTACCCCTTCATCAAGATCATCCTAAAAGGGAAGTAGGTCATCTTTTGGGGTGAGTAGATCAGCAATGCCCTTCATGAACAACTGACCAAGGTATCCACCACTTCAAAGTTCTATATGACTTCATACTTGGTGTACATAGCTGCTTCCATGCGAACCTTCCCAGGTTTGACAACTGAAGGGGACAAAAAGACCACCCCAGTCTACTCATATTACCCTTAGTTAACACTGCAAGGGTCAATCCACCATTTTAGGAGGGTCAATGATGCCTTCTTCATGGTATTTTTGTGCCTCTTCGACCCTCAGCTCGAATAAAAAAGGGTATTTGATGAAGCTTGGATGGTCATCAACGACTATCGCTGTATATTCCTACAATTTTCCTCCTTCTGTTATCTTCAGGTTGGCTTTTTCCAAGGATATCCCTATATGCTCCCCAAATTTCTTTCTAACAAGCTAGTTCTAATGGAGCTATGTAGACAAATGGTTGTCGTACACACTAGGTAGATGGAACTGAAAAAGCTAGGTTTCAGGTTTCCAATTGAGATTGGCAGATACTCAGTTTTTACAGCAGCCAAAGCCAAGGTTATGGAGATAGAGATGCAGCTAGTTACTATGAAACAGTTTAAGAGGAGGGACAACTTTGACTACAAGGGTGTTAAAGACATGATCAGAAGAAAGACTCAGTTTCATGAGCCTATGATCGAAGACATCTGGGTAGACCTGAGGACAATTGAAAAAATTAGGAGGATGGACTATAGCAGGTTGACCCTAGAATAGATCAAATATTTAGGGCTTACAGATATTCCCTCTAACTTGGTTGATGATAAGAGCATTATCAATAGCAAGTACCTAGTTGAGAAGATTGCTGACTCCCCTCTTCCTCCAATCCATTGGTCCCAAAAAGAACTAACTTCTTTGAGGAAGAGATTTGAACCAATATTGGCTAACACCAATGATTGGTTAGCAGCTAAAGGGATCACGCTAAAAGAGTTTATTACAAGATCAGAGGCTGAGTTCCAAGTAGAAATGAGGAACAAGGCAAAAAATAGGACCAAGAACAAGGGTGATGTTCCTTCCCCATCTAGGCCTCATGATGCAGGAGCATCTACATACATCTTCTTGCAAGACATGGTTAAGTTGGGATTAGTCTTCACTAGGCATGTAATCTCTAGTCATGTTTATATTCAAATTTGAATTATTATATTTTCCCTCTAAAATGTTATCTAAGGAGGAGTAATTGTAATTGTTAAAAGTAAAAAGAGTGGAAAAGGTAAAAGTTAGTTAAGAATCCCATGTTAGGAAGCTTGTGGAGTAAATCAAGGGAGGTGGTTGAAATCCTCCAACCATAGGCTATTTATTATTAAATAAGTTTTCAACATTAGAATGTTGGTTGAGAAAATCTCTCCTATTTGTTATCTTTGAACCCAAGCTGGCGTAAGAGGAGGAAGAAGTTCTTCATCTATTTTGGATTGGGACGATCCAAGAAGATATTGGCATCCACTCCTTTTCATAATGGACGTTACGTCTATTTTAAAAGGTTCCTTGAGCCAAGGATGAATGTCTTTTACTTTGCAGAGATATATAATGCACACATATCAGTCCTGAGTAGCATAGGAAGTTCTTCGCCATTGGTATGGCCTTCGGTCACGAAGGATGAAAATTAGTGACCTCAATGGAGAGAAGGTTTATGCCATCTGTGTATGGCTCTCGGCCATAAGAGTAGCAGACTGAATTCAAGCCATGAGTAGACATATGTTTGCAGGGCCATGAGGATATATATGTATATGTCTATTTGTGAATAGGGGTATAACTATTAAAAGTGGATTCGGCCCAGATTAGAGATTGTGGGGGAAGAACTCGATCCTTATTTTGCCAGAACCATTGTATTATGTGCAAAGGGGATATACAAGTGTTCAATTTGCTAAATAGATAGAGAACTGTTGGTTTTGGATATCTAGTCCCAATTGGCATAAGAGCTTCGTCAATATTTGGAAACCCTATGAGTAATAGCGAAGGGGTTCGGCCTTGTAATGGGGACATTGACTTCATTAGGCAACCTTGAGCCAAATCAAAGGAGACACTATTTGAAGGCTTGCATACCCGAATGAGGAGCCAAGACATCTCTATCATTCACCTTTGGCAGTAGATGTGGACAAAATTCTAGATGAACATAGAATTTGTCATTGGGTTGAACCTAGACAAAAACAAAGCCATTATGCTCATCGCAAGTGATAAGATTTCCATTGTCAGAGCTTATGAAGTCATGGACAAAAGAAATTACACTTGCCATTTGCAAAATACCATAGACCAGTGGTGTATGGAGTAGTTATTGGCACAGTTCCAAATAGGGATGTCAGCGTTTGTTGTCAGATGAAGAGAGGGGAACCAGAATGCCACAGACCTGAGCAGAGAAAAAAAAGCTCACTATGGGAGTACGAGTTGAGCTAATTGAAGCTCATTTATGTAGAATCGAGCCTGTTAAATCTACACATCTAATTTGGCTTTGACCATGGATGAATAAAATAAGACAGGATATATCTTGCAAACATGGAACATCATCATCTATTGTGTAAGTCTTTGGGCAAAGGTTTTAATAGCATTGCAAAATTTATTTCTTTAGAAGTCTATTTATAAACCTGGAAGGGAAATAGATGCCAATCTCAAAATTGAGAGGAAGCATCTATTATAAAGTCTATGGTTTCCATAATGCCTATGATGGTAAGGGATTATAGCCAAGATGAAGTTCACTTGATATACATAGAAAACCTAGATGGTATTTCCAGAATAGCGCTTTCATCAATATCATTGCTTGCAGTCTGACGATAGTGCATCATTTTTAGTGCATCATTTTTGGTATCAAAGCCAAAGAGATCATTGGGATGGTTGCATTTGTTAATGATTTTGCAATTGTCACAGGATTTGGCAAAAGGATCCACAGGACAATGCACTAGAAGACCCTGTTGAGGAAAGGTATGAGTAACCTTTGATATTTGATTTGAGTTTATTGTGTTTGAGAAGCAAATAGGTGAAAAGGAAGTCTTAAAGCAATTGAGGCTTGACAAGAGAGAAGAGAAGCTTGGAAAGCTCAAAAGTAAGGGAGCAAGTGAATGCTCAAGAGAAAGATCCAAAGCAAGGTAAGCTTGGATTTGAGAAATTATTGATATTTGGTTAAAGTAGTGTCATATTGCAAACTATTGACTCAATGTGAAGCTCAATAAAACCATTAAGGGGGATCAAAATACTAGGATGCAAAAGGCCTAGGTGAGATCAAGGAGATTGTCAAAAGACCAGTCAAGGAGAAAGGCTTGGGTGAGACAAGTGGACCTAAAGGGATCAAGAGACCAAGGTGGAAAAGACTTGGGTGAAGATCTCAGAAATGGAAGTATTGTTGAAGACACTACAGAGCAGCAAGATACATGAGGGCACTAAGAAGAAAACAAGCATCCAAAAGAAGAAAGGTATGACCAGTATTGAAATTGATAAAGAAATTGCTAGTTTGAATAGAGATTTAGCTAAGATTAAAGATGAATATGAGTCTTGGATGAAGATGGACAAGAAAGCATGGGTATGGCCAATGAGGAAAATCTTGAAGTGGCCAATTGATCTCTTAATGAAGAGGAGAAGAAGGCAAAAGGATATTGCCAAGAAGAGAGAAGCCCATAGAGGAAAGAGGCTGAGAAGGTTGCCAAGTGAACAACAAAAAGAGGAAGAGATTGTGAAAAATGTTCTCATTATGGAGAACAAGAGAAGAGAAGAAAGAAAAGATGAAGTGCCAGGAAGAGTACTTGCAAAGATAAGAGTGTTGGTGAAGAGAGCACTCATAGGGACCTTGTTGTCTCTTATTTTTATATTTAATGTTGTCTTTGCATGGGTAATTGCAGGTATGAGCAGCCTTGTGAAGGTCAAGAGAAAGGCCTTGAAGAATGAAGAGATTGGTGCAAGAGAAGACACCAAGTGCACAAGTGAATGTGTAGGAGAAAAGAAAAAGTTTGCTGTTGTTGATAAAGAAGAAGAAATGCATTGGTTAATGCATGAGGAAGGTGTTGAGGAACCCATACAAGCAAGAGAAGAAGAGATAGAAGATGAGGATGACTCCCATGATGCCATTGAATTCCAAGAAGAGGCAAGAGAACAATCAAGCAGAAAGGAAGAAGAAAGTACAAACAATCAAGAAACTATGCAAGTCAAAGAACTAATGGAGCAGCCCATTAAGGAGGTAAAGGTGAATTCAAAAATTGATTTTTCTTATTCTTATAAGCATGAAGTTGCTAATGTACAGGTGCAAGAGTTAAGGAAGATGATAAAGCCCTCAAAAAGAGAATTTAACCATGGGTACATAATACCAAAATGGTTGAAGAAGCACACATTTGAGAAATAGGTACTTAAAGAGGAAAATTTGATGTCTAAGACTGATTTTCATCATATTTCTAAGATATATGCAGTTGTACAAGATTGTTAAAATGTAAACAAGATTGTTGTCTCAGTGTTAGCCAAAGAGCATGGTTACAAAGTGCCAAAATGGCTCAAGGGATCAAAAAATATAAAGAAGGACATAAAGCTCAATCAAAATGAAGACTCAAGCAAAAAAGCAAATACAAAGCATGAAGGAAGAGGTAGAATGCAAAGTGAGCAAGGCCAGCTATCAAACAAGACAACATGAAGATGTCAAAGAGCAGAAATTGGTTGGTAAATTGAACAAGTGTCATCTTAAACCTATGAAGAAGGTATGGATAGCTAAAGGTGAGAAATAAAAAGTCTCAAAGAATAATGAGGTAGAGCATGAGGATACAAAGATGAAAGGTAAGTCAATTGCTTGCAATGAATGGGATAATGATGTTTTTGAATCATTTAATGATCTTTTTATGGAAAATGAGGTATGGAAATTGTCTATGAGGGCTAATATTTAGCAAGGAGAGAGTTCCAAATGGATGGATGATGAGAAAAGGGTAGAGTATGCAGCAAAGCAATGCCTCATCAAAAACAAAGAACAAAAAAAATGGCTTCAAGCAAAGATTGAAAAGAGCAAGGAGACACAAGGTAATGGTCTTTTAATTGATTCTGATAAGTGTACTAATGAAGAAGTTGGTTTATGTGAAGACAAGCTAAGAAAAGATGAGATAAGGGGTAAAGGACAAGTAATCCTTAAGAAAGAAGGACCCACGTTTGATGAAGAGAATGGTGAGATAGATGAGATCTCACTAAAGGAGGAGTTGAGAATGTTGGAGGAGCTGTTTGGTCATTCAAGAGAAATGAATGAAGGTACAAGCCATGGTGAAGACACCATTGGGAAGAGTGAAATAAGACAAGAGCAAAGCAAAGAGGTCAAGACAATTTTGATCAAGGAGCAAGAACATGAAGGCAGCCAAGAGGCTTCATGGCCTAAAGATTTTGATTATAAGGTGGCTTTGAATGTTTTGTATGTAGCTATGAAGGTTGCTAAAGTGAATGACAGACATGAGTCATTGGAGAAGCTCATGAAACAAGAAGAACAACAAGATCTAAAAGACATGTATGAGAATGAAGCATGGAGATGGGACATAATAGCTGAAAAGGAGACGAGAAGAAGAACATACCATAAAAGGAAGAAAAGCAAGAAGATGAGAGACAAAGATTATCAAAGACAAACACCAACATTGGTATTGGCAACAAGACCTTGGGATCCAGGGATAGAGTGAAGACTAAAACATTTAGGAGATATCTCATTTGAACTAAGGTTCAAATTGTTTCTAGAGGGAGAGTATGATGTAGGAGCATCTACATACATCTTCCTGCAAGATATGGTTAAGTTGGGATTAGTCTTCACTAGGCATGTAAGCTTTAGTAATGTTTAAATTCAAATTCCAATTATTATATTTTCCCTCCAAAATGTTATCTAAGGAGGAGTAATTGTAATTGTTAAAAGTAAAAAGAGTGGAAAAGGTAAAAGTTAGTTAAGAATCCCACGTTAGGAAGCTTGTGGAGTAAATCAAGAGAGGTGGTTGAAATCCTACAACCATAGGCTATTTATTATTAAATAAGCTTTCAACATTAGAATGTTGGTTGAGAAAATCTCTCCTATTTGTTATCTTTGAACCCAAGCTGGCATAAGAGGAGGAAGAGGTTCTTCATCTATTTTGGATTGGGACGATCCAAGAAGATATTGGCATCCACTCCTTTTCATAATGGACGTTACGTCTATTTTAAAAGGTTCCTTAAGCCAAAGACGAATGTCTTTTACCTTGCAAAGATATATAATGCACACAGATCAGTCCTAAGTAGCATAGGAAGTTCTTCGCCATTGGTATGGGCTTCGGTCACGAAGGATGAAAATCGGTGACCTCGATGGAGAGAAGGTTTATGCCATCTATGTATGGCTCTCAGCCATAAGAGCGGCAGACTGAATTCAAGCCATGAGTAGACATATGTTTGCAAGGCCATGAGGACATATATGTATATGTCTATTTGTGAACAGGGGTATAACTATTAAAAGTGGATTCGACCCAAATTAGAGATTGTGGGGGAAGAACTTGATCCTTATTTTGCCAGAACCATTGTATTACGTGCAAAGGGGATATACAAGTGTTTGATTTTCTAAACAGATAGAGAACTATTGGTTTTGGATATCTAGTCCTGATTGGCGTAAGAGCT
Source organism: Torreya grandis (assembly GCA_037957365.1). NCBI lineage: Eukaryota > Viridiplantae > Streptophyta > Pinopsida > Cupressales > Taxaceae > Torreya > Torreya grandis. Next base: position 6,764,209 of record JARHVA010000118.1, on the reverse strand, counting down.
TCGTCAATATTTGGAAACCCTGTGAGTAATAGCGAAGGGGCTCGGCCCTGCAATGGGGACATTGACTTCATTGGGCAACCTTGAGCCAAATCGAAGGAGGCACTATTTAAAGGCTTGCATACTTGAATAAGGAGCCAAGACATCTCTATCATTCACCTTTGGTAGTAGATGTGGACAGAATTCTAGATGAACACAGAATTTGTCGTTGGGTTGAACCTAGACAAAAACAAAGCCATTATGGTCATCCCGAGTGAGAAGATTTCCATTCTCAAAGCTTATGAAGTCATGGACAAAATAAATTACACTTGCCATTTTTAAAAGACCATAGACCAGTGGCATATAGAGTAGTTATTGGCATAGTTCCAAATAGGGATGTCAGTGTTTGTTGTCAGATGAAGAGAGGGGAACCAGAATGCCATAGACCTGAGTAGAGAAAAAAAAGCTCGCTATGGGAGTACGAGTTGAGCTAATTGAAGCTCGTTTATGCAAAATCAAGCCTGTTAAATCTACATGTCTAATTTGGCTTTGACCATGGATGAATAAAATAAGACAAGATATATCTTGCAAACATGGAACATCATCATCTATTGTGTAAGTCTTTGGGCAAAGGTTTTAATAGCATTGCAGAATTTATTTCTTTAGAAGTCTATTTATAAACTTGGAAGGGAAGTAGATGCCAATCTCAAAACTGAGAGGAAGTGTCTATTATAAAGTCTATGGTTTCCATAATGCCTATGATGGTAAGGGATTATAGCCAAGATGAAGTTCACTTAATATACATAGAAAACCCAGATGGTATTTCTAGAACAGTGCTTTCATCAATATCATTGTCTGTAGTCTGATGACAGTGCATCATTTTTAGCACATCACCTCACAAGCTTAGAATCATCTTTGTTTCTAAGAAATTAAAGGTTGTTGAAGAGCCAAAATCAATGACTAAGGGAGTTGAAGAACAAAGCTCCCAAGAACAGGCAACTCAGCAAATGGAGATAGATGACAGGCCCTCAAAGCAGCAAAGGACTGAGCCATTACCTTCTTAAGAAGGGGCACAGCCACGTACAGGCATCTCTCCTTCACCACCTCAATCTCCTATGGCATCTCCTTCACCTCTATCTCTAGTCAGTGTTCCTTCTTCTGGAGCTGCCTCTCCTTCCAAATTCATGTTTGGTGATCCTCAAGGTGCTTCTAGAGATACACTTCATTCCTCTAGATCTATTCCTAGTCTGGCATCTCCTTCCTTCAATCTAGGAGAAAGCTCTGCCCTTGATCAATTAATGGTTGGTACGGTTTCACCAGTTACTCCTATTGTAACCACTATTACCACTAGCAGTGTAGATGTTACCATGGTGACACCAGCTGCAGGAACCATTACCATAGTAAGTACTTCTCTCCCTCCTTAGATGTCAGCTTTCACGCCTAAAAGAAAGAAGCTAGCCATCTCTGTAGATGACTTTGACTTTGGCAAGATAGTGCTCGTAAAAGCTAAAGCCCTTAAGAGACCAAGGATTCTTTCAAAATTGGTGAAGGAAAAGGGGCATAAATTTTTGGAAATAGCTAAACCTCTGCAGGACACAACCCTTGAGGGTTTTGAAATGAGCAGCTATTCCATTTCTCATGTTGAACTTGGAAAAGTTACTCACAAAGGTGTGAAGAGTGATCTGCAATCCGTGATAGACATCATGGTCTAGAAATTTGATCGAGAAAAGGAGATGAAGGATTACTATAAGGCCAAGGTAGAGCAATTGACTGCAGTAGTCAAGAAATTCACCCTTGCCCCTGAAGCAGCAACCCCAGAGGCCTTTTCCATAGATGACCCTGTCATTCAAAAGGTAGAGAAACCCTATATGAAAGGAAAAGTACTGTAGGATTACATTGAAAAGATGCACACTCAGGGAATTTCCTTACTCATAGAGGTTGCTGAGAAGTTAGACAAGATGAAGAAAGTGAGGACAAATTTAGAGGACCTTGTCTCTCTTATCTCTCAGGACATTGACAGTATGGAGAAATATCTTAGCAAGTGGAGGGAAATGAAGGATCTGAAGAAAAGCACCTTGATATCCATCATCATTATTGCTAGTAAAGATTCTTATGTTGAGATCAAGAAATCAGTAATATACAAGATTTAGGTACTCAAGGAGCTGATTGAAGATCTCGAGTCTTCCAAGGATGCTAGTGAGAAAAGCGACACAGGCCTATTGAATAAACTAGAAGAACTGCCTTGCGACCTCACTTCCAGGGATAATCAATTTCTCTCAGTTGAAGAGATGATCCAAGGATTCAAAGGTATGATTCAGAGGGATTTTGAAGAAAAAGCATTCTCAATGACTTCTGTGGACAACATTTTAGATACTCAGTTAACTCTGGATAATCTAATATCCAGGTTAACTAGTCATGCTAAGGCAATCACAGCATTGAAGGACACTATAATCAAAGCAAGGGTCATCTTCAAGAACACCGTTGCACCAGACAGTATAGGAATTCAGGCATCTATCACTATGTACGATGCTCATCTGAATAAGTCTAGCGGCAAGAGCTAAACCTTTTTCCCCTTCTCTCTTCTTCCTCTCTTCTGATGCACTTTTGTCATGTAAAAGTGCATGCAATTTTTTAAAGTGTAATTATATGTAAAAAATCTAGAAAAATATCTCAAAAGTCAAAGATGACTCATCTTTGACTAAGATATTTTTATATTTTAATCTTTTTAATTTTGAAGGTTTCTCCCTATATATAGAGAAGACCTCTTTTGTAAATAGATCTCTGATAATTGAGAGCAAAAACTCTGCTAAAATTGAGACACTTCTTGAGACTTTGTGCTCAACTTGTAAATAATATTTTATCAAATGAATGAGAAGCAAGTTTATTTCAGACTTTGTGTTGAAGTAATTTGTGTTATTTAGGAAGTGGTTTTTATGTCCTCTTTCCTGTTAATCTCTTATCTGTTTGATTTAATAAGCAAAGTGTGTGTGTGGATATTATCTGAAGACATTTTTTAAAGATAGAAGAGAGACTTTGAGCTACTTTTATCCTGGTGATCTTTTTATCTTTATAGTTTTAGGCAAAGACTTTGTGCTTTGTTTCACTCTATGGTTACGCATATTTTGAATCAGCAAAGGAGACAATGCAAGACTTTGTGCTTACGTAGGTTTCCCAATAGACTTTGTTACCTATTTTAGGGGATTTTCTACTCTGTGTTGGATACCATTCCTGAAAGAAGAGGAATGTTCTTAGCCTACAGCCAGGACTTCTCTCTCTTGTTCCTTGGACATCATCTCTAAAAAAAAGAGAGATGGATGTTGTCATACCAACCTGAGTATTATTTTATGCTTACATATATACATATAGCATATAAATATTCATAGGAAACCTCCCCTTGATGAGAGGAGAGATTTATGATCCAAAACTCAAAAGTTTTGGTTGATAAATATCTCAATAACATATAAATAACATAGTAACAATGAATTCTCTGAGAAGAGATGTAGTATTACTCAATATCGCAATACAAATACATGCTTATCTCTGGGAAGAGATGTCTGTCTTCACATTTCAGGTTACCTCTTCTCTTATACACAATTTGAAAGCATGGGAAGGATGTGGAAGGTCACCAATCTCGAGGGAGATGAAGTGGTTCGACTTCCAATATTTAAAACAATACAAAATTTGAGGAATTACTATTTTTAAAAACTTACTATTTTTAGACTGCATTATTAAAATTGAAATTTGAGTCACTTCCATTGTGTTTTCAGGGGTCAAAATTCATTAAGCAGAGATTTATGCCATTTCACAACATTCTCCTCATTATTAGGTTTCTAACAGTTTAAACAGTGAGCCAATTGGAGCTACGGTGCAAAAGTTATGACTCCTAGAAGTTTCGTCATCAATTGGAGTGGAACTGTCACCCGAATTGTCGCCTAAATTAGTGCCTGGATCAATTTACCTCATCCAAATATAGTAAACCCATACTTTTTTAGTGTAAATCTCCTTGTGTTGTGGTTGATATACCCATTTTGTCATCAGTTAGTTGACGACAAAATATTCACCTAACAACTTTTTAGCGACTCTGCTAGGGATACGAACATGCATTTTGAAGCCTTAAGCTTCAACATGAAGCAGTTTCGGTCCCTTTTTCATTTGACACTCTGGCATATCCACCATACACATGAGGCCAGAGAGCTTAGGATATTGTTGATCCTATATTTGAGTTGGTGCAGCAAAATAATTTTGAGATTTCTCCTTCATTATCTCGTCTTTAGCGAACTAGGAGTTTCCCTCCCACCAATGCTAGATCTCCCATACCTGGTGAAGCTTCTAGCCTCAATACTGGTAAGGCTTTGTCTTTATTGACCCCACCAAGATTTGTTATTCTACCATTTAATCATCCTATCATAATGGCTTAAGGTCTGTGGGGCAATTCTTTTGATCCTCTTAATTTGACCCCACCCTTGCACGAGCTACCTCGTACTTCTAAGAAAAAATTTCCCAAGTTCTTTGGTGATGAGAAGGTTCATCTCGATGAGCATATTTCCACCTTCTCTATAGCATGTGGTGTAATCAGTGTGGAATTTGAAGATGTAGTAGTGAGGCTTTTTGTAGAAACTCTACAAGGCACTGCCACAGATTGGTTCTACCACCTTCAGGCTCGAACTATAACCGATTGGAATACACTAAACTCCAAATTTAAAGCTAGATTTAAATCCACTGAAGATGCACATGCCTTGTTAGCGCAGCTAACATAGATGAAAAAGGAATCCCAGGAACCCATGAGGGATTTCATAGCCAAATTTAACAAGCTAAGGAACCGAATTCCAACCATTGCTCAGCCCATGCCAGAGAATCTTAAGTGCTTTTTTATCAACTCACAAATTTTCGAAGTAAGTTTCCTATTGAGGTGAGATATCCCTATGGATCTAGCATTGGCTCAAAATTTGGCTACTGAGTGTCAGGAATCTAGAACAACAAACATGCTCTGATGCCACTAGTTGGGATCTTGCTCCTCAAAAAGAGCACAGTATGATTACCAAATATAAGCAATTGAATATGCAAAAATAACCAGAAACACAAGTAACTAGAATTCACCAATAGCACAGAATATGAGAGACAATACACTATCTTGTATTAACACTAACAGAAAAGAATACAACAAAGAGCCGCCACACTCTTTCACCTTATAGAGATTCGCCACACCTCAAGTGTTCAGTAATTCTTCTCACACACACTCTCCTACACAAAAACGGTCCCAACAACCAACTCACACACAGAATTGGTGTTCACCTCACCAACCAGTCAGTAATAACCCTGCCGGTATATCAAGCACTCTATAGCACTTCAAGCTGATCTCTCATGAACCTGCAACCTACAATTCAAAGACCAAACTTACATGTAGATCCCCAATGAGCTTGCAACAACCTGCAACTCACAGATCTTACAACTAGAAGGAACTCTTCCTTTCTATCTCATGCCTTATACAATACATGCCAATGGGTCTATAAATAGATCCCTAACTCAAACAATAACTTAGACTCTTAATTTAGACAATTGTCCTCGCAGCACAAGACTCTAACTGGTCTCAACATGCAAACTCTTCGTTCACTTAACTAACTGTCCGTGAAACAGGCAGTTCTGGAACACACAGGCGACCGACGTCGGTCCCTGCTTGTCTGGTTCTGCCGATGCCGGTTCCTGTAGAACTCAGCAACCATCTGTTCCTTAGTTTGCAAAGGGTTGAAGCTTTTAGCTCCACAACCTAACAATCTCCCACTTGGAGATAAACAGCTGCAACTTGTACATGTACCTGTACACCATCTAGTTTGTTACCTTGGCTATGTATCCATCTTCAAAATCATCCTTGAAGACCAACCACCACAAAATCCATGGTGCAAAACCTGTCATCCAAATTACCTGCCACATCCACATCTACAACCATGTAGAAATAAACCTGAACTTGCATAGCATGTGCACCTGCTACTAGTCCCTGTAAGAATCCACTGAACTGACCTCCAATGGTTCTCTCCCGGATTGGCTCCTAACTTGTGACAACTCCCACTGCTTGGGAAAACTCAGGTTTAGTACATACCATGCACTGAACCTCATTATGTGAATCAAGACACCTGTTCATAGAACTGTCTAACCATCGGCGTGCAAACCGGTTTCACACAATCATCCTGAAACAAAGTCAACACATGACCTTCCATGTCTCTAGAACACACTCTTGCCAAAGAATCTTGCTGCTCCCAGATTCCCCATGACAAACACCTGAACTAGCTTTACCTTTAGTTCAACAATACCTGTATATGTAACCCTGCAACAAGCACATCATACAGAAAATAGGATAGTGTAGCTAATACTATCCAACCTGGTAAAGAGAAACACAATGAACAAACCTCCATTGCCCTGCAGCTAATACAAGATCAAATACCCTGATCTTCCATCTAACGTATCCATTTCCGCTCTTCGTCATCCTTAACATCCATTCGTCTCTCAGTGCTTACTTCCAGCTGGCCACACTACCCAAAACACCTGTTTGGTTCTCCTCCAAGGAATCACATCCTCATTCATGCCTAGCTCCCACTGTTTCCTGGATCTACCTGTTCTGCTTCTTCAATAACTTCCTGGTCCTATGCCATAAGTGAGCAACAAGTAGTGTAAAGAAGGGAAATGACGAATTTAAGAACTTACTTACACCTTCAGTCCTCCATATGGGCGCTTGAGACTCCATGACAGCTTGCTGTCCACCCAAAATTCGTCTCAGTGACCGATGCCAGTCACATCTCAGTCTACAGCCGACCGATGTCGGTTCCCTGTGACTGCCTATCCGTCGACGTCGGTTTCTTTTGGCCGACGCCGGTCTCTGTCTGCCCCGAGTCACCGACGTCGGGCTGCACATAGCCGACATCGGTCCCTGTCTGGACACCGATGCCAGTTTTCCTGCCGACGTTGGTCTCTGTGTTTTTCTTGTGAGACCTGACTTTTTCCCGCGAGCTCCTTTTGGATCAAACCCTTGTCCAAATCACCCTTGCTCTGCTCAGAATTCCCCTGCACCTTGTGCTGAACTCTGTCTGTCACTTTCTCCTTGAAAATCAAGGCTTTCCTGTTCTTGTCACTAACATCGGATTCCTCAAGAAATCTCACCTTCTTCTTCTGCATACAAAAATCACGATCCATGCCTTCCAAATCTGAAAGCATACTCTTTGACTCAAGAACCAGCATCTCCTTCTTATTTATGTGACCAAGCCTATCAAGCCACATCTCTGAATCTACAGCTGAAGTAGATAACCCAGAAAGAGAATCAGTTAACAAGTAGATAGATAAAGCGTACCTACTTTCTTACCTCTAGCTACAAGTGTACCCTTGGTAACCTTCCAAGAGTTCACTGTGAGAGTTACTGTGCAACCCTCTTCACCCAAACTTCTAACAGAAATCAGATTCCACTTCAGAACTGGGACGTGCATGACCTCCTTTAACACCCATGTGTTACCTGTCTGCAGTTTCAGCTTCACTTTGCCTTTGCCAACAATCTGACAAGGCTTACCATCCCCTACACAAATTTCTCCAAAATCTCCCTGGACATACTCATGAAAAAATTCTCTATGTGGGGATGCATGAAAAGAGGCACCAAAATCTAATACCCAAGATTCTACTTTATCCAAAGAACATACCAGAGCATCCTGTGCAATGTAACCTGCAACATCTGCTTCTTCTTCATGTTCTTCATGCTGATCTGTACCCGATCTGCAATCTCTCTTTAAGTGCCCTTGCTTTCCACATTTCCAGCAGGTTATTCTGCCATAACTGGACTTGGATCTCTTGCCCGTCTTCGACCTTGATCTCCCACGCTCTATCTTCTCTCTTGGCCTTCCTCTTCCTTCAACACTCAAAGCATCTCTAGATGATTCACCTGTGCTTTTCCTGCGTATCTCTTCGTTCAAGATCACACTCACAATATCATCCACTTTTAAGACTTTTGAAGGAAACACAGTATTAGAAACTGCCATTACCAAACCTTCCCAACTTTCAGGTAATGAACACAAGATTAAGAGAGCTCTTATTTCATCATCAAATACAATATTGACTGAACTTAACTGGTTTACTAAACCATGGAAATCACTAAGATGGCTATGAACAGATCCACCTTCCAACATTTGCAAATTAAATAAACGCTTCATAAGAAATACCTTATTCGAAGCTGAGGGTTTTTCATATAAATTTGCCAAAGATTCCATCAACTCCACCATTGTCTTACACTGTGATAAGCTAGAAATCACAGATGATGCAAGACTCAATCTAACAGATCCCAGAGCCTTCCGATCAAGAACCTCCCATTCTTCATCTTTCATATCCAAGGGTTTGCTAGCAACCCCACCCAACGGTAAGTACAAATCTTTCTGATACAGATAGTCCTCAATCTGCATCCTCCATAATTGGTAGTTCTTGCCATTGAACTTCTCCATTCATAGTTGACTGCTTTCTGTCATTGCTCAACTCCCACTCAAACAGAAACCCTGTGAGTAACCTGTAATCAAAACACACTACCCAGATCTACACCAATCTGTTAGTATCCCAATCAAAAGCTCTGATACCAATTGTTGGTATCAAGCTTAAGAACCTACAACCAAGGCTCTGATACCAGATGTCAGGAATCTAGAACAACAAACATGCTCTGATGCCACTAGTTGGGATCTTGCTCCTCAGAAAGAGCACAGTATGATTACCAAATATAAGCAATTGAATATGCAGAAATAACCAGAAACACAAGTAACTAGAATTCACCAATAGCACAGAATATGAGAGACAATACACTATCTTGTATTAACACTAACAGAAAAGAATACAACAAAGAGCCGCCACACTCTTTCACCGTACAGAGATTCGCCACACCTCAAGTGTTCAGTAATTCTTCTCACACACACTCTCCTACACAAAAACGGTCCCAACAACCAACTCACACACAGAATTGGTGTTCACCTCACCAACCAGTCAGTAATAACCCTGCCGGTACATCAAGCACTCTATAGCACTTCAAGCTGATCTCTCATGAACCTGCAACCTGCAATTCAAAGACCAAACTTACATGTAGATCCCCAATGAGCTTGCAACAACCTGCAACTCACAGATCTTACAACTAGAAGGAACTCTTCCTTTCTATCTCATGCCTTATACAATACATGCCAATGGGTCTATAAATAGATCCCTAACTCAAACAATAACTTAGACTCTTAATTTAGACAATTGTCCTCACAGCACAAGACTCTAACTAGTCTCAACATGCAAACTCTTCGTTCACTTAACTAACTGTCCGTGAAACGGGCAGTTATGGAACACACAGGCGACTGACGTCGGTCCCTGCTTGTCTGGTTCTGCCGACGTCGGCCGACTTCCTGCCGTCGCCGGTGGCCTTCTGCACTGGACTCTGCCGACGTCGGTCCTGCTGCCGACGCCGGTTCCTGTAGAACTCAGCAACCATCTGTTCCTTAGTTTGCAAAGGGTTGAAGCTTTTAGCTCCACAACCTAACACTGAGATTGAAGATGATCTTATCCTAGCAGGTAAGATCAGAAAAGACCCCAATAAAAATAGAATCTCTTCATCTGCTAAAAGCTCTTCTACAGGCACTATAGATCCTATGGTGCAAAAATTGACAAATAAAATAATATATTTGAAGAGACAAATAGCCCAAGGTACGTCTACTCCCACCTATCAAGATATTCCAAGGAGAACATTTTATAATTAACAATATCAGGGCAATGCTACCCAAAACTAAGGGCAACCAAATCACATGTCTCCCCCTCCAAGGAAATTGGCCATTGAAGCAGCACCTACCAATTTAGTGGTCAATTACCTAGAGGCTGAACATGAATTTTCACTCTAACCTCAGTTGGACCAACAAGATGATGCTAATCTCTTTGATGAGCAGGAAGAAGATTTAGCTGGTGACTCTAATATTGGTTTCCTGGATTACCAGGACGAAGTTGGAAGTAAAGGAGAAGGGTTGGACAGATCTTATGTTGTTTTTACCAGATATCAAAACTAGTCAACTTGATAGGTTGATAAAGGAAAAGTAGAAGAAGAACCTCAGCTAGTGGTTTCCATCACTAAATGAGGGACTCCATTGCCTCCTCAATCAAAAGATCAGGTAACTCACAAAAAAGTAAGTACCTCCAACCGTCCCATACCTTCCACCTTTATTGCTCAGACCAGTACCACACTCACTAAAGACCCAGATGATGGACCCTCTTCCTTTGTTTCAAATTCTTTTCAATTATTTGATATAATTGATCATGCCAGGAAGACTAAGATCCAAATGATAGAGATTGAATATTTGAGAGCTAGCCCTGGACAATTTGATAGGTTGGTGGAATATGTGAAAAATAAAGTCGTCCCCACAGGACAAGATTCTTTAAAGGCCGTTCAAGATCCCCTAAGAATAAATCCACCCAAAATAATCTTGTCGTGACTCCTCCTATTGCTCTCGGGAAAATAGAACCTTTTTACGTTTCCCTACTAACAAATGGTTACAAACTGAGTAATTGCATAATAGACTCTAGAGCCTCGGATAATGTCATGCCCACCAAGGTGGCAGATTCCCTTGGTCTAACTTTGACCAAAACTTTTGGGAGGTATTTTTCTATGGAAAACAAGCAAGTCCCACTCCTTGGTCAGATAAAAGATGCCCAATCTGCTTTCACAACCTTTTCAAAAAAGAGGATAAAAATGATGGTTCTAGTGGCCGATGTTCTAGCCTCTTACGACATCTTGCTTGGGTGGAATTTTTGCAAGGATGTTTGAGGTGAGCTAAGCATGTACCTGTTGGAGGTGAGGATCCCAATTCAAGGTGTTATGAAGAAATTGCTTCCTAAAAAAGAGGCAAGATATGTAGTCACCCGATCATCAGCACTGGAAGCTCAAATTTTATTTGTCTTCTGGCATGGGCAACTACTTCCTATCTACAGACGAGATCCATGAGGCATCCGACAAAACTTCTACAGGTGACAACTTGTAAATGTGTTCAACTGACACAACAGGAGAATCAAACCAGCAAAATGAATGCATGGAAGAACCTCTTCCCCAAATGAAGAAGTTTTCAAAGAAAAAGCGGTGTCTGATGAGGTATGGATCTTAGAATTTGATGGCAGTTGTTCTTCTATTAGTTTAGGAGCTGAATTTGTGTTGGTATCTCCTCAAAGAGATATTGTTCCTTTATCCTACACGTTTCAGTTTAACAACACCAACAACATAGCTGAGTATGAATCCCTGTTACTTGGATTACAGGCTACTAGAGAAAAGGGCATTAAACTACTCCATGCTAAAGGGGACACCGAATTGGTGGTTTGCCAAGTAAGAAACCTCTATCGAACCAAGAATGAAAGATTGTGCCACTATCGCAATCTCGTCTGAGACCAAATTGAAAATTTCAATGCTTTCAACATCTCTGTCATTCCAAGAGAATTCAATGATTGGGCAGATGCATTAGTTGTTTCTGCTACCCTCTTAGTTCCACACCCATATTTTAAAGGAGATAAGTACACTATCGAACTAGTCTTTCAACCAAGTGTACCTGATAATGCCAACCATTGGCAAGTGTTCAACAATGACAATCAAATCATCGCCTTCTTAGAGCAAAAGGACAGCTTCAAACAACTGCATTTTAAAGGCAGTGAACTTCAAGAATGTGAATCCACTTCTGAATTGAATGTGAACACAGGTGAGAATTTCCTATAGCTTAAAGGGAATAAGATTCCCAAAGGCCTAGTTTCCTTAGAGAATTTGTTTGATAACCATGACAGGTTTATTAAACAACAGCGAACAGATTTAAACTCTTCTCAAGATTTTGATTAGGTAAACTTGGGAACCAAGGGAGATCCTAAGATGGTAAACATTGGGAAATGATGCACTCCTGAGGAGAGATTCAAGCTTGCCGATCTACTCCACCAATATATAGACATCTTGGCTTATTTCTATGATGACCTGAAATCACTCAGGCATAGTGACATTCGCCATGACATTCCTCTTAAGGCAAACTCTATGCCTTACAAGCAAAAGTCTAGGCAATATAATCCAAAAATATTAGGTACCATTTTAGCTGAGATACAAAAAATGCTTGATGCCCAGATTATTTTTCTAATCCATCACTCCACATGGATTGCCAACATAGTCCCTGTCAGAAAGAAAAATGGTGAAATTTGAATCTGCATGGATTTTAGGAACTTAAATCAGTTATTTTTAAAATATAACTACCCTCTCCCTATCATGGACCAAGTTCTACAAATGGTAACAGGTTCAGAGATGTTATCAATGTTGGACGGTTTCTCAAGGTATAATCAGGTCAAAGTTGGAAAAGCAGATCAGCATAAGACTACTTTCACCACACCTTGGGGCACCTTCGCCTATCGAAGAATGCCTTTCAGTCTAATAAATGTAGGTGCCACATTTTAAAGAGCGATGGACCTCACTTTTAAGGATGAAATGGGTAAGCTCATTGTAGTATACCTAGATGATTTGATAGTATTTTCAAAGCATCATTCTGACCATGTCCATCATTTACAAAGAATACTAGAATGTTGTCGTCAGAACGGTATTTCTCTAAATTCAAAGAAATCTATTTTTGGAGTAACTAAAGGGAAACTTCTCAGACACATTGTGTCTCGAGAAGGTATTAAAATTGACTTGAAAAGAGTCAAGTCCATCCAAGAACTTACTCTACCTACCAGTAAAACTGTAGTTCACTCTTTCTTTAGAAAGGTGAATTTTCTTCAGAGGTTCATTCCTGAGTTCGCTGAGAAAACTCATCACATCATCAATATGATGAAAGGCAATGCTACCTTCAGATGGACTACTAAGGGCAAATCAACATTCCAAGACATCAAAGAAGCAATCACTTGCGCACCAATCTTGGTTTGTCCAGATTACACCAAAAGTTTCAAAATATACAGTTATGCTTCTGAACATACACTCTCAACCATTTTAGTTCAATAGAACCAAGAAGGCATAGAATCTCCTATTTCTTTCATGAGTTGTCCACTCAAGGCTCATGAGCTAAAATATTCCAACATAGAGAAGCATGCATATGCGATGGTCAAAACGGTCAAGCATTTCAAGTTTTATATCTTGAACTCGCACACCAAGGTTTTGGTGCCTGATACAATAGTAAAGTCTATTTTGACTCAACAGGAGTTTGGTACGAAGAGGGGTAATTAGATCACCAAGATTCAAGAGTTTGATCTAGACATTAAACCTACCAAACTCATTTGAGGAAAGGGTATTTTCCAGTTGATTGCCAATAACATTCTAGAAGGAGCACAAAGTGAAGAAATAGAGATCAAAAGCATACCCACGGTCCTCTTTGTTGCCACTACTGATGAGTGGTATTTCAACATTGCCCATTTTCTGACCTATGGTGAGTGTCCCGCTCATCTCTTCTATAAGGAAAAATGGAATGTTAAGCTAAAGGCTATTAGCTATGTTTTGTGGGATAATGGTCTGTACAAAAGGAATCTGGATGGGACATTTCTTCGTTGTGTTGATAAGGTACAACAAGATAAACTCTTGGAGTCTTTCCACAATTTAGCCTGTGGAGGACATTTTTCTACACCAATGATAACACACAAGATTTTGTGAGCAAGGTACTATTGGCCCACGCTATTTTAAGATGCCTACAAGTGGATGCGTAGATGCAAATTATGTCAACAATTCGTCAGAAAGCCCAAACTAGTTGCATTGCCCCTCAAGCCAGTAATAATCAAAGAACCTTTTCAGCAGTGGGGTATCAACTTCATTGGCACAGTCAACCCATCTTCGAGTTCCAGACATGATTATGTCCTCATATCAACTGACTACTTTACCAAGTGGGTGGAGGCTATCCCAACCAAGCACGCTACGTTTGAAGTGGTGTGAAGTTTTCTTAAGAAAAATATCATCTCTTGGTTTGGGGTCCCACTCAAAATTGTAACAGATAATGTGGCCTATTTTTCTTCACATGAAATTACTCAATTCTATTTTTATTATGAGATTACCCTATCCCACACTTCAGATTATTTCCCCCAGGGAAATGGCCAAGTAGAATCGAGCAATAAGAACCTAGTCACTATTATCAAAAAATTGGTAGATGATAATCAGAGAATGTGGCACAAAGCATTATTTGATGCTTTATGGGTAGATCAGATTACACCTAAAAGGGTCATAGGTATGTCACCTTTCCAACTTTTATATGGCTTGAATGCAGAGATCCCCATCACTCTAGAACTACCAGTGCTCAGGTTAGCCAAAGCAATCAAAGACTCAACCTTCAAAAGTTCAATCGACAAAAGAATCATGTGTCTAACTAAACTGAATGAGCAGTGAACCATGGTGGTGGATCAGATTATGGTGCATCAAAATCAAGTGAAGAAACTCTCTGATAAAAAAGCTAAAGTTTGTGATTTTCAAGTTGGAGATCAAGTCTTGTTGTGGGACAAGAGGTGAGAACCGAAGGGAATGCACGACAAATTTGACTCTTTATGGAGAGGTCCATTCACCATTCGACAGCTCTGTGGTGAGAGTAGCTTCTTGTTGGAGTATCAGGATGAAAAGCCATTTGGACTACCCCATAGTGGGCAACATCTGAAGCTTTTCAATCCTTGAAGCTTAGATGGATCTGCTTGTATATATGTATAGTTTTTATGTTTTCTCTATTTTCTTTTGTTTTTAGCCTGACTCCGTAGCCCAATGGCTTGGATGAAGGCACTTAGAGATTGGTTTCTAATTCCATTGATTAATTCAATTAATGAAAGCTTCCCAATAAGAGCCACATATTGTTTCCAAAACCAACTTAGCTCATTTTTAAAACAACCCCCTATGAAACTTGTCCATTTCACCCTTTGTCTCTCTAAGTCCATTTTTGAGACGAGTTTTTCTCGTTCTCGTATTAGCTCAACTAGCACCGTTCAAAATTTGTGACATATTTTCATTCTATTTTCCCCAAAATGTTAAATTTTTTATGGTCTTAATACGACTAGGAGACCAATTTTGGCTTTTTTTGAGTTAGCCATTTTCTTCTATTTTCATGCACAGGCGGCAATTTTTGTCGTCAATGCATTTTTATTTTTTGCATGCAGGAGCGGCAATTTTTGCCACCCCTACATCTAGGCCTGCATGGGTGGTGATTTTTTCCACCCTACATTTTTCTTCTCTTACATGTAGGAGTGGTGAATTTCACCGTCCCTGCATGTCACTTCACTTTTCTAGTGTAAGGGTGGTGATTTTTGCCGCCCCTGCACCGTCTTAATATTCGCACATGGCATTTATTGCCATACACGCTAGATGGTTGGGGTCAACTTTCACCCCATTTAATCTAATTTAACCTCATTTTGATTCATTCTTTCCTCTCCTCCTCTTGCCCTCTACCTTTGGATGATCCAGCGAATAGGTGAAAGTGCATTTTGGCAAATTTGAGCTCACGACGCGTATGGTTTTCCAGGTAGGTCTTATTTGTTGGTGTTATTTCTTTTTCTTTTCTCTTTTATTTTGTTTTCTAGTTGTTGGGGTTTGTGTTTGTTTCTTCCCCCTAGACCCATTGGCCTGCTCCCTCTTATCCCCCTGCCACACGCTCTCTCCCTATGCGGTGGCTGACTTTATCTTTCCCCATGTTTGGATGGTGAAGTTCACCACCCTCCTCTCCCTCCTTTTTTGCAGTCCTAGTCTTACCTCAAAAGGGTGATGAAATTTTCTACCTTAACCATGCCTACCTAGCACCTACGTCGATGGTGAATTTTTCCACCGATGAAAGTTCACCCTCATTGACCTACACAAGCGGCAAAATTTGCCGCTAATGTAAGCTAAAAGGGCATAGGCGGTGAGTTTTGTCGCCCCTGCACTTTACCACTTAACCTGCATGGGCAGCAAAATTCATCACTCGTGCCCCTTTTTGTTCCTCTCGTTCATGCAAGGACAGTGAAATTCGCTACACAAGCATGCAAATCCATCCCACATGCTTGGGCGGCAAAATTCGCTGCCCTTGCATTTTTCCTCCAAATTTATCCAACTCTAGAGAGATTTTCTTTTTTTCATTTTTTCCACTCCCTCCCCTTTTTTCCCTCATTTTCTAACCTAGTTTTTGACCTAGCCCTGTTAAGTGCCTTTCCTTGGTCATGATCACCTAACGTGCAAATTCCCCAATTTGCCCACTATTCCCTAATTGCACGATCATGATTGCAGTACCCCTTAAAGACTCTTGTTCATCAGCACCCACTCAACTGAGACCAATTCCAATGACTTAGGCTTCTCTGAATAAGTTAAAGGCCATGAAGTATCGGTACTAGGGCATTTTTTTATCACTTCAGTCACCTATAATGTTGACGACATTAGAGATACAGAGATTGGCTATGTGGATATGACCGAGTTCATGACAAGAACCAAAGCAGCAAACCCAAGCTCTAAAATAAAGAGAATCATCGAGAGCAACATTCATCTGATTACTTCTTTCCTAGTAGTGGCACATCATATGGAGTTCATCCTCCAGTGCAACCAGTTCTACAACAAGGAGACCAGATCGGTCTCAAATGCCAGTGGCAACATAATAATTCGGCTAGACCCCAAATTTATTGATAAAGTCTTCATGTGCCCTCTTGTTACTGAAGTGCTGAGACTTGACTTCATAGAAGCATAAAAAGAGTATGACAAGGACCCCGAGAGGGCAAAGAAAGTAATGAATAACAGCTGGCTAAAGACCCCTAAAACTAATTTATCTAGATGGTCGTAGAACTTCCCAACGAGTGATTTCATCGAAGAGGTTGGTGACTTGATCACCCTTCTCAGTAGAGTGTGAGGCCTCCCATATTCCTCATAGTTCCACGAGTGGATGTACCTCTTCATCAAGATCATCCTCCAAGGGAAGCAGGTCATCTTTTAGGGTGAGCAAATCAGCAACGCCCTTGACAAGCAACTAACCAAAGTATCCACCACTTCAAAGTTCTATATGACTTCATCCCTGGTGTACATAGCTACTTCCATGCGAACCTTCCCAGGTTTGACAACTGAAGGGGACAGAAAGACCACCCCAGTCTACTCATATTACCCTTAGTTAACACTGTAAGGGTCAATCTACCATTTTAGGAGGGTCAATGACACATTTTTCATGGTACTTTTATGCCTCTTCGGCCCTTAGCTTGAATAAAAAAGGGTATCTGATGAAGCCTAGACAGTCATCAATGACTATGGCTATATGTTCCTAAAATTTCCCTCTTTTTGCTATCTTTGAGTTGGCTTTTTCTAAGGCTATCCCTATATGCTCTCCAAATTTCCTTTTGACAAGCTAGTTCTAATGGAGCTGTGTAGACAAATGGTTGTCATACACACTAGGCAGATGGAACTAAAAAACCAGATTTCAAGTTTCCAATCGAGATTGGCAGATACTCAATTTTGATAGCAACCAAAGCCAAGGTTATGGAGACAGAGATGTAGCTAGTTACTATGAAACAGTTTAAGAGGAGGGACAACTTTGACTATAAGGGTGTTAAAGACATGATCAGAAGAAAGACTCAGTTTCATGAGCCTATGATTGAATACATCTGGGTATACCTAAGGATAGCTAAATAAATTAGGAGGATGGACTATAGTAGGCTGACCCTAGAACAAATCATATTTTTGGGGCATATGGATATTCCCTCTAACTTGGTTGATGATAAGAGCATTATCAATAGTAGGTACTTGGTCGAGAAGATTGTTGACTCTCCTCTTCCTCCAATCCAATAGTCCCAAAAAGAACTAACTTCTTTGAGGAAGAGATTTGAACCAATATTGGCTAACACCAATGATTGGTTAGCAGCCAAAGGGATCATGTTGAAAGAGTTTATTACAGGATCAGAGGCTGAGTTTCAAGCAGAAATAAGGAAGAAGGCAAAAAATAGGACCAAGAACAAGGGTGATGTTCCTTCCCCATCTAGGCCTCACAAGCCTAAAAGCATCTTTGTTTCTAAGAAATTAAACGTTGTTGAATAGCCAGAATCAATGACTAAGGGAGTTGAAGAACAAAGCTCCCAAGAACAGGTAGCTCAGCAAATGGAGACAGATGATAGGCCCTCAAAGCAACAAAGGACTGAGCCTCTACCTTCCCAAGAAGGGGCACAGCCACTTACAGACATCTCTCCTTCACCACCTTAATCTCCTGTGTCATCTCCTTCACCTCTATCTCTCATTAGTGTTCCTTCTTTTCGAGCCGCCTCTCCTTTTAGATTCATGTTTGGCAATCCTTAGGGTGATTCTAGAGATACTCTTCATTCCTTTGGATCTATTCCTAGTCTGGCATCTCCTTCCTTCAATCTAGGAGAAAGCTTTGCCCTTGATCAATCAACAGCTGGTACAGTTTCACCAATTACTCCTACTGTAATCACTATTACCACTAGTAGTGAAGATGTTACCATGGTGACACCAGCTGGAGGAACTATTGCCACAATAAGTACTTCTCTCCCTCCTTGGATGTCAGCTTTCATACCTAAAAAAAAGAAGCTAGCCATCTCTGCAGATGACTTCTACTTTGGCAAGATAGTGCCCGTAAAAGCTAAAGCCCTTAAGAGAACAAGGATTCTTTCAAAATTGGTGGAGGAAAAGGGGCATAAATTTTTGGAAATAGGTATACCTCTGCAGGATGCAACCCTTGAGGGTTTTGAAATGAGCAGCTATTCCATTTCTCATGTTGAACTTGAAAAAGTTACTCACAAATGTGCGAAGAGAGATTTGTAGTCTGTGATGGACATCATGGTCTAAAATTTTGACTAAGAAAAGGAGATGAAGGATTACTATAAGGCCAAGGTAGAGCAATTGATTGCAGTAGTCAAGAAATTCACCCTTGCCCCTGAAGCAGCAACCCCAGAAGCCTTTTCCATAGACGACCCTGTCATTCAAAAGGTAGAGAAAATCTATATGAAAGGAAAAGTACTGGAGGATTACATTGAAAAGATGCACATTCAGGGAATTTCCTTACTCACAGAGGTTGATGAGAAGACAGACAAGATGAAGAAAGTGAGGACAAATTTAGAAGGCCTTGTCTCTCTTATCTCTCAAGACATTGACAGTACGGAGAAATATCTTGGCAAGTGGAGGGAAATGAAGGATCTAAAGAAAAGCACCTTGATATCCATCAGTGTTATTGCCAGTAAAGATTCCTATGTTGAGATCAAGGAATCACTGATATACAAGATTCAGGTACTCAAGGAGTTGAATGAAGATCTTGAGTCTTCCAAGGATGCTAGCGAGAAAAGCGACACAAGCCTATTGAATAGACTGGAATAACTGCCTTGTAACCTCACTGCAAGGGTAGGGTGTAGACACCGCAAACGTGTCTGCACCTTGGTACTCCCCCTTGTCCGCCTCGAACCCGTAACCTAACACTTGGCCTTGGTCCCCTTCCATCCACTTGATTAAAATAACTTAATATTTTAATTGGCCCCCTTTTCCACCCTACCCTTGCCACCTTGGATCCTCCCTTGAATTCCTCCACCTTCCCCTTAGCATTTATTGTCCAAAATCCCCCCATTATATTCCTCCCGCGTCCATTTTAGCATGCTCATAACCGTTCTTCCCACAATCCCCCACCCGGCGGCGTGCAAGAATGGGCAGAGGCTATTTTTAGTCTCTGTCTCCATTCTGACTCTGCCGACGTCGGCGACCCTGCGGCCGACGTCGGCGAGACTGCCGACGTCGGCAGCCTTCAAGACCCCGTCCTGTATCCGTTGCAACCCCTGGACTCCTGAGCTCGCAAACAGAACTCTCTTGGCGTTTGGCATTCATCTTGTCTGCGTTTTGAACCTCGTGCAACAACAGCAGCAGGTGCAAAGGCTCTTCATCAGAATTCTCTTCTTGCAGAATCCTCCCTGGCTCCAACAACAGCTCCTTCAACTCTTCATTCAGCAGGCAAAGAGGTAAGCAAGTCTATTATTTGATTCTGTTATTTGAGCTTTCAGTTATCTATTGTTTCTTGCCTTCCTTCTACCCTTCCCCCCTGAGAGGCTGCAAGGCCTTCTCAGGACTTGTCCTCTGGCCATCCTCCTCTCCCATTGCCCCACTCTTCATCCCAGTTCCAGACAACTCCCCCATCCCCCTTTTTGTCCACAAAAGACCCTGTATAGGGCAAGACCATTCCACAGTCCATTCTGACCCGTCCCCAGACTCTGTCTCGACATCCTCAGCATCCCGGACCTGTCCACAGTCCAGAACACATCTCAGACCCGACCACAGGCCATTACCCCGACCGACGCCGGTCACTTCCCCAACCGACGTCGGTAGGATAACCGACGCCGGCAGGCCTCATAACCGACGCCGGCAGAACTTCCGACATCGGCGACTGTCATAAGCCCGACTGCTTCCTTCAGGTAACCATTTGGTGTTTTCTTTCATTTTCAATCTATTCATCCTTTTTGTATTCTGGTATCTTATACTTTCTCAGTCTTTTATCTGTCTTGCATCTGTGGGTTGACCTCCCTTTGAGGAAGTTTTTACACTTCTGGGGACAAGCTTTCGCTTGGCAACCCACCGTCTATCTATCTAACATCCCCTTGTCCAAGTTTTCTTTTCTTTTGCAGGTGTCATTCCTCCACAGCCAAAGAGGGGTGCTCACAAGCGTCTGGATCACGGTGCGCAGTCGACATCCAGGTATTCCTAACCTCGTCCATTTTCTCTAGTTTCTTTATTCAACTTTTCGAATGTAGAAAGCGAATTAGCCCAAGAAACATTCTGGCACGCCCGGTGGGACCCTAGGTTCCTCCTGGGTTCCTTTTCTCTTCTATTCATTTAGGTGCATTTAGGCTCCTTCTCTCTTGTCTCTTTCTTCTTTTCTCAATGGCACCATAAGCAAGAACTAAAATGAATCCTCCTTTTCTTTCTTGCACATGCTAGACTAGTCTAAACGTCATATTCTTGACCCTTTCTCAAAACATTGTCTTCATAACAATATCACATTTCGACTTTGGGCATTAAAACACTTTGCATTCATCTCTGCTTGTGCTTGCATCTTCGTAGTCCACATCTAGTAACTTAAACGCATATTGAATAAATCTAGACACTTGATGTTACACTACCGACTCACATGCACTAAACAAACATATAACTTACCTGAGGCAAGGCCCGACTGGGATTTCATCCCCCAGCGGATACCTTACCCGTCCCGGTGACCCTACTTGGATTTCATCACCAAGGGGGAAGCCCACTCCGTTCTCTGGCGGAGTATAAACTCTAGGCGAGGTATATCTTGGCTAAGCGAGACCAGCTAACCACTGGAATCGTGAAGTGAGGGGAGCTTGCTCCTTAGCACCAGGCCGCGTACCAGACCCTAATACAGATTTTTTGAGCACCTAAAACAACACCTGAAACCATCTTTAGACTGCCTTCTTCTAGGACCCATTTTTCAGCCAATCTCCCCAAACATTCATCTAAGGCATAAGCCACAGCTTCTAAGGTTAATTCCTAGGATTTATCACTTAGGCTTGTCTGTCTCTCTCTGTTTTCTCTTCTCATCTGTCTGTTTGAGTAAGTGAGGATGCTTTCTTCATTGTTTTCCAAGAATCTTTTGGTTCTCTGGAAAACACAGTCACCGACATCGGTTCTGCCACCGACGTCGGCTTCCCTCTGTTACCGGCATCGGTTATCTGACCGACGTCGGCCATCTTTCCTACCGACATCGGTTTTTAAACCGACGTCGGTCTCTGTCACTGTCTTTTTTTCAAAAACAGCAGCTTAAACCTATCCATCTTCTGTCAAAGACACCATCCCGGTTTTCTGAAACTAAACAGCACAGTTTCTGAAACCTGAACCTTCCTTGCCTTGCATGGTTTTGACTCGTAGCCAAGCCAAAGCTCTTGTCAACCACGCTAGCCGTCAACCACTTCCGTCAACCCCGTCCGTGACTAGGCCTACAATGGAGTTCAACTCCGAGACCGAAAGAACTCCTACCCGTCCAACCCCGCCTTTGACTCCTATTGTCTAGGAAGGGGACCAAGATTTCGAGCGATTCTTGGACCTCAATGTCAAGGCTTTGCAACATTATCTCACGCATAGTCGAACGCGAGACTCCTTGGGCAATTCAATCTATGGAATGCCAACCTCTCTGGCCGCGACTACGGTTGTATCGACAACACCCGTAGTTCAACCTTCAGACACTCGACCCGTCGCTTCGACCACCGACCAGACTCAGACTTTGACCAATCCTACAGGGGTGGCCTCCCCTTCTATCATTGGGCCCACTTCCATCGGGGTTCCGGCCCCTTGTCAACCTCAACCCGCTCAATCGTTATCCACTCCTTTCCAAAACCTTGTCGTTTCTATCCCGCCTGCCCTGGCCCCTATCAACACCAAGGTGGCTTCCTACCCCTTGGCCCCTGTTACCACTATCCCACCTCTCGTGGCAACATCGGGCTTACCTATGCCTTCCACTCAACCACCTCTATCCTCTTCCTCTACGACTAGTTATCTCTATGTTGCCCCTTCACAAGGACAACCGACTACGTCGTATGCATCCCCTAACCTCTTCCAAGCACCCTACAACTTAGGGGGCGCGCCACCCGTCAATCCGTCGGTAGACATCATTAAAATGCTGATGGACAAGATGACCCATCTTGAGACTTCTGTTTCCGGCTCGCGCAACGCTCTCTCATATGAGCAAATCTGCAATGAGCCCATCCATCCTTCTATCCCAATCAGACCATACCCTAGCCAATGGGAGCTTCCAAAGTTTTCTCGCTTCCAAAGCAAGGAAGATCCCCAGCAACACTTGCGGGCATTCAAACATGCCTGCTACCTCATTGGCCATGACGATGCGTTACTCCTACGCACGTTCCCTATGTCTCTCTCGGGCGCTGCACTTGACTGGTACAGTTCCCTTCCTAGCCATTCTGTCTTCTCATTCACGCAATTGGCCCAGCTTTTCCTCGATCATTTTTCCATTAACATCACTAAGAAGGTCTCCATCACGGACCTCTATTCTATCAGACAATTCGAGGATGAGTCCATAGCCAACTTTGTAGCTCGATGGAGAGGCCTTATCAACCAACTCTCCTTCTCTTTACCCCAGGCCGAGCTTATCGAACTCTTCTCCCAAGCTTGTGCCAGACATATCTCGTCCACCCTGAGGGTTCAAACCTTCCGCACTTTTGACGAAGCCTTCACGATGGCTCGCAAACTTGAGTTGCGTGCCATCGAGGAGAATAAAGTCAAGTTGCGGAGCAAGAATCCTAGCTCTAAAACCAATGACTCTTCTTCAGCCAAGCCATCGTCATCCAATTCTAAACCCAAGGCTTCAGCTAACGCTGTAGTCGTTAGGCCTTCATCTTCCTCGCCCTCATCTAATCAGCCTGAGCCATCAACATCTCAGAGCGCCACCCGCCAGTTCCAGCAAAGATACATGCAACGACGATATACTCCTATCGGAGAATCATACGCGTCTGTGCTGGAAAAGCTTGTTAAGCAGGGGGTCCTCAATCTCCCTCAGGCTCGTCCTCCTCCACAATTCGATCCCTCTCACGCCATCCCCACGTGGTATAGGGAGCATGACTTCTGCAGCTTCCACCGTGTTAAGGGACATGACACGGAGAACTGCAAAACATTTAAAAACATAATCCAAGATATGCTTGAAAAGGGGGACCTCATCTTAGACAATCCAAATGCGCCCCCTAATCAGGCTATTGACATCTTCAAGCAACCTTTTCCCAATCATCCGCCGGCCCAAAACAACGTCCAGACCTTAATTGACGACAACCATGAACACAACATTCGAACCGTCAATGCGGTCTCTCCTTTCGTCCCCAATCCATCTCAAGAGGCTAGTCCATCAATCAGTCCATCACATGTGGACGAACCTCTTTCTCCGGCTAGTTCTCCACCGACCTCTCTCATCTTGGAGGACGCCTCGACTCTACCAGTCCCACCAGTCTCGCCATCCTCCTTTCTACTACCTGTGGAGGACCAGACCCTTCCTACTCCTCAGCCGCAAGTAGAGGGCACCATCATCCCCGTCCTTTACCCGCTAGAGGAGCCTCGCTTTCCGGATTCTTCTCCACCCAGAGAAGATCCTGTCTCCCCTCCGTCTTCATCCAAATCCATCATGACTTCGCCATTCAATACTACCCCCATCTCGTCTTCGACCCCGCAACCCTCAACATCATCTTCTCAGCCATTTTCCCGGTTAGTGGAGAAGGTCCAGCTTCTCCCTTCAAGGAAAGTGACGCCTCAGGTGCTGTGGGAA
Organism: Torreya grandis; assembly: GCA_037957365.1. Lineage (NCBI taxonomy): Eukaryota > Viridiplantae > Streptophyta > Pinopsida > Cupressales > Taxaceae > Torreya > Torreya grandis. The sequence continues at coordinate 6,740,015 of JARHVA010000118.1, read as the reverse complement.
CGCCTCAAAGCCCTTCAACATACCCGCGCCCTCTCATCACATGCTGCCAATCCTCCCCGGGCAGAATCTCTTCAAACTCTCGATAAAGACCAGACACGCAGACCTCAACCAAACCAATCAAGACGTGCATCCATCTCGTCCAAGCCCATCAAATCACTTGGCGTTCGTCCTATCTCCGCCCTCACTCATCCATAAGTGAAGGTGGATCTAGACCAGACCTCGACCAGCAGCAGTCTTCCAACCAAGACAAAGAAGACTGCCAGACCTCCAAAGCGAACGCCTCCTTCCCCATCACCATTGCCATCCATTCTGGGCCCCCATCCTTCGACCTTGGCCAGCATCCTTCCCACTCCGGCCTCCAACCGAAACTCGTTACCTCCTTTGCTTCCTCCGCCTACCTCCGGCCGTCCCTCTCTCAAAAAGCCTTTCTCAATCTGTAGACCAGAGTCACCTCCATCTGTCCCCGCACCATCAACCCATAAGGTGGTACGGAAACCTCTTCCAGTCTCACCCAAGCAAAAGTCACCGACCTCGCGTATATCAACTAACACGGACCCTTTAGTGGGCTCATATTCGGTGATATTGCGCCAACTTCTGCAAACCTCCAGCATAACCCTTCCGCCCATCCGACCTTTCCAACCTCTCAGGTCTAAGCCCTCCTGGTTCGATGATACAAAAATTTGCTTATATCATCGTGCACCAGGACATGATACTGAGACCTGCTGTGCCCTCAAGGCCGTCATCCGCCGCCATATGGAGAAGGGCACTCTTCTCCTTGAGGACACTCTCGACCAGACCTCGACTCCATCTCATCCAACACCTTCAACCACAACCTCTCATCAGCGAAACACGACCCCTTCTTCACCACCTGTTTTCAAAATCAATGCCGTCCGTATAACCACCAGGTCGCAGAAGGACAAGGCAAAAGAAAAAGCTGCCATTCCTTGGACCTATCCCTTCGTCAAACCACCTCTTGCGCCCAAGCCCAAAATTTCTATCCTTGGCGCATCCCAGCCTTCTTCATCTTCATCTTCTGGGCCGATTCAAGACTCCATGCTGAAGCAGCTTCATCAGACACCGGTGAAGATGTCTCTCTATGACCTTATCCAAACCTCGCCCCAACACCGTCAAGCCCTCATCCAAGCCTTGCAAGCAGCAGAGGTCCAACCCGAAGACCCCCAGCCGCTTGCTGCCCTTGTCCATTCTTTATCTCCTATCAATTCCATCACATTCAGCGATTCTGAGATTCCCACATCCAACACGGAAGATCAGGACGCCGCCCTCTTCATCACTGCCTATGTCGATCGGACACGCATCAAATGCGTTATGATCGACGGCGGCGCTAGCATCAACATCATTTCTACCCATGCCTTCGACCAGCTATCTCTTCCCAAGAATTGCATCTCCAAAACTGACGCTATCTTACGTTCTTTCAATGACACCACCGCCACGACCATTGGCACAGTCGTCCTTCACATTCGCGTCGGTCCACGCATAGTCCCGGAGCTCTTCTACATCATCGAAGGAGAGTTTCAATACAACATTCTGCTGGGCCGACCATGGATCCGTGCCATGGCCTGTATTCCTTCCACCCTGCATCGTTGTGTGAAGTTTGAACATGACGGGCAAGTCCATACCATTCCTGCTGACCCTTCACCTTTCAAGACTTGCAACACGACTTACCGTCCCAATGATGTCCTCATTCCCATCAAACCGTCAACTCCGGCATCGCCTCCATCTGCGGAAGCTTCAACCAGTTCACAATCGGCGGTCGCCCTCACCTCTCCTCTTCAAGCGCCAACCAAAGACCCCATGGAAGACGTCTTCCAACGATTATCACTTGGGGAATATCGCTTGTTGACCCTTGACATGCTCCAAACTCCGCAAGAGTATGGACGCCTTCACCTCAGTCCCAATTACGACCATCGGATCGAGATGGTCGTACCTTATGGTCCTCCTCACTTCCGAACCAACTTTGTCTATGGGGGGCTCAATCAAGCTCCTACCAACGGCAATTCCCTTTCTTCACCCCGACCCTTCACCTCAAATTTCTCGTTTCTTGGCAACCCCGCCTTCGCACACACTTACCTTTACAGGTATGCATGGAAGGGTTTTGGTTTCGGACGTTATGAGCAGGGCTCCCATCAGCCTATCGAGCCGCTCAATGATGTCGATGCCAAGAAACGTTATGGCCTAGGATATCATGACCCCACTCAGGCTCCTTTCGACCTTTGTCCCGAGCCAACCATGGACCAATCTCCTCCAAATTCGCCCATTTCTCCTTCGTCACCTACGGAGTCGGTGGTCTCCATCCCTCCTAGTTTTTTTTTTTTCCATAAACACCATCCGCCTGGAACCCCTGACCTATCAGCTCAATGGGGTGCCCAGGTCTCTCCCTCTCATTTTTCCTAGCATGGTAGAAGATGAGTCGGCAACCATTCACACTGTCCACTGCGTTGACGATGACGCCATTCTTTCCTATATGGGTGCCGATGACTCTTTCATCCAGCGTTCCCTCCCTTCCGAGACCCAGGTTATGTTAAATGAATCCACCATTGACATCAACCTCCCTTCTTCTTCTGATGTTCCTCACGTCTTAAAGATTGGCCAATCTCTAGACGATCAGGAGCAGCTTGACTATGCCCAATTCCTTTCCGACCATAGCAAGGCCTTCGCCTGGACTTACAGCGACATGCCTGGCATCGACCCCACCATTGCTATCCACAACATTGTCACCAAACCAGAGGCTAAGCCTGTTAGGCAAAAGCTTCGAAAGATGCATCCTCGCATTGCGCTCCTCATCAAAGAGGAGCTTCAGCGCCTTCTCTCTGCCTCCTTCATCCGACCCATCGATTATCCGCAGTGGGTCTCTAACATCGTCCCAGTTACTAAAGCAACTGGGGGGATTCGGATCTGCACGGACTATCGCGACCTTAACCTAGCCTGTCCCAAAGACGATTTTCCACTTCCTAACATTGACCAGCTTGTTGATCTCACGGCCGGCCATGAGATGCTCTCTCTCATGGACGGGTTTTCAGGATACAATCAAATCCTGATCGCACCGGAAGATCAGCACAAGACTACCTTTATCACCCCATGGGGGACTTTCTGCTATCGGGTCATGCCTTTCGGCTTGAAAAACGCTGGTGCCACATATCAGCGCGCCATGACCTACATTTTCCACGATCTCCTCCACAAAATCATGGAGGACTATGTGGATGACCTTCTCGGCAAGTCCAAACTTCGCCGCGACCACTTGACCATTCTCGCAATCATCTTCTCTCGTCTTCTTCAATACAACGTCCGCCTTAACCCCAAGAAGTGTGTCTTTGGGGTCCTCTCAGGCAAGCTTCTCGGCTTCATCGTTTCCTTCCGTGGTATCGAGATAGATCCCGCTAAAATTCGCGCTATCCTCGAAATGCCACCCCCGACCAATCTCAAGCAGCTTCGCAGTCTCCAAGGGAAGCTCCAGTCCATTCATCGTTTCATCTCGCAGCTTTCAGACTGCTGCCAACCTTTTCATCATCTCCTTAAGAAGGACGTCTCCTTTAAGTGGGATGAGGACTGTCAAGAGGCCTTTGATGCCCTCAAAAGCTATCTGGTCTCTCCACCAGTCCTCATTCCACCTAAAGACGACCAACCCTTCTACCTTTATATCTCCGCCACTAACCATTCGTTAGGTGCCATGATCGCGCACCGAGACGAGCATCATCGTGAGCAGGCGGTTTACTACATCAGCCGAACACTGGTAGACTATGAAACTCGGTATACTCATACCGAGAAACTCTATTTGGCATTAGTCTTTTCTGCCACCAAGCTCCGTCACTATCTTCTCAACCACAGGACATTTGTCATCACTCACACTGACCCGCTCAAATACATGCACTCCAAGCCATATCAAAATCAACGTATGGCTCGGTGGCTTATGCTGCTCGCTGAGTTTGACCTCGAATTCATCCAGCAGAAATCTATCAAGGGGCAAACTATTGCTGATCAACTGGCAGATGCCCCTCTTCCTGACAATCAACCTTCACAATTTGAGTTCCCTGACGAGTCTATCGCCACACTTTCCACCGATGACACCGTCTATCAAATGACCATGTTCTTTGACGGCTCCAAATGTCAACTCGGCGGGGGTGCGGGGGTCATCCTTATCCCACTTGAAGGAGAACCCATGCCTCTATCTTTTAAGCTTGACTTTGATTGTACCAATAATATGGCCGAATACGAGGCCTTAATTTTGGGACTTCAAACTGCCCTTTCCCTCCACATCAAGTCTATCAACATCTTCAGCGACTCGCAGCTCGTCGTCAATCAAGTCAACGGTTCATACCTCTGTAAAAACGAAGTTTTACAAAGGTATAAAAATCGTGCTGACACTCTTTTGGCATCTTTCGACCATTACCTCTTGCAGACTGTTCCACGCTCTACGAACAAGTTTGCTGACACCATGGCTTCTCTTGCTTCGCATATCCCATCGTCATCTCGACTCTTCGTCACAGTGCATCGCGTACCTTTGCCTTCATACATCTCTCCTCACATCGACCATATCAACACTATCAATTCTAGCCCACGAGATGACTGGTATAAGCAACTTGTGGACTACTTGTCTCTTTCTGTCACTCCTCCCAACCTCTCTAGCAATGCGCGGCGAGCTTTCATCAAACGCACAGCTCGCTATACCATGCTAGGGGGTCTTCTCTATAAGCGAGGCTTCGACGGCCTCCTCCTTCACTGTCTAACTTCTGCTGAAGCCTCTCATGCCATAAAACAAGTCCACGACGGGATTTGTGGCGGACACTTCAGTGGAAACTCGGTTGCCAAGCGCATCCTTCACCTGGGTTATTATTGGCCCACCCTTCATCAAGACTGTAGCGACTATGTTCGGCGTTGCATCAAGTGTCAGCAACACTCTAACCTGCTTCATCTTCCCAGCCACGCTTTGCAAGTCGCTTAGGATTTTTGGCCTTTCTCTTAGTGGGGCTTGGATCTCATCGGTGAGATTAACCCTCACTCGTCTCTTCGTCATCAGTCCATCATCACTGCCACTGAGTATTTCACCAAGTGGGTGGAAGCCATTCCTCTTGTCTCCACAAAAGCCGACAAAATTGTCGACTTCATCAGCAGCCATATCATCTGTCATTTCGGTGTCCCTCATAAAATCATCACCGACAATGGCAAATCCTTCAAAAACAAGACTGTCCAAAAACTATGCGACTCATTTGGCATCAAACTCAGCTTTTCTTCGCCTTACTACCCACAAGCAAATGGGCAGGCTGAGGCTTCCAACAAAATTCTGACCAAAATTCTCATGAAGGTGGTCGACGATACAGGAAGGGATTGGCACATTCATATTCCCTTCACTTTGTGGGCCTACCGCACTAGCATCCGAACCTCTACGGGTGCTACTCCTTTTTCTCTCGTGTACGGAACAGAGGCTGTCTTACCTCTCGAAGCACAGATCCCGTCTCTCCGCATCTCTCTGCATGACATTCTCTCAAACGACGACTTTCGTCAAGATCGCTTAGCTCAACTTGAGTTACTCGACGAGCGCCGCCTTGCTGCCCTCAATCATCTCCATGTCTACCAAAGTCGCATAAAGCGGGCCTACGACAAAAATCTGCGAGAACGAGATTTCAACATCGGAGACCTCGTCCTCAAAGAGAATCAACATGTGACCAATATGGAGCGAAGTAAACGAGGCAAATTCACCCCCAATTGGCTTGGACCTTTTATCATCACGCACAAGTATGGATCAGGGACTTACCGTCTGTCCTCCCTCGACGGACGGCCAGAACCTGAGCCTCTTAATGCATTGCATCTTCGACCATTCTTCTGTTAGTGAGTACTTGTCCACTTGACACATAACTTGAGCTCGTCCCTTGAGCAATCCTCATCCTCTGGCTCCTTATTCCTTTCGACCCTATTCCCCTCTAACAAGTCCTCTGCAACCCTTTTATGACGCATGGGTACCTTGTCCTAATAAAAGGGAGTCCTTGCACTTCTACAGTCTTGTCCATGACTCAAAAAAAAAAAAAAAAAAAAAAAAAAAAAAAAAAGACGATGTCCAAACATATCCAAGGTCACAAAATCAAATCCAAAAAGACAGACTGATCCCTCGAAGGACAGCTGTACTATCATTGCTGTAGTTAATAGACTGATCCCTCGAAGGACAGCTATTCAAACATTATATAAAGCAAAGATATAGACCACTCCCTCGAAGGATGGCTATAATTAAATCTTGCTACTAACAGCAACCTTTTTTAGAAGCTTCCCGCATCGATCAGCTTCGCAACATGACCACTAAATCAAAAGACATCTCTATGTAGGCTTCCCGCATCGATCAGCCTGCGCAAAAAAAAAAAAAAAAAAAAAAAAAAAAAGAAAAAAAAAAAACGGGTCCTGGACTTGGCTTGTAGTTGTCTCAGGGTCTCCTATAAAAAGAGGCAAGGTTATTCCTGCTCTTAAACTGGGTTACCCTATCCCCCTTCTATCACCGGCTCAAGGGACTTCGAGCTCACTTTAATGTCAAAGTGATTCGATTACCGTTCTAACTCAACACTGGTCATCGACGCAATGCATGAACGGGGCTTTTGTTCTAATAACCCCTATCTATGCTTCCTTTCTGGTCCGTGTCAATGAAAGAGCAATTTGCCTTTCACCTTTTCTCTACACTTTGGTCACGCTTTGGCCACGTCAATTATCGACTCATCCTTAAACCCAGCCAACTTCAACATTTTTTTTCAAACCAGCCTCGACATTTCCAACATGACATCAGGCATCATCCTTGTCCTTTTCGCATAGTTTCTATGGAGACTAATACACATGGAAACTACCGACCAGACCCAATTTATGTTAAGCATAAACCAATACTTGCTAAAGCATAAATAGACCTTCTATTCATTTTTAGCATACATCCATCACGACTATGGAAACTTGCTAGGGATGAAAGACTCTCGACCACTTCTACAGAAGACACCATCTGTAGCATCCTTTTTATCCTCATCTTTTTATCCTCATCATTTCGACGCTTGACCACATCCAATCATCGACTATTTTGACCCTCGCATTTCGAACTACATTGGTCTGAGGCCCTAGGACAAGGGCTATGTAAGCAGCACTCAGATACCACATCTTCTGAGGTTAGCTCGACCACCCCCGTTTGTTTGTCTCCGTGATGGACAAACCTTCTCTTCTTTGACTCTTATCACACCCAACTTCGTCAACTTTGCCCAAGACCAATCATTCCCTTTGATCAAGACCAATCATAGACCTCTGACCAAGACCAATCATCGACTTTGACCAAGACCTATCAATCCCTCTGACCCTCCCTCCCTTTTAGGGAGAACTACATCGGCCTGAGGCCCTATCATCGGGGCTATGTAGGCAGCACTCAGTTGACATGGGGTCTTCTGGGGTTAGCTCGGCCGCATCCTTTCGTCCATCCATCCTCTTGACCAATGACCATTGGCGACCATGCCTATCTCCTTCTTCTTTGACCTTCTTCCAAGACAATGTTGCCTTGGTTGTTTTTACGTGTATGCTATTCCACGGCTGGTTAGCAGAATTGTTCGCAGACTATTTTTGACCCTTCACAAGTATAGGATCACGAGCCAGTTGATCCCTACTACTTGTGGCTTTTTCGTGTTTCTGGGAGCACTTCCTGAGCCTGGGATACCTAGAACACGATGACTATTTGGAGCTTCAGCTTAGATTGAGTGACCCGATCAGCAGACGACTAAATGCTGGGGCCCGGTTACTTCAATTTTGGCACTCCTCGACCCTTGACATGCGACAATTTGACCCGACCATCCCGTGACGTGGTATACGCGCAATCACGACTTTTGTAGCATTTTCACTCACTCTCTTCTATCCATTTCTCTGTCAAATCGACATTCGATCTTCGGTTCCCTTCTCTCGACTCTCGCTTTGAGGGGGGAACACCTCACCCTTTTCCTGGGGCAACCAACTCTTGTTTTTGTCTTGCAGTTCGTCAAGAACAACCAACAAGACAAAAAGGGGCAAATGTAGACACCGCAAACGTGTCTGCACCTTGGTACTCCCCCTTGTCCGTCTCGAACCCGTAACCTAACACTTGGCCTTGGTCCCCTTCCATCCACTTGATTAAAATAACTTAATATTTTAATTGGCCCCCTTTTCCACCCTACCCTTGCCACCTTGGATCCTCCCTTGAATTCCTCCACCTTCCCCTTAGCATTTATTGTCCAAAATCCCCCCATTATATTCCTCCTGCGTCCATTTTAGCATGCTCATAACCGTTCTTCCCACAATCCCCCACCCGGCGGCGTGCAAGAATGGGCAGAGGCTATTTTTAGTCTCTGTCTCCATTCTGACTCTGCCGACACTATGTATCACTATGTATCATGCTCATCTGAAGAAGTCTGGCGGCAAGAGCTGAACCTTTTTCCCCTTCTCTCTTCTTCCTCTCTTTTGATGCACTTTTGTCATGTAAAAGTGCATGCAATTTTGTAATGTGTAATTACATGTAAAAAATCCAGAAAAATATCTCAAAAGTCAAATATGACTCATCTTTGACTAAGATATTTTTATATTTTAATCTTTTTAATTTTGAAGGTTTCTCCCTATATATAGAGGGGACCTCTTTTGTAAATAGATCTCTGATAATTGAGAGCAAAAACTCTGCTAAAATTGAGACACTTCTTGAGACTTTGTGCTCAACTTGTAAATCATATTTTATCAAATGAACGAGAAGCAAGTTTATTTCAGACTTTGTGTTGAAGTAATTTGTGTTATTTAGGAAGTGGTTCTTATGTCCTCTTTCCTAATAATCTCTTATCTGTTTGATTTAATAAGCAAAGTGTGTGTGTTTATATTATCTGAGGACATTTCTAAAAGATAGGAGACTTTGAGCTACTTTTATCTTGGTGATCTTTTTGTCTTTGTAGTTTCAGGTAAAGACTTTGTGCTTTGTTTCACTCTACAGTTACGCATATTTCGAATCAATGAATGAGACAACACAAGTCTTTGTGCTTACGTAGGTTTCCTGGTAGACTTTGTTAACTATTTTAGGGGATTTTTTACTCTGTGCTAGTTGCCATTCCTAAAAGAAGAGGAATGTTCTTAGCCTATGACCAGGACTTTTCTCTCTTGTTCCTTGGACATCATCTCTAAAAAAAGAGAGATGGATGCTATCATACCAACTTGAGTATTAGTTTCTGCTTACATATATACATATAGCATATAAATATTCATAGGGAACCTCCCCTTGATGAGAGGAGAGATTTACCTCATCCATATCTAGTAAACCCACACTTTTTGTGGTGTAAATGTCCTTGTGTTGTGGTTAATATACCCATTTTGTCATCAGTTAATTGATGACAAAATATTCACCCAACAGGGATGAACTTAACTACCTAGCTACTAACAAACATAAAATAACACTAATTGCTCATAAGGGTAAACAATACAAACTATTAAAAATATTTGAATTGTCTACTTAGGTAATAAAATGCCTAATGGATTCAAATTCAAATTTGACAAACAACATACTAAGGACTCGAAAACTTGTAAAATGGATCATATGTATAAGTGTTAGATGATGCTCTTACATCAGTTTGTCATGACTCAACAAAGAATGTGATTTGGAGGAATTTAATGTACCCATTTGGATGAGCTTGTATTACTCCTTATTTAATTCTTTAGAAAAATCATCTAAGGATGGCATACTCCATGAAACTCCTAGGGCATGTTTTGTAGCATAAAAGGTAAAGACAAAAACTGGGTAGTCAAGACCTAACTTGGAAAGAATAGAGAGAATCAATTGGTCATATATTTTTATCTATGCCACACAAATTCAATTTTAACCTAAGTGATTTAAGTTTGGTGAAAAAGTATTGTATAGTGTTAAAATTACCTAGACTCAAACTAATGATTTCATTCTCTAGCTCATGACCCCTCATTACATCCTGATTCCTAAAGAGTTGTTCCAAATATCATATGGTGATTTCATAAATTAAATGTGAAAAAGTAAGTCAAGAGAAATATAATAACACAAAATACCATATGCTTCATCACACCTATTATACCACTTAAGTTTATCTACACCAAGTTTTGGTTCAGCTTCTATGTTCATGATTACCCTATGTAAACCTTTACTTCTTAAAAAAAATTGCACTTTAGATTTACAGTCATGATAATTTAATGGAGTGAGAAGTGGAACAAAATTATGATCCATGAAGTAGTGTAAGTAGAAACTGAATAAGCAACAAAGAAGGCAAGGCACAAATCAACCCCCCTGAAACTATCATAAGGAACTCCCACCCAAATTACAAAAGTTTGGCACTTTATGTTTTAGTGAATTTATAATCAACACTGTAGTGCATATACAATCATCACTTTAGTGTGTATACAATTGGAACTTTATATTTTAGTGCATATATAATCAACACTTTAGTGCATATACAATTGATATAAAGTTTTGCAGAATAAAGCCCATAAAATCTGAAGATACCGTGCAGGTCCAAAGACAGCCATAAACATGAGTATAGAGTTGATTAATGTAACTTCAACTCATGTAATAAGGATATATGATGTGTATATTGAAAATAAGGTACCACATAGTAGATCTACATTCTGATACAATGAACTATAGACATAAATTGACAAAGTAAACTATGTAGATGTAGTTGATGTTGTCAAAGTGCATGATTTGGTGTAGTATCCACCATCATGCAATACACACAACAACAAGATGACTATCCGAGGTTGTTAAATATGTAGTACAACATAATATTTACCATCACAAAATACACATAGTAACAAAAATTTTAGTGTATAAATGAGTGAAATATATGCATTAAAAACATAAATGACAATGCACGCTCATAAAAATGGACATTAGACTCAGTTGAGAATACATCTATAGATGAGCAATTTGTGTAATGTTTACATAAGTGACAATGCAAGATCATCAAAAATGGATGTTAGAATCAATTAAAAATGCATCTACGATGAGAACAAGAGTGTGAAACTACGGGTCAAGAAAGGAAAGAGAGGAAAAAGTTTGTTTTGCTTGTGAGGGGGTTTGACCACCTACCAAACAAGACCTCACCCTTTTTCTTCATGAAATGGAATGAATGTTACAAAACAATGATCAGTAACTCCTTAAAGTATGATTTCCTACACTAATATTGTTTTTATAAAAAACAACTAAAAAAACTTCCTTATAATTTCTCCATCATTAAAATTGTATTTTTTTAGTAGTACTATAGTCAGTAAAACTATGATAATTTTCACAATTCTTAACTAAATTACAAATTCAAAAATGTTACAGAAAGAGGAAACTAAGATGCACATAACCTTGAAAATATTTTTAGTGATTATTTACTATTTTATCATATTAATAAAAAGAACAATCATTTTTATTAAAAAAATAGATTTGTAAAAGAAACAACTTACAAATTTTGCCTTCTATCAACAAAAAATGATTTAATCCATTGTCCAACCGTCATGAATCCTCCTTACAAATTTACAAAAGGTTACTTATATAGTCAATACAAGTAAAATACATGTAAATACGGATAAACTTCAATAATTAAAGATGAAAGGAGTGCAGATGATACACATGGATCTATAGAATTCTCCTTTACAATCTTGGTTAGAATAAAAACTCAAAAACTACTAAAGATTCCAAGAAACTAACAACACAATGGTGTTCATTAACACAAAATAGCTCTGATATCATGATGGAATTGTCCAAGATCCAACTGGTGAGAATCGAACACATGAAATACAAATGCAAAAACAAATAGAAGTAGAACTGCGTTGTAGAGAATGAAATCAAACTAGAGTAGAATTATGATAATAATGCATTTAAAACTCGTTAAAATAGCTTAGATAAGAGGTACATTTATAGATTCAATAAAGGCATAGAGCCAATACATTTGGTAATGTGAACACAAGACATTTTCCAAATGGATTATGTGTTCCATGTGTAATATGTCCATATTGGTGGGTAAATGTCAAGGGTATCCTCACCCACCAATTTGACTCTAATTTTCACATGTGCATGTGCACCTTAATGACCTCATTATTACACCTATGTGACCTCAATATTACACCAAAGAAATCTAAATACATGTCGAGGAATAAACCACAATAATAAATACAAAAATAATAATATCCTACACTAACACTCTCATCACTTGATACATCTCCCTAATCTTTCCAATTTACATTAATTATAGAACCACTCCTTGTGATTACGACTGATCTCCCATTATCAATGGTTTTTGTGGTGTTTATTTTTAGTATAATTTTCTTACTCCAATTTTCTCTCAGATCCTCTTTTGCTTTCATTTTTTTTGATATTCCTTCATCCCTAGAAGTACCTAGTTGTTCTTTTCACTTTTCTTCTTATTTATTTCTTTATGGTACCTTTTGTAAATGTTGAGCCCATTTAGTTACATCATTTAAGTCATATCTTTTCTCCACATGTTTTAAATAATTGTGTAGCTTTTGGGTAAGCATATACATCATGTTGCCTTTCTCATGATAAAAAGTGCATTTGATTTGGTCTGGTATAGTGTAATTCCTTGTGATGTGTTTGTCCTTCCCAAATTTAAATTAATTAAGGGGAATTATATCATGTCCACCTTGTCCTCATTTATAATTTCCCCTTGGTGCCCCTGATAGTTTTCCCTTGATCACCTTGATATTTGTGGCTTCCTCTTTGATAATAGTTTCCCTGATAACCACCTCTGTAACCCCCATAATATCCTGATATGTAGTTATTTCCTTGATAAACTCCATGGTATCTTGGTATATAGTTGCTTCCTTTGTATCCTCCACAGTAACCTTTGTAGTATCCTCCTCTATTGAATCCTCCTTGATCAATTTTGAAGTTTTATTTTTGAAGGGTTCTTATATTATGTGATGCCACATGTGGATAATAGGGAGTTTTTACATGTGGCACAGTGCCTTGGGTTGTTGTTTTTTTTGGAGTAGGTAATTTTGATTAGTTTGATGCCACATCACCTCTTACTATCATTTATTTGAGGTCTTATAACACATACACTCTAGGGCATGCTTGCTTACAATATCTAAATGATCCACACATCATGATATATCTTAATTGGTTTGTGTGTGGGGTAACTTCCATTAAGGGGCACATATTCTAACTGTGTTAGTCATATAGTTTGTAAATTCCACACCATACTATATATTTTATAATTGGTTATTGTGTTAGAGGTGTCATCCTTATACAATTATATTGAGTTAATGCCACCTTTCTTATGTTTTTAATGTACATGCATTCTATCTTTCTATGTCATTCCTTAGAACATATCACAAACCAAATCTTGGGTTTCATTGTTAGGTTTGTTGGTGAACTACTTATTTCTAGCTTCATTTGTGTCTCTTTCCTTAATCCTAATTGTGAAACATTTTATGCCATTTTTGTAATTTTATTTTCATAACTATGTTCCTTTCTCTCATCAAAGTTTGGGATTCTAATCAATTTTCCATTTTTAGGGATTTAGAAAATGTCTAAAAGTATTTCCCATCAATTGGTGATCTTAAATGTGGTAATAAACATGATACAAACCATTTGATTTATCAAATTTTTATTAAAGGTTCTTTTAAATTTCCTCACTACTTTAAATATTATGTCAAACTTTTTCACTGTTTCCTTCTCTCCTTGAATTAATTCCATCATTTTACTTACACTTTTTTTAGTAGTCCTAGGGTAGTAAAAATCACTTTTGAATGTGTCTCTTATTTCATCCCATGTTTTGCTATGTTTAGGACTGATTTTCATATACCACTTTAGTGTATCATCTTTCAATGTTCCCACAAAATCAAGTAGTTTGAATTGGTTATCCGTAGTGTTATGGATCCTTCAATATGTGTCTAATGCAAAAAGTTGTGCTTAAGTGTCTTTCTTATCTTTTCCAAAAATGGGTAATTTAGTTTTGTGTGTGATTTTAGCTTTTGTGGAACATGTTTTCCCATTTCCTAGTTTAGTGTTATTACTCTTATGTTTTGGATTCTACTATCTCTCTTCTCCTTCTCTTTCTCTTGATGTTATTGTTGCTCTCCTACAACTGTATTTCTACCCTTATCTAGTGTTATGTCTAGTTTAAAGTAACTTTTCCCCAATACTTCTTCGTAATCTATAACTAAATTTTTTTATTTTATCAAGTTTATTTTTTTATATTTATTCATTATTTATTCTCCAATATGTATACCTTCTTTGAGGGGCATCTCTTTCTATTTTTGAAAAGGCATGGGGGATGAAAGTTGGTTCAAGAGGTTCATTCCCTTAAACAATATTTTTTAGGTAGGGGGGGCATGTCTCTTCACATCTCATTTTCATTTTTGTCATTATCCCTTTCTTCATTTTTATTTTTAACTTATCTCTCCACATCATATTATTATCTATTGTTTACTTCTCCTATTATGTTATCTTATTTTTTTAGTCTTGTAGCCTATTATGTTTTGTAATTGGTCCCTCTATTATCTTTTTAACCAACTTTTCCACATATACCTCTCATTTTATATTATTAATTCCTTTTCCTTCCTTTCTCTCTTCCTTATCTTTTTTATCATTATTTTATTATTCACTAGTTTCTAAATTTTCTATTTTCTCTCCTTTTGTCCAACTCAGTCTTATTATACTTATCAAATATCCTCTTTGGCCTTCCACTTCCAAAAATTCCCCTGTGTATCTTTTATCTATCAACTTTATCATGGATTCTAATGATTTTATCAATGCATTTGTTTGATCTAATAAGTGTGTTTTCATGGTATATGTCTTCTACATCCATTTATTATCTATTTCCAATCCTCCTTTCATCCTTATTATTGAATTTGGTGTTATCAAAGTTAGTTCTAAATTTTGTGTTATTTCTAATTTTTTTATGCACTAGATTTTCCCTTTGGTTTAGATTATACTTCTTTTATTTTTGTAGCAACTCCATCGATGCTTTTATTGACTTTTATTTCCTTAAACTTAATTGTCCCATCCCTTCATCCATTTCTAGCCTCTATTTCTCCATTTTCTCCTCCCATTGCTTCTTTTCTTCTGCTAACCTTATTTATTCCTCTACTTTTCCTATTTGTACCTTTTTTCTATTTCTTAATTCTCTTTTTACTCTTATTATTATTTTTATCTACTTTAATCTCTTCACTTTTCTTCTCCCTCTTTCTTTTGTATGCTCTTCTTTTTTTCTTATATTTTTCTCTCTACTTTCTTTAATCTCATCTAATCTCATTCTTATCACTAATTCATGTTTTAATATTTTGTTAATTTTTTCCATCCTTATTTTTTCCATTTATTCCCCCTATCCATCATATCTTATCTTTCAACAATCATCTCTCTTCAGATCCTCCTTCTTACCTTTCTTCATCCCCTAGGTGCATGTCCCCTATAGAAATAACTTACCAGTTCTTATCAACCCGCCTTTGATCAATAACATATAAAAAAGTGTTGGTAATTTATCAATGAATATCCCTCTTGGTGATTCTAAGAATTATGCCTTATTTGCATCAAAATTTATCCACCCTTGTATCACCCATTGTATTATGAATGAGTCTAAAGTAGTTTCCAACCAATAATCTACCATTCTTATTCAATCTTTTTCTATTTGCTCAAGTTTTTGTTATTTTTCATTTGTCCATTTAATGGGTTTATTAATGTGTAGTCTTGAACCTTTTAGTGTATTTTCTAGTCTTAAAATCCAAGGACATAATAAATCGACAAAATTTACCCAGCATTCCTCATCCTATGGTCAATAGAACTTGTCTTTAACTTGATCGATAATAGTTTTTATTCTCATCACTTATTGATAAATAACTTATTTTATCATTGTCTCCCATTAATGCTCAATCTCTCTTATTATTGTATTCTAGAATTTTAAGGTGTACTTATTTCTAGACATCAGATATATGAGACCTAGGCTTAGACACCAAATGTTGACATCAAATATATGTTAAGTTGTGAGTTAATAGTTTGAATATCTCAGTTGGTGCAGATATCCTAAGAGAAGAATCCTTATTATATTTATCTAATATACATTCTACGTAAAGTGTAAATGAATAGAACATAAATAATGATGCATAACTTAATGCTTTATTAATTCATATATTTAAAATACAAGTACTATATCTCGATAGAATTTCATGTCAGGATATTGAGATATTCACCCTCTAATTTATTATAAAATCTAAATGCAATATTACACACAAAGCATCAAAAGATACATCTCTTCTCTAATTTTCCCAAAGGCAGTTATAATTAGTGGCAATGACAAATTCCCTAGTTAGGGTTGATGAGTCAAAATAATGATTTACCCACAAGTGGTTATAATCATTAAGATGACCTAGAATAAAAAATTATTTTTTATTATACCACAGTAGGGCAGAGTAGCAAGCATAACTCAAGGATATAATCTATCATATAGATTAAAGATGAGTGGGTGAAAATGTATATGTGATGGTCTAATGATTGAAAAAGCCACAAATAACTAGGCACATGAGGATGCATAAAGAGATGAAAGGGATGAATAGAATAATAAGAATTAATCAATGTGAATGATTTGGTTATACCTATTAATGCAAAGCTGCTCATTCTTATTAGCACTGATTTAACCAAAATGGTCAATGGGTTGATTTGATTTTTGAGCATGAAATAAACATATTTCATTAAGCTTCTCAAAAAAAAGTACACGGATGTAATTTATTATCCTGAATATGCTCATAATAGTCCTATAAAATAGGATGAGAAAATATTCTAATAACAATCCTTCTCCTATTTTATTCAAATACTTAACTTAGTCAAATAACTAACCTATATTATATGTATTTTATTTTATAGGATAACAAACCACATTTACAAACATAGTGAATTTATTTATTCTAATATTCTCCCCCTTAATTCATTATAGTTGAAGAGTATAAGAGAGAGAACTTTTGAATGCCTCAAACTTATTATGTGCAAGTGACTTTGTGAAGACATATGCAAATTGATCTTAAGTGGGGAAATATTAGAATTGTATATTATGTTTTTAAGCATGTTCATGTATGAAATGGACTTGAACTTCAATGTGCTTCATGTATTCATGAAACATAGGATTGGGAATAAGTTTAAGAACACCCTGATTGTCACAGTTTAGAATTATTGGTTGAGTCTATGGAACTCCCAATCATTCTAGTATACGATGTAACCATATAACCTCACAGACAGCTCCTCCTACATCATGATATTCTACCTTAGTAGAATAATGAGAAAAAAAGTTCTACTTCTTGCTCCCCAATGAGATTGGACCAAATCTAAGAAAGAATACAAACCCAGGAGTAGATTTTTTGTCATCAATTAAACCTGTATGATCTATGTTTGTGTATCATGTTAAGAAGAAGTTATCATTCTTCATATATACTAGGCCATAATTTATTTTTCCTTGAAGATATCTCAATACCTACTTAGCTAATTTCTAGTGGCTTACTATTAGCTCCTACATAAAATATTAGACTCCCAATAAATTGGTGATAAAGAGTAACATCTACTGGTGATGATGATCTAAGTGAGATAGCTAAAATCTTGTCTACATGGGTGTAGACATTGGTTTGCAATCCATCATCTAAAATATTTCAAGTAATGTCTTGGTATATTTCATTAGAGACACAAATATGTGGTACCTTTTTTGCCATACTTCCAATCTAAGATAGTAATGCAGTAGCCTGAGATCTATCATGTCAAATGATAAATTAAGATCATTTTTTTTGTTGCATCAATTATCTTCATTAAACTATAAGTGATGACTAGATCATCGACATAATTAACAATTAAAAATCTCCCCTCCTCAATTTTTGAGGTAGAGATTGGGATCATATGGATTCATTTGAAATACATGCTTCATGAGATGCTCATCAATTTTTATATACTAGACTCTAGGATCCTATTTGAGACCATATAGAGATTTTATGAGTTTGCACACTTTTTGCTCTTACCCTGGTATGACATAAGCCTCTAGTTGAGTCATATAGACCTCTTCATTTAGATAACCATTTAAGAAGGCACTTTTGATGTCCATATGATGAATATTTCAAACAAACTATGCATCCATTACAAATATCATTATGGTTGTCTTTATCTTAGTTATAGGAGCAAAGTCTCTGCATAGTCTATACCTTCTTTTTGAACATAACCCTTTCTATGATTCTTACCTTGTGCTTGTCTATATTATCATATGCTTTGTAATTGGTCTTAAATACCCGTTTTCAACCAATAAGTTTCTTCCCTAGTGTAATATCAATAAGTTGCCATGTGTTATTCTTCATGAGAGACTAAAATTTTGCATCCATGGTATCTTGATAAGGTTTGGACTCTAGGGATTCACAAATTGTAGAGGGCTCAAATGTTTCTAAAACTATGCTCATTAAGGCCAAATTTACCTCTTGATGAGCCATCTATGAGTCCTTAGTCCTGTAGATGAAGTGTCTATAGGTCCATACAATTTTGTATCTTGAATTATACTTGTATACCATTTAGGCATATGTTGAACAAATGTAGGTGGTTTTGGATCTTTTGATTGATCTTCACCACTATTTACATATGGAAATATTATAGGTCTGATGCCTATATCAAATGTATGTGTGGAAGATGAACTAATTTCACCTTTTTCATCAAACACTACATCCCTATTGATAAGAATCTTTAGAGTTTTTAGATCAATGAGCTGATATGCTTTTGACTCTTTACTATATCTCACAAAAATACATTCCTTGGTTTTATTATCCATTTTCTTTTTTTTCTTCTTTGTCATATGCATGTATGCTTTACAACCAAAAATTTAATGATGAGAGACTTTCAAATTTTCCCCAATCCATGCTTCCTATGGTGTTATTCCTTAATGATAAGAGATTTGGTGGTTGACATGTTCAAGAGGTACATAGCTATCAAAAATACTTATTCATAATATGAACAAGGTAGTTGTGTATCCTCAACCATGCTTTGAAACATCTCTACAATCATGAGGTTATGCCTTTTTGCAACACTATTTTTTAATGGTGTGTAAGGAGTAGTGTATTGATGATGTATTCCATGTTTTTCAAGGTATGCAGTGAAATTTTTACTGGTGTATTCCCCCCACATGATCTAAGTGAAGGGCCTTAATTTTGTGACCAGTTTCATTTTCAACAGAGGCCTTAAAATCTTTGAAGGCATGGAAAGCTTGATCTTTATACTTCAATAATGAAACCCACATCTTGTAGGAATGATCATCAACAAAGAGTTGAAAATAATTGTATCCTTTGTGGCTAGCAATCATAGGTCTACACAGATTAGTGTACACTAGATCAAGTGGATGTAGAGACTGATATTCACTTTTGCCAAAAGTAACTCTTCATTTTTTACTAGCTAAGCAACTAGGAAAAATATCAAAAGATTATTTGAGTGTGGGAAGACCTCTGACGATGTTATGTTTGCTTAATGCAAGCAAATACCCATAACTCAAATGACTATATCTTTTGTGCCATAATTGAGATTTATCTATACTATTCACAATAAGTGTCTGATGATCTTTATTTACAAAATCAAGTTGAAACATTTTGCCTCTATTTGAAGCTCATGCAATTATTCTAGAGCCTCTTGACTTATTCTTGATAAGGAAAAACTTCTTACCATATTTATGATCAAACTCAACTTTGAGATTGTGATCAAGAAGTTGATTTATAGACAATAAGTTTTTAGTGAGTCCTGAGACATAAAGGACATCTGTGATCTTGGTCATTCTATGACCAAGTTGTAAAAAAACATCAGCTTTGCCCTAAATAGTGTATGATGAATCATCACCAAGATAGAAATTACCCTAAGACCCTAATTGGTGTAAGGTGGAAAACTATTCTTTATGTCTTGGCATGTGCCTTATGGCACCATAATCAACATACTAGATGAAATTTAAAGAATAAATTTCCTCATATGTCTATGTAGTAAAGAAGTGATCATATTCTAAAGAATGAGCATCCTCAAAAACATACCCATGTTTTTTTTTATTCTTCTAATTCTATTTGGAATGGGTTTTTATCTTTGATGACTGAGGTGAATTATGTGAAGTGTACTTCTTGTTGGATAATCCCTATGTGAATGTATTAAACTAGCAATGTTTTAGGTCATGCCCTATCTTTCCACAAATAAGATAAAGCTTTTGTGAACGGGGTTTGTTCCCCCATTGATTTTATTGTTTATTCTACATAGGGTTATGTTTGGATGCCTTTATTGGCTTCTTTCCTTTCTAAGAGGAGGCAAGTGAATGCTCTTCATCAAGTTCCTTTATAGTTTGTATGGCTTCTTCTTATTGAAACATGTTAACCAACAAGATAAAGGTTGGTTTTTGACCTGTGACATTCAATGTGGTCATAGAGATTTTATATGTAGGGGGTAGTACTCTTCAAACAATGGGGACCAAAGATTCATCTTTCACTGGGTCGCCCAATGCTTCAAGCGAATCCCACAAGGTTGTAACTTTACAAAGAAAAGCCTCAAATTTTTCCTCTGATTTCAACTCGAGTGAATGGATCTGAGTCTAGAGATAAAAAATCTAATTTTTATTCTTTTCTTCATACACTATTTGAATCTTATCCCAATCATCTTTAACTGTAGTGGCATTGCAGAATGGGGTTGTACTTCATCTAAGACTTTGAACATGATTATGAGTTTAGCCTTATAATTGGCTTTGTTAAACTTTCACTATTGATCAGCATTAATATCATTTTGATTCTATATTCCATCAATTACTATCCATATTTCATCAAATTCTAATTGTGTTTTAACCTTGGTTTTCTAGGTTGCATAATTATCACCTTGAAGAAGTTGTGTGTCTGGCAGAATAAAACATGGTCTATTTTCAGCCATGTGTACAAATATGATCAAACTAAATAAGGGTGATGGATTAGTTCCTTATCACTCTAGGTTTCAAGGTATCCCTTTCTACATATTGTCATACCAATATACATTACCTTTCTATATACGTGCCCTTCTTGTATACACATTGGTACATGGAATAAGCTCACCCTTTTTATATAAATGGTGGTACATGAAAGAGGCATTAATGTACATGAAAGAATCTAATACATGGTACCTAGATAGTACTAAAATAGGTTTGTTCAATTATTGGCACCTACTTAGAATAAATTCCTTATACGCATGTGTAACTTGACTATATACTCATAAATTCCAACTGTCAAGATTTATGCCTTTTGATTAAAACAAATGGGTAAATAGAGGGAAGGATATGAATATCTTTGAAACTTATTACTCCTCAATGATTTAAATGGTCTATGCCTAGATGTCATTCTGGTAGTTGTGTTAGGCTATAGATGCAATAATTTAAAACATGATGGCATTACCTGTGAATGTAAACCAAAGGCATCATTTTGATTGAATGTTGTGAATGAGATTTTTACAATCTCTTTGATTTTTTGAGGCACTATTTTGATTTTTTTATTATTTTTCCAAATATATTGAAATTTTATAATAAAATTTAGTTTATAATTTACAATAAATGGAAAATAAATCTATTAGGTAAAAAATAAATATTCCCTACTTTGTAATTTTGCCTTTTACTAGTTATGGGAATTGAACCTTGCACCTAGTTTGACTTAAAAAGTGACTTAGCCACTAGGGCTATTGAGAGTTTATGATTTGTAAATCACTTAATTCTAAAACAAATTTGAAAATTTGATTAAAAAATTAAAAAAATAGACCTTATAATTCAGCTTTCCATGTGAAAGAGATGTTGGTAGGCCAAAAATTGAATCAGAAAACTCCTTACATGTTCCACATGCAAATCTCATGCAACAGGACAACATAGAGAGTCAAAAAAATGGTACAATAGCATGTAAAACCATACATTATACTTTCAAGTGGAAGAATAGTCAGTAAATGACCAACTCTAGTAATCATATTTTCATTCTCACATTTGTAACACATGTGGAAGAAACACAAATGTACTACAACCTCATTTGTTGATTGAAATTACTTGCAGTAACTTTGACTGATCTAAATGACTATATGGTAGCCTCTACATGTGTGGTAAAAAAATTATAGGCATCCATCATTTAGTCATGAATAATGTGAAAATATCATTTTTGAGAAATGGTGATTATATGGTTTAGAAATGGACAAAATTGTACAAATGGTACAAACAGTAATATTTTATATTGAAATATCCCAAAGGATGGTATGGCCTACTACATACTCATAGGTCCTACATCTATATCATGGAGAATGGAGTTTTTTATGCCTCCACAAAATTCTAGACTCTAACTCATTTTGTATGGCCTGTTATGAATAGAAAACCATATGCACTTTTGTAAAAGACATCCAAACAAGATCTACTTGCTTCCAAAGGCCCAAAACATTGTACGACCTGGTCAAAAGTATACCATTAAAATTTTATAAGGTGTAAAATACATCAAAGAATACTTGATCAAGTTTTTACATGCCTATGGAGAGTGTATGGTCTATTGTGCATGAAAAACCATACATCTAGGTAGGAAAGATCAACTCTCCAATTTTCCAAATTCTCCATTGTTATTTCAAGTGCAATCTAACATGCATAATGATTCATTTATCATAGCTTGGATTTGATAATGGTTTTCTCTGATACTAGATCTAAGCATGAAATCAATATATTTCATTAAGATTCTCAAAAAATAAGTATGTGGCATAATTTATAAGCTTGAATATGCTCATAATAGTCCTATAAAATTGGACAGGAAAATATTCTAATAACAATCTATAATCTCCTATTTTATTCAAATACTTAACTTAGTCAAATAAATAACCTATATTATATGTAATTTGTTTTATAGGATAACAAACCACATTTACAAACATAGTGAATTAATTTATTCTAAGATGATCAAGGAGGGTGAGAGGATTTACCAAGTTTACCAAGGAGAAAATTATGTGGCTCCATTGCTTGTAAGACTTCTTGAGCTGATTTTTGCTATATCATGTGATAGTATGCATCATGATATAAAACACCATGATAACTGAACCTAAATGTGATTAAAAATGGACTCTCGATCCAATAAACAATTAAAAACAATGCACCAAAGATAAAAACCATAATGACAATGTTGACATATGAATATGGATGGACTCAAGAAGAATGTATAAGGAATCACACAATGAATACATATAGATTGATTCAAGGCACAATATTGAAAGCAAAAAAATAGGTAAGTAAATAAATAAAAAACTAAGCAAGCAAACACAAAAAAAATTGAAAGTAAAAGTAACAGAAATCATCCTCAGAATGGATTTTCCCTAGTAGGGTAGATCGAGGATGACTGACTAGGCTTAAATAAGATAGATGTTTTTGGAAGATTTGGGATATCTTAACTCGTTAGAGATTGATAAGATACCACTCACAAAATGGTGAGAGCATTGGCTTAGGTTGCTCATAAAATAGTGAGAGCATATGGAAAAGGGGGACTGAGCTAACCTCGGCATGAATTGAGCACAACCTACATAGTCCCATTAGGACCTCAAGTCATAGTAGTTCTGCCCACACAAAAATTGGTGAGAACTGAATAGGTCACAACAAGTTTTAAAATTTGGCAAATGGCTAGGAAAATGAGAATAGTAATGGCAAGGTGATGTATTAATGCATGATAAAAGGTGTTGTTCCTAATTTACCCATACGTGGTTATGATTCAGAAATAATGGCATAGGTCAGTGATACTAATTTACCCATAGGTGGTTATAATTAATAACATAAGGTGAGATATTTATTTGCCCA
Source organism: Torreya grandis (assembly GCA_037957365.1). Taxonomy (NCBI): domain Eukaryota; kingdom Viridiplantae; phylum Streptophyta; class Pinopsida; order Cupressales; family Taxaceae; genus Torreya; species Torreya grandis. The sequence goes on along the minus strand of JARHVA010000118.1, from coordinate 6,716,229 downwards.
TAGGTGGTTATAATTTGTTGTTCCCAAAATCTATCACTCCTTTTTGGGACAACACATGAACTATTTTTGGTCCTACAGGCCAAAAAATTATCTCTTCACTTCTCAAAAATTGTTCTGGGCATTCAAATTCTTCATTATTCAAGCTTTTTCAGCTAGCGGACTCTACAGGGTCATTTCTATGGACTCTGTAGGCTTATTTCTATAGACTTTGTAGGCTTATTTCTATGGACTCTACAGGATTATTTCTATAGACTCTGTAGATATGTTTCTATGGACTCCATAGGCTAGATTCTATGGACTCTTTCAAGGCTTGAAAGACTTAGAGAAAACTATGGACTCTACAGGCTAAGTTCTATAGACTCATTTCTACGAACTCAATTCTACAAACTTTGCAGGTTGATTTCTATGGACTCTATAAGAGGGGTTTCTATGAACTCCTTTCTATGGCCTTTGTAGGTTCATTTCTATGGAATCTGTAGGAAAGAAACAAGCTCTCAACACTTAGGCAATTTCAAGGTTGGTTCAACGCCAAGGTTCAACCAAAAGGTTCATTGGCAAACTTCAAACAAAGGATTGAATCATTATACCATTGAACCCCGCTTCCAAAAGGTTCAAAGGTTCAATGGGTTTAAAGGTTCAATGACGTCAGCAAACTTAAAGAGTTAAGCACTTTAGCAAAAGTTCAAAGTTCAACTACTTCAGCAAGTTCAACGGCTTCAAAAGACTTAGCAAAAAGAAGAAGGCTTAAACCGTTGAACCGTTGAACCTTGAACCAAAATGGTTCAAAGGTTCAATGGGTTCAATGGTTCAAAGGTTCAATAAGTAGTTGGTTCAATGTGGTTGGTTCAAGTGGTCAAGTGAACACAAGATTGAACTATTAAACTTTTGAACCAAAGTTGGTTCAATCGATCAGTTCAATCGACCGGTTCAAATGAGTGCCCCAAAGCAAAGAGACCAAGTGCCCTTGCAGAGGGCACTTAAGAGCCAAAAGGACCCTTGCAACTTTTTCAAAAGGCAATCTTGGAGATCAAATAGCCCTTGTGGAGGGAAGGTGATGAGCAAAATGGACCATTTCAAAGGCCGAATGGAGCAAAGGAATTCCTTCGAAAAGATTTTTTGCAAAAAAAATGGCCAAGGAAATGGAACATTTCCTTCAGACAAAATGTCTAAAGGAATTCCTTCAGACATTTTGTCTAAAAGAATTAAATCTGAAGGACCCTAAAGACCGGTTGAAGGCCACCTGAAGAACCTCGAAGGGCAGATACCCTTGCGGGGGGCTCCCGTCAAGCAAAATGGACCTTTCTCAAGACCCCGAAGGGTAGGTCCCCTTCAAGAAGGATCAAATAAGAAAGCTAAAGGAATTGCCAAGGAGAGTGACAGGCCTGAAGACATCAAGATTAAGCACCATGAACTAGCCGTTGGGATCTAGATGTCTAGTGACGCTCCTGAAGCTATCAAATTTAGGGAATAAACTAGCCATTGGTGTTCAGCTAGTGATGTCCCTAAAACCATCAAATTCACGGCAATGAAATAGTTGTTGATCTTTGAAGGCTTGAACACATACCTAAATGAAAAAGGCCAAAATGCCAAAAGAAAGAACCACAAAGGGAGAGAGCTGAAAGAGTTAGCAAAGCTGAGAATTTAGCCCCCAGAGCTCAAATGCCAGGAAAAGATAAAAACTAAGAAGAGACAAAGAGGGAAAAGCTAGAAATATCTACGCAAAAGTTATTCCAGTAGGTGGAACAATCCACCAAGCAGATATTTTGGTTTGCAAACATTAAAGGTGTGGCCTGTTTATCTCCCTTGCAGTAAAGGTGAGGTGAACATATGTGCAAACATCAAGTGACAGACTAGATGACTCAGGCCCAGGAGAAGACATTTAGAGATGAATTGACATGCCATAGTTAAGGCAACTGCCCTATTCTAGCATGGCCCTCTTTGACTAAACTAAAAATGCATTCAAAGCATTAAGTGCAGCATGGGCTATTTTATGGAATAAATTGCCAAGCCTTTCTTGGCTACTATATATTGTAATCTCTGGTCTTATGCAATAGGAGATCTTTTCATTATGGAAGTGAAACTCTACTAAAATTGAGAGGCGATTATTGAGACTTTGAGCTCAGATTGTTCATCATATTTATTTGTTTGAATGTGAAAGCAAGTTACTTTTAGACTTTGTGCTGTTATAGCTTGTGTCATTTTAGGAGATTATTCTTATGTCTATTTCCTGAATGCATTCTTATCCATTTTATTGAAATAAGCAGAACTAGTGGAAGTAATCAAGAAGGTGTCCTGAAGCCAATTGTGGAGAGACTTTGTGTTGTCTACAATTGTCTTTAGTGCGTTTGTCTATTTTCTATTTCTATGTAAAGGACCTTGGGGTGACTTTGTGCCCTCATTTTCCTTCATATTTCACTCTTGGGTAGTCAAGGTGGAGACTTTGTGCTACATCTCAGTCTACTAGTTACTACGCCCTTTGTTACCAGTTACTTGTCTCTGCCTGAAAGAACTCCTACTACTTCTTGTAAGATCACTTCTAAAAGAAGAGAAGTGCCTTCAGTCTTATCACTAAGATTTTCTCCTTTTTTTGTGAACATCATCTCTAAAAAAAGAGAGATAGATGGTGTTATCCTACCCCTGAGTGTTATTTTCTACTTATATATATAGTATATAGCCTCTTTTTATTTAAAGGGAACCTCCCCTTGATGAGAGGAGAGATTTTTCCCCTTTTGATGTAGTAAACTTGCACACTTGGCCAACCAATCTCCATTACTATAGTTGATAAGACCTATTTTGCTCATCAGTTTGCTAATTGACAAAATATTCACCCAACAATTTTTGGCGACTCTGCTGGGGAACAACGAGAAGTTCCTACCCTTATCCATTATATACTCTAGCGACTCTAGTCTATGTATTACCCATTATCATTATATCCTTATCACTTTCCTCTAGCTCCATGCCAACAATTTTTGGTGACTCCACTGGGGACATTACATGTAGTCTGAAGCCTCAAGTTTTAGATTGAAGCAGTCCCTATCCTTATCCATTTTTATTCTGCAATTTGCCAACTCCACGCTATACCAGAAACTAAAGAGCCTAAGGTGTTGTTGACCCTATTTTTGAGTTGGTGTAACGGGGTAATTTTGATTTGTTCCCTCCCCAACTTCAAGTTCAATGATCTAGGAGTGTTCCTCCTACCTGTACCAGGTCACCAACACAAGGTATAGCTTCTTTTTCTATTGTTTACAGAACTTTGCCTATACATACTCCACCTAGATTTGTTATCCTCTTTTTTCATAATCAAATCATGGAAGCTCAAGGCCCCTAGGGTAACTCTTTTGGTCTGCTCAATATTACTCCACCTCTTCATGAGTTACCACGCAGTTCAAGGAAGAATTTCTCCAAGTTCTTTGGTGATGGGAAGGTTCATCCTTATGGACATATTAAAGCCTTCAGCATAGCTTGTGGCATGATAGGCATAGAGTATGAAGACATAGCAATCAGGCTATTTATGGAAACACTAAAAGGCACTATTGTAGACTAGTTATACCATCTGCAAGCTCAATCAATGACTGATTGGGACACCCTCAAAGCCAAATTCAAAGCAAGGTTCAAGCCTACAAAAGATGCACATGCCTTGCTGGCACAGCTCACACAGATGAAGAAGGAACCTCATGAACCTATGAGGGATTTCATTACCAAGTTTGACAAGCTGAGGAACCAAATTCCTACAATTGCTCAGCCAACACCTGAGAACCTTAAATGCTTCTTCATCAACTCACAGCTACTTGAAGTGAGTTTTGTGCTGAGGTAGGTTGGCTACATAGACCTTGTTGCTACTCAAGATTTGGCCATTGAGGTGGAAGATGATCTCATCTTGGTAGGGAAGATAAGAAGAGATCCTAACAAAGGTAAATCCTCTTCATCTTCTGAGAATTCATCTACAGGCACCATTGATCCAATAGTGCAAAAGCTAGCAAATAAACTGCTAGCCTTGAAAAGACAAGTGGCCCAAGGTATGTCTGCTCCTCCTCATCGAGACATGCTAAGTAGGACATTTTAGAACCAGTCATATCAAGGCAATGGTGATAGGAATCAAGGGCAAACAAATCATCTTCCTCCCCCACAAAGGAACCTTGCCATTGAAGCACCTCTAACCAACTCAATAGTTGGATATCTGGAAATAGAACATGATTTCTCTTTCCAACCTGAGTTTGATCAAGAAAATTATGTTGATCTCTTTGCAATAGACCAAGAAGAATCAGCTGACGACTCCAACATTGGTTTCTTGAATTACTAGGATGAACCTAGAAGTGAAGGTAAAGCAATTAATGGATCATACGCTATTTTCACCTAGTCCAAGAATCAATCAGCCCAACAAGCTGGTAAAGAAAAAATAGAGGAGCAAGCTCAACCTACAATTTTAATTTCCAAATAAGGAACTTCTCTACCTTTCCAACCAAAGGACCTGATGATCGATAAAAAGGTAAGTACCCCAAACATTTATGCACCTTTAACTTCAATCTCATAGATCAGTCCTTCCCCCCCTAAAAACCAAAAGGATGAACTACCTTTCCCTATTCCTAGTCCATTTCAGTCATTTGACATAGTCGACCATGTCAAGAAGACCAAAATTCAAATGACTAAATTTGAATTCCTGTAATATAACCCTGAGTAGTTGGATAGGTTGGTTGAGTGTGTGAAGAACCAAACCACCCCTACAAAACAAGATGCCAAGAAGGTAACTCATGATCCCCCAAGGAACATGTCCATCCCAAATAATCTTGTCATTACTCCTCTGACTACCCTTGGGAAAATAGAGCCTTTTTATGTTTCCCTGTTGATAAACGGTCACAAGCTGAGCAATTGCATCATTGATTCTGGAGCTTTAGACAATGTCATGCCTACCAAAGTGGCATAATCTCTTGGTCTCACACTGACCAAGACATTTGGGAGATGTTTCTCTATGGAGAACAAATAAGTGCCACTACTAGGACAAATCAAGGATGCCTAATTTGTATTTGCAGTATTCCTAGACAAGAGGATCAAGATGAAATTCTTGGTGGCCGACGTCCCAGCCTCATACGCCATCCTTCTTGGACAAAATTTTTGCAAGGATGTTGGAGGAGAATTGAGCATGGACCTATTTGAGGCGAGGATCCTATTCAAAGGCATTACACAGAGATTGCTTCCTGAGAAGGGGGCAAAATATGTTGTCACTCAGACATCAGTGCCTAAAGCTCAAATTCTATTTGAGTCTTCAAGTAGGGGTAATTATTTTTTGTCCACAGAGGATGTTTGTGCAACTGCAGATGAAAGTCCTATAGCTGGCAATCTAGGAATTAATTCAAACAAGACATTAGAAGAATTGGTAGGGTGTAGTACAGATGAAAAAGGATCTTCCCTCTCTAATGAATAAAAATTTGATAGAATATCAGCTTATGATGATGTTTGGATCCTAGAATTTAATGGCAGCAATTCTTCTACTGGTGCTAGAGCCAGGACCGTGTTGATATCTCCTCAAGGAGATATTTTTCCTTCTTCATACAAGTTGTAGTTTAGTAATACCAACAACACTGTTGAGTATGAATCTCTGTTACTCAGGTTGAAGGTAGCTCAAAATAGAGGTGTTAAACTCCTTCATGCTAAAGGAGATGTCGAATTGATGGTTTGTCAGGTGAGGAACCTGTGTCAAACCAAGAACAAAAGATTGTGCCACTACCACAATCTAATATGGGATTATATTGAAAGTTTTGATGCTTTCAATATATTTTTAGTGCCTAGGGAGCTTCATAATCATGCAAAATCGTTGGCTATCCCTACTACCTTCATGGTTCCTCACCCTAATTTTAAAGATAATAGGTACACTATCAAACTGGTCTTGCGACCAAGTGTGCCTGATAATGCCAACCATTGGTAGGTATCTGATGATGATAATCAAATCATGTGTTGGACTAAACTAGATGAACAACAAGCTATGGTAGTGGACCATATTGTTGCACCCCAAAGTCAAGAAAAAGAACTCTTCACCAAGAGAGCAAAGATTTATGGTTTTTAGATTGGAGACCACGCCTTGCCATGGGGCAAGAAGAGAAAACCAAAAGGCGTACATATAAAATGTGATTCCTGGTGGAGAGTTCCATTCACCCATCATCGATTCTAAGGAGAAAATGGATTCTTACTAGTTTATTAGTGTGGAACGTCATTTTCACTATCTCATAGTGTTCGTCATCTGAAGCGCTTTAATTCTTAAAGCATTAGATAAGATCATCTACACATATGTATATTTGAATAGTCTTTACTTATGTTTTATGCTTTTCATTTTTCATTTTTGGCACTTTTTTTTGGGTAGCATGACTCCATAGCCTAATGGCATACTTAAAAGCACTGGAGATTCTGGTTTCTACTCCCCTCAGCTGCTTCAAAATTTCAACTGAAGGAAGTTCCCCAACTGGAGCCAGCTGTTGTTCCAAAAATTTGTCACTCCTTTTTGGGACAACACATGAACTATTTTTGGTCCTACAGGCCAAAAAATTATCTTGTCCCTTCTCAAAAATTGTTTTGGGCATTCAAATTCTTCATTATTCAAGCTTTTTCGGCTAACGGACTCTGCAAGCTCATTTCTACAAACTCTGTAGGCTTATTTTTATAGACTCTACAGGCTTATTTCTATAAACTCTACAGGCTTATTTCTATGGACTCTGTAGATATGTTTCTATGAACTCCATAGGCTAGATTATATGGACTCTTTCAAGGCTCAAAAGACTTAGAGAAAACTACAGACTTTGTAGGCTAAGTTCTACAAACTCATTTATATGGACTCAGTTCTATGGACTTCACAAGTTGATTTTTATGGACTCTATAAGAGGGGTTTCTATGAACTCCTTTCTGCAAACTAGTTTCTATGGACTCTACAGGTTCATTTCTATGGACTCTTCAGGAAAGAAACAAGCTCTCAACACTTAGGCAATTTTAAGGTTGGTTCAATGCCAAGGTTCAACCAAAAGGTTCATCGGCAAACTTTAAACAAAGGATTGAACCATTGAACCATTAAACCCCACTTTCAAAAGGTTCAAAGGTTCAACGGGTTTAAAGGTTCAACAACGTCAGCAAACTTAAAGAGTTAAGCACTTCAACAAAAGTTCAAATTTCAACCACTTCAGTAAGTTTAACGACTTCATAAGACTTAGTTAAAAGAAGAAGGCTTGAACCATTGAACCTTGAACCAAAATGGTTCAAAGGTTCAATGGGTTTAATGGTTCAAAGGTTCAATAAGTGGTTGGTTTAATGTGGTTGGTTCAAGTGGTCAAGTGAACACAAGATTGAACCGTTGAACCGTTGAACCAAAGTTGGTTCAATCAGTCAGTTTAATCTGCGGTTCAAAGGAGTGCCCCAAAGCAAAGAGACCAAGTGCCCTTACGGAGGGCACTTAGGAGCTAAAAGGACCCTTGAAACTTTTTTGAAGGGCAATCTTGGAGATCAAACAGTGCTTGTGGAGGGCAGGTGATGAGCAAAATGGACTGTTTCAAAGGCCGAATAGAGCAAAGGAATTCCTTCAGAAAGATTTTCTACATCAAAAGCGGCTAAGGCAATGGAACATTTCCTTCAAAAAAATGTCTAAAGGAATTCCTTTAGACATTTTGTCTGAAGGAATTGAAGTTGAAGGACCCTGAAGACCACCCGAAGGCCACCCAAAGAACCCTGAAGGGTAGATACCCTTGCAAGGGGCTCTCCCCAAGCAAAATGGACCTTTTTCAAGACCCTGAAGGGCAGGTCCCCTTCGGGAAGGATCAAACAAGAAATCCAAAGGAATTTCCAAGGAGAGTGATGAGCCTAAAGACATCAAGATTAAGCACCATGAACTAGCCATTGGGATCTAGATGTCTAGTGATGCTCCCAAAGCCATCAAATTCGAGGCAATAAACTAGCTGTTGTGTTCAACTAGTGAGATCCCTGAAACCATCAAATTCATGGCAATGAAATAGTTGTTGATCTTTGAAGGCTTGAACGCAGACCCAAATGCAAAAGGCCAAAATTCCAAAAGGAAGAACCATAAAGGGAGAGAGCTGAAAGAGCCAACAAAGCTAGGAATTCAGCCCCAAGAGCTCAAATTCTAGGAAAAAACAAAAACTAGGAAGAGACAAAGAGGGAAAAGCCAGAAATATATATGCAAAAGTTATTCCAGTAGGTGGAATAGTCCACCAAGCAGATAGTTTGGCTTATAAACATTGAAGGTGCAGCCTATTTGTCTCCCTTGGAGTAAAGGTGAGGTGGATAGCTGCACAGACATCAGGTGATAGACCAGATGACTCAAGCCCAAGAGAAGACATTTTGAGATGAATTGACACACCACAATTAAGGCAGCTGCCCTGTTCCAACATGGCCCTCTTTGACTAAACTAAAAATGTATTCAAAGCATTGAATACAGCATGGGTCGTTCTATGGAACAAAGCGCTAAGCCTTTCTTGGCTACTATATATTGTAATCTCTGGTCTTATGCAATAGATCTTTTCATTATGGAAGTGAAACTCTGCTAAAATTGAGAGGCGATTATTGAGACTTTGAGCTCAGATTGTTCATCATATTTCTTTGTTTGAATGAGAAAGCAAGTTACTTTTAGACTTTTTGATGTTATAGCTTGTGTCATTTTAGGATATTGTTCTTATGTATGTTTCTTGAATGCATTCTTGTCCATTTTATTGAAATAAGTAGAACTAGTGGAAGTAATCAGGAAGGTGTCTTGAATCCAACTATGGAGAGACTTTGTGTTGTCTACAATTGTCTTTAGTGTGTTTATTTGTTTTCTATTTCTGTGTAAAGGACCTTGGGATGACTTTGTGCCCTCATTTTCCTTTGTATTTCACTCTTGGGCAGTCAAGGTGGAGACTTTGTGCTACATCTTAGTCTATTGGTTACTACGCCCTTTGTTACCAATTACTTGTCTCTGTCTAAAAAAACTCCTGCTACTTCCTGCAAGATCACTTCTGAAAGAAGAGAAGTGCCTTCAGTCTTATCACCAATATTTTCTCCTTTGTTTGTGAACATCATCTCTAAAAAAAGAGAGATGGATGGTGTATCCTACCCCTTAGTGTTATTTTCTACTTATATATATATAGTATATAGCCTCCTTTTATTTACAAGGAACCTCCCTTTGATGAGAGGAGAGATTTATCCCCTTTTGATGTAGTAAACCTACACACTTGGCTGACCAATCTTCCTTGCTATGGTTGATAAGACCTATTTTGCTCATCAGTTAGCTGATTGACAAAATATTCAGCCAACATTATCAATGGCACTAGTCAATCATAAATGAAATATAAATTATTAGATCAACTATCACACTACTTTCATAGATTGCCATTTAAACATGGAATTGTAAAACTACTAAAATTATAGTGGAATCCCCTCATGGAAGCTGAGAGAAGAACCAAAGGAACCAAGATCAAAATGGGTTGGGTAGGATGGTTAAAAATAAGTTTTGGTCTAATATGGATGGCATGGTGGGATGATATATGGTATGGCATTATTAAGGATGATGATGGCATGATAATAAAATAAAATGGTAAGAGGGTTACCCCCAAGTGATAACTTGGGGGAAATGGTAGGGTATGAAATAATGACAAAGCAACTGACAAGGTAAATGGTAAATGTAAATGTTTTTAGCCAAAGTGAAAGGTATGGTTTTTGTCATGGTGTTTTTAGCCAAGATAAATGATTTTATTGTTCCTACTAATGTGGAAATGCACATCTTAATCAACATATGATACAACCAGAATAATCAATCATGTATATTGATAGCCCACACCTCTTCTAAATAGTTGATCTATCAAGAACCTACTATAGATTTGGACGTAAATGATGTTGTGATCTTCATTGGTCATTGACTTTGTTTCCTTTAAATATCAAGACAAGGTATCTTTGTAGCCTCTAAAAATCAAAGTGCATCCAAGGATGTTAAATATAGATAAATTTTGGATGATAGGTTTGTTGTGGTGATGTAAATGTGGATGATAATATAATGCATAATTGTTGCGTGATAAATGAAGATTAGCATTTTCAGGCACACACAATATTGTTGATTCTAAATTTCGCATAACTTTGGATGTGGTGGGGTCAAAGACTTATGAATATGCTCTTGATAGGACCATCTAATTTTTTTATTATTTAGGCCTGAGATTAGTTACCATTTGATTAAACTATATATTAGAAGTTGTACTAATTTGATATTTGATAATGTCTTCATCAAACAATGAAGAAATATTGTGCTCAACTATTAGCGCCTCAATGAGGTTTTCACCAATGAAGTTGTCTTGATTGTCCTTTAGTACCTCCAAGAAGGTTTTACTGAGGAACATTGACATTTGACTTTGATTATCTTTTAGCACCTTCGAAAAGGTTTCAATATAAGATGCTAAGTTTGGACTTTGATTTCCCCTTAGCACCTTCAAAAAGGTTTCACTAGGAGATTATTCTTCTTTTGCATGAATTTGGTCTTGGTCTCCCTGATATTATATAATTGATATGTCACCATGAATGTAGTTAAATAAGGTGTGATTTTGTCGGTCCTAATCAATACTTGTGGGAGGTGAAATGGAAATATAATGGCTAGGTTGGTTGGTGGTAATGGCATATGGAATGGTAATGGAATGGAAAGAGGCATCACAATCTTCATAGAAGATATGAGGATATCTTGTGTCAAAGCTGAAGAAATCATCCTCAAAAATTGTAGAAGGATCAAAAATGTATTCAAATTGGTTTGCAAGGCATGCATAACTAATATTGTAACAACCACAAACATATTTTGATTTTGAACCTAATTTTGACTCAAAAGACTCTGAATCCAATGTTAAGATTGATGTTGATTCTTATTTTGATGCTAAATTTGATGTTGGTTCAAGAATAAAACCTAACTTTAATGTTGATTCTTCATTTGGTGTGGATTTTTCTATAATGATGTTTTGTTGAATGTTTGATATTGGAAAAATAATGGCCTGTGATGGCATAATGAGATCCATAGAGACTAGTTTATCAAAGTGAGACTCCACGAGGGAAAAAAGGTCAAGAGACAATTACATAGAGACTAGCTTTTCAAAGGGAGGCTCTTTAAAAATAGGCATATTGTCAAGATAATGATTTTCCCAAAAGCAGTTATAATCATTAAGAAGTGACTCAGCACATACTAACTTATCAAAGTGAGACATCTTGAAAAGAGGTATAGTATCAAGAGGTGATTCATCATAGGTTCACTCATCACAACTAGTTGGTTCAAAAAAAATAGCGTGGCTTGGTTGGTTCTCTTGGCCTTGGTTTACAAATAGTTGTAAAATACCAATTTTGAATATATCTTGGTCTTCAAATGATTGGCTTGGTTGGAGAGGTACGGATTGGCTCGATTAGGAATGGAGAATTAGCAAGGGTTTTATAAAGTGGGTAATGGTTGGAAATGGATGAATAATGGTCAGTGGTTAGATAATGATAGGCTTAATAAAGGTTGGTTTATGGACTAAGATAGTAACTATAACTCATTGAGTCTTGATTTCATAACTTTGTTGGGAGTATGAGTTACCATATGTGGAATGGCCTAGAATGGTAGTGGTAGGGGATTGGGGACCTTTGTTTCTCACATAAGCCAAGGCATGAGGTCTTGGTATAGAAATGGTAGGGCATTACAAATCTTGGTTGGTTACACAAGCCAAAAGATGACGTCTTGGTATAGATATGTTAGGGCATTGTGAAGCTTGGTTGCTTGCACAAGCCAAAAGATGAGGTCCTAGTATAGAAATAGTAGGTCATTTTGAAGCTTGGTTGCTTGAACAAGCCAAAGGATTAGGTCTTAAAATGGTAGGACATTTCAAAGATTGGTTACTTACAAAATCTAATGATGAGGTCATGAAATAAAAATGGTAAGGCATTGTGAAGTTTAGTTACTTGCATAAGCCAAAGTAAGTGGTCCTGATATAGAAATGGTAGGGAGTTGAAAATCTTGGTTGCTTACACAAGCCAAAGGATGAGGTCTTGAAATGGTAATGGTAAGGTCTAGTGAAGCTTGGTTACTTGCATAAGCCAAATGATGAGGTCATGGAATGGTAATGGTAGGGCATTGTGAAGCTTGGTTGCTTTCACAAGCCAAAGGATGAGGTTCTAGAATGGTAATGGGAGTCCTTAGATGTTTTGGAGCTTGGTTTCTCGCATAATCTGAAGGAGGGTTAATGGTGGGGGATTGGATGCCTTTAGTCATAAAAGGGCAAACACCATATGTCAACTAGCCCAAAGAATGTACCACCAAACATAGTGCTTGGATTTATTCCCTAAATTAAGGATTATAAGGAAGATATGGATCCATCTCACAAACCATTTGTTCACCATAGAGGTCTCAAACAAACAATTTGTTTAGCCATTCTATCATAACTTAAAATTGTATATGACACCACCATAAGTTTAGTGAGACATATCCACATCAATGATGAGTGTTCCATAAAAGGCCTTGAGTTATACAAACTCTTAAATGATGTCCAAAGGATAAAAGTTCCAAACTTGGTCTAACTTGATTCAAAGGGGAGTTATATATCCAAAATGGTCTATGTTAAAACTTAGTATAAAATAGTCTAACATCAAATGTCTCACACAAAAGGTTAAGAGGTTGAATAAAAACCAAAATGCCAAACTCTAGGTTCAAAGTGTTCCAAACAAGTCTAATCTAAGAAAAATAAAAGTTGTTAGGTATTTTGGCCAAATGTAGTGTCAAAAGCTAAGCTCAAAAAAATCATGTGATAGGACTTTTGGCAAAATAAGCACAAAATCTAGACTTTAAACAAAGGTGAGATTTACTCTAACAAATTTGAAACACTTTGACATAAACTTGGCATTTGGAATCAATCATGAACTTGGTCAATTGGAATAAGGCATGAGACAAAAGGCATATGGAGAGATAGGTTGTTTTTCCCAAATCTATTCACAAACAATAGTTTTCAAGTTGGGTAAAGAATTAGCCTTAGTTGCATAACCCAAAATAGAAAGATCAATGTCAAGATTAGATAAGGCCTAAACAGAAACCAATCAATATCTGGATTTGAACTTGTCAAGATTAATTGAAAACTCAACTTAGGAAACTAGGATTTTTTTATCAAATAACAAGCTAGAAAAAATTGAACAACATAACTACATTAAGTAAAGATCCAAAAGACATGCATGGACTAGTTTTGAAATTGGAAACTTTGACATAAGGAAAACAAGTCTCAAAATGATTTGAGTAGCATGACGAAATTATCATGCTCTAAAGATAGTGTCTATGATTAGTTTCAAGGCTCCAAGGCATAAAAAAATTGAAATGAATTGAGCAATCTAATGTTACCCTTTTTAATCAAGTGACATACACACAAAGATTTGCCAAAAGACTAAGGCAAAGATATGGTGTCAAACAAATGGCATAACACCTCCTCAAACAATCGAGTGATGTACACAAAACTTGTTTTGACATGGAATAGCAAATAAATAGATAGTTTAGAATCAAAAACCATGTAAGAAAGGATAAAATGACACAAACACCTAAGTTTAATGTCCTAAATCCTAAAACTGACAAGCTTGTGTAATACTATCAATTCTATCAATATAATCACTCTTAGGAGGATTTTAAGTGTTAATCTAAAAATAAAAGTGCATAAAAATAGGGTTTTTTGGGCCCCTCTTCTCCCAAGACTTTGTACTATGACATGGAACTTCTATAATGTCCCCTTCTGAGGCATGAGCTAGGATAAGTTTAACTAGCATAATTATTCATGTACACTAATTATGAAGAAAAAGGGAATATTTGAATTTAATTAATTGATATTATTCATTCTAGTATATCATAATGATAATGTTATTTAATTAAATTAATAAAGTGACTAAAGTAACTTGGTGATTATTTATGAGATATTAAAAAGGGTCACTTTATTATTATTCTTGACATTAATTAATTATCTAAAATGGGAATTTGAAAATTTAGCGGGGGATGGATTACAAAAGGGAAAAGTGAAGTTCATTGGGAATATATTGGATTATTATTCTACTTGGTTTTTTAGGAGCTTATAAAGCTAAACCCTGGGATGAAAACCTTATAGGTAACTAGTTTTGATAATGCGACTAATCTATCCTAGCTGGTTGTGTTGGAGAAATTATCCTAGTTTCTCACAGTGGGCATTAGGATTGGATTGTGAAGGAAATTTATGAGTCTCCTTTGGAGAAAAATTTTAGAGATAATTAATAGAGTATTTATAGAGAAGTTTCAAGTGAAATATATTTAACATCTGCAATTACACAAATAGAATTATATTTTATTATTAGTATTTTAGACCAATATATATTAGGATACTAGCCATAATTATTCCTAAAGGGAAGCAGATATCTCAATTTTTATTATATTTTATGTAGACTTTAGTTGGGGTCTATCATAGAAACTCACTGAGGCCACCACTCTTCAAATATGATTAATCGCATCCTTCAAAGTATATCATATAGTGGGCTACTGAGTTGGGACTCCTACGTGGGGGTCAAATTTAGTCTAAAAGGGGAAGAATCAACTATTTAGATTATAGTGGTCACATAAATACTGTCGCCAACCTCTTATGTAATTGAGAGGTTAGGTATTAATCATAGCTCTTGTAATAGTTGTGTCTATCTTCAAGGAGGAAGTCATAGACTCTATTTGGGTCATGGGAACTACATTGAAGTACCTCAACAAATTCTAAGAGGCCAAAAAGATATTGATTCTTGCTCAGGGTAGAAATATATTATTGTATGTTATTCATGAATTTTGGAATTTATATATTAATTATTCATTTTGGAATATAAAAATTAGATCACAGTAATATATTTTGAATATCAATTCCATGTTTCTCTTTGTGCTGGTAATAAAAGGATTGTAATCTAAATCATTGAAATTAGTGAGCAATTCCTATGAAGTGTTATTGGAAATATTTTATACTTAAAACCTTTTGGAACAAACTCAGAATAGAAAATAAGCAAATTATTTGACAAAATGCTTGAATTGTCAAATATAGAAAAATCTTGAAAATTTTGATGAATTTTGGGTGAGAATCTTATAGTGGTATCAGAGACGGAGATATTACTAGCCAATGGGAGATTTAGTGCAAGTTTTTAGTAGTAGAAATTTTGGGATAGATTTAAAAATTTTAGCAGGTCGCATGCATTTTAATGAATACAGAAGAGAGGGAGTTTATCACTTATAGGAGAACCAAACGTGTATCTCATTATAATTAAAAAGAGGAAATAATGGGGGATAGACAAGGTGGATAGGCACAATAAGATCCTAGTATATTAATTATGCTCAATGATTTGGGTAGGGGATAATAACAATTATTCCAAACCTTAACCTAGATAATGCAAAACATGAACACCAATAATGGAAACAATGGACATAACAATGGCAACCAGGGATATACTAGCAACCAAGTTGAAATTATCCACACTAATGCACTTTTACATATACCTAAGATAGTTAGTAGAACCATTCCTCGACCAATAATGCCTAAATTTTTAGAGGATCAACATAGAGAGCAATAAAGATAGCAAGGAGGTGGTGAAGGATGGGTTCATTATTTGTGGGAATATCAATCACTGGGCAAAGAGTTCTAGGCCTCAATGTCCTTGGTAGAATTTTGTGGCATCAAATATAGGAACAAACCTAAAGGAGAGAGAATCCAAGGAAATAATAGGGATTTAAAATATAAGGTGGGTAAACTAGTTATTCCTAGCTATGATGGTTCAAACAAATGCACAACTAGAGCCTATGTTCAAAATTTGGATACCTATTTTTAGTTGAATCCTATGACAAAAAGGGAAGCAATCAAATATGGAGCCCTACATTGGATGGTGAGGCTCATGAGTGGCGGTACCATGTGTTGGTGACATTAGGCCATGATGGTATTACTTCCTATGTAGATTTCACATAGAGATTGATAGATAGGTTTGATAAAAAAGACCCAGAACTATATTTTATGGAGTTGGCCTAGTTGAAATAGGCGGGATCAATTGATACTTATATTTCATTTTTTTAGAAACTATCAGTTATGATTATAGATGTCTCTGAACATAGGTTGATAGTGTTATTTACATAAGGGTTAGCAGATCCCCTTTGTGGATGGATCAAAGCATTTGATCCTAACACCCTAAAGGATGCGATTAAAAGGGATAGGAACATGAAGAGTGAAACCCCAAAGGTTAATTACAACCTAAACCTTTCCCACATAAGAAACATTTCAAGAAACCATTTCAAAAGGAGGAGACTAAAAGACCTCACACGGATGATGAGGTTCATAATTAACTTCAAAGGAAGAAACTGTGTTTTAGTTGTAAGGAGCCTTGGGATCCAAGACACAGATGTTTTGGAAAAGGAAAGGTCCATTATATTGAGGTAGTCTCAAAAGGGGAAGAAAAGGGGAAGGAGTATGGTGCAATAGGAATAGATGGGGCACAAGATGATTCTGATGAGGAGTCTATTGACTGAGAGGGAGTTGTAGCAAATAAGGGGAAAGGAGATACCATTGTCACCCGTTAAAGTACATCATAATATAACTCCTTTAGAGTTCAAGGTGTATTATAATTCCAACATGTTATAGTATTGATTAATAGTGGGTCAACCCACCATTTTATTGATTTTGCATTAGTGGCTAAGAGAGGATTACCCACACAGCATTTTGAGGGCTTTACTGTGATTGTGGTTGATGGGTTAATATGACATGTACTAAAAATATTCCTCAATTGAGTATTCCCTTGGGTAATTATATATTTATATATGATTAATATATAGTGTACATTGCATACACTAATGTCATATTGGGGGTACAATGGTTACACTCATTGGGTAAGTATTCATAGAACTTCAAGATGATGGAGTTGAAGTTTAGGGCAGATGGCAAGAAGGTGGTTTTGAAATCAATGATGAATGGAGCTCCCAAGATCATAATAGATAAGAGGAGGGAGAGAAACATTAGACATGAAAACATAACATGGGCATTAGAGTGCCTAATCTCTTTTAAGACTTTTGTTGAGAATAGTACTCCTTACCACATTGACATTTAGCCCATATTAGAGAAATATAGTGTGGCATTTGGGAAGATTACATCGATTAGACCTCTAGATCAAGGATTAAATCATGTCATCGAATTAGAGGAAATATATAATTCAGTTATCAAATTGGTGTCCCTAAACATTGTAACTAGTGAGGTTTTCTAGTGAGACTTTGAACTATAAGGCCAGATTAGAATAGTAGATTCTAGCAGCTATTCTCAACATGGTTTTTCCCTTAGGTTGTCCACAAATACATCTAATTTCATGTGTATTTATGTGTGTGTTATCTCTGCATATTTGGTTTGATCTACATATATAATTTAATTTGCATTCAAAGTATTTAAGGAACTAGTTTTAATTGAAATATTAATTCACCCCTATCTTAGTATCTAGTTGTGTTCCAATAATTGGTATCATAGCCTAGGGTTCCTTGAAATAATATTAATCAACTCAAGTAGATCCTAGAATAGTGAACATAATGGCTAGTCAAGAAATATCTTCATCAAATAAAGCACCTCTCTTTGATAGATCTAACTATGAATTCTAGAGCATAAGAATGGAAACTTGTTTATCTTTATTAGGTTTTGATGTATAGATGCTTGTAGTAAATAGATATACAGCCCCTAAAACAACTCCTAATGATTATGTTGCCAAGGAAGGCATATGAGAGAAATGCTAAGGGAAAGAATGTTATTATTTGTGGACTATCAAACTCAGATTTTGTCAAAGTGATGCAATGTAAAAATTCTCAAGATATATGTAATAATCTAAAGAGCATCTATGAAGGAGATGACAAGGTAAAGCAAGAAAAACAAGTAAAGGAAGAAACATCAACATCTAAATCTAAGGAAACTGATGAAGAAGAAGAAGCTAACTTTTCTAGAAGACTAAAGAGAGGATCTAGAAAGTACAGAGTTAAGTTACCTTTCAAATGCTTTAACTATGGTAAAGTATGACATATTGTTGATAAATTCATTCATAATAAAAAAGATAACTCTAATAAAGTAGAGAGTAGCAAAAAGGTGAAACCTTACTATCCCAAAAAGAAAAACTTCTTCAAAAACAAAAGAGGTTTATACACAAAAGAAGATAATGACTCAATGGAAGATAGTGATAGTCTAATTGATGATCATGACTATGATTTAATGGATAAGGGAAATTAATCCCTATTTATGACATTAGGATCAAATTCTATAAATCTAGATCAAGATGAAGTTCAAGACTCAGATGAATAAGAAGAAGGAGAAGTGGATCTAGAATGTGAGCTCATATGTGCTCTAAATGAGATTGACAATCTGAAAAAAGAGAACTCAAAACAAAAGAAGCTTGGACAAAAGGAAATTAAGAAAATGTCTAAAAGTCTTGATAAATCTTATCAAATGATAATTACCCTAAAGACATAGGTTGAAAAGGCTAAAATAATATAAGATGTAGTCAAAATATAACTACAATCTAAATCTAATGGATGTGTGAAACTTGAGTTAGAAATAGTGGCTTTGATAAAAGAACTTGAAAAGTCCAAAGGTCAACTAAATAAAAGTCTAAAGTTGATAGGAGGATCAAAAATTCTTGATGAATTGATCAACTCTCAAAATCCCTCAAAAGAGAGATCAGGTCTTGGTTATGGGAAGGGAAAAAGTTCTTCAACTAGTACATATGCTAACCTATATGAAAACTTCAAAGAAGAAGGAAAATTAGGGGCAAAGAAATAAAAACCTTGCAAGGATACAAAGAGAAACTCAAACACAACTAATATGAATAAATTTGAAACTGAAAAGAATCTTGAAGAGAAAAAGAAGACAAAAGTAGCTTATGTTGATGGATACACCAAGGTGAGAAACGTGAAGAAGCCACAACTTAGAAGAATTCCTCATGCTTCACTAAGAAATGCTATGACTAGGTATTCCTCATAATTTTATGGTTTTTTTTATATCTGTAATCATTTTGGTCATAAGGCTAGTAATTATAGAGTTACAACTACAAGGAGAATCAATTTTGTAAGCAAAAATTCATTTTCACCCATGGTAGATACAAATGTAATGTGCTATGATTGCAATAACTTTGGTCACATAGATAAACATTGT
The DNA here is from genome assembly GCA_037957365.1 of Torreya grandis. Taxonomy (NCBI): domain Eukaryota; kingdom Viridiplantae; phylum Streptophyta; class Pinopsida; order Cupressales; family Taxaceae; genus Torreya; species Torreya grandis. The sequence continues at coordinate 6,697,078 of JARHVA010000118.1, read as the reverse complement.
AGAACTAGCTTTGTAAGATCAAAAGGACACAATGTAAACAAAGGCATGCCTCTTAGTGTGAATAAAGGTTCACAAGTCTCTAATAAAAAGAAGAAGATGACATATAATAAACCCAATGAAGTGTAGAAAGTGAAAAATCAATCAATGATTGCTCAAACTGCACTCCATGACAAAGAGCAGAATTTATGGGTGATAGACAATGGTTGCTCAAAGCATATGACTAGTGATAAGATCAAGTTCACCAAATTAATCAAATATAAGGAAGGATCTATCAGGTTGGGAGACAACACAACAGTAAAGATTAAAGGTAAAGGAACCTTGAATATAGATGGTAAATTGCCTACACGTGATGTCCTTTATGTTAAAGGATTGAAGCATAATCTGCTAAGTGTCATCTAAATGTGTGAAAATGGATATAAGGTCACATTTTATGTAGAAATCTATATGCTAAAGAAATCTGGAAAAATAGTTGTAGAAGGGAAAAAGACTGACAGTAATATATACAATCTTGTTGAAGAGAATGGTAATAGTTGTTTGATGGGAAAGATTGATGAGAGTTGGTTGTGGCATAGGAGAATGGGTCATGTCAACTTTGATAATCTAGTCAAAGTGAGCTCAAATAAGTGTTTAAGACACATGCCCAAAATAACCAAACATGTAGATACTACTTGCAAGGAATGTCAACTAGGCAAGCAGACAAGGTTCAAATTTCAAACAAAGGAGTATGCAACTACAAAGCCTCTATAATTAGTTCATATTGATCTTTGTAATCTCACCAAGACAAGAGGATATAAAGGAGAGTGGTGCTTCATGTTATTTGTAGATGATAACTCAATAATGACATGGCTAACCTTTTTGAATGACAAATCTCAAGCCTTTGAGAGATTTAAGATCTTTAAAGCCATGGTTAAAAATGAAATTAGAAGAAAAATCAAATGCTTAAGATTTGATAAAGGTGGAGAATTCACCTCAAATAAATTCATAGAGTATTTTGAGAATCAAAGGATTTGTTGATGCTATGGATTGCACCCTTAAAAATAAGGCTCAGCTTCTCTCTTCCATGCAGGATAATGGAGACTTTCCTCTTATTGTGGGCTTGGCAAAACTGAGGAAAGAATATCTAGATAAGGGCTAGATCCCTTTGATACATCTTTGAGGTCTTTAGCTACTATTGTTAATAATGGGGGAGTGAAAAAAGAGAAGGATATAACAAAATAGAACCTATCTAAAATGATGATGCACCAAACGATGTGATCTAATCAGCTTATATCAATGATTTAGACCAAAAGGGTGAATAGACACTTCATCTGAACAAAAGACCAGATTATATGGGCACTTTAATAGGAGGCTTAATGAAGATTAAAAAAATAACTTACCATGGTGCTACAGAAGCACACTATCAGATAATTGATCTTTTGTCTCTATGCTCCAATTTAGGCACTACCTGTTAACCTATAGAAGTGGTCTTGGATATACTAGATATGTTGGTGTTAACCTATGAAAGCATCAAGCTGAAATGACTAAACACATAGTTGATACATAGACATATTCAAAAGCATAACCAATCAGATAGAGGTAAAATGCATTCTTTTGATTCCAAGGTAAAATTGGTAGGGCTTCAACTTACACAAGTGAGAGATACATTTCTCAGCAAAGAGGTTACAATATATAGCATTAAGAGAAAGAATTTTGGCACCCCTAAATAATAGGTGGCCCATAATATATTAAACACCTAGGGAAGAGGAATATACTCATGCTATTGTCATCCTTCCATAAATCGCTTAAAAGAACCATGCTATAGATGTTGCAAGTATTGAATTTGATGATTAAACCATATTAAATGTTACTGCAAAAGCATGGGTCATTTTGTTGTTTGAATGATAAGGCCACCTCTATATGAAACTTACATAATGGCATGTTTATAAATGTTAAATGAAGAAAAATAGGCTATTCTATTAAATGCTTGCACTCCCTTTGATGACCACTTGGTGAGAACTATTTCATTTGTAGCAATAACTTTTCCTACTGATGCCTCCCATTCTACCTGGACAATTCTATTTGTTTTTGTGCTTGGCTTTTATCTTTTCTTGGAAACTCAGCCCTTGGGGTTATCTTTCATCTCCTTTTTTTGAGCTCCTTTCTTAGTGGGTCGCTGAGTTTACTTTTGGCCTTATGATTTTGAATTCCTTTGGGCCCATGCTCATAATTTCTTTCAGCCACTTATCATGAGTTCCTTTAGGCAAAATTCCTGAAAGAAATCTTTCAGGGACTTGTCCAAAGGAATTGGTTCTTTGGCTTCTCTTCAATGCCCAATGCATCCCATCAAAATTGATGTCTATAGGTTTGTCACTATTTGAAAACTAATGGCTATTTCACTATCTTTAATTTGACATTTGTGTGCACATAACCAGACATTTAAACCTCCAATGGCTAGTTTGCCATGCTGAAGTAGAAGTTTTCATGCCCATCATCATCTTTGGAAATTCCTTCATCCTTTTGTAAAATGAACCCTTCTGAAGGGAAGGTGATCTTTTAGAAAAGAGGAGAGGGTCCCCTTTGGTAGCTGAGAGTCCCCTGTAAGGGCACTTACCCTTTGGGCTCCTTTGTCTTCACAATTCCTTCAGACATTTTTCCCAAAGAAAATCTTGCCTTCATGCCTCGACTTTCTCTTGGTAAATTCATTCTGACCAAAGTCTGAAGGAATTCCTTTAGGCATTTTTTTGATGGAATTTACCTCTAGTTTCTTCCTTGGATTTTCTTTAGAAAAACAATCTAAATAAATCCTTTGTCTTTTGCCTTATCACTTTTCTGAAGGAAAATTCCCCTTCAGGCCCTCTACCTTGCTCTCTTTCAAATGTGCTATCTGCCCTCTGCAAGGGCACCTTGGGTCCAAATTTGCCCTTAGGAACCTACTTGAATGGTCCCATTTGTCACCTGCTTGCCTTCTGCAAGGGCACTTGACCTTTGGATCTTGTGAAAGACTAGCATTCCTTTGAATTTGGCCCATTCCTTTGCCAAAACAGCTTTCCCAAGGTGATTTACTCAAAGCGAAATAAGCCCCAGATAGCCTAAAACCCTACAAAACTTAGATCACTCAGCTCTTTATGAGAATAGGCCTATTATAAATGGAAATGGCATAATTGTAGTAAGGTGAATACATCAAAGACTAACTACTCAAGATAGTAGGGAAAGAAGGGAGACCGATTTTGGCCAGTAGGACTAAAAATGGTCAACAAATTTGGTGATTCATAGGGGAAGCATGTATGTTGTGTTTAATAAAACTAGTGGCTTACAAGTCCATTGTGAATGGACTCAAAATATAGATTTAAAGGCTGATAATACCCTTGAGAGACTAAAGAACCAACATGAAGCTTTTACCTCTAACGGTAAACAAAACACACATAAGGCTAAAAAACTGCAAACATACACAAAGCACTTAGGGAAAATAAGGGGAAAAAATAAGGGAAATATGTACATAACAAGAGAAGGCTCAGTGACAATGCTTAATATATATCCCATTAACTGGGATATGCAGTTCTCTAGAACCCAACCTGGAGAGTTGGAATACATTATGTTGATTACACTCAGTGATGATATATGGATCACTACATAAGGTATCAAACTTTATGTGTTTTCTAGGTTTAGCTCGGTCCTCATCACATTTTAAGATGATGTTGCCTTTTAAGAAGCTGTTTGATGAGGATTTCTTATCAAAATGCTTCTTCATTTACTACTGATAGATGGTCATGGAAACCATGGCTTGGTCTCTTGCCTCCCAAAGTTTGACCTCCATGCTATCTTTTTCTTCCAATTGTAGCTGGTGGGTAAGATCTAAGGCTAAAAATTCAAGTGAAATAGGGATTTTAGATTCCCTTCCATACATAAGTATGTATGGTGAATTGCCAATTCCTCTTTTTGGAGTAACCATGTCTGCCCACAGGGCTATTTTTAGCTTGGCATGCCAAGTTCTCTAATTTTCATCTATTGTCCTTCTAATGATTCTGATCAAATTCTTATTGGTGGACTCAGCTAGCCCATTTCCTTATGGGTAGTAGTTGGAAAAAGTGCTAAGGTAGATGTTGTATCCCAATGCCCACTCACTTATTCTGGTTCCAAACCTTATCACCAGGCCTTCATAAAAGTCCAATACTACACTTTTTTTGGCTTCCTTCAAAGCAATAGCTTCTACCCATCTTGTGAAGTAGTCTATAGCAGTCAAGACCCATTTGTGGCTGGCACTAGAAGGAGGGTTGATCATTCCTATGAAGTCTAGGCCCCATTACATGAACTATTTTTGTAATTAAATAGGTTAGAGGAATTGTAGCTAGCTATTGATTTCCATCAAAGAGAGCACATTTCTATCACTTTCATACCTAGGCATGGGTATCTCTGAATAAAGTGGGACAAAAGTAACCATCCCTCATAATCCTTACAACTGTAGGCTTAGGAGCAAAGTGACCACCAGCTGGCCCATCATGAAACTCAAATAGTACCCTATTGACCTAACTTGAGTCTATACATCTCAAGAGTAATCTTGAAAAATCCTTTCAAAAAAACACCCCATCAATCAGGACATAAGGAAGACATTGGAGACAGAAATACCTCCTCTTAGTCCTATAAAGGCCCTGTGGACACTCACTAGTGAGAAGGAAATGTGTCATGTCTTTTGCCCAGTCCTCTATGATTGCAGGTTCCTCTACTACAACTTCATCATAGAGTAGCAAAATTCTCTCTTTTATTGTTTAAGGTCTATAATAAGGTGTTCACACAATCCTCTTCCCCTTACTATCTTGGTAGTTTTGATATCCACGTCATATTCCATCACTTTGGTGATCCACCCTACCCTCTTTTCATTTAAATCATGACTAATCAAGAAATCCTTAACACTAGGATGTGGTACCATGATATGAACTTTGTTGTTTGACAATATATGTCTAAACTTATTCAGGCTTCATATCACTGCAAGTGCCTACTTTTCAACATATGTGTAGCTAGTTTCAAAACCTTCTAGACCTTGGCTAAAGAATGTGAGAGGTTGTTCAAGGTTTTCATCATTTGCTTGAGTGAGCATGGTAGAGATTACCTCTTCATTTATGAAGGTGTAGAGGTTGAAATCCTTATAGAAGTCAGGACTGATTAAGATGGGAGCCTATGTAATAGCTTACTTAATCCCCTTAAAACTATCCTTCCTTTGTGTTGTCCATGCAAACTTCTCATCCTTCTTCAGCATGGAAGTTAGTGGCTTGACTATCTTGGAAAAATTAGGGATAATTGTCCTAATAAAATTTATTCTACCAAAGAAGCTTTGTAGACCCTTCTTGTGCTTAGGTAAGGATAGCACTAGGATGGCGTGTACTCTTTCTAAATCAATGGTCAAGCCTCCTTTCAAAACAACATGGCCAAGGAGTTTACCTTCATAGATAGAGAACACACATTTCTTTAGGTTGAGAGAGATACCAAACTCTCTACACCTCTCAAACATTTGCCTTAGGTGTTTCAGATGTTGGCCTGCATCCTTAGAGAAAACTATCACATCGTTAAGGTAGACCAATACAATATTATTTATTGGTCCTAGAAAGCTATGTTCATGGCTCGTCAAAAGGTGGCTCTAGCATTTGAAAGTTCAAATGTCATCTTCCTATAAGAAAAAGTTCCCCACTTGGTAGTGAAGGTTGTCTTGTATTATTCATAGTCTTGCACTAGAATCTGATTGTACCCTGAATACCCATCCAAGAGGGAGAAACATTCACTGCCTATCACTATTTAGAGGATTTGCTCCACACTTGGAAGGGGATAGTGATATTTTAATTAGACCTTATTGAGGTCTCTAAAGTCCACACATAGTCTTATCTTCCCATTCTTTTTTCTAACAGGGACTAGATTAGCCAACCAAGAAGAGTGTTTGATACGAAAAATAATTTTGGACTCAATCAGCTTGGTGAGTTCCTTCCGCATGAGAGGCTCAATCTTTAGATTTATAGGCCTTTGTCTTTATTTGATGGGTTTGTCACCTTCCTCCAAATCAATGGTGTGTTGGGCTAAGCTTCGGTCAAAACCCTTCAGGTCACTATACTCCCAAATGAAAACATTAGCAAACTCTTGGCATAACAAAATGAAAGAATGCCTTTCATCATCTGTACATACCTTCCCAAGTGAAAGCAGCCTATCCTTGAATATTTTTACTATTTCATAATTTTCTCTCTTGGTCGTGATGCTTTTTTTATCATTTTTTAGTTGGTCATCCTCATTGAATATGCTTTCGAGAGTGACCAAGCCTTTGGGAAGTTTGTTGTTCTTCAGCTAAATAATCTGGCCACTGTACTACTACTATAGCTTATCTTGATTCTTGGAAGCAAATTCAGCCTCCTCTTGTAAGAAGAGTGTTATAATATCAAAAACCTTCCAATTGGTGACATTATCAAGCACAAAGGGTCTTATTATTACTTTTAAATGATGCAAACTGTTATCTTGACTTATTCCCTTCGGAACATCAAACTGAGTACCAACTATTGCTAGTTTGTCTGCCTATTTATTTTGTTCCCTTAGAATGGAAAAAAAATTGAAGGCAAGGAAACTCTCCATTAGTTCCCACACCCTGTGCTTGTAAGACTTAAGCAAGGAATTCTTGGTCAAATATTGACCTCTCACCTGGTTTACAATTAACTCATTATCCCCAAAAACTTGCACCTCTTTTATTCCCCTTTTCCTTGCCCATTTTAAACCATGAATGAGAGACTCATATTCTGAAACATTGCAAGTACAAGAGAATTAGAACCTGAAAGAGGAGAAGTATTTCTCCTTTGAGGGTGAAATTAACACTACTCCACCACCAGCTCCCAATTTGCTTCTTGATTCATCGAAGAAGAGTTGCCATAGACCCAAGCTCTCTTGGTTTACCTTCATCAAATTTGGCATGATATTACCTTCTTCATGCATGCAATAAATTCCAAGACCTAACTATTTGATGAACCTGTATGGGTTATGTTCAAAATTACAACTTCCTTATTTATCTAAGAGTAGGTCAGCAACTCCTTCAAAAAGAAGAGGGTGGAGATTGGTCCGTTTGGAATTCTTCCTCGTCAATGGTGGCATAGCTGATATTTGCCACCTTGAGTGAGTATAGCTCTAGATGATCTCTGTGGATGGGCTCTGAATCAATCTTCACTTTAGTTCCATATTTGGTTCTAAAAACCATGTAAGACTAGTTTGATGCTCAGTACCTACCTATCTTAGACGTGAAATCCCTAGATAAGCAGAGAGCAAAGTAGGGAAGAAAATCCACCACTACCATATCATGGGGAATAGAGAAAGTTAGAAAGGTGTGAAGCATTAGATTCAAGCCCCTTACCACTCCTAATGTTTTAGTTAGTGATCCATCTAACTATAAGACTCCCTTGGTCATTTCCTCATATTTGAGTCCTAGCTTATTCACTATACATTTGGGCATTACTAAGGTGTTTGCCCCACTATCAATAATGCAATTATGAACCAAGAAATATCCAATGACTAAGGATAGATAGAAAGGATGAACCTTTTCATCCTTCTTTGCTTGGCCTATCGCGGAAGGGTACCCATTCATAATCAAAACATTATCAGCCTTTACTGGGATAGCTTGTTCATTTAGTCCATGCAATTCCTTCTGGAGTATGTCCTTTTGTCTTGGCATTGCTAAGAAATCACACAATGAGATATTCACATGTAGCTTTTTCATCTATTTTACCACATTGATCTAAGGGTTGTTCCCTTTTGAATTTTCTTTGGGGGCACTTGCAGCCTGAGGTACAAGCCAAGGAGTTGAGGGTTCAACTAGTGACTTGTAATTTGGGAACTTCTGGTTTACTTGTGATGAAGAAGATGGTGTAAACATTTGAATAGCTACTTGTGCTTCCTCCATAGCTCTCTTTTTGGACCTAGTATTGGCTACAACATAATCAACCTAGTTGTTCAGACTACCCACATAATTGACTACATAAAATTCACCTTCTAGTTGATTCATGAGAGTGGAATCAAATTGAACCTGCCTGTTGTCCATCCTAGGTTATATTGATGCCTCAAAACCTAGAAATTGGGTTACTTGATTGTCTTATACATTTATATATTGATTCAGAAACTCATTAGTATATGCAACCTATTCTTGGCCATACCCTAAGGGTGGGCAATTAGGCTATTCCTATACCAAAATATTTTGAGTGGGAACAAGAGCTTTGGATGATGAAGGGGCACCTACAATATAACCTTGATATGGTCTAGCTTGAGTAATCTGACCCTGTCCTTGGTTATAATTTTGGAAAAGAGGTCTATTAGTTTATCTAAACTATTGCTATCCCTAATTTAGCTGATAATTTTGAGCTTGTTGCCTTTTAAGAGCCATTAATTCATTGGTTACATTTTGTAACAAGCTCTTAACTTCATAGAGGTCACTAGGCAAGGTAGTAGTCAGATTTTCTACACCAAGTAGAAAAGTTAAGGTGGGTGCAGTAGTCTGAAATGGGGGTGGTAATTCAAGAAAGAGTGGCATATGAGGTCTAGGGGATATTTGTCATGATTTTAATAGATAATTTTTGGTAGCTATAGTTATTTAATAAGCAGCTGGTAAAACTTATCCTCCCATGGACTGTATCATGATAACAATATCATTGTTCAAAGCCTTTAAGTAGTAGAGGAAAGCATAGCTTGGGGTCAGCCTCACTAAAATGGGGATTCTATCCAAGGTCATTAGGAACTTGGTATTCAAATCTTGCATAAACTCATGCAGAGCTCTTTTCATAGTGGTCAATTACTCAGCAAGAGAGACATGATCACTCTTCTCCCTAAATTTGTTTTTTAAAAGGGTGTCTAATTTGTTCCATGAGCTGACTGAGATCATAGGCAAGGTCCCATATCAGTCCATAACTTTACCCTTAAAAGACAACACCAGTAACCTGATGGCTACATTCTCTTCAGTGATATTATGAATGTTGCAGAGGTTAGCTATATTTTTTATATGCTCAATAACGTTAATAGGTCCCTCTCCATTAAAAGGAGGAACACTCTTAAGGGTTGTCCCTAGGATTGGGTCATAATGTAGAAGGTTTAAATTACTCTGACCATGGAAGGATACAAAAGGTAAATCCATGGCGAAGACAGGGTTTAACTGGGGTCTTCTTATGTAAGTATATTTTATGGCAGGTCTGGGAAATTTATTTGCTATATAGGGATGAGTCCTTGCAAATCTTAGCCACTTTGCTAAGTTTAAGGGTAGCTCAACAAATTCAAAAGGGACACCCTTGGCAAAAGATCTTATGGTGACCTTAGGCATGGGATGGTAGGCTGATCTCTACCAAAGACTGATGTTCTTGAAAATGGAGTCACCAGATGATGGGTTAGTTGTTCATTCTTACAGTAATAGGACCAGCACCAATATTAGAACTTGTTTGAACATTAAAAAATGGTCCCATTGGGTGTACCAAAAATTGTTGACATTATGGATTGAACCCTTAGAAAGAAGGCTCAGCTTCTCTCTTCCATGTGGCATAATGGAGACTTTCCTCTTGTTGTGGACTTGGAAAAACTGAGGAAAGAATATCTAGATAAGGGCTAGCTCCCTTTGATGCATCTTTGAGGTCTTTAACTACTATTGTTAATAATGGGGGGTGAAAAAAGAGAAAGATATAACAAAATAGAACCTATCTATAATGATGATGCACCAAATGATGTGATCTACTCAGCTTAAATCAATGCTTTAGACCAAAAGGGTGAATAGACACTTCATCTAAACAAAAGACCCAATTGTATGGGCACTTTAACAGGGGGCTTAATGAAGATACAAAGAAAAATAACTTGCCATAGGTGCTACAGAAGCACACTGTCAGATAACTGATCTTTTGTCTCTATGCTCCAATTTAGGCACTACCTGTTAACCTGCAGAAGTGGTCTTGGATATACTAGATATGTTAGTGTTAACCTATGAAAGCATCAAGCTGAAATGACTAAACACATAGTTGATACATAGACATATTTAGAAGTATAATCAGTTAGATAGAGGTAAAATGCATTCTTTTGATTCCAAGGTAAAATTGGTAGGGCTTCACCTTACACAAGTGAGAGATACATTTCTCAGCTAAGGGGTTACAATATATAGCATTAAGAGAAAGAATTTTGGCACCCCTAAAGAATAGGTGGCCCATACTATATTAAACACCTAGGGAAGAGGAATCTACTCATGCTATTGTCATCCTTCCATAAATGGCCTGAAAGAATCATGCTATAGATGTCACAAGTATTGACTTTGATGCTTAAACCATATTAAACATTACCACAAAAGCATGGGTCACTTTGTTGTTTAAATGACAAGGTCACCTCTTTATGAAACTTGCGTAACTGTCTGCTTATCAATGCTAAATAAAGAAAAATGAGCTACATTATTGAATGCTTGTGCTCCCCTTGATGACCACTTGGTGAGAGATATTTCATCCATAGTAATAACTTCTCCTATCGATGCCTCACGTGCCACTTGGACTATTCTATTCATTTTTGCACTTGGCTTTTGTGTCTTCCTGGTAACTCGGCCCTCGGGGCTATCTTTCATCTCTTATTTTTAAGCTCCTTTCTTGGTGGGTCACTGAGTTTCCTTTTGGCCTTATGCCTTTGAATTCTTTCAGGCCCATGCTCATAATTTATTTTGGCCACTTATCATGAGTTCCTTTAGGAAAAATGCCTGAAAGAAATCTTTTGGGCACTTATCTGAAGGAATTGGTTCTTTGGCTTCTCTTCAGTGGCTAATGCATCCCATCAAAATTGATGTCTACAGGCCTATCACTATTTGAAAACCAATGGCTATTTCATTATCTTTAATTTGACATCTGTGCACACGTCACCAAACATTTGAACCTCCAATGGCTAGATCGTCATGCTAAAGTTGACATTTTTGGAGCCATCATCATCTTTGGTAATTCTTTCAGCCATTTGTAAAATGAACCCTCTTGAAGGGAACGTGATCTTTTGAAAAAGAGGAGAGGGTCCCCGTTTGGCAATCGAGAGTCCCCTGCAAGGGCACTTGCCCTTTGGGCTCCTTTGTCTTCCCAATTCCTTCGAACAAAATGTCCAAAGGAATTCCTTTAGACATTTTGACCAAAGGAAATCTTGCCTTTATGCCTCAGCTTTCTCTTGGTACATTCCTTCAGACAAAAGTATGAAGGAATTCCTTCAAGAATTTTTTTGAAGGAATTTACCTTTAGTTTCTTCCTTAGATTTTCTTCAGACAAAAAATTTGAAGAATTCCTGTCTTTTGCCTTGTCACTTTTCCAAAGGAAAATTCCCCTTCAGACACTCTGCCTTGCTTTCTTTCAAATGTGCTCTCTACCCTTTGTAAAGGCACCTTGGGTCCAAAGTTGCGCTTGAGAGCCTGCTTGAATAGTCCCATTTATCACCTGCCTACCCTCTATAAAGGAACTTGACCTTCGAAGCTTGTGAAAGACTTGTATTCCTTTGCAATTGGCCCATTCCTTTGCCAAAAAGGCTTGTCCAAGGTGATTTGCTCAAAGTGAAATAAGCCCTAGACCAACTTGAAAACCTACAGGACTTAGATCACTCAACTCTTTATATGAATAGGCCTATTACAAATGGAAATGGCATAATTATAGTAAGGTTAATACATAAAATACTGACTACTCAGGATAGTAGGGAAAGAAGGGAAACCAATTTTGGCCTGTAGGACCAAAAATGGTCAATAGGATCAAAAGGCATTACTCTACAGTTAGGATTCCATAGTAAAATGGAGTTATAGAGAGAAAGAATAGAATAGTCAAGGAAATGGCTAGAACAATGCTAAAGGAGGCCAAGTTACTTGATGGATATTAGAGAGAAGTAGTCCAAACAATAGTACACATCTTGGATAGAGTTCAACTGAGGGTAAATAGTGACAAAACTCTCTATGAGATATGGTATGGAAATCCTACCTCTGTTAAGTACTTCAAAGTGTTTGGAAGCGAATGCTACATCAGAAAAAAAGAGGACAAACTGGGAAGCTTTGAATCAAGATGTGATGAAGGAATATTTCTTGTTTATTCCACTCAAAGAAAAGCCTATGTATGTTACAATAAGAGGCTACACAAGATGGTGGAGAGCATAAATATCAAGGTTGAAGAAGGCATAAAACATGTTGAACCTAACAAGGAAACTAGTAATCAAGAGGAAAATCTTGAACAAGAAACAAATAGTGAAAATGCTAAGGAAAAGAATGAAAAAGCACCTCCAATATTTGTTTAAAAAGATCATCCTAAAGAGCAAATAATTGGCAATAATAATGAAGGAGTTCAAACAAGGAGTAGAGTTGTAAAGAATAAGGAGCAAGTAAGTTTTGCTCAAATGTCTTAAATTGAGCCTAAGAGATATGTTGAAGACAACAAGGATGAGAATTAGCTAAAATCCATGGAATAAAAATTGAGTCAAATAAAAAATAACAAAATTTGGTAATTAATTCCAAAACCCTCAAACAAAAATGTGATAAGAATAAAATGGGTCTATAGAAACAAGCTCAATGAGGATGGAGTTGTTATAAGAAATAAAGAGAGATTGGTGTGCAAGGGATATGCACAAGTAAAAGGCATAGACTTTGAGGAAACATTTTCTTCAGTTGCTATATTGGAAGGTATAAGAATGTTTCTAGCATTCTCTATTTACAAGAAGTTTAAAGTCTATCAAATGGATGTAAAGTCTACTTTCTTTAATGGGAACCTAGAAGAGGAAGTCTATATTGAACAACTAAAAGGTTTTTAGATATCAGATGAAGAATCTTATGTATGCAAATTGAATAAATCATTGTATGGTCTAAAACATGCACGTAGAGCATGGTATTCAAGATTGGACCAATACCTGCAACAATAAAGTTTCAACAAAGGATGTATAGATAGTTGTACTTCAAATCAAAAGTTGAGCATATGTTGATTGTTGTTGTTTACATAAACAATATCATCCTTGGTGGTATCAATAACAAAATGTGCAAAGAATTTACTGCACAAATGCAAATTGAATTTGAGATGTCTATCCTAAGAGAGCTTTCCTTCTTCCTTAGTCTAGAAATAGCACAATATGATGAAAGAATATTCATATCCCAAATCAAGTATGTAAAGAAGATGCTAAAGAAATTCGGAATGGAAGATAGTAAACCAATTAGTTCTCCCATGATAACTGGATGCAATTTGAGCAAAAAAGATGAGTCCCTTGATGCAAATTAGACTATGTACAAATTAATGATTGGTAGCTTGGTATACCTAAGTGCATTAAGAATAGATATCATGAAAGTAGTTTGCATGGTTCTTATATTTTAGGCTTCTCCTAAAGAGTCACATGTCAATGTAGTGAAAATATTCTTTAGATACCTCAAGAGCACAATTGAATATGGTCTATGGTACCCTACAAGTAAAGATTTCACTTTGATAGCATATACAGATGTTGATTAGGCAGGAAGTGTGGATGATAGAAGAAACACTAGTAGTGATGCATTTTCCCTTGGAACTAAACTTATTTCATGGCTAATTAAAAATCAAGAGTTAGTTAATCTTTCTACAATAGAAGTAGAGTATGTAGCAGCAGTGGCATGTTGCACTCAAGTCTTATGGATAAATCAAACACTCAAGGACATCAAGGTTGATTATAAGTCACCTATTTCTATTATTTTTGATAATTCAAGTGTAATAAATATATCAAAGAATCCAATGATGCATTTTAGAACCAAGCACATATCAATCAAGTATCACTTCTTAAGAGAGAGATTTGTAGATGAAGAGGTCACAATGGAATATGTGCCAACTAAGGACCAGATTACAGACATATTCACTAAACCTATTCCCAAAAAAAAATTGAATAACTAAGATAGAAGTTGGGAGTGGTGGATTTGACACCACATCACTAAATCACTAGTGATAGTGCATGAGTCCAGGGGGAGTCTCATAGAAGCTTTATTAATCCCTAGAAGAGAGAAAAGTCAACTCAGGTATGTATACCTCTAAAAATTACTAATGAGTTGAAAGTTGTAGATTCTAGACAAACATCTTTATCTGATAAAAGGGGAGAAATATTTGGATAAATAGTTAGTTATATTTCCTTTGCCATTGATGACAAAGGGGGAGAAAAAGGTGCAAATGCTCTCTGTAGGAGAAAGAGCAAAATGTTCTCTGCAAATGTGCAAATGTCAAAGAAGAGCAAGTGTTCGAGTTGAGTATTTAGCAAATGTGCCATTGCCTAAGGGGGAACAAGTTTTATATGAATAACTTCAATTTATACTCATCAAAATCCAATGCAAGTAATGCTAGATAAAGCAAATTATTAGAAAATCAGAGCATTTAGTTTCCCATCAATGACAAAAGGGGAGATTATTGGAAATATGATTGTCATTAATGTCAAAATGGATATTATGAGCATTCCATTGATGTTCAGGATTGTATATGATGATTAAATGATATGAAAAGGATCCTTTAAGAGGTAAATAATGATTGGAATGCTTGTGTGCATGATTGGAATTCATTCAGTTCTTCACATTGATCATCTAGATATTTTGGGTCTATGACAGAAAAATGAGAAGGCATTTTGTTGATGTTACCATTGCCATGTTTGAATGATATGGGTGAGATGGTCATAGGGTTATGATCACATTAGTCCCTAGTAGTTGTGTACCAAATTTTAATCCATGAGATGAAGCACATTTCAAGATATAGGGATGCAAAGTTGGCTACTTGGACAAAATCCACTAAGTTTCTATACGTAGCCAAATTTGCAAAAAGGGATAAACAAACCCAAGTAAGCATATTGATGAGTTCAAAATTTTCACACATAGAGGTGTTAAGAAAAAATAATCACATGGTTCTATTCATTTTTGTGTCTAGTTTATATATGTTAAATCTCAGTTAAAGCGATGTGGTATAACAAAAGATATGCTTGAGCAAAGTAGGGCTCCAAGTCATTTTGATAGTGTTTTCCAACACTTAGTCAAATTTGTAGGTTGCAATAAAAATATCAAAGGCATTTTTATGAAGACATATCTTGCACCTATGAAGGCTTCATTAAAAATTGGATATATTGATGGAATCCCCTATGTAAGAGGATCTTATGTGCTAAATTATAGGTCATACCACTAAGTATGACAAGAGTTATGCAGGTGAAAAGTATCTTTAATATAGTAGGGTACTGATTTGGGACTCCTACATGGGGATCAAAGTTAGTCTAAAAAGGGAAGAATCAGCTATTTGGATTATAGTGGTCACATAAATATTGTCGTCAACCTCTTGTTTATATGCTATATTCACTTTCTAAATTCAAAGAGAGAAATAAGAAACTAAGAAGAATGGTCTGAGGCTTGTATGTACCTGGATGAAGTCGTGCGCACCAAAATTAGACGATAGCAGGAACTCCTCTTTGGTTGTGGAGGATGACACCTGAAAGAAAAAGAGACTAAAACATGAAAAACGTTAGATGAGGAGATGGTGGGCTGTCAAGCAAAAGCTTGATCCCTAAAGTACGAAGACTTCCTTGAGGGATATCAACCCACTGATTAAAAATAGAATATTTAATAGAAATAGAAATAATGAAAGACAGAATGAAAGAAATAAAAGACAAAAAGCAAAATGTGTACCTGATATGTAGCCAACTACTTTACACAGTCACCGGCATCGGTCAAGGAATGTCACCGACATCGGTTAAGATGCCGACGTCGGTAGGGGTAATGACCGGCGTCGGTCGGGGCAGTAGTTCTTGGACGGGGTCTAGTCGGGTCTGGACAAGTTTTAGGCTGCAGAATGGTCTAAAGTTTCATTTGAGGGTTAGGGAGCCTGTTTGGGAGTCAAAGGGATTATTTGGGGGTCTGTGCAGGGATCTGGGTAGAGTTACAGACTGTATATTCTAGAAAGGGTGGGTAGAGGTGATACGGGAGGAAGTCAAGTCGGGTCTGTGGTCTGAATCTAAATCTGGGTGGTGATTAAAAACAATAACCAAAAAACAAAATAAAAACACAGAACAAATGCTTACCTATTACTTGTTGAAGATAGAGTAGAAGACATGATTGTTATTATCAGTGTGTTGCAAAAGTTTGATGTAGCAGACCTCCAGCGAGATGACTGAAGTAGAATACATGTACCTGAGACAGAGAGTGAGAGAGATTTGATTGCAGATTGATTGAATGAAAATTTCGCTGATTGTCTCGAAGGTCTAATGAAAGAATGTTTTGAAAGAAGGTCCGATAACCGATCGAGAAACTGATTGAGAATCAAATAACAGATAACAGATCCTGTATTCAAGTCGAGAACGTAGTTTAAGGATAACTGATGCCAGCATAACCACCGACATCGATCGAGAAGTGACCGACGTCGGCAACATCAGTAGAGTAGTGACCGATGTCGACAGATGCAGAATGGGGACAGAGGCTAATTTTAGCCTTCTGCTTATTCTTACATGCTGCCAAGGTCAAGGCTCATGGGAAAATGGTCGAGAGGGGTTAAATAGGCATGGGAGAATAAAATGGGGGTTAAGGGGAGGACAACAAGGGTTAGACACAATTTTGGTGTCTACATTTGCCCCTTTTTGTCTTGTTGGTTGTTCTGGACGAACTGCAAGACAAAAATAGGAGTTGGTTGCCCCAGGTATGGGATAAGGTCAATTTTGTCCTATTGGTTGTTCGAATGAACTACAAGACAAAAATAGGAGCTGGATTACACTAGATGAGATGAGGTATCCCCCCTCAAAATTGGAGTTGAGGGAAGGGAACTAAGAATCAGGTGCTGATTTGACAAAGAGTGGATGAAAAATGGTGAGGGTGAATGCTGCAATAGTTGTAATTGCATGCATGCCACTTCATGAGATGGTCAGGTCAAATTATTGCAGGTTGAGGGTCGAGGAGTGCCAAAATTGAAGTAACCAAGCCCCAGCATGTGGTCATAGCTAATCGAGTTATTCAATCTAAGCTGAAGCTCCAATGGTCATCGTGTTCCAGGTATCTCAGGCTCAGGAAGTGCTCCTAGAAACACGAAAAAGTCACAAGTAGTAGGGATCAACCAGCTTGCGATCCTATACTTGTGAGGGTCATAAATAGTCTACGCACAATTTTGCTAACCATTCGCGAGGTAGCATACATGCAAAAACAACCAAGGTAGAGTTTGTCTTGGAAGTGGTCAAGGTCTGCGGAGATAGTCATGATCTCCAAGGTCGATGGTCAGGACGAGACTGAGATAGATAACTGGTTGAATAGATGGGCGGATGAAAGAATGTGGCCGAGCTAACCTTAGAACACTGAGTGCTGCCTACATAGCCCTTATGTGAAGGGCCTCAGGCCAATGTAGTTCTCCCTAAAAGGGAGGAAGGGTCAAAGGTAATGGATTGGTCTTGGTTGAGGGCAAGTCATGGTCAAAAGGAAGAAAGAAGGTTTTTCCATCAGAGAGACGAACAAATGAGGGTGGTCGAGCTAACCCCAGAAGACATCGTATCATCTAAGTGCTGCCTACATAGCCCAAATTGGAAAGGGCCTCAGACCAATGTAGTTCAGACTAAGAGATAAAATGGTCGATGTGGGTGTGGTCATGTGTCGAAAGGATGAGGGGAAAGAAGATGTTACAGCCGTTTCCAAATGGTGTATGCTATAACATTGGTCGAGGGGTCTTTCATCCGTAGCAATTTTCCATAGGCGTGATGGATGTATGCTAAAAATGAATTGAGGTCTATTTATGCTTCAGCAAGTATTGGTTTATGCTTCACATAAATGGAGGCTGGTTGATAGTTTCCATGTGTATTATTTTTCATAGAAACTATGTGAAATGGACTATGATGATGTCATGATGTCATGATGTTGGTCTGAAAATGTTGGGTTGGCTTGGTTGGGTAGAAAAAGGTTTGGTTGAATGTGACCAAAGTGCAAAAGAAGTGAAAGGCATATTTGCCCATTCATTGACAAGGACCAGAATGACAGCATAGATAGGGGTTATTAAAACCAAGAGTCCCATTCATGCATGACGTCGTTGACCATAGGTTGTGTTAGAGAGGTAATCGAATCACTTTGACATTAAAGTGAGCTTGAAGTCCCTTGAGTAGGTGATAGGAGGAGGATAGGGTAACCCATTTTAGAGCAGAGATAACTTTGCCCCTTTTTATAAGAGACCCTGAGACAACTACAAGCCAAGTCCATGATGATTTTTTTTTTTTTTTTTTTTGGTGCAGACTGATCAATGTGGGAAGTCTGCATAGAGATGTCATTTGTTTGGTAGTCATTTGCAAAGCTGATCAATGCGGAAAGCTTCTAATAAAGATGTTATGTGTAGCAAGAGTTAGTCATAGCCATCCTTCAAGGGAATGGTCTATATTTTGCTTTATATATAAGGGCTTTGAATAGCTATCCTTCAAGGGAGCAGTCTATTAGCTACAGCAATGATAGTATAGCTATCTTTTGAGGGAGCAATCTGCCTTTTGAGTTGAGTTGGTGACCTTGGATATTTTGAAATCTTGATTTGTTTTGACAGAAATGTGAGTCATGGACAAGACTATAGAAGGTCAAGGGCTCCCTTTTATTAGGATAAAGCATTTATACTGTATAAAAGGGTTATATAGGATTTGTTAGGAGGAGTAGGGTTGAAAGGAATGAGGACTAAGAGGATGGGGATTACTCAAGGGACTAGCTCAAGGTAAATGTCAAGTGGTCGAGTATTCGACTAACAGTAGAATGGTCACAGATGCAACGCATTAAGAGGCTCAGGTTCTGGGCATCCATCGAGAGAAGACAAACGATACGTCCCTGATCCATACTTGTGCATGATGATGAAAGGTCTAAGCCAATTAGGGGCAAACTTACCTCGTTTACTTCACTCCATATTGGTCACGTGATGATTCTCTTTGAGGATGAGATCTCCGATGTTGAAATCTCATTCTCGCAAATTTTTGCCGTAGGCTCACTTGATGCGATGTTGATAAACATGGAGATGGTTGAGGGTAGCAAGACGGCGCTCATCAAGCAACTCAAGTTGAGCTAAGCGATCTTGATGAAAGTCATCGTTAGAAATAATGTCATGCAGAGAGATGTAGAGAGATGGGATCTGTACTTCGAGAGGTAGGATAGCCTCTGTTCCGTACACGAGAGAGAAAGGGGTAGCACCCGTGGAGGATTGGATGCTAGTGCGGTAGGCCCACAAAGTGAAGGGAATGTGAATATGCTAATCCCTTCCAGTGTCGTTGACCACCTTCATGAGAATTTTAGTCAAGATTTTGTTGGAAGCCTTGACCTGCCCATTTGCTTGTGGGTAGTAAGGCGAAGAGAAATTGAGTTTGATGCCAAATGAGCCACAGAGTTTTTGAATGGTCTTGTTTTTGAAGGACTTGCCATTGTCGGTGATGATTTTGTGAGGGACACTGAAATGACAGATGATGTGGGTGCTAATAAAGTTGACAATCTTGTCAGCTTTTATGGAGACGAGAGGAATGGCTTCCACCCACTTGGTGAAATACTCGGTGGCGGTGATGATGGATTGATGACGAAGAGACAAATGAGGGTTAATCTCACCGATGAGATCTAAGCCCCACTGAGAAAAAGGCCATAAATTTTGAGTGACTTGTAAGGTGTGACTAAGAAGATGAAGCAAGTTAGAGTGCTGCTGACACTTGATGCAATGCTGAACATAGTCGCTACAGTCTTGATGAAGGGTGGGCCAATAATAGCCCATACGAAGGATGCGCTTGGCAACCGAGTTCCCACTGAAGTGTCTGCCACAAATTCCATCATGGGCTTGTTTAATGGCATGAGAGGCTTCAGTGGAGGTTAGACAATGAAGAAGGAGGCCGTTGAAGCCTCGCTTATAGAGAAGACCCCCTAGCATGGTATAGCGAGTTGTGCGTTTGATGAAAGCCCGTCGTGCATTGCTAAAGAGATCGGGAGGGATGATAGAATGAGATAAGTAGTCCACAAGTTGTTTATACCAAACATCCCGTGGATTAGAATATATGGTGTTGACATGGTTGATGGCAGGGGAGATGTATGAAGGCAACGGCACACGATGCACTGTGACAAGAATTCTAGATGACAATGATGAAGATGAAATATGCGAGGTGAGAGAAGCCATGGTGTCAGCAAACTTGTTCATGGATCGAGGAACAGTCTGCAAGAGGTAATGGTTAAAAGAGGCCAAAAGAATGCCAGCATGGTTTTTGTACCTTTGCAAAATTTCATTTTTATAGAGGTATGAACCATTGACCTGATTGATGACAAGTTGTGAGTCACCGAAGATGTTGATGGACTTGATGCTGAGAGAGAGAGCGGTCTGAAGTCCCAAAATTAAGGCCTCGTATTCAGCCATATTATTGGTACAATTAAAGTCGATCTTGAAAGATAGAGGCATAGGTTCACTATCAAGTGGGATGAGAATAATTCCTGCACCCCCACCAAGTTGACATTTGGAGCCGTCGAACAACATGGTCATTTGGTAGACAGTGTCATCGGGGGAAAGTGTAGCGATAGACTCGTCAGGGAACTCGCACTGTGAAAGTCGATTGTCGGGAAGAGGGGCATCTGCCAGTTGATCAGCGATGGTTTGCCCCTTGATGGATTTCTATTGGATGAACTTGAGGTCGAACTCAGCAAGCAGCATGAGCCATCGAGCCATACGTTGATGTTGATATGGGTTGGAGTGCATAAACTTAAGAGGGTCGGTGTGAGTGATGACAAAGGTTTTGTGATTGAGAAGATAGTGGCAGAGCTTGGTAGTGGCAAAGACTAATGCCAAATAGAGTTTCTTGGTATGAGTATACCAAGTTTCATAGTCAACTAGTGTTTGGTTGATATAGTAGACCGCTTGCTCAAAGTGATGCTCGTCTCGGTGCGCGATCATGGCACCTAATGAATGGTTGGTGACAGAGATGTAAAGGTAGAAGGGTTTATCATCTTTAGGTGGAATGAGGATTGGTGGAGAGACCAAATAGCGTTTGAGGGATTCAAAAGCCTCTTGATAGTCCTCATCCCATTTAAAGGAGACATCCTTCTTAAGGAGATGATGAAAAGGTTGGCAGCGATCAGAGAGCTGCGAGATGAAACGGTGAATGGACTGGAGCTTCCCTTGTAGACTGCAAAGCTGCTTGAGATTGGTCAGAGGTGACATCTCGAGGATAGCACAGATCTTGGTGGGATCTATCTCGATGCCACGAAAAGAAATGATAAAGCCTAAGAGCTTGCTGGAGAAGACCCCAAAGACACATTTCTTGGGGTTAAGGCAGACATTGTATTGAAGAAGGTGAGAGAAGATGATTTTGAGAATGGTCAAATGGTCACGGCAAAGCTTGGACTTACCGAGCAGGTCATCCACATAGTCCTCCATGATTTTGTGGAGGAGATCATGGAAAATGTAAGTCATGGCACGTTGATATGTGGTGCCTGCGTTCTTCAAGCCAAAAGGCATGACCCGATAGTAGAAATTCCCCCATGGGGAGATAAAGGTAGTCTTGTGCTGATCTTTTGGTGCAATCAGGATCTGATTGTATCCAAAAAACCCATCCATGAGAGATAGCATCTCATGGCCGGCCGTAAGATCAACAAGCTGGTCAATGTTGGGAAGAGGAAAGTCATCTTTGGGACAGGCTAGGTTAAGGTCGTGATAGTCCGTGCAGATCCGGATCCTCCCAGTCACTTTGGTGATAGGGATGATGTTAGAGACCCACTACAGGTAATCGATGGGCTGGATGAAGGAGACAAAAAGGAGGCACTGAAGCTCATCTTTGACAAGGAGCGCCACAAGAGGATGCATCTTTCGAAGCTTTTGCCTAATAGGTTTAGCCTACGGTTTGGTGATGATGTTATGGGTAGCGATGGTGGGGTCGATGCTAGGCATGTCACGGTAGGTCCAGGCAAAGGCCTTGCTATGGTTTGAGAGGAAATGGGTGTAGTCTAGCTGCTCCTGGGCGTCTAGAGATTGGCCAATCTTTAAGACATGAGGAACATCAGAAGAAGGGAGGTTGATGTCAATGGTTAATTCATTTAACATAACTTGGGTCTCAGAAGGGAGAGAGCACTAGATGAAAGAGTCATCGGTGCCCATGTAGGAAAGAATGGCATCGTCGTCAATGCAGTGGACAGTGTGAATGGTTGCTGACTCATCTTCTATCATGCTGGGATAAATGAGAGGGAGAGACCTGGACACCCCATTTAGCTGATAGGTCAGGGGTTTCCAGCGAATGGTGTTTATGCAAAAAAAAACTAGGAGGGATGGAAACCATCGACTTCGTAGGTGAAGAGGGAAGAATGGGTGAGCTATGAAGAGGTTGAGCAATGGTGGGTTCAGGGCAAAGTTCTACAGGGGCCTAAGTGGGGTCGTGGTATCCCAAGCCATACCATTTCTTGGCATCGTAATCATTAAGCAGTTTGATGGGCTGATGGGAGCCTTGCTCATAGCATCCAAAGCCAAAACCCTTCCATGCACACCTGTAAAGGTAGGTGTGTGCAAAGGCAGGGTTGCCAAGAAATGAGAAGTCTAATGTGAATGGTTGCAGTGAAGAAAGAGGATTGCCATCAGTAGGAGCTTGATTGAGCCCCCCATAGACAAGATTGGTTCAGAGGTGAGGAGGACCATAAGGCACGACCATCCCAATTCGGTGATCATAACTGGGGCTGTGGTGAAGGTGTCCATACTCTTGCAGAGTTTAGAACATGTCTAAGGCTATCAAGCGATATTCCCCAAGTGAAAGTCATTGGAAGATGTCTTCCATGGGGTCTTTGGTTATCTCTTGAAGAGGTGGGGTGAGGTCAACCACCGGTTGTAAACTGGTCAAAGCTTCCACGGATGGAGGCGGCACCGGGGTTGATGGTTTGATAGGAATGAGGACGTCGTTTGGCCGATAGGTTGTGTTACAAGTTTTGAAAGGTGATGGGTCAGCAGGAATAGCGTGGATTTGTCCGTCGTGCTCAAATTTCACACAATGGTGTAGGGTAGAGGGGACACAAGCCATGGCGCGTATCTAGGGTCAGCCTAGCAAGATGTTATATTGAAACTCTCCTTCGATGATATAGAAGAGCTCTAAGACTGTGTGTGGACCAACGTGAATGTGAAGGACAACTGTGCCAATGGTCGTGGCGGTGGTGTCATTGAAGGATCGCAAGATTACGTCAGTTTTGGATATGCAATTTTTGGGGAGGGCCAATTGATCAATGGCGTGAGTGGAGATAATATTGATGTTGGTGCCTTCCTCAATCATAACGTGCTTAATACGTGTCTGATCAATGTAGACAGTGATGAAGAGGGCGGCGTCCTGATCTTCTGTGTTAGATGTAAGAATCTCAGAATCGCTAAAAGTGATGGAGGCGATAGGGGATAAAGAGTGGACCAGGGCAGTGAGTGGTTGGGGGTCTTCGGGTTGGACCTCCACTGCCTGCAAGGCTCGAATGAGGGCCTGATGATGTTGGGGCAAGGTTTGGATGAGGTCATAAAGGGACATCTTCACGAGCGTCTGGTGAAGCTATTTTAACATAGAGTCATGAATCGCCCCTGAAGAGGAAGAAGAAGAGGGTTGAGGTGCGCCAAGGATAGAAATCTTAGGTTTGGGTGGTTGAGGTGGCTGGATGAAAGGATAGGTCCAAGGAATGGCAGCTTTTTCTTTTGCCTTGTCCTTTTGTGACCTAGTGGTTATGTGAATGGCATTGATTTTGAAGATAGGGGGTGAAGGAGATGGAGGGGTCATGGCCTGCTGATGGGATGTTGATGTGGTTGAAGAGGTTGGAGGAATATGAGAAGGTGTCAGGGGTCGGTTGACGGTGTCCTCAAAAAGAAGAATGTCCTTCTCCATGTAGCGGTGAATGATGGCCTTGAGGGAACAACAAGTCTCGATATCATGTCCTGGCATACGATGATATAGGCAAATCTTCGTATCATCGAACCAGGAGGGCTTAGACCCGAGAGGTTGGAAGGGCTTGATGGGCAGAAGGGTTATGCTGGAAGTCTACAAAATTTGGTGCAATATCAAAGAGTATGAGCCCACTAAAGGGTCCGTGCTCATTGATGTGTGTGATGCTGGTGACTTTTGCTTGGGCGGAGTTAGAGGAGGCTTTCGTACCACCTTCTAGGTTGATGGTGCGGCGACAGATGAAGATGACACCTTCTTCGTGAGAGGTGCCAAAATTTTTGGAAAGGATAGGCTGGTGGTAGGCAAAGGAAGTAGAGGAGGCAACTGGTTTTGATTAGAGGTAGGAGTGGGGAGGACTTTGGTCAAGGTCAAAGGATGAGGGCCCAAAATGGAGGACAATGGTGACGGGGGAGGAGGAGTTCGCCTCTGTGGTTTAGCAGTCTTCTTGGATTTGATTTGAAGACTACTATAGGTCTAGGTCTGGTTTAAGTCCACCTTCACTTGCAGATGAGTGAGGTTGGAGACAGGGTGAACGCCAAGTGACTTAATTGGTTTAGATGAGGCAAATGAGGGTTTCGGTCTTGATGTGGTTGTTGAGGTGTAGACGGTTTAGAAGTGGAAGTCTGATTTTTGTTGAGAGTCTTGGGAGATTATGCCATGGGAGGATTAGAAGCATGAGATGAGAGGGCACGGGCATGTTGAAGAGCTGTGAGATGCTCCCACAATACCTGATGCTCCACTTTCCTTGAAGGGAGAAGTTCAAGTTTCTCCACTAATCGGGAAAATGGCTGAGAAGATGTTGGATGAGGTTTGGGTCTTTGAGAGGATGTGGATGGTTGTGAGGTTGAAGATGAGACTGGTGTAGCGGTCTTAGACCCAAGGCATGATGAAGTCGTGACAGGTTAGTCTTTGGTTGAAGACAGAGGGGAGACAGGTTCTTCCCTAGGTGGAGAAGAAACTGGAGAATGAGGCTCCTCAAGAGGGTAAAGGGCAGGAATGATTGTGCCCTCCACTTGCAGTTGAGGAGTAGGAAGGGTTGGGTCCTCCACAGGTAACAAGAAGGAGAATGGTGAGACCGGTGGAGCTGGTATGGTTGAGGCGTCCTCCAATATAAGAGAAGTTGGCGGAGAACTAATTGGAGAGGGAGGTTCATCCACATGCGATGGACTGAGGGGTGGACTAACTTCTTGAGTTTGTGAAAGAGTCTAGTCAGGGATGAAGGGCAAGACCGTATTGACTGTTCGTATATTATGTTCGTGAATGTTGTCAGTCATGGTCTAGACATTGTTTTGGGTTGGCGGATGATTGGGGAATGATTGCTTGAAGATGTTGATGCCCTGATTGGATGGTGCATTGGGATTGTCGAGGACAAGGTCACCCTTTTCCAGCATGTCTTGGATGATGTTTTTAAGGGTCTTACAGTTGCCCGTGTCATGGCCTTTAACATGATGGTAGTTACAGAAGTCATTTTCCCTATACCACGCAGGGATGGCACATGAGGGATCAAATTGTGGAGGTGGTCAGATTTGGGGGAGATTGAGAACCCCCTGTTTGACAAGTTTTTCCAGCACATACATGTATGATTCTCCAAGTGGAGTATACTGTTGTTGTACATATCTTTGCTAGAATTGGCGGGTGATGCTTTGGGATGTGGATGGCTCAGGCTAGTTAGTTGAAGGTGAAGAGGATGAAGGTCTAATGACCACAGCATTTGTTGATGCCTTAGACCTGGGGTTAGATGAAGAAGGCTTAGAAGAAGAGGAGTCATTGGTCTTGGAGTTGGGATTCTTACTCCGCAACTTGACTTTGTTCTCCTCGACGGCACGTAATTCAAGTTTGTGGGCCATCGTGAAGGCTTTGTCAAAGGTGTGGAAGGTCTAAACCTGTAAGGTAGAAGAAATATGCTTGGCGCAGGCTTGGGAGAAAAGTTCAATAAGTTCAGGTTGGGGTAAGGAAAATGAGAGCTGATTGATAAGGCTTCTCCAGCGAGTAATGAAATCAGCTATGGATTCATCTTCAAACTGCCAGATAGAATAGAGGTCTGTGATTGAGACCTTTTTGGTGATGTTGATAGAGAAATGGTCGAGGAAGAGTTGGGCCAGCTGAGTGAATGTGAAGAGAGAATGGCTGGCAAGGGAGCTGTAACAGTCAAGAGCAGCACCAGAGAGGGACATAAAAAATGTGCGTAAAAGCAATTCATCGTCATGGGTAATGAGATAACAGGCATGTTTGAATGCTTGTAGGTGTTGTTGCGGGTCTTCCTTGCTCTGGAAATGAGAGAATTTAAGAAGTTCCCACTGGTTTGGGTACGGTCGGATCGGGACGGAAGGATGAATGGGCTCATTGCAAATTTGCTCGTATGAGAGAGCATTGCGTGAACCAGAAATAGAGGTCTCGAGACTGGACATTTTGTCCATCAATATTTTGATGATGTCTACTGATGGATTGGCGGGTGGAGTGCCCCCTAGATTATAAGGCGCTTGGAAGATATTGAGAGGGGCATATGACGTGGTTGGTTACGTTTGTGTAGATGCAACATATGGGTAGCTAGTTATCGGGGCAGAAGTTGAAGCCAAGGGCACTTGTGTTATGGGGTTGGTAGGCACAAGTTGGATAGGGGCCATCAAAGATGGTTGAGGAGTGGCCACGCTTGTTGAAGGGTAGATAGTTATTCTTGTGTTGATAGGTGCAAGAGTATGGGGGATAGAGACCACTAGGTTTTGGAAAGGTTTAGGATTTGGTTGAGTAATTTGAGGTTGAGGGGGTACTGGAACCCCCATGGAGGTAGGTCTAGAAGGAGAGGCTAAATTTTGAAGATAGGACACGGTTGGGTTATTAGTCGAGGTGTTGGGTTGATTGTCTATAGGTTGAATTGTAGATGTTGATGTGATCATTGTCTCGACTAAGGAAGTCGGCATCGCATAGATTGGGTTGCTTAAGGAGTCTCGCGTTCGGCTTCACGTGAGATAATGTTGAAGGGCTCTGCCATTGAGGTCCAATAATCTTTCAAAATCTTGGTCCCCTTCAGGGACAATGGGAGACTAGGTCGGGGTAGGTCTAGTAGGAGTTCTTTCAGTCTCCGAGTGGAACTCCATTATAGGACTGGTTATGGATGGGGAAGATGGAAGAGGTTGACACCTCACATGGTTGACAAGAACCTTGGTTTGACTGTGAGTTAGAACCATTCAAGGCAAGAAAGAACGTCCTCACAAGCTCAAATAAGCAGATAAGAACAGAAAAGATGAAGAACACAAGCAGACCCTTAACTTAAATCCCTAGGAATAAATTATTAGGATCTTGGTGGCTTATGCCGTAGAATGTGTGAGGAAGATTGGCTTTTGAGATGGGTCCTAGAAGTAGTCTAGAGCTGGTTTCAGGTTTGTTTAGGCACTCAAAAGTCTGGATTAGGTTCCGTACTTGGCCTCATGCTAAGGAGCAAGCTCCCCTCACTTCACGAGTCCAGTGATAAGTTGGGCCCGCTTAGCCAAAATATACTTCCCCTAGAGATTAGACTCTGCCAGAGAATAGAGTGGGCTTTCCCCTTGGTGATGAAATCCAAGTAGGATTGTTGGGATGGGTAAGGTATCCGCTGGGGGATGAAATCCCAGTCAGGCCTTGTCTCAGGTGAGTTTTGATGTTTGATTTGTGCAAGTGGTTCGGTTGTGTAACATAAAGTGGACTACGATTAATTCAATATGTGGTTATTAATTACTAAGTGTGGACTAAGAAATGCAAGCAAGCATAAATGACATGCAATGTTTTTTAAGCCCAAGTCGAAATGTTAAGTTTGAATGAAAACAAGTTGAGAAAGGGTTGAAGAATATGACTTTTGACTAGTTTGAAATGCAAGAAAAGAAAGAAAGGTTCTTTTTAATCCCGCTTATGATGTTGTTTAGAAGAGAAGAAAAAGGTGAAAAGGGAGAAACCTAATGCACCTATATGAACAAAAAGAAAAGGAACCCAAGGAAGACCCTAAGGTCCCACCGGGCGTGCCAGAATGTTTCTATGCTATATTTGCTTTCTACATTCAAATAGAGAAATAAGAAACTAAGAAGAATGGTCTGAGGCTTGTATGTACCTGGATGAAGTCGTGCGCACCAAAATCAGACGATAGCAGGAACTCCTCTTTGGTTGTGGAGGATGACACCTGAAAGAAAAAGAGACTAAAACACGAAAAATGTTAGATGAGGAGATGGTGGGCTGTCAAGCAAAAGCTTAATCCCTGAAGTACGAAGACTTCCTTGAGGGATATCAACCCACTAATTAAAAATAAAATATTTGATAGAAATAGAAATAATGAAAGACAGAATGAAAGAAATAAAAGACAAAAAGCAAAATGCGTACCTGATATGTAGCTAACTGCTTTGCACAGTCGCTAGCATCGGTCTCTATGTCGGCGTCGGTCAAGGAATGTCACCGACGTCGGTTAAGATGCCGACGTCGGTAGGGGTAATGACCGGAATCAACTGAGGCAGTAGTTCTTAGACGGGGTCTGGTCGGGTCTGGACAGGTTTCAGGACTACAGAATGGTCTGAAGTTTCATCTGAGGGTTAGGGAGCCTATTTGGGAGTCAAAGGGATTATTTGGGGGTCTGTGTAGGGATCTGGGTAGAGTTACAGATTGTATATTCTAGAAAGGGTGGGTAGAGGTGATACGGGAGGAAATCAAGTCAGGTATGTGGTCTGAACCTAAATCTGGGTGGTGATTAAAAACAATAACCAAAAAACAAAATAAAAACACAGAACAAATGCTTACCTGTTACTTGTTGAAGATAGAGTAGAAGACATGATTGTTGTTGTCGGTGTGTTGCAGAAGTTGGATGTAGCAGACCTCTAGTGAGATGACTGAAGCAGAATACCTGTACCTGAGACAAAGAGTGAGAGAGATTTGATTGTAGATTGATTGAATGAAAAGTTGGTTGATTGTCCCGAAGGTCCAATGAAAGAATGTTTTGAAAGAAGGTCTGATAATCGATCGAGAAACTGATTGAGAACCGAATAACGGATAATGGATAATGGATAATGGATCCTGCATTCAGGTCAAGAATGCAGTTTAAGGATAACCGATGCCAGCATAACCGCCGATGTCGGTCGAGAAGTGACCGACGTTGGCGACGTCGGTCGAGTAGTGATCGACGTCGACAGATGCAGAATGGGGACAGAGGCTAATTTTAGCCTTCTGCACATTATTACATGCTGCCAGGGTCAAGGCTCGTGGGAAAATGGTCGAGAGGGGTTAAATAGGCATGGGAGAATAAAATGGGGGTTAAGGGGAGGACGAAAAGGGTTAGACACAATTTCGGTGTCTACACCTCTTATGCAATTAAGAGATTGGGTATTAATCGTAGTTTTTGTAATAGTTGCGTATATCTTCAAGGAGAAAGTTGTAGACTTTATTTGGGCCATGGGAACTACATTGAAGTACCTCAACAAATTCTAAGAGGCCAAAAAGATATTTATACTTGCTCAGGTTAGAAATATATTATTGTATGTTATTCATGAATTTTGGAATTTATATATTAATTGTTCATTTTGGAATATAAAAATAAGATCACAGTAATATATTTTGATTATCAATTCCATGTTTCTCTTTGTGATGGTAATAAAAGGATTGTAATCTAAATAATTGAAATTAGTGAGTAATTACTGTGAAGTGTTATTGGAAATCATTTCTACTTAAAACCTTTTGGAACAAACTTAGAACAATACATAAGCAAATTATTTGATAAAATGCCTGCATTGTCAAATATGGAAAAATCATGAAAATTTTGATGAATTTTGGGTGAGAATATTATAGTGGTATTAGAGTTGGACTTATTACTAGCCAATGGGAGATTTAGTGCAAGTTTTTATTAGTAGAAATTTTGGGATAGATTTAAAAGTTTCAATAGGTTGCATGCATTTTAATGAATATAGAAGAGAGGGAGCTTATCACTTATAGGAGAACCAAAGGTGTAGCTCATTCTAATTCAGAAGAGGAAATCATGGGGGATAGACAAGGTGGGAAGGCACAACAAGATCCTAGTATATTAGATATATCCAATGATTTGGCCAGGGGACAAAAATAGTTAGTCCAAGCCTTAACTCAGATGATGTAAAACATGAACACCAATAATGGAAACAATGGACATAACAATGATACCCAGGGACATACTAGCAACCAAGTTGAAATTATCCACACTAATGCACTTTTACATATACCTGGAATAGTTAGTAGAACCATTCCTCGACCAATAATGCTTGATTTTTTGAAGGATCAACATAGAGAGCAAGACGGATAGTAAGGAGGTGGTGAAAGATGGGCTAATTATTTTTGGGAATATCAATCGTTGGAAAAAGAGTTCTAGGCCTCAATGTCCTTGGTAGAATTTTGTGTCATCAAATATAGGAGAAAACCTAAAGGAGAGATAATCCAAGGAAACAATAGGGATTTACAATGTAAGGTGGGTAATTTAGTTATTCCTAGCTATGATGGTTCAAACAAATTCACAACTAAAGCCTAGGTTCAGAAGTTGGATACCTACTTTTAGCTGAATCCTATGATAGAAAGGGAAGCAATCAAATATGAAACCCTACATTTAGATGGCAAGGCTCATGAGTGGTGTTACCATGGGCTGGTGACATTAGGCCATGATGGTATTACTTCCTATGCAAATTTCCCACAGAGATTGATAGATAGGTTTGATAAAAAAGACCCAAAACTACATTTCATGGAATTGGCCTAGTTGAAATAGGTTGGATCAGTTGACACTTATATTTCATATTTCAAAAAACTATCGTTTATGATTATAGATGTCTCTGAACATAGGTTGATAGTGCTATTTATATAAGGGTTAGCAAAGCCCCTTCGTGGATGGATCAAAGAATTTGATCCTAACACCCTAAAGAATGCAATTAAAAGGGATGGGAA
This sequence comes from Torreya grandis, assembly GCA_037957365.1. NCBI lineage: Eukaryota > Viridiplantae > Streptophyta > Pinopsida > Cupressales > Taxaceae > Torreya > Torreya grandis. The sequence goes on along the minus strand of JARHVA010000118.1, from coordinate 6,666,340 downwards.
CATGAAGAGTGCATCCCCAAAGGTTAAATTCCAACCTAAACCTTTCCCAACTAAGAAACATTTAAAGAAACCATTTCAAAAAGAGGAGACTAAAAGACCTCACATGGATGATGAGGTTCATAATGAACTTCATAGGAAGAAATTGTGTTTTAGTTGCAAGGAGCCTTGGAAGCCAAGACATAGATGTTTGGGAAAAGGAAAGGTCCATTATATTGAGGTAGTCTCAAAAGGGGAAGAAGAGGGGAAGGAGTATGGTGTAATAAGAATAGATGGGGCATGAGATGATTCTGATGAGGAGTCTGTTGACCTAGAGGGAGTTGTAGCAAATAAGGGGAAAGGAGCTACCATTGCCACCCTTTCAAGTACACCGTAATATAACTCCTTTAGAGTTAAAGGTGTATTACAAGGGAATCATGTTATAGTATTGATGATAGTGGGGCAACCCACCATTTTATTGATTCTACATTAGTGGCTAAGAGAGGATTACCCACACAAGATTTTGAGGGATTTAATGTGATTGTGGTTGATGGGTTTAATATGACATGTACTAAAAATATTTCTCAATTGAGAATTTCCTTGGGTAATTATATAGTTATAGATGATTTATATGTATTGTACACTGGATACACTAATGTCATCTTAGGGGTACAATGGTTACACTCATTAGGCAAATATTCATAGAACTTCAAGACGATAGAGCTGAAGTTTAGGGTAGATGGCAAGAAGGTGGTTTTGAGGGGAATGATGAATGGAGCTCCCAAGATCATAATAGCTAAGAGGAGGGAGAGCATCATTAGACATGAAAACATAGCATGGGAATTAGAGTGCCTAATCTCTTCTAAGACTTTTGTTGAGAATAGTACTCCTTACCACATTGACATTCAACCTATATTAGAGAAACATAGTGTAATATTTGGGGAGATTCCACAGGGTAGACATCCAAATCAAGGATTCAAGCATGTCATCAAGTTAGAGGAAGAACACAAGCTAGTTATCACTACTCCTTATAGGCATCCTAGGAAGTTCAAGGATGAGATTGAGAGGACCATTAAGGAGTTGCTTGAGATGGGTCATATTAGGCCTAGTTCTAGTCCTTTCACTTCTTCAATTTTTTTGGTGAATAAGAAGGATAGAACCATGAGGATGTGTATTAACTATCATGCACTCAATAAGAAGACATTAAAGAATAGATATTCCATTCCCCAAATTGATGAGCCATTAGATGAGTAACATGGGGTGAACTACTTCTCAAAGATTGATCTTCGATCAGGGTATCATCAGATTTGAGTGAGGGATCAAGACATCCAAAAGACTACTTTTTGATGTCATTATGGGCACTATGAGTTCTTAGTTATGCCCTTTGGGCTAACTAATGCACAAGCTACCTTCCAATCCTGCATGAATCACATATTTAATAAGTAATTGAAGAAGTTTCTTCTGGTATTCTTCAATGATGTCTCATATACAGTAGGACATGGAATGAGCATTTGACACACTTGGATGAGGTGTTAGGGATAATAGAGGCTCAATCATTATATGCAAAGGCATCTAAGTGTGAAATTGGATTGATATATATCCTTTATTTGGGGCATGTGATCAGTACAAAATGGGTTCGAGTACATCAGGAGAAAATTTAGGTGATCATTGATTGGCCACCCTTGAGGTCATTGATAGAGCAACGAGGGTTCCTTATGTTATGTAGCTATTACAAGAGGTTCATAAAGGGTTTTTTGTAATTGGGAGAATCTTTTAAAAACCTCATTAAGAGGGGAACATTTAGTTGGTCAAAAGAGGCTCAGTAGGTGTTTGACAGGTTGAAGGAGGTGATGAGCTCTTGTTCAGTTCTAGCCTTACCTAATTTCACACAACCCTTTGTCTTTAAGTGTGATGCCTTAGGAGAAGGCATTGGAGAAGTTTTGATGTAAAATAGGTAACCTATGGAATTTGAGAGTAGGAAAACTAAGGAGAATGAGATACATTATTCCATCTATGATAAAGAGATACTCGCTATAATGCATACTTTAGCAAAAAATTGATAGTGTTTGGTAGGTGGAATGTTTGTAGTCTGAATAGATCATAACAGTTTGAGATATTTCCTAAAATAAAATGACCTTAATGAGTGGAAATAGAAATGAGTCAGTAAGGTATAGGCCTATGATTTTGCCATAGAGTATGTCAAAGGTAAGAAGAATGTCATTGCAGATGCCCTTTCAAAAAGGCCCATTATATGCTCTCTAGCAGAGATCTCAATTGATTGGAAGGCCCATCTATTGGTGGAATATTCCAAGAACACTATAGCTTGCAATATCTTAGATGGGAAGACACATGATGACATATATATATTAGTGGTTGACATCATCTACTACAAGGGCAGAATCTTCTTGGTTCCTAAGTCTAATATGAAGGATAAGATCTTGAGATATATTCATGATACCCCATTAGCAAGACATCCTAGTTATTTAAAGACTTATCACTAGGTTAAGGAGAGGTTCTCTTAGAAGGGTCTCAAGGAGGATGTTTTATAGCATGTGAGGGAATGCATGATTTGTTAGCAAAACAAGTTAGAGCACACTTTTTCATCAGGACTATTATGGCCATTGCCCATTCTAGAGCAGATATGGGAAAGTGTCTCTATGAATTTCATCACCATTTTGCCAAAGGTACAGGGAAGAGATTTCATTTATGTATTTGTGGATAGGTTAACCAAATTTTCTCACTTATTCACCATCACCACAAAGTACAAGGCACCGTATATAGCAGAGTTATTATTTAGAGAGGTGTTCAGGCTTCATGGGTTATCAAAGAACATTATCAGTGATAGGGATAGCAGGTTTATAAGTGATTTTTTGTAAGAGATATTTAGGTTAGAAAGCATAGAGTTGACTCATAGCATAAGTTATCACCCTCAGATAGATGGCTAGACCAAGATTGTAAATAAGTAGATTGAGGGTTATCTACGTAACTATGTGTTAGGATAGTAGAGAGCATGCATTAGGTGGTTGCACTTGGGAGAACATTGTTACAACACCACCTACCATATGTCTATTAGGATGACACCCTTCCAAGATCTATATGGTTATGATGCTCTTTCATTTTTGGATCTATCATTTGGATATAACAGGGATCCCAAAGCCAAGGAATAAATCTAAGAGAGTCAGGATATCCTTAAGTCACTTAAGGATAATCTTCAGAGTGCCCAAAACTAGTAAAAGATCTATGTCGATCGACATTGGGTAGAGAGGAGTTTTGAGGTGGGAGACTTGGTTTTCTTGCATCTCCAGCCTCACAGACAATCATCCTTGAAGAAAAGTGGTGCATAAAAGCTTAAGCCCCTCTTCTATGGTTGTTATATATTTATGTGCAAAGTGGGAGAAGTAGCTTATGAATTAGAGTTGCCCAAGAATAGTAGGATTCATAATGTATTTCATGTTTCATGCCTCAAGAAGGCATTCGGGCAACATCTTACTTCTTCATCAGAGATTCCACCCTTGGATGAGAAGGGCAAATTGATCTTGGTTCCTGAGGAAATTGTTGATAGTAGAGAGAAGAAATTGAAGAGTAGAGTGGTAAAAGAATTTTTGGTCAAATGGAAGGACTTACTAGTCAAAGATGCCACCTAGGAGGGAGAGCAGATCTTGTAGTATCCTAATCTGCAATTGTTTGTGGGCAAGAAATTTTAAGAAAGGAGGACTGTAATGTCCCCTTCTGAGGCATGAGCTAGGATGAGGTTACTTAGCCTAGTTATTCATGTGGGCTAATTATAAATAAAAAGGGAATATTTTAATTTAATTAATTAATATTATTCGTTCTAATATATCATAAGGATAATTTCATTTAATTAAATCAATAAAGTAACTAAAGTGACTTGGTGATTATTTATGAGATATTAAAAAGGGTCACTTTATTATTATTCTTAGAATTAATTAATTATCTAAAGTGGGAATTTGAAAAGTTAGGGGGGAATGGCTTACAAAAGGGAAAAGTGAAGTTCATTTGGAATATATTGGATTATTATTCTACTTGGTTTTTGAGGAGATTGCACAGCTAAACCCTGGGATGGAAACCCTACGGGTAACCAGTTTCGATAGTGCGACTAATTTATCCTAGTTTTTCATGTTAGAGAAATTATCTTGGTTTCTCATAGTGGGCATTATGATTGGATTACAAAGGAAATTTGTGAGTCTCCTTTGGAGACAAATTTTAGAGATAATCAATAAAGTATTTACAGATAAGTTTCAAGTGAAATATATTTAACATCTATAATTACACAGCCAACATTATATTTTATTGTTAGTATTTTAGACCAATATGTATTAGGATACTATCCATAGTTATTCCTATAGGGAAGTGTATATCTCAGATTTTATTATATTTTATCAAGACTTTGGTTGGGGTCTATTGTAGCAACTCACTTGGGCCACCACTCTTCAAATATAATTAATTGCATCTATCAAAGTTTATCATATAGTGGGTTGTTGAGTAAGGAATCCTACCTGGGGGTCAAATTTAATCTAAAAGGGGAAGAATTGGCTATTTGGAGTATAGTGGTCACATAAATACTGCCACCAACCTCTTATGCAACTGGGAGCTTGGGTGTTAATCACAGCTCTTATAATAGCTACATTTATCTTCAAGGAGGAAGTCATGGACTTTGTTTGGTCCATGGGAACTACATTGAAGTGCCTTATCAAATTCTAAGGGGCCAAAAAGATATTGATAATTGCTTAGGTTAGAAATATATTATTATATGTTATTCATAAATTTCACAATTTATGTATTAACTGTTCATTTTGGAATATAAAAATCAGATCATAGTAATATATTTCAGTTATCAATTCCATGTTTCTCTTTGTGATGGAAATAGAAGGATTTTAATATAAATCATTGAAATTAGTGAGTAATTTCTATGAAGTGTTATTGGAAATCATTTATACTTAAAACCTTCTGGAATAAAGTTAGAACATCAAACAGGCAAATTTTTTGACAAAAAGCTTGCATTGTCAAATATGGAAACATCATGAAAATTTCAATGCATTTTGGGTGGTAATCTTACACTTCAGGCTACTTGCCCTACATCAATAGTATTCCCACAATAAGAGGGGTTATTCTAAAACTAAACTTTCACACATTTCTAAATGGTGCCAAGTGTGGCTAACACTAAAGATGCAATCATGTCAATTGAGTTTATACCAGCTAACTTACTATGCAAGGGTCTAAAATTTTGCATAGTGATTCCATATATGTACTTATAAATGCAATCTCTTAGTTAGCGAGACTTGACTTGGTTTTTAGTTATGATTGGAGAGTGTAGTTGCTCAACCCCCTAATAATTTTAATATCCATGCCTTGATTTATATACCCCATCATGGAGTGGGTTTGGTACAATGTTAGTAGATGATACCCCAATTCAATGCACCCCTAAAAAATCATGAGGAGGATATGAACTCCCGCTCACAAGCCAAATTGCATAAAAATAAATCACTAGTAAAAATATTTTAAGGTCATGTTTAAATCACTCAAACTATACGGATTTGAGGAGAGCCTTAATGACATTATTTTCATGTCTTTGGATAAGGTACAAATTCAAATGAAGAGCACTTTTAGTTACCCAAGTCCCCTAAAGGGCACAAAGGTGAGCATACACGCATCAATCATTTTACAAAAATAAACAACTCCAAACAAATAAGGCATAAAATAAACATTCTCAAGAGTATGGAACTAAGTGATTAAATTTCATTTTAATGCACCAAATGAAATGTGTTTTGAAATTTGGCCCCTTGGCATTTATTATTGAAATCTTGAAATAAAATTAAAATGATTTAACTAAAAATATTCTTAAAACACTAATTTGAAATGTGAAAATTACAAGTTAGAAGTATTTTAAATGTCTCCGTATGGCCTTTGGGTCCTGAAAAAAATGTTAGGATTTTTTCAAGATTGTGAAACAATTATGCAACTTGAACGTAAACTGATAGCATATTATGGAAATTTAGGAGAAAACATATGTCTTTAAAAAAAAACATCAAAAATGAAGTCTAGATGACCCCAAATGAAGCTCTCAAAGATGGCCTATCAATCTATTGTTTTGCACAAAGATCAACGATGGTTTTGGGTGATGCACACAAATGTCGATGTCAGATATTTAATAACCTATGTCAGTCTTAGTGTAATCTATGTATCACTAAAAAATAGAATATGTGAAAAACATTTTTAAAACTTGAATTTTGAAGATTGTCAAGCACTCAATAGAAAAACTAAGAGTAGAATTTTCATCTCCTTGTTATATGACATGATTGAAGGTCCCACTGGGTGTGCCATTTGTGATCATAGGAATCCAATAAGGGAGTTTAGTAACATGTTAGTTCAAGTAAAAAAAAAATCAATAAACATAATAACACTTACATTCTAAGCCTAGATCTTAGGGGTGAGCTTAGTTAACAAAATACAAATGAAAACACAACTAAAATGCAAAAGACAATAAATCTTTGACCTATTTTGGAGCTCCAAATACATTGTTAAGTGGCTTGCTCGACTTGTATTTCAAAGAGTCTTTGGCAATGGATGTTGTGTAGTTCCTTCTCTCCTTGGAATCATGGCTTGTGTTGTGGCTTGGCTCAAGCTTTTAGCATTATAACACTACTTTCAAGGCAAATTTTTCATTATAACACTACTCTCATCAAAGCTTTGAAGTCATTTGTGCTTGATAAATTTGCACCAAAATAGCTAAAATTCAATAGGCAAGGCATTATATTTATAGTAAATGGATTTAACCCCAACCCAAGGTGAGTTAAGGTGGAGTTTAAATATGGAATGAGTTCAAACCTAACCTAAGTGAGTCAAATATAACCCCAATAGAGTTAATAGTTGTCAATTAATCATGATTTGTAATGAATAGGCATGGGTCTCCAATATGAGATATTTTAGGATATTTCCAAAGAGCTTGACAACTCAAAAAGGTCACGATGAAAGGCTAGCATATTTGTATTTTTAAATTTCCTTTTTATGATATTCATTAATTGCACATGGATAATTCAACTAGGATATTAATTTGGTTTATATTGTTAATTGATTTTGATTAGCCATTTCACTATTTCAAGATTTTATATTTATTCATGTGTCCCATTTAATAGGTCAATAGGCCAAATTGACTGTTGTGATGTCACAAGATGCTTAGGGATAAATCTATGAGAGGTTATTATTGCATATGATAGGTTACCCCAATTAGGGATGGCTCAACATGATTATGGGCTTTAATTAATGGTACACATACAAGCTTGGGGCATTTAGTGACTCCCAAGCTTAATTTGCAATGGTTGGTACGAATCAGTTTGAAGTCTAATCGAAAGTTAGTTGTGGCCATTTTTAGGTGTCTACAGTTATAACCTCACCTTGGTGGCTGGCCTACCCAAATTATTCTTCCCTTCTATTTTCCTATAACATCTTGGTGAAGCTTGGGTACATGAAGACACATAATCAAGTGGCACATAAGCACAAAGGAATTAAGAATATAGAAAACATTATAGAACATAATACACATAGTAGGATAGGTACATTGGTTAAACTAGTTGACCAACAATCCCACCTAAGGTATGATATGTGTAGGCACTAATATCATCCCTATAGGGTCAAAGGCCTTGATTTTTTAATAAGTTTGGCATAGACCTACATAGTCTAGTCCACTCTTATAAATATAAAAAATATCATGGTTTGTTTGTTCTAATTTTGGCACTGTGGTCTAGTTGGGTTTGATCTATCAATCACAAGCACACTAACCCAACTACACTCTTCACAATTTAACTAATTGAATCTTGTGCAAATATATCAGATAAGGGGGCCTTGCACACTCACCCAAGGCACATAGAGGAGAAATTGGGGTATATTTGGGTTAGTTGCTTGCAATATAAGTGAGTGGGAATATGGATTGACATACTTTCACATGTTCACATGAGTCACTACATCATGCTTAATATTAACTTTGATGTGTTCCCACCATAGTACTCTACTTAAATATCATTGAAACATGGTTAAATATATAACAAGCAATCCAAAGTAAGGAAGTGGTGTCATTCATTCAAAAAAATGTGAAAGCATCATATAGTCAATAACAAAATTTTATTAATATCAACCTCAAATAGTTATAACTATTGATGATTTACAAGTCACTCATGGTAATCACAATAACTTACTACTACTACTACTATCAATCATATCTCTACTCTTAGTTACTAATCTAATTCTATACAATCCAGTAAAGTATTCATCATTTGATGAATGAACCAACTAACTAGCTAACTTTCTAACCTCTCAGATGAAAAACCCATTCATCTTCTTAACATTTGTCTTTTATAGGATCTTAAGAGCCTTTTTTAACACAAAATATAACCTCCTTGTATTTAATATTCCATTATACTGACCTGGTAGTTAATGCATGTGTTTCTCAATACAACCTACTACCATCTTCCATTATCACTTCTTAAATATATATCAAGATCCATTGTTAGACTTAACTGCTAATGTTTATCCCCCATAATATCCACTGTAGTTCCTAGGCCCAAGTGGTTGCATGTTTGGATCATGTTATTTTCTCATTTAATGCACTTGGACAAAAATTTTGGTGGATTACACCTGCCATGTGGGTAGTTTATTTTAGGCATGCATAGGCTATTAGTTTAGATTGCACATAATGTATTCAATTATTAGTGTTGGTTTATCTTCACCTATATCACACTCATAAAATTTAGTATTTAAGGACTTATCCAACTTTTTAGGGTCAAAATCACCCCACACTAATCCAATTTTCCATCCCCAGACAAGTTCATCTATTGCTTTTCCTTATTTAATCTAATTGTCTATGAAATTGCACTGTAAGAAATTATTTAGTTTGGATTTAGAATTTTTGGCAAGCTTGGTTATATGTGCCTCATCATCAGATGATTTTCATTATTTTATGTAGAAATTAAAAACTTGCATGTTATTTCCCTACCCACACCAAATAAGGAAATGTGTGGGGCCTCTAAGTTCTCAGCATTTAAGATACAAGAGGTATTCTAAAGCTTTCTCTTCAGCCCTGGGACTTCTTGCACATAGTATTTTGAGATATTGTAATCCATAAATCTTGTCCCTTAGGTATTTATCCTCCTCCCTCTAAGCCTCTTAGCTTCTCCACACAACTTTGAGCCTCTTGATTCCTTTTTATATCAACCCAATAGTCGTCCATACTGTTAACACCAACCTCCTTCATAAACAACTTTATTTTTTGACCTTTGTCATGGGACAAATGCCTATTTTTATATTTGGGAAGGGAGTGGATCATCGGATGGTCTAGTCCATAGGTTGAAAACTATCTTTCCATCCAATTGGCTGCCTATCAAACCACATTTGATAGGATAGATGAGTCATATCTTAGGCCCTTAAATTTTAATAGGTACGCTCATGATTCTTGCCTTAAGATTTTCCACTTGTGTCCTTATAAATCAAATTCACTCCTTAAGCCACTCAATTTTGATAATAATTAATTATATATTAGCCTTTTAGATCTATAGTACTTTTTTGTCCTTGATCCAATCACTACCATATGTCATTTCATGTTGTTATCGAACTGGTTGTTTGTCATTTTTTATCCTCAAGATTCAAACCTATAACTTTATGTTATACCTTAGTTGATATAGGGGAATCTTTGAATGCTCAAAATTGATCTAGAATGTGTCTTAAGAGGATGCAAATTTGAATTTGGTTTTGAACTAGTTTTCCCGCCAAAAGGGAGTTTTAAATTTTCATAATGTTTTTTATGGGTCTAGGTGAATGGAAAAGATGTGTAATTGAGAAAAAAAATTGTAAATGACCTTTAATGGTCTCATAAAGTTCATAAAAATGTTTTAGAGTTAATAAGTTAGTTTTAAATGTGAGGTGGCAGTCATGGTTCACCACCCTACATTGGATTAGGAGGCGCTTGAAGAATCTTGATTAAGATTCAGTTATGAATCTTGTTGTAAGAGTCCTTGTTATATACAGGAATTTAGTTAGTGTGTGAAAGTAAGTCTGTAGATGTAAATTTCATTCCATTCAAAGGTGACAAATAATGGACATGTAAATAGTGAAGGAAGATGTATAAAGAATGGTGGTATGAAGAATTTTATATGCAATGCTATTACATGGTTGAATCAGAATTTATAGTGTGTTTGAACCTTCACTATGGTAAGTGGATTATGTTTGATTATCAACAATGATTAATAAACAAAGTGTATTCTCTTGAACGAAACAAGGAACCCAAAGTGACTTGGGAGTTGACATATTTGTGGTGACAGTCAGTCCTGAGAATAGTGAACACCCTGTTGAAATTATTCTAACCCTAAAGTTTATGATACAGATTGATTCTAGTATGATAGAAGATCAAATGATATTGTATGGTTTATATACATTTTTTGAAAATATATTTGAATGTGATTTGTGTTAATTTTTCATGGTATAATATGCAAGATACTAGGTGCTTAGACATATTGCATTAATAGATCCCTGTTGGGTTAAGAATGATTGTTATTTGCAATTATAAGTAACTTATTGATTGATGTATGATTATGGTAACTATTTAATTCCATGTTAATATTAAAATTAAAATTAAACCCTGATAGAAAATGAAGGTAGTATCATTTATAGACCCCTATTGTGGGTATTGGTCTTTTGGTATATAGACTATTCTTAAACAAAATGGTGATGCATGGAAATTTATAAGTTGTATTACATGATTCAAAAGTTATATTAAGTGTTATTTGAGGTTATGAGATTCATATTTAACAAAGAAACCATAACAGTAAATGCATCTTTTATATCTAACCTTGTTTCTTGTACAAAATGTTATTTAGTAGGATTGTGTAATGACTTCTTAAAAGTTATGAATAAATAAATGACTTAAAAATGATCTTGGGTGAGTTTATAAGTTTGAATTAATCCATTTAGTGTTGTAATATCCTTTGTTTTTTTCAAAAACATGTTATGCAGGTTAAAACCTAGACACAGATATGTAGATAGTGGTTTATTGACATAATCAAGAGCCTTTTGGATTAGAAGTCTTGGGTAGAATATTGATAGAAGAAACCAGTCATTGGATAACATGGGTAAGGTAATTATAGACCTATTTTAACCATTTTTTTGACATGAAACTATTGTATGTTCAGTATATGCAAATTTATACTCTCTTAGCGTGTGATAGTGTCTTAGAAACCCTAGATTAGGGTTTTGATTGTAACAAGTGTTTCCACTAGCCAAAAATGCAAAAAAAAATATTATTAGGCTTATTTTATCAATAACTAAATTATTTATATGGTTTCAAGTTTTTACCTTATATATTCCATATAAAATTGACCTAAAGGTTTTGAATAGGGCTAAATGGCCTAATTTAAGGACTAAGACAGTGAAGGAAATAGGGTATGCATGTGGAGTTAAGACAAGTGATGAATAATAAAGTTTTAATCCATAAAAGGGTCCTATGAAATGATATTATTATGTTTTGAAAGTTTGTATGTTTCTAAAACCAAGGTGATTTACCCATAAACAGGGCTAGTATGAGATGAAGCTAGAAAGGTGTATATGAAAAGTAAGTATGTAGATAATTGGAGTTAGTAGCATGATAAAGGATAATAATAGATGTTATAAGAATATAAAAATTCCTAGAGGTGATTTTAATCATCATTGAGTTTTGTTTCCCCGTTTAGGGTTACTTGGGCATTAACAACTTGCAAATGATTAATTGTGTACATGAACAAAGAAATGTTTTGGTTTAGTGAATGTGATTGAATGTTTTAATGATATTATAATGATCATTTGAAAAAGTGTAGTATGATGTTATGATTCATTTTTTAAGGAACATTATATTCATTTTGTATGATTTTCCAAAAGGAATAAGCATGAATGAGTGAATAAAGCAAAAAGGATCTTACATGAAGGACATGGGCAAATTTTGGCAAATAAAGTAAATTAGCTATGCATCATTTGGTATCAAATCCATATAGATGCTCTAGGAAGGTAAATGCATTGTTATTTTTCATGTTTCATGTTACTTGAAGTTTTAGGTAAGCAAGAAGGCAAATTGCAAATAGTCTTGTTGGAGGACAGAGTAGGAAGGCATATTGAGGAGGTGTGATGTATTTTATGGTTGATTCATTTGAATTGAATGTATGACTGATTGAAAATAGTAAGTCTTATGGTGGCAGCCTTGAATAAAAGAAGAGAATCTCATAAATAGAGCTCAAGGAAGTGAAATACTCCAAGTGTGAAAGGACAAGAAGTTGTAAGGCCCAAGTGTGGTCTGAAATATAAGGTTCCAAGTGTGAACCAAAAGGAATGGTCCAAGTGAGACCAAAACAAAGAGAATAATGTGCCTAAGTGAGGTAATCAAGATGAGAGAAGAGGTAGTAAGGAAGGTGAAAGACAAGGATAAACATGAAAGACATAATGAAAATATGGTGCATGAAGACACCAAGGAAAAGGTTGAGATGGAGAGAGAAATGGAAGAGATGAGGTAGCAAATGAAGGAGATGCTAATAAAGATTAAGTAGATGAAAGAGTTTTTGAACCCACATCTTAGATGGGTCATGAAAAAGAAGCCAATTAAATGTCCAATCAATAAATTAGTGGAAAAGAAGAGAAGACAAAGGATGAAAGATAAGGAGGAAATCAAGCCTCATGTTTTGAAATCTAATGTTGCTTTGATATGTTTGAATTAAGGTTTGAGAGATGAAGAGAAGGAAGAGATATTTGAGACCATGCATAGGCTCAAATAAAAACAAAAGGAAGAATATGATAGAGTGGTGATAAAAATAATTCAAGGTGAAGAAGAGATTCCATGTAGAGTCATTTTTATGGAATAAGAACAAATAGTTCAGCCATGTTGGAGGCAAGATATCATGAAGAAGGAAGAGATCCTCACTCAAGAGGATGAAAGAGAAGCCAAAATAATAATATAAAAACATCATAAGGAAAGGAATGAGGCATATTCAAGTTTGTACAAATATTTGAAACAAGAATATGGATTTGATCCTCATCAAATGTATATAGAAATGGTTAAGGAGGTTACCAAGGAAAGCATAGACTTATGGAATGCAGCAGTAGTATCCAAGATAAGAGCATTAATGAATGCAAGAAGAAATAAAGCACATGATGACACTCTATATGAAGGAGTTTTATTTTTTTAGGTTGAATTATAGGTGGAAGATGAAGGAGAAGTCATGCAAGGAGAGAAGAAAGTTGCATTGGTAGCTAATGTAAAGAAGAAGAGTGAATCATACAAAGCACATGAAGGTGCTTGAAAGAAAGATAAACAAGAAAGTAAAGAGAGAAGATGGAGAATGCCTTGAATGTATGAAAAAAAATATGTTTTATTTAATGAGTTGTATTTTGTAGGTGTAGCATGGAGGAAGATGGCAAGAGGCAAGACAAAATATAAGTGTGGTAGTCAAGAGCGCACACACCTCTATGAGTGTTTGAAGGAAGAAGAAGAAGAAGAACATGGGTGGAAATATTTTTTGCCCCTTGGGATTATGATGTAGGTGCATCTTGTAATGCTCATAATTGATCTAGCATGTGTCTTAATAGGATGCAAGTTTGAATTTGGTTTTGAACTAGTTTTCCCACCAAAAGGAAATTTTAAATTTTCATAATGTTTTTTATGGTTCTAGGTGAATGGAAAAGATGTGTAATTGAGAAAAAAAGTTGAAAATGACCTTTCATAGTCTCATAAATGTCATAAATATGTTTTATAGTCAACAACTCATTTAGAAATGTGAGGTGGAATTCATGATTCACCACCCTATGTTGGATTAGGAGTTGTTTGATAAATCTTGATCAAAATTTAGTTATGAATATTGTTGTGAGAGTCATTATATATAGGAGTTTAGATAGTGTGTGAAAATAAGTATATAGAGGATTACATCTCATTCCATTCAAAGGTGACAAAGAATGGACATGTAAACAATGAAGGACGATGAATAAAGAATGGTGATATGAGGAATTCTATGTGTAATGTTATTACATGGTTAAATCAGAACATATAGTGTGTTTGAACCTTAAATATGGTAAGTGGATTGTGTTTTATTACTAAAAATTATTAAGAAACAAAGTGTATTCTCTTGAAAGAAATAGGGAAACCAAAGTGAGTAGGGATTTGACATATTTGTGCTGACAATCAAGCATGAGAACAATGAACACCCTATTGAAACTATTCTAACCCTAAAGTTTGTGATACAGATTGATTTTAGTATGATATAAGATCCTGATCCAAAACTCAAAAGCTTTGGTTGAAAGATAATTCAAGAACCAGAAAAAAACAATTCAAATAATGTTATCTCTGAGAAGAGATATTTTATTGATAACATTTGTAGACCCAACATATGATAATCTCTGAGAAGAGATGTATGATTTCCATTTTAGGTTACATATTAATTTATACATGTTTTGAAGGTAGGGGGAGGATGTGGAAGGTCACCAATCTCAAGGGAGATGAATTGGTTTGACTTCCACGATTTACAACAATACAAAATTTGAGGAATTACTATTTCTAGAAACTTACTATTTTTAGACTGCCCTACTAAAATTGAAATTTGGGGCACTTTCATTGAGTTTTTGGAGGTCAAAATTCATATATAAAATATCCATTCCATCTCACCACATTCTCCTCATTCTTAGCTTAACAATGGTTCAAATGGTGAGTCAACTGGAGCTACAGTGTAAAAGTTATGGCTCCTAGAAGTTCCATCATCAATCAGGGTAGACCCGTCACCTGAATTATCACCAGAATTGTTGTCTGGATCATTCCTCCATCCTTGAGAATAAATTTTCCCCATTGCATCAATATTTGTCATCAAGTGTGCTATTTATAGTTTGATTTGGTTCTTGATGCAAACTTGGAATGGACTGTGATTTATGGAACTGTGCAGGGCTCAATTGTTCACTTTTTCTATCTGACCATCAGTTTTTGGATGGAAGGCTGTGAACTTATTTAGCTTGGTATCTATTTTCTTCTATTGTTGTGTTTTTTTTGTAGTCAAGACTGCAACATCAACCCTTTTGGATTTGTGTGGCTTGACCACCATGAGAACAAATTTCTTGACACTAATTAGAGAGACAGATGTAGACGGTGGTACCTCTAGTACCCTATAGCACCATGTTCCAAGAGTGAGAGTAATCCTTCAAGTTCATTATTCATAGATGCCATGTTGATCATACACAAATGGCTGACCAAAGATTACAACACAAACATCTAGATTGACCACATCACATAAGACCTCATCTTGGAAAGGTTTTATTGCATATGAGAGAAGACATCGGTGGGTGACATGAAGATTTCTCTTTGGACTCAACCATCCAATACTTTATGGCTTTGGGTGAGGCTTCATGGATAGATTTAGGTTTTTCACAACATTAGTAGAGATTAAATTCTTTTGAATTCCACTATCAATAATGAAATGTAGAGGCTTACCTTTCACCCATAATTTAGAGTGAAACAACCTTTTCTTGTCATCTAGCCTCTCCTTATGGGTCTCTAATGAAGCAACAATGGCTTCGGGCTCAGCATCTATAATCTCTTCTTCAACCTCTTCAACTGTAGGGTCCGTATGAGGTAGATTAGTGGATGTTGAGGATTGTGACTCAAAAAGTAGGGACTTGATGGCTCGACATTCTTCTTTGGAGTGAGTTCCATATTTGTGATAATCACAATACTTCTTAGTCTTTCCTTCCTTTTGCTTCCAATTTTAGCCTCATGTTTGACCTTCTTTGTCACTTTTCTATTTTGAAGGCTGACTCTTGATATTCATTCTTCAGAGTGAGAGTAATCCTTCAAGTTCTTGATTCATAGATGCCATGTTGATCATACACGAATGGCTGACCAAAGAGTACATCACAAACATCTAGATTGACCACATCACATAAGACCTCATCTTGGAAAGGTTTTATTGCATATGAGAGAAGACATCAGTGGGTGACATGAAGATTTCTCTCTAGACTCAACCATCCAATACTTTATGGCTTTGGGTGAGGCTTCATGGACAGATTTAGGTTTTTCACAACATTAGTAGAGATTAAATTCTTTTGAATTCCACTATCAATAATGAAATGCAGAGGCTTACCTTTCACCCATAATTTAGAGTGAAACAACCTTTTCTTGTCATCTAGCCTCTCCTTATGGGTCTCTAATGAAGCAACAATGGCTTCGGGCTCAGCATTTATAATCTCTTCTTCAACCTCTTCAACTGTAGGATCTGTATGAGGTAGTGCAGTGGATGTTGAGGATTGTGACTCAAAAAGTAGGGACTTGATGGCTCGACATTCTTCTTTGGAGTGAGTTCCATATTTGTGATAATCACACTACTTCTTAGTCTTTCCTTCATTTTGCTTCCAATTTTAGCCTCGTGTTTGACCCTCTTTGTCACTTTTCTATTTTGAAGGCTAACTCTTGATATTCATTCTTCTATATTTTTGCTCAATATTTACTATGAACTTGTACACTTCACCAAGGGTTTCCAAATTGAAGAGTTCCATTTATCCCCGTATGTACCATTGTAGTCCACCATGATATTTGAGAACCTTGTGTTTTTCAATTTCTTGGATGCCCAGTCTCGCAGATAGAGAATAAAAAATGTCAATGTAATCTTGAATAGACTATTCCTTACCTTGGCAAAGATGTTTCTACTCTATATACAGATCGTCATATGCTCCAATGGGGTAGTATTCTTCCTTTACAACTTCTATGAAATCATCCTAGGTCGATTCCATCTCAAGGCCAATATCATCTACACTTAATCTCTTTTTGTACACTTCCCACCAATTTTTGACAGGCAATGATGTTTTGAAAAGAGCAAAAGTGATCTTCTCTTTACCGATGAATTTATTTACAAAACCATAAGATGACAATTGATCTAACCAATTTTCTACTGCATCAGCATTGATTTTGCCTTCAAATGTAGGGATATCAAAATTCACCTGAAACTTGAAGGGTGTTGGGGCACTAAAAGGATGTGGGGGTGCAGACGAGGAGCCAAAATTTCCCATCGAGATTTGTTGGAGAATTTGAGTGAATTTTTGTAGCATCTACACTTGATACTATTAGAGGGCTTCATTCACCATTTCCTTGAAAGTATTGGATGTCTCAGTGTTGTTTGCCATTTGAAGTCATTTGGAGTGAATAGGTGGATAGTCTGTTGGTTCTATTTTCCAACCAAGCTTCCTGTAATCTGACCTCATCCTCAAGATCATACACTCTAAAGACAAACCACTATGATACCACTAATCCAAAACTTGAAAGCTTTGGTTGAAAGATAATTCAAGAAACTTGAACAATACAATTCAAATAATGCTAACTCTGAGAAGAGATGTTTTATTGATAAAATTTGCAGACCCAAACATATGTTTATCTGTGAGAAGAGATGTCTGATTTCTATCTCAGGTTACATCTTCATTTATACATGTTTTAAAGGTGGGTGAGGATGTGTAAGGTCACCAATCATGAGGGAGATGAATTGGTTCAACTTCCACGATTTACAATAATACAGAATTTGAGGAATTACTATTTTTAGAAACTTACTATTTTTAGACTACACTACTAAAATTAAAATTTAGAGCACTTCTATTGGGTTTTTGGGGGTCAAACATCATCCAAAATATCTCCATGCCATCTCACCATGTTTTCCTCATTCTTATCTTTCCAATGGTTCAAACGGTGAGTCAATTGGAGCTACGATGCAAAAGTTATGGCTTTCAAAATTTATATCATCATTTGGGGTAGACTCGTCACCTGAATTATCACCTGAATTGTTGCCTGGATCATTCCTCCCTCTTTGAGAAGTAATGGTCCCTATTGCATCAATATTTGTCATCAAGTGTGGTAGTTGTACTTTGATTTGATTCTTGATGCAAACTTGGAATGGACTGTGATTTATGAAACTGTGCAGGGCTCAATTGTTCACCATTTCTATCTGACCATCAGTTTGTGGATGGTAGGTCATGAACTTCTTTAGCTTGGTATTTATTTGCTTCTATTGTTGTGTTGTTTGTGTAGTCAAGGCTGCAATATCTACCCTTTTGGATTCTTGTGGCTCGACCACCATGAGAACAAATTACTAATCAGAGAGACAAATGTAGAAGGTGGTACCTCTGGTACCCTATAGCACCATGTTTTAAGAGTGAGAGTAATCCTTTGAGTCCTTGATTCATAGATGCCATGTCAATCATACATGAATGGCTGACCAAAGAGTACATCACAAATATCTAGATTGACCACATCACATAAGACCTCATCTTGGAAAGGTGTTATTGCATATGAAACAAGACATTGGTGGGTGACACAGAGATTTCTCCCTAGATTCAACCATCGAATACTGTATGGCTTTGGGTGAGTCTTCATGGATAGATTTAGGTTTTTCACAACATTAGTATAGATTAAATTATTTTGGCTTCCACTATCAAGAATGAAATGTAGAGACTTACCTTTTGTTGTCCCCCAAAAATATCACTCATTTTTGGGACAACCTATGAACTATTTTGGTTCAACAGACCAAAATCATCTCTCCCCTTTTCAAAAATTGCTTTGAGCATTCAATTCCTTCATTTTTCAAAGCTTTTCCAAAAATCTACGGACTCTGTAGGCTTAAAACTATGAACTCTGCAGATATGTTTCTACGGACTCATCATGCTTGAAATTAGCAGGTTCAACAGGTTCAAAGGCTTTTGCAAGTGAGTTCAATCAAAAGAACAAGTTTCCAACATGTAGTCATTTTTAGGATTGGTTAAATGCCTTGGTTCAACTAAAAATGTTCATCGGCAAGGTTCTAACCAAGGATTGAACCATTGAACCGTTGAACCTTGAACTAAAAAGGTTCAAGGGTTCAATGGGTACAAGGTTCAACATCATTGGCAAAAGTTAAGCGCATTTGTCATGGTTCAAAGTTCAACCGTTCCACAGCTTCAAACACTTAGTGAAAAAATAAAGGCTTGAATCGTTGAACCGTTGAACCTTGAACCATTTTGGTTCAACGATTCAATGGGTTCAATGACCAATTGGGTCAATGCGCTTGGTTCAAAAGATCAAAAAGACTTAGCTAAATAATGAAGAATGAACCAATTGAACAATTTAACTATTGAACCAAAGTTGGTTCAATCGATTGGTTCAATCGGTAGGTTCAAAGGGCTGCCCTAAAGCCAAAGGAACAAATGCCCTTGCAGAGGGCAGTGAACTAAAGGCAAGTGCCCTTGCGGAGGGCAGACAACATTGGTTCAAGGGTCAAAGAGAAGACAGAAAAGATAGAATTCCTTTGAATTTGTTCAAAGGCCGACAAGGAACATTTCCTTCAGACTTTTTGTCTGAAGGAAATTATTAAGTGAAAGAGCCATTAGAATTCTTTTGGAAGTATTTTTCGTGGGAAAATGACTAAGGCAAAGCCTAAAGGAATTCCTTTAGAATTTTGTCTGAAGGAAATAAGCCTGACCAAAGGAATGCCTAAAAGGAAAAAGCTTGAGAGCGGAGCACTCCAAGTGTCATCGTTCGTGTGATTGCTAGATTACACAGAACATGCCACGTGTCCCTTGAAAAGCTCGACAAAATCCACCAAGTGTTAACATCTGCGGTCTCTCTCTTTCATTTTGTAAAGACTGTGGTGGGTCCCAGGTGAGTTGATAAAGTAAGCAGATGCTACCACATGTCATCTTCTGCAGGACTCTCAAAAGCAAAAAACACCATGTGTCACTTGCTGAGATTAGTGGAAAGTGGCCCAAGCAAGTGGGAAAGACACGAAGGAATTGCTAAGGAGGATGATGGGATCGATTGCATTCAAAGGCCAAAATGCCAAAGGGAATAACCCCTGCTGGAAGAGTGTGAAGAGCCAGCAAAGTTGAGGATACAGCCCTCAGAGCTCAAATGCTAGGAAAAGACAAAACCAAAAAGGGAAAAGATAGCCCGAGGGCTCAAATCATAGCAGAAAGAGGGAAAGGCCAAAATATCTTTAAGGGAGTTATTTCCAGTAGGTGAAATAGTGGATCAAGCGGACTCCTAAGCATGCCAAGTCAAGGACGTGGCTTGTTTTTTCTTCCATGAAGTAATGGCAAATTAGACAGCTGCACAGACATTAAGAAAAGGACCAAATAGTCCATACTAAGGAAGAGACATATTAGAGGAATGGACATGCCATAGTTATGGCAATGCACTGTTCCCAGCATGGTCCTTCCAGACAGAACTAAAGGCACATTGAAGGCATTCAATTCAACATAGGCCTTTTTCATGAAAACAAGCACCCAAGTCTTTGTTGCAGCGCTATATATTGTAATCTCTCATTTGATACGGAGGAGATCTTCTCGTTAACAGAAGCGAAACTTTGCCCAAATTGAAAGGCATCACTGAGACTTTGAGCTCAAATTGTTTATCATATTTCTTTGTTTGAATCAAAAAGCAAGTTACTTTCAGAATTTGTGCTATTATAGCTTGTATCATTCTAGGAGATTATTCTTATGTCTATTTTCTAAATGTATTCTTGTTTATGCAATTTAACAATTAGAGCTAGTGGAAGTGATAAGGAAGGTGTCCTGAAACTAGTTACTTTCAAACTTTGTGCTGACATAATTGTTTTTAATGTGTGTTTTTAGTTTCTTTTTGTGTAAAGGACCTTGGGATGACTTTGTACCCCCATTATTATTTGTGTTTCACTCTTGGGCAGTCAAGGTGGAGACTTTGTGCTATATTTTAGATTGTTGGTTACTTTGTACTCTATTACTAGTTACTTATCCTACCTAAAAGAACTCTTGTTGTCCCCTGTAAGAACACTTCTGAAAGAAGAGAAGTGCCTTCAGTGTTTTCACCAAGATTTTCTCCTTTGTTTGTGAACATCATCTCTGAAAGAAGAGAGATGGATGGTGTATCCTACCCCTGAGTGTTATTTTCTACTTATATATAGTATATAGCTGCCTTATACTTATAGGGAACCTCCCCTTGATGAGAGGAGAGATTTGTCCCCTTTGGATGTGGTAAACCTACAACTTTGGATGACCAATCTCCCTTGTTATGCATGATCAGACCTATTTTTCTCATCAGTACACTGGTGACAAAATATTCACCCAACATTTTTTTGGTGACTCTACTAGGGACATAATAACTTTGTGAAATTTGAAGCCTCAAGCTTCAGATTGAAACATCACCTATGTCTTACCCATTCTTTTATAGCCTTATCCATTTATTTTGCTGGGGATGAACGTGCAGTTTGAAGCCTCAAGTTTTAGATTGAAGCAGTCCCTACCCTTATCCATTATAGACTCTGGCGACTCCATTCTATGTCTTACCCATTATCAGTATAGCCCTACCATCTCCCTTCACCTCCACGCCAACTGGGGAAGAATGCACAGTTTGAAGCCTCAAGTTTTAAATTGAAGTAGTCCCTATCTTTCTCCATTACTAGGTAAAGCATCCATTTATGCTGTTAGTAGAGCTTTGTCAATAAATACTCCACCCAGATTTGTTATCCCACTTTTTTATAATCAAATCATGGCAGTTTGAGGCCCCTGGGGTAACTCTTTTGGTCCACTAAATTTGACTCCACCCCTGCATGAACTTCCACACAGCTTAAGAAAAAACTTTCCCAAATTCTTTGGTGATGGGAGAGTTCACCTCGATGAACACATTGTAGCCTTCAGCATAGCCTACAGTGTGATAAGGGTGGAATTTGAGGACGTGGTAGTCAGGCTTTTCATGGAAATGCTACAAGGTGTCACTGCAAATTGGTTCTACCATCTACAAGCTAGATCAGTGATTGACTGGGACACACTTAAAGCCAAGTTTGAAGCTAGTTTCAAGCCTACAAAAGATGCACATGCTTTGTTGGCCTAGCTTACACAGATGAAGAAAGAATCTCATGAACCCATAAGGGATTTCATAGCAAAGTTTGAAAAGCTAAGGAATCAAATTCCTATCATTGCTTAGCCCACACCTGAAAACCTCAAATGCTTCTTCATCAACTCACAGCTGCCTGAAGTGACTTTTCTGTTGAGACGTGCTAGACACATAGACCTTGAGGTTGCTCAAGACTTGGCTACTTAGGTAGAAGATGACCTTATCTTGGTAGAAAAGATAAGGAGAGATCCAAATAGAGGTAAACCCTCTTCATCTTTTGAATACTCACCCATAGCCACCACTGATCAAATGGTGCAAAAGCTGGCAAATGAATTGCTAGCCTTGAAAAGGCAAATGGCACAAGGTATGTCTTCTGCTCCTTCATACAGAGATGTACCAAGGAGGACATTCCCCAATTAGTCATATCAAAGCAATGCTACCAAAAATAAAGGGTAGCTAAATCATCTTCCTCCCCCATAAAGGAACCTCACCCTTGAAGCACCCCCAACCAACTCAGTAGTTGGATATCTAGAAATAGAACATGATTTCTCTTTTCAACCTGAGTTTGAGCAAGAAAATGATGCTAATCTCTTCACTGAGGAAGAAGAAGAATTAGCTGGCGACTCGAACATTGGTTTCCTAAATTATTAGGATGAACCTAAAAGTGAAGGTAAAGCAGATGAGGGATCATATGCTATGTTCACCCAGTCCAAAAATTAGTCAGCCCAGCAAGTTGATAAAGAGAAGATAGAGGAGTGACCTCAACCAGCAATTTCAATTGCTAAGCATCGAACCACTCTACCTTTCAAGCCAAAAGGCCCTGATGGTTGTTAAAAAAGTAAGTACCCCAATCATTTCTGCACCTTCAACTTCAAATTCATAGGCCAGTCTTCCCCCTCCCAAAAACCAAAAGGATGAACTCCCATCCTCTCTTCCTAGTCCATTTCAGTCATTTGACATAATTGATCATGTCAAGAAATCCAAAATTCAAATGACTGAATTTGAATTCTTGCAAGCCAATCTTGAGCAGTTAGACATTGGTGGAGAACTAAGTATGGACCTATCTAAGGCAATGATCCCTGTCAAGGGCATAATGAAGAGATTGCTCCCTGAAAAGGAGGCAAAATATGTGGTCACCCAAACGTCAACCCCTACAGCTCAAATTCTATTTGAGTCTTTGGGCAAGGGTAATTATTTCTTGACCACAGAGGATGTTCATGTTTATGTAGTTGGCAATCCAAGAATTGATCCAAACAAGACATCAGAAGAATTGGTAGGGCACAGTACAAATGAAGAAGGATCTTCCATCTCTAATGAAGAGAAATCTGATAGAAGATCAACTTTTGATGATGCTTAGATCCTGGAATCTGATGGTAGCAATTCTTCTACCAATGCTAGAGCTAGGACTGTGTTGATATCTCCTTAAGGAGATATTTTTCCTTCATGCAAGTTGCAGTTTAACAACACCAAAAACACTGTCGAGTATGAATCTCTGTTACTTGGATTGAAGGCTGCTCAGGATGAAGATGTCAAACTCCATGCCAAAGGAGATGTTGAACTAAAAATTTATCAGGAGTTTGATGCTAATAATCAAAACATGTGTTGGACTGAACCAGTAGAACAACAAGCTATGGTAGTGGACCATACTGCTATACTCCAAAGTCATCAAAAAGAACTCTTCATAGAGAGAGCAAGGAGTTACAATTTTTAGAGAGAAGAGCACGTCTTGCCATGGAGCAAGAGGAGAGAGCCAAAAAGAGTGCATAAAAAGTGTGATTCTTGGTGGAGAGTTCTATTCACCCGTCATCGATTCTAGGGACAAAATGGTTTCCTACTAGTTTATTAAGATGGAATGCCATTTTCATTGTCTCATAATAGGAAATGTTTGAATCACTTCAATTCTTGAAGTATCAGATAAGTTCACCTGTACATATGTACATTTGTATAGTCTTTGTTATATTTTTTACTTTTCATTTTCATTTTTTGGAGCCTTTCTTTTTGGGTAGCATGACTCCATAGCCCAATGGCATACTTCAAGGCATTAGAGATTTTGGTTTCTACTCCCCTCAGTTGTTTTAAAATTTTAACTAAGGGAAGTTCCCCAACTGGAGCTAGCTATTGTCCCCAAAAAAAATCACTCATTTTTGGGACAACCTATGAACTATTTTGGTTCAACAGACCAAAATCATCTCTCCCCTTTTCAAAAATTTCTCTGAGCATTCAAGTCCTTCCTTTTTCAAAGCTTTTCTAGAAATCTACAGACTTTGTAGGCTTAAAACTATGAACTCTGCAGATATGTTTCTATGGACTCATCATTATTGAAATTAGTAGGTTCAACAAAATCAAAGGCTTTTGCAGGTGAGTTAAATCAAAAGAACAAGTTTCCAACACTTAGTCATTTTTAGGATTGGTTCAACGCCTTGGTTCAACCAAAAATGTTCAACGGCAAGCTTCTAAGCAAGGATTGAACCATTGAACCATTGAACCGTTGAACCTTGAACCAAAAAGGTTTAAGGGTTCAATGGTTTCAAGGTTCAACATCATCAGCAAGAGTTAAGTGCATTTGTCAAGATTCAAAGTTCAACCGTTCCACGGCTTCAAACACTTAGCAAAAAAATAAAGGCTTGAACCGTTAAACCGTTGAACCTTGAACCATTTTGGTTCAAAGGGTTCAACGACCAATTGCTTCAATGTGCTTGGTTCAAAAGATAAAAAAGACTTAGCCAAATAATAAAGAATGAACTGATTGAACCATTGAACCGTTGAACCAAAGTTGGTTCAATCGGCAGGTTCAAGGGGCTGCCCCAAAGCCAAAAGAGCAAATGCCCTTGTAGAGGGTAGTGAACTAGAGGCAAGTGCCCTTGCGGAGGGCAGGCAACATTGATTCAAGGGCCAAAGAGAAGATAGAAAAGATTGAATTCCTTCAGATTTGTTCAAAGGTCGACAAGGAACATTTCCTTCAGACTTTTTATTCAAAGGAAATTATTAAGTGAAAGAGCCATTAGAATTCTTTCGGAGGTATTTTCCACGGGAAAATGACTAAGGCAAAGCTTGAAGGAATTCCTTCAGACTTTTGTCTAAAGGAAATAAGCCTAACCAAAGGAATGCTCGAAAGGAAAAAGCCTAAGAGCGGAGTGCTCTAAGTGTCATCATTCATGTGATTGCTAGATTACGCAGAACATGCCACGTGTCCCTTGAAAAGCTCAACGAAAGCTGCCAAGTGTCAACATCTGCAGTCTCTCCATTTCATTTTGTAAAGACTGTGGTGGGTCCTGGGTGAGTTGATAAAGTAAGTAGATGCTGCCACATGTCATCTTCTGTAGGACTCTCAAAAGCAAAAAATGCCACGTGTTGCTGAGATCAGTGGAAAGCAGCCAAAGCAAGCAGGAAAGACACGAAGGAATTGCTAAAGATGATGATGGGCTTGAATGCATTCAAAGGCCAAAACACCAAAGGGAAGAACCATTATTGAAAGAGCGTGAAGAGCCAGCAAAGCTGAGGATATAGCCCTGAGAGCTCAAATGCTAGGAAAAGACAAAACTAGAAAGGGAAAAGATAGCCCAAGGGCTCAAATCTTAGTAAAAAGAGGGAAAGGCCAAAATATCTTTAAGGGAGTTATTTCCAGTAGGTGAAATAGTGGATCAAGCAGACTCCCGAGCATGCCAAATCAAGGATGCGGCCTATTTTTCCTTCATGAAGTAATGGCAAATTAGACAGCTGCACAGACATTCGAAAAAGGACCAAACAGTCCATACTAAAGAAGAGACATATTAGAGGAATGGACACACCATAGTTATGGTAATGCACTATTCCCAACATGGTCCCTCTAGATAGAACTGAAGGCACATTGAAGGCATTCAATTCAGCATGGGCCTTTTTTATGAAAACAAGCACCCAAGTCTTTCTTGGAGTGTTATATATTGTAATCTCTCATTTGATACAAAGGAGATCTTTCTGTTAACAAAAGCAAAACACTGCCCAAATTGAAAGGCATCATTGAGACTTTGAGCTCAGATTGTTTATCATATTTCTTTGTTTGAATCAATAAGCAAGTTACTTTCAGACTTTGTGCTGTTATAGCTTGAATCATTCTAGGAGATTGTTCTTATGTCTATTTCCTAAATGTATTCTTGTTTATGTAATTTAACAATTAAAGCTAGTGGAAGTGATAAGGAAGGTGTCCTGAAACCAGTTACTTTCAAACTTTGTGCTAACATAATTATTTTCAGTGTGTGTTTTCAGTTTCTTTCTGTGTAAAGGACCTTGGGATGACTTTGTGCCAACATTGTTCTTCGTGTTTCACTCTTAGGCAGTTAAGGTGGAGACTTTGTGCTATATCTTAGATTGCTAGTTACTATGTACTCTATTAATAGTT
The DNA here is from genome assembly GCA_037957365.1 of Torreya grandis. Taxonomy (NCBI): domain Eukaryota; kingdom Viridiplantae; phylum Streptophyta; class Pinopsida; order Cupressales; family Taxaceae; genus Torreya; species Torreya grandis. The sequence continues at coordinate 6,640,106 of JARHVA010000118.1, read as the reverse complement.
ACTTATCCTACCTGAAATAACTCCTATTGTCCCCTGTAAGAATAATTCTGAAAGAAGAGAAGTGCCTTCAATGTTTTTACCAAGATTTTCTCCTTTGTTTGTGAACATCATCTCTGAAAGATGAGAGATGGATGGTGTATCCTACCCCTGAGTGTTATGTTCTGCTTATATATATAGTATATAACTACCTTATACTTATAGGGAACCTCCCCTTGATGAGAGGAGAGATTTGTCCCCTTTGGATGTGGTAAACCTACAACTTTGGATGACCAATCTCCCTTGTTATGGATGATCATACCTATTTTGCTCATCAGTACGCTAGTGACAAAATATTCACCCAACACCTTTCACCCATAATTTAGAGTGAAACAACCTTTCCTTGTCGTTTAGCCTCTCCTTGTGGGTCTATGAAGAAGCAACAATGGCTTCAGGCTCAACATCTATAATTTCTTCTTCAACCTCTTTAACTGTAGGGTCTATATGAGGTAGAGCAGTGGATGTTGAGGATTATGACTCAGAAAGTAGGGACTTGATGGCTCAACATTCTTCTTTGAAGTGAGTTTTAGATTTGTGATAATCACAACGCTTCCTAGTCTTTCCTTACTTTTGCTTCCAATTGTGGCCTCATGTTTTACCTTCTTTGTCACTTTTCCATTTTGAAGGTTGACTCTTTGTATTCATTCTTCCATTCTTCTTCTCAATATTTACTATGAACTTGTACATTTCACCAAGGGTTTCCAAATTGAAGAGTTCTATTTCTCCCCATATGTACCATTGTAGTTCACCACTTGGATGCCCAGTCTCACAGATAGAGAATGAAAAATGTCAGTGTAATCTTGAACAGATTGCTCCTTACCTTAGCAAAGTTGTTGCCACTCTATATACAGATCATCATATGCTCCAATGGGGTAGTATTCTTCCTTTATAGCTTCTATTAAATCATCCCAAGTAGGTTCCGTCTCAACGCCAATATCATCTACACTGAATCTCTTTTTGTACACTTCCCACCAATTTTTGATAGGCAATGATGCTTTCAAAAAATCAAAAGTGATCTCCTCTTTATCAATGAATTTATTTATAGAAAAATAAGATGATAATTGATCCAACCAATTTTCTACTATATCAGCATTGATTTTGCCTTCAAATGTAGGGATATCAAAATTCACTTGAAACTTGAAGGGTGTTGGGGCACTAAAAGGATATGGGGGTGCAGATGAGGAGCCAAAATTTTCCATTAAGATTTATTAGAGAATTTGAGTGAATTATTGTAGCATCTACACTTGCTACTATTTGAGGGCTTCATTCACCATTTCCTTGAAAGGATCAGGTGTCTCAGTGTTGTCCACCATCTAAAGTCATTTGGACCGAATAGGTAGATAGTCTGTTGGTTTTATTTTCCACCCAAGCTTCTTGTAATCTGACCTCATCCTCGAGATCATACACTCTAAATATGAATTTCTCTGATACCATTGATCCAAAACTCAAAATCTTTAGTTGAAATATAATTCAATAAACCAAAACAAGACAATTCAATTAATGTTATCTCTGAGAAGAGATGTTTTATTTATAAAATTTGCAGACCCAAACATATGCTTATCTCTGAGAAGAGATGTCTGATTTCTATTTTGGGTCACATCTTCATTTATACATATTTTTAAGGTGGGGGGAGGATGTGAAAGGTCACCAATCTTGAGGGAAATGAATTAGTTCCACTTCCATGATTTATAATAATATAGAATTTGAGGAATTACTATTTTAAAAACTTACTATTTTTAGAATGCACTACTAAAATTTAAATTTGGAGAACTTCCATTGAGTTCTCATAGGTCAAAATTCATTGAATAAATCTCCATTTCATCTCACCATTTTCTCCTCATTCTTATCTTTCCAACAATTCAAATGGTGAGTCAATTGGAGCTATGGTGCAAAAGTTATGGCACCCAAAAGTTTTATCATCAATTGGGGTAGACCTATCACCTGAATTGTTGCCCGGATCATTCCTCTCTCCTTGAGAATCAATGGTCCCCATTGCATAAATATTTGTCATCAAGTGTGGTAGTTATACTTTGATTTGATTCCCGATGCAAACTTGGAATGGACTGTGATTTATGGAACTATGCAGGGCTTGATTGTTCACCATTTCTGTTTGACCATCAGTCTATGGATAGAAGGCCATAAACTTCTTTATCTTGGTATCTATTTGTTTATGTTGTTGTGTAGTTTATGTAGTCAAGGCTGCAACATTAATCCTTTTAGATTCTTGTCGCTTGACCACCATGAGAACAAATTTCTTGGCACTAATCAAAGATTCAGATGTAGAAGGTGGTACCTCTAGTACCTTGTAGCATTGTGTGCCAAAAGTGAGAGTAATCCTTCAAGTTCTTGATTCATAGATGCCATGTCGATCATAAATGAATGGCTGACCAAAGAGTAAATCATAAACATCTAGATTGACCATATCACATAAGACCTCATCTTGGAAAGGTTTTATTGCATATGAGAGAAGACATTGGTGGGTGACACAGAGATTTCTCCCTAGACTCAACCATCCAATACTGTATGGCTTTGGGTGAAGCTTCATAGACAGATTTAGGATTTTCATGACATTATCAAAGATTAAATTCTTTTGACTTCCACTATCAAGAATGAAATGTAGAGGCTTACCTTTCAATCATAATTAAGAGTGAAACAACCTTTCTTTATCATCTAGCCTCTCCTTGTGGGTCTATTATGAAGCAACAATGGCTTTGACCTTAGCATCTATAATCTCTTCTTCAACCTCTTCAACTATAGGGTTTGTATGAGGTAGAGCAGTAGATGTTGAGGATTGTGACTCAGAAAGTAGGGACTTGATGGCTCAACATTCTTCTTTGGAGTGAGTTCTAGATTTGTGATAATCACACCACTTCCCAATCTTTCCTTCCTTTTGCTTCCAATTTTGGCCTTGTGTTTGACCTTCTTTGTCACTTTTCCATTTTAAAGGCTAACTCTTCGTATTCATTCTTCCATGCTTCTGGTTAATCTTTACTGTGAACTTATACGCTTCACCAAGGGTTTCCAAATTGAAGAGTTCCATTTCTCCCCATATGTACCATTGTAGTCCACCACGGTATTTGAGAACCTTGTGTTTATAATTTTCTTGGATGCCTAGTCTCACAGATAGAGAATAAAAAATGTCAGTGTAATCTTGAACAAACTATTCCTTACCTTGGTGAAGTTATTGCCACTCTATATACAGATCATCATATGCTCCAATGGGGTAGTATTCTTCCTTTATAGCTTCTATGAAATCATCCCAGGTAAGATCGATCTCAAGGCCAATATCATCTACATTGAATCTCTTTTTGTACACTTTCCACCAATTTTTGACAGGGAATGATGCTTTCAAAAGAGCAAAAGTGATCTTCTCTTTATCAGTGAATTTATTTATAGAAAAATAAGATGAAAATTGATCCAACCAATTTTCTACTACATCAACATTGATTTTGCCTTCAAATGTAGGTATATCAAAATTCACCTAAAACTTGATGGGTGTTGGGGCACTAAAAGGATGTGGGGGTTCAGATGAGGAGCCAGAATTTTCCATCAAGATTTGTTGGATAATTTGAGTGAATTATTGTAACATCTATCCTTGTTGCTATCAGAGGGCTTCATTCATCATTTCCTTGAAAGGATCGGATGTCTCGGTGTTGTCCGTCATTTAAAGTCATTTGGAGTGAATAGGTGGATAGTCTGTTGGTTCTATGTTCCATCCAAGCTTCCTGTTATTTGACCTCATCCTTGGGATCATGCACTCTAAAGACAATCCACTCTGATACCACTAATCCAAAACTTGAAAGCTTTGGTTGAAATATAATTCAAGAAACTAGAACAAGACAATTCAAATAATGCTATCTCTGAGAAGAGATGTTTTATTCATAAAATTTGCAGACCCAAACATATGCTTATCTCTGAGAAGAGATGTCTAATTTCTATTTCAAGTTACATCTTTATTTATACATGTTTTGAAGGTGGGGGGAGTATGTGGAAGGTCACTAATCTCAAGGGATATGAATTGGTTTGACTTCTACGATTTACAATAATACAGAATTCGAGGAATTACTATTTTTAGAAATTTACTATTTTTAGACTGCACTACTAAAATTAAAGTTTGGGGCACTTCTATTAGGTTTTTTAGATTCAAAATTCATTGAATGAATCTCCATTCCATCTCACTGCATTCTCCTCATTCTTAGCTTTCCAATGGTTCAAACGACGAGTCAATTAGAGCTACGGTGCAAAAGTTATGGATCCTAGAAGTTTCATCATTATTTGGGGTAGACCTGCCACCTAAATTGTTGTACTTTAATTTGATTCCCGATGCAAACTTGGAATGGACTGTGATTTATGGAACTATATAAGGCTCGATTGTTCACCATTTCTATCTAACCATCAGTTTGTGGATGGAAGGTTGTGAACTTCTTTAGCTTGGTATCTATTTGCTTCTATTGTTATGTTGTTTGTGTAGTCAAGGCTAAAACATTGGCCCTTTTGGATTCCTGTGGCTTAACCACCATGAGAACAAATTTTTTGGCACCAATCAGAGAGACAGATGTAGAAAGTGGTACGTCTGGTACCCTGTAGCACCGTGTTCCAAGAGTAAGAGTAATCCTTCAAGTTCTTGACTCGTAGATTCCATGTCAATCATACATGAATGGCTGACCAAAGAGTACATCACAAACATCTAGATTGACCACATCATATAAGACCTCATCTTGAAAACATTTTATTGCATATGAGAGAAGATATTGGTGGGTGACACAGAGATTTCTCCTTGGACTCAACCATCCAATACTGTATGGCTTTGGGTAAGGCTTCATGGATAGATTTAGGATTTTTACAACATTAGTAGAGATTAAATTCTTTTGACTTCCACTATCAAGAATGAAATGTAGAGCCTTACCTTTCACCCATAATTTAGAGTGAAACAACCTTTTCTTGTCATCTAGCCTCTCCTTGTGGGTCTGTGATGAAGCAACAATGGCTTCAAGCTCAACATCTATAATCTCTTCTTCAACCTCTTCAACTGCAGGGTCTATATGAGGTAGAGCAGTGGATGTTGAGGATTGTGACTCAGAAAGTAGGGACTTGATGGCTTGACATTCTTTATTAGAGTGAGTTCTAGATTTGTGATAATCACACCACTTCCCAATCTTTCCTTCTTTTTGCTTCCAATTTTGGCCTCGTATTTGAACTTCTTTGTCACTTTTCCATTTTGAAGGCTAACTCTTCATATTCATTCTTCTATGCTTCTACTCAATCTTTACTATGAACTTGTACGCTTCACCAAGGGTTTCTAAATTGAAGAGTTCCATTTCTCCCCATATGTACCATTGTAGTCTGCCATAGTATTTGAGAACCTTGTGTTTTTCATTTTATTGGATGCCCAATCTCACAGATAGAGAATGAAAAATTTCAGTGTAATCATGAATAGACTATTCCTTACCTTGGCGAAGTTGTTGCCACTCTATATACAGATCATCATATGCTCCAATGGGGTAGTATTCTTACTCTACAGCTTCTATGAAATCATCCCAGGTAGGTTTCATCTCAAGGCCAATATCATCTGCACTGAATCTCTTTTTGTACACTTCCAACCAATTTTTGATAGGCAATGATGCTTTCAAAAGAGTAAAAGTGATCTTCTCTTTATCAATTAATTTATTTACAAAAAAATAAGATGACAATTGATCCAACCAATTTTCTACTGCATTAGCATTGATTTTGCCTTCAAATGTAGGGATATCAAAATTCACCTAAAACTTGAAGGGTGTTGGGGCACTAAAAGGATGTGAGGGTACAGATTAGGATCCAAAATTTTCCATCGATATTTATTGGATAATTTGAGCAAATGGTTGTAGCATTTGTACTTGCTACTGTTGGAGGGCTTTATTCACCATTTTCTTGAAAGGATCAGATGTCTCAGTGTTGTTGGCCATTTGAAGTCATTTGGAGTGAATAGGTGGATAGTCTGTTGATTCTATTTTCCACCCAAGCTTCCTGTAATCTAACCTTATCCTCAGGATCATACACTCTAAAGAAAAACCACTTTGATACCATTGATCCAAAACTCAAAAGCTTTGGCTGAAAGATAATTCAAAAAATCAGAACAAGACAATTTAAATAATGATATCTTTGAGAAGAGATGTTTTATTGATAAAATTTGTAGACCAAAACATATGCTTATCTCTAAGAAGAGATGTCTGATTTCTATTTTGGGTTACATATTCATTTATACATGTTTTAAAGGTGGGGGAAGGATGTGTAAGGTCACCAATCTCGAGGGAGATGAATTCGTTTGACTTCCATGATTTACAACAATACAAAATTTGAGGAATTACTATTTTTAAAAACTTACTATTTTTAGACTGCACTATTAAAATTGAAATTTGGGTCACTTCCATTGATTTTTTGGAGGTCAAACTTCATTGATCAAGCTCCATACCATCTCACTGTGTTCTTCTCATTCTTAGCTTTCCAACAGTTCAAACGGTGAGTCAATTGGAGCTATGGTGCAAAAGTTATGGGTCCCAAAATTTCCATCATCAATTGGGGTAGACCCGTCACCTAAATTGTTGCCTGGATCATTCCTCCCTCCTTGAGAAGTAATGGTCCCCATTGCATCAAGATTTTTCATCAAGTGTGGTAGTTGTACTTTGATTTGAGTCTCAATGCAAACTTGAAATGGACTGTGATTTATGGAATTGTGCATGGCTCAATTGATCACCATTTCTATCTAACCATCAATATGTGGATGGAAGGCTGTGAAATTCTTTAGCTTGGTATCTATTTGCTTCTGTTGTTGTGTTTTTTGTGTAGTTAAGGCTGTAACATCAGCCCTTTTGGATTCTTGTGGCTTGACCACCATGAGAACAAATTTCTTAGCACTAATTAGAGAGACAGATGTAGAAGGTGGCACCTTTGGTACGTTGTAGTGCCATGTTCCAAGAGTGAGAGTAATCCTTCGAGTTCTTGATTCATATATGCCACATCAATCATACATGAATCGCTGAACAAAGAGTACATCACAAACATCTAGATTAACTACATCACATAAGACCTCATCTTGGAAAGGTTTTATTGCATATGAGAGAAGACATTGGTGGTTGACATGGACATTTCTCCCTAGACTCAACCATCCATTACTGTATGGCTTTGGGTGAGGCTTCATGAATAGATTTAGGCTTTTTATAACATTAGTAGAGATTAAATTCTTTTAACTTCCACTATCAAGAATGAAATGCAGAGGCTTACCTTTCACCCATAATTTAGAGTGAAATAACCTTTCCTTGTCATCTAGCCTCTCCTTATGGGTCTGTGATGAAGTAATAATGGCTTCGGGCTCAGCATCTATAATCTCTTCAACCTCTTCAACTGCAGGGTCTGTATGAGGTAGAGTAGTGGATATTGAAGATTATGACTTAGAAAGTAGGGACTTGATGGCTTGACATTCTTCTTTGGAGTGAGTTCCAGATTTGTGATAATCACACCACTTCCCAGTCTTTCCTTCCTTTTGCTTCCAATTTTGGCCTCGTGTTTGACCTTTTTTGTCACTTTTCCATTTTGAAGGCTGACTCTTCATATTCATTCTTCCATGCTTCTGCTCAATATTTACTATGAACTTGTATGCTTCACCAAGGGTTTCAAAATTAAACAGTTCCATTTCTCCTGATATGTACTATTGTATTCCACCATGGTATTTGAGAACCTTGTGTTTTTCACTTTTTTGGATGCCCAGTCTCAAAAATAGAGAATGAAAAATGTCAGTGTAATCTTGAACAGACTGTTCCTTACCTTGGTGAACTTGTTTCCACTCTATATATAGATCATCATATGATCTAATGGGGTAGTATTCTTCCTTTACAGCTTCTATGAAATCATCCAAGTAGGTTCTATCTCAAGGCCAATATCATCTGCACTAAATCTCTTTTTGTACACTTCCCACCAATTTTTGACAGGCAATAATGCTTTCAAAAGAGCAAAAGTGATCTTCTCTTTATCAGGGAATTTATTTATATAAAAATAAGATGACAATTGATCCAAAAAAATTTCTACTGCATCAGCATTGATTTTGCCTTCAAATGTGGGGATATCAAAATTCACCTAAAACTTGAAGACTGTTGGGGCACTAAAAGGATGTGGGGGTGCGGATGAGGAGCCAAAATTTCCCATTAAGATTTATTGGAGAATTTGAGTGAATTATTGTAGCATCTACGCTTGCTACTATTAGAGGGCTTCATTCACAATTTCCTTTAAAGGATCAGATGTCTCAGTGTTGTCCACCATTTGAAGTCATTTGGAGCAAATAGGTGGATAGTCAGTTGGTTCTATTTTCCACCCAAGCTTCCTGTAATCTGACCTCGTCCTTGGGATCATGCACTCTAAAGACAAACTACTCTAACACTAATGATCCAAAACTCAAAATCTTTGGTTGAAATATAATTCAAGAAACTAGAACAAGACAATTCAAATAATGTTATCTCTGAGAAGAGATGTTTTATTGATAAAATTTGCAGACCCAAACATATGCTTATCTATGAGAAGAGATGTCTAATTTCCATTTCAGGTTACTTCTTCATTTATACATGTTTTGAAGGTGGGGGGAGGATGTGAAAGGTCACCAATCTTGAGGGATATGAATTGGTTTGACTTCCATTATTTACAACAATACAAAATTTGAGGAATTACTATTTTTAAAAACTTACTATTTTAGACTGCACTACTAAAATTTAAATTTGGGGTACTTTCATTGGGTTTTCAAGGGTCGAACTTCTTTGATAAGATCTCCTTGCCATCTCACCACATTCTTATCTTTCCAATGGTGAGTCAATTGGAGCTACAATGCAAAATTTATGGCTCCCAGAAGTTCTATCATCAATTGGGGTAGACCTGTCACCTGAATTGTCGCCTGAATTATTGCCCGGATAATACCCTGTTGAAATTATTCTAACTCTAAAGTTTGTGATACATATTGATTCTATTATGATATAAGATCAAATTATATTTTATTTTTGATATAAATTCTTTGAAAATATAGTTGAATGTGATTTGTGTTAAGTTTGCATGGTATAATATGCAAGATACCAGGTGCTCAGACATATTGCATGAACATACCCCTGTTGGGTTAAGAATGATTATTGTTTACAAATAAAAGTAACTTATTGATTGATGTATGATCATGGTAACTATTTCATTCCATATTGGAAGAGTTTTGGAAGTTTATATGGTGGGTATCTATTCAGGGAATAAGGAATAATAAACCCTAGTAGAAAATGAAGGCAATATGATGCATAGACCCCTATTGTGGGTGTTGGTCTTTTGGTATATTGACTGTGCTTAACAAAAATGGTGATGGATGGTAATTGATAAGTTGTAGTACATTATTCTAGAGGTGGATTGAGTGTTATTTGAGGTTATGAGATTCATATTTAACAAATAAACCCTAATAATAAATGCATCTTTTAAATCTAACTCTATTTCATGTAGAAAATGTTATTTGGTAGGACTACGTAATGACTTCTTGAAAGTTATGAGAAAATAAATGACTTGCCAATGATCTTGGATGAGTTGATAAGTGTGAATAAATCCATTTAGTTTTGTAATAGCCTTTGGATTGTTCAAAAACATGCTATGTGGGTTAAAACCTAGACACAAATCTATAGACAGTGGTTTATTGACACAATCAAGAGCCTTTTGGATTAGAAGTCTTGGGAAGAAGATTGATAGAAGAAATCCAATGATTGGATAACATGGGTAAGGTAATTACAGACCTATTTTAACCATTTTTTTGACATGAAACTATTGTATGTTCAGTATATGCAAATTTATACTCTCTCGGCCTGTGATAGTGTCTTAAAAACCCTAGACTAGGGTTTTGATTGTATCAAGTGTTTCCACCAGCCAAAAAGGCCGAAAAAAAATTATTGGTATTTTTTTATCAATAAATAAAGGATTTATATGTTTTCAAGTTTTTACCTTATATATTTCTTACAAAATTGACCTAAGGGTTTTGAATAGGGTTAAATGGCCTAATTTGAGGACTGAGATAGTGGAGGAAATAGCGTATGCATGTGGAGTTGAGTCCAGTGATGAATACTGAAGTTGTAAGCCCAAAATGGGTCCTATGAAATGATCTTATTATGTTATGAAAGTTTTTATGTTTCAAAAACTAGGGTTATTTACCCATAAATAGGGCTAGTATGAGATGAAGCTAGAAAGGTGTATGTGAATAGTAAGTATGTAGATAGTTGGAGTTAGTAGCATGAGAAAGGATACTAATAGATGTGATAAGAAGATAAAAAGGCCTAGAGGTGATTTCAATCATCATTGAGTTTTTTTTTCCCATTTAAGGTTACTTGGGTATTGACAACTTGTGGATGATTATGTACATGAACAAAGAAATGTTTTGGTTTAGTGAATGTGATTGAATGTTTTAATGATAATAGAATGATCATTTGAATTAATGTAGGGTTATGCTATGATTCATTTGTGAAGGAACATTATATTCATTTTGTATGATTGTCCAAAAGGACTAAGCATGAATGAGTGAATGATGCAAAATGGATCTTGCATGAAAGACATAGGTAGAGTTTAGCAAAGAAAGTGAATTAGCTCTGCATCACTAGTGATCTGAGAGGATCCCCCATTGAAATAACATTGATCCAATATCATTCTAAGTACCTATGTTATTTAGTCTCTAGGCATGAAGTTTGAGCCAAACGGGGTAAAAATATAAAAGGTCGCAATTCTTCTTCAAACCATTCACACAGCATAGAGATCGTCAAGAGTTTTTTGAGGCATTTTTTGGTTTAAAAAATGAAGTCCGTAAGCATAAGATATGGCCAGTCAAATCTGGTCAAAAGTCAATACGACAGGTCAACATTGGCCAAATCTGATCAACAAGCATTAAAGGTCATGATAAATGAAAATGGGGCCATTTAAATGATAACATGGCACCCCTCTAATCACCTTTTTTCACATTAACAAACACACCACTTTTCATAACTTGACATGGTATAAGAATAATTTGGCCTTTAAACGTGGAAAGTAGTTATCTTTTTAAAAGATAAGATAAATGCATTGGAATAAGTCTCATCCCACAACCAAAGGCATGGAAAGGGGTTTTATCCCCTTACTTTTATTTAAAGAATGTTGATTAAGCCATAAATGTATTCCATGGTCTTGGGAAGGATATAAAAGGGTGGTGATTCATTTGGAAGAGCATAAGCATTTTCATGAAGCATTTTCAACAAAGCATTGTTGATAGCTTTTGAAGATGTTTTGAAATATGTGAAGGAATATTTTAGTGAGAAATAGATATTGAAGATAATTATTTTGAAATGCAGGTATAAGTTGTTTACAAATTTAATTAGTGTATTCTTGAATTGTAAAATTTACACCAATTATTAATGGATTAGTCATGCTTATAATGGACCCGGTGATGTAGATAAATTATCAAACCCTATAAACAAACTTTTGTTGTCTTTCTCCTTGATTTGGTTCTTCTTTTACTCATGAATATTACTTCCTTTCTAATCACGTATTTTTAGTAAAAAAATATATTTGAATAGTGTTTTCAAAGTTACGGGAAAGCGAACTTATTATTAAAAACATCCATTTTCTAGGTTATTCAAATTATTCTAAGTATTTTGACAATTAGATAAATACGGATCAGTTTGGTATCAAAGATGGTGATCTACACCAGATAATAGTATTTTTAGATTGCAAGTGGATTGTTTATGTTAACTAGGTCAAGATCTAGATGTGGTGAAGGTGAATTCAGAGAGTACAATATGTTGGAGAGTTATCAATGATGTTGTGGTGATGGCATGGAGGTGTCCTAGTGAGTGAATGAAGTGCTTTGATAGCCGAAGTAACAATGACAAAGTGTGCAATTTGCTTGTCCTAGTATGCTAAAAGGAGGCTTGGTTGATCTTCATTTTTGGTATGATTAGAGATGTTCAGGGATGAGTATGGTGATTGGAGTATGTGCAAGAGGTCCCTAAGATGTTACCTATGCTTTGAGAGCTTATGTGCATAAGTGAAATTCATCTGATAGACCATATTTTTCATCTAGATAGTTTGGGTCCAGTGGCAGAAAAATTGATAGGTAATTTGATGATGTCACCATTACCATGTGGGAATGAATCAGGGGGAGTTGGTCATATGGTTTTGATCACATTTGTGCCTAGTTTATATGTGTTAAATCTCAAGTCTTGCATCAAAGTGTGTTCAAAGATATGATGGTGACAAGATGGATTCTTAGTCAAAATTCATTGTTCTCCCATACTTAGCCAAATTTGCATGTGGCCAAAAAGAGTTGAGTAAGCATGTTGATAAGGTTAACATTCACACACATGGAAGTGTCAAGATAAAATGATCATATGGGTTTATTAATTTTTGTACCTAGCTCACTTTCACCAAATTTTAGGTCATGCGATGTATCATGACAAAAAATATGCATGTGCAAAGTTGGGCTCCCAAGCATTTTGGCAGTGTTTTCTATGTTCAAAAAGAGTCAAGTAAGCAGCTTGATGGTGGCATATCTTGCACATATGGACATTTTAGGAGAAGGTGATCATATTGGTTTAATTAGTTTTGAGCCTAATTTATTTGTGATAAATTTTAGATCATGTAATTAAGTACATTAAAATATATGCATGTGTAAAGTTGGCCTTCCAAACAATTTTGGCTCTATGAAAGAAAATTCTGAAGGAGCATGTTGATGATGGCATATCTCACACATGTGTGGGCTCCAGGAGTAGTTTATTATATGGATATATTTTCCTATGAAAGGAGATCATATGGTCCAAATTTGAGTTCATGCATCTAAGCATAGAAGAAGTTATTAAGGTTCAAAAATGGCTACTCAGATAGATAAGCAAGGTTCCCATACTTAGTCAGTTCTGCACAAGTTAAAGTTTGATCAAGATAGATGGTGTGCATTACTCTAAGAAGTCAGGAAATAGTGAGATAAATACATGTGCATGATGCTTAATGACTGAGCAAAGGTAAAGGATAATGATCTAACGACAAGTGGGAGCTCATACAGATTGATCTAATGGCGAGTGTTGATAGTTAAAGACCTGGTTGATCTACAGAGATCGATAGAATGCATTGAGTCAACATTTTAAGATTACATGAGATGAGGTCAAAGTGACTGAGGTTTAACATTTAACATTGGTAGTCTATGTGTTAAATATTGAACAAGATCAAATGTGTGTGATTCATCTAAATATGAGAGGACACAAGATGCAAGCATTATGTTTAGAGTTTAATTGTGACCGTTTGAATTCAAATATTTGAATTTAACATAGGGAAATACCATAGCTCTGTATTTTGTTCATATCTTTTGATAGAATTTGAATTTATTGGTGTTGTAAAAATAAAAGATGAAGAAGACTCCATGGCACATCTAATGAACCTAATTTGAAGATCTAAAAGTGTGTACAATCAAAGATATTAATGTTTAATTTGATTATGTGTTCATCTTTGTTCTATAAATGACCTGAGAAGAGTAATTGAGCTTATATAGATAATGTTTTGATGTCTCTTGATGAATTGGCTATTGGGGAGTGTTCTAGACTCCATGGGGATGCTCTATGTAGATTTTAGAGGTGTAATCAATCTATCTTGAGTATGAACAATGCTTAAGAAATTGACTGTGTATTCATTCATGATGTTTCTATACACCAAGTCAGTGTTTGAGTTGTTTGAGCATATGTAGAGGTGAGCTAAGATGATGGTGATAATTTGAGGATGTCAAAAGAGACATAAGGAGTGGACCCATGTATTTTAAAGTGGTCATGTGTTCTTTTTTTGCTTGAGGGTGTGTTAAATGGGTGAATAGGTCTCCATATGACCTATAAGAGCTACAAGGACCTTATTAAAAGGTGTAGCTGCTTAAAGGAGACCCATAGATGATATGGCCAACCTATGAAGATTGTTTTGAGCCATTTATTAATGTGAGAGATGATTTAAGGTCTAAGGCATGCCTAATGGCTGACCAAGGTTTTGATTATCAAGTATGCTCTATAAATAGTCGAACCAAATATGATGGTTTCTAGACTTGTGAGTGTGAGACTTGGGAGAGATTTGGAAGAGACTCGTATGTGATAGAGTTGGAGAGTGAAAGAAAGTAGAGGAGAGTGAGAGTGCCTAGTTGTTCGGATGATGAGTAGAGGAGATTAAAGAATGTGTGTATGATTTTTAGGTCATGTTTATGATGATAGTAAAGTGTTCTTGAAGTTTGAAGTTGTGTGAAGAGATTTGAATGTGCATATGAGGACTATTTGAGTGAAGAAAGAGAGAGATTTTGACATGCCTATGTGAGTGGCTTATATGAGTTAGAGAGAGAGTTTGTGTAGTTGCCATATAATCATAGGTCCATCATCAGGTGTTGAATACATCAGTTCTAAGGTGGAAGTGTTCTTTTCAAGGAGGGTCTAAAGGACTTGATCTTTCTTAGGGGCAGTTGCTCCTTGTGAAATAGGGTTTCAGTAAAGACCTTTGGTCAGAAGAACTTGATAAGGGTCATAGGTCAGAAGGACTTGATTGAATAGGTGGTCAATAGGACTTGATCATCTTAGGGTCAGGTGCTCCTTGTAGAATTATTGTTTCACTAAAGACATTAGGTCAGAAAGACTTGACCAAGGTTCTTGATTAGAAGGACTTGATCAGTCTCTTGTTTATGATCACATTATAAGATAGTAGTCTATGTGTTTATAAGTTTGAGAGTGGGTTTTATTCCCCAAGAGGGTTTCCCATGTAGATCTTGTGTTGTGTATGTGATCTTGCATTATGTTCATTATTCACTACTATGAATGATATGTATACTTCATGAATGATTGTATTGAATGCTTAAGTATTTGTAATGGTTTAGAAATTGAATTAGATTGATTGACACCACTCATTCACCCCCCCCCCCTCTCAATGGATTGTACCTCTAACATAATCATAATAAAAGGGGAATTAGATCAAGAACAAGAATTTCATCAATATTTTGAGCAAATGAAAAGCATGATAGAAGATCTATATCATGAAAGGCAAAGTCAAATTAAGCATAAAAATAAAGGTAAAGATGAAGAGGAAATTCCTTGGTCACCTTGAACTCCCAATGTAGGTGATGATAAACCATTGAAAATATCTGAGTCTCTTCCCTCTTTAATGCTTGATATTAAGTTTGAGTTGCATATATATAATGGAGAATTAAATGTAGATAAATTGGATAATTAGATCAATCAGATTGAAGTATATTGTAGGATTCAAAATATCTTAGATGAAAGAGAAAAAAATCAATTAGCTACACTTTGGATGGGTGTTACAACACTTATTTGGTGGGAAAGAAAGTGACAAGAGGATTTGGTAAAACAAGGTAATGTGACTTCTTGGAATGAATTCATTTATGAGTTATGTAAGCAATTTTATCCTTTAAGTTACATCCAACAAGCCATGAGGGATTGGCAAACTCTTAGGCAAGCTAAGGGCTAAAGTGTACAAGATTATACATAGGAGTTTAGGAAGAAATCTTCACGTTTGAATATTCCCTTACATATATAGTAGAATTTGATGAAGTATATTGGTGGGTTACACAATTATTTATGACATATGATACTAATTTTAAATCCTACTAATCTATATTTTGTTTGTGTACAAGCTACTCACTTGGAAGCTAGGGGAAAATGCCTAAAGAAAGCTATCCTAAGCAAAAACCCAAGCAATTTGAAAGCAAGGACAAAGGTTCAAAAGGAAAAGGTAAGTAGAAAATGACTTATATAGTTAAAAAGGAAGATGAAAAGCCATTTTGTAATCATTTCAAGAAAAATCTTGATAAATCTAAGTGTTGGAAATTACATCCAAAATTAAAACCTAAATGGTTAAATAATAAGAAAGGAAAATAAAATAAAACCAATACTATGGTGCATGATCTTGGATCTAATTCTGGTGATGAGACCAAGATCACGACCATGAGTTTACAAGGTTATAATTCTTCCTCTTCTTCTATCACTAGTTCATCTAATGTTTCATCTTCCTTTAAACAACAATCTATGCATGATGAGAAGAAAAGAAATGAGCTTTTCCACCTTAGAGTTATTTCTAAACATACTTAAATAAACACTCTGTTTGATAGTGGATCTCAATCTAATCTAATTTAAAAAGAGGTTGTGAATAAATTGGGACTCCAAACCAAACCACATCCTAAGCCTTATCCTTTGGGTTGGGTTTGAGATAATGCAAAATTGTAGGTAACAAGAAATTTTAGACTCAAATTTGTCATTACTAACAAGTTCATTAATGAGGTTGATTTGGATGTTGTTCCATTAGACATTTGTGGTGTAGTTTTGGGAAGTCCTTATCTTTATGATGATAAAACAATCTTCTATAGGGAAGAGAATAAGTACTTGCTTGTTAAATATGGGATTAAATATATTGTTAGAGCTCGTCATGTGAAAACAAGTCTTTCTTTGGTTACTGTAGGGTAGATGAAAAGGCTTGTAAATTCAAGCAATAATTTTGTACTCATGGTGGTCAAAGACAAAGAGAAATATCATGAAAAGGCTTTTGAGAATTGTGATCCTAAACATTTTAATGAATTGGTTAAAATTGTTTGTAACTATGATGATGCTTTTCAGGGTCCACAATGTCTACCTCCTAAAATATGGGTTCAACATGAGATATAATTATTGCAGGATGTAATTCTTCCTAACATTGGTATGTATAGATTATCCATGGTTGAAAACAAGGAAATAAAAAAGTAGGTGATGGAACTATTGGCAAAAAAAATTATTCACCCAAGTTCAACCCCTTGTGGTTTGCCTATCATTTTAGTACCTAAGAAAGATGGCACAAGGTGGATGTGTGTTGATTTTCATGCCTTGAATAAAATTATGGTGAAAAATAGTTATCCTCTTCCTCACATTGATGATCTATTAGATCAGTTGAAAAATGTTGTTTATTTCACAAAGTTAGACTTAAGAAGTGGTTATCATCAGGTGAGAATCAATGAAGGTGATATTTTGAAAATGCTTTTAAAACAAAACAGGGTTTGTTTGAATGGCTTATTATGCCTTTTGGATTATGCAATTCACCAGCTACATTCATGCGTGTGATGAATGATGTGTTTAGGCCATTCATTTATGATTTTGTGATAGTCTACTTAGATGATATTTTGATTTTCAATCAATCATGGGATGATCATGTCATTCATATTTAGAAAGTCTTAGATGCTTTGAGAAAGGAGGAACTATATCTAAAGATGTCTAAATGTGAATTTGGGAAAACATCTTTGGTTTATTTGGGTTATGTTATGGGACATGGTGAATTGAAAATTGATCCTGAAAAACTATTTTGAGGTCATTGTTAACTACCCTAAACCCAATAATGTAATAGAGGTTAGAAGCTTTCTTGGTGCAGTTCAGTACTGGAGAAAATTTATTGCTAACTTCTCATTTATTGCATCTCCTTTACATTCTTTGACTAACATTAAGTAGGTGTTTTGGTGGGGAGGCAAACATTAAAGATATTTTGATACAATGAAAGAGAAAATAAGTATTGCTCCTATCTTAGCACCTTTAGATCTACAACAACCATTTAAAATTGAGACAGATGTAAGTGATTACACTATGGGGGTAGTTTGATGCAGAAAAGGAAACCAGTTTGTTACCATTAGAAAACCTTCATAAGTATGGTAATAAACTATCCTAATTATTATAAATAATTGTATTCTTTGGTGTAGAGTGTGAAGAAATGGAATCACTATTTGATGGGCAAAGAGACAGTGATTCACACTGATCATCAACCACTACAATATCTTCAATCACAAACCAAGTTACAATAATCAAGACATTTTCAATGGATGGGATTATTGCAGTACTTTTACCTTGTGATAAGGTATAATAAAGGTACATAAAACAAGGTTGTTGACATGTTTTCTAGACCTATTGTTGCATTAGTTATTTTAAAGAATAGTTCTTTAATGCATGAAAGTTATAAAGAATAATATATTAATGTGGAAAAACTCATTTCTTTTCTTCTCATCATTAATAAGATGATTATCTCTATGTCATTATGGATAGATTTAGTAAAATGTATGTATTAGTTCCTTGTATGAAACATATTACTGGTGAAGGGGCAACACACTTGTTTTTCAGCATGTTTGGGTTCATTTTGGATTGCCCACATCTATTATATCTAATCAAGATTCTCAATTTCTTGGAGAATTTCGATCAACTTTGTGGGACTTGATGGACACTAATCTGAAGAAAAGTATTGCATTTCATCCACAAATTGATGGACAAACAGATGTGGTCAATCATACAATGGTACATCTACTCTGAGGATATTGTAGTAAAAATCCTAAATTATGGGATGAACATCTATGTTATGTGCAACATGCTTATAATCGAGCACTACATTATTCCACACAAAAAATTATCCTTTTGAGACTTGTTTTGGTTGTTTGCCTAAGTCACCATTGGACTTCACATTTGAGAAGGAATCAATTGCAGATGGATGAGTTGATGTTGAGAAGGCCAATAAGGTCATTTAAAAGATACAATTGGTTCAACAGACTATCAAGGAACAATTGGAGAAAAGTCAAGCAAAATACAAGGCTAGGCATTATAAACATTGAATTGATCATCATTTTCAAGTTGGTGATCAAGTATGGCTTTATATCAATAAGTAGAGGCTTACAAGTAAAGGCAAATAGCTTAAACCAATTCAATATGGTCCATTTAAAATTTTGGAAAATATTGGTAATAATGCTTTTTGGTTAGATTTACCACCATATATGGAGATTTATTTCATTGCGAATGTTGAAAATCTGAAGTTGTATGAGCCTCCTATCATTCTGGATTATGATGAAAGTGTTTTTGTACTTTTTGTTGAATTATTTTATCCTGATTATCTGAATGAGTTGTAAGAAGATACCATTCTTGATAGGAAAGTGAGAACTTCATGAAGAGGTGATGTTGAATATCTTTGTGTGGGTCTAAAAGGAACACATCAAAGGAAGGCTAAATAGATGGAAACTGAAAAGGTGAGGGATAAATCCTTCACCTCATTTTAGGATAAAATGACTTTTGGAGGTCCAAAATTTCCTCAGTGGGGAGGACTGATCTGAGAAGATCCCCCACTAAAATAATATCGATCCAATATCCTTCTAAGTACCTATGTTATTTAGTCTCCAAGCATGAAGTTAGAGGTAAAAGGAGTAAAAAAAAAATGGTCTCAATTCTTCGTCAAACCATTCACACAATGTAGATCTCATCAAGAGATTTCTAGTGTATTTTGTGGTTTGAAAAATGAAGTTCGTAAGTGCAAGATATGGCCAGTCAAAGTTGGTCAAAAGTCAACAGGATGGGTCAACATTGGTCAATCCTGGTCAAAATCATTAAAGGTCATGATAAATGAAAATGGGGCCATTTAAATGATAACATGGCACCCATAAAATTACATTTTTTCACATTGATAAACACACCACTTTTCATAACCCCATGTGGTATAAGAATAATGTGGCCTTTAAACATGGAAAGTAGTTATCTTTTTAAAAGATAAGAGAAATGTGTTGGGATAAGTCTCATCCCACAACCAAAGGCACAAGAAGGGGTTTTATCCCCTTAATTTAATTTAAAGAATGTTGATTAAGCCACTAACACATTCCATGGGCTTGGGAAGGCTATAAAAGGGTGGTGATTCATTTGGAAGAGCATAAGCATTTTCATGAAGCATTTTCAACAAAGCATTGTTGATAGCTTTTGAAGATGTTTGGAAATGTGTGAAGGAAGATTTTAGAGGGAAAGAGATATCAAAGAGAATTATTTTGAGATGTAGGTATAATTTTTTCATAAATTCATTTGGTGTATTCTTGAATTGTAAAATTCACACCAATTATTAATGGATTGGTCATGCTTATAGTGGACCCAGGAACGCAGACAAATTGTCGAACCCTGTAAACAAACTTTTGTTATCTTTTTCTTTGATTTGGTTCTTCTTTTGCTCATGAATATTAATTCCTTTCTAATCATGTACTTTTAGTAAAAAATATATTTGAATAGTGTTTTTAAAGTTACAGGAAAGTGAACTTACTATTAAAAACATAAGTCTTCTAGGTTATTCAAATTGTTCTAAGTATTTTGATAATTGGATAATTACGAATCACCTAGCTTGCCCTAGATGCCAATTTTTACCTCATGATTTACCCTTTCTTTGCACATCTTATGTGTGTTATCCTTATTATATGCACGCCTTCTTCTAGGCTCTCTCATATGCACCATTTTAATTATATCTCTTTGGCACCACTTACCCCACACAAAATCCTACACTTGGTCATCCAGCGTAGTGAACTCTTAACTTATTCTTTTGGGATTGTGCCTACAAAATCATTATTATTTTGTGTAGCACATAGTGCCTTTTCAACTTTAAAGTGTAATGATACTCACCTAAAATAATTAGATATTTGGTGGTTATAACCTTAAAATAAAGCCCCCACTCAACTCACTTGACAATATATTAAGATGAATGTGCATCTTATTACATCTTGCATGTCACTAACGTGCATAGGATCTACTCTAATCTAAAAAAATAAGTAATGAAAGAAAATGGATTAAAAAGCATTATTACAACTTGGCTTAAAACACCTTATTGCATGACCAATCGAATTTGATAGCCAATGAAACACCCTTGGCCATCTCACCACTACTATTCCATGATCTATTGCCTGTCAGTCTTGTGCATTGACTTTTTATTTTGAACTTGGGGCATATGGTAGCTTCTTATTTAGCCTATAATGGAGGGATTTCCTTACTCATCTAGGGTACATTCCTTCCTTTAGAGGTGATATAGGTACATGACACTTAAAACTTGGTTGTAGATGAAGGCTATCCATCTCTCATATTGGCCAACATACGTAATATTTACCAATGAAACAAAGACTTGTATGGGACCTTGTCTTGGTGCAATATGCGAGATAAATTTTTTATCTTTAGTAGAAGGACTGACTCTAGTATAGGGGCCCTTCTTTACATCTTAGGATTGGGGTCACGATCATATCATGCCACATCTTTAGTTGACCCTTCTATAAGATAATGTGCTCTTGGAATGTATCACCTCATGCTTAGGTTAAAATAAGGGGTTTGAGTGGATCTCCCCACACCACCTCTTAGTGGCCTCATATGTCTCCTACACCCATAAATCACTATTAATACTTGTGTTCTTTGAGTCATCTTTTATGTCCTCCCATCTTAGGGTAATTTCACCACTTGGCTTTCAACTCTACTTGTTTTTCATGGTGATGTTTCACATCTTGTTGAATGAGTCCCCAAGATCCATACATTCAACATATGTGACACCTTGGTTTGTAGTTAGTAGGATCACCATGCACTCACTTACATTCTTGAAGCTCATGTAACACTGTTTAAAGTGCATGTATACATTGTTCGCAAAACACCATGGCCTTCTTAGCAATACAGGGTAGTTATATTCCTTAGCTAGCTTGATCACCTAAAAAATAATGTAAAATTTGGCATCTATGATCTTGATGTCAACATCATATATAACCCCTATAGGTTTTGATTTTGTCTTATTTACCATGAATATAATGTAGGGTGAGGACTGAAGCATGAGGATTCCCATCTTCTATTATGCATTTGTTATGAGGACATTCACCATGATGTTATGTCCCTTAGGATGTCATAGACTGACCATCTATTGGTCTTAACATCCATAAACAACTCTTGATCATTTCCTATGTCCTTGGTGGCCTCTACTTCATACTCTCATGTTGGGTTTGGTATTAGGACATCAACCAATTACATGTCACATTCCACTAGGAGGTTATTCAACATGGGAATCATCTCACTACATTGTAGAAGATATAACATGTGAATAAGCTCACTAGTTTACTCTTCATGGGCCTAAAGTGTCTGAGATTTCTACTCTAACTCCTAGATGAGTTGGAGTTCTCCTTACAGGCCCTAGATTACATTCAAGACCCTACTCAACACCTTAGCTGGTCATGTTTTATCTTGGGAGGTCATAAAAGCATGATCTGGGTACACTACTTCAGCTTCTCATCCCTTAGGTCTTCATCTAGGTCTAGCCACTTCTATGGGATCAATTAATTGCTACATAGCCATTCCATTCTGCATTATTACTTAGATTTTGGATTTGACATTATTTTTCTTCTTCTACACCCTTGACTTGTGTGCACACCATATAATCCCTACATCTTTCCCAAGCTTACCCTTCTACATTATCTTGTCATATAGGTTTGGGCATTATTTGACATTATGCATACAACAATAAAAATAAGTAGGATATTAGGGACAATTGTATTGAAAGTGGTCTAATAACACACATTTATAACAAGATCACTATGGAAACCTTCATTTTACTTGTCCTCTGACACGACCTCTGCCTCCCTATTATTGCCCATAATTTCCATATTTGAGGTTTTATGGCCTATACTTAGAGGGTCATACAATAACCTATATTATGATTCATTCTCATGCCTCATGAAATTCATCACTCACTTGATAATCATTAATATTGTGGGTGGAGGCATTAAAAATATTATAGTACAAAGACACCTTGGTCTCAATCAAGCACTATAGAAGAGGGTAGTAATGTGTGTCATGACCCTCACAATAGATATCATAGGATATTATTAAGGTGCACACACTGTGCCTAGGATAATTATTCTGTTTGTGCCCCTCCACCTTTCAGTCATCATACCATAATCTAACATGTACGTCATGCACTTTTTGGACAAATGTTTTTGCAAAAATGACTCCATTGATGTAACTTGCACCTCTATTTTTAGGCTAACTCCTATGTCTTTTATCTCAACAACCTCAACCCTTAATACCACTTCTAGTGCATCTCTTCATTTGGTGAATGTCCTCATCAAGAGGATGTGTTGAATTGGCATAAGTAAGCCTCTAACAAACCATTGGGAATGTTGTAATGGGTGAAGTACAAATGATAACTTAGATGCCATAGTTGTAAACCTAACATCATATGCATGAACACTTTCACCTAGATCCTACTCGATCTCCTTAAGTGTGATGATGCTCTATTGTTTAAATTATGAGATGTTGAATTCCTTTAGGAACACATCTTTCAGTAAATTATAGTCCATAATGGTCTAGTTAGGGTCTAACTTCATATATTAGGTATACCCGTAGTCTAGTGGAGTGATGGAAAACTCAGCTACCTTTTGTTTAGGTGAAGTGACTCCCCATGTACACTAAATAATTTCACACTTGTGAACATGCTCTGAACATTATTGACCACACAAAACTCAAGTAGTCTCAGGGTCATCCCATTGTAGATCTTAGGGGTATACACATGCACAACTTATGTCTATAGGATTTGAATCATCGACATATTACCTGAAGATGTGCATTAGATTTGAATTCTTCCACCTAGTGGTATGGCCCCACCATCTATTACCATTAGTTACATCATGATTCCTCTAACCACTTGGAGAGCTTGTTGTGTTGTCAACTATCCTCCAACTCTTACTACTTTGATCTAGTAAAAACTAATCAATTTGGGGCTCATAACCCTTCCTATAGGTGGTATATCATACTACATAATATCCAATTAATGTACTAGCTATCTATCCATTGGATTAAGTAGTGGACACAAGAATAACTACTCTATCATGCTCCATTCTCTTGATCGTGTGACAAATCCTCTTACATTACCTACTTCTGTAGTGTCCTAATAATCTTATTCTAATTTAGAATGATAATCATGAACATGCACATTAGTTCAAGGGGAATCAGATACTCCCTTGGTAGATTTCTTGTAAATATCCTCATCTTAGGGTCCTTCAACATCTTCTTCCAAGTCCCACTCTTGCTCACTGGACTCATTTCTTCATCACTGGAGTACAAATCCTCTATGTGAGAGTCCTCCTCATGCCTTTCCCATTTACTAAAAGTCCTTATGGCATATACTAATCCAAACTGCATCCTCTTCCTAGGATCCATATTGACCATTACCCTTTGCCAACTCTCATCATATTTATGCCTCTTGAGCTCATGCTCGGTTGGTCCTCCCATGTTAGAAATTCTCATTGATACCTTCCAAAGTTCATGGTACTTCCACCTCTCACCTTCTGTATAGCTCATGCAATAAGAGTTTTAGCTGGTCATCTCCATTATTTTTTTGTCAACCCAACTCACCATCATAACAAAAAAATATGACATGTTCTGATAATGGAACCAAAATATTAGCACCATGTTCTAGTCAAATCTAATCTATTAATCATGAGCACATTAACCCAAATACACTCTTTAACATTTAAGGAAATAAATCCTGCACTGACATATCACTCAATGGGACCTTGCACTCTCACTTGAAGAGAAAAGAGGGGAAACTAGGATAGGTTGGGGTTAGTTATGTGAAATAAAAGTGAGTAGGAGCATGGACTTGCATGATTTCACAAACATGTATGAGTCACTATGTCGTGCTTAACCTTAACTTAGATATGTTCACACATATTATTCCAATTATATATCATTTCCACATGATTCAATATATAAACAAGTAATCCCAAATAAAGTAGTGATGCCATCCTTTTAGAAAAGCAATCGGCCATCATAAAGTATATAACATAACTTATTAATATTCACCTTAAATAGTCACAATTGTTGATGCTTTACAAGGCACTCATGGTACTCATAATTCATTACTACTACTATCAATCTTATCTCTATTATAAGTTATTGATCTAATTCTAATATGGCAGAGTCTTTAGCATTTGATGAATGAACCAACTAAATAGCTAACTCACCAACCTTTTCATATTAATAAACCATTATTCTTCTCAACATCTACCTTGTATAAGATCCTAAGATCATTTAATGCCACCAATTGCAACCTACTTCTATTTATTGCATCATTTTTCCCACTTGACAGTTAATACATGTGCCACTCAATGCCACATTTTGCTATCACTTTATAATTGTCTGTCAATAGTTGTTGTGAGACTTAACTCCCATTGTTTATCCCCTAAAATCTCTACTACGGTTCCCAAGCCTAGGCGATTGCATGTTGGATCCTATTGTTTTGTTATTTAACACATGTGGACATAGTTTTTGGTAGCTCCCACCTGTCATGCTCAATTTATCTTAGGTGCACACAATGGTTATTGGTTTGGATTGCGTGCATCATCTTTGACTAGTGGCACTGGTTTCTCTTCTCCTATAGTGCATTCATGTTCTTTAATAATCATGGACTAACATATTTTATGGGGTCAACATCCAATCATTTTATTTTCATATTTCCATTGCTTATTTCAAATTTACAAATGGGCTTGTTTACTATTTTAAGCCACTACGGCTGATCTAAAATTAAAGTTTTATATTATTGAGTGGTATATTTCCCTAGTGAATTAGTTTCACATAACTGGTTTATGGTATTACACCAATGACCTAAATACAATGAATTAGAAAGTCATTTTATAGTATGAATTTGGTGTTTTGTGTGATTATAACATATATATCTTCTTAATGTGTAATAGTGTGTATATGCTTAATAGATGAGTTTAAAGTGAGTGCTAAGTGTGGGCTTGATTTGTATTTATATGATTCCATTTGGGTAATTTATAATGCCATTGACACACTAGGTAAATGGTTCAAACCATAACAATGATTTAATTTTGAAAAGTAATCATTATTGGGTAAGGGTCACTAAATTCACCAATAGGTTTGTTTCATTGACAAAATTGCTTGAGCCTAATTTTAATGTCTAGGAGATAGGAATGTAGATCTAATGATCTAAAGATGTATACGTAAGATATTTAGCTAGTTTGTCACATATTGAGGGGTTCTTGTAGGTGATTGAAAATGAAATGGAAGGTTCGTACTCATAACAAGCATGTGGATGTAAGAGAATAATGAACATGAGGCCTATATATGCATACAACTCATGTATGGAGAAGGTAGGTCAAAAGTGACATTGTCAAGTGTTTATACCAGATTTTAATATATATATCCTGATGGTAATCATACCATACATTTAAGAAGTATACAATATGATTTATAAAATCCTGAGATGCTAAAAATTAAGACCATATTTATACTTAAAAATAATTTGGGAAAAGCTTTGAAGCCGCAAAAGGACCATATAGAACCATGTTTAAAAGAGTGATGTATATATAATTGAGTGCTAGAGAAGAATAAAAATCAACATTGGTTGAGCACTCCTGTAAAACTAAGCACATTATTCACATCAATGATGCCAAGATGTTTATTATGAAAATTCATTATCACAAATTATGTCGATTGAAAGAGGTTGTTGAGATTAGAAAGCACACTTAATTTTTGAATAGGGACGAAGACTTAGGTTTGATTCATATGCTTGGAAGCCTATTATTGACAAGTTAAAAAAAAACCTTAAGTTTAAGTGATGAGCATTTAATGAGTTAAAAGTAGCTTTATAATATTTAATTTACATTTATTTTTATTACTCTTGATATAACTGCATTACACATCAATATATTTGATTAGAGTTATTTATATATTAAAGTCTAGTCTATTATTCTAACATATATCTTCTTGATAATAAATCATAAGATGTGATTTAAAATATTTTAATAAACTTTTTTATTTTAAAGCCTCTTTCTCATAATTTATAATCATAATTTTAATCTATTGAGGTTGGGAAGATATGCTCGATAGTCCTCTTTCGTTGCCTCCTCTATTTTTAAGTCTGGTAGTTTTGGTTGCTTGACATAATCTCTTTTTATGTTTTATGTTTCATGGGATGTCGTGATGCAGTGCTGATATCGCAAAGGATATCTATGGATATTTAATTTCGTAGTATGACTAAAAGCTTATGTGGTTTATCTTTATGTTAAATACTTTAATGAAGAATCCACTCAACAAATCAATTTCGATAAACTAGTTGAATTGCATATCCAACATGATCTATCTCTACCCAAGAATATTAAGAAAATAGAAAAATCCCATATTATAGAGTCAAAACCTAGTACTTCACATTCTAGTCAACAGAGATATAAAGGGAAAAGTTCTAAAGGGGGTAAAGGTTATAGGGGAGGAAGATTTAAAAATATAGGAAGATTTAAAAATATAAGAAGATGATAATATCAAAACTAAAACAATTATAATCATCAACAATACAAAATTCATTCCCATTTTAATGAAATGAGTGACAAAGGATGAGGTCAAAGTCCATATAGAGGTAGAGGTAGAGGATCATTAGATATTCAGTGCCATAAGTGTGGTAAATATGTCCATATTACATCTTTATGTAGGATTCCTTTTAATAAGATTCAAAAACCACATAAAATGTATAAATCAAATTTTATTCAATATGTAGAGCATGACTATGATGAATCAGGGAATATTGCTCACAAATAAACACTTACAACATTAATGAACACAACTTGCTCAAATTTTGAGACTAGGGATAAATTTTAGGATGTCTGAGTATTAGATACAGGTGCCACCAAACATATGACATACTGACATGACTTATTTTGGACTTTTAAAGAAGCATCTCTACCTCTTATCTCAGTAGAAATAAATCTATTCATATTCTATAGGAAATCTATTATATTTCGATTCTTCTTCCAAATGGTGCCATCGATTATTTGCATAATGTTTTGCATATTCCTATTTTGAAAAAAATCTCATTTTTTTGGTTACCATTCATAAGAAAGGATACTGGTGTTAGAATATTTACCAAGATCGATAGAAAATAATGTTGAAAGCATAAAGATTGAATGCACAAATGAATAATGTTACCTCAAAAGCAAACAACAACAAATGTAAGACATAAGATTTGTCAACTGGGGAAACTGAATCAATGAAAAAAACCCACTTGTATTAAGAAGGCTTACAAAAACACTATTATCCAAGTACTATCTTAGTAGAAGAAAAGAGAATGAGAAAGAGATATGGGCCTCAAGCCATTAGCAAGTGTCTCAAGAAGTACCTGTGTTATAGTGTAGAATAAGAGAAGAGAGAGCTCAAAGAAAGAAGGTGTAATTACAAATAATCCTATCATGACCTTATATAACTTTTATTGTGTATGCCTAGACTCACTAATCCCCATGAGGTGAGAGGGAAGTGTGTAACAAGTGTGGGGGAAGTTACATGTGCAAGTAACTCCAAGATTCCCTACAAAAAGACATAAAAATTATTTACATAAGACAAGTAATTACAAGTAACTCCAACACAAGGAAAATATATCAATAACAATTTAATATTAGTTGATAACCAATAGACACAAAAGTTCCATAAATCAATACAAACTAACATCTAAAACTATCCCTAGACCCAAATTAGGTGTTTACAGTATCTATTTATTTCTAAATAAATCTAGCACTTCTTCTAATTAGAATCTCATTTTTTTTCAATTTTGGTGGCATAAAATAAAACTAAACATGATAAAAAATATACCACATAAGACCAAATACACTAGAGTTTTAAAAAAATTCAAAAATTAGAGGGGAACTAGGGCTTGGGATTAGGTATAACAAAATATTAAAACATTCGAAAAATTAGATCAATGTGCATGCACAAAGAGTGGTCACTAAATATGAAACCCTAGGAGATGTAAGATAGTTGAGGTTCACCAAAATATATGCATATAAATTCACCTACCTCAAATTAAACATCATAAAACATGGAAAACACAAAAAACAATACTCAATTAATTTTTTAATAAAAAATGTAAGAAGATAAAGAGTTCTTAGCCTTTCAAGTTAATATGGGCAAGGGCTTTGGATTCATTTCTAGGGATGTCTCTTAATATAAATTATTTGCATCAACAAATCACTATCTAAACTTATGCACTTATCGAATCTTAACCTAATAGAGAATAGTATTAAGACTATACAGATGGTCATGGTAAACCTTCCTACAAACTATGACAAAGCTCTTTGATTTTACTTATAACTTGTTGCCTTTTTCCCGACTTATATGTTGTGACACTTGTCCTCCTAAAATCAACAAATTATTAAAATATGAAATGGATAAGGGTTTGGTTTGTGGGTTTGGGTGGATAGGGTTAGTGGTTTCCCTTCTCTCCTTCTAATTAATCAGACCCTTCAAAGATACATAAAGAATCAATAGACATAAAATGCTTAATTGAAATAATGCAAGTGATCTCATTATAATGCTTGGTAAGAATTGAAAAGTGCTTGATGATAGAATTAATTTTATCATCTATTTATAGAATACTTGAATTCAAATTCTAGAAAAATTGGTGTGCATGATTGACATTAACTAGTTAAAAATGAGAAAAATGAAAAAGGTGGATGGGTCTATCCAATTAAAAAGTCAACAAATATAAATATGTAGAGACTATACATTATCATGACAAGGGAAAGAGACGTGACATGGTAAACATGAAGAATATGCATGGGGTTACACAAAAATACACAAATTGTCACGACAAGGGTGAGAGATGTGACATGATAGACATGAAGAATATGCTTTGTGTCACACAAAAAATACACAAAAGATATCTCAATCCATTGATATGCAAACACATATAAAATAGGGGCACCATGCACCAAGTCTCTACGGGGTAGAATAGAATTAAAATTTGTTTAGAGTTGTCCAAAAGTCTCATATATTTATCAATAAACCATCTGCAAGGTTTTGTTGAAGAACTATAGAATAGATGCCCTACATGATCCCCATGGAAGGAGTCACAATCATATACCTTAGTTATAACCATTGAATTAGTGAAAATTATGGCACCCTTAAACTCAATTATATTTAAAGCAATTTAGCCTTAATAATAATGTCTACTCTATCCCTGGTCTCACATTGATTGTTGTCTTTTGCTTATATTTATTTAAAAAATGATTTCAAGCACTTGAATGTTCCGAAATGTTCTAATATGAATATATGCAACATGTAAGGGAATACATTTGACTAATTACTTGAGCAATTAAAAAAAACATGTCTATCAACCCCAACGTGCATTTGAATTGAAAGAATGTGGACAAGATTATAATACGCTAAAGTAGTAGATGACTTATACCATATTTTCTTTTCATAACAAGTCCGAGAAGACCCCATTTCCTCGATATCAATTGCCAAAAACCAGAAAATTGGCCAAGGCTAGAGATTTTCACCTATGACAACTCATTTAAGCACATATACAATAGGTGTCAAAGGTAACTCATTATTAATCTCCTTGATATTCTATTGTTGGTTTATTTCACAACACATGTATGGACTCTCTAAACCAAGTTTGGAACTTTAAATACAAAATAATTATTTATAGTTTAAGTTTAGGTAAGTAATTGATTTATATTGAACAATTTATTACTTAATTTGACTGAATATATGCTTTGCGTTAACACCTTTAACACCTTTCAAGTTAATTTGTCGCAAAACTAAGAAACCAATTGTTTTGTGAAAAATTCAGAAAATAATATTTATGGAGTCTTTTGCCAAGTCTTGATGTTGGGTTGAAAAGTCCAAAAAAACAAATTATGGAGTCTTTTGCCAAGTCTAGATGTTGGCATGAAAAATATAGAATACAAAATTATGTAGTCTTTTGCCAAGTCTTCATGTTGGGTTCCATGAAGTATTAACATTGAATCTTCAACTTGCTTGGCCTAATCCATGTTTGAGTCTATTGCAATGTTGGAAACAACCAACATGTTAGATAAACAATCTTGTTGAATAGGTCATAGGAAATGTAAGTGAATATTATTAAGTTGGTGGTAAAATGTTGGATGATTAAATCTATAGTAATACTTTATGTTAATTCTAAGGACTTGCCTCTTAATAAACAATTGTACAACAATTAAATTACTGCAAATTAGATAATTTGTGATCCCACATATCTTTGTGAAAGTTTATGTTAAAAAAATTATAATGTAAATGCCATGCATAACCCTGTATGTGTGGAAGTATATGTTTAAAAAGTTATAATGCAATTGCCATGCACAACCTTGTATGTGTGAAAGTTTATGTTTAAAAATTTATAGTGCAAATGCCATGCACAAACCTGTATGTGTGGAAGTTTATGTATAAAAATTTATAATGCAAATGCCATGCACAACTCTATATGTGTTCAAAAAACACTTTCAGAGTGTTCTTCAACCCTTTTATCAATCCTCCTTCAGTTGAATTCTCTTTTAAGATTCTTGGTGCCATGTGTGATATGCTAAAACAAATTCATGATTGCAACCTTAATGCACCAATCTATCTTTATAGATTATCTAGAGGAAAAAAAAGTAGAGAAGTAATTCAATCTATGCTAATTACAACTATATTTTCCACAATCTAGAATTCCTTTGCTAAGTTTGTCAACCCTACATATGTCATATAAAACCCATAAAATAAAGGATCTTTCTAGAACAAAGAAGACCAACAACAAACACCAACCAACAAATATAATAAAAAATGAAAATATATAGGAGCCTTATTTCAAAAAATATGCACGTTCTAGTCATTATGTCATAATATTGAAATTGTAATATTTATTACTTCCTACATCTTAACATTGTAGTAGCTAGATTACTACACCAACAATAACTGGCCTTCAAAGAATTAAGGCAATTTTTGTTCTTTCAATATCCAATTTCGGATCAGACAAATAAGCATGACTCTGGAAGTGAGACATCCTATATACCATTCCAAAAGATAGTCACAATCTCCGTTAATTAAAATAACAGTCATAGTCAACAATCACAATCTATGTTAAACAAAATAACAATCACAGTCTATGTTATATAGAAAACATATCACAAATTCAAAGATTTTAAGCTATTCTAAAGTTTCATTCCTTACTTGTTTGGCACTTAATGTATGTCCTTTAATTAGTTCTTCCATGCACCATTTTGTGGAGTTTTTATTGTTGTAAACCTGATTCTTTCACATTAAACTGAAGTTTGATGGAATGGTTAAACTCCTATTTATGTGAGTGTGTAATATTACTTTGAAGATTGTTTTGATTTGGTCGAGTTTGTCAGGATTTCTCAAATATGCATGTTCTTTCCATTTTAAATAAGCACACCATTTGCATTGATCTAAAACAAGGGTATTTGTGCAAAGTGAAAAAACTTCACAAACAAAAGAAAAAAAGATTGCTAGAAAGAAAGAGAAAATGTGTTACAATAAGAATATATTTTTTACTGAGAAAAATCATTGTTAAACATACAACACCCATGTAGAGACAACTTACATTATAAATATTGATTTCTTGGACCTCTTAGACTTTGTAGACGGAATTGATACCACTTCTTCTCTCTTGCAACACAAACCTACTAAAATATTTGTGGGTTAGTCTAGATGACTTTGTCACATAATTGTTCCGGCCCTTTTTCACAACTATCATCGCTGTGGCAATGTCTAACCATACAATGCATACAACTATCATAGTTGTGGCAGTGTCTAACCATACAACACGTACCCACACAAGCACCCACGTCAAATTTATTTACTTTAGTTCCCACTTCTCTCACAATCCCAACAAATTCATGCCTAGAAAACAAGTGAACTAAATTAAGTTTGTATATAGATTGCCAAGTACAAATTTTGGCCATACCCATGTAAATGTTGGGAATATAGACAAGAAAAAGGGGTAAAGTTTTTTGTTGTACACAAGTAAAAATTGTGAAGAGGGAAGAGACTTTAACCTGGAACCACTGGGTATTTGTAATTATGCCATTCGTTGCGAAGTTGGTGTAAATTAAAGTGAAGATCCCATAGAATCCAACTTTGAATGTTATGTCACTGGGACCAGTTTATTTTCGCCATACCCATGTAAAAGTTGGGAATGTAAACAAGAAAAAACGATAATTTTTTTTGTTGTACACAGGAAAAAATGTGAAGAGGGAAGAGACTTTACCTTGTAACCATTGGGTATTTGTAATTATACCATTCGTTGTGAAGTTGGTGTAAATTAAAGTGAAGATCCCATAGAATCCAACTTTGAATGTTATGTCATTGGGTCTAGTTTCCTGAAAAACAAAGATTAATGACTATCATAGAGAAAAGATAACTTTGAAAAATGACAACCACCTTGAAATAATGTAGCACTTTTAGATGTAAAACCCTATTACTAGACATAAAAAGAAAATGGGAATATTTATTACAATAACCATAAGACCACTTTTTCAAATATTTTGAGCATCTATTTGTAATTAATATTGATGACATCAATGATTGGCTTCTTAATAACATCTTTATAATTTCTACTAATTAAAACGTAGTTATATAATTTTTATTAATAAATGTATAAGTTTAATATTACAAAATTTTAATTTTTTTAATCTATAAAAAATAATAAATTTTGATTGATGGAGAAAGCATAATTTAATCGGAAATTAGAGGAAAATGATTCCCTTACTTATCCATCCCTTCATGACTAATGCAGAGAAAGAAACGGCAAAAGACTATCCAGGGAAAAAAAGAGTATTTATGAGCAAGGGGTTATTTTTGAGTGTGTAAAGAACGAGGCGCAAAAAGATAAAAATAATATCGTGGGTAAGAACTGCTATGCTTGTGGGTGAGGGATCCTTAAATTAATTTATGAATGCTATGTACAGTTTTGTATAATAGTGTTTATGTCTAATTATGCGAATGTCAAAACGAGACAGATTATAGAAGTGATAATGAGTAGGATTGAACGGCTACAATCTAGAAGGCTGCAATGTGCTTTCTGTGAAAGCGTAAGTAGATATGGGAAGCTTTAGCACTGCAAAAGTGCTTAATACTACTATTACTCGCCATCTATATTCAAATAAACTAATCACCGTACATCCACGAGGGACGCACAGAATTTATGCACCTACAGCCTTGCGTAATTTTGGCTTAACGGTCCGTTGTTGTGGTATGTATAAAACAACTCTCTGCCCAATTTTTTTTTTTGCATTAATATACTAAAGACCCCCTTTGCCAAATTTGAATAATGGGCACGTTGTTTTTTTTATGCTTATGTTGAAATGCAATTGTGGATTGCAGAGAGGCCTTCAACTACGAAAGTGGGTCGCATTGGGCAAGATCGTTTTAAAGAAGGTGTTCTGCCTGGCACCTATTGGAAAGCAAAGCCTGAGTATGTCACTTCCCTTGCTCTTTCTAATTCTTAAACACAGATCTGAAACTTACATAGAATTAGAGTGCTTGCCAGAGTGCTGGAAATAAAAATAGCATGTAGAATGAACAATAAAGGAGGAAAAAAACATTTACAGTCCACACAACACAAAGGACACAAGATATTCCCTGGAGAAACCCACCAGGGGTGAAAACTCTAGAAAATGGGGGCTGTGTCTTCTTTCCAATCGCCAAATTTTCAAGAATACAAGCCAAGCACTACCACAGAGCATCCAAAGACCACCCTGGGACACCAACATCACCTTTACAAGGATTACTTTGCTTTCTATGCACTATAACATCATTCAAAACAGCAGTACAACACATTGGTGCAAGTTCCCTAAACGGGGTGGGGGGAGAGCATACACGCATCACTCGTTTTGCTAAAACAAACACTTTTGATAAACAAGCATAAAATGAAACTTTTATGAGTATTTAAGTAATGTGAAATTTCATTTTATTACACCAAAACAAAATGGGTTATGAAGTTTGAGCCCCTTGGCATCAGTTATAATATGAATAGGTGATTCATCATAGGTTGACTCATCACAAATGGGTGTTTCAACAATAGCAAATGGCTATTCAGACTCTAAATGGTAATCCTTGGCCTTGATACGAATATTTGTGCTCATCAAAAGGCTACCCAAAAGTTGCAGGACCTCCAAATGACAATTTGTCTCAACAATATGACAGTAGACCACCACTTATTCCATTTCGGATGGTTGGCATTCCTTGTTCTGTCGTTTGTAGACATTCAGAAATTACTGAATGTAGCTATTTTGCAGGGTCGGAATTTGGCAGATCCGGAAGCTGTCAAACCTGCCTGCTGTGATTGAACTTGAGGAGCAGGGGAGCTGGAACCATGCCTTGGTTGGTTTAAGACCTTTGCTATCTGTAGTGCGTACATTCAGCAACTGCTGCGTGTGCTTATTTTGGCAGTCACGAGGGTGACACATTCAGTTGCTTCCGAATAAGTCTGTTTTTCCTGATCTCTTAAGTCTGGGAGTGCCAATAGCTACCTGAGGGTCTAGACCATTTTTAGGACCTCCAATTTCATCTATTTCCATCTTCGTACATACTGATCCGGATCCTGGGAGATATCACAACACCCTAAATAATAATCTAGATGTGTTGTATGCGTGTGCAGAAGTTATATGAGATAATGTTCAGAGAATCAGAAGAGAGAAAATTATAGGACTGGAACAGAATTTTTTATTAATTTGTGCATTCTATACATGTCATACTCTTGAGAAACATGTATGGTTGTCTATCTTCTCCTTTGATAGCTATCTAGTGCTACAAATATGTATACATCTATTACAAAGCCACAAAGGCTTAAGAAATTGTCATGGAAGTCGAAACGGTTGAGCTTCCATGTGTGACTCTTTGCCTTTTGATGGTTGAGCTGAAATGGCAGCAAAAATTGCTGGTCAAAACATATGCTGCGGGCCGTTGCTCCTCAGTCCCATAGGGGGTACCCCCTTGACTCATGGTGGGCTCTCTCCCCATCGGAATGGACACAATAGTGTTTTTGGCACCTAGCGGTACTGAGTGGTGTAATGAAATTAGTTGGATAATTCGTAGCAATAGAATAATATATCACAAAATCAAGAACAAAATAACCAGATCCACAAGAACAATTGGCAAAAACGCAGAAAACTTGAATAATATGGCTGAGCCACTTTGAAGGGGCATCCTCCACAACAATGCAATAAGAACAAAATTTGCAATATAATGATAAAAAACTAACTACTACCCCATATATATAGTCTACTTAGCCATGGTTATTCCATAGGCTGACCATACTATAAACATCGATGTAAATCATAAGTAGACCACACATATCCCTAGACACACTATAGGTTAAGGGCATAGCATGCCCCTCCCTTTTAGAACAACATGTTTTTAACGTTGAATCAAACCAGTATGTTGTCGGAACACTTCGTCCTCCCATGTTGTATCTTCCAAATGCATATTTTTCTATTGATCAAATACTCCTTAATCGCTCTAGTTCGCAGTTGCTTAGTGCGCATGTGAAAAATCTCTTCAAGCTCTAGGATGACTCGGCCTTCTTCATTCAATACAAGCAACTCAGTTTGAGTAGAAACTCTGTGTCCAATTACTTTCTTTAAGCAAGATACATGAAATACCAGATGTATGTGAGTGGACAGGGGGAATTCTAGCTTGTAGGCCACACTACCAATTTTATGCAAGATCTGATAAAAGGCATAATACTTAGGGGACAACTTGTTATCTTTTTTCTGTTACTTCAGAGACATTTGCTTATATGGCTGCAAACGCACCAAGACCCAATCACCTATGTCAAAATACCGCTCACTATGGTGTTGATCTGCTTGTTGTTTCATTCTATTTTGTGTCATTGCTAAATTCTCTCGCAAACTAACTAGTACCAACTGTTGATGGTGAATGTGTTATTCAATAGCTCAAACCTTGGGATGCATCATCAAGGTTGAAGTGATGGATGGGGGGTGATACCCATACAATGCCACAAGGAGACATTTTGGAAGAAATGTAAATATAAGTGTTATACCACCATTCGACAAGTGATAGCTAATGAACCCATTTGTTCTGTTTGTCAAAAAACAACGAAGATACCCTTCTAGACATTTGTTGACTACCTTTGTTTGTCCATTAGATTGAGGATGATAGAACGAGCTATGAGCCAACATGGTGCCTAAATATGCAAATAATTCAGTCAAAAAATTACTAGTATATATGGGATCTCCATAACTTACATTGATCTTTGAAGTACCTGCAATTTCTAAACTATATTGAGAAAAACAAAAGCTACTGTACTGACAACAAATGGTTGTGATAGGAACAAAAGTGAGCATACTTGGTGAGTCAATCTACAACTACCATGATAACATTTTTATCCTCAGATCGCGGTAATCCAATAATGAAATCCATGGAAACCTCTTTCCAATACTGACTAGGGATGGATAAAGGTTGCAAAAGACTTGGGGTCAGAATGGTTTGTCCTTTGTTTTGTTGGCATACCATGTATTCAACTACATATTTCTGGACATCCCCCTTGAGTCTTCTCAAAAGAAATCTTGCTTGATTCTATGATGTGTTTTCAAAAATCTTGAGTGACCTCCTAATGGAGATGCATGAAGTTCTTGAAGGATTTTATGTTTGAGGAGAGAATAATTATAGAGGAATAATCTATCTTTATACCATAATGTGTTTTCCTTCCATGTAATTTTTTTAGATCCCCCAAAACCCCACTGAAGATTTTGAATCAAATCATGGGTAGCACTCTCATTCTCCTATTCTGATCTTGTTTTCTCTAGCCAATCTCCCTACCAAATAGTCATTGCGCATAACAATGCTCCAACTGATTCATTTCTTCGGGATAGTGCATTTGCCACCACATTCTCTTTTTCTTTTTTATAGACTATTTTAAAATCATAGCCTAACATTTTAGTCACCTATTTTTGTTGTTTTTCAGAAGACACTTGTCATTTCAAAAAATATTTGAGAATATCATGATCCGTCTTTACTTGAAAGTGACGACCTATCAGATAAAGTTTCCATTGTTTGACTGCATGCAAAATAGCCATCATCTTTCTCATAGATTGGCTTGAGCCTATTTTTTCCTTTCAGTTGAAACTCTCAAATGCTAGTGGTTTACCTTCTTGCATGAGTACAACCCCCATGCCATATCCTGATGCATCATATTTCACAACAAAAAATTTATAAAAATTAGGAGTAGCCAAAACTTGAGTGGTGCACATAGCCAATTTCAACTGTTCAAATGCCTTGGTAGCTGTATCAGTCCACTAGGAGTCTTTCTTCAATAAAGATGTGTGGGACTACGATGCTACCATAATTTTTGACAAACCTGCGATAGTAACCAATTAGCCCCAGAAATCTTTGGAGGTTCTTGAGTGTTTTGGGAAACTATCACCCCATCCTTGCTTGGATTTTTTTAGGATCGAATTTCACTCCATATGAAACAATATGATCCAAGTACTCCACCTCTCGGACATCAAAAACATATTTGGAAGGTTTTGCATAATGCTAATGTTGTTCCAGAACCAAGAGTACATGTTTCACATGCTTCAAATGGTTTTCCCAATTTTGGTTGTAAATGAGAATGTCATCAAAAAACACTAATATGAACATTTTCAAAAATGGCCTAAAAACAATATTCATCAAACTCTAAAATATAGATGGTGCATTTGTGAGGCCAAAAGGCATGACCATAAACTCATAATGGCTTTCATGAGTTCTAAAAGTTGTTTTAGGTATGTCCTCTGCTCGGATTCGAATCTGATGATACCCAAAGTAAAGATCTAACTTGTTAAAATAAACTACACCATGTAATTCATCTAGCAAATCATCAATTACCAGAAGAGAAAACTTATCTTTGATGGTGTACTTGTTGAGTTCTTTGTTGTTTGGGCAATCCTCCAAGTGTCATATTTCTTCCGCACCATGACCACTGGGGAGGAATATTCGCTTTGGTTGTGTTGGATGATTCCTGCTTCTAACATCTTCTACACCATCTTTTCAATTTCACTTTTCTAGGCGTAGGGATATCTGTAGGGTCTGATGTTGGGTGGTGTACTTCTGGGAAGTAGTCTGATGGCATGATCATGCATTCGGCTTGTGGAAGTCCTTTTGGCATGTCACCAAAAACAACATAACAGTCATCCAACACCATTTGTAAATCATGATGGGTAGAATCTTTGGTTGGTTGAACTTCTATGGAAAACAAGCGCACCACAAATCCTTCAGCACCTTTTTTGAGAATTTTCATCATCTGATGGAAACTAACTAGTTGTGGAGATTTAACTCGTAATCCACATAGTTCAAATGTCGTGCCTTCTGAATAGAAGCGCATGAATAGTTCTTGGAAATTCATCTCAATAGTGTCCAACGTGGTGAGCCA
The DNA here is from genome assembly GCA_037957365.1 of Torreya grandis. Taxonomy (NCBI): domain Eukaryota; kingdom Viridiplantae; phylum Streptophyta; class Pinopsida; order Cupressales; family Taxaceae; genus Torreya; species Torreya grandis. The sequence continues at coordinate 6,601,046 of JARHVA010000118.1, read as the reverse complement.
TTGCACTCCCAGAACAATGCCAGCCCTTTCCATGGGAATAACAAACATAGGAGAATCTAACAGGTAGTCTCCCATAGCAAGTTTAATACTATGGCATTTTCTAGAACAGTTAACGGTGCCACCATTTGCAATCATGACCTGAAATTCTAGAGCAGGGCAAATGAAATAGTTCAAATAAGTAATTAACTGTTGATGAAGTTGTGTGTACTCCTAGAGTTCAATCAACACGGTCACCTTTTGTTTTTTGAGAAAACCCATCACCTTAAGAGTTTGAGTACTAATACCGGAAAGTGCCTGACAAAAAATAGTAGGTTGAGAATCTTCAAATTCGTCATCGAGTTCGTCCAAACCTGCACTTGAGGCTTCATCCTCTTCATCATCCTCATTGGTGCCTTCAATGTAAAATAACTTCTTTTTGCCTTCAATGTAAAATAACTTCTTTTCAGCATAGTGATGTCCTTTGCTACATTTGCTATCACAGCCAAAACACAAATCTTTTGCACGCTTCTCTTCATTCTGTTGAGGGGTCAATCGGGTAGGCTGAGGAAATAATGGTGTTGGGAAAGTGCGTTCAAGGACATTAGTGAAAGGTCTTAGTTTGAGAAGAAGCTCTTTTTCCTCTGCCATGTGTGCCCGGAGAACCACACCCCTTTGTGTGAGCACAAACCCATAGGAGCACCAAACCCTTTGTTGAGCACCAACCTAGCTGCTATGTGTGAGCACAAACCCACAGGAGCACCAACCCCTTTGTTGAGCACCAACCTAGCTACTATTCATGATCACCAACCCACAAGAGCACCAAACCCTTTGTCGAGCACCAACCCAGCAACAATTCATGAGCACCAACCCATAGGAGCACTAACCCCTTTGTCGGGTACCAACCCAACAACAATTTGTGAGCACCAACCCATAGGAACACCAACCCCTTTGTGTATAACATACACCTATCTCTCAATGTTGCTATCTCAAGAAATGATAGATCAATACAATATCTCTTTCCTCTCTCTCATCTTTTCTCTTCTAAGCTAGATATAACAAATACAAATCATATTCATCTCTCATAATTGCTCTTCTAAGCTAGATATTACAATATCAAATCAACCTCTATCTCTCATAATACAAATGGCTTCTCAAGCCTTTATTTATAGGTTTCCAAATGACCTTTGTCCTTCCCCCTTTGTGACATTTCAATCCTCATGGATAATTGCACCAAACTTGTATGACCCTTCATATTCAAGCTTTTGAAAAGTCATGTGGTGACCCTTCATGACCAAAAACGTCCTTCCATTTTTTGTCCTCATCTTGGTGACTTTTCATATTCCTTAAAGTGTTCCTTCATGAGAAATTTCACCCTTTCTCTTTTGTCTTCACTTGGTGACTCTTGAAATTTCCCAAGATGACTCTTCATGGGAAAATGTGTCCCATCCTTCTTTTCTCTTTACCCCGTGGCTCTTTGACTTCTCCATGGGCCCTTCTTTTGTCTCATATGCAACCAAAAATATATTTATTAATATTAAATAAATATTAACTCACATATTCCAAGATATTTCTATTACAAACAAATATTAAATGCAATGGGGCCTTTATCACCAATAATACTAGACCTTTGACATCAATGACAATATTTACAACACTATCAGGGATGCTAACTTAGGATCTTATCAAGATGACACAACTTCAAAGGCCTTAAAAAATAATTTAATGCTTAACTACCTCTTTCCAATCACTAAATATTCATTTTAGGACCTGAAACCATGTTTTAATTAATTTGCTGATGGGGAGCAATTCTCTATGCCTCAAAACTAATGGAGCCATGCCATTATATAGATTGAAAACTAATCACATTAATTGGTTTTCTTATAGATTTATGTTGATGAGATGGAACTTGCCAGATATTTGATCTCAGTTTGAAACTCAATCACTAACCTTTTGTCTACATTATGTCCTAAAAGACCTATTCTACATTTATGAATCTTCAGTAGCTCCCTTCAATCCTAAAATATAAATCTTGGTTCAATCTTAGGCTGTATTTAAACTCAAATTATTTTTATTTACTTGTCTCGACTAAAAAATGGCTCATCAACTTATATAAAAAATGTCCTAGGATTATCCTCTATTTATTGGCTATCAGAAACTAAATTGGATCAAAGACATTTAAAAATCTCACTCTATTATATCCTACTCATCTGAGTGAATGTTGATCATTAATATTCTACCAACTGAACATGCTTGTGCCACTTGTCATGTATGTATTTTCCCTCAATATTCACTAATTTATTTGTCCTTATATTCACCATTGATCTTGGATGCATGATTGAATGCACTTTATTAGTCTTCCTAGGTACATTAACCTATCAATCACCATTCACCATTAGATCTTTTATATGATTGAATGTGAATCATTGATCTAAATATTTGAAATCAAATGATTACTTCATGAGGACTCACTTTGATGTCCACATGCATGTATTTGACATCTACATGAACTTATTTTATGTTTGCATGACCAAAAATCTTTGATCCCAAATGGATGATTACTGATATTTAATTTGATGTTTACACAGACATCTTTGAGACATTTGAGAACCAAAGGTCATTTTTTGTCCTTGAATTTGACACTTGCAAGACCATCCTAGACCTTTTTAAATTTAAATGGATATTTTTTGTAGCCTAAAATTGATGTTTGCATATCCACCATTACCCTAATGGAACACAAATTCCCTAGGTCATTTCCTTTGGACTTTTTATATTAGACACTTTCCTAAAAGAATGACCCTTTGGGATTTTTTTCTAGGACTTTCTTTTAAAAATGACCTTTTGGGACTTTTGTTTAAGGAAACTTTTGTCAAATAAATGACCCTTCATAACTTTTGCTTGGCCCACTTTCCCAAATAAATTAACCTTTGGGAGTATTGTTTGGGTCACTTTGCTTGAAAAATGACCCATCAAGATTTTATTTTGGACACTTTGCTTGAAAATAACCCTTCAGGATTTTATTTTAGACCAATTTCCTAGAAAGATAACTTTCAAAACTTTTGCCTAGGACTTTCCTTGAAAAATGATCATTCAAGAGTTTTATTTTAGACAAAATGTCTGAAACAATCCCCAATACTTAGCCAAAAACCAAAAATAAATCTTCTGAAGGAAAGATTAGAAATTAGCTGAATAAAAGATCCAAAATATTTTAAGTTAGCAAAATAAAGACCCAAAATAATTTTCCAGAGGAAGGACTTATCCTAGAAAAATATTTTTCACTTAGCTTTTCCAAGGTTTGTATGTTCTTCTAAACTCATGCTTAAAATGCTACTTGATCCTTGAGGCCCAGAATGAAATATGAAAACCTAAAGCTTATGTAGAATTGTTTCATGACTTTGAGCTACTTGGCATCATCTTGAAGCCTACTCAAGAACCTTTTTTCTTTGCTTTGTAGACCTATAACTTAAAAGTTGACAAAATACAGTTTAAGTAAGATTAAAGTGTTTTAAAAGATTTTTACTCTACATTATCCCATTAATCCATTCATTAGATCCAAAAATCTATTCATTTATTCAACCATTGGACCACTCTCTCAACAAGAACCCTGATACAAGATTATCCAATCAAAACTTTGTATGTGGGTCAAAAAATTGCCCATAGTTTCTATAGGAGATGAAGGGATCATCAGTGTAGAAGGTGCCACATGTGAGGGACTCATTAGTGGAGAAGGATCCATGGGTAAGGGAAGTTACATGGGTGAGGGACTCATAAGTGAAGGAATAGTAGGTGAAGAAGGAATCATAGGATGAGATGGAACCACATGAGGTGGAACCTTGGGTGAAGAAGGGGGATCCTTCTTGTGAGAATGACCTATGGGAGGAATGGTAGAAGGTGTACGAATGGTTAGGAGGTGATTCTTCAGATGCTATTGAAGTATGAAAGAATGATGAATGTGATGTGTACCATTCTAATGTCAAACATAATATACCTCTCCATACTTAGGAAGATACTCAAGTAATACTCTTTGGGGGGGTATAGGATTATCTAAGGGATGAGGATTAGTGGGATGTAAGGTGTTAATATATTATCACAACTTATGATAATGTGTGGATGAATGATTATTTTTATTTTAGAAGCAACATATATTCCTGTGAGTAGTCTTGGTAGGTGTAATCATAAGAAGTGTAACAAAAGATGAAGGAGTTTGGTATAGGGAATGATTTTTAGTCTAGTGACTAGGAACTTTATGAATTTCATAATTATTAGTGTAGGTTTTTATTTTTCCCTATTTTTTAATTAGGGAAATTGTTTTTCTTGTGCATGCATGGAGTTTTCCTACATTTGTGGGACAGGCTAGCGTATGTGGAGGTATGTGTCATAGATGTGTCATAGGTGTCATAAGAATGTCATAAGTAACTCACTTTATGGGAGTTACTTCTCTATTCCTAGCACCTTGTCACCACCTTTCATGGAGGAGTTACAGTCTATTCTTGGGGTGCCTTGTCCACTTTTTGTGGAGTTACTTACGTACTCTCTTATATGTATTCCTCACTTTGGCCATCTCATGTTAATCATATTTTGGTTTTCTATATTTTTTCTTGTGCAATTTAGCTTCTTGTATAATTTCAAATTGCTTTAGCATCTATGTGGTGTGCAATTGCTTCATCTCATGTGATCACGTCTCCATTACATTTGCATTATCCAAAATTTGGCAACAACTTTGATATGGTATCAGAGCCACTTTGGTAATTGTGTGTCTGGTTATGCTATTCTAAAATTCTTACTTTGCTTTCTTAGTAGTTTCTTTTGTTTCTTAACTCCATTGTTTTGGTAGAGTTTTTTGAAAACTCATGCAAATCCATACGAAAACTTGTTCAAAAAATTACTTTTGAGTTAGAATTTGCCAAGACATCTTGTCTAGATCTATTGTGGCTTTAGCAAAGGCAAAATAATTTCATTTCTTTTGGTCATTCTATAGGAAAAAGATAAGATTTATGCTATCTGGTTTGCTTCTTAGATGTTGGAGGGGCTGACTTTGTTGCAAGCTGTTGGGCGCCATTGTTGTGAGCAAAGGGAGGAGTAACACTTCACTCATTCAATCTAGGCGTAGCTTCTACAGCTCTGTGCCAACCTTCTTTTGGTCTACACCAAGCTTCTGGAACTCCATGCCAAGTAGCAGCAACAATCTGTCCAGCATGCCAAGTAGTTGCAGTAGTCCTTTCTATAGCCATGCCATCAGCTGTATGGTGCCCAATGTCTAGCAAAGTCAGGTCTATTTTTTTTTGAAAATGGTGCATTTTTTTGGTCTTTTTCTGCCCAAACCTGTTGTGCATTGAAGTCTGTAGACTGTTTAACCTTTTCTTTCCCATTAAATTAAAAATGTGCCCTTGTTTTTGGAGAAAACATTCTGCCACATTTGCTATTCATTTGTTTTTTCTGCTAGTGCTTTTTTTTTTATAAAAAAAAATGGCACCCCTTCCTTGCTTGGCGTCCCATGTGGCAACTTGAACTGGGCATTGATAATTTATTTTCTAAATGTTTTCTAACTTTAATCACTTCATAGTGTCATTTAGTATGCTGGAAAACAAGTAAGTTGAAAACAATTTTAAAAAGAGCAATTTAGAGGTTTTTTAAAAACTTGTATCTTCAACCTACGAAGACGAAGAGTGAGGCCCAGGTTGGTAGGAGGCCAATTCCCCCTCAAAAAAACCTCATTTAGATTACTAATTTCGTGATAAATCCAAAAAGTGGTTGGAATGCCACTTTCTCTCTCAAAACAGGCATTTTTAAAATGTTTTAGTGCTTTTTTTTGCAAAAACACTAATTTACGAGAAAATTGAACCTTTAATATCTTGCAAACGATAGCTCAAATTTGGGTGCCATTTTTTGCAAAAGTGTTTATAATTAAATTATCCATAGTTTAGGCTTGTTATTTATCAAAAACACATTAGTTTATTAAGTGCCAAAAATTTGGGTCTCTCGGGACGCATTTTTGGCTAAGTCTGACGTCCTATTTGCTTAAGTCTTGTACTGATTTCTCTAAGACACATTCTCAGCTGATCCAGACATCTTTTGAGCATGCACTTTCATATTTGGGGGGGGGATAAATATTTTGAGGGGGAGTGATTGATTTTCATAACTTACAAATCTTTGCTTTCATAATTTCACAACTTGCAATGAACACAACTTCACCTAAATTCAGCTTAAAATGGATTCTTTTCAATTTAAACCACTAACACCCTTCAACTATCATTAATGGAAGGTTAAAATGTCAATCATTCTTAGAAGCAAAGGGTTTTATAGGATCACCATGGGTACTAAAGTAGAACCCAACATTGATGCTAAAAAAGTCAAGTGGTACAACCATAGTGATGAAGCCTATAGATTACTGAGCTTGTCTATGTCTCTAGAACTTCTCTTCTATTTAGAATCCTCAAAGACTCCCAATGACATATGAGACACCTTATAAAACTTATTTGGGAAGCTTGATGAGATGAGAGGTCATGAGCTCGAAAATGAACTCATAAGTCTAAGTCCTAGCAACTTTGACACCCTACAGGACTTCTTCACTAAGTTTAAGGCCCTTAGATTGCAATTGAAAGAATGTGGGATAGAGAAGAAAGATAATCAACTCATCTTTTTTATTCTTGAAAAGTTAGGTCCAAGCTATCCAGTCTTTATCTCCACTTTCCATGCCACAAAAAGTACCCTTGGCACTACATGGAAATTGCCTTCTTTGGATTCATTCATTGCCAACTTGACTAGGGAGCAAGATAAGCTAATTCAAATGGTCACAATGAAGTCTACTCAAACCTAAGCTTTGATAGCTAGAAATGGTAAGGATAAGACTTCAACAAAGGAGAAGAAGAAAAAGAACAAGGACCAGGAGAAGAAAGAAAACACCAATCTTGCCAAAAACAACACTGAGTCTTCATCCTCCAATGCTAAACCTAAGAAGGAGAAGGTTAAGTGTGCCTATTGTAAAAATATAGGGCATGATGAACACAAATGCATGAAGAAACAAATAGATCACCTAACTCATCTTCTAGAGAAGAACAACATAGGTGTTCCTGAGTCCATCAAGCAAAATTCATCTACCCAAGATTCTACCAAGGCAAAAGGCAAGGGTAAGGAGAAAGAAAAGGGCAAGGCCCTTGTAGCTGATATAGCTTCTACATCATCATGGATCATTGATTCAGGTGCTTCTCACCACATGGGCTCTTCACTAGTTGAGTTTTCATCTTTAGAGCCTTGTAGCATGACTTCAATTAGTTTGGGTGATGACACATCAGTTTCTATTGTAGGGGAGGGTCAATTGAAATGGAAGGAGGAATATTCAATAATATTTTAAGTGTTCCTTCTCTTTCATCCAATCTCCTATCAGTGTACCAAATCACTCACATTGGTCAAGGCATGAGAGTTGAGTTTTCACCAGATTCAGTGGCTATCAAGGTGTTGCATAGTGATACTACAGTGGCAGTGGGTAGGGCATACCACCAAGCAAAGTTATACACCTTCTCACATTTTGCATCAGATTCTTCTCCAATAGCATTGCTGACTCATTCAGATGGAGTTAGCAAATTGTGGCATGAGTAGTTTGGCCACCTTAACTATTGCTATCTTGAGAAACTTTACAAAAATGACATGGTCATTGGCTTGCCTCGTGTCCAATTCTCAAAAGGAATTTGTGAGGGGTGTTCACTTGGGAAGCATCCTGAAGCAAAATTTGACAAAAGCAAAGCTTGGAGGGCTTCAAAACATTTGGAGTTAGTCCACAGTGATGTATCGAGACCCTTTCTCAAACCATCTTTCACAAGGGCCAAGTACATCCTCACTTTCATTGATGATTTCTCTAGGTACACTTGGATGTATTTTCTCAAACAAAAGTTTGAAGTGTTTGAAAAATTTCTAGACTTTAAGGCTCTTGTTGAGAAATAGAGTGATAAATCTATCAAGGTTCTTCAAACTAATAATGGAGGAGAGTATGTCACCAATAGGTTTGAGTAATTGTGCACCATAGAGGGGATTGATTTGCAGTGCACAATCACTTACATTCCTTCATAGAATGGGGTTGCAGAACACAAAAATAGGCTCTTTAAAGAGATGGGTAGCTATATGATTCACTCCAAATCCTTAGCACCATAGTACTGGGTGAAAGCCATCAATTGTGCTTACTACATTCAAAATAGGGTTCCTCACAAAGCTTTGAAAGGGATAACACCCTTTGAAGCTTGGCATAGAAAGAAACCTGATGTTGAGCACGTTAGGGTTTTCAAATCCCCAGCCATGGCCCACATTCTGAAGAAGAAATGCAAATCTATGGAATGTTAGTCCAAGCCTTGCATCTTTGTAAGATATCTGGATGGTATTAAGGGATATCACCTTCTAAATCTAGTCACTCATGAGTTGTTCATCAAGAGAAGTGTTCATTTTTAGGAGAGTCCTAGAGACTCAACACTTGACACTTCTTCTCCCTCATCAGATCTACTTTTTCATGATGATTCCTCATCAGATTCAGATTAGCCACAATAGGTTCTTGAGCTAGAGACATCTTCTTCTTTGAGTTCAGACAACAAGGATAGTGATGCAGAGTCATCCACCTCTAGTCAGTCAGAGGATGAGGAGATATCACTTGACTCACCCAATTTTGGGCCACTTTGGGCTAGACAAACACTTGAGAGTGTTAGCACTTGGGCAGGAGATCTTGCAGATGACAAACATATTAGGGATGATTTTCAGAGAGATCCACATGCCTTTTTTGCTTTAGTTTTGGATCCATAGACTTTTTGAGAGGTATCTGAGGTACCTGAGTGGGATAGTGCTATGGAGGAATACTATTCTTCCTTAATCAAAAATCACACTTGGGATTTGACTTCACTTCCTAAGGGAAGAAAGATGGTTTGATGTAGGTGGATATATCATACCAAGTTTGCAGTAGATGGGTCGTTTGATAAGTATAAGGCACGATTGGTAGCCAAGGGTTTCTCACAGGTGGTAGGTGTTGACTACTCAAAAACCTTTGCACCCATTGCAAAGATGAATCTTATCTGACTCACCTTGGCTATTGCCACAACACATGGTTGGGATGTGCATTAGATGGATGTGAAGAGTGCCTTTCTTCATGGAGACCTAGAGGAGGAGATCTACATGGAGCAGTCACCAAGATTTGTTCAGGATTCTTCCTTAGTATGTAGACTTAGGAAATCTATCTATGGCCTCAAACAGGCCCATCAGGCTTGGTATGCCAAGATGGATTCCTTCCTTCTCATAGCAGGTTTCACTAGGTGCCATTCTGATCCCAATGTCTACTTCTTATGGCAGGATGATTTGCTCCTAATTCTGGTTCTATATGTTGATGACCTTTTGATCACTGGGAGCTCTTCATCAGTTATTATACCAGTGAAGGCATCTCTCTAAGATAGATTTGACATGATAGACTTGGGTTTGTTGCACTACTTCCTTGGCATTGAGATCTCAAATTCAAATTCAAGGATTTCTCTTGCACAGCCTAAGTATGCTCTTGACTTATTGGTTCAGTTTCACATGGCTAATTGCAAGCCATATCCAACTCCCTTTCTATTAGGAGTCAAGCTTGAGGCTAACTATTCTTCACCATTGGTTGATGCCACTCGATATCGACAACTTGTTGGTAGTCTCATCTACTTAACTCACACCAGGCCTGACATATCATATACAGTGGGACTTGTCTCTAGATTCATGCAGGAACCTCATGAGTGCATTAAAAAGTAGCTAAGAGGATCTTGCATTACATACAGGGTTCACATAGATATGGTATTCATTATAGATTTGGCATAGAGGTTGACTTGGTTGGATATATAGATTCAGACTGGGTTGGTGATTCACAGACTCATAAGTCCACTTTTGGTTATGGTTTCTCTCTAGCTTTTGGTCCTATTAGTTGGTCTAGCAAGAAGCAGAATGCTATTGCTATATCATCCATAGAGGTAGAGTACATAGGAGCTATTAATACAGTTCTGAGATTATTTGTCTTTAGAGGATACTTTTTGAGTTTGGCATTCCTATCAGGTAGCCCACCATCATTTACTGTGACAACCAGAGTACCATTCAAATTTGCAAGAATCCAGTTCAACACTAGCGGACCAAGCACATAGAGATTCACATGCATTTAATTTGGGACCTTATTTATAGTTAGGTCATTGACTTGATATTTTGCTAGTCTTCAGAGTAGGTTGCAGACATCTTCAACAAACCTTTCACTGAGAGCAAGTTCATTCATCTATGAGCTCTTCTTGGGGGGCCACTAGCCTCCTCTTTCTTTTATGTCTCTCTTTTGGGGGGGGGGGAATTTTTTCCTATGGGTTTTCTCCTTTTCTCTATCTTATGGGAGATTACATTTGTACATGGGTACCTCATCAGGCCTTGTTGCTGGGACCCATTTTATATTTCCACATTGCCCACCTAAGCTGTGCTTATAGGGGGTATTAGTGTAGGTTTTTATTTTTCCCTATTTTTTTATTAGGGAAATTGTTTTTCTTGTGCATACATGGAGTTTTCCTACATTTGTGGGATAGGCTAGCTTATGTGGAGGTGTGTGTCATAGATGTGTCATAGGTGTCATAAGTAACTCCCTTGATGGGAGTTACTTCTCTATTCTTAGCACCTTGTCACCACCTTTCATGGAGGAGTTATAGTCTATTTTTGGGGTGCCTTGTCCACCTTTTGTGGAGGAGTTACTTACGTACTCTCCTATATGTATTCCTCACTTTGGCCATCTCATGTTAATCAAATTTTGGTTTTCTCCATTTTTTCTTATGCAATTTAGCTTCTTGTATAATTTCAAATTGCTTTAGCATCTATGTGGTGTGCACTTGCTTCATCTCGTGTGATCACGTCTCCATTGCATTTGCATTATCCAGATTTTGGCAACAACTTTGATAATAATAAGGCTTCTCAACCCATTCGATGGATGAAGGATCTAGCTATGGTAAAGGGAGAAAACCATCACAAAGAGAAGGTGGCTTTAATGGAGAGATTATACGAGACTCAAATGAATGAGAAATAGGATTGGAAGTAAGAAGAGACTTAGCTAAAGTGGGATTGCGAATGGGATCCAAACTAGGCTCTATTGATGGAGGGGTGGGGTCCATTAAAGGCTAAAAGAGACTCACACACATCTTAAGGATAATTAGGATATAGGGGTCATGATATCTAGTAAAACTATAGGTACCAATCATAGCATGATCCATAAGCATATTGCTATGAGGTTCTTCAAAAATTAGAGGTGTCCCCATATCTGTCCTATAATAAAGAGGAAAATTATTAAAATTGAGAATGATATAAGATGGAAAACAAGAACATATACTAAAATATTGAAGGAAATATGAATGATAATGAATAATCTCAGCATCTTGGGCCTAAACTAGACATCCTAATAATGGATCATCTAATGTATAACCATCATCATAATCAGGTGTATGAAGATGAATGGTGTAGGTAAGGATGACCTTGTCATCTAATGTGGTGTGATGAATGGAATGGTGACTCTTAGATAAGATAATGAGGATGTAATCACAAGGTGGTTGATGAGAATGAGATTTCAAATTAGGAAGACAATAAATGAGATGAGGTGAGATATCAAATGTTTTAATCTTGAGATTGATCTCATTAGGCTCATCATCATCAAAATCTAAGAGGTTAGGGGGTATATTCCCATTGAGTTTGGGATGATCATTGTAACCTCAGGTGGAATTGATATAAAAATTAAATCATTTAGATTCATGAAATAAAATACTTGGTAAGGGTTTAAGGGTAGAAATCTTGAATACACCATGGTCTTGTAATTATGTAAAATTCTAAGGATTAGTGTCACCCTGAATCCTATAGATGGATCCATTGTGAGGGAATTTAATACATTGGTAAGTAGAAGAGGCAATTGATCTCATACAATGAGTCCATTATCTACCAAGAAATTTTTTTAAGATAGAGGAAAATTAAATATCATCACCTTCATGTGAATGGTGATAGGTGGGATAGTAATGTGGAGCCACACATAACCTAAAGGATAAATTTACCTTCTATCATAACCTTGACATGTTTTGTGTGTGGAATTAATAGTGCATTCAAAATATCCAAGGGTTTTGATAAAATTGAGAGAGGCAACACAAGTTATATAACCTTCATCAATCAAGGCATGCTTGACTTGGATATCACCAATTTGGACATTGATAAATAGAGGAGTATCATTCGCATGAATTAGAATATCATCATGGATCATATAAGTAATGGGGAATTTTATGAAAACAAAAGTGTCCATTATTTCATCAATATGTATGGACATTTCATCATACTATTGCAAAATTCTATCTTCTTATCTAGATAAGGTGGCTTCACGTCTTGTTAGGGGAGGATGAGGGATGTTAATTTAGAATAAATTTTACATAAAAAAATTATAATTATGCATATATATCCTCATAAGTTTGATAAATGGGATTTGAGATGAGAGATTAGTGAGTTTCATGATAGAATCCCACTCATCATAACACATAAGGAGATTGTTGGAAATAGGTGTATAGTGTTGAAGGAGGTCCTTAGAAGGAGGAGCCAAAGTATGTGTGAATTTATGTTGATGAGATGTAGAAGGTTTAATAAGAGGACAAGTTTGTATATTATGTTGAGAAGATGGAGCAGTTGATGTAGATTGGGTATGAGATAGATTAGAAGAAGTGCTGATAGAATTTTGAGTGTCATTGGTATCAAGTGAAGAAGATAGAGGGATGATACATATAGTATGGGAAGTTTTATCCATAAGAACTATTGGAATAAGTTCATAAAAAGATATAAGGTCATCTTGACCCAACTCAATTAAGTGAGTTAGAGAAGAATCTTAGATAACATGAAATATGCAAGATAATGGAGCGGTGTAGATGGGTTGAGGATAAATGAAAGTAACCACCCTTCTCATGTTAGTCATATTAACCACATTTTCTTTGGGAGTCAATTTAATAAGATTTTCAACATTATTGGTATAATGGGTAGGCTTTTCTTGGGTGTCTTGGTGATTTGGAAGAGGATCTTTATAGATGGCCAAATGAGCATTTTCTTGATTCAAATCTTGAGATTTAGTTTATGTTGCATTGGATTTGAACGTAATGTCATAGGCTTGTTGGCATTAATGAATGATAAAATCATGATCAAAATTGGGACCAAGAAGGAAATCCATAGCCAAATTATGAATCTACCTATAGGTATCATGAGGATGACCCCAACTAATGTGAAACCAACAAAATTTATTGGGATCATATCAATATTTCAAAGGATGAGTAAGATCAAATTATCATGGGTAGAGGCCTTGGTAGATGTTTTACTAATTCTACTAAGGATAAAGGTTTGTGAACCTTGATGTTATTAGTTAAAGATAAATTAGGATTGGTAAAGTGGTTAGGAGGGGAATCTTGTTCTAAAGTTTGGTTAGGAATAACAACTTGAATAGTGTGGATTGTATTATAAGAGTCCATGACACCATCATTCGTAGCATGATGATTCTTGTTATTAAGTAACATGCGAGTACCCATGAAAGGTTTTGGAAATATGATTTTAATTGATGTCAAAAGGGAGATTATGGGTTTCATTGATGCTTAAGGATAATTATGTTGATTTTAAGATGTGTAAGGAATCCTATCATAGGTCAAGAATGATTGGAATGCTAGTGTGCATGATTGGAATCCATTCAGTTCTTCACATTGATCATCTAGACATTTTGGGTCTATGATAGAAAATATGACAAGTCATTTTGCTAATGCCACCATTATCACATGTGGATGAGTCTAGGGGAGTTAGTCATATGGTTGTGATCACATTATTCCCTAGTTGTTATGTTCCATATTTGATGAAGCATAGTTGAAGTTATAGGGATGAAAAGTTGGTTACTAAGACATAATTCACTATGTTTTTATACTTAGCCAAATTTGTAAAAGGGATAAATAGATCCAAGTAATCATATTGATGAGGTTATCACTTACACAAATGGAGGTGTTATGATAAAGTGATCACATGGGTCTACTCATTTTTCTACCTAGTTTATATGTGCTAAATATCATGGCATGTGATGTAGCATGATAAAAGATATGCTTGAGTAAAGTAGGGCTCCAAGGCATTTTGATAGTGTTTTCCAACACAGTCAAATTTATTATTTGTAAGAAAAATCTCAAAAGAATTTTTATGATGTCATGTCTTTCATGTATGAAGGATTCAAGAGCAATTGGATATATGGATGGAATCCCCTATTTAAGAGGATTATATGTACTAATTTATAGGTCATGCGACTAAACACAACAAAAATTATGCTAGGCCAAAGTTAACCTTCCAAGCATAATTGAGATGGTCTCCATACTTATAAAAATATGCATAAGGTCATGTAAAGTTTTCATGATTTTACAAATCTCATATATCGACATTTACAAAAGAAATATATGGTAGATATATTATGGGTTTTTCATGAACATCTTGAATATATGAAGTATAGGATTAATTGAGAAGGAATGAGCTCACAATTGAATTATCTTTGCTCTTAGACTAGATAGGGTTTCTTAGTAAAACCCTATGGGTTTAAGTCATGGCATCAATAGGTACTTTCTATTTTGATGGTGACTAGCTATATCTTGGACTTGGTAGCTTAAGTTATAACTTAAGCCTTTATCATCATTATGAAACTAGCCCCTTGACCTAGTAATCCCTGACTCAAGTAGTGTTTAAAGGACTTAATATTTCCTAAGTCTTAGAATTTATATTATGTATATGCTTGATCAATGGCCCATGATTCATTATACATAAATGATCTAGTAGAGTGAAACAAAGTCAAATTGTCAAAAGGTGCTCCAAGTGAACACACTAATGTTAAGCATCACAAGCACATGAGTATGTTAGATAGAGGACCAATGCAAGTGAGTCTATCAAATTTAATGATTGATCTTGTTAGAATATCTAATAGTGTGTGAGTGATCATGTAAAATATATCTAATGGAGTGAATGGACTCAAATGTTATAAAGTGTTTGATGTTTATTGACATAGTGAGAAGTTAAAGACTGAGTAGGTTTGAGAAGATTGATGAAGTGAAAGTGATCCAAATATGTAGGAAGCAACGAGGTGAGGTCAAAATTTTGAATTTTAATGAACAAGTCAAGTTAAATGTCATGCATCTTTAGAGATCAAATGATGTACATGAGCTAGGATTTAGAGATCAAATGCACACATTTTAAAGTTGAGCTATTTGAATATGGACCATCAGATCATGGTGATAAAGGAAAGATCAATGAATAACATTTTAATTCATGCCTAGACAAATGGTTAGTTGTAAGAACACATAGTAACTTGTGTATAAGATCTATATCTTGACATAGATAACAAGATTGATCAATCTAACTGATCAAATATACATTAATGAGCCTATGCATCAAAATTTGAGTCTAATAGATGTTATAGATAGTAAAGATACCTAAAATTATGTAATGAAATTACTTCAAGAATTAAGTATAATAGAATAATTATATCCAAATATGACTAAAATATATCCAAATATATGATAATAGACAAGCCACTTCAAGGGAGCAACCTCCACAAGCTTTAATAAGAGCAGAATTCACAATATGATGATAAATGATTACCCACTACCTCCTATATATAGTCTAACTAGGCCATAGTTACTCCATAGTCTGACCTACTAATCTAAGGAAAGCATAGATAAATGTAATATAATGTCAAAGAGGGATAAGTAAGCCACAAGTTGGCTAGTACTATCCTCATACATGTGATAGGTTAGGGGCGTAGCATGCCCTTCCCCTTCAAACTAACATTGTCCTCAATGTTGAACAACTATGGATATTGTTGCAAAAATTCTTCACCTTCCCAAGTTGCATCTTCACTACTTTGGTTTTTCCACTTGATCAAATATTCCTTAATCTCTCTGTTTCTCAACCTCTTAGTATGTGTTTGGAGGATCTTCTTTGGTTCCAAAATGACTCGTCCTTCTTCATCTAGTTCTGGGAGCTCTGTCTAAATAGAAACTTTCTATCCAATGACCTTCTTCAAACAAGAAACATGAAATACTGGGTGTATGTGAGATGAATGAGGTAACTCATGCTTGTAAGCCACACTTCCAATTTTTTGTAGAACTTGATAAGGGCCATAATACTTTGGAGCAAGTTTGTTGTCCTTTTTCTGTTACTTCAAGGACATCTGCTTGTAAGGTTGCAAATGAATAAATACCCAGTCAGTCACCTCAAAATTTTGCTCACTCTAGTGTTGATCTACTTATTGCTTCATCATATTTTGTGCCAAGGCCAAATTCTCTCTCAAACTAGCCAAAACCTCTTGTTGATGTTGAATGTGCTCTTCCACATCTCAAACCTTGGTGTGCACCTTTAATGAAGAAGTGATGGAAGTTAGTTGGTAACCATATAGTGATAGAAATGGAGACATTTTAGAAGAGGTATGGAAAGATGTGTTATACCACCATTCTACAAGTGGTAGCCATTTAATCCAATGTTCTTGTGTATCTGATACAAAACAATGGAGATACCCCTCTAAACATTTGTTAACCACTTCAGTTTGTCCATCAGATTGGGGGTGGTAAGATGAGCTATGAGCTAGCTGAGTACCCAAACAAGAAAATAGTTCAGTCCAAAAATTACTAGTGAAAATAGGATCATGATCACTTACAATTATTTTTGGGGTTCCATGTAATTTGAGAACTGCTTCCATAAAAATAGCCGTGACTATTCTTGCTAAAAATGGGTGTGAGAGAGCACAAAAATGGGCATATTTTGTAAGCCTATCCACAATGACCAAAATAACATTATTACCTTCAGAATAAGGCAACCTAGTGATGAAATCCATGGAAACCTCCTCCCACCTTTGACTAGGAATTGCTAATGGTTGTAACAAACCTGGGGTCTTAACTATTTCACCTTTTTTTTTATTGGCATATCATGCATTTTTCCACAAAATTTTGTACATCTCCCTTGAGTCCTTCCAAAAATAATTCTTTCTTAATTCTATGATAAGTTTTCAAGAACCCTGAGTGTCCCCCAAGTGGAGATGCATGCAACTCTGTAAGAATCTTATGCTTAAGCTCTAAAGTTTTTCACAAGTATAACCTACCCTTATACCATAGGACATTACCTTTCCATTAAAATTTGTTAGAGGATAAATTACCTTGCTGGAGATTCTGAATCAGAACCTGTGTATCCTTGTCTTGCTCCCATTCTAACCTAGCTTCATCCACCCAATCTGCTTGCAATATGGACATTGCATAAAGTAATGCTTCTGTGGATGCATCCCATCTAGATAGTGCATCTACTACTACACTATCTTTACCCTTATTGTAGATGATTTCAAAATCATAACCCAACATTTTGGTTACCCATTTTTTTTGTTCCTCAAATGATAATCTTTGCTCCAAAAAGTATTTGAGACTATCATGATCCGTTTTCACCTTAAAGTGTCTACCCATCAGATAAGGCCTCCATTATTTAACTGCATGAAGAATAGCCATCATTTCTTTCTCATAGATAGGTTTTTTTTAGATTCTTACATTTGAATTAATGACTTTCAAATGCAATGGGTCTTCCTTCCTGCATTAGTACTACCCCCAATCCAGACCTAGAAGCATCACATTCAATAGTGAATGTTTGTGAGAAGTCTGGAGTAGCCAAAACTGGAGTGGCGCACATAGCTACTTTTCATTTCTCAAATGCTTTGGTGGCATCATAATTCCATTGGAAAGCATCCTTCTTTAGCAATGTAGTGAGTGGAGCTGCTATGTTGCCATAACCTTTCACAAATCTTCTATAGTAACCTATTAGTCCAAGAGAACCTCAAAGCTTTTTGAGAGTTTTTGGCATGGGCCATTCCATTATCACTTTGATCTTCTGAGGATCAACTTTGACCCCTTCATGGCAAACAATGTGACCAAGGCACTCTACCTCCTGTACTCCAAAAGCACATTTAGATGGCTTTGCATAAAGTTGGTGCTTCTCCAAAACTATCAACACCTGTTTCACATGTTGCAGATGTGCTTCCCATGTCTGAATATAAATCAATATTTCATCAAAGAAAAATAGCACAAACTTCCTTAAAAAAAGCCTAAAAATAGTGTTCATCAAGCTCTAAAAAGTAGATGGTGCATTTGTAAGACCAAAGGGAATTACCAAAAACTCATAATGGCCCTCATGTGTTCTAAAAGTAGTTTTATGAACATCTTCATCCTTGATTCTAATTTGATGGTACCCCGAGCGAAGATCCAGTTTTGTGAAATAATTAGCACCATGCAACTCATCAAGTAAATCATCAATTACTAGAATAGGAAACTTATCTTTGATGGTGTACTTGTTGAGTTCCCTATAATTTGGGCACATCCTCCATGTGTCATCCTTCTTTTGCACCATGACCACTGGTAATGAATATGCACTTTGGCTATGCTTGATGATCCCTGCCTCTAACATCTCAGGGACCATCTTTTCAGATTCACTCTTTTGTGCATATGGATATCTATATGGTCTGATATTTGGTGGTTGACTACCTGGAATTAGTTGAATGGCATGATCATGTTCTCTTTTTGGTGGTAGTCCTTTTGGCATGGCCCCAAAAATAGATGAGTGGTCTTCAAGAATTATTTGTAGATCAGGATGTGTAGATACCTTTGGGGGTTGAACATCTATGGAGCATAATCGTATAATAATTCTCTCTACCCCCTTTTTTAGCATCTTGGTCATCTGATGTGAACTAACCAATTGTGGAGATTTTGCATGTAATCCATGTAGTTCAATTTTCTTACCTTTAGAATGAAAGTGCATGAATAGTTCTTGGAAGTTCATCTCAATTGTACCTAAGGTTGTGAGCCATTGGACTCCCAAAATAATGTCTGTGTTACCCATGGGAATAGCAAACATAGGAGAGTCAATATTGTACCCACCCATAATAAGCTTAATACTATGGTATTTGCCTAAATAATTAATTGTGCCACCATTTGCAATCATGACCTAAAATTCTAGTGCTAGGTAGATGAAACAATTCAATCAAGTGGCCAACTTATGGTTTATAAAGTTATGTGTGCTCCCTGAATCAATCAACACTATCACCTTCTGTTTCTTGAGGAAACCCACCACCTTAAGATTTTGTGGAGTGTTAATACCTGTAAGTGCATGACAAGAGACTGTAGGTTGGGAATCTTCAGGTACCTCCTTTATATCTTCCTCATCATCATTGGAGGCATCATCTGCTTCTTCATCTTCATTTGGTCCCTTAATGTAGAATAAATTCTTCTCATCACATCTATGTCCTTTACTCCACTTGCTATCACAACCAAAACATAATCCTTTTGTACGCTTTTCTTCAATTTGGTGAGGGGTCAATCTAGTAGGTGGAGGAAATGTTGATGATGATATGCTATGATCTTTAAAGTGAGTGAATGGCTACTTATTATTGGCTATGAATTTTTCCTCAGCTCTACGTGTTAGGATAATAGATTTAGAAATATTAAGTGGATTAAACATGTGTACCTCATGTTGAATGTGGTCTTTGAGTCCACCCAAAAATAGGTCATTCAAGTTTGCATCAGAAATTGTCTCCACACATAAGGATAGGTTCTGAAAATGATGAATATAATCCTTGATGGAGCTAGTTTGTCACAATTTTGCCAGTTGGCTGAAGTAATTATCTGTCACACTATTACCATAGTGTAATTGTAGCTGCTCTGTAAAAATTGACCAGGTGACATTGAGACTCATCTTTTTCTTTTGAGCACACAACCATTGATACCAAATGAATTGATTAGGTTCAAGATATAAGGATGCCATGGTAACCTTCTATCCACTTGGAATTTGATGTAGGTCAAAAAAACTCTCCATTTGGTTGAGCCAATTGAGTGGATCTTTTCCATCAAATTTGTGCATATCCACTTTAGGTAATAGGTTCTTCTGTGGCCATGGAGTTGAGTTTGAAGTAGACTGGTTAGGAAAACCACCCTAGTGGGTTTGTGAAATAGAGTTAGCTTGATGATTTTATTGATTAGTGTTCAAAGCCATCATGATATATCCCAAACTATCTTGTATGGATTGCATATTAGATTGTATGTCTTGCACCTCACTCTGAATGCCTTGCACACTATAGTCAAGCTGGCTCACTTTGTCATCTATGTTAGAAAACCCTGGTACAAAGGGTCTATTACACCCCCCTTTGAATCCATCTCATCCTTGTTAGAAGTTTTTCCTAGAGTTTCAGCACCCTTTCATTGGCCTCGAGTTTGTGGCCCTACCATAAAAGGGTTTTACGATGTCGACCCTTATTGACACTTTTGACCCAACTTTGACCAAGAAATTTTGGAATTATTTCAGCCTCAATTAAAAATAAACAAAAAAAATGTAGACAAATTTTTCTAAGCTTTCCAAAAATGTAAACAACTCAGAAAAAATTCTTTGAATTATGCACGATAGAGCAATTTTATGAAAAACCATAAAATAGAGATAACTTTTGAAAAATAGATCCAAATGAGCTGAAATTTTAATGGAAGCTTAATGTGATGATTTCGCACCTCCAGTAAAACAATTTCAAAGAAATTTGCAACCATTTTTTTATATATCACAAAATTTAAAAATTTAGTGTTTCACCCACAAGATTGCCCAAATCATAGCTCTGATACCACTTGTAATGAAACTACTTCAAGAATTAAGTATAACAGCAGAATTATATCCAAATAGGACTCAAATATATCCAAATATATGATAATAGATAAGCCACTTCGAGAGGGAAACCTCCACAAGCTTCAATAAGAGCAAAATTCACAATATGATGATAAATAATTACCCACTACCTCCTATATATAGTCTAACTAGGCCATGATTACTCCATAGGCTGACCTAATAATTTATAGAAAACATAGATAAATGTAATATAATGTCAAAGAGGGATAAGTAAGCCATAAGTTGGCTAATAATATCCTCATACGTGTGATAGGTTAGGGGCATAGCAAATTATGGTGTGATGCATGGAATATTTTTCAAGGTGTCATGGTTTAGCCACCTCTCATAGATCTATTAGCTTTAGCCATTGTATAGGGCACTAATAGGTCAATCCTTTGGTGCAATGGAAACTGGTGGGCTAATATAATTAAGACATGGGAATTTATAATTTAGGTCATAATGAATTAAATTCCAATATTGATGTGATGTGCGTATAGTCTGAGTGTGAGCATAGAGAAGAAGAAAACCCTAGATAAATTATTTATATATAGAATATCTAGGACAAAGAAAATATTGCTAGAATGATTTCATTTTGATATGAAGCCAAGTTGAATATAGATAGAGGTAGAGATTAAAATCTAATGAAGTGTGTCAAAAAGTAAGTCATATAGACATAGAACTAGAGGAGGAAAAAAACAGCAGAGAGGAAGAAAGGCACAAAAAAATGTATAGAGTATGATCAGTTGCAGATTAGACCTATAATAAAGAACAAAGATCTAGATTGATGTATGAATGTAATTTATAAATTAGAGTTGTAGCTCCATAGAAAAGTTTGATATGTGGGTGCCATCAGATAAGCTAAGTGGGTGATCAGATTAGGGAGTCAGTGCTTCCTTAGAATTGGTGATTTTAAACTAGGGCATTGGTGTCTCCTTAAGTTCAGTGCCCTTAAAGGTGTAACCAATGAGGTTTTTCTAGTGAGGCTTTGACTATGAAACTAAACTAGAATAATAGATTCTGGTAGCTATTCTCACCATGGTTTTTCCCTTTGGGGTTTCCACATATACATCTGGTGTCATGCGTATTTTTGTGTGTGTAATATCTACATATTTTATTTGATTCACATACATATTTTAATCTACATTAAAAGTGTTTAAAGAAAAAGTTTTAATTTATATATTGATTCACCCCCTCTTAGTATCTAGTTGTGTTCTAACATTGGTATCAGAGCCAATGGTTCCTTTGAAATAAGTTTAATCAACTTAGGTAGATCTTGGAATAGTGAACATAATGGTTAGTCAATAAGGATCTTCATCAAATAAAATAGCTCTCTTTGATGGATCTAACTATGCATTCTAGAGCATAAGAATGGAAGCATACTTATCTCATTAGTGTTTAATATATGGATGTTTGTAGTAAATAGATATACAACCCCTATTATAACTCCTACTAATTAGGCTGACAAGAAGGCATATGAGAGCAATGTGAAGGAAAATAATGCTATTCTTTGTGGATTGTCAAACTTAGATTTTTTTAAATTGATGTAGTGTCAAAATTCTCAAGATATCTAGAACAAATTTAAGAGAATCTATGAAGGAGATGACAAGGTAAATCAGGACACGCTACAAACTTACAAAGGAAATTTTGAGAGTCTTAATATGAATGAAGAGGAAAATATTGAAGACTACCTCATTAGGGTAGATGAAATAGTCAATGCAATTAGAGGCTTTGGAGAAGAAATGAAAGAGTCAATCATTGTCAAAAAGGTTTTAAGATATTTGCCATCAAGATATGATTCTAAAATCTCTATAATAGAAGAAGCAAGAGATCTTGATATACTCACTCTTGATGAGTTACATGGGACCTTCACATCCTATGATATGAGAATGGGAAAGATAGACACCTTCAAGAAATAAGATACATTCAAAGTAGCCAAGAAAGCAAAGGAAGAAATATTAACATCTAAATCGAAGGAGACTATTGAAGAAGAAGCTAACTCTGTTAGAAGAATAAAGAGAGGATATGGAAAGTATAGAGGTAGGTTACCCTTAAAATGCTTTAACTATGGTAGGTTAGGACATTTTTTGCTAAATGACCTCATAATAAAAAAAGATAAATCTAAGCAAGTAGACAGTAGCAAAAAGGTAAAACCCTACTATCCCAAGAAGAAGAACTTCTTTAGAAATAATAAAGGTCTGTACATGAAAGAAGATAGTGACTCAATGGAAGATAGTGATAGTTTAAATGATGATTATGACTATGATTTTGTGGCTAGGGGAAATGAATCCTTATTCATGGTAGTAGGATCAACTTCTATAAATCTAAATCAAGATGAATTTGAATACTTGGATGAATAATAAGAAGGAGAAGTGGATCTAGAATGTGAGCTCATATGTGCTCTAGATGAGATTGGAAAGCTAAGAAAAGAGAACTCAAAACAAAATAATATTGGAGAAAAGGAAATTGAGAAAATATCTAAAAATCTTGAGTAATCTAATTAGATGATAATTAGCCTAAAGACACAAGTTGAAGAGGCTAAAATAATAAAATATGTAGTCAAAATGGAACTACAATCTAAATTTGATGAATGTGTGAAGGTTGAGGTATAAATAGTGGCTTTGAGAAAAGAATTTGAAAAATCCAAAGGTCAAATAAATAAAATTCTAAAGTTGATAGGAGGATTAGACATTGTTGATGAACTAATCAACTCCTAGAAGCCCTCAAAAGAGAGAGCAGGTATTGGTTATGAGAAGGGAAAAAGTTCCTCAACTAGTACATCTACTAACGTATATGAAAACTTTAAAGAAGAAGGAGAATCAAGAGAAAATAAAGAGAAATCTTTCAAGGATACAAAGAGAAACTCAAACATAGCTGATGTGAAGAAATCTAAACCCAAAAATAAGATCGAAGAGAAAAATAAGACAAAGGTAGATGATTTTTATGGATACAGCAAGGTGAGAAACTTGAAGAAGCCATAATTTATAAGAATTCCTCATGCTATACCACTAAATTCTATGACCAATTATTCCTTGTCCTTTTATATTTATTATTATAGTTGTAATGATTTTTCTCATAAATCTATTAATTGTAGAGTTATAACTACACAGAGAATCAATTTTGTAAGAAAAAATTCATTTACACCGTTGGTAGATACAAATGTAATGTGTTATAATTACAAAACTATGGTCACATAGCTAAACATTATAGAACTATCTTTGTAATATCAAAAGTACATAATGTAAAGAAAGACATGCTTCTCAATGTGAAAAAAGGGTCACAAGTTTCTTATAAGAAGCTAAATAATAAATCCAAGGATGTGTAGAGAGTGAAAAATCAATCCATGATTTATCAAATTACAGTCCATGCTGAGGAGAAAAATTTGTGGGTGATAGATAGTGGCTGCTCAAAGCATATGACTAGTGACAAGATCAAGTTCACCAAATTAAGTAAATTTAAATAAGGATCTATTAACTTGTGAGACAATGCAATAATAAAGATCAAAGGTAAAGGAACCTTGAACATAGATGGTAAATTGCCTACAAATGATGTCCTTTATGTTGAAGGATTGAAGGATAATTTGATAAGTGTCAACCAAATGTGTGACAATGGATATAAGGTCAAATTTTATGTATAAGTCTACAAGCTAAAAATATCTATAAAAATAGTTGTATAAGGGAAAAAGACTGAGAGCAATATCTATAATCTTGTTAAAGTAAATGGTAATAGTTGCTTGATGGGAAAGACTGATGAGAGTTGGTTTTGGCATAAAATAATTAGTCATGTCAAGTTTGATAATAGCTCAAATAAGTGTGTAAGACACATTACCAAGATAACCAAACCTATATATACTAATTACAAGGAATATCAACTAGGCAAGTAGACAAAGTTTAGATTTCAAACAAAGGAGTAAATAACTACAAAGCCTCGACAATTAGTTCATAGTAATCTTTATGGTCCTACCAAGACATGATGATCTAAAGTAGATAGTTACTTCATGATATTTATAGATGACTACTCAAGAATGACATGGGTAACCTTTTTGAAGGATAAATCTCAAGCCTGTGAGAGATTCAAGATCTTTAGAGACATGATTAAAAATAATATTGGAAGAAAAATCAAATGCTTAAGATCTAATAAAGGTAGAGAATTCACCTCAATGAATTCATATAGTATTGTGAGAAGTATGGGATCAAAAGTCAACACTCTGTATCAAGGACTCCACAACAAAATGGAGTTTTTGAGAGAAAAAATAGAATAGTCAAGGAAATGCCTAGAACAATGCTAAAGGAGGCCAAGTTACCTGATGGATATTGGAGAAAAGTAATCCAAACAATAGTATACATATTGGATAGAGTTCAACTATGGATAAATAGTGATAAAACTCCTTATGAGCTATGGTATATAAATCCTCCCTCTATTAAGTACTTCAAAGTGTTTGGAAGCAAATGCTACATCAAAATAAAGGAGGACAAACTAGGAAGCTTTGGATCAAGATGTGATGAAGGAATATTTTTGGGTTATTCCACTCAAAGTAAATCCTATATATGTTACAATAAGAGGATACACAAGATGGTGGAGAGCATAAAATTCAAGGTTAAAGAAGGCATAAAACATGTTGAACCTGATAAGGAAACTAGTAATGAAGAGGTAGATATTGAAAAAAAAGAAGATAGTGAAGATGCCAAGGAAAAGAATGAAAAATCACCTCTAAGATTTGTTCAAAAGGATCATCCTAAAGAGTAGGTAATTGGAAATAAGAATGAAATAGTTCAAACAAGGAGAAGTGTTGTAATGAACAAGGAGAAAGTAAGTTTTGCTCTAATGTCTAAAATTGAGCCTAAGAGATATGTTGAAGCTAGCAAGGATGAGAATTGGCTAAAATCCATGGAAGAAGAACTAAGCCAAATAGAAAAGAACAAAACATGGAAATTAGTTCCAAGACACTCAAATAAGAATGTGATAGGAACAAAATGGGTCTTTCAAAATAAGTTTAATGAGGATGGAGTTGTTATAAGAAATAAAGGGAGATTAGTGTGAAAGGGATATGCACAAGTAGAAGGCATAGACTTTCAGGAAACGTTTGTTCTAGTTGCTAGAGTGGAAGCTAAAATAATGTTTCTAACATTCTCTATTTACAAGAAGTTCAAAGTCTATCAAATGGATGTAAAGTCTACTTTCTTGAATGGCAACCTAGAAGAGGAAGTCTATATTAAACAACCAAAAGGTTTTTAGTTTTCAGATGAAGAAAATTATGTATGTAGATTGAAAAAAACATTTTATGGTCTAAAACAACCACCTAGAACATGGTATTCAAGATTAAACCAATACCTACAACAAAAAGGTTTAAACAATGGATGTCCAAATATTAATTTGTACTTCAAATTATAAGGTGAGCATATGTTGATTGTTGTAGTTTATGTAGATGACATCATATTTGGTGGTATCAATTACAAAATGTGCAAACAATTTTATACATAAATACAAAGTGAATTTGAGATATCTATGCTAGGATAACTTTCCTTCTTCCTTGGTTTAAAAATAGCACAATTTGATGAATGAATATTCATATCCCAAACTAATTATGCAAAGGAGATGCTCAATAAAATTGGAATGGAAGATAATAAACCAATTAGTACTCCCATGATAATTGGATGCAATTTGAGCAAAGAGGATTAGTTACTTGATGTAAATAAGACTATGTATAGATCAATGATAGGTAGCTTGCTATACCTAACTATATCAATACCAAATATCATGCAATAAATTTACATGGTTGCTATATTTTAGGCTACTCCTAAAGTGTAATATGCTAATTTAGTGAAAAGAATCTTTATATATATCAAGATCACAATTGACTATGGCCTATGGTACCCTACAAGTGTAGATTTCACTTTGATAGTATATACAGATGCCAATTGGGTAGGAATTATGGATGAAATAAGAAGCACTAGTGGTGGTGTATTTTTACTTGGAAACAAACTTATTTCATGGTTGAGTAAAAAAAAGAGTCAATTACTCTTTTTAAAATAGAAGCAGAGTATGTAGCAGTAGTGGCATGTTGCACTCAAGTCTTGTGGATGAAGCAAACAATCAAGGACATCAAGGCTGAGTATAAATCACCTATTTATATTCTTTGTGATAATTCAAGTATTATAAATATATCAAACAGTTTAGTGTTGCATTAAAGAACTAAGCACATATCAATCAAGTATCACTTTTTAAGAGAAAGGGTCACATATCAAGAGGTCATAATGGAATATGTGCCAAATAAGGACAAGATTGTAGACATATTCACTAAACCTCTTCCCAAGAATTAATTTGAATATTTGAGACAAAATTTAGGAGTGGTGGCTCCCAAACCACGTCACTAAATTACTAGTGATAGTGTATGAGTCTAGGGGGACTGTCATAGAAGCTTTATTGATCCTTGGAAGAAGAAATGTCAACTCAGGGATGTATACTTCTAAAAATTACTAATGAGTTAAAATTTGTAGATTCTTGGACAAAATACTTTATCTGATAAAGGGGGATAAATATCTAGACAAATAGTTAGCTAGTGTCCCTTTGCCATTGATGTTAAAGGGGGATAAAATTTTCAAATTCTCTCTATGGAAGAAGAAAAGAAAAATGCTCTTTGCAAAAATTTGGAGAAAAAAGTTCAAATGTCAAAGTAGAAGCAGAGTAGGTGTCCAAGTTGAGTATTAGGAAAATGTGCCATTGCCTAAGGGGAAGAAAGTATGGTATGAAAAAATTAAATTCATACTTATCAGATGCCAATATAAGCAATGCTAGAGAAGGAGTTGAATAGTAGAAGATTAGAGCATTTATTTTACCATCAATAACAAAGGGGAGATTATTGGAAATATGATTGTCATTCATGTCAAAAGGGAGATTATGGATGTCATTGATTCTTAGTGATGAGTATGGTTATTTGAGGATGTGAAAGGCATCCTATCAGAGGTCAATAATGATTAGAATGCTAGTGTGCATGATTGGATTCATTTGGTTTTTCACATTGATCATCTAGACATTTTGGGTCTATGATAAAAGATATTAGAAGGAATTTTGATAATGTCACCATTAACACATGTCGATGAGTCTAGGGGAGTTGGTCACATGGTTATGATCAAATTAGTCCCTAGTTACTATGAACCATATTTAAAAACATGTGATAAAGCACAATTGAAGTTATGGGGATGCAAAGTTGGATACTAAGACATAATTCACTAAGTTTCTATACTTAGTCAAATTTGCAAAAGGGCTAAATAGAGCCAAGTAAGCATATTAATGATGTCAGTGCTTACACAAATAGAGGTGTTAATACAAAATGATCACATGGGTCTATTCATTTTTTATCCTAATTTATATGTGCTAAATCTTAGGTCATGTGATGTAGCATAATAAAAGATATGATTGAGCAAAGTAGGGTTCTAAGGCATTTTGACACTATTTTCCAACATAGTCAAAGTTACAATTTGCAATAAAAATCTCAAAGACATTTTTATGATGTCATATATTTAATATATGAAGGCCTCAAGGGAAATTGGATATATGGATGGAATCCCCTATGTAAGAGGATCATATCCACTAATTTTTAGGTCACGTGACTAAGCATGACAATAGTTATGTAAGGACAAAGTTAACCATTTAGGCATAATTGAGGTGTCTCCAGACCTAGACAAAATCTATACAAGGTCATCCAAAGTTGTCATGATTTTAAAAAGCTCATCTATAGACATTTACAAAAAAAACAAATGGTAGATTTATTATTGATTTTTCATGAGCATATTGAATATATGGACTACAAGTTATTTTAAGAAGGAATGAGCTCAAAATTAAATTATATTTTATCTCAAATTGGATAGAGTTTCTTAGTAAAACCCTAAGGTTTTAAGTCATGGTGTCAAATTACACTTTCTATTTTGAGGGTGACTAGCTATAGCTTGGACCTGGTAGCTTAAGATATAACTTAAGGCTTTGTTGTTATTACAAAACTAGCCCCTCAACCTAGCAATTACAAGTTTGAGTGGTGTTTAAAGGAATTAATGTTTCCTAAGTCTTAGACTTTATGTTATGTCCAATCTTGATAAACATCCCATGCTTCATCGTATGTAGATGATCCAATAGAGTGAACCAAATTCAAATTGTCAAAGGTGTTCCAAGTGAACATGCTAATGCCAAGTGTCACAAGAACATGAGTCTATCAAATAGAGGACCAATGAGAGTGAGACTATCAAAGTCAATGATTGAGCTTATAAAAAGATCTAACAATGCATAGGTGATCATGCAAAGCAGATCTAATGTAGCAAATGGACTCAAATTCTATAAAGTAATTGATGTTTATTAACATAGTAGGAAGTTAAAGACCTAGCAGGTTTGAGAAGATTGATGGAGAAAAAGTGATCCAAAGATGTAGGAATTAATGAGATGAGGTCAAAGTGTCTAAGTTTAATGACCAAGTCAAGGTAAAGGTCATGTATATTCAAAGATTGAATTACATACAAGAGTTAGGATCTAGAGATTATATGGATGTATTTTAAAGTTAAGATATTTGAATATGGACCATCAGGTCATGGTGCCAAATGCAAGATAAATGACCAACATTTAAATTCATGTCTAGATAAGGAGTTAGTTATAGGAACATGTAGGAACTTGCATATAAACTCTATATCTTGACACGTACAACAAGATTGATTGATCTAACTGATCAAATCTATATTAAAGATTATGAAAATAAAAAATTGAGTCTAACAGATGCTATAAATATTAAATAAACTTGAAATTATGTCATGATGCATGGAATTTGTTATAAACTATCGTGGTTTAACCACCTCTCATGGATCTGTTAGCTTTGGCCATTATATAGGACACTAATAGGTTGATCCTTTGGTGTAATGACAACTAGTTGGCTAACAAAATTGAGATGTGGGAACTTATAGTTCAAGTCATAATCAACTAAATTGCAAAATTGGTGTGGTGTGCTTATAGTTTGAGTGTGAACACAAAGAAGAAGCAAACCCTAGATCAATTATATATATATAGGATAAATAAAATGTTTTTGAAATGATTGCATTTTGATATTGAGCAAAGTCATATATAGATAGAGACAGAGAGTAAAAGCCAATGAAGTCTATCAAATAGTAAATCATAAAGACATAGAACTACAGTGAGCTAAAAATTGAATTTACAAATTAGATTCATACATGAATCCATATCTCTATTCTTTGTTATAGGTATAATCTACAATTTATCATACTCTACACATTATCTTGATGCCTTTGTTCCTCTCTGCTCTTCTTTACTCACTTTAGTGTCTAACTTTGATCAAATCATTTTGAGTCAAAATGTTAATTTTGCACCTAGGTGCTCTGGATTGCTCTTTCCTATCAAATATCTTGCACAAGACACATGCCTTTGTTATTTTCTATTGATAACATCCTAAATGGGATAATGAATCTAATTCATATGAAATTGACTTTCAATTTTAATCTAATCAAAATTTGGACCAATAACAAGGCATTTTGATCAATTTGAGTAATTTGTGCACAAAGTGCTTAATCATGCTTAAGAGATAGTTTAAAAAATTAGGGACTAATCAATAATTTCATGGAAAATTATTGAATAATTTGTTTTGGAAATGAATATTGAATATTTGCATCATGAGGTGACCTCATTTCTTGGGAAGACATCCCTAGGCCATAAATGCCATAAATATCAAGATTCATGCCTGCCATGCCTCATCAATGCCCTCCATGCCTCTTAGTTTCCCCTCTATACCAAATATTTATGAGCCTATTTATTAATTTTAATTGTAAACTTGGATTAATCCTTAGATACACATCTCAATCTTGAGATGGATGGTTTAGGTTAATTATGATCAATCTCAAAAATCTATAAATAGGAGGGCTTACCACATGCATTTTAAGTCTTGATAATGAAAAGTTATAAATCATAAATGATTCCAAAAGCTATTGTAATTAGTGTTACCATGACAAATTTATTCCAAGCCAATCCAATCCAAAGCCACAAAGTGCCAAGGAGAAGAGGAGATAGCCAAGCCTCCTTTGATGAAGACTTCATGAGCACAAGCTAAGAAAGCCACTACAACAAGCATTTGGAGCATCCAAAGAAGGTGAAGGATTATTGTAGTTCCTTACTTTTTTTTTGTGTTTGTAATTTTTTTTAATTATTAAACTCACCCTAGTAACTAGGCATGAAGCTTTTAGTTTAGTGTGTTGTTTATCAATTTGTTTTGTTCATTTTGTCACTAACACAATACTAATCTCCTCTTCTTAGTCAAATTCCTAATTCACATAATGACACACCTAGTGGGACATGAATAACTTCACAAAATTGATCACAATACTCCTTTAATAAACTCACTAACCTTTGTTATGTAGAATCTTGGAGTGGGAGGCTTAAATGAGTGAAAAAATTAAGTAAAATAGATTTTTCTATAAGTTGTAGGTTTGATTGGACACAGTCATGGGATTGTATTCCAACTCATGATATTATCATTCAAACTAGCGATATTATGCTTAGTCATTTTTATTTTTGGACTAAAATTGTGTTCTTATGTAGGGTTAAGAATACCACTACTTTAAAATTTATAATATTGATCTATAACTCATGGGGTTGCTTAATTGAGTCATGGTATTATCTAACAGTTAGTAATTAAGTGACAATACCACAACTCATGAAGTGGTAGGATTATCTTGCTACTAGCGAGATCATCAAACTGAGTCATGATATTGTGACCAAAACACCTGTGATTTACAATATCACAACTTTTAAAATTGTGGGATTGTCCTTAAAGTAGTGATATTGTCATTCAAAGTCATGATATTATGACTAAATGGTTAGTGGTTAGTTATAATAATATAACTCTTAAAGTTGTGGGATTGTCCTAACATTTTTCTTGGAGAACCAACTTGGAAAATTGCTAAAATGTCTTTAAATAAAATTTTTCATGCTTTAAAATGAACTATGAACACTATTTTGGGTTCTTAATATAATATTTAGGTGCTTAAGTAAGTTTTTAGTATTAGTTTTCAAAGTTTACAATTTTAAGACCAAGGGGTCAAATGAACACCATCAAATCTTTCATTTAGGCTTAAAATTGAACACACTTGTCAATTTTGTTTTCATTATTTCAATTAGCACTTTTTTTTCACAAAATACAAGGATGTTGCATGTATGTCCTTCCATTTATCCCCTTTAAGTAACCCTTGGAATAAAAAATGCTTTCCTTATTTTCAAATTGCCTATTCCAAAACATAGAAAGAATGTCATCTAAAGCACTCCCCAAAAACTCATAAAAATATTGGGTGACTTTAATAATGACCCTAGAGTTGCTATGTACCTAGAGATATGATATATTGATGTATATGGGTTGATGGAGATGCCGACATGTGGCACACATCCCTTTAGTTATATGGGTACACTTTATTAGGATAATAGAGTAACTTACGGAAGTAGTACATTGGGTAATGGTCGGCCTACATTGGATTAGGAGGTTACCCATCCATGGGTTAGATAGATGTATATATATAGGAGATTATTATCATGGTAAGGATATCAAGTAAGCATTGAGTCTTCTATTGTAAGAGGATATTGGAGGTTGTCCCCTTAAAGAGACATTGTGGAGTTTTTCCTTCCTAAAGGAGTATTATATGGTGTTTCCCTACCTTAAGGGTATTTATACATATATTGAATATCAAGAACATTACAAGTGGTATAAATGTAATGAACCGCTACACCAAAAGCCCAGATTGTTAGTGAATCTGCCCACTAGGATCATAACATCCCACCATGCTTTCGAAGCCCAGACTCTGGGCTGGCTTTGTGCATATACACGAGATCCACTACATGTACGAGCCTCGGATGAACACTGCAATGCCGGCATAACCCACCTGCTATATGACTCGAACATAGGTGGTTGATCTGATACCAAATGTAATGAACTACTACACCAAAAGCCCAGACTGTTAGTGAATCTGCCCACCAGGATCATAACAAGAGTATTTCTACTTTATGCTTTCTTTATTTTTATGTAAACTTAGCTTTTGAGGGGGATTTCATTACCTCCCATAAGTTCTTTAGGGAATTTTTGACATGGGGTTTTATCTTCTAGCATTGACTTCATCTGGCTCTATATTAGAGTTTCACATGGGACATGATGGCACAAATGGACATCACACTACACTAAGAGAACAATAGGATGTAGTGGTTGAAAATAATACTAGAACTTTTTACAACAAGCCAAGTGATCTAGACCTAAAATCTATGATTTTTTTTGCATTGTTTGACACGAAAGTCAGTTTGCAATTGATTCCCTTAGAATGTTCAAAAACTTATAGAGCTTAGAAAAAACCCCACTTGACATGGAAGTGTTCTTGGTTGAAGGTGTGCCTTAAGGTCCATGTCATAGTATTATCATTTGAGAGATGGGGTGTGTAAAAACCATACTATATAATGCACATTTACTTTTGGATGAACACTTAAAATCCTCTCAAATGTTGTATATTGATGGATTTCAACAATACCAAGCAACGTTTTTAGTTTAGGATCATTTTATCCTAGATTAAAGTCTTTTTTAGAGTCAAAACTTGGTGTAAACAAATGATACAAACCAAACCAATGATCCATAATTTTGTTTGAACAAGGAGGTGTTATGCTGCACATGTGAAATCATCATTTTTCTTTGTTTAAAATTCATCAAAACTTGAAGTTATATCATCCACTTTTGCACAGTTATGTTGCCTAATTGAGTCTATACCTTTTCCAAAGTAGTTTAAGTCCTTAATTTATAATTAAAATTTGAAATTGCACTTTTATAAGTTCATAGGGTTGATGTGTTAAGTGGGTTCACCATTTGCACTAAACTTGAGGGAACTTAGGTTAAATTTCCAATTTGGGTTGAAGGCCATTTAAGACTCATGATCATTATCACCACTTGATATAATTAAGTTATTTTGTGCTAAAAACTTGTACTCTGAGTCTATGCACCACAATATTTTGAGTCAAGAGAGGTAGTGTTATGTTGTCAAATTTGTGAGGAATTATCTTTGCCTGAGAGTTTTTGAAACAAGTATTTTGTCACATCTTTTAGGTAGTCTAGCATTGTTATGTTGCCCAAAAAAAATTAGATATTGTTTCATAAGCCCTCTTGGATAGAGTTGAAATTTGTTCCTACATTTTTGAACCTTTTTCTAGCATAGTTATGTCTTTCACTTTTTGTCTAGATTATTTATCAAAAAAACCAAGTTTTATACCATTATTGGTGAGAAAACAAACTATCTCTAAAGTTCCTTTTATTTCATGCCTTATACCTATTTGATCAATTCCATTTCTAAGAATAAAATTCCTAGTGTTTATTATAAGTGTTTCAAATCCATTAAATTAAAATTTTCATCTATTTCAAAGTCTATCTTTTGATTTTGTTTGGCCAAGAGTCCTATCACATGCTTTGTTTGAGCCTAGCTTTTGGTGCTACATTTTGGTCAAAAGACCTAGTAACTTTTAATTTCCTAGATTAGACTAATTTGAAACACTTCGACCTTAGCATTTGGCATTTTGATTTTTGGTTCATTTAATTAATCATTTTATGTAAGATGTGTAATGTTAGACACTTAACACTATCTTGTGTTATCATAAATCTTTTCATAAACCTTTTGATCCTTTTGATAAATGTAGAACAAGTTTGAACATTGGCTTTTAGACATTGTCTTTTTAGAGTTATAAAAACTCTTTGACCCTTTATTGCAAAAAAATTTACTATGGATCCCAACTTGTATTCCTACACTCATAGATGACTCATGTATAATTTAGGGATTAGTAATGTGGTGGTGCAGGAAGAAATAGTGAAATAACCCTATGTAGATAATATTTCTTATGAGATGGATTCTTATCCCTCTTATACTAAATTAGGGGCATAAAGGCAAGATCCATTGGCTAACTATTTGGTTAATACACCACCTTATTCAAAACAAGACTAAGAAAAAACCACACAATACCTAGTTATAATACCCATAACTAATGAACCAATTCTTTAATAGTCATACTTTTCTAATATGTCTACAACATATAATCCATTTTAATTTGAGAATCATTTATTGGAGAACAAAGAAGAGATTTTGGTTAGAGCTATAGAGGTAGGGGCTAGGTTTCCAAAAAAAATCCCCCATGAGAATTTACCAATCCTAGTAAGAATTCCCCATAACATAATTTACAATCAACATGATTCTTATAGCAATCCTTCGGCTTTAGTCCAAACAACATATTAGGACCCTAATATTACTAATAGATTTAGAAACCTCATGGAAGACCACTTTAACCAAATGCAGATGGCATATCAAACCTACCTAAATCTAGCACACAATTTCAATCAGATGACCATGGTGAGTAAAACATTTATTGACTTGGTTCCTTTAATAGGATTTTTGATAGAGTTAACTAGTCAAGACAATCAGAGTTTAGAACCATTCATGAAAAACACTTTGGTAGACAAATTTATACATATGCCCATTATTGAGGAAGTGTATCTTATTTCTACATAGAATAATGAGAAAAATATAGGGGATAATGTGCAAGCAACATCCAATCCAAATAAAAGTGGTACTAACACACAAACAACTAGTCAAAAAAATGTGCCTATAGATAGTACCATGAGTGGATCATCATACCAAGTATTGAGAGATTTTACTCCCCAACCTTCACTACCTACTTCCCAACCTTAACCAGTTACTTCATCAAGTGTGCAACCAACAGGATTAGGTTATCAACTAGAAACCAATGTCAAGCCTCAATAATAAAATGTAATGAGTCATAGTCCTCCTCTATAAGTGATGAGTAATATTCCATAACATTAGGCACAATATAGTGTATCAATACATCCAAGGCCAAATGTATTACCACCTCAATAAGGGAAAACTATTATTCCACCTCGTTAGGAAGTGGCAAATGTACTTCTTTAGTTGCCGACCAGTGTACCAATCCAAAACCAAATAATGACTAGACAATAATGTGTAAATATTGGTCAGTGATAGATGTCAAATATTCAACATGATTTCACTTTCCAATAAGTATTTGCATAACAAGGAGGTTCTCATGTTTCTCAAGTACATACTAGACAATAATTGGGTCAAAATGTGCCACAAGTTTAGAGATAGGATCTTGGTCAACAAGTTCCCACTCAATAGCAAGGTTTGATTAGTCAGAAACATGTCCATTTTTAACCACAACATGCATAGTATATTTATATCCTTCCATCCCAACAACAAAATCCTCCAAGTCAAACCTTCATAGCCAACCCAAACCAAAATATCGCATAACCAAATGTGCAATTCTAAGTACATCCTATTCTGCATATGCATATTCCTAGTCCATTTTCCAACCAAACCAATGTACCCCATCAAATATCTCTATCATAACTTGGTCAAAGTATCCCACTTGTGGCCTCCAAACCATCTACCCAAACCAATATTCTTTCAAGTTTCCTATCTCAAGAATTGCAATAGATGAAGGATGTAATTTTTGTCATTCAAGCTGAGAAATAGACTAAAAAGTTTAAGTCAAATGATGTGTGTTCTCATCCATTCAACATGGAGTACTTGAAGAAATGATTTCCTCTAGGATACGAACCATTGAAATTCAACAAATACAAAGTTAAAGGTGACCCTAAGGCTTATTTAACTGAGTTCTTGGTCACATGTCAACTAGTGGCATATAGCAATATATAACTTTTGTTGTTGTTTCTAAGGAGCTTGGATGGATAAGCCTTGGAGTGGTTCTTAAAGTTACCCAAGAATTTAGTAACAAATATTGATGATATTTTTGATAAATTTGTGCAATACTTTTCCTATAATCTCGAACATGAGATTTCATTGGTTGACTTGACACAAGCAAAAAAAATTCGGTGATAGTTTTGTAAGTTATCTATAGTGATGAAGAGCCCTTGCAAGCTGATTCACCCATAGTTTACCAAATAAATAATTAGCCACTATGTTTACAAAAAATTTGCATAGTGAGATAGCTTATCATTTGGAACAACAATGTGCACATACTTTCAAGGACATCATTGATAAAGGATTGTTGATTGATTAAGCCCTTATTAATAAAGGGATCATTAAGCTTACATCAAATAATCAAAATCAAGGTACCAATTAGGGAAGTGGCCAAAACCAACATCCAATCTAAGTGTAAACATCACAACCAACATAGGCCAATAACCAAGATATACCAAAGCAATTCAACCACAATAGGAATGTTGTGGGAAATGAAGTGACCAAGTTATGTCATGTCCAAATAGTGAAAACATCATCTACACCACCTTTTTAGCTTACTTCTATATAACAACCTCTCCAACCAATTATGCAAGAACAATAACCAAGACTCATCCAAAAAATTCAATAACCTTTACCATTATAAACCCCTCCTCCAATGAGAACTATGCCTATGCATCATGTCTTTAGTGACCTAGGAGAGCCTATTGAGTTTGTATTTTTTAAACTTGCTATTACTGATATGATTAGTTGGACTATACCAAAGCATTATCCATAAGGCATTCCTTATCTTGATTGGTACCATGAAAATAAATTATGTGAATATCATTGGGTCAATGGGCATAATCTATGAAGATATGTGAAAATCAAGAATTTGATAGAGAATATGTTAGAGAATGGGGAAATAGCATTAGATAATGGTGATTTTACCTCCAATCAAACTCTTAGGATTTATTAAACCCCCTTTTCCCAACATAACACACAAAAACAACATAAAAATTAGTAACAACAACAACAACACTGATTGATGCAATAATAAAATCAATAGTATCAAAATCAAAGGCTGAACTAGCAAAATTAGTAGAACCAGCAACATAACCCACAACATCATAACAATGGACAAAACCAAGGTCAGAATGGTAGCAACCAACAAATCTACCATGTAGTTACACATGACTATTATAGGGTTGTAGGTCATATTATAAGGGGTAGAGTTAATACCATCTCCATTAATCCTAAATTGAGAAATAATCAATCTAGACCATTGCTAAATAATACCACTCAACCAAATTACATGGATAATCCTTTTTTCACCTAGGAATGCACATAGGCAAACCAAAAAAATCAAGACTCCCAATTTTGGACAATATATCGATAGTTCACCCTTGCCACATGACCACATACAAGTATAATGAAAACCAAGGCTTGTCCTATTTGGTCCCACACCATTCCTAATATTTGTTATCAATCATGGTCTAGCATATAATCTCAATTGTGCAATCATAACTTAGAGGTCAAAGATTACTATCCTAGGCCCATAACCATCTACCACTTTGCTTGTTACCCAACCAATCATTTAGCCTTAGAATAAACCATTCACCATTGACCAAGACAAGAAGTTTGATATTGTGGAACAATTATAAAAGACAACAAATTTCTATTTAAAATTTGTTGTAAACATCAACAATCCACAAGAACATTTTGAATGATTTTTTAACCCAATCCACTATTGTTAGTGACATATACCTTGATAAATTTCAAGCTTTGATTAGACATCTATCTATAACCCAACAAGTCACATTCAACCATAGTGATATGTCTTCCCTTAGCCTGATCCATAATAATCCATTAAACATAGAAGTTTATATAAAGAGACATAAAGTGAAAGGTGTCCTTATAGAAAATATATCAAGCCTCAACATAGTGTCTCTAAAGCTAATCAAGCTTCTTGGGGATACAATGGTAGATCTCTAGCCAGAAATAATAACTATTAAAGCCTATGATAATTAGGAAAGAGAATCACAAGGCACCACTAGCTTACTAGTTATCATTGGGTATTTGACTCATGATACACTTTGCCATGTGCTTGATCTTGAATTATCATATAAAATTATTCTAATAAGGCCTTGGTTACATGAGATTCATGCAGTCCCATCAACACTACACCAATGTATTAGTTCTCCCACTCAGGGATGGAAGTAAATATTCTAGTAGATTTACACCCATATGAACACTGTAAGCACCTCGAGGCTGATTTTTAAAGCTATAATTATAAATACACCATGAATCTAAAATCCAAGTAGGATAAAGGAAAGACCATACTTATTGATCCTACATAGGATAATTACATAGATCCTAATACCTTGGATTCTCTTTCCCACATGCCATCTCCTGAAGCTTCCAATCATTTCACCATTTTAGATAATGGCCTAGGGGAGTATGTGACCCATGATACCTTACATATTTCCAATCTTCCTCAAAATACAAATACCTTTGGATGACCTAGAAAGACCCCATGCATGCATTGGTAATAAAAGAATAAAGATAAGGAACTTGTCATATTTGTATTAGCATCTGGCCTAGAACTAAACCCTCTTGAAGGGAATGAATCATGGTTGTACAATGATAACCAAGATAATTTTTATAAAATTTAAAAGTATCCTATTGCCAATAGGATCATGGAGAATCAAGATTATTAAGGAAGAGGCCTTAGATTGATCAACATTGAGCCAATTTCCATGACTAAGTACAAAAGACCCTATGGACTTAAATTTAAATCATCTAGGGGTGACTCCACATATCTTATTCAAGTTCCATCACTAGTGGCTAGTGATGATGATGTCAACAACAAAGTAGAGTATGATCTTAGTCTTATCTTTGATAACCTAGTCAAGACTAACATGTTTTATAAAAATGCTATATATACTCTTACCCTAATCATTTATCACAAACCATTATCATTATACTATCCCGAACTAATAAATTGGAAACAAAAAGAATCTAATTTACCAGTTGATGAGTTTCATAATGATGAGGCATTTTGTGATTTTCTAGGCCTTAGAGACAATATTCCATTGGGAGATCATAAATCAGGATTCTCAATTACATTGGATCGTAAAGCTTATTTTGGAGAGTGGGTGAACACCTTTATCCAAAAACAAATGAATAAATCATTGAGGTCCCAAAGTGAAAACCTCTTTGAGGCACTTTTTGACCAAGGAAAAAATAATGATAAAGCCCAGTCTAGTGGTGAAAACCTATTTCAGGTGCCATTAGATGGGGGTGTTCATTATTCTTCAAATTTAGACTAGGAGACCACTAACAATGAACTTGCCTATGGATCCAATTTTAATTTTTCACAACAACAAGTATTTAATAAAATTATTTAGGAAATTCCAACTATTTTTAACACATGGCTAGATCTCCCATTAGAGGACTCAAATTCATCATGCTTAGGAGACGTTGAAGAGCAAGTCTTAATAGAGGACCCTAATATAGTCTACTAGTTCAAGTCTTTGCCTATTATTCTATAAGATGGTTCAACTCTTCTAGTCAAAGATATAATAGAGGTAAACATCAAGACTTCATCAGACCCAAAATTTATAAAATTAGGAATATCCATCACTGAGGAGGAATGTGAAGTCTTTACATCTCTATTGAAAGAATTTGTAGATATCTTTGTATGAGATTATTTCAATTTCTAGGTTTGGACCCTACCTTGGTTTTGTACCACCTTTTGGTCAATATTGATTTCAAATCAGTGAAATAAAAGCTAGGTAAGATGCATCCTCACATTATTATCTTGATAAAGAAAGAGTTGGAAAAACTCTTAGAAGCAGGATGTATCTGGTCCTATTGAATACTTAGAATGAATATCTAATGTTGTACATGTTAGTAAAAAGCCTAAAGGAATCAAAATTTGTACTAATTTTTTAGACATAAACAAATTTTGTCCTAAAGATGATTTTCCATTGCATAATATTGACATGATCATCAAATCCATAGTGGTTTATGAAATGCTTTCACTAATGGATGGCCTTTAAAGATACAACCATATCAAAATAGCTATAGAAGACCAACATAAAATAGTGTTCACCACTCCATAGGGAACATTTTGTTATCAGGTAATGAAATTTAGTCTTAATAATGTTAGATATACATATCAAAGGGACATAACTATCATATTCCATGATATGATGCATGATATTGCTAAAGACTATGTCAATGACATATTAAGAAAATCTAAAAATAGGGCTAACCATCCAACAGTGTTATGTAAGATATTTGAAATATTTTGGGAGTACAAAGTTAGACTCAATAAAAATAAATATATATTTGGTGTAACCTCAGGAAAATTACTTGGATTCATCATATCTCAAAGAGGCATTGAATTCAATCTAGCTAAAGTCCATCCTATAACTGAGATACCACCACTAACCAATTTGAAGTAACTCTATAGTTTGTAGGGTAAGATCCAGTCAATATGATGCTTCATCTCTCAGTTAGTCAACAAGTGTTATCCATTTACACATATTCTAAAGAAGGGAGTTTAATTTCACTGAGATGATCACTACCAAATAGGTTTTAACAACTTGAGGACTATCTTGTTAATCCACTTGTTTTGTTACCTCCTATGCCAAGAAGGTCATTCTTGTTGTATCTATCAGCTGCTAACAATGCCTAGGGGACACTCTTAGCTCAACATGATAACAATGGAAAATATCATGTGGTTTTCTACTTAAGCTATACCTTCGTCACATATGAACATAACTATGCACCTATTGAAAAAGCTTGCCTAGCCATGGTCTTTGTAGCTCAGAAACTATGTCATTACATGTTGAATAATAAGACCATGGTCATTTCAAAAGTAGATATACTCAAGTATCTACTATCTAAATCAACTTTACAAGGTAGGATGACCAAATTGATCATGCTTCTTCATGAGTTTGACATAG
This sequence comes from Torreya grandis, assembly GCA_037957365.1. NCBI lineage: Eukaryota > Viridiplantae > Streptophyta > Pinopsida > Cupressales > Taxaceae > Torreya > Torreya grandis. The sequence continues at coordinate 6,559,618 of JARHVA010000118.1, read as the reverse complement.
AGTATGTTAATTAGAAGATAATCAAAAGATAGGTCCTTGTAGATCAACTTGCTAAAACACCCCTTGCAGACACAAAGCCACTCACATTTCATTTTATTGATGAATCCATAATGACCATTATTGACACACCTCTTGAGGAATAAAATTGGAAGCTATATTTTGATGGTTTATTTACTTCACATAGATTAGGGGTAGTCCTCTTATTTATTACACCACAAGGGGATTTAATCCCAAAATTATTTAGAATTAGTTTTCCTTGTACAAAAAACATGATTGAGTATGAATCACTTGTCATAGGACATTTAAAAGAAGTACACTAGAACACATTTTATCTCCAAGTTTATGGTGATTCTTAATTAACCATCAATGAGGTCACAAATCATTTTCAAACCAAAGATGACAAGTTGGTTCCATATAAGGTTATGCTTGACACTCTCAGGCAACAAATTGCTAAGTTTGAGCATATACCAAGGGCTAGTAATAGAACTATAGATGCCACATCTACTATCAACCCTCTGATTCAATAAATAGATAAAGCTAGAGAATATTAATTCCTTGTTGATAATTTGTTAGCACCAACTCATGAACCTTAAACCATTACAATGATTTGTGATATTATTGGTCCTAATTCTATCTAGTACTTAAACCTTAACAACTAATTTCATGACCAAGTTCTACCACTTAACCTATCTTAAAAACAAACCAAATCCTTTATTCATTATTCCACTCATTATACTCTACTTAGATCCACCCTTTACCACCATAGTTTTTATGGAACTCTTCTTCATTATTTAACTTTAATAGAGTCTATGCTAAGGTTAAGAGAATTTCATGAAGGGGTATGTGGTGCTCATTATAATAGGGTAGTCCTATCCAAAAATCTCTTGTGTACTAGTTATTATTAGCCCATGATGGATGCATATGTAGCTACATATGTAAAGTAGTGTGACAAATGTCAATGACATGCTAATCCGATTCATGTCCTAACACAAAAATTGAAACCAAAGTTAATACCATGGCCATTTGCTACATGGGGACTTTAGCTCATTGAGAATATAAACCCCACTTCATCTAAAGGCCATAAACATATCCTTACCATAATTGAATATGTCACTAAGTGGGTTAAATCTATACCCCTCACTTACATGATTGGAAAACAAATTTCCAAGTTCATCTTCAACCATCTTATTTGTCACTATGGTATCCCCTCTGACATTATATATGATAGTGGAGGATCATTCAAGAATAAGGATGTAGACAAGCTATGTACTAAATACAACACCACACAACATTTTTCTATGTCATATTACCCTCAAGGTAATGGCAAGGCCTAAAAATTGAACAAAACCATTATCATTATTCTCAAAAAGATTTTCAATGATGCTGGTCATTCTTAGAACTTGTAGACATTCCCTATCCTTTGGGTTTAACATACCAATCATTATACTCTCATAAGATCCACTCCACACTCACTTGTTTATAATATTAAATCCATCCTTCCTATTGAGGTTGAATTGCCTTTAATACACATATCTTTCAAGCATGTCCTAGATGATCATGACTATTGAGTAGCCTACCTATAAGATCTAGACCTACTTGATGAAAAATGCATAGCTATGCTCAATAATCTTTAGGCATATCAAAACTAACTCAAAGGCCACTATAATCAGCATGTCAAGTATATAATATTTGAATTTGGTGATATTTTTCTTAAAGAAAACTAAAAGAATACCTTGATTGAGAAGAAGTATAAAGGTAAATTCAAACCAATTAGATAGGGTCTTTCATCATTACTATAGATTATGGATCAGGAGCATACAGGCTTGCCACACTAGATGGAGATGAACTTCCTAAGTTGATGAATATTACTCACCTCACATAATACTATATTTGAGTGCTATGGTGTATTATCTATAATGAACATTTTAGTGGTGCCATTTTATCACTATTATTCTTTGTACAAATATCATTCTTAGCCATATCCACTTTACATTTCTGATCTATTGACCAAACATGTTCTAGAGCCTATCCCATTTGACCTTGGTGTTTTCCATTCATTACACATTTTTAGCATCAAGGAATCTAAATAATTTAATCAGTTATTTCAAGTACTTTAGATAGAGATTGTATTTTGGAGAAATATGATAGAAGTTTTGATATTTACATCCTTCATTTATTATTCCTTTCTTATCATCGATCCTGATACTAATTATAACCACCTTTGGGAAAACTAGTACCATTATATATAATGTTGTGTCCTAGTTATAACCACCTATCATAAAAATAAGGGAAACATTTTTTTATTGAGCCTTAACATACCAACTTGCCACTTCATATGCCATACTATGCCTTTTTACCAACTATGCCTATTTTGTTTAATTGACTGCTACACTAGTCAAATTCCTTTACTATAGGGTAGAACTATAGTGACTTGAGGTCCTACTCTTGGACTATGTAGGTAGTGCTTGATACTTGTTGAGGTCAGCTCAATCACCCTAAGCCATGCGATCACCATCTTATGAGCAACCTAAGTTTGAATTCTCTCAGCATTTTGTGAGCAACCTAAGTTTGAATACTCTCACCATTTTATGATTAACCTAGGTTTGAACACTCTCACCATTTTGTGAGCAACTTAAGTTTGAATGATCCTACCCTTTTGTGAGAAACCTATGTTGAATGCTCTCACCATCTTTTGAGCTTGAACCATTTAGTGTCTCATCATTCTTGATCATGTTGATATACTTCAAAAATTCTAAAAACATTTGTAAAATCAATAAAAAAACCAAAAACATTAACCATTTCTTTACCTTAAGGATTTTGAGAACCCTTACTAAGTTGTAATAAAATCACTTATCACTTAGTTTCCCCATCCTTTTTAGCTTTTTTTATTTCACACACTTGCCATTTTTCAAGATCATTCTTATTCTTCTATCACATCCATTTTTTTGTTTTCATTAGTTATCATTTTCTTCCCATTTCCTAGGAAAAATACATTTAGCTTGAAGTTTTTATTAGATATTACATCTATGGAACTATGTAGGTAGCTTCCACTTACCTAGTGCATATGGAGATAGCTCGAACACCCCCTTCTATTTCTTTTATTCCCCCATTTTGTTCATTTGTTAAGTTGTCACCTATTTTCTAGGGGAAATGATTGTATAGTTTCTATTATGTTGTTTGTTTGTTTATTCTTATTTTGTTTATTTGTTTGCCTATCACTTAGTTTCCCCATCGTTTTTATCTTGTTTTATTTCACACACTTGCCATTTTTCAAGATCAATCTTATTCTTCTATCACATCCATTTTTTTTGTTTTCATTAGTTATCATTTTCTTCCCATTTCCTAGGAAAACTACATTTAGCTTGAAGTTTTTATTAGATATTACATCTATGGAACTATGTAGGTAGCTTCCACTTACCTAGTGCATATGGAGATAGCTCGAAAACCCCCTTCTATTTCTTTTATTCCCCCATTTTGTTCATTTGTTAAGTTGTCACCTATTTTCTAGGGGAAATGATTGTATAGTTTCTATTATGTTGGTTGTTTATTTCTTCTTATTTTGTTTATTTGTTTGCCTATTTGTTTGATTTTATCACTATTTCCTTTATTTGGTTTATGTGTGTTTATTGGGTGATTCCTTTCCCACACTTATACTTGAATCCATCCATATTCATATGTTTACATTGTCATCATAGTTTCTATCATTCGTGCATTATTTTCTATTGAGTATTGGATTATGGGAGTTAGTTCTCATGCATATTTTGGCCAAGTCCTCATGATGTTATACCATGATTCCTACTAACATGTGCTAAAACAAACCTCAACTTCAAGAAGTCTATTTAGCAATGGTAGCATCAACATCTCTTTAGTACTGACATCCCGATTCAATCCCAATCATATCCCAAATAGAGTAATTAACCACAAAAGAATTTCAACCTTTATTAGTTCAGATGAACATTCCATACTATTAGGTTGTTATAATTCATCATTACCCTCTATGTTAAGTTACCATCATCAATCAACCAATCAATCATGTTTTCCATGATCGGGGTCCAATGATTATAACCACCTATGAGAAAATCATTGCACACTATCCCACCTATATTTTTTAATGATTATAACCACCTTTGGGAAAAGCATTGTGTTGCCACCACTTTATATTTTATACCAATACAAGGGCATGTTGTTATCTTGTTTATCTATCCTAACTAGGGCAGCTCCATCTTCTCAATGATTATAACTGCCTTTGGGAAAATCATTGTGTTATCATACATTGTTGCCACTATCAAGGTACAATGCTTATAACTACCTTTGAGAAAACCATTGTAGAACATCCCACTTAAATTCTTAGTGATTTTGAATAATTTTTCAAAATCAATTTGTTTTCACCCCATCATCTTACCTTTGTTTGGTCCCCTTATTTGCTTCTTTCTTATTGAGGGATCGTTTGTCAACCTACTTATGCCAACCGTTCCCTCAAGGGGGAATCATATAGTTAGTATATCATCATTGTAGTTGTAAGAATACAAGACCTTTTAATTATTTTAGATTATGTTACTATTATTATAGCTTACAATGCCTTCTTAAATAGGGGCAAACTGTAGACACCTAAATCTAGCCACCAATGACCTCCAAGCATTTTTTTGACCAATTTCCACCTAAAGTGCATAATTTGGCCTAAAAACACCAAAATGCATTAAATGAGTTGAAATTGATATATTCAACTTCAAATTTTGGATATAATATCATTAAATAGGATAATGAAATTTATGGGCTAGCTAACTTTGATCAAATCATTCTAAGTCAAAATGCCAATTTTGCATTTAGGTGATCTAGATTGCTCTTTCCTATCAAATCTCATTCATAAGATGCATACCTTTATTATTTTATATTGATAACATAATAAATGGGATAATAGATCCAACACATCTTACATTGACTTTTGATTCTAATCCAGTCAAAATTTGGACCAATAACAAGGTAGTTTGATCAATTTGAGTAATTTGTGTATAAAGTGCTTAATCATGCTTAAGAGATAGTTAAACCAAATTAGGGCTTAATCAAGAATTCCATGGAAACTTGTCAAATAATTTTTTTTGAAATGAATATTGAATATTTTGATCATGAAGTTACCTCATTTCTTGAGAAGACATCCCTAGGCCATATATACCATAAATATCATGATTCACACCTCTCATGCCTCATCAATGCCCTCTATGCCTCTTAATTGCCCCTCTATCTCAAATATTGATGAGCTTGTTTATTAATTTTAATTAAAAAATTGGATTAATCCTTAGCCACACATCTCAATCTTGAGATGGATGGTTTAGGTTGATTTTGATCAATCTCAAAAATCTATAAATAGGAGGGCTTACCACATGAATTTTAAGTCTTGATAATGCAAAGTTATAATGCACAAATGATTCCAAAAGCTAATGAAATTAGTGTTACCATACCAAATTGATTTCAATCAAAGCCAATCCAAATCCAGAAGGTGCCAAGGAGAAGAGGAGATAGCCAAGCCTCTTTTGATGAAGACTTTATGAGCATAAGCCGAGCAAGCCACTACAACAAGCATTTGAAGCATCTAAGGAAGGTGAAGGATTCTTGTTTTTACTTAATTTTTAGTTATGTTAGCCATTTTTTTTGTTATTAAGCTCACCCTATTAAATAGGCATGAAGGTGTTAGTTCAATGTTTTGTTTGTCAATTTGTTTTTTTCATTTTGTCAATAATATAATACTAATCTCCTCTTCTTAGTCAAACTCCTAGTTCATAGAGATACTAGGAATGGAGGTAGAGGAAGTCAAATAAGAAGAAGTATGGAATAAGAAGGGGTGAAAATAAAGGGAAGAGGATGGGAAGCAAAGAAGATAGTATCCCCAAATCCATGTGAGAAAGTGGGAGAAGGTGACTGAGGTTGTTCAAATTGACCACTTATCATGAGTTGGAAAATAGTAAAAGGATCATTTCTCATTGTTGAGGAAACTTAGAGATGAAAAGAGAATTTATGGTGTATAATCTAATTCAAGTTGATCTTGAAGTGAGAAAAAAGGGTTTTAAAGTAAATAGGAATGAGGAGGGGTCTCATAGTTTGTTATGCTAGTGGTTATATGAAAATTATTTTCATCCAAGATACGATCCACAAGCTACTTATAGGAGAACCTATTAGGGTTGGTAACACTCATCATATCCATTAAATTTAACGAAATTTTATCTTCAAACATTAATTTCATGATGAATGATATATGAATTAAGAAAGGAAAAGGTGATGCAAAATCAATGAAATACATATGTATAGATAAGAGTATAGAGTCAAATGGGTCAACCTAGTATTGGAAATAGGGTTTACAAAATTGAGTGAATAAGGATACAAAATTGACAAAGTAAAACTAGTACTATAACCTATGATAAAAAGAAACCTGATAAGGATATAGAGTTGATAGGGTCAACATAATACTATATCCTGAGAGGTATAAATGAATATTGGGTCAACCATATTGACCCATTATTACAGGTAGGGGGTGTTGAGGTATGTTTCAACTATTGGTTTTAAGGCATTGATTTTGTCATTAATTTCAAAGTTAAGTTAAATGTCCATGTCAAAATTTAGAATTGATGTCATGCTTGGTGAGTGATGTGTTATAAATAAAATTGGTCTCTCTATTGAGAGAAAATTTGAAGGAAACCAGTTACTTTTTCTAAGGATTCATTATATGTCAAGATCATGTTTAAGATACAAGGTAAACATCTTGATTGATTTATAATTACTAAGGAGCATAAAAGGTAAGCACATGGGTCAATAAGTCCTTATATTATATATGAGGTATTAGTACAAGATAGTGATATGAAAAATATCATAAGTATATTGAGAGTAACTTTGTCCTCAGAGAATCATGTTAGAAGAGTGATATCATTGAGATATATCTTGTTTATGTCAAAATTGTAAGTATTAGGTATCTTGAGTAGGTTAGTCTAGCTATATGAAGAAGATGTATGCATAATGTATGGTAAATATTTGTTATTTGGGTTAGTATAGAAATGATAAATTATTATAATCTATATTAACAATGAGAAAGAGACAAATGAGATTATTGATGAGTTTTAAGGTCTAGTTTTGAGGCTTAATCTTTATTTAAAAGATGTAGGAAAATGGCATAGGTCTGATATCATGATGAGATGAGTCATATAAGACCTATATAATCAAGTTTGGTAGTGTATTATTAGGATATGAGATCACATGACATGTGGATGGAGTGTTGAAGATAGTTTAAGAGGTTTTAAGGCATGATCATAATCTAAGTATGACTGGTAATATATGGCCTAGTATGTAAAATGACATATAGTGGTCTAATGATAGGTCAACATAATTTACAAGGATTTTAGATATATTAATATCATTTATAGAGGTTTAATATATCATGTTAAGTGTGTGGACAAAGTTTCAAGTCAATACCTAAATGAGATAGCATGAAAACTTGTGATAAGGTTCCACGTGTGCACAAAATGGGGTGATACAGACCTGATAAGAGATTTATTATACTCATTGACACATGTAACATTTTCATGAGATCTTGATCACTTCATGTAATTTATATAAGGTACCTATCTTTAGCTTCATATAATTGGTTTTGAATATATGGGGAAATACTTTATAAATGATTGCTAAGAAGTGAAATTAATTAAAACCCTCTGAAAACCCTTATAATGAACTGATAAGAAAGATATAGTCAATTATGGCTTGGAATAGTCCATTTTCCCTAGTTTTATGTTTTTAAAATGTAAAGGAATATTCAATATTTCATCAAGTCATTTTGGTTTTTCATGATAGTGAGTAGAATCTATAGGAAACCCCTTGTTTCTAGGAATTTTGATGTAGCAGGCAGGGTTGACCAAGTCAAAGCCTAAAAATTGATGGAGGATTTTGTTTAATAATTATATTTTATTCCCATGAAAGTTTTTGAGAATTTTTCCTACCAAAATTTTTCTAAACTGGTCATGGAAGTTATCTTATCACTAAACATGCCTAATGAGCAAAATAATGAGAAATATAGGCGAGAATGAGAATGAGATTAACAATTGGTTATAAAGGATTAGGGATGGATCCTAATGCATGGGGTAATTATTAAATACCTATTCCTCATATAACATTTTTTTATAAGTGCTGATGATTCCTCTACTCAAGAAAAAAATTGTCATCAAATTGGTTTGTCTAACATAGTGAAGTGTGTGTAGAGTGAAGTAGAGAGATTAGTCCATAAGACAAATATTGATATATGAATATGAAATATATATTTTTAGAGATTATATAAGGATTATAAATTTTCACACAAACAAATTATAAGATCATTTAAGTGTTCCCACAAGTGTTTTAATAGTTATTTTTCTTGACTATGTTTTTGACAGTACAGGGAACTTTCTATGTGTATGTGAAAATGATGTTTCTGAGTCATAAATATCCCATTATATTTAATATGTTATAAATATCCCATAGTATCATGTTAATTTATTTTTAATCATTATAAGTCCCTGTTCAAGTTTATATATTCAAATGATTTTGACTATTTGTTGATAGTGTTTGGTGATTCTGAGTATGCCTTTGCAGGAGTATTCTTGAGGCCTTTTGGCCTATGTGGGGAAGACAAAAGAAATTTTATAAGTAGTGTAAATAATAAATAATATATTAATATGATTTTATGTTTGGTTTATGTGTCATAGTTATGTATATGGTTTAAATTTTTAAGATAAACTTTATGGTAGTGAGAAGGCCTAATGGTGAGTAGACTTAATTAGATGGTTCCAGGAGTGAAAAGAGTCAAATAGTGTTGGGTACATAAGGAGAGCTTAATATGGGTATATTAAAGTGAAATATTAAGTTTTTAATCCATTGGTAAAGGATCAAAGTGTTTAAAAGAGGTCTAAGTGAAACACGTGCTTAGGGAAGGCCTAATTGCATTAGGTCTCTATTAGGCCTATTAGTGGTTTTAGACCTTAAGGGTAATGACCGATATATGAATTTTTTGTTTCAATAATGAAAAATATGTAGTGATATATTTCAATCATAATACAATTATGTTGAGGTCCTTTTATAACCAATATGGTTATGAGAAAGAATCAAGTATAAAGTCAAGTCTTAATAAGCCTATTTTGACTAGTTAGAATATTGAGCTATTGAGTGAAGGATATAGAGTTTTGTAGAATAGTTTAAAGGATTAAATATCATCATATAACTAATATGAATATTAAATAAGTATATAAATATGTTTTTTAAGGTGTTGATCAAGGTCATTTGACCTATTTCTACCAAGGAAAGGGTTAATTGAGTGAGAAGGCCTAATAAGTTGTTGAGAGAGAAATAAGCATGAGAAGAGCAAACCAAGGAGGTAATATTCAATTGATTAATCAAAATGTGTATCATTTTTATCATATATTCAAGGTAACTAAGTTGGTTCTTGGTTGCCTAGAGGGTTGGACCCTCCTTGTAGGTTGAAGCTTGATAAATGCACTAGTTGAGTTGGTGCTTAACTAAGTAATGGGTTGGTACTCTTTATGAGGTTGGTGCCTCACTAAAATTTTGATTAATTATTACAAGATAGTATTTAAAGCTTTTCATCAATGGGTTTTATACCGCTATAGGTTTTCCCACATATATCTCATGTCCTTATATTATTTGATTTCATAGATGCTTATATGTGCATAAATTGATGTATGTAAGTGAATTAATGCTTCATGAATCTTAAGTGAAATTAGAGGATTTTTTTAATAAAATTTATTTACCCACTGCCCGCCGCCCCCCCCCCCCCCTGCCTCTCATTATATATACTTATTAAATTTTTTATTAGATCAGGTCCTTTAAAAGAGGTCTTACAACCTAAAGGAGATTCTAAATAAGCTAAGATGACTAGTCAAAAATAAGGTGGTTTTTATACAAATAAAGCTTTGTTGTTTAATGGATCCAATTATGACTTTTAGAGTGTTAAGATGAGGACATATATACTATCTCAAGGTCATTATGTTTGGTAATTAGTTTTCTATGGGTATAATACATCCCTTATTCCTCTTATAGATACAACAGGTAAGAAGGCTAGTGACAATAACTCAAAATTAATGAATGGTATTATGTATGGCCTATTAGAGGTAAAACATATGAAATTAGTGAACTATATATCTGCCAAATAAATTTGGGATGAGTTGAAAACTATTCATGAGGGAGAATCCAAGGTAAAATTATCCAAGTTTCAAACCTATATAAGACAATTTGAAGGTCTAAAAATGAATGAAGATGAGACCATTGCAACCTACTTGTTAAGGGTTGATGAGGTGGTTAACACCATAAGAGGTCTTTGAGAAGAATTGAAAGAGACTAATATTATTCAAAAGGTTTTAAGTTATCTTACTCCCAAATTTAATTCCAAGGTTTGTGAAGTTGAAGAAATTCAAGATCTAGACAAGCTAGATATGGATGGACTTCATATAACCCTAACAACCTATGAGATGATAACAAGTGAAGGAAGGCCTGAAAAGAAGGAAGTTGTATTCAAGGTAAAAAAGAATCCAAAAAATAATAATTCACAAGGTAATAAATTTAAATATAATTATGAATATAATATTGATGATGATGAATTAATAGTTATGTTTGAAATAAAGTTGAAGATAGGTTTAGGAAAATACAAGGGTAAAATACCTTTTAATTACTTCAATTGTGGAGAGGTTTGGACACTTTTCCAATAAATGTCCTCATAATCATAAGACAAAGGATGATGTAGATAATTATGATGATAAAAAGTATTATAAATCTAATAAGATCAATAAACACTTCAGAATATATGACAATAAGAAAAGGTTCTTCAAAAACAAAAGGAGTCTTTACACCAAGGAAGATTAAAACTCATCTAATGAGAGTGAGAGAAGTGATTCAGAGAGTGATAATGAAGGTGCTGGTCATGATGTTAATGAGGTTATCTTCATGGTATAATAATAAAGTTGTTCAAATCCAAAAGAATCCATATGGATTAGAGGTGCTATTAATGATTCAAATGAAGAAGGAGATGAGGTAGACATTGAGGCTGAGTTGATGAATACTCTAGAAGAACTAAAGATGGTAAAGAATAAGAATAGGGTGATGAGATTTATTATCAAATATTATGAAGATAAAATCAATGTATTTGAATTTAGACTAAGATACAACTCCAAGGATCAAGAATAAATAGTTAAACAAGTGGATAGTCAACCTACAATTCTGACTGTAGGTGTAGAAGTAAAAGAATAGTAATGTGCAAAGTATTGTTAAAAAGTGAAATCCTTAAAAGATTAATTTAAAAAAGCATCAAATAAGGTCAAGTCATTTTTGAGGTTTGAAAAAAGTACCAATGATCTAGATAACTTTCTGAGTAGTCAAAAGACTGTTAATGACAAAATAGGCCTTGGCTTCATTAGAGATCAAGAAAAGGACACTAATATGATCAAAAAGGTCAAAGATCAACCAAGGAACTAATAAAATAAGATATGATAATCCTTTCAATGGCTATTTTTATTCATGTAACCAATTTGGTCATAGAGAAAGGCTTTGTAGAAGGCCTTTCAAGAATGATTTTTCATGGAACTATGAGGAGAACCATTAGCCAAGAGGTATGGGACATGATTTTTTTCCATATATACTAATAATATGTTTCAATTTCCATAAGTTTGGTCATATTACAAAATACTATAATCATCACTTCTCAAGACAAAACAACAAATTTTAGGCTTCTATAATATAAGAAAGAAGACAAAACAATAAGTGGAAACCCAAGATAGCTAAGGTTGATGACTAGTCTATAAGTTAAAGTGGACTAATTTACATTGTGGAGAATAATCAAGGTATAAAGGAATGCCAAAAATTTTCTCTATTTTATTAAATTGTTAATGGAGTCAAGACCAATAAAACAAGTTAGAATGTTTCTTAAAAGATTAAGGAGGTAAGCCAAAGGGACTAATTAAGAGTAAGAGGATCATGAATGAGGTTCAATCCTACAAGGACATCAAGATTTGGAGATATCCTAAATTTATGTTGTTCTATATCTCTAGAGTAGAGGTGACTCCATTAGGCTTCATGGAGGCACCTAGCTAGTTAGAAAGAAGAATGAAGGATTCTCAGTCATAGGGAGAGTTTTGTGGTTTTTAAGAGAATTTTGGCTTCAAGGTCTAGTCAAGAAGTTTGTGATAGGTGTGATCATAAGAGACAAGTCACAAACAAATTTCATGATGACTTGATCAAACCAAGTCATAATTTTGAAAATATCTTAAATTTTCATGGAAGACAAAGGGAGACAATCATGTCTCATAAGTAGGTATGTGATCCTAGTCTATGCTAAAGTTTTTGATAGAAAGTATTGATGATTTTGTTTGAGAAAAAAGGTAGGTTTCCCTGGGTCTAAGGATCAAATAATTGTGAAGAAGATGAACCTTTGTCATTAATGTAAAAGGGGGAGAAACTTATTTTTTTAAGATGAAATATTGAAGAAGATGCAACTTGAAGGAAAGAGAAATATCTACTTTGATTGAGAGTGTTTTTCATAAATGAGGGGGAGATTGTTGAGGTATTCTCCTGGTATTGGTTTTAAGGCATTGATTTCAAAGTTAAGTTGAATATCCTTCATGTCAAAAGTTAGAATTGATGTCATGTTTAGTGAGTGATGTGTGAAAATGAAGCTTGGTCTCTCTATTGAGATAAAAATTGAAGGAAACTAGGTATATTTTTTGAGGATTAATGATATGTTAAGATCATGTTCAAGATACAAGGGAAGCATCTTGATTGAGCTCTAAGTACTGAGGGGCATACAAGGTAAGCACATGGGTAAATAAGTCCTTGTATTCTATATGAGGTCTTGGTACAATATAGTGATATTCAAAATCTCATAAGTTTTTTGAGAGTATATTTTTCCTCAGAGGATCATGTTTGAATAATGATATCATTTAGAGCTAGCTTGTTTGTGTTCAAACTTTGAGTACTAAGTATCTTGAGTAGCCTAGTCTAGCTTTGTGAAGAATATGTATGCATAATTCATGATAAATATTTATGATTTGGGTTAGCATAGGCATGATAAATTATATTAAGTTGTGTTAATAATGATAAAGAGATAAATTAATTTACTTATGATTTGTAACATATAGTTTTGAGCCTTATTCTTTACTTAAAATACCTAGTAAAATGGCATAGGTCTAGTAGCATGATGAGGTGGGACATACAAGACTTGTATAAGAAATTTTAGAAGTGTATGGGTAGGTTATTGTATCAAATGACATGTGTATATAGTTTTTAATATAATTCAAGAGGTTTTAAGGCATGATCATAGTCTAAGTATGACTAGTAGTATAAGGCCTAGTATGTGAAATGACCCATAGTGGACTGATGAGAGGTTAATATAATTTAAAAGGATGAAAAATATATTTATATAATTAAAATAGGTGTGAGAGGTCATTTTAATTTTGTGTAAATTTTTTTAATTCAACACCTAAATGAGAAAGCATGAAAACTTGTGATAAGATTCCATGTGTACACATAATGGGGTGTTGCAAACCTGAGAAGAGATTTTTTGTACTCATTGGCATGTGAAAATTTTTAATGAGATACTAAAAACTTTTAATTTTTGGAAGGTACCTATATTTATTTTCCAGCCATTGGTTTTGAATATGAGGGACAATTCTTTATGAACAACTGCTAAGAAGTGAAAGTGGTCAAAACACTCAAAACCCTTATAATCACCTGATAAGAAAGATATAGTTAGTTGTATATTATAATGTAATATTTGACCTAATTTTATTTTTTTATCATGTCAATGACTCTTCAAGGTTTACTCAGGTGGTTTTGGTCTGTCATGACAATGAGTAAGAGCTACATGAAACCCCTTATTTCTAGGAATTTTGATGTAGCAGGTAAGGTTGACCAGGTCAAAGCATGAAAATGGATGGAGGAAGATGTGTAAGAATTATATTTTATGACCATTAAATTTTATGATCAGGTTGTAGACTATAAATGTGCTAAATTGGTCATGGAAGTTAGCCTATCACTAAATAAGCCTAATGAACAAAATAATGAGAAAACTGGTGAGAATGAGAATGAGATTAGGGATTGGTTTTAGAGGAATAGGGATGCATAATAATAAATTGGGTAATTATTAAATATATATTAATTATATACCATTTATTTAAAATTTTTGATGATGCCTATACTCAAGAAAAATGTTGTCATCAAACTGGTTTGTCTAAAACAGTGAAGTATGTGTAGAGTGAAGTAGTGAGATTGGTCTATAAGACCAATATTGATACATGAACATGAAATATATATTTTTATAGATTATATAATGATTTTAAAGGTTCAAAAAAACTAATTCTAATATCACATAAATGTTTCCATAGTGTTATAAGATTTGTTTTTCTTGACTATATTTTTGACACTACATGCAACTTTCTATGTGTATGTGAAAACGATGTTTCTGAGTCATTTTTTACTAAGGTTAAAGATAAAATGATATTTAAGGTGTTAATAATATCTCATAGGAACATCTTAAAATATTTTTTAACGTTTTAAATCCTTGTTTAAGTTTGGAGAGTCTAATGATTTTGACTATTTGTTGATAGTGTTTGGTGATTTTAAGTAAGCCTTTTGTAGGAGTGTTCCTGAGGCCTTTTGGCCTATGTGGTGAATAAAAAAGAAATTTTGGAGGAATTTTGAATAATAAATAGAATATTAATATTATTTTGTGTTTTATTTATGTGGACATTAGTGTATGTGGTTCATATTTATAATACAAACTTTCTTGCAGTAAAAAGCCCTAATGGTGAGTAGACCTAATTAGATGGTTCAAATTGTGAAAAGAACAAATTAGTGTTGGGGAAATAAGGAGATAGAAATATGTGTATATTATAATTACATATTAAGTTTTTCATCCATTGGTAAATGTTGAAATTTTTCAAAAGAGGTCTAAGTGAAATGTGTGCTTTGGGAAGGCCTAATTTTATTAGGTCTCTATTAGGCCTATTGGTGGTTTTAGCCCTTAAGGGTAATGACCAAAATATGATTTTTTTTAACTTTTTTAACATGTGTAGTGATATATTTAAATCATAATACAATTATGGTAAGGTTCTTGGCAAACCAGTATGGGTATGAGAAAGAATCAAGTATAAAGTCAAGGCCTAATAAGCCTATTTTGACTAGTTAGAGTATTGAGTTATTAAGGAAAGGATATAGAGTTTTAGAGAATAGGTTAATGGTGTTAAAATAATTATATAAATTATTTTAATATTTCATAATTATTTAACTATGTTTTGTGTAGGTTTTGAACAAAGTCATTTGACCTATTTCTGCCAAGGAGAGGGCTAATTGAGCGAGAAGGCCTAATAGGTTGTTGAGAGAGAAAGAAGTGTGAGAAGAGAATAAAAAGGAGGTCATGTTTATTTGAGTAATAAAAATGTGTCTAATTTTTATTATATATTTAAGGTAACTAAGTTGGTGCTTGGTTTCCTATGGGGTTGGGCCCTCCTTGTAGGTTGAATCTTGCATATGCATTAGTTGAGTTGGTGCAGGGATTGGTGCTTATTATGGGGTTGGTGCCTCACTAAAATATTTATTAAATGATTATATGATAGTATTAAAAGCTTTTAATTAATTATTTTTCTTACCCTAGAGGTTTTTCCACATATATCTCATATCCTTATATTGTTTACTTTCATATATGCTTATGTGTGCATTAATTGATGTATGTAAGTGAATGAATGATTCATGAATCTTAATTTAAATTTAATGATTTTTATAATAAAATATTTTGAAACCCCTCTTATTAGTTATACTTCCAATAGGTGAAATAGATAGTTTGTAAGAGATTATGTCAAACATTATGATAGTGTACTGGAAATAGGAATTTTTTTTAATGTACTTAAAAGAAAGAAATGGAAAGAAACAAATAATAAATTGGGTCAATGAGGATGATCCAATTGAGTAACACAACAAAAAACCTTTCACTAATACTATTTTAGTCATAAAATAAAAAAATGAGTAACTTGAGCTTGGCTAACTACACCTAACCCATAGGTCCATTTTACTTGCTCTCCTAACCCTCTTAGGCTTATTTTCATTGATTCCCAGTCATCTATATCCTTAATTAATTGATACTAGCTAATCTAGACCCATCTTTCCATGATAGATCCATACCCCTAGGTCTTTTTTGCTCTAGATAATAGTGTTACACTAAGACTACAATGTTGGTACCCCTCCTGTCCACTTTTGGTGATGTTGTCCAAGTCCATTTTTGGCCCCAAAAATTGATTTATTTTAGTTTCCCATACTTATCATTATTGGCTTAACATTATCACATTAAACCCATGACCAATAGATTCCTATAAAATCTAATTCAAAGATCATTTGTAAAAGGTTGGCAGTTATCACTAAACAAGCAAGAATACAAGCAAGACTAGTCAATAAATCTTCCCTATTCTCTGTATACAACCATCCAACACACTTACAAGATTATTAAAATCCTTTCACTAGTCCCCAGCCACCTCAAGAACATATAGTTTATAATTTTAAATCTTCATACACATAATTTTACAAAGCACATCAAGTGGGAGAGCTACATATGGCTTGATCCCTCTTTGGAGAATTGGTATGTAGGAAGCATGGCCACACAAGGGGTGTGGATCCACATCTAGTGAATATTATACAAACTAATCCCTCACCCTCTTTCTCAAAAATTTTCCAAGCATAATGGAAGATAGGGTTTTAATAAATAATTTGCTCGATAAGGAGATATACAGATTTCTAGTTATTGAAACATCACAGACATGGTCACATAGACCTTATGAACAAAACCTAGAAATATCAGATCCTTAGGAAAATAATGGTGTAGGTGGAATATAGAACCAATGCCAATCTTATATAGTTTTGGCACTCTTTTCAAATCATAAAATGAAGTTTATATCTTAGTTTGAGATAGTGTCCTAGTCCTGCATAGTGAATTCTAGCCTCTATTTTAGTTGGGTCAGTTAGTTTCTAGATAAGTCTTTTTTTCTTCCCCTTATTACTATTTTTATAAAATTTTGAATTTCAATCAAATTTCACAAATCAATGGCTTAATAATTACATATTTATTTACTAACTTTACTACTTAGACCCTTTAACTAAATTAGGAATAATACACCAATATTCCCAAAATAGTTAAATCATTTGGTGAACCTGACTTAATTCATTTGTGCATAAAAACTCTATAAACCCTAGGGTAAATTTCATATTATTTTCTCCTATATTTTTTTTTGATTTTTTTACCTACATAATAAAATAAAAAATTAGAATTAAATTTTAAAATTTCATAGTAATTTTAAAATAAATTCTTTCAAACCCTAGTTTCCCATATTAGGTCTCCTTATTTTTTCAATCATTTTTTAAATATTTAGTAGTCTATTTAAATCTTAAAATCTAATCAAATTTCAAAATTCAATAGTAATTTTTTAAAATATTTATTTTTGCACACCCTAGTGGTATCTACTAGCTCTCTTTAAATCACTAATTTTCCAATAATTTTTTGATTTTTTTACTTGCATATCTAACTCAACAATTTACTTTAAATTTCAAAATTTCATAGTAAATTATTCAAATAATCATCTTTCAAAACCATAGTTACATGTACTAGTTCCTATTCGCTTCTTGAGGTATCACCTTATATGTGTGTGAACTTTGTAACCTTTTTATGCATATTCCTATTTCTTGTCTAGATTATATCCATTTAATCTTTTATACTATCATCCAAGTTGTTTTCCTTATGCCACCTAAGTTATTTTCATCTCTTCCTTCAAGATGAAGTGCAATACTTAGTGGCAATCCTCCTAAATTTACCTAGATTCCTACAACTTGACCATATACCATGGATAAAAAATCAACTCAAGTTCTTTTTATATATTCTATACATCTAGATTACACTACTTTAAATAAAGATAACTCTGATAATGAGTTTTATTAAAATAACAATGATGATGTACACACTGATTCTCATGCTCCACCACATT
Source organism: Torreya grandis (assembly GCA_037957365.1). Classification (NCBI taxonomy): domain Eukaryota; kingdom Viridiplantae; phylum Streptophyta; class Pinopsida; order Cupressales; family Taxaceae; genus Torreya; species Torreya grandis. The sequence continues at coordinate 6,541,583 of JARHVA010000118.1, read as the reverse complement.
AGACTATTGATCCACTTCCACCAATTATTGATAATGAAGTTGTCCTCAACAAAGATTTAATCCTGCAAAGTTTTTGAGAAAGATTCTAGGACCAGCCCCAAGATCATACTCTTATCTTACAATCTATCACAGAAATTAAAAAGTATAAGAAAGTTGAATCTTGCATTCCTTTAGAGCAACCAGTTACAAATGACACTATAGGGGCAACTATGTCTCAACAACCCCCTATAGCAATCCAACCTGCCTTTATTCCACCAACTACAACTAGTACATCTTTATCTCTTGATGTGGTAGCCCTTATACAAGAGATAAAATCTCTTCAATCCAAGGTTCTACATCTTGAGAAAAGTGCCTCTATACCTACATAGGATTTGGATTCTTTTGCTCTCCTACATACACCATTAGCACATCACATTGCTTTAACACCTTTGCTACAAGGTTTTGTTTAACCCAAGATTATTCTATATGATGGCATGGGTGATTAAGAGACACATTTGAGAGATTTTCACATAGCATGCTTGGACTATGTACCAAATTACTGGCTACTTATCAAGCTATTTCCATGAAGCTTAAAGGACTATGTTTCATAATGGTTTTATATTCTACCAAATCAGTTAATCAATGCATTCAATCCTTTAGTTGACATGTTCCTAGTTCATTTCATCATTAACATTGGTGATAATGTTTCATATGATCAAGTTGCATAATAGAAACATAGGTCAAATGAACATCTCATAGATTATGTTCTATGATATAAGAATATTTTGGCTAAGATGACTAGCCCCATGGCTGATCTAGAGTTATAAAATATCTTAAAAAAAAGTATTTTACCATCTTTACATGAATCTATTATGTTTAAAATATTCTCTTCCTTTACTAAATTGTGTCACACACTAAAGAAATGAGAACTCAAACTAATTTTAATGGGCAAACTCAAGTCTACAATTATATCAACCACAACAAACAAGAGTAACAAAAAATTCCCATACAAAGTCAAGGTCAATGATAACAAGAGTCATAATTAACTAAAAGTTATGTATTTTTATCCCCCTTAATGAGTGGTTTTATTAGCACCTCCTTGTTGAACCTTCACCAATATACTAGTGTCTCTAGCCAAAGTTTTACAATAGCTATTAGAATGTAACATCATATCTCTCCTTCTTATTTAATAAGTTGACCCAATAAAGCCTCTTTCATGTGGATATGATCAACATGCATTTTTTGAGTTTCATAGGGCACCAAGCCATACAACAAATAGATGCATCATTTTGAGACACAATATATAGAATTTGATAGATGTGAATCATATTGATTTTGGTACTTATATTGAGCCTCCTCAGGTAAATAAAACATAAGATAAAGCTTTGAAAATATTTTTAGATCCCCTTCCATATCATTTTAAATAAGAGATAGAGGACACATAAGGGGTTTACCATGCATATCATGCACATCTGCCATTAGATACATATAGGGCACCTTCAGTTGAGACACCTAATTTGAGCAACATGATTAGTGTATCCAATTCTAGAATTCCAACTAGAACTTTTATCTCCTTCTTAGAGTAGGATATCATCAAGGATGATCTAGGTTACCATGAACTCTTTATCATAGCTTACATTCATAATCATCCTATGCATAGTGTTCTCATAAATAATGGATCCAATGTAAACATGTGCACTATGATATTATTGCAACATTTAGGATATTCAGGGTAGGATAATACCCTAATGGACATAGCTATTAGTGGATTTAGTGGGCACATATAAAGTTCATTGGGTGATATTATACTTGATTTATAGGTTGGCTGAGCACCCATGGCCACACCATTCACTATAGTTCCCAGTGTAAGAGTTTTTGATATGTTACTTGGTCAACCATGGATCTAGAAACTTTGAGTAGTACCTTCTATAGTTCATAGATGCATGAAATTAATTCATGCTAATAAAGTTATTATAGTTGGTGGACTTTCATATGAGTTACCACTCCACACTTTAGATCCCTTTTCTACTTTGTAATCACCAGTTTAAATTTTGCCATTAGTTCTAGTTTGGCCACAAATTTTAGTTTTGCCACTAGTTATAGTTCCTCCTCTAGTTCAAATTCAGACATAGTTGAGGCATCCATTACTAGTATAGAGAGTTCATATACCTCTATAGATTTAGGATTGTAGATAGATTTTAGCTATAGTGTTCACACTTAGGGTAGTATCATTGAGATCTCATGCATTTATTCATAAAACACATGTTTAGAGAACTTTTCCTACTACTAGATGGGTCCTAAAGATCCCTATAGCTACATCTAATTCTTAGAGTTACAAAAGGACCCTATAGTTGGTTCTTAATTCAAATATTTTAGAGTATTTATAGCATACATATATTTTAGATCCACGCTTCATGATCACACACAATTCTTCTCCTTGATATAGGACACCATGATAGGGAGTCTCCAATGAGACTCATAGGTTAGTATCATCCTTTCCCTACTTACCTGTACATAGTTTTTTACGCTTGATTGTACATATCTTATATCAAAAAAAAAAATCCAAAACATTCAAATATTTAAAAATACAAAAACATTCAAATAACTCCAAAACACCAAAAATATTTTGATTACATGCATTATCCATGATTTACATTACTACTATCATGTTAGACATATATCTGCTATTCTATTCTATTGTTTATCAATTTATCTACATTACCATGCTTCACTTGATCTCTTTTGAGTGTGTGTAGTCACATCCAACTCTTTAATTGCTTCACTCTACCCATTAAGCGGCATCCTACTTCTACATCAAGACATACACTGATATACATACCCACCGGAGGCATCTTCTACATGACTACACCATCTAGGTTATGTTATTCCTACACCACACACTCTAGTTATCATGTTGATATACATTACTTACTAGCTTACACAAATTAATCTATCAATACTCACTATTATATATCACTTGTGTTTTTCTTAGCATATACCTAATCTTGTACTAACATGTCTTGTATACTTTCCCTCTTGCTTTGATTAGTTAGATGTGATTGTACTTCAAGTTCCTTGCATTATTTTTTTTTTTCTTAGTATAGTTATATTTTTTTCTTTAAGACATTTTCCAATGTCCTTTGTTTCTATGTCTTGTGTGTGCCTTTAGACATTTTCCAATGTCCATTGTCTATACTATTCTATGTGATTATGGCTTCTATGCCAACCTTGCTAGTTTCAATTGTATGTATATGTGGCATTTGAAGATGGCTTCTATGCTTTCCTTTTAGTATGAGTGACATATGACCATGTCCCTTGTATGTGTGGCACCTTAACCCCCTTGTATGCTTCTTTCTTATTGTCTTGTGTGCTTGTTGATTTTTTTCTTCTAATTGTTTGTAATGCCATAATCTACATCATGCATTTATCTTGCTTTCTTGGATACCATGATGGACATCATGCTCCATCCCTCCAACTAACAAATAACAACTAACAAGACTTTCATTTCTAGTTTAGTATATTTCACATGTTATTACATTGTTATATCCATCTAGTCATACCCCTGTTGATTTAACAATCTCTCAATACAAATCATGTTATATCTCGAGATATATTGTCAATTACCATTGCTATATCATGTATCTTTGTAGCATAACACACTTGTAGGGCTCTTCATTCTAAGGGATATCATTATAGGGTCTTTATTCCTACCATTATAAGAGGGGGTGATAAATAGAGGTTTTATAAAGAGATTAAAGGTCCTAATAACAAAAAATCTAGCATTTAGAACACTTAGAATAATAATTAGACATCAAAATAGTTAGAACAGACCAAGAAAATAGTGAGAATATCAAAACAATCACTAGATTTGGCCTAGGAAAATAGCACCCAACCTGGACTATAGTCTTAATGTCATTAGTGTCTAATTTCAATGCTCTTATCTAAATAATAAAAAAACTAGACTTTATAGAATTAGGTAGAAAAGTAGGTTCAACTACAGTTTTGTATAGCCAAAATAGTTCAAAATTAGTACTTTTTAGTACACTTTTGCTCAAAGAATCTAGATACAGGGGGCATCACATCTAGCATGATGGCTCTCACTTCTAGTTTTAGACATGATAGTTGATATGATTTCTAGATTAGAATCCATGTTTTAGACACCAATGATTGGGGGTAATATGTGCATCACATTTATTTCTTTTCTTTTCAAGTTCAACATTACCTAGGAATTATCAATAGTTGCATGCCTTAGTCCATCTATAGGTGGTTGAAATCATTTTAGAATAGATTTCATACAATCCTAACTTTTGTATTCCTAATTTTTCAAGTTCCTAAGTTCCCAAATGGCTTTCATATAATCCTAGTGCACAAATTTTGAAGTGGCTTTCATATGAACCTAATCTCCATCTTTTAGAGTGGCCAAGAGTGGCCTAGTTTCTGGTATACATTTGGATATACATGTCAACATTTTCATATCATATTACATTCATGGGATTTAGGAGCCATCTCATACAATATACATTTCATACCATTATCATTTCATAGCTCCACTTCATAGTGCAATGATAGACCCAAAGGACTAACTAGACTTTGTATTCTTGAGCCACCTATTTAGATGGATTGTACACACTATCTAGACATTGATAAACACACACATAAATACCTAACTTCACTTAGTGGGTGATGATGGAGCCAAAGGGCCAGCCTTTACGTTCTTAAGCCATTTTTGGGGAATTAAACACTCAACTCCATTAATGATATTACTCTTGGTAGAAAACCACTCAACATTACTTAGCATCATAATAGGTTTTTTATTAGTTTATGTACTTACTGAGGTGTATATGTTCCTTTCTCTTCCTCTCTCTCTTACCCAACTTTTTACATTCTTATTTTAGATATAACATATCGAGTAAGAACTGATCTACTCTTTGTTTTCTTTTGTAGTTTCATACTTCATAATGTGATCTTTATATGCACACCCAATATCACACAAATTTATGAGTTTCACCTTTGTATGTAAATTTAGGTACACTTTCTATTTTCCTTTATCCTAGTATTTCACTTTATTGCATCACTAGAATAAAGGGGAGGAAATGTAGTCATATAAAATGCAAAAATTGGTAACTTAATCTTGGATAATGACATCCAACCCATAGGTCCCTCTTGCTTGCTCTCCTAACCCTCTTAAGCTTATTTTCACTGATTCCCAATCATCTATAGCATTTCAAACTTGATCCCAACTAAGCCATACCCATTTTTCCATGATAGATCCATCCCCCAAGGTCTCATTTTCTCAAGACAATAGTGACACACTATGACTATAGTGCCATTGCCACTCCTATCCACTTTCAACACTATTGTCCAAGTCCATTTCTATCCCCAACAATTAATTTCTTCTAATTCTCCATCCTTATCCTTGTCATCCTAATGTGAGCACATTTAACCCATGATTAGTAAATTCTTATAAAAGCCCATTCAAAGATAATTTGGAAAAGGTTGGCAATTATAACTAAGTAAGAATACAAGCAAGACTACTCAAGCAATCTTCCCTATTCTCTACATATATCTGTCCAACACACTTACAAGCTTATTCAAATATTTACACTAGTTCCTAGCCATCTCAAGCATATCCAATTTAGCATTTTGCATCTTCATACACACAATTACACAAAGTAAATCAAGTGGGGAGATACATATGGCTTGATCCCTTGTTGTATTATTGGTATGTAGGCAACATGCCCACACAAGGGATGTAGATCCCCAATCAATGAATCTTACATACACTAACCCCACCACACCCCCCCCCCCCCCCGCCTTGTTCAAACTTGGTCCAAGCATAATGTAAGATAGGGTTTGAAGAAATAATCTACTCTATAAGGAGATCTACAAAATTCCAACTATTAAAACTTCATAGATAGGGTCACATAAACTAGGCAAACAAAACCTAGAAATCTCAGATCCTTAGGATAACAATAAAGGTGGACTATAGCATCGGTGCCACTCTTGTCTAGTTTTGGCACTCCTGTCTAATGATAAATTGAATTTTAAATCTTAGTTTGTGATATTGTCCCAATCCTGCATAGTGAATTATAGCCTCTGTCTTAGTCAGATCAATTAGTTTCCAACTAAGTCTTATTTTCTTCTCCTTATTACTATTTTTAGAAAGTTAAAATTGTAATCAAATTTTACAAATTATTTGCTTAATAATTAAATATTTATTCATTGATTTTACTACTTAGACCCTTTAACTATATTAGGAATAATATACTAATATTCTCAAAACTATTAAAATGTCTATCTAATGCAAGTTTTTACAATACAACATAAAATGAACAAAGAGCAAACAGCCAACTAAAAATTAAATGCTAACTAAATGGTCATCCTAAATGTTGTTAGATTTTTAAAATGTTATTTTAAGTGTGATAGAAAATTTGGATAAAATTAGGGAGTTATAAATCAATCTATAGATGGTTTTAGGATGTTTAGGCTGAAAGGGATATGTGTTGAAAATGGTATTGAGGTATTCCCCCTCACTTCACAATCCCATAATGATAAGGGTGTTGGGTGATTTTCCAATAAATACCATTAACCACATGTTTATACTTAACCAAAAAACCAAGTTAGCTTTGCCCTTGGTGATGAAATCCAAGTAGGTAGGCCTTGGGTAGACAAATGCTTAAATGTGTTTTGAATTTATGCGATTTGGTAGTGTGTATGTAGACATTATAGAATAGTGTTAATAGTGTTTCTATTGTACTAAAAAAGAAATGGTATTTTAAGAACTATGTCGATAGGGTTAACTAATTTTGTTAGATAGAAGATAGAATAAAGGTCCAGGTTAACCTAGTTTATTAAATGAGGATAGTTTTAAAGACTGAAAACTATGCAAAATAGAATTTTAAAGAAGAACTAAAATGAGAGAGAGAGAGAGAGAGAGAGAGAGAGAGAGAGAGAGAGAGAGAGAGAGAGAGAGAGAGAGAGAGAGAGAGAGAGAGAGAGAGAGAGAGAGAGAGAGAGAGAGAGAGAGAGAGAAACCTTGGTGGGTTGGAAGATGCTAAGGAATGTGATATTATTGTTTAATTTCCTTGAATGTTGCATTAAACTTTTTCTAATTGTGTCAATTGGGTTGACCTAGCTCTACAATTCTCTATTTTCTAAAGCCCATTAAGATGACTATACTAGCTTGGTCAACCTAGTATGTTTTATGAAAGTAGTTTGTAATACTATATCAACCTAATCTACCTTTAATGTTTTTTTTAATTGAATAAGAATATTGTGTCAACCTATTCAACCTAATAACCTATATCTAATGAAGACTTACATAAAAATAACAGTCATTTTTGATGTGACTGTGTGTTAAACTTATGCATATAAGTTATAAACTATACCATCCCTATCGACCTAGTATCAAAAATATAGAAAAATAATAAATAAAATGATTAAAAAATTAATGAAATAAAACTTACAAAGGTTAGATTCATATTAGGTTCACTAGAATATATGGAAAAAAATACATCAGATCTATAAATCAATCCTATCTCAAAGAAGATATATCCTACTTACAATTCTAATTTGGAATACATTAGATACTTGAGAACATGGCCAATATATGGATCCACTAGACCTAATTAGGGGATATCTTACTACGATAAGATCGCTAGGGAGGGTTCCAAAGCCTCCAGTCAAGTAAAATTATGCAATAACCCTAAATAAGTCCTATGTTTCATATTCACTAAACTAATAAGTAAAAGAAAGTCTAATCTAGTGCTCACCCAATTTTGTGGTATAAAGTGGGGGTAATAAAATCTAAATGAAATGTGTATAAAAGACATATACTCACATCAATGTATACATAATCTTAATGCTTGTAAGATAAGTGAATGTGCATATCTATCTACTCTTACAAATGAGAAACAAAGTTAGGAATACTTATCTTTGAAGAAGAACACATCAAGCATCAATCTCTCCTTTGGCCAAGGTTTCTTTGTAATAGGTTGTTGTGGTATGTAAGGATGATAAGGATAAATCAGCTCTAGGTTACACAACTTATCAATGCATCCAAAAGACTTCTTTACAAGACAATATCCATATCTCAATAGAAATTATGAAACCCTAAGCTTTCTCCTCAAGTAGAATGGTGGATAAGTAAATACATAATATCTCTTACTTCTTCTTTAAATAATGGAAAATTTATATTTTATATCTAGGCAAATTTAACCCTAATCCCTTCTTAATGTTTTAGCCGATAGGGTCAACCTAATAAACCTAGTATTGTTATTGAAAAAATCACTAGATCAGAGGCTATTTCAACTAAGAGCTAACCTAGACCCTAAATGAGTTTCACCATTAAGATTACAAGATCAACCCAATCAACATAGTACTATAAACTATCAAAAGGGGTTTTAGGTTAGGAAAAGTGGTACAAAATATGAGAAATGATTGGCGGAGTATCTAAGAAAGAATATCAAGATTAGGGAAATGGTTTTGAGGATATAAGTGTGTAGATAAAAAGTGGAAAAAGGGACACTAATCCTATAAAGAACCAATGGTTTTCCCACCCCTTTCTTGGTATACTCCTTAAGACACATACTCAAAGATATTGAGACTTGATGGGTTCTTGCAAGATAAAGAGGGTCAATAATTGATAAAATATTGAAAATATTATGTGTATACACATCCTTATCATTTATTTATGAAACTTAAATTACCTTTTATTAATCTATAGAGTCTCCAACTCCTTTTCGAGCTCTTGTCTAGCCATTTTGGTATCTTCATGTATGGCCAAAATTACCTCTATATGGATCTCCACATAGGACTTAGGGTCCTTAATATATGGGGAATGATCCTTTTTCATGTTCTACCTCTTGATAAGGGAATAAAATTCTTCCATTTCTTCCATGATCAAAGTTTTGACTAAGCCATCTTTAATTTCCTCTTCCTTAACCATTATACTGATGTTGTAACCTTATCAAATAATGAACTTACCATTGGTAGGTCAATTATATTTAGATTAGGAATCTTAGAGGTAGAGGATATTGACTCCTTAGCCTAATTTGGAGGAGTGATATAAGGGTTGAGTTTCTAGTTGGGCATGTTCTTCAGGCTCATGCCTAGTTTTAGTAGAAGAATTGAGCATTTATGGACATATGATTTTTGACTAGTCTATGTTTCCAAATTATGGAATTAGATGGAAAACAAAGACTAAATACTTCATGGAAGCCCTTTTAGTGGTATCCACTATGGTTGTATAAGTTAAAGTGGAAGACGACAAAGGCGAACCCAATTGGGTAGAAGGAGAAATAATTGGGGAGATGGATTGGGAAATGGTTAGAATAGATAAAGCTAATGTTGATGGGATGGACACTAAAGGAATGAAAACCATAAAAGTGGAGGTTGGAGAAAGCGAATTAGTAGTGGGAAAATTAATAGATGGGTGCATGAAAAGTAAACCCACGTAAAGTGATTGAATAGGAATGACTATAGACATAACTAGCCTAGGGGTGATATAAACTATAGGTAAAGAAATAAAAGGGAAAATACCTAAAGGGGATGTGGGTAAAGGACCCTTACCTGATGTTTCACCTATTATAATTGATTTAAAATTTAGTGCTTATAGGTTCAATACCTTGGCCTACAATAAATCTTCCTCTTCCATATCTTAGATTGGATCACCTTTTGATGAAGGTTGAGCCTCTTTGAGTGTTTTTGTAGTTGGGGTGTGTGGTATATCTCCCTTAGTATTCCTTTGATATTAATTGGTTTCTCTAATATCTTGTGTAACTATTACCTATTAGGGAAGAGAAGGGAATAATTTTGGGTGTTGGGAGTGAAGAAGACACTATTTACTCTTAATAGGAGTCTAAGAAAATAATCTTGGGTTCTTCCCTTTATACATTGCCTCTTGATTTAGTTTGATCCTCAACCTACTCTTGCTTGACATATATCAGTTCAAATATTGAAGATTAAACTAGGAGTAATGGTCCCTCTTCTACATATATAAAGGTAGGCACTTGTTCTTCTTTCTGTTAGTCACCATGTCCTTCAATGAGTGGTGCCTCACCTAACAACTATTATTGGACTTGGGGTTGGCCTTGAGATATTTATGGATCTTGTACCTCTCTTTATGCTATTTTTGATGGCCTACCACTCCAAAAATTAGAGGATCTCTATCCTTTATTAAGTGGGATCCTAAACTTTTCTTCATCGAGTGTCAGATATGGTTCTTCCTATATCATTCTTAGTAAGTACTCACTCAATCCCATAATTTTGTCCTTTCTTTTACCTCTTCATCATATTTTTCATTTATGAAGAGAAAATCATGATCCATTGGCTCATGTTTGTAAGTGAGGCCAAGGGTGTGGATTTTATTTTAAACCTTTCCATGAGGATCCCAATCTCTGTGAGGGAGGGTAGGTAATGCATATGCCTTCTTGGAATTACTATCCTCTTTAAACTACCTATGAATTATGTATTGCTTTATCCTAATGGTGATGTGGGAGCCATAGAATGTGTCCTTATTATTTGTTTTCAACTCTTCATCAATGTTATTCCATATTTGGTATATAATTTGCTACTCAACTACCTTGTCCAAAATGAACTTAGGTAATTGAAGAGGATCAAACTTGTGGCCATCTGCCATGATAACTATGTAGTCTAGATAGAGCCAATAGTTTCATATGTTATTGGTAAGTTTCCTAGCTATGTTGTGTAAAATTCTTACCAAAGTTAGGTCATGGATAACCATGCATACCTAAGGATAGATATCCTCTAGAACCTTTTCTATGTTTATAACATAAGAGTATATGTGCACAAAACTATAATAGTCACACATTTTGTTCTTAATTACTTCTATGTCAAGATATCATAGCACTCTATTATGCTTGTACATAGACCCATGACCACATTTAGAAAATAAGACATCATGTAAAAATCTCCTCATAGTGGCTAATTATCTTTATGCTTAATTTTTTCTTGGAGGTGTGCACTGATGACTTCCACCAAAATATAGGTGCACTTGAGATACTTAGTGGGTCTAGTAGGGGAACCCACTCCAACTATAAGAAGTAGATGCTTGTATGGATAAAATGTTGTTTAACAGTGCCATTCCTATATGGATTCCTATTCTAAATTGAGTGATGGGGATAGGGCTCTTGACATGTTCTTTCAAATTGAAAGTATCTCTATGGAGGAGACACCTTGATAGTAATCACTTCATATTATTGTAATTATTTCATGTAATAATAATGTGTAAATCAAAAGTGAAATTTGGAATGGGTAGGCTCAAATACCTATAAATGCTTCACATACTATATACATGATAACTATGTTATTATCAAGATAGTGAAGGTATCCATCATCCATTATTCTCCTTTTGAAGAAGAGGCCCCATAGTAAATCAATGAAAAATATATCCTCAATCTTCATAGTTACATAATGTAGGGATTAACATTTGAAAGGGATCAGGTCCTTTACTAGCTGCTTATCTTTAGTTGAGATGTCTTCTTCTAGTGCAAAGGAGTCTATGTTTTCTACTATTTCCTATAGTACCAAAAAGTTTTGATAATGACCATCAAATATAGTAGCATCAAACACTATGTACAAGTACTATATATAATACTTGATTAAGAACTTGGATGGTGTTAAGGCTCCTTTGTATGACTTAGACAATGATGGCATGGTGGTGTTAGTGCCCAAAATTGCATGGGAGAAATTGGTCCCTTGTTTGTATCAAAGTTTATGTCCTGAGCTAGATTTTTGTCCCCATGTATTCCTTTGGAAGGTTAAGTTCATGTACATAATTTGCTAAGTCATTTGTCTTATCTTTTCTTGGTGAAGGTGTTCTTTCCTTTAGACTTTTTATACCCTTTCTAGTGAATGCAATTTCCAATATAAATAGGTCTTTAGTATTTTTGTCTCAAATAAAAAGTCCAAAGACTTATATTTGTTGGACATTTTATCCTCTACAAAAGTTATGAAAAAATTCCATATCTTGTATTTTTGGGTAATTTGTTTCAAACTTTTTGTTTGCAATAAAAATTCTAAAAGGAATTTTCCCTTCAAGAAATTTTCCCACATAAAAAGCCCAAAGTAATTGTAAGATAATTTGTTTTAGCCAAAGGTACATCTAGAAGTCCTGAAGGGTCATTTTCCCTTTTCAAAAGTTTTGAAGGATCATTCCATTTGGGCATTTTGCCTTTGAAAAATTCCCAAAGGGCACTTTTTAAGGGCAAAGGACATACTTAAGACTTTTGAAGGGCCATTTTGCCTTTGTAAAATGTCTGAAGGGTTATTTTCTTTAGGGATTTTTCCTTTGAAAAATTCCCAAAGGGTGTCTACAAAATGTCCAAAGGATAATTATGGATTTGGAGGACACTTTCATTATTATGAAAGGTGCTTGTCTTGAGTAAATGGTCTAGCGCAAAAATTCCAAAGGATATGTCTCTTGGGGAAATGGTCAACTTCAAAGTTTTTGAAGAGTATTTTTCTTTTTGAAGGCCACTTTTAAAAAGCTCTAAAAGACACTTTTCAAAAGGAAGAAAAGGGCTAAGTCATTTATTTCAATCTTTTTGTCCATAGTAAAATCCTAATGGTCATTTCTTTCAAGAAAATTATTTGAAGAATTTTCTCGAAGGGTCATCCTCAGGAAAGCAAACCTTTGTAAAAGGCCTGAAGGATATCTTATTCAATAAGGTGGACCAAATATAAATCCCAAAGGGAAATTTTCTAATAAAAGTGTCCCAAATTATTTCCCCAAAGGGTATGTTTATTAGGGAAATAGTTCACTTCAAGGTTTTAAAGGGCATTTTATTGGTAAGGTGTCCTACACACTTTCTCTGAAGGATCTTTCTACAGTGAGGTGGTATCAAATAAAAATTATGAAAGGTACTTTCAAGAGATTGAAGGACCATTCATAAAGTCTAAAGGGAACTTTTTTATGGAAAGAACCCTTAAGAAATTTTTTGAAGGATATATTCAAGTGGCCAAAAGGTTCCTTCAAGTAAATTTATATGGGGTATAGGTCTTTCTCCTTCAAAATTTTTGATCAAGCAAAGAGTTTGAAGGAATTGCATTTATTCCAGAGGAATGCTAAGGTCAATTTTTTTGGGGAAATTATTTAAAACAAATTATCCAAAACAATTGTCTCGACAAAGGCAAAAGAGCTAAATAACAAATACTTTTGATAAAAGTGCAAGAGACTATTTTATTTGAGGGAATTTTTTCAAACAAAATGTCTGAAACAATTATTCTGATAAAGGTGAAAATACAAAGGCTCAATTCTTGTAGGAAAAGTGTGAAGTCAAATCCTTTGGGGAAATTGTCTCAAACATTTTGTTTGAAATAATTATCCTGACAGAGTACCCAAAATAATTACTAAGGAACAATTGTGATAAATAAATCCCAAAGAAAAAGTGTCAAGGATAAAGAGAAGCTGAAGCAAATAAGAATGCCAAAGATAAATACTTAGACAAAATTACCATAGAAAAAAGTCCCCAAAAGAATATTTCTAAATTACAAATGATGGTCTCATAGATGTCTTTTCACAGGTACATGAATGTCAACTTTAAGATATAAGAACTAACCATTATAACTAAAATGTATATGATGGTTAAGTACGTGTTATTTTATAGACCCATGAAGTAGTTGTTTGTTTAAAAATGAAGCAAGATCTAATGACACAAATTTGTGTAGAGTGGGATGATTCAACAACACACAATCAAGGCTGAATAGTCAAAGGGACTTAGGAAGCCTATGAGGATTACAAGTGGCATATCCTTAGGGCCAAGAAAAGGGAAGTATCTAATAACATTCTACCCCTTGAATCATGATTTGACAGAGTGCATTTACTCATCCTAGTCAAAACTGACAGAGCAAGGATGGCATTGAAATGTCAAAGGCCAAAGGAGTCTTATGATGATGACAAGTTTCATCATGTTAGGGACTAAAATAGAGATTAATGACCCACAAGCCTTCCCCAAAGGTCTCCAAGGATCAAACACCCATATAATTAAAAAGGATAAAATGAAGCTAAGATGTTGTATTTTAATTTGATTTTTTTATCCTAGATCCTTCATGGAAGGATACTATAGGTTTGAAATATCTAAGTGGGCCACTCCAATAAAAGATTAATAAAATGGCCATGGATCCATAATATTCTTGAGCCATCATTGTAAGATCAAGGTATTTGATGGTGTGCATAAGAGGAAGGGTAGCTATCCTAGTGGTTCCATCTATGCTAATGAGTGTTAAAAGGGCATTTCTAGGTGGTTACATAAAAGACAAATGGTTTGTTTAGCTCCTAAAATGAATATCCTCCTTCTAGGCTTGTGTGAAAGGTATTTTTTAGCTAAAAGATAAAATTATGTGCTCTAGGTGTTTGTAAGTCTTCATCACTGCTTATATAGGTAGTTGAAGCAATGATTTATCTTGGAAATCAATAAAGATCTTAGGCATAACAAAGGGAATTTTTTAGCTAGGAGCATCTTGAAGGGACTAGAAAATTTCATTATGCAATTTTTAAGAATTGCAGCCCATAGACCCCAATTAGAAAAGGATTAAAGATGTATAAATAAAAGGAATGTCTTTTATTCAAAGGTTGTTGATTTTTGTTGGATTTCTAGGTTGATATAGGTCATTTTAGGCATCTATTTACTCTAAGTCTAGGTTCTATAAGAATTTATTTTGGGATCAACTGTTGTGTGTAAACTTTGTCTCCCTTACTAAGGTGGTGGCATTTGTATAACCATTAGCAAGATTTGAAAGCATGTTCATGTCTCCCTTGTCAAAAGAGAAATTTCACCATGCTTTCCCCCATAAAAACATTATGAAGTGTTGGTATCTGTAATATTTATTTTCAAGTTACTAAAAAACATTTGTGGTTCTCCACTATATCTTGGTAATGAAATACAATAATATGCTTTACAATTTTTTTGATTGGATATCTAGTTTATGTTCATTATTGGTTGTTATTCTGAGCATGTACTTAGGTTATACATATGTTTCTATAGTTATATTTGGAAATGCATTGTTTAAATACCTTTTAAGGACTCCCTAGGTTCATGAATTTAGTAAAAGAAAGTATTTGAGATTCTAGTTTGATTGTATGTCCTAGTTTCTCAAGGATCATTTGGTGTTTATCATTATCTTTCAGTTGAAATATTTATTGAGGAACATTGCAATGAAGTAATGATATATACTTTGTTATTTGAAAAACATCAACACACCACCCTCCTTTTTTTATAACTAACAAACTATCCTACCCTGTCCTACCCTACATTTAATACACCCTTTACATACCATGAGTGCTATTTTCCTTATAGATACATAAGATCTAGCATATTTGAAATGTGTTTACAATTTGCGCTATAGATCATAACGCTATAGTTTTCCATTTAACCCTTGTTATTGAATATTTAAAAAAATAAAGATTGTAGTCATCCTTTCATCTATCTTTAGTAGCTTATGTATGACATAGAGCATTTATGCACTTCACGTGATAACCCTTCATGGGTAAAGCATACAAAATTGGTTATGCTTTGGTCATATTTTCTCCTTATGCCAAGAATCCCCATGGAGATTGAAGTGTAAAAGCCCTTCATGTGAGAATGCTACCCCATAAGTTCTCTCACCTTGGTTTAGGTAGAGACAAAAGTAGCAAGGAGTTAACCATACCCTTTGGAGGTGCTTCTTATTCATTATCTTAGTTTGGTCCATTAATGATTCCAAACCCTCCCCCAACTATAATGACATTCTATTAGGTTTCTCATCACTGTTTTCCATTTTTTTCAAGTGTGCAAGGCCAAATTAGAGAGGTGTACAACTGGGAACCAACACTCAACTTATACCATTTCCAGGGGCTAAATTGAAGTCCATGTCACTTGTGTTATTGGGGAATATTTTAGAGATCTACTATTATGTTAAATATTTTTTCTTATTTCACCATGTTGACTACCTTGGTTGTTAATGTCACATCACTCCACTAGGATCATGCTAATATTTGAGGCTTGATAATTGATTTCTATTGAGCCTATTACAAATAACTAATTATTTCATGTTTAAAGGTGTTTTGTCCCTTTTGAACATTATTTTGAAAATTTTAGTGTCTTTATTCTTTATCTCATTAAGCTTCAGTAAGTCCATTTTCAGTCTTTATCATAACAATTTGTAAATTGTTCTATTCTAGAAGTTTATTTCTAGTTGTGACTTTCACTCTATATTTTATATTTTATAGAAAGATTGGTTCTTATTATGAATGTTTACTAACTTTTAGTTTTGAGAATCTCATTGTTAATAAAGATAGAAGGACTAAGATCATCTTTCAAAGGTGACCCATTTAAGTAACTTGTTCCACCTTTAGGTCTTCCTCAAAGAATAAGGGGAATGAGGTGGACTTGGTGGATCTAAATGAAGAAGACCTATCGATTTTGATGAGATGGAAGGATATCTTAATGAGGTCTCAAATGAAGTTAGGAAATGCCTCTAAAAATTCCAAGGGAATAATGTAGTAAGTGGTGATCAGTACCTAAGGGATTTTCAAAATATCATTGAAGATTATGAGATTGATTATGATGATGTGTGCATCAAGATATTTGTACACATGTTAAAGGAATATGCTTGAAAATGGTTTGATTCCCTTCCCATTGGATGCATTGATTCATGAGAAGAGATGCAAACTGTTTTTAAAATTTAGTATGGTGCTAGGATTGATCCAAGGTTTCTCTTGGTTGAATTTAAAAATATCAAGAAGAATCCTAATGAATGTGTGCAAGACTTTAACACAAGGTTCAACAAGACTATGATGTAACCAATTGAAAACATTAGGCCCAATGATACAATGTGCTTGATAAAGTATTGTGATGCCTTTGATAAGAAATATACATACTTCTTGAGGGATATGGCTCCCACTAACCTGTAGTTGGCATTCAATATGACCATCCAAATTGATAACAATATCAAGGTTGTGGGAAAGACCTTAAACAAATAGGATGATGTAAAGCTAGTCAATCTAGAAAAAACATAGCCCATAAAGATAGCCAACTTGGAAGAAACTATAAAAAAATTGGCATCTACTATCAAAGAAATGTCATATAAGTTAGCTAGAGATGAAATGGTGTCCCTTAGGTGTTTACCAATTAAGAACATGCTCCAAATTTGAATCAAGCACAAAGGGGGCCTACTTTTCATAATCAAGATAATGATATATGGAAGATGCTTGCACATGAAGATAAAATGGATAGAAATTAGAATAGAGGGGCTAGAAAAGAAGTGCTTGATCCTTTAAATGAAACTTTAAATGTTATGAATTATGATTTAGAAATTGATTGGTATGATAAATACTTCCTTCCACACCCTCCATGTGATACTGCTAAAGAATTCAATAAAGATATGGATGAACCTGAATATGCATCATCTGACTATGATATTTTTACATTTTATTGTCAAAGACCTCAGGATGAATCAACTCCCTCCATAGTGTTATAAAATGATACTATGAATGATCATTTTTGGAGTACTATTGAAATGGAGAGTGTCTTAACTTTTGACTTTGTTTGTGATGTTAATGTGGCACAATCATATGAATTTCCCATCTATGATTTTGATCTCTTATGCTCCATGATGATAAAGAAGTATTCTAGGAACAATCCATCAATTGAGGATAGGTAGCTGTTAATTAATGCAATAGCTACCCAAAAGAGTGAATACAACTTGAGAAGTAGGAAACTATGTGGTGCTCCTCAAGACAATGCCCCTACAAATTCAAAGGTAGGGAATACAAGAAAGGAAGTAAATAAAACTACAATAGTCCAAGAAGCTTCCAAGATGACACTTGTAACCAAGGATGTTAAGCCTATAGGTGTTCCTACTAGGAGAAATAAAAAATCTATATTATTTAGCATCCCTAAGGGTGTAAATTAGCTTAATAAAAATTCACCTTTGAAGGCTGTTGTAAAGAATATTAATCCATCCAAACCTACTCAACTTTAAACCGTGAATGATTATATTCGAGCTAAAAGTGTCATTACCCTTCCACCAAAAACACCTCTTCCTTAGTATAGTGTGTGTGATATGGCTCAAGTGTTGAGTCAAATAAGGGTCACTATACCACTTGTTGAGTTATTGTGAATACCTAAGCACATGAATAAAGCCTTTAAATATTTAGAATTTGGTGAAAGGTTAATTGAAAATGAAGTTGAGTTATGTTAAGAACCCCTAGAAGAAGATGAAGAATTAGAAGATGTTGTTGAACATACTCCAAAATTCTATTTGGGGATGGAATTGGTTGAGATTTAGTTAAATGTGGATCCATTTTATATGACTCTATTTATCAATGGTTTGATTGTTCACAATTGCATGTTTGACTCTAGTGCTTCTTACAATGGGATGTCCTTAGGTGTTCTGAATGAGCTTGGAGTGAAAGTCACATCAGCCTTTGGCAAGTGTTATGCCATGGAATCATGTGAGGTTCTATTTGTTGGACAATCAAAAGGTTGGTAATGAAACTAGAAGTGCTTCCAAGGAAGTATTTAACTATAGATGTGGTGGTTGTGGACTACCCGCTTAAATGGGAGATGCTACTATCATGTAAATGGGTTACCATCATGGGTGGAAGTGTGTATATGTACCTTTATTACATCAATATTCCTTTGGAGGGTAAGATGGTCAAGCTTAATTGAGAGATAAAGATGCTACATGTGATTAAATATCTGAAGCATGCTCTCAATGAAGTGTTGTATATGGATGCTGACCTTGGCAAGTTTGGTGGGAATGTTGATACTAGTGAACAACCTATTGTTATTAATGTAGAGCCTAAAAAAGAAGGTATATTTTAGAAGATGTGATTTGATGGGGCTTGATCCAATCTTGGAAATAGAGCTAGGGTTATCTTTTATGCCCCTAATGGTAAATAATTTATGTTTTCTTTTCAACTTTCTTTTGAGTGTACTAACAATACTATTGAGTATGAGGCACTCTTGCTTGGTCAACAGATTTCTTGTGAATATGGAATAAAGTGTTTGATTGTTAAAGGTGAATCTAATTCAGTTATAAAGCAAGTCTATAGTGATTTTTCTATGAAAAATAAAAGTTTGAAATAGTATCAAAATGTTTTTTAAGACATGTTGGAGTTTTGATGCATTTAATAATTTTATCATGATATAAGTTTCAACCAAGATGTTAAAAAATTGTAGGGCTAAGTTGTTAATTTGAAATTATAAGTATGAGTCATCATTATCAATATCAAGTGGATTTTATTGTTAGGCCTTCAATCCTAGGCAATGTTCATCATTGGTAGGTCTTTGATGATGATGAATAGATGAAGAGGTTTCTGAATTATGAGGTTGAGTTCCATGATCAGCTCATAGACTTTGAATTTATGGTTTAATTTAGTGATGAGAAGGAGACCTTATTTGGAAAAGACATTGTTTAGCTAAAGACAAACATTATCACAAGAGGACTAGTCAATTTAGATGCATTTTTTGATGGAGCTAATAGAATCAAGTTGAGAGACTCATTCATTTAAAAAGATGTAACTGAGTGAGACTTGGTTTCTCATGAGAACCCAAGGAAGATTTAGTTAGGTACTCACTTAAGTGTACTTGAGAAGAAAGCTTACATGCAGATGATAAAGAAGTACCAAGATTGCTTGTTATGGTCTTACTTTGAGCTGAAAGTGTATAGGGAAGGATTATTCGATCACATCATCCCATTGCATCCTAATATCAAACTTTTTAGGTAGAAATATATCCTCATTAACCCAATCTTATCCACCAAGATATAAGAAAAGTTAAAGAAGCCAAGAGATGGTCGTATCATTCATCTAATTAGGTATTCATCATGGGTTACAAATTTAGTCCTTATATGGATGAAGAATGGTGATATCCACTTGTGTGCTAATTTTTAGAATCTAAAAAAATCTTATTTGAAGGATAATTATCACCTTCAAAATATGAAAAAAATGTTACAAAGTGTTAAAAGATAAAAAATGTTGTCCACATTGGATGGATTCTCAAGTTACAACCAGGTTATGGTGAAATAATCTAGGAGGTTCAAGACTACGTTCACCATGCAATAAGGCTTATATGTAATATGAGTATGCCTTTTAGGTTGATGAATGTTGGTGCAACATTTTAGTGAGCTATGGACATTACCTTTGTAGGGATAATTAAATAGTTCATTGATGTGTATCAAGATGACTTTACTATGTACTCTAAAACAAGAGAAGAGCATTTGGAGTATCTAAAAAAGGTGTTGATTAGGTGTAGAGAGTTTAAAATTTTGCTTAGTCCTAAGAATTACCACTTTGGAGTATAAAAGGCCAAGTTACTGGGACATATAGTGTCAAAGGTTGGTGTCATGATTGATTTTGAGTGGGTTAAATCCATTAACAAAGTGTCTATCTTATAGTCCAAGAAAGGAATTTAATATTTCTTTAGAAAAATCAGCTTTGTAAGGAGGTTTGTGTCTAATTTCATAGAGATTACTCTACCTATTACTTCCATTTTGAAGGACCAAACCATCAAATGGGAGAAGAAGGCTATGTAAGTATTTAGAGACATCAAGGGAGATTTGAAGTCTGCTCCTATCTTGGCTAGTCCTAATTACACAAGGATATTCCAAGTATTCTCTTTTTAATAATAAAATACTATTGTTTTTGTCCTATTTCAAAAGAATGAAGATGGTCATGAGCAATCCATAGCTTTATTTAGTAAATTAGTGAAAGGTCTTGAACTAAAATACAGTATTATGGAGAAACAAGATTTAACTCTTTTGAAGGCTATTAAAACATTTAGGTTGTTTATTATGAGTTAAAATATTATTACTTACATCCCACATGCCATAGTGAAGGACATCTTAACTTAGACTAAAGTATCTAGCAAGAGGTACAAGTGGGTCAACAAGTTACAAGCGTATGATATGGGTATCCAAACCACCAAGTTAATCATAGGAATGGGTCTAGTAAAGCTTATGGCTAAGACTAATTTACAATTTATTGAGGTAAACATTATTGTTTTTAATGTTGATGATTCCTTGAGTCAATTTAGCACATATTCATGTTATAAGGATATTGTTTACTACTTAGAAAATCTGAATTATCCCCTTTGCTTGGATAAGAATTAAATGAAAAATATCAAACTTGTATCCCAAAAATACCTCTTGATTGAAAATGGACTTGCATGGAAGAATCCAGATGGGGTTCTCCTAAGATGCATTGTAGAAGAATAGATCATTGTCATGATTGAAGACTTCCATAGTGGAGTTTGTAGTGGTAAATTTTCACCTAAATTTATAGCTCATAAAATTATGAGAGATAGTTATTAGTGGCCATCATTGTTTAAGGATGTGGTTTAAATGGTCAAAAGGTGTGAGAAATGTTAGCACTCTACTAGGAGGATGAAAGATTTAGGTTCTCTTCCCTTATATCTTATGATAATTGAGGGACCATTTAGATAATGGGGAATGAATTTAATTAGAGAAATTATTGATTCATCAAGCACTAGGCATAGATGGATACTAGTTACAACTTATTAATTCACCAAATAGGTCAAAACAATCCCTATAAAGAAAGTAACACACCATGTAGTCATAGATTTATTACTAAATAAAATTATTTGTAGATTTGGTGTGCCTTTTAAGATAATTTATAATAATTCTATGAGATTCAAATCCAAACCTTTGGTGGCATTATAAAAAAATTATGGGATTGAACTAACTTATGATTCCAACTACAATTATCAAGGGAATAGGCAAGCTAACTCAAGTAATAAGAACTTACTCAAGAATATTAGATGAATTTTGGAAGTAAATAAAAAGAGGTGGGGTGAAAAACAAAAGTTTACCTTATGGGATGATAGGATTAAACCTAAGGTAGCTATAGGTAGAAGCCCTTTTGATCTTGTTTATGGAGCTCAAGTAGTCTTACCTATGAATTTGTAGTTGCCAACCTATCAACTCATGCAACAACTAGAAGATAATGAGAAAATCAACCACTATGAAAGTAGGGTTAACCAGATTGTTGATCTTGATGAAATTCAAAGACAAGCTCACAAAAACACCACAAATTCAAGAAAAAGATGAAAAAAATATTTGATGGAAAGGTCACTCCAAAATTTTTCCAAGTAAGTGATCTAGTTCTACTTTGGGACAATAGACATGAGGAGAAAGGTAAGCATGTCAAGTTTGATGCCTTGTGGATGGGTCCTATTCCATTGACTGCTAAATTAGGGAACATACCTTCTACTTGAGAGACATGGATTTTGAAATATTGGAACTACCATCCAATGGTAGGCATCTGTAACACTTCCTTGATTAAGTCTATAATCTATGTATCATATTGTCTAGTGTTTTGTTACTTTTCTATATCATTGTTTTGTTTCCTCTTTACTTTGGGCCTTATTTGTATAGTTTCCTCTATTGTTTTTTTCATGTTTTCATTTTTAGATCCTCTTGATCTATTTTTATTAGTCTACCATTATTTTGTTGAGCCTTTATGAGTGTCTTCTGAGAAATTATTAAGTCTTGATTCTGTAAACCAATGGATTGACACCTAGTCTGGTATTCTATGGTTATTTATACACTCATAAGGGGTATACATCCTTGAGTAAAGCTAGTGTTAGTGCCCAAAATTGTATTGGAGCAAAGAGGCCCTTGTCTATATCAAATTTTATGCCCTGAGCTATATTCTTGTTTCCATGTATTCCTTTGAAAGGTCAAGTTCATGTACATAATTTGCTAAGTCATTTGTCTTGTCTTTTCTTGGTGAAGGTGTTCTTTACCTTAGAATTTTTGGGCATTTTTAAGTGAATTTAATGTTTGACATAAATAGGTCTTCAGTATTTTTTCTTAGATAAAAAGTCCAAAGACATTTTTTTGTCAAACATTTTGTCCTCTAAAAAAGTTCTGAAAGAATTCCATATCTTGTCTTTTTAGTCTTAAGTGTTTTTGGCTCATTTTTTTTCACTTTTTGTCCAAAAAGGAAATTCCAAAGGGTACTTGCCCTTCGAGGATTTTTCTTTAACAAAAATCTTGAAGGAATTGTAAGGTCATTTGTTTTGGCCAAAGGTACTTTCCAAAAGTCCTGAAGGGTCATTTTGATTTTGAAAAAGTTTCAAACGATCATTTCCTTTAGGAATTTTACCTTTGAAAAATTATTTAGGGGCCATTTAAAAGGGCATAGGACACTTACAAAAATCTTGAAGGATATCTTAAAAACTTTCAAAATTCCATTTTGCCTTTGTAAAATGTCTAAAGGGTTATTTCCTTAGAGCATTTTGCTCTTGTAAAATTACTAAAGGGTGTCTACAAAATGTACAAAGTATAATATTGGATTTTAAGGATAAATTCACAACTTCTAAAGGGTAATTTTCATGTGGAAATGGTCTAGTGCATAAATTTTGAAGCATATGTCTCTTGGGGAAATGGTCCACTTCAAGGTTTTTGAAGGGTATTTTCTTTCAGAAGGGAACTTTTCAAAAGCTCCAAAGGACACTTTTCAAAAGGAAAAAAGGACTAAGTCATTTATTTCATAATTTTTTTCCACATTAAAATCCTAATGGTCATTTATTTTTGGATGAAATTTTTCTCGAAGGGTCATTCTTGGGAAAGAAGATCTTTTCAAAAGGCTTAAATTATATTTTCAACAAGGTGGACCAAAAAAAAATCTTGAAGGGCATTTTTCCAAATAAAGTATCCCAAATTATTTCCTTGAAGGGTATGTTTCTTGGGGAAATAGTCCACTTTAGGGTTTTGAAGGGAATTTTCTTGTCAAGGTGTCCTATACACTTTCTTCAAAGGATCTTTCTACATTGAGGTGGTATTAAATCAAAATTACAAAGGGAACTTTCAAGAGATCAAAGTACCATTAAAAAAGTCTAAAGGACATTTTTTTAGGGTAAGAGCCCTTTACAAAAATTCTGAAGGATATGTTCAAGTGCCCAAAAGGTTATTTTAGGCAAATTATTGTGGGGTAGAGATCTATTTCCTTCAAACATTTTTCTTGAGCAAAGATTATAAAACAATTGCATTTCTTCGGGAGGAGTGTTAAGGTCAATTTTTTTGAGGAAATTGTTTCATAAAAATTACCTAAAATAATTATCCCTATAAAGGCAAAAGTGTTAATTACCAAATAATTTAAGTATAAGTATAAGAAACTATTTTCTTTAGGGGAATTATTTTAGACAAAATATCTGAAATAATTATTTTAATGAAAGTGAAAATCTAAAGGCTCAATTCTTGTAGGGAAATTGTGAATTAAAATCCTTTTGGGAAATTATCTCAAGCATTTTATCCAAAATAATTATCCTAACAAAGTACAAAAAAAATTGTTGAAAAATAATTGTGTTGAAGAAAGGCCTAAAGAAGAAGTGTCAAGGATAAAGATAATCCAAAGAAAATAGGAATGTTGAAGACAAAGCCTCAAACAAAATTACTATAGAATAAAGTCCCCAAAAAAATATTTCTTAAATTTTGGTGATGGTATTATAGACATCTTTTGATAGGTATGATGACATTGAATTTATGTTGTAAGAACTAGCCATTGGAATTCAAATGTCCATGATGGTCATGCGAGCATCATTTTTCAGACTTGTAAAGTATCTATTTATTTTGAAATTAAGGAAGATCTAATGACATGAATTTATGCAAATCAGGATGATCTGATGGTATGCGATCAAGGATGAATAGTCAAATTGACTCAAGAAGCTTGTAGGTATACCAAGTGGCATATCCTAAAGGTTAAGAAAAGGGTAGTATCCAATAATGCTCCACCCCTTAGATCATGACCTGATAGAGTGTATTTTCTTATCCCAATCGGATTTGATAGAGAAAGGATGATGTTGAAATTTTAAAGGCCAAATGAGTCCTACAAGGATGACAAGTGTCATCATCTTAAGGACTTAGATAGAGATTAACATCCCATGGGCCTTCCCCAAAGGTCTCTAGGGCCCAAACACTTGGATAAGTAAAAAGGATGAAATGAAGCTAAGGTGTTTTATTTTTATTTACTTTGTTTTCTCCCAACTCCTCTATGGAAGGATATTATAGGTTTACAAGATCTAGGTGGGCCACTCTAATGAAATATTACTCAAATGACCATAGATTTGTAATATTCATGAGCCATCATTTCAAGAGCAAGTTTTTCCATAGCATTCATAAGAGGAAGGGAAGCTATCTAGGTAGTTTTAGTTGTGCTAGTGATTGTTCAAAGTGACTTTCTTGGTGGTTATGAAAAATACAAATGGTCTTTTTGGATCCTCAAATGAATATCATCCTTATAGGCTCATGTGAAAGGAAATTTTCAACCAAAATATCAAATTATGTGTTCTAAGTGGTTTCAAGTCTTCATCACTACTTGTAAGGTAGTTGTGACAATGATTTCTCTTGTAAATCATTGAAAATATTAGGCATAGCAAAGGGAATTTTTCAACTGGGAGCATCTCGATAGGATTGGGAAAAAAAATTATGAAATTTTTGAGAATTTCAGCCCATAGTCCCTAATTTAAAAATGATTAAAAATGTATAAATTTAAGGCTTATCTTCTATTTAAAGTTTGTTGATTTTTGTTGGATTTTTGGGTTGATATAGATCATTTTAGGCATCTATTTCCTCTCAGTCTTGGTTCTATAGAAACATTTTTAGGATCAACTGATGTGTGTAGACTTTATCTCTCTTGCTAAGGTGGTTGTATCTATATATCCATTAGTAATATTCAAGAGCATGTTCATGTATCCCTTGTCAATGGAACAATGTTACCATGTTTTCCCCCATGGTAGTATTTTGAAGTGTTGGTGTCTATAATATTTCATTTCAAGTTACTAAAAAACATCTATGGTTCTCCACTATTTCCTACTAATGAAATGTAATAATATGTTTTACAAATTGTGTTGATTAGATATCTATTTTGTGTTCATTATTACTTTCATTATGATCATGTACTTAGGTTATAAATCCCTTTCTTTAGTTATATTTGGAAATACATTGTTGAATACCTTTTAATAACTCTCTAGGTTCATGAATGTAACAAGAAAAAGTATTTGATATTATAGTTTTAGTGTATGTCCTAGTTTCTCAAGGATTATTTGGTGTTTATCATTATCTTGTGGTTAAATGTTTTCTACATCTTTACTGAGGAACATTGTCATGAAATACTACTAGATACTTTGTTGTTTGAAAACCACCAACACATCACCCTCCTTTTTTATAACTAAAAAACAATCCTACCCTACCCTAACCTATATTTAACACACCCTTTACATACCATGATTATTATTTTCCTTGAATATGCATAAGATCTTGCATGTTTGAAATGTGTTTGTAGTTTTTGCTCTAAATCCTATCACTACAATTTTATATTTAACCCTTGTTATTGAATATTTTAAGAAATGAAGATTGTAGTCATATTTTCATCTATCTTTAATAGCTTATGTATGACATAAAACATTTGTGTAATTCATGTGACAACCCTTCATGGGTGAAGCATACAAAATTGGTTATTATTTGGTCATATTTACCCCTTGTGCCAAGAATCCCCTTGGAGATTGAAGTGAAAAACCCCTCTATGTGAGCAAGCTACTTGATAGGTTATCTCACCTTGGTTTAGGTAGATCCAAAAGT